>CM066032.1:448718576-450189826 GCA_033557465.1 Ichthyophis bannanicus
TATGAACTCCAAGTTCTGGGAGGGGAGCAAAGTGGACTTTGCGAAGTTTATTACAAAAACCCAAGCTTTGAAGAAGAGCAATAGTTCTGAGGGTGGCTTGTCTGGCCTCCTGGCACGTCTGACCCCTGATGAGCCAGTCGTCCAGATAGGGAAAGACAAAGATGCCTTGATTTCTCAGGTAGGCCGCACCACTGCCAGGCATTTGGTAAAGACCTGGGAGCGGAGGTCAGGCCAAAAGGCAGTACTCTGTACTGATAATGGTTTTCCTCCCACAATGAACCTGAGGTACTTTCTGTGGTCTGGATGAATGAGGATGTGAGTGTACGCATCCTTTAGATCTAAGGAGCATAGCCAATCTCCCTGCTGGATGTAGGGCATAAGAGTTCCAAGAGTAAGCATCTTGAACTTTTCTTTCTCTAGGAACTTGTTGAGGTTCCTGAGGTCCAGAATAGGTCGAAGGCCACCGGTTCTTTTGGGTACCAGGAAATACCTGGAGTAGAACCCTTGACCTTGCAAGTGGGGAGGCACAGGCTCCACCGCCCTGTCCACCAACAGACCTTGGAGCTCTTGGAGGAGAAGATCTGTGTGCAGGGGGGGCCTTGGAGGATCCCCTGGAAAGTATGGCGGAGGCAGTTGGTGAAAATGTAGTGCATAGCCCCTGTGGACTATGTTCAACACCCAACTGTCCCCAGTGATGTGGGGCCACTGGTGGGCAAAGAGGGCGAGGCGACCTCCTGTGCAGGGTTGGGAGAGCAGGGACTGAGAGGCTACGCTCAAGGAGTCAAAAACCCCACCCTGCTGAGTGGGAGCAGGGGCCGAAGCGGGCCTGGGGGGTCCTCTGCCTACGGGGCCCATTACCCTGCCCCTTGGCGTGCTGAACTCCGACCGCTCTTTTGCCGTTTAGCCACGTTGCCTGAACCTTAAGGTACTTCTCTTGTAGGCAGTGTTCCCTTCCTCAGTTAAACAGGGCTTTCCTTACCCGAGGCCGTCTTCGTGTGTCGAGTAGCTAAGTGGGTCACGAGGTCGTTTCTAGAAGACAGTCTTTGTCCTTGTAAGGTGCTCAGTCTCGAGCTGTGCGGCCTTCTCAGACCATGGGCTTGCCAACAAGGTTCTCACCTCGTCAAGGGACATCGTACCAACTTGTCCTGAACCAGCATGGGCTCGAGGGTCGCTCCGATGACTGCACAGCCATGCCTGGCGTCGAGGGCGCAGATGGCCGGCTGCCAGCACCCCTAAGTACGCGCCGAAGCTCCTCGAAGCCATTCAGTAGGCGGACAGTGCGCGGGACATAAACCATTCTGAGCACTTAGATGTTATCCGAATCCCCTAGGACAAGTGACTTGAATCTCTGCAAGGGCTACCCCTCTTGCCGGGAGCAGACCACAGCGGAGAACCCGGCCAACTCCTTTGGCCTTGCCCGTCTCGCCGTACATGCCAACCGCATGTACACGCTGGTATAAACCTGGACACGGGCAAGCAAGCATCGAGCCTGGAAGCACTTGTCTAACCAACCACCACTGAGGTTGGGCCGGGCCTCTGGGCCTGCCCATGGGGGCACCCGCGGAGTGCATCTTGCTGACTTTTTTCATGTTTGCTATGCATGGTTCCTTTTCCACCACCATGTAATAGCGTGTGGATAGCTGCGGCCTTATTGAAAGCGGCAGGGCTCTTCCGGTATTCAATAAAAACCGCGACATGCCGACTCGCTTGCTTACGAACGGCTCGGTGCGCCGAGGCCGTGTGCCTCATCCACAACATCTCTTCCTGGCCTAGGGGAGCTCCGTAATCCAGCACAGTCGGAGGAGACCTAAGGACCAAGTAAAGGTCCTACCTCCTTCGGAGGAGAGTCGTTACTGCATGGCCTCGAGCTGCCTTTCGGGCTCAAGGTCTCTTCCTCGGGGTCGCGCCGGTATAGTCCAACGCGGTGGCCCACTATCCCGGACACACTAAACTCCGGAGAACCGCCGGGGTATCCTCATGGAGGGGATCGCAAAACTCCGGGCTCAGAACTGCGGTGAGCTTCCGACGGGACGCACCGAAGTCATATGAATGTGTCGGGGGACTCCTCATCCTCCGTCTGTGTCCCAGGCGGTAGTCTCATCCGACAAGGTAGTCAGCGATCCGACCCCGCTGGGCCCTGGATGAGTCGGGTGATCTATGCCCCGGTAACTCCGTACGAGGCACCGGACAGGTCACGTTCTCAGACGCTGAGGTGGTTTGAACGATTTTCTACACTATTGAAATTCAGTTACGCGCGCATTACGACGCGTTAGCCTCGTCGTCCCCCGAATGGGCAGGGGTGACTGAGGGGAGACCGCTAAGTCCGAAGGATACGCGAGTCGCGATTCCTGCTATCGCGATTCGCCATCATGGATCTGGCGAGTATTTTCGCTGCGGGTCGGTCCTCCGGGGTATACCTTGACTTGCGATGACTCCGATGTCGACCGGTGGTCGATTATTTGACTGAGGGTGGGAGTAACGGGGGGCAAGATTGCCGCCAGACCACGTAGCAGCTTCGGGCCATCATGGTGGTGCCGCATTCAAAAAAAAAAGAATCACTCTGCTGGTGCCATGAAATAGCAGAGATCAGTTCTGCACCCTCTCCGAAGGCTGAGCAATCCTGAGACTCAGCTCGGGAGACTCAGCACCACCTGGGGAAAAACTCGGGCCCCTGGCGGCGTACTCGGGCCCGACGTGTGCGGCTCTCATAGGGAGGAGAGTCCTCGAGGACGCACAGGGCTTCCCGTGTCCAGCAGCTACTCCGGCTCCACGCGATTTGAATACTTCTGGCATGGCTTCCTATTCATTGTATCCACGGGCCTGGGGCGAACGGTTCGGGGGTCTTATCAGACCTGGCCCTACCGAGTAGTCCCCCAGGTTAATTCTCCGACGCACCGCCCTCGACGGAGCCGCTTATTCTCCACGATCCTCCTCTTATGTTTCGTTTCCCCCAAACTCCCTTTAGGTCGGGCTTCAAGGAAATCCACCTTGGTGGTTCTGAAGGAAGGCCCCGAGGCGTGCTTACGTGGATCCGAATCCCGAGATGTCCGAGGCCTCAGACGGAGGGTTCCCGGTTGGCCCGGCCGGAAGGCCTGAGTTCGGAAAAGAGCCTGTTCTTTTCTGCTTTCCTTTTCTTCTTTCTTTACTCGGCATGGCGACTATTCCGTAGTGCCTTGTACAGACAATCTTTGCCCACACACGGTCCGCTACACGTCTTAAGGGTCGTGAATCAGGACCGAGGCAAACACCGAAGGCAGCAGCCCAGTGTGGTGTCGGTCGGAGAGACATCAACTTCTCGCTACGACCATCAGATCACACGTTTTTTAACAAACACACCAGTCTGCTGTGGAAAGCTCATCGGGGAAAAAATGAGTCCCCCGCGCATAGGTCAAAGGTACCGGCCTTCGCAGGGAAAAAGGCAAAAAAGGTGCGCGAACGCCCAGCCCTACGGAGAAAAAAGGGCACAAAAAAATAATCCCCGAAAAAGACAGATGTCTAGGCCTCAGGACTACCACATCTTACTCTTTGGTTGGTAACCCGCAACTTCTTCTGCGGGAGGGGGAACCGGCACAGATATCGAAACGGGAAGAAAAAATAGCGAGAGATCGGCCACGAAAAACATAAATATCAGTTTCTATTATCCCGGCTGGATGAAACGAACACGGTTAACGAACTCCACACATTCCGTCGGAAAGAAAGAAGAAAAAGAAGAGGGAATTGGGCTTCTCGTAAAAGAGAACGATTAAGGGCGTGGAAGGCCTTTATGGCAGGGCAGCTGAACTTTTCCGTTCGCAGAATTGCTTGTGCGCGGCAGTTCCCCCAAGGGCTTATTCTATATAGAAGAATGCTGTTGTGCGCTGGGGAAAAAAAGGTCCTCCGCTGGCGAGCTGTCCACTCAATCTCGCGTCGAGTCGATCTTGACTACCCTACACGAATATTTATGGATGTAAGTGAACTTAAATATTCCGTGCTAAAAATAGGAGTCCTGGAGAATTACTAGTTATCTTACCGGGAAATCAGTAGTGATATTGGCAGGATAGAAATAATTTTAAGTTAAATAAAATATATGTGCCTGTCTGTGCGTGGGACATATCTATGTATGTCTGTGTTCTCTGGGTATATCTGTGTGGAAGTGGGATTGGGAGTGTGTGTTTTTTGATTCTGTGAATGTCTGTATGTGTCTGTGGTAAGAGGGAAGATGCAGTTTGAAAGGATCGTTCCCTAAAATGCTATGTTTCAATGAAACAAACTTTATAGATGGCTTCTCCCATAGAAATGGGCTTAGCCAAATGTTTTTTTTTGGGGGGGGGGGGGGGCAGTGTTTCCCTAGGAATCCCTTGTCTAATCTGGCTGATTTCAAGCTCACTTTCTCTTGTCACCAGTTTGTCCTTCATGCCAAATTAGGTCCCATTCTGTTAAATTTTCAAAAAGTTATTTTGCCACCACAGACAAAGTTCTTGACCCCTTGCATATAATATTTTTCGACATTCCATTGGATTGGAAAGAACAACAACGGCTTTATTTATAGTGTGAAAAAGAGGATCCCTTTGCAAGCAAAGTATTCCACAAAATAAAAAGTTTAAAAGTGCACACTTTACAGTATAACCAAATGCCACGTTTTCTCTTTCTTCTCTCCATTTGCAGACCTCAGGCATGTCTGTGTGGAGGGCCTAGATTAAACAGCCATGGTAGGGTAATAGGCAAAGCTGCCAAAATTCAAACAATTAACAAAGGAGGGAGACATTTTGGCCAGTCTTGGTTTTGCACTTACCTAAAGCATTGCAGGTTTGTAATCTCTAGTTCTACCCATTTAAATAAGTGCTGCAGCAAGTCCCATAATCCATCATGATGGAGTTGTCAGTAATCCAGGACTAGTTTGAAATCTCCTTTTTGGAAGTGAGCAACTTGGTATCTTTGTAGCAGGAGATGTTCGAATGTGTGTCTGGGTGGGTGAGCAGTACAGTGTGAGGAGTGGACTGATGGCTATATTTGAAGTACACGTGTGGATGAATCAGTAGTATGATGAGATATGTCTTTCTGTGGATATGTGAGAATGGGATGTGAAGGGTGGAATGTAAGAGGTTGGGGGGATGCATGTGTGTGTTTGTATGTGCTGGGGTGTGTATATGATATATAGTGTGTTGAGGGAATGTGAGCATGCCTGAGTTCTGTGAGTGCGGGCGTTGCGTTGGGGGGAGTGTGAGCATGTCTGGGTTGTGTTTGTGTGTGTGTGTGTGTATGTGCTGGGGGAGTGTGAGTTGCCTGGGCTGTGTGTGTGGTTGTTGCAGGAGTGTATGTCTAGGGTGTGTACGTGTTGGCAATGTGCTCGGAGGCTGAAGGAGTGTGGTGTAAGTATGTGTGTGTCTCAAGGGCAATGTGGTATATGTATAACTTATGTGTTGGGGGGGGGGGTGTCTGTTGGCTCAATGTGTTGGCAGAGTGTGTTTGCAGTTGTAGGCCTCTCTCTCCCTTGCACTTTCTCCTTTTCCCCTCCCGCACTCACTCTCTGCTCCCACTCTATGGTACTATTCTCCCTCCCTACCCTTCATCACTTTCCCTCCTTCTCTCAAACCCTGCCCCTTGACTTATGCTTTGCATCCCTCTCTTTTCTCCTCATCTCTAACCCTGCCACATCCCTAATGATCTGCCCTCACACCTCCCCTCTCTTTTTTCTCCTAACCCCACCCTTTTCCCTTTGCGCCACTTATTACCTACCTGCTCCATCCTTTCCTCTGCCCCTTCCTTATACACCACCCTCCTAATCCCACAAATCCTTTCATTAACCTATTTTTAAATCTACCCCTTCTCTAAAACCCCTCCTCCTCTTTTCTCTGTGACCAGGCCCATCTTCGCCAGTGGGACTTCAGAACTCCTGCTGGCTGCTGCTGTTCCTCTATTTCTGCCAGCAGCATCTGGGAACTCCCACTGGCCTTTGCCACAGCCGCTCTGTTGATGGGATGTTGGGACCCTTTTCAGATTTTCTGCTGCATTGCTCTGTTCTACTGAAGCCAAATGCATCTGGTGCACATGCTAACATATATATATGGAAGGACAGACTATGAAACAGATGGACTCTCCCCAAAAGGCACTATTACTTAAGTGAAACACATCTAAAAAAAAAGAAATATGCTGGCTTCATTTGTTTCTAATGAAACAAACTGTAAATCTTGCCATCATCTGAGACAGACATTTACCTGCTAAAAGCATAATCAACTTCAGGAAAAAAGCCATACATTTATTTCATCTGCCATAAAACAAAATTATAGCACTTAAAGCACATTAAATTATACAGGTCCCTCTCTCTCCCCTTCCCTCCCAACCCCCAGGAAAAAAAAGTCTGGTTTCTCTGAAACCTTCTATGCTCTTCATTTCCTCATTCACTGTATATCAAAGAGAATGAATTCGACATGACACAGGAAAACTATTCCCCTTGGTGATCAGGCAGGTGTTGAAAGCAGAAGGAAAGCCTGCTTTCCAAAGCCCTTCACCTTGTTTGATCGATGGTGCTTTTTGATCTCACAATGCCCTCACTCAAGTAATGACTTCCCCTCATGCAACCTACCTCACATCTGTCAGAGAGAATAAAGAGTATCAAATAGGGTCCTGACACAACCTATCGACTGTGAGATGTGCTGCCATGAAAGTTCTACAGCTCCCACAATTTCTAATTGAGCTCCTTTTGTTGTGGTGGGTACAGGAGTTTGGGCACAAATGACAACAGAAAGGATTACCGAGCAACCGTGAAGCCCAAGCCTCTCTGAATTCTTATCTTTTCATCTGAGCCTCTTTTTTCTGTAAATGCAACAAAACTGCATGGAAGACATTCAAAAGATGTGAAAGAAAATTCATGGCTATAGCATGGAAATTGAAATAAAAATTCCATTCAAAGTAGGTGACCAAAGGCAGCTGCAAGGCAGTATTTATGGAAGAACAGGGAAAGATGACTTATTATACTGAGCAAATTCATAGGGAAACCATATACAAATTACAAAACAGACTTTTCCATATCAAAGAAGAAACATAGCTGGGCAGATTCTGGCAATCTGAAAGATTCTTCTGCATAGCTACAGTGGAACATTTTTATTTCCTTCATATATTTTGAGGTTTTATATGAACACTGTGTCCAGGGCATCCAATAAAAACTAATATTTATTTGATTAACAATATTTATAGTCCATGTATCAGAAATTCTTAAGTGGATTACATAAAAAACATATGAAACAATAAAAATTAACACACAAGATAAAATGCAGAATAAAATAAAAGCACAGCCAACAATCACAACAATATATCTCTAAATGCCTATTCAAAAAGATACCCCTTTACATGTTTTTGAAAATGCAAGTAATCTGGTTCTAGACGAACTCAAGTGGCAATGAATTCCATAATAATAGAATATTATGAACTGCATAGCATGGCAGTACATAAAAGACAGAGACGGGAGATTAATACAGGGGGGGCTTATTCATTTGGATAGGCCTAAGTGAATAAGAATGTTTTCACAATTTCGTTTGAAGACAGATGACAAAGGGACCTCCTGAAGATCTGATGAGAAGTTATTCCACAAAAAGGAACAAGGAAGGAAAAAATACCAAGGTGAGAAGTCAGATTAGTTTTCGGAGTACAAACATCAATTTCATCCTTATAACCTTTGCAAAAGCGCCCATATAATTCTTACGCACACCAGTAAACATAAATAAGGAACCAAATGCCTGAAGCAAAATATTCCCAAACTTTTTGACAATCAAATTATATTCTGGTAGTCTAAAAAGAAATAACATCAGACTAAGCAGAAGTTAGCTCTGCATAAATATTAAGCAGACAATTTCAAATGTATTTAGCCAGGCAAAGGGGTCTTTAGTTGTAGCAGGTTATCCTGTTAGAAAAGTTTCTCCCTTTGAAAGGCAAAAAAGTTCATGCAGGCTTGCACAAGGTGCGTATTTTGCAGATGAAATTAAAAGAGACATTTTAGGGACAGGGGTTATTAGGCAGGGGAAGTAAAACAAGTATATGTTTGCATATGTACCCACATTGTTTTAATAATCTTCTCTTCCCCCGACCCTATGTCTGATAAAGCCTGTAGCAATAACATATGAAAATGATGATGCATACGCCTGTGGCTAACTCTATTAGGATAAATGCTAGCTTTGCAACTATAACACCAATTAAAAATTGCCCCTTATGAGGGACCTTTCAAAACAATTTCTGCAGGTAAACCACTGGTTATCAGCTGTCTGTAAATTCTTCTCCCTCAAAGCAGTTATAAGAGTTCTGACTGTCATGCTTGATCCAGATAGAGACTGGGTCCTCAGGATGTTTCTGCTTGATATTATGCAACCTTTTCTGAACAGGAAGATAGGATTTGTACTGACATAATAAAATCCACAGAAAAAGATAGCATTCATCAGTAAAGCGTAGTTACTCACCTGTAACAGGTGATCTCCGGGAACAGCAGGAATTTAGTCTTCACATATGGGTATCGTCGGTACCAACGGAGCCTGCGTGGGAACGCTCCCCAGCATCCAATAGGAAAGCTTTTGAGAACATCCCAAAGCGCCTGCGTGCTGCCTTCCCGCCATTCCCAACTCTCCCTCTTCAGATGAGTTTATAGCTGAGACATAGGAGAGAAGGAGAGTGAGAAAGAGAGAGATAGAGAGACAACTCCTAGGGGAGGTGGGTGGGTTGTGAAGACTAAATTCCTGCTGTTCCCGGAGATCACCTGTTACAGGTGAGTAGCTACGCTATCTCCAGGAACAAGCAGGAATGTAGTCTTCACTATGGGGACTTCCCAGCTTAAAGATGCCAGGGAGATGGCCCCAGGAAGCTGCAAACCCATGGTGAGATGGGTCATGCTTCCTCCCATGGATCTCTGGCATCCAAACCGGGACGGTGGGTAGGAGTTGCATTAAGTCTGAAAGAGATGCTGAAGAACAGCTTGGCCAAACAAGGCATCCCGTTGGGAGTCCTTGTCTAAACAGTAGTGGGCTGTAAAAGTGTGCACTGAAGCCCAAGTAGCTGCTCTGCAGATGTCGCCTACAGACACAGAATGAAGGTTAGTCATAGAGACTGCCATAGCTCTCACATTGTGAGCTGTGACATGCCCCTTGAGAGAAAGCGCCTTACTCTCATAAGCAAAGGATATGCACTGTGCAATCCAGTTAGAGTCCCAAATGACTAGAATCAAAAGCAACAAAAAGTTAAGAAATTTTCTATGTTGCTGCGTTCTTTGCAAGTAAAAGGCTATGGAATTTTTGCAGTCTAAGGTATGAAGGTTCCTTTCTGCATTGGAGGCATGAGGCCTTGGAAAGAATTTTTTTTTTTTTTTAGTGCCATCATGTCAGTGTTGACTCATAGCGACCCAGCTACCTCTGGGTTTTCATGGCAATGTATCACCAGAAGTAAATTGCCAGCCTTTTCTTCCGAGGCAATGGAGGGTAAAGTGACTTGCCCAAGGTCACAAGGAGTGCCAGTGGGAATTGAACCCTTGATCTTCTGGGTACTAGGCGGTTGCTCTACCACTAGGCTACTCCTCCACTCCTGAAAGAATACTCGGAAAGAAAACAGGAAGGTAAACTGCTTGGTTTAAGTGGAAAGGCGAGACCACCTTTGGCATAAAGTGAGGATGAGTCCTAAGAACAACCTTATCATGGTGAAAGCTTGTAACTCACTAATGCGTCGTGCAGACATGATTGCAATTAGGAAGATGGACCTTCCATGAAAGGAATTTTTTAGAGCTGTAGTGGGCTAAAGGCTCAAAGGGCGGTTTCATGAACTGCCCGAGAACAAGGTTCAAATCCCATGCGACCGGTGGTGGTCTAATGGGAGGTTTTGTTAGTAGAAGACCTCTCATAAATCTTGCTATGAGTGGATGAGAGGATAGGTTGTCCATTTAGAGGTTTGTAAGAAGCTGCAATAGCACTAAGATGGACTCTTACTGAATTGGTCTTAAGACCAGAATTTGATAAATGAAGGAGATACTCCAGTAACGATTCCAAAGGTATCGCAAGAGGGTTCAGTCCCTTTTGAGAACACCATGTGGTAAACCGTTTCCACTTGAAGGCGTATGATTGCCTTGTGGAGGGTTTTCTGGAAGCCTGAAGGATATCCTTTACCTATTGAGAAAGGTTGAGATCCTGAGTTCTAGGCTTTCAGCAACCAGGCCCTGAGAGGCAGGGACTGGGGATTCGGGTGCAATAGCGTCCCATTCTCCTCGGAGAGAAGATCTGGAGCGCATCCCAACTCCAGAGGTGTAGCCCGAGAGAGATTTAGAAGCAGAGGATACCATGTTTGTCGTGGCCAACGTGGAGCTATGAGTATCATACGACCTCTGTCTCTCTGAAGCTTGAACAGTGTTTTGGGGATGAGGGGAATGGGTGGGAAGGCATAGAGGAAGTCCTGACCCCAGTGAAGAAGGAAAGCATCCCTTGCCTGACAGTTTTGAGCCAGAATTCTGGAACAGAACCGGGGAAGTTTGGCATTCTGTGGACTTGCAAAGAGGTCTATGTCTGGGGTTCCCCATATTTGGAATACTCGGGCAATCTGGTCCGAGTGGAGAGACCATTTGTGTGGCAGCAGTACTCGGCTGAATTTGCCCAAAGGTTTTGAATGCCTGGAAGATATAGCACAAGGAGGTGAATTTGATGCTCTCTGGTGAGGGCCCATAGTCGTAAAGCTTTGTTGCATAACGGCAGAGAGCCTGCTCCGCCCTGCTTGTTCACATAGAACATGGCTACTTGATTGTCGGTCTGGACTAGGACTGTCTTGTAGCTGAGCTGGAATACTCGAAGAGCACGGAAGATTGCTCTGAGTTCTAGAAGGTTTATGTGAAGACAAGCCTCCTCTCAGGGTCCAGAGACCCTGGGTGGAGAGATTGTGCAGGTGGGCCCCCCATCCCATCTGGGACGGATCTGTTGTTAGAGTGGCCTGGAATAGGGGCTGCTGGAAAGGAAAGCCTATGAGAAGGTTTTCCAGCGATTGCCACCATTGGAGGGACGAAATAAGACGTTCTGAGTTTCTAATTTTGTCCGACAGGCAACCTGAGGCCTGTGTCCACTGAGAGGATAGGGTCCACTAGGCTGCTCACATGTGAAGACGAGCATAGGGAACCATATGTACAGTGGATGCCATATGTCCCAGTAGCTGAAGCATTTCCCGAGCAGTTAGGGAGGTTTTTACCGCTGCTTGGGAAGCTAGCTGCACTATGTGAAGACAGCGGGGCTGTGGAAGGAAAGCCCTTGATTGTCTGGTATCTAGGCGAGCTCCTATGAATTCTAGGGACTGAGAAGGAGCGAGATGGGATTTTGGAAGGTTTTATGACCAATCCCAAGTAATGCAAAACTCGCATTGTGCGAGTAAGAGCAGAGTTGGCTTCTGGAGCTGTGGGTGCTCGAATGAGCCAGTCGTCGTCCAAGTAAGGGAAGACGAATATATCCCAGAGTCCGTAGTAGGAATGCAGCTACTACTGCCATGCATTTTGTGAAAAACTCTTGGGGCAGAAGCAGACGAAGGAAAGAACCCTGTATTGGAAGTGTCTTCCCTGGAAAAGGATCAAAGGAACTTCCTGTGATCTGGATGGATGAGTATTTGAGTATAAGCATCCTTTAGATCTAGAGAACATAGCCAATCCTGACTCTGAAGGTATGGCAGAGAAGTGTTTCCGAGAGAGATCATTTTGAATTTTTCTTGGAACAGATATTGTTCAATTCTCTGAGGTCCACAAAAATGGGTTCTGTGTCCCCGTGTTTTCTTTGGGATGAGAAAATAGGGGGAGTAGAACCCTGTACCCTGTTAAGGTATAGGTACCTCTTCTATTGCTCCCTGGGCAAGAAGTATTGTGACCTCCTAACTCAGAAGATTGGCGACAGGGGTTTGAGAATTGAACTGTCTTATGATTGTAGGAGGGGGCATGCTGTGAAAATGAAGTCTGTACCCTTCTCGTACAATGGACAGAGTCCAATGTTCTGATGTTATTTGGTGCCATCTGGTGGCAAACTGACATAATCTGCCGGGGATGGTAGAGGGCTTTAGACCCTGCAGGGGCAGGAAAGCTAAGTTCTCTAGAAAAAGAGTCAAAGCCCCGGAGGAGGCTGAGCCTGCTGAGCTCTTGGGACTTTTGGTTTCTTCTGTTGCCTAGTTTGTTGCTGTTGTCCCTTTTGGGCAGCATGGACTGGACAGTGACCCTGTTGGGTATAAGAAGGATAAAACTTCTTTTTCTTGTTGAAAAAGGGTTTTTTATTAGATCTTTTATTTGCTGGGTTGGCTGTAGACTTTGACAACCTGTCCAAGGTAATATTGTCAGAGTCAATCTCATTAGCTTTTTCTTGCCAATTTTTGCCAAAGAGATTTTCTCCTGTGCAAGGAATGTTGCCCAGTTTATCTTGTACCCAAATTTCCAAGTTTGATGCCTGAAGCCAGGCAATATGACATGCACCAATGGAGATAGCAGAGGTTCTGCTGATGCATTCAAAGGCTGCACGGTTGAAAAACTTGGAAACATCTTGGGCATGTCTGACCAGGGCAAGAAAATCCCGTCTTATCAGGAAGAAAGGGGCTCATAAGCTCCAAGTCTCCTGTAACCTCTTTGAGGAACATCCCCATGTATAGGATGTATGAGCTGATTCTAGCTCAGAGCATGGAAGCTTGGAAGCATCGATGCCCAAAAGCATTGAGAGTCCTGGACTCGCGGCCTGGAGGATTGGAAGACTGTCATTTTGCACTCTTTATCCTATGCATGGCCGATTCCACTACCATTGAATGGTGTGGCAACTGAGTCTTCTGAAAGCCAGGACAAGGTGGAACACGGTACATGGTATCGAGTCTGCGAGAGTGTGGAGATGTGGTTAAAGGAGTCTCCCACATTCTCAGCATAAGATCATGAAGGATCTTATGAATGGGCAGAGTAGCTGCCTCTTTAGGAGCTTTAGGGTATTAAAGAATCTCTAACTCTTGTGCCCTAGGCTCTTTTTCAGGAGCCACTCTGATTGCAAGGCCTCGAACCACATCACGAATGAAATCCTGGAAGGACATGTCCTCTGGAGGAGACATTCTGCGCTGAGGAGAAGGAGATGGATCCTCCGGAAGAAGTGCTCTGGTATCGGCAGAGTCATCGGAATCGGAAGATTGAAAATATCTCTGATCCCGATGTTTGTGCAAGGCATGGTACTGGTATCGATCGAAGTCGGTATCGAGGTGTCCCGATACCAATCTTTCGATACCGGGGATGGACTCTAGACTCGGCATGGGGGGTATATCTGCCAAGGCCAGTGCCGTTGGTACCGGTATCGATGTCGGTACCGGCGCCTGTTGAACGGTCTGAAGCAGTTTCAACAATACGGAAGTTGTAAGAAGAGCCGCTAGAATGCGTTCGATAGCGAGAAATCTTTGATCTATTGCTCCTGCAGATGCTTGGGTGTCAGTACTGGAAGAAGCGTCCGGGACCCCAGAACATGGCACCACTAGTTCTGCAGAGGTGGAAGCCTCAAGTACATCCTGGAGCCCAGTTAGTGCTTTGGAAACCGAAGCCTCCCGCCGGGGCTGTTTTGCCGGTGAA
This sequence comes from Ichthyophis bannanicus, assembly GCA_033557465.1. Lineage (NCBI taxonomy): Eukaryota > Metazoa > Chordata > Amphibia > Gymnophiona > Ichthyophiidae > Ichthyophis > Ichthyophis bannanicus. The sequence continues at coordinate 448,732,126 of CM066032.1, forward strand.
CTTTCCTCAAGGGTAACGCCGATGGCATCTCGATACTTTGAAGGAGATCTATCCTTTGAGGACCGGCTAGTCTTTGCAGGCTTATGTTTAGTTACCTGATATCCATGGGAGGAAGATGAAGCCCTGGAAGATGTCGGTGCAATGGACATCGCATCTGCGGCAAAAAGGGTACCGGGTTTTGCAGCTCTATTCTGCAGGCCCATCTTGGTCATCTTTCTACAGGAGAGACAATCCAATGGAGAGTGGTCAGGTCCTAAACATTTGAAACATCAGTCATGGGTGTCAGTGACGGATATGGTACTGCCGCAGTTAGAACATTTTTTAAAACCAGTAGCTGGTTTTTCCATTGTAAAAGAAAAATGGGCCTAGTGCCCAAAATGGCGCCTAGCACCGAGAGGGAAAAGGTTGAAGAAAGTACTTCAGAAAAGATATATATTGTGATACAGTAGACTATAGAGAGCCTGTAGGGGCTAGTAAAAAGGAAGAGCTTACCTTAAACTTGGCTGGACGTGAAGACTCAGCATGTGTGAAGGCAGCTGAGCAGCCAGTGCCGTCAGCACAAGTAAAGCAGAAAGGGTTTAAAATGAAGTTTCCCTTCTCTAGTAATGACGCAGGTAGAATTAGAGAATCTCATCAGGAGCACCTGTCCTCAGAGTCTGACGTAACATGCAGAGAGGAGAGGTATATAAGTTCCTGGTCTGAACCAGGAAGGGAGGAGAGTGATCAGAGAGGTCAGGGTCAGAGGAGTCAGAGAAGGCAGAGAGCTCAGAGCAGTAGAGCAGCTGGTCTCTGGAACGACAGTCCCAGGAAGGATTTCCACACAAACAGGAAGTGGGGCAGAGTCTCTGAGGGATTGCATGAGCCACGGAGGAACCTAGCTCAAGCTGAAGGAACTGGGCCAGGGGAGAGGAAGCTCAAAGCTGATTTCAAAGCCTGCAGTAAGGTAACAAGTTTGAAACCTTATCTGTATAGAGAAGAGGCTAGAAGTTTTAATGAGCACAACCTTGAGCAGTCTTATAACTCAGACAGATACTCAGACTTCCTACTAAGAAAGCCAAGAGAGGCAAACCAGAAAGAGACATTACCTGTACCAGATTTCTGTAACCCGGGCTGGGATAAACACCTTGGAAGGAAAGGGGTTTACCAGCCACAAGAGAACAAGCCATGCTCCAGCACATGTAAGGAATGTGACACGGAGAGTATTGGGAGTGGTCCGGGCTTAATGCAGTGGGAGAGTGATAACATTTGCACAGACCCTGAGCCAATGGACTGTACGATTTGTCTATCAGATGACATAACCTCTTTGTGTTGAACTTCAGCCAATGTGACCTTGTGAGAGAAACAAGGAAAGAAGAAAAGATGTTCTAGCTGTTTTCGTTTAGTTGCTGTTTTGTTCTGTGTGTTTTTGCAAGGAATATTATCTGTCCGGGAAAGGGAATAAAACCCTAATTTTGCTTTAACCACTTGACCGACTGACTCTGTTCAAAGGAGAGCACCAGTTAGTAAAAACCACAATACCCTAGGCAGTGGCCTATTGGGTCTACAGAGGCTCTACCCAGGATCGCCGTGACAATATATATATTTTTTTTTGTAAAGAAGAAAAGAGAACCGGCGGTACCGGTAGGCATCCAATGAAGGCAGACACGACCACAAAAAAACAAAGAAGTAACAAGGAATTTTCTGCGGTGACAGGGTATACGACCTGTCGGCTCCGCGGAAAACGAAAAACTGAAGAAGGAGAGTTGGAATGGCGGGAAGGCAGCACGCAAGCGCTGTGGGATGCTCCCAAAAGCTTTCCTATTGGATGCTGGGGAGCGTTCCCGCGTAGGCTCCGTCGGTACCGACGATACCCATTATGTGAAGACTACATTCCTGCTTGTTCCTGGAGATGAAAGTTAATCTGGAATGCCTACAGATTTTTACTTGGTGTAGATAGGATGTTGAGGTCACCAAGCAATACAAGGGGCTTTTTGCTTGCTATTTGCAAATTTGCTCTAGGGGTAGTGAGAGATATTCATCTTGGCTGTTCGGGGTTCTGTATACTAGGCAGATAGAGACGTATCTGTTGGATATTATCATCATATTGCAACCTTTTGTGGAGTGTGAAAATCTCTCTTTAAAGCCCAACAGTTTTCCTTGAGATTATAAGAACGCCCCACTCCTTTGTGCAGGTCTCATGCAGTTGTGTGTGGTGTAAGAATGGGATTCAATTTGGTTGATGATAACTTGGTCTGTGTCTGCCAGCCAAATTTCCTTTATACACATTGGGGGTCATTATGAGCCGGAGGTGGAATAAATCCCCCTGGATGTCAGCGGACACAGGAGCTGGGGGGCAGCAAAGAGGTGAGGGGGCGCATGGAGATCCCTGCAGCCCCATCCTGGCCAAGGGAGGCCAGATCAGGGGTTGGGCTGCAGGAAAAGAGGCATATCGATTGCGGCTGGGGAGCACGGCCTCTGAATGGAACCATGGTGGTGTTGGTGCAGGATAGGGGAGGATGTTAATAGTGCAGTTTGGCATACTGCTGTCAATGGCACTGGATTATCAGTATGTATTGGTATAGTAGAGTTTGTGTACCCTCTGCTGCAAGTTTAAGCAAGGTATTAAGGAGAAGGACAGTTAGGAGGAGGCTTATAGTGTATATTTTAGGATTCATTTTTATTATTTTAAATTTTTTCTTTATGCAATTTTCAAAATATAAACAAGAATTATCTTGCACAGAAAAGGCCTGGAATTCAGAAATAACATGTACAACGTAGAAATACAAAAATAGGAAACAATCCAACAAACCAGCCCTCAAGTCCTCAAAAAATAGAAACAAGATAGGTGACATAGGAAATATCTCTTACAATACAATACAGGAAAAGGACAACACTAAGGGGCTACACTTTATAGTGTCACCTTACCCTATCCCACTGGTAGGTTCCCCGTCTGGAGATTGCAGAGGTGAAGTGGTCTTTACAATCTGCAGTCTGGAGGAAATAAATGAGGTCAACCGGGAGGGCTCAAAGAAAAGGTAACTAACGCCAGCAAATTTAACCAGGCATTTACATGGAGCGTTCATAAAGAAAAGCCCCCCCAGTTGAACCACACCAGACTTAAGCAACAAGAATTCTCTCTTTCGTTTTTGAGTGGCTCTAGACACATCAGGAAATATCATAATCTGGGAATCCATGAACACTTTATTGGGAATACGAAAAAATAACTTTAATAACCAATCTCTGTCAGCCTCCAATGCCAGAGTGACCAATAAAGTAGCGGTCATCCTAGAATCGGAGGCAGACTTCTCCAAAATATGCTATTAAATCAAGACTATCACAGGACAGAATTGAGGATCACTGAAAGTTGTCCGAAGCCCTGGCCCTAGCAGTAGGTAGAAAGCCTTAGAAATAGGAGGAAGGGATTCAGTCAAAACCTTCAATACAGAGGTCAAAAACTTTTTAAACAATTCTAGGGCCAAAATGGATGGTACCTTGAGAAAATTAAGCACCCTCAGGTTATGACTTCTAGCACAATTTTCTAAAAATTCTAGCTTCCTGTGAGTGATCTTGGAGTCCTTCACAAATGCTAGGGCAGTATCTTGCACCTGATTCAGACAGCCTTCAATCGATGCCACCTTGGAATTCACATTAGCTTGAAAGGTTTCTTGTTGCACCAACTGCTGCCCATATACTGTCAACTGCTGTGAGATAGCCTGAAGTTGAATCAAGATAGATGACTCCATAGAAGAAAAAGCCTCCCAAAAACATTCCAAAGTAAAAACCTCTGGTCCTACTAACTTAGTTCTGGAATCTCTCACAGGAATTTGCCCAACGTCCGTTACTGTCAAATCCGAAGGCAGTAGGAAAGAAACACCAGACTGGTTATTAAAGTTTTTTCAGGCCCACTCTTACTCTCTGCAGCCTCCACCATCCCAGAACACACAGCTGCCGAGTCCATGACCCAGTTCCCAAATCCGGGATCGGGCTGTTGCTCAACAAGCGCAGAAACACAGTCCATGACTCCTCGCGGGCTCCCCTCCGAGCACTTCAGCAACGATAACACTGCAGGCTGTTCTGGGGATATGCGACTCTCCGGACTAAGGGATACATCCAGCCCAACAGCATTCAGAGGTCCTCCTTCCGCTCCTTCCACACCAAGCAGGCCAGCCGGAGAAAGTTCACCCCTCTGAGCGGCCCTCATAAAAGCATCCATGGGCCCGCTACTCGCCAGCTTCACCTCCAACAGGGTCGCCGCCATCACCATCAACATCTTTGCCTTCTGCTTATGGCCAGGATGTGGCATAAGTCAACACAATAGGAAAAGCAAAAAGGTAGGAGCCTCGCAGAGAGCAGTTAGTGAGCATCCGTCTCACTGTGCCCTCTTGCCTCCTCAGTATGTCTTTTAGGATTCATTTTTAGTCAGTCAGGATATGCAGGAAATAGTGTAGGATATATAAACGTTAGAGCTCTTATACTAAGCAGCGTTACAGATCTATTTTGTTGCACTTACAGAGCAGGCAAAGTGATATATGATGTCGCAGCTTGTGTTCTTTCTCCCAGTTCTTGATGGTATGTGGGAGATTTGAGTATAAGGGGTATCGGATGAGTTCTTTAATCGCAGCGCTATGCTCAGTATCCACGTTCTGGATGAGAAACGGCTGAGAGGAACTCCTACTTTGCAATGGACATTGCAGCTCACAGCCTATTGTCACAAGCACAACGCCAAAACCACTAGTCTCTAGTTGTTGAGGGCGTGGTGGTTGATGTATCTTTCCTCTATCAGCTATATTTATGCTTCAAGTAAAAAGGATTGTAGTTGAGACAAACCGAGGGTAAGGCTTATGACAGAAAAAGTTTATTTTAAACACAAGAGAACAGATCAGGTTCAAGGTTCCATTAACAGGATAAATTATAGGCTTTTGCTTAAGGTTCAGCAAACTGGTGGCAAAAACAAACAGAACTCATCAATGGCTTTTCAAAGTCCTCTTAAATGTAGAAGCTTAGCCTTTTCACAGATAACAGTGTGCCACTTTTCTTATAGTCCTTTGTTTATCATAGCACAAAGAAAACAAGGTTAATTCTCCTATGGCAGTTTATCTTCACTCAGTCTCAATTCTCTGGTCTGCACTTCCAGGTGAATATGAAATGAGCATTCAAAATGTCCTCAAAACTCTTAGCAGGCTTTTCATATAAAACAGGAGCAACAGCCTCAATTCTCTGGGCTGCACTTCCAAGTGAATATGAAATAAGCATTCAAAATGTCCTCAGAACTCTTAGCAGGCTTTTCATATGAAACAGCAGCAACACCAACTCTTAAAGCAGCCAATTAGCTTTCTTGCTGTTGCAGAGTTCTACCACAGCTGATAATCAAGCATGAAACACAGCTTCCTTTACCAGCTTATGTGTCAGTAAATTCCCTTTCCAAAACACACAGGAATTTACCTCTTTACTGCTTACGCTTTAAGGTTACCTTTGCAAGAGGAACAATTCTTTCCAGAATGGCTCTTTTTCAACCTTCAATTCTAAAGCTTGACATAAAGAACAAGCCATACACATATCTTCTTCCCCCACCTATGGCTCTGGTTCTCCCAATTGCATGGGCTCTGACTCACTCACTTGATCAGACTGCTCAGCTGACACTTTCTCTGGAGGTCTGAATGCTTCTCCAATTCCTGGCTTCCACCCCTGTTGCCAACCTGATTCAGGGAAAACAGCTCTCACAGCTCTGGGTAGCTCAGCCCTTCTCCAGGAGTTAGCACCTGCTCTGGCTTCTCCAGCATTCCATCGTCCTTGCTGCTCTGGACTCTGTTCCTCTCCCCATCTGCTGCATCTGCTGCTTCTCTTGCTTCCTTCTGCTGCTCCTCTGGCTTCCTCTCCTCCTCCACCTCTCTCCATAATCTAACCAGGGTTTATACTCACTGGGATCCAACCCCACCTCTTTCTCTCCCAGGTGTTTGTAATCTCCCTGCCTTCTGAACTCAGAATAATCAGTGCACTTTATTAGAGTAAGGGCTTTGGTCCTCGTGCTTGCAATCTCCCCCTCTTACTCTATCAAGCATTTCCTGAAACCTATTCCAGCTGGGGGTTTTCTGCTTTTGAAACGTGGCTCTGGCCTTCTGACCCTGCACACCTAACAGAGGCCCTTGATTAAGGTGAATTCCTTATGCTTTTCACCTCCCCCATGCTCCGGATGGCTGACCTTGCCACATTATAATAGAGATCACAGGGTGCTGTTTGTCGGTCCCCACCAAAAGGTCCTCTGGCAAGGCCCTCAGGTTCAGGAGCGCATGGAGGCGCTTTTGTATTTAAAAGTTCAGGTCCGGTGTTCTGATAGGCCTGATTGGCCTTATGGAGGTAAACTGGGGAAGAGCTCTCCTTCCTGCTCACCTCCTCGACACCGATCAAGCTGCTGGTGGCTGTGGCGACTTCTTCCCGCACCTGGAGGCACTTTTGTATTTAAAAGTTCAGGTCCAGCATCCCTATAAGCCTGATTGGCCTTGTGGAGGTGATCTGGAGGGTGAGAGTACCAAAAAAGGAGCTAAGGATCCGCACAATATAGAAGAAAACAAAAAAGCGGAGCCTGGACTGGTATAAAAAACCTTGTTTATTGCGCCCCAACGCGTTTCGGCCACCGGCCTTCTTCAGGGGGTCTTAGAGAACACACCTCAAAAATAGTAAACATAAACATAAAAGTTAAAATCATAATATATAAAAAAGATATTGTATTACATCAATAAATAAATAAATAGAATATTGATGAAATAATAAATAAAACCATAACTTACACATAGAGCATCTAAAGGACAAACTATTAATCCATAATAGTTAATTAAAAACAAAATAGATAAAAATATATTATAAAATACATATACACTGGAACATAGTGATATTGGAGAACGTGAAGTACTGCTGCTTTGTAATACATCTCCAATTTGGGGCAGTTCAGGACACCACCCTCAACTGAGTGAACAAGACAGTTCCTACCCACCCGGACTCTGTTAGAACCCCATACAAATATACTAAGACAGAGTTCTAATTTCTTAAGGAAAAAAAGAAGGAATTTGTATGGGCAACTGAGAAAACAGGTATAAAAACTTGGGAAAGACTACCATCTTTATGGCAGTGGCCCACCCAATCCAGCTTAAAGTAAGCTCCTTCCATCTGGCTAGTTCTTCTCATATTGTTGTTACTAAGCAGGTATAATTAAGAGAAAATAGATCCTCAACTTTCCTTGAGAGTTTCACCCACAAATACTTGATATGGAAGCCCGCTAGATGAAGCTGGTATCCTGCTAGTAAAACCACCAGAGTATGCCCCTCGGACTTAGCAACATTGACATTGAATACAGATATCTTGGCAAGTTCATTCAGGAACTGAATCAATCCCTGCATAGAAGGAAGTGGGATTCTTTCCAGAAAGTGGAAGGAAGTGGGTTCTTCCAGAAAAATCAAAGTGTCATCAGCTTACTTAGACGCTTGGTCTGAGGTGGAACCAGTAGTGATGGGTTTGATATCATCGGCTTCCCAAAGCATACAAGTCAACAGCTCAATGGCCAGGGCAAACAAGAGGGGAGAAAGGGGACATCCATGATGAGTGCCTCTACCCAGGGAGAACCGCTTGGATCGACAGCCATTTGCCACTACTCGGGCCGTGGGCGTGACAGATAAAGCCTTGACAAATCATTTACCAAGCTCTACACGGGTTAGGACACTAAACAAATATTCCCACTCCACACGGTCAAAGGCTTTCTCAGCGTCCAAAAAAACCCAGCAGGCTGCCTTATCCTCCCGTGATACAGTCATAATATTATTTAATAATCGGCGTACATTATCAATGATCAATCTATCTTGTAAAAATCCAGACTGATCCAGATGTACCAGGGTTGTCATCACACTGTCTAGTTGATTGGCAAGCACGCTGGCAAAAATTTTCACAAGATGGCTCGGTAATTTCTGCACCCATCTGGGGCTCTACCTCATTTGGAGTTCAGCAAGATCTCAGCCTCATATATAGTTGGGGGAAGGCTTCATTGAAGACGTTTTGTAGGACAAGAGTGAGTTCATCCTGCATAACTTTGTACCACTCCATAGGGAATCCATCAGTTCCCATAGCTTTCCCAGAAGCTAGTGACCGGATGGCAAGTTGAATTTCGGATCGTGAGATATCACGATCAAGTAGATCTAACTGGGAAGCCGATAGTTGGGGAAGATAAGTCTGGTCGAGAAAGGTAGATAACTCAGCAAGGGTATTATTATTATTATTATTATTAAAGACTTATAAAGCGCCGCAACATACGAAGCGCTGTACAAACATAGAAGAGAGACAGTCCCTGCTCATCAGAGCTCACAATCTAATAAGACAGAAAACAAAATAAGTTACATAATACAAATAACAAAAATTTACAGGACAAAGTAAGCAAATGTTGATAGAGAGATCAAGATAGGGTAAGACAAGAACGGAAAGCAATAGTGAAGAAGTGGGATTTTAGTCTGGACTTGAAAATGGCCAGGGAGGACGCCTGGCGCACAGAGATAGGAAGACTATTCCAAGCAAAGGGTGCTGCCAGTTGGAAGGAGCGAAGTCTGGAATTGCCAGTACGAGTAAAGAGCACAGATAAACAAAGACTAGCGAAGCAACCGAGAGGGGGTGTAAGGAGAGATGAGAGATGAAAGGTACTGGGGAGCAGAAGAGTGAATACATTTATAGGTCAGGAGGAGAAGTTTAAATTGGATATGGAGACGGATGGGAAGCCAATGAAGCGACATGAGGAGAGATGTGGGAAAAATGAGACTGGCGGAAAATGAGTCGAACAGCGGAGTGTTGAACTGACTGAAGAGGAAAGAGGTGGCTTGCAGGGAGGCCGGCAAGGAGAACATTACAATAATCAAGACGGGAAGTGATTAAGGAGTGGACAATCAATTTAGTAGTGTCAACAGAGAGGAAGGGGCGAATTTTGGAAATATTGTATAGAAAGAAACGACATGTTTTAGCAATGAGCTGGATATGTGAAGAGAAAGAGAGAGAGGAATCGAAGATAACACCAAGGTTACGTGCTGAAGAAACAGGGAGGCGTACAGAGTTATCAACAGAGAGAGAGAAAGGGGAAAGAGGAGGGGAAGCATTCGGGGGAAAGATAAGAAGCTCAGTTTTGGCCATGTTCAGTTTTAAGCGGCGGTGGGACATCCAGACAGCAATGTCAGAGAGGCAGAGTGAGATCTTCGACTGGATATCAGGAGAGATAACAGGTGCAGAAAGATAGAATTGAGAGTCGCTGGCATAGAGATGATAGTGAAAGCCATGGGAAGAGATAAGGGTGCCAAGGGATCGGGTATAGAGAGAGAAGAGGAGTGGACCTAAGACGGAACCCTGAGGAACTCCTACATGTAGTGGGGTTGAAGAGGAGGAGGAGCTATCGAAGCACACACTAAAAGAGCGATGGGATAGATATGAAGAGAACCAAGATAGTACAGAGTTTTTGAATCCAAGCGAGGATAGGGTGATAAGAAGGTGGTTATGGTCAACAGTGTCGAAGGCAGCAGAGAGATCAAGAAGAATGAGGACAGAGTAAAAGCCTTTGGACTTTGCCAAGAACAAATCATTCGAGACCTTAGTAAGAGCAGTTTCAGTGGAGTGTAGGGGACAGAAGCCGGATTGTAAAGGATCCAAGAGGGTTTGAGAGGAGAGGAAATCAAGACAACGGTGATAGACTGCACGCTCAAGTAGTTTAGAGACAAAAGGAAGGAGAGAGATGGGATGATAGTTAGAAGGACAAGTGGGATCAAGTGAAGGTTTTTTTAGGAGGGGTGTAACCACAGCACGCTTGAAAACAGAAGGGAAGGTTGCAGTGGAGAGAGAGAGAGGTTAAGAATATGAGAAATAGAAGGGACGAGAGATGAAAAGATGGAGCTAAGGAGGTGGGTGGGGAAGGGGTCAGAAGAGCAGGTTTGGAGGAAGAGAGAAGGAGCGACGTTTCCTCGTCAGAGACCATAGGGAAGGAAGAAAGGGTGGCAGAAGTTTGGGGAGGGGAGAAATGGGAAATAGGGGGAAAGAGGGGGAGGAGGGGAACTTGAGGGTGATTGTGTGGATTTTATCATGGAAGTAGTTAGCCAAGGTTTGGGCAGAAAGGGAGGAAGGAATCAGGGGTGGAGGCACACTGAGGAGAGAATTGAGTGTGCTAAAGAGACAACGAGGATTAGAGGAAAGAGTTAGTCAGATTGAGGAAGTAAATTTGTTTGAAAAGCGCAATGGCTGATTGGAAGGAGGAGAGCATGAATTTAAAGTGGAGAAAGTCAGGATAAGAGCGGGATTTGAGCCAGGCACGCTCAGCAGAGCGGGCAGAAGAGCGCAGAAAGTGGGCAATAGGGGAGAGCCAGGGCTGAGGAGAAGAACGCCTAACAGGACGGGGGATGAGGGGGGCAAAAGTATCAAGGGTGAAGGAGAGTGCAGTGTTATAAGAGGTCACAGCCTCATCAATAGAATTGGAAAGCAGAGTGGATGAACGAGCTAAGGAGAGAGAGGAGGAGAGAGCTAAAGGATCAATGGCAAGAAGGTTTCTAAATAGGTTAGTGCAGACAGGACGAGGCTGGGGTGGGGGATGATGACTAGTAAGGCTTAAAAGGTGGCGGCCAGATAAGGGAAGGACAGAGTAACAGAAATTGGAAGGTGAGCAGTAAGAGAAGAAAATTAAGTCAAGGCAGTGACCATGTCAGTGAGTGGGGACAGTGGAACAGAGTTGAAGGTTATGTGAGGAGGTAAGGGAGAGAAGCTTTAAAGCAGGGGGATCAGAAGGGCTGTCAACATGAATGTTGAAGTCACCAAGAATAAGAGTGGCGAAGGAAGGGTGAAGAAAGGTAGAAAGCCAAGAATCAAAACCAGAAAGAAAAGTAGAGACGGAAATGTCAGGAGGGCGATAGATAACAGCGACTCGGAGTGGAAGAGGAGAGAAGAGGTGGATGGAGTGGAATTCAAAGGAGAGAGGGGAATGAGAGTGAGGTGGCATGAGGGTCTGGAAGTGACAGGAGGGAGACAACAGATAGCCAGTATCCCCACCGCGACCAGTAGGACGAGGAGTGTGGGAAAACTTATAGCCGCCATGACATAGAGCGGCAATGGATGCAGTGTCATCAGAAAGAAGCCAGGTCTCAGTTGGGCAAAGAGGTGAAATGAGCGGGAAATAAAAAGGTCATGAACAAAAGCAAGTTTATTAGAGATAGAATGAATGGTCCATACAGCACAAGAGAAGGGGAGGGCAGACGGGGAGAGAAGAAGAATCAGAACAAGGTTAGATAAGTTGCGAGAAGGCCTAGACCTGGTTAGATAAGTTGCGAGAAGGCCTAGACCTAACGTGAGAGAAATAATTAGGGAGCGCAGGAAGCCTAAGAGAGCGAGAAGTACGTCTAGGGAGACCAGAACTAGGGAAGACATAGATAACGTTCGCTAGATTACGTAAAGGCCTCATTATAACAATATAAGACTTGGGAGTAACGTATCCGAAATGAGGAAGAAAGGAGGAGCAGAGTATGAAAGAGACAAGAAGGGCAAATCAAATGTAAATAAAGAATCAAATATAGGGATGGGAGCAAATAGAATCAGCAGGTTAGGGAACACGAGAAAGTCACAAAGTAGAGAGAGCATAGTTCAAGTTGCCCAGCATACCAGTGGAGTAGATGTCGCTGGAAGTGGCTAAGGTCCCGCGCCTAAGGGCCATGCCAAAGGGCCCTTTGGCGTGGCCCGCCAGGCACGGGCATGCCGTCTGGCGCTGCAGTTCAAAAGATGCCAATCAGCTGGGTTGGGGGAGGGGACTCACTTCCGGCTCCCGATCAGGCGATCAGCTGGTGTGCACTGATAGAGTGGGACACACACCGCCCTCTGGTGCTGCAGTTCAAAAGATGCCGATCAGCTGGGCTGGGGAGGGGACTCTCTTTCAGCTCCCGATCAGGCAATCAGCTGGTGTGCACTGATAGAGTGGGACACAAACCGCCCTCTGGCGCTGCAGTTCAAAAGATTCCGATCAGCTGGGCTGGGGTATTAGATACCTCGGATGACTACAGCTGCGAGTAGAAGGCTCAGAAGGCCTAAGAGATACCCCTACTATCCTGAACGAGAGTTCTATCTGGGCCATTGCTTATATAGATGCCAGGCAAGCACTTTTCAGGCTCTTCTCTAGAAAGTTTTGTTTCAGGAGTTGAAGCGAGAATGCGATCCGGCCTACCTCTATTGCCTCAATTTGCCGCCGCATCTTGAGCAGCCAGTGATATACCTTTTTGCTCCCTGTCTTTTTATACTCCCTCTGCAAGCACTCCAGCAGGCCATGAAGCCATGCAAGTTCAGCCTCACGCTGTTGCTTTCTTCAAGAGGCAAGTTGGAGCAACTTACCCTGCATGTAGGCCTTACCAGCCTCCCACCATAATCCGGCAGGGGTTGACCCATCATCATTACATGTCAGATATTCAGACCACCACTCAAACATCTGCTTTTTCACAGTACTCTCCTGCATCAGCTGCACATTTGTGCACCATCTCCATTCATCAGTGTCATGGGGCCCTCTACCTAAATCTAACAAACATAGCATACCATAATCACTTACAACAGGGGAGCAGATGGAAATACTTACCACCATGGGAAGGTCTACCTCTAAGCTACAGAACAAATCAAGACAGGAATAACCTTGCGTCTTGGTGGAACAATGCGTGTAATTCCCTTTCTCTCAGGTGCAGAGTTCGCCAGATGTCAACCCAACCACGTCTCTCTAATGCTTTACTAAGTGATCTGCCCTCAGGCAATAAACATCCTAATGTCTGCACTTCAGACCTATCCTCCGATTTGAGAACACAATTCGTACTCCCCCCACCCACAGCGAGCCTTTAGCTTTCCCGGCAAAGGTGTCAAATGCCTGCTGAATAAAGATAACCTTAGAGCCATTCAGAGCATAAATATTGAGCAAGGAAATTTCCTGTCGTTTGACCCTTCCCAACACCCAAACAATCCTACCCTGACTGTCTCCCCCAGAATCATACAATGTGAATGATACTCGGGAGCTGATTAAGATGGCCACACCACTTTTCTTTGAATTATATGCAGATACCCCTACCCCAAATACCCCCCATCAGTTTTTTCATCTCAGAAGGAGCTAGCTTCACCTCCCTTAAGTAGAGCAATGAATACCCGCTCCCTCTGCAGATATGCCATAACTCTCTTGTGTTTAATGGGGTTGTTTAAAACCCCCACATTTAAAGTTCCAATCTTAAGCAACATATTAGTGGTATGAGAAAGGCAAACCCATAGTTCCTCTGGGTATAAAGTAGTTACGATAGAATTTCCTCCTCCAATCTTCCCACCGCTATGCCCCCCCCCACACACACACACACATCTGCAGACACCCCACACTTATCAGACACCTCTGCAGAAAGAACCCACTTACCAAGCACCTCTGCAGAAAGAACACACTTACCAGAGATTTGAAAAGAAAAGACATTTTCCAGATCCAAACATATAACATCCAAAATATTAAACTTAAATCCTCTATTTTGCCAATAAATAAAAGCTTCATGCTTCGATTGTACTTGGACTCCAAATCCCATCATCCAACTTTTCAAAATAGGCCTTGCACTACTTTGAGACCAACTTACCTAGCCATGAAGTTACAGTCATCCATTAACGGTACATCACCCATTCACAGCCCTTTCACACTATTAGCCTCATAAAGCCAATTCTTTCTAAGAAGAGGAGACCAGAAGGAAGTATTCAAGATATAGGCCCTAAGGGCCATTGCACTCACTGCCATAGACCCACATGAAGAATGAACACCTCCCAATCAACAAGAGAAAGAAGGTCTGAGAATATAATTGGGACTAACGTTGAAGGCGAGTTATATTCCTTCTGTCTCCTCCAAAACTATACCGCATACAAGGAGAGATGACAAGCACTGGTATATTAGTCAGTTTTAACTGCAAGACTCATCCATACCACACCGTTAGTCCCATTCTCTCTCCCCAAAGACATTTCACACATACCTGGTTTTTACTCTCCGTACACACTCTGGCACACACATCTAATATCCATTAGCAACCCTCAAGGCTCTTCAAAAAGGAGGGGCTAAACAAGAGAGAAAATCTATCTTGGCACCCACCACCTTTTTGTAATACCCCAGTCTGCAAACATAATCAATAGTAAAGGTGTTAAAGGGAAGAAAGGTGCTTAGGGTCAGAGATCTTAAAAATGCACCATACAAACATAACTATTCAGTCGTTAAATTTTGGAAAGAACTCTATCCACAGCAGCACTAGGGGTAGAAGATACGGTCTGGTCATTATCTCCCGCGATTATGGAGGCATCGACTCCCATGCTTGTCAACTGTGAGGTCTACTCCGGTCTGCTTTTCTTCACTTGCTCTCTGAGCCCCGTGTCCCCAACAGAAAGTTCTTGAGTGTCTGTGGTGGCATTGGAGGTGTTTCCTATCGATCCAGCTGTTGGGACATCAGCAGGGCCCGGGTTCTTCTGTACCTGCCTGAGTAGCTTGGTCACCTCGTCCGGGGATTGCAGAAACCGGCACGCACCCTTGACTATCACTGTCAGGTGAGCAAGAAACCAGATACTGGCTTGAAGGCCGCTTTCTATAGCGCATCTCAGTACTGCAGAAGAGACTTTCATTTGCAAATAGTATCCGCACTTAAATCCGGGAACACAGTGATTTTCCAGTTATTATGTTGTTGTTGTTAAGTGCCATCGAGTCGGAGTCGACTCATGGCGACCCTCTGGATTATTATATAGAACAGCTTTTGACCAGTGTGCCTCTAAGATGACATGTTCTTTTTATAGATAGCGCAGAAAACGGACAATAAGGGCATAGGGAGAATTTTCTTGACTCGGCTTTGATCTTGTTTCACGGTGCGCCCTCTCGATCTCATATATGAGATTTGCAATTTGCGCGGGAAAAAGAGACATTAGACTTACCTGCTAATTGTTGTTCCTTGAGGAACTCCAGTCCAGTCCCGCACCTCTGGGTTGTGTACTTCTTCCAGCAGCTTGGAGACTGAGCATGTCATCTTTTTGATGACACTAGTGTACATATGCAGCTGGCACCGCCTACCAGCCCCAGTATGCTCAGTCTCCAAGCAGCTGGAGGAGGTAATGAGCCAGGGTGCTGGACTCATTGAAGGGACAACTAAGGAGATAGGTACCTATGAAATTTGTAATATTGCTTGTAAGGGAAGCTGTACTCCCTTATAGCCATTTGTAGTATTAGAATAAAAACGTAAACTTTACTCAGAGACTGTGTCAGTTTGACTGGATCAGTGCAAGGTCAATTTAATATCTTTAACATACAACACGGCAGCACAATCTAAAAATCCTCAAGATATGCGGTCCCTGATTGGGTGTGGTCTCAGAGGCAGGCGTCTACTTAGACTGCACGCAAGAGGCTAAATCATGGGAGCAGGGCCTGCAGCATGAGACGAGGCAGGAGAGTCCCTCCTAGTTGCAAGAGACCCTGGGGGCGGGGGTGCCATGTTACCTTCAATAGATCCAGCCCCTGGTCCCTGCACGATACCCGGACCGTCCACCCCAAGCCCAGAGAACAATAGGGCTCCAGGGGGAGTTCTCACCAGAGTTTGTCTTACTTTTGCATAAGGTGTTTTGCCTACGTCAAAAGGGCTTGGCAAGTGGCTCCTCAGCCCTATAAAAACAGGGCTAAGAGGGTATCAGACGCACAGGAGCATGAGTCAAGAGCAGTGGCGTCGAACCGGGCTAGAGGCTTAGAGGAGTGGCAGCAATCGCTGTTGTCAGAGGGGCTAGATAGGGAAGACCTTGACACGGAGCTAGATCTGCAGGAGGAGTTGGAAGAAGGAGAGAGCCCAGAACAGGAGGATCAGGCCTGGACTGTTTGGGTTTTCCGCCGGGAGGAGCTACCGATGCTCATCTTTATGCTTGTGTTTATGTTTATGCAATTTCTTGATATATCGCCTAGGCCGAAGGGCATCAAAGTGGTTTACAGTCACTACAAACAGATACTGATACAATTCCTCGTCCCCAAAGGGCTCACATTCTATGTGTACCTTGGGGTCTCTCAAGGCCCTGAATATGCCTACTAACCTCCCGGCAGAGGAAGAGGCGCTGTAGGATCCGCTGTTAGAGGCGGTACGGAAATCGCAGAAAGTCTTCCCAGTATATGAAGTAGTAGGACAGATGATCCAGGATGAGTGAGATCTGCCAGAGACTGGCCTTAAAAGGGGTGCAATCCATGACGCGCCTATACCTGCTGCCAGAGTAAGAACGAGCTCCTTTAATCGCCCAAGTAGACGCAACGGGGTTGGCGGCAGTAGAAGAGATCTGGACTTGTCTCCTGCAGCTGCGAGCCATGGAACTGGTTCCGCGAGACCAGTATGTCTGCGGTCAATGCTTCATGTATTTCGTGGTGCCCAAAAGGAAGGTTCCTTTCGCCCAATTCTCGACTTCGAGGGCATGAACTGCTGTCTCCGGGTACTGCATTTTCACATGGAAATGCTGTGATCAGTAATAGTGGCAGTAGGAAGCGGAGAGTTTTTGGCGACTCTCGATCTCACGGAGGCGTATCTGCACATTCCCATTCATCCAGAACATCAGCATTCAAAACCCCGCACATCTGGCAGCTCTTTGCCTTCCAGCACTCCAAAGATTTGTATATTTGATCCCGGTTCTCCTGATCTTCAGCTTTGCCCTCCAACTATCGGATCATTCTGTAGAGACAGGTGAGCTCTTCAGAGGTTTTAAAGTCTCTATCTTCAAAGCCTCCTACCCATTCTTTCACTTCTGTCGGTCGGTCGAGATAGCATGGACAAAATTAGCTGTTATGGTAGCTATGATTTCTACTTTAGAGCTTCATATTACTTGAAGGAGCACGGCCATCGCATCAGCCCCTGGCCTGGTATCCTTCCCTCCCTCTTCAGGGCCTCCTATACAAAGACAGCCACATGGTCCGCTTGTGATCCATGTGGTATGGGGTTTTTTTTCACTTTTTCTGCATACATCTCCTTAATGGATTTCTCCACCCGCAGCTTTTGCACCTTGGGCATATCCTTGTCAGTAGGAAAAAAAACAGGGCTAACAAGGCAGTATAAAAGGTTTTATAATATAGCGGTTCAGAACCTCCCACAACACCTCCGATCACATTCGCACCGGAACTGGAAGCCCCACACGCTAACAATTTGTACATGACCCCCTTAGTGTTTTAATGGTATCTTCTACTAACTTAAAGCGTACAACTTAAAGCGTAAAAATAGCAATCAAACATTCTACAAAACACCTGCTATCTTCTGACAAAGATATTTTTCTTCAAAACTAGTGAAGAACTGGAATACATGATATTCAGAAAGGAAGGTGGAATTAACATTTTAGAGTATAACTGGTATTAGCTCTTTATTTATACAACAATGCCGAACTTTTCTGAGAGTGTACAAAAAAAGTGTTTATCAAGTAGTAAAATCTGCATAAAATACAATTGTGAAGGCAGTCCTGTCACTACAGTACCTTCTTCCATCATACGTCTTCTGAAATGTGATAATTCTTCTGGGCTGTCAGGACTTGAGCAACAGGGTCTTGACAGCCACAGAACCTACCACCTAATTATGTACTGTAAAATGAAGATGAAGCAAAGGAAATAACAAATACACAATAAAAGTTTATCCAGGGTAGTTCTCATAGCAAGGGTTTTGGGTTTTTTGTCTTTTCTACAGTAGAAACTCATTTAAAAACAAACATTTTTCAAATTAATAAAACAGCTTGTCATAAAAAATAATACTATATTACTGAAGTTTGCATAACTGAGTAAAAGAAACAATTAGAAATAATAAGAATAATAATGTTTACTGACTTGCCATAGGGGCCCTCTTTCTTTTTTGAGAGCTTACGGACAATAGGATGGGTTTGCATAGTTAAATTATGAGTAGGCATTTAGGGAATAAATAGCAGAGGATGCATCCATGTCATTATTTATTATTTATTAATGGCAGGTTCAAAATATGAACCTGTGGATGACCCATATGACAGGCAAGAGATGAAAGGGTATCAGAGCTCAAAGTGCCATGCTACCCCTTTTGGGATACCACCAGTTTCACACCAGGGATCCCTACAGATTCACAGGCACCTGCTGGCATTTTAACAAAAATGCTTATGACATGTAGGATTGTAAATATCAACGCTCTTGCTCTAGATTAAGTGTCCCAAGTAATCTAGCATCTGGGGCAGAAATTCACTCAATTATTAGGGCTCCTACCCAATGTCACCAGGAGTCAACATGGACTTGATGACACACACACACCAGGCTTGATGTAACCTTTAACCTTTGCAACTGCTCCTTTCAGGTTTTTCTTAATCATTTTCCTCATTTTATCCTATTTTCTCTTTTGAAAGTTAAAAGATTGCACAGTGTATTCCCTTGCTGTTCTCCCTCAATTTATTAAATCAAATGTGATCAAAATTGCCTATTGACCCCAACACCAATAGCTCTTATACCAGACAGTGTAGTTACTCACCTGTAGTAGGTGTTCTCTGGGAACAGCAGGAATAATTCCTCACATATGGGTGACGTAACCAACAGAGCCCATGCGGGAACAATCTCCAGCATCCATAGGAAGCTTTTGAGAGGTCCACCATGCATGCGTGCCTGTTTTCCCACAATCAAGCAAAACAACTCCATGGAGGGTAATAAGGACTTATTCATGCTGCTCACGAAGAATACCTGCTACAGGTGAGTAACTACACATTCTCTGGGAACAAGCAGAAAATAAGTCCTCACATATGGGACTCCCCAATAGCATAGTTACTCACTTGTAACAGATGTTCTCCGGGGTACAGAAGAAATCAGTCCTCACATATGGGTGACGTCGGCGCAAACAGAGTCCTCGCGGAAGCATCGCCCCAGCTTTCAAAGAAAGCCTTTAGGAGATGCCACCATGCACGTGTGGTCCCCTTCCCTCCCAAGGGTGCCATCTTGCTCTGTCAGATGACATAGCTAAAAGACGACAAAAAATAAAATATGGTAAAGAAGCAACTCCAAGGGGAGGAGGGAGGGTTGTGAGAAATAATTCCTGCTGTCCCTGGAGAACACCTGTTACAGATGAGTAACTAAGCTTTCTCTGGGAACAAGCAGGAAGTCAGTCCTTACACATGGGACTCCCTAGCTACAGGCTACCACAACCCCGTAGGAAAAAAACAGGGTCGCTCTCAAGGGGAGCCGTGATCAGCAGCAATTGAGTCCGCAGATACAGACTGAGGAAGGACCTATGTGTTCGATGGAAACCAGCACTCCGGTAGGGCCAGAGGGTAGGAGTTGCCTAGACCCTGAAAAGATTATGGAGCAAGGCCTGGCCAAAGGCACTGTCCTGTCGGAACTCCCTCTCCAGGCAACAATGAGCTGTGAAGGTATGGATGAAAGATCAGGTGATGGCCCAGCAGATGTCCATCATCGGGACAGAGCGCAGGTTTGCCACTAAGGTAGCCATGGTTCTGACATGCTGCGCCATGACCCAGCCATCCAGTGAGAGCCCCGCCTGCTCATAAGCAAGGTTGATATAGTCCGCCAACCAGGAAGATAGCGTATGCTTTGTCACCGCTTTCCCCAGCCTACTGGGGTCATACGAGACAAAACGTTGAGAAGCTTTATGGTGGCCCTGAGTACGCGGAAAGTAGAAGGACTGGGCCCTCTTACAGTCCAAGGTGTATAGAACAGTGTCCGCCCTACTGGCGTGAGGCCTCAGAAAGAAGGTAGGGCGCACCATCTCCTGGCTGAGGTGAAAAGGCAATACCACCTTTGGAAGGAATTTGGGGTTTGTGCGGAGCACAACCCTGTTCTTGTAGAACCTGGTGTAAGGCACCTCCACCACCAAGTCTTGAAACTCGCTGACCCTGCGAGCGGAGGTGAACGCAACTAGGAACCATCACCTTCCATGAAAGGTATCGCAGGTGGCAGATAGCCAGGGGTCAAAAGGCGGGTGAGTAAGCAGTGTCAGTAAGACATTGAGGTCCCACTCAATCGCTGGAGAGCGTGCCGGGGGATTCGATAAAAGGAGTCCCCTCATGAAGCAGGTCACCAACAGCTGGGCCGAGAGGGGTTTGCCATCCACCAGATGGTGATATGCCACTAGGGCGCTGAGGTGCACTTGGACAGAGCTTGATTTAAGTCCGGAATACGAGAGATAGAGAAGATACTGTAGGACCAGCTACACCGGACAGGATAACGGGCTAATCCCATGCTTTGCACACCAGACTGAAATCTGCACCACTTGAAGGTGTATGCTTTCCTGGTGGAGGACTTACAGGAAGCCAGCAGGATCTCCTCCACTTCCTCCAAGAGATTGAAAGGGGCTAGGGTCACTCTTTCAGCAGCCATGAGAGGAGTGCAAGAGAGAACCCCCCTCCTGTGCAGGAGCCCTGGGGAGCTCCCCAATGGGATGGAAGTCTCCACCGAAAGCCGGAGGAGTAACAGGAACCACGGCTGCCTGGGACATTGAGGGGCTATAAGATCAGCGCGGCCTTGTCGCGGAGGGTCCTGAATAAAGTTTTGGCAATTAGTGGAGTGGGTGGGAAGGCGTACATGAGACCTTCCGACCACGAGATGAGAAATGCATCTGCCGCCACACCGGGAAGGGTGGGCTTGCCGAGAGCAGAAGCGGGGCAACTGGTAGTTGTCTGGGCTAGCAAAAAGATCTATCCATGGTTCCCCCCAGAGGTAGAAGAGCTGACTGGCCACTCTGGGGTCCAGCTGCAACTCGTGCGGCTGAAGGATCCTGCTTAACCTGTCGGCCAGTGCGTTGTTCTGGCCTGGCAGGTATACTGCCCATAAGAGTATGCCCTGCTGCACAGCATAGAAGCAAAGGGCCATCACCTTGTGGCAGAGGGCGTGGGATCCCGTGCCCCATGCTTGTTCACAAAGAACATCGCCACCTGGTTGTCTGTTTGGACCAACATGGGTTGGCGATGTAGGCGGAGACAAAAGACTCGGAAGGCTAGGTGTATCACTTGTAATTCCAGAAAGTTGATCTGCTGTTTGCTCTCCCTCTGCGACCAGCTGCCCTGGTGCAAAGTTCCTCGCAATGGGCTCCCCATGCCAGCAGGGAGGCATCCATCATGAGGACCCTTACGGGGCACGGAGTCTTGAAGGGCATCCCTGCTTCGAGGTACTGGGGATTTTGCCACCGGGTCAGGGATTCCACCAACTGGCAGGTCAATACAATTCTGTTCCGGAGACAGCCTGTGGCCTGCATCCACACTGGTGCCGAAGGCACCACTGTGCGGCCCTCATGTGGAGGCGGGCATCTGGGGTGACGTGGACCGTGGAAGCCATGTGTCCAAGTAGGTGCAGCAGAGCCGAGTGGACAATGAGGGACGGCGGTGTATGTCCAGGGCCAGAGCCCTGAGCTGGGTGGCCTGGTCTCCTGAAAGGAAGGCCTTTGCCTGGAGGGTGTCTAGCCTTACCCCTATGAACTCCAGACACTGTGTTGGGAGGAGGTGGGACTTGAGGTAGTTTAATTACAAACCCCAGATTTTGCAGGACCTGGATGGTACATGCGGTTGCCTGCTGCACTTCTGAGGCCATGCCTCCCTTTATGAGCCAATCGTCCAGGTAGGGGAAGACAAACACCCCCTGGAGGTGGAGGAAGGCGACCACAACTGCCAGGCACTTGGTGAAAACCCTTCGGGCAGAAGCCAAGCTGAAGGGCAGCACCCTGTACTGGTAATGGCTGCCCCCCACCATGAACCTCAGGTACTGTCTGTGGTTGGAGTGAATGATGATCTGTGTGTAGACATCCTTCCGATCCAAAGAGCATAGCCAATCACCCTGCTGGAGGTAAGGCAGCAATGTTCCAAGGGAGAGCATCTTGAACTTCTGCCTCACCAGGAATCTGTTCAGACTGTGCAGGTAGAGGATGGACCTTAGGCCCCCTATTCTTTCTGGTACGAGGAAGTACCTGGAGTAGAACCCCTTGCCCCTTAGAAAGTGGGGAAGTGGTTCTACCGCTCTGTCCTCGAGAAGATCTGCCAGTTCTTTCAGTAGAAGGTCCCGGTGAAGGGGAGACCTGGGAGGCTGTCCCGAAAGAAAGAGAGAGGTGTCTGGACCAGGTGGAAGAGGTAGGTCTCCTTGACCACTTGGAGTGCCCAAGAATCGGTGGTGGTGACTGGTCACCTTTGGGCATAGTAGATGAGACGTCCCCCTGTGGGCTGCTGACCTCCTTGGGGTGGAGAGGCTATGCCCAAGGAGTCAAAAGCTCCCCATAGCTGGGCTGTGGCCGATGCCTGGGGTTTGGAAACCTTCTGCTTAAAAGGGCTATGCCCATGTCCCTTGGCCTGCTGACCCTGCTGGGGAGGCCTGAAAAGATGGGTAATTTCTATAAGCAGCCTCTTTCCTTGGGTAGAAGGGCTTTTTACCCTCCTTTGGGGAGGGGCAGCAGTCTTTTTAGAGAGAAATGGTCCTCATCAAGAACTTGGTCTCCAGCTCGGCAGCCTTGTCGGTCCTGAGTTTGCCAAAGAGGTTCTATCCTTGGCATGGGACGTTGACCAATTTGTCCTGAATACACTGTTAAAGGTCGGACGACTATAGTCAAGCCTGGTGCCGGGCACTGATGCCCACCACCGCTACTCAAGCCGCCGACTCGAAGCCATCATAGGCTGTCCGAGACATAAACTTGGAGCATTCATGGATGGCTTTTGCCAGGTTCTTGAACCGTTGCAAGTGTTCCTCAGAGAGACCAACTGAGAACCAAGCGAGTTCCTTCACCAGGTCTCTCAGGTACATGCCCATGTACAGCTGGTATGCCTGTATCTAGCCGATGAGCATCGAGCCTTGGTAGCATTTTCTGCTGAGGGCATCCAGGAAGCATGCCTCCCTGCCGGGGGGGGGGGGGGCACCGAGGAGTGCGTCTTCTGACTCTTCAGGCGCTGCATGGCTGATCCCACCACATAAGAACATAAGATATGCCAATCTGGGTCAGACCAAGGTCCATCAAGCCCAGTATCTTGTTTCCAACAGTGGCCAATCTAGGTCATACGTACCTAGCAGTTTCCCCAAAAGACACAGGAGTTGTGGAGCAGTTGTGACTTCTGGAAGCCCGGGCTCCAACAGACTCGAAACAGAGTCGAGTCGCTTGTCACCATTGGCACCGATGCCAGTGTCTCCCACATATGGAGCATTAGCCTTTTCAGGATGGGAGGAATGGGCACCGTGAGGGATTCCCTTGGAGGGGCCAAGTATTGGAGGATTTCTAGCTCTTCCGTCCGAGGGTCCTCCTCCAATTCCATCCAGAATGCTAGGGCCTTTGACATGTCCCCGATGAAGTCGAGGAATGCCATGCCCTTGGGTGGGGACCAACACCGGGGCTCCAAGGGAGGGGAGTCCGAGGGGACATCACGGTGGCGATTGGTGTCCGGCGACTCCTCATCCTCCTTTTCCCACTCAGAGTAGTCCATTGAGGACTCAAGGGAAGGATGGCTTGCAGGCTCTGGGGCTGATCCCCACTCGCGGACCTCAGAGGCCCCGTGGCCGGTGCCGAGCACACTGGCTGGGGAAGATCTCGGTCCTGTGGAACGAGAACCGGATTGAGACCTCGGCCGAGGATCGACTCGAGACTGAAGGACCTTGAGGATAGGCTCAGCGTCCAGGAACATCCTCGACATCGAGGGCCTGGTCGTCTGGGTGGAGGAACCGGTGGTACCGGACAACAGCACCCGCTGCTGGCCCATGAAAGCAAACAAGCTGCGCTCCAGGGCCGCCATTCTGGACTCCATGCAGAAGGCTCTGCAGCCATCGACGTGGGCTCCGAGGGATCGGGCCCACTGCCGATTCCCCCAAGAGGGAGTAATCAGCAAAGATGGTGTCAGGCGACTTAAGCTGGCCCGAGGTAGAGTCCTTCTAGGGACCTTCACAGGTTGCTCCTTCTTCGATCCCTCGGACGAGAGTCTAGGACTGCGGGACCTGGCTCAGGACTTACCTAGCCCATCTGAGCCATCTAGGGACACTGCCTTTGAGGCCTTTCTCTTCTTGGGTTCCCTCGAGGGAGACCCCCCTTTCCAAGGAATCACGGCATCAGTCACGGTCCGGAACGCTAACTCGGGATTCCGTGATTTCGGAGGAGGCCTTGGCTTTCAGAGGTACCAGGGACTCCAGGAAAAAAAACTTATTGTTCTGCTGCTGGCGGCTCTTGAGGGCCTTGGTAGACATCTTCTTACAGAGGCCACATGCCGTGGGGTCGTGGTCTGACCCAGGCAGTGAAGGCAGCAGTTGTGTGTGTCGGTTAGGGACATTATTTTGGCACAGCAATCACACTTTTTAAAACCACTGGTAGCCATGGGAGATAAAAGTATCCCAGTGAAGTCGAAGACCCGCAGTGCCGCCACTTGGGAAAAAAGGGTGCGAAGGCCCCACGGAGGAAAAAGGACTACGAACCTGAGACTCAATGCCGGGGCAGCAGGCTCGGGTAGCGAGAAGAAGACCAGTGCACTACCGGACGAGAGTATGAAACGCAGGTCGAGAAAATTAACTTTTTACGGGGGAAGACAGACAGACGTCTGAAGGGCTCCGCAGAAAAAAGATGACTGAGCAAGATGGCACCCTTGGGTGGGAAGGGGACCACACACACATGCGTGGTGGCATCTCCCAAATGCTTTCTTTGAAAGCTGGGGGGATGCTTCTGCGAGGGCTAAGTCGGCACAGACATCACCCATATGCGAGGACTGACTTCCTGCTTGTTCCCGGAGAATACAAGTTACCGAAAAAACAACTGTAAAAAGCCCAACGGGACAATCAACAAAATGAACCAAGAGAAACAGTGTGAGTGATCTCTGTAAGGTTCCAAGAGACAGTGTCTAGCAAAGATATCAACATCAGGATGACTCTACAGTAGCTTGGATGGACAGAAGGGCCGGTGGGAGGAGTTGAAGTTAATTCCCAAACAGATGCTGGAGTACAGCTTGGCCAAAGTTGCTGTCACTCTGGGAATCTCCAACCAGACAGTAATGGGCTGTGAATGTGTAGAAGGAAGACCATGTAACAGCCCTACAGATCTCTGCCATGGAGACCGAGTGCAGGTTTGTCACCAAAGCAGCCATAGCTCGGACGTCATGAGCTGTGACATGGCAATCCAGAATCAGACCAGACTGAACATAAGCAAATGAGATACAGTCCACAATCCAGTAATAAGGTGCACTCAGTCTATTAGGGTCAAAAGAGACAAAAAGATGGGAGGAACGTTGATGGGACTTCGTTCGCTCTAGATAGAAAGCCAGAGCTCTCTTGCAATCAAGTATGTGTAAAGAAGCCTCAGCCCTGCTGGCATGATGTAGAGGAAAAAAGATGCCCCAATTCCCTCAAAAGCGTCACACTGGTAATATGAACTGCAAGAAATTCAGATTGAAAAAAGTCCAATAATTAACTAGTTTTTGTCAAACTGAGGTCCACATGAGGAAAACACCCCTACCTAGACCGTGTCCATTTTAATCAGTAAAGCAGTGTTCATTTTAATCTGTACCCTTTTCTCTTAGCCCGCATGAGATTTTAATTAAAGAAAAAAGGTTGGCAACACTACAGACTGGTTGAGATGAAAGGCAGAAACCACTTTGGGAAGAACTTGGGATGAGTCTGGAGGACTACCCTATTGTGGTGAAATCTGGTATATGGAGGGTGCGCCACCAGCATCTGGAGTTAACTAACCCTGCACATGGAGGTGACCGCTATCAAGAACACAACCTTCCAGGTGAGGTGTTTAAACAGGAGCTGAGAGGTACAAAGGGGGCCGAAAGGAGCTACCCTTTCGGCCACATTAAGATCCCATGTCTCTGGTGGGGGCTTAATAGTAGGCTGCAAGAACAGGAGACCCTTCATGAAGCTGCCTACAAGAGATGTACGGAAATGGGTTTGCCACCACCACGCTTAGGTGTACCCTCACCAAGTTGGATTTAAGACCAGAGATGGAAAAGTGGAGGAAGTAACTCAGCAACACTCCACAGAGCAAGAGAAAGGGTCTAGCGCCTTTCCTGCGCACCAGATAGAAAACCAATGCCACTTGAAAGCGTAGGCACAGTGGGTGCTGTCTTTACATGAAGCAAGGAGCAAGCTCTCCACTTCTGCGGGGAGGCGATGCTCTGCAAGAACTACCGCTCAGCATCCACACAATGAGGGCTAGGAAGCGACTTTGGAGTGAAGAAGAGACCTGTCGTCCTATGGAACCAGATCCGGGTTACAGCCCAGTGAGAGGCTGCCTCCGAGAGAGTCACAGCAGAAGAGGAAACCAGGGTTGCCTGGGCCAATGTAGGGCAATGAGAATCATGGTAGCCCTGTCCATCTATATCTTGAATAGGGTCTTGGCCAATAGAGGGATCAATGGTTACACATAGAGCAGTCCCTCGCTCCAGTCCAGCAGGAAGGCATCGGAGGCTATCCGATGGCTGCAGGGAGTCCTGGAGCAGAAACGCGGAACCTGAGCATTGTACACTGATGCAAAGAGGTGCCCCACAACCAGAAGATGCAATTAGCTATTCACTTGCTGAGTGTCTATCTATGTGGCTGAAGGACTCTGCTGAGGCAAATTGCCAAGATATTGAGCTCCCCAGGCAGGTACATGACCCGAAGGATCATGCCTTGAAAAAGGGCGAATTTCAGAGACACACTGCCTCCCAACACGGGTCATAGCAATAAAACGCTAGGCCCAAGCTAGGGCTGTATCCAAGAGAGCCCCTATGAATTCTAGGCATTGAAAGGGCTGCAGGCGAGACTTGGGTAATTGATGACAGTGCCAAGATGCGCCAATACCTGAACGGTGAGAGCTGCTGCCTGCCGCACCTCGGCCGGTGTCACACTCCTGATTAGCTTGTTGTCTAGGTAGAGGAAGATGAATACACCCAGGGTCCAGAAGGCGGCAGAAATGACCACCAGGCATTTTGTGAAGACTCTCAAGGCAGAGGCAAGACCAAAGGGAAGCACCCAATACTGATAGTGTCTCCCGCTGAGCATGAAGCAGAGATACTGCCAATGAAGGGTTGTATCGGAATGCGAGTATAGGCATCTTTGAGATCCAGGGAGAAAAGCCAGTCTTCCCATTGAAGGTAAGGCAACAAAGTTCCCAGGGAGACCATTTTGAATTTCTCCTTCTCCAGGAAGCCACTGAGATTCCATAGATCCAGTATGGGCTGGAAGCTGCCCGTTTTCTTGGGAACTAGGAAGTAATGGCAGTAGAAGCCTTGTCCTGCTTGTGAAGGTGGAACAAGCTAAAATGGGCATGAGAGTATGAACCTCCTGTTGGAGGAGCTCCCAGTGGTGAGGATCAAGAGAATATTCTTCTGAGAAGAACGAAAGAGGAAGTTGCTCGAAACGCAGCAGGTAGCCATCCTGGAATTTCTTTAGTACCCAAGTGTCTGATGTTATCACTGGCCACCTGTGGGCATAATGGACCAACCTCCCCCCTACTTGCGGAACAATGCTTGAAACTGGAAGTAGGACCATGCTCCACAGGAAGGAGTCAAAAACCTCCATCTGGCTGTGGCTGCAAAACAGGCTGGGGCTTCTGGCAGCGCTGACGACTCTGGCCCTGGCTCTTTTGCTTTTGACTCTGCCGAGTTGGGAGGATAGCTACAATAATACCTCCTCTTTTTCAGGTATAAGACCTTCTTCCCAGATGCCTTCTTCCTGGAGGGGGTCAGCCAGCTTTGGGAAAGCCAGTTCATCGTCAACTGCTCCCTCTCTGGCTCCCCAGCCTTCTCCTCCATGAGCTTGCCAAAAAGGCTCTCTCCTCGGCAGGGGACATCTGCAAGTTTGTCTTGCACCTACTGCTCAAGGTCAGAAGATAGCAACCAGGCTAGGTGATGGGCTCCAATATCCACAGCAGCCATCCCAGCCACCGACTCAAAGGCATTGTAGGCCATTCTGCTCATATATTTAGAGCAGTCTTTCCCCTTGGAAACTAGAGAGCAGAACCAGTCTAGTTGTTCGCCTGAGAGCATGGCTGAGAACTTGGACAGGTCACCCATAATATCTTTCAAGTACATTCTCATGTAGAGCTGGTAAGTGAGGATGCGGCCCACCAGCAAGGAACCCTGGAAATATTTCTTCCTGACCTCATCCAGGGTTTGGGCTTCCCATCCAGAGGAACTGAGGAGTGGGTCTTAGGATTTTTAATCCTTCTCATGGCGGACTCCACAACCATGGTTTTATGGGGAAGCTGGAGTTTTTCAAACACTAGGACTCTTTTGGACTTGATACATGCAGTCCGGCCAGCGACTTATGGGGGGCACCGTGAGGGGAATCTCCCAGATGTGGAAGAGTAACCTCTGGAGGATACGGTAGACTGGAACCGTAATTGCCTCCTTGGGAGGAGAAGGGTACTTGGGCACATCTTCTGCCTCGAGGCTAAATGGCAAAGCTCTCATCATGTCCCAGACAAACTCATAAAATGAGGTCCGCAGGCGGAGACTTATAGTGCTCATAGGTTGGCTAGGGATCAGATAGAATATCCCTATGGTTGTGAGAGATCGGGGACTCCTCTTCGATCTCCCACTCATTGGAATCAGAGTCCGTAAGGAAGTCTGGGTATCAACGGTTCACGGGAGGAGTGGACGGGGATTGTGGCTCCTAATGATGTCTCTAAGAATCAGAAGCACTCTGAGGGGAAACCCTGGGTATCGAAAGTGAGTCCCAGCGCCTGTCCAAGGCCTCTCCCCAGCTTGGAAGGGTGTGGGTTTCAAGAATGGGCTGCACCTTTATCAGTGGAAACACTGCCAACTGCAGGGTCACCATCAGCATCGAGGACTCCGAGGGCCTCAGGTCCCTTGCAGCCTGCAGAGCTAGGAATGCTGAGAGACTGCATTCGAGGGTCCATATGCACTCAGTAAGGAACGCCACTTTCGATGGGGGTCAGAACCAGAGCAGCAGCCACGGCCTCCAATGCCAGTTCCCTCGTCGGAGACTCCACGATGGTTATGGTGTTTCAGCACTTCAAAACGTAGATCAGCCAATTTCTGCTGCGTGATGGCTGCAGTGTGAGGACAGGCATTGTCCTGAAGAAACAGGACACCTTTTGAAAGCTTGCCTCGATGTTTGGAGACCAGTTCCCACTTCAATTTGTCCAGATGTGAAATGCAGTAGTTTGCCATGATGATTGCACCCTTTTCCAGGTAATCAACAAGCAAAATTCCATTTTTGTCCCAGAAGATAGATGCCATCACCTTGCTTGCTGATTTCCGAGTCTTGAACTTCTGAGGAAGTGGGGAACCACTGTGTCTCCACTCTTTGGATTGTTCTTTGGTCTCTGAATCATACCTAAGTAGTGACAAGACAATCCAAAAAATTGCACAGCATTCCTATGAAATTGGTCCAAAATGGCATGTGAAGCAACTACTCAATCATGCTTATGGTCAGCATTGAGGCATTTGGGAACCTATTTGGCTGAGCTTCCTCATGTCTAAAATGTCATGGATAATATAGCCCACACATTCTCGGGATATCGTCAGCGTCTCTGTTATCTTTTTAGCTGATATTCTTTGATCTTCCAGGATCATGGAATGAACGACATCAACATTTTCTGGAATTGTCACATCACTTGGTTTCCCAAGACATTCTTTGTCTTCAGTTCTGAAATGTCCTGTCCTAAACTTCACAACCCAGTTCTTGACTGTAGAATAGGAAGGACACTTATCACTAATGTAACTGACATATCATTGTAGATTTATTTGGCAGAGTTCCCTTTAAAAAAAAGATATTTCATCACTGTTCGGCACTCTTTTGTCATGAAATCTCCATTATTTTGTTACAATCTGGCTTCAGACTAAAGAAAAAAAAAGTATATGAATTACAAGCATGACATTTTAGCCAGTCACATTCAAAACAATGACATACGACATGATATAATTATTTTTAGTTAAAAAGTAGGGGAAATAGAGAAAGCCAAAGACTTATCAGCAACCCCTTGTACTTCATCGGGAGACCCTCGACGGCCCTCCAGGACCTTGGAAAGCAACTCCTCCTGCCAGGGCAGCTTTGATGGACGCTCCTGGCCCTCGCTGTTGGAATCATGCTAAGGGGGAACCTTCAATGCCGGTGGCCATTGGTTTTACCTCGGGCCTCGACATTGCCCCTAGACATCGAAGGGGCAGAGGATTGATCCTTATGGGGGTGACCCTCCTAGAAGGACAGCCTCCGGTCCAGGCCACCATGGCCCCTTGGCTCCAAATGAGCTCGGGCACTATGCAGGACCGAGGCCTCAGCGGATGCCCTTGAGGTCATCAATGCCAGCACCAATGACACTGACTCTGAAGATCCAAACAGCAATTCCTGCTGTTGCTCTTGATTCTTTAGCCCCTTTCACATCATCTGCAAACATAAACTGCAGGTGGAGGGCTCATGGTCAGGCCCGAGGCACTGATTGCACCAACTGTAGCAGTCAGTCACCAAGATGGGGCGGCCACAATTGAAGCAGTCTGTCACCAAAATGGTGTGGCCACAATTGCAATATTTTTTAAACCCACTGGTCTGTTTACTCATATTGGGGAAGACAGCTTCTGCCAAATCAAAGGACGCCAATGTCCCGAGAGACCAAAGGGGGTGCAAGCGAAAAGACCTGCATGCTAGAAAAACAAAAAGAAAAAAAGTCTTGAGAAAAATGTGGTACCAAGGCACCAATGCTCCTGGACACGGGCAGGAAGACGAGCAAAAAAACATTTGCTGAAAAAAGACATGAAAAAGCAAAAAACCCCAAGGGTCCCTTCAGATTTCAGGGGGTAGACAGACATCTGAAGGGCTCCATGGAAAAAAGAAGACTGAGGTAGGATGGCTTCTTCAGGCGGGAAGATAGGCAAGCATGCATGATGGATCTCTCAAAAGCTTCCTTTGGAAGCTGGAGATCATTCCTGAGTGGGCTCCATCGGTGACATCACCCATATGTGAGGACTTACTTCCTGCTTGTTCCCAGAGAACCTGCATTCTACTAAGGAATAGGTCTAAAACAGCTTCCCCTCATGTCGGTTCCTCAACCAGCTGCTCCAGGAGGCAGTCATTTATTTCCTCTGGAAACTTGATCTCCTCAGCATGTCCTGATGTGACATTCACCCAGTCGATACCGGGGTAGTTGAAATAACTCATGACCGTGTTGTAACTTTTTTTTTTTTAGCTTCCCTAATTTCTTTTAGCATTTTATCATCCATCTGTTCGTTCTGGCCAGCTGGACAATAGTACACCCCCACTGCTCTTCTCTTCCCCTTTTTACATAAAACATTTATCCAAAGAGATTCTACAGTGCATTTGTTTCCTGCAAAACTTTTATCCTCTCTTTAACTTATTATTATTATTATTTATTATTATTTAACAGTCGCTTATATACCGCTACCTTCCAAAGATCAGGTGCGGTTTACAGAAAACAGGTAAAGAAACAGTGTAACATATCTGTTTTTACATTAAACATCTCTTGAATTATGTACAACTTAACTTTAACAATTAAACTTTAGAGAACTATGTACAATCAACGGATGTTGAATTAAACAAGAAAGGTAGCTATTTACAAGCATCATAAGCTGTGTGTAATGGACATATTTTCATGGGTCATTATGGGATTATGCTCAAAGTGTTATATATTATCCCTTTTCATTTTGGTATTGGGAATTTGCAAGTGGACCGTAGTGGGAGCTAAACAAGTGAGTTTTTATTGTTTTACGTAGTTCTTTAAGATCAGTTAAGGCTCTTATTTCTTCAGGTAGGGAGTTCCAGAGTATTGGGGCTGCATGGGAAAACACTTTTTTATTTGTTGTTTTTTTAAGTCTTTGTGAACTCTTTTGGAATCCTTATTTTATTAGTGTTGCATCTTCTGTGAACAGTTTGGGGTGTGTCTTTAGTGAGGAGTTTGTTTAGTGTAGCTGGGGCAGTATTATTTAAAGCTTTGAAGGTGGTTATTATTAATTTATAGTTTATTCTGCATTGAATTGGGAGCCAGTGTAGTTTAGCTAAAAAGGGTGATATGTGCTCAAATGGGTGTACCTTCATTATGGTTCTAGCTGCAGCATTTTGGGCAAGTTGGAGCCTTTTGATGTTTTGATTAGTTGTGCCTAGTAGAGTGAGGTTGGCAAAGTCAAAGTGCGGTGTAATAATGGCTTGTATTATGCTCAAGAAGTCATGCAGGTGGACCAGTGGGCGTAATTGTTTTAGTACTTTGAGCTTAAAGTATATTTTTTTTGTAGTGTTTCTTATGTGGGTGTTCATACTGAGGTGTGTGTCTAAGGTCACCCCTAGATATTTTATCTCGTTTTTTATGTTAATATCATGTTTCTGAAGTGTGATGTGAGTAGGGGGAGTGTACGATTTGTTATTTGTTACAATCAATATGTCAGTTTTGGAATGGTTAATATGAAGGTTGTGGTCTTCTAGCCAAGTTGTTAATTCATTGAAACAGTCAGTTAATAATTGTAGTGGAAGTGTAGGGATCGTGAATGGAATGTACATCATGAAATCGTCTACGTATATGTGGTAGGGGATTTTGAATTTTTTATAACACAACCCTCCACCAATTTGATCTACCATCCTGCCCCCTCATCTAAAATGGCCAGTTTTCAAATCATTGTAGCTTCTGTCAATTTAGAGGTTTTTCTCTAAATTTTGTACTTTCTACAGAAGGCAGGCTGAACTAAGAGTCCCCTTAATCCATGGGCAATCAAGGACTTGGCCGCTGCCAATCCTTTCCTCATACCACTGAAGAGCAAAAAAAGATCATCTGTCAGACGGAAGGAATTTGTAATCTCCAGTTATATAAACGTCCTGTTCACATCCACCAGATGGAGCAAGGGGTCCAACCGAAGGTCCTCCTCAGAAAGGAGAATAGTATGATGGTCCGGTTAAGGTGAAAGGGCAATATCATCTTTGGGAACAAGGACAAAAATGTCCACAGAGAGAAGGATAGCATCAACATGAAACAAAAAGGCTCCCTGCAGCTCTGACACCTGCCTGGCAGAAGTGATAATGACCAGAAAAAACACTTTGAAGGTCAAATCATTGAGAGACGTTTTCTGGTCACTGCCCACTGGAGTCTAGTCTCATGCACTCTGGTCTCCTGACTTGGTAACTTGAGTGTCATCAGGTAGTCAAGCTATGTAAAACAGTCTGGGAACACAAGGAAAGAACAGACCATATCTATCAGTAAGTGCTCCCTCTCATGGCCCACCCCTCCCCCCTAGTAGTTTGCTGTTCCCAGAGTCCTAGTTATACCAGGAACCTCCCCAGTGCTCCTTAAGGATTGTAGAGTTCGGTCTACTGTAAGGTTGGAGATGCTTAGTTCAAGGAATACTCACTTTGGCCTTGGTCCCTGAACTACAGGTCAAAAAACAGTTCCAACTGGACTGGGCTGCCCTGTAATTCCAGACAGAACAATCTCTCCTTGTATCTTTCTTTGCTAGGGGCTTAACCTTCAGCCTCAGTCCAAAAGGGTGACATGCCCCAAGGCCTAAAATTCTCCTCCTTATGCCCAACATCTCTCACTTGGTTTGCAGCTTGTTGTGCTGTGAGGGCTTGCGTGCATCAGTGATGCTGAGAGCTAAACTACTGGCAGGGTCTCCCAAGATGACAGGTCTCAGCTGAGGTGCCAGACGAAGACAAACCACCCATCTGGGCAGCAGCAGAATGGGATAGTGTTGACGGCGGAGGATCACATTTCTGTGACAACGGCAACAACACCAAACTTAAACTGCGCGGAAGGAAGGCCCGGCAATCTACTTCTGTATCTTGCCATGAAAACCCAATGGATAGTTACAACAAAACAAATTGTGCTATGGTGCTGGAAGATGAGACTCTCAGGTCGGAAGGCACTCAACTAGCTACTGGGGAAGAGCTGAAGACTTTTCAGAGTAAAGCCAGCATTTATGATGTGGTTGGATCAAAGCCCTCGGGAAGTCTGACTGCTGATGTAGCTGCGCATGAAATGAGAGTCAGAAGCTGTAAAGATGTCTTATACATTGGAACATGGAACGTACGAAGCATGAACCAAGGGAAGTTGGAGGTGGTCAAGAATGAAATGGAACGTGTACAACTTGATCTGTTGGGTGTCAGCGAACTGAAATGGACTGGCATCGGGCACTTTGCATCAGATGATCACATGGTCTACTATGCTGGAAATGAAAGACAAAGAAGAAATGGTGTTGCATTTATAACAAAGAAGAAACTTGCAAGAACTGTAATGAAATACAATGCAGTCAGCGAACGCTCAATCTCTATTCGTCTACGAGGATTGCCTATCAACACAATTATAATTCAAGTATATGCCCCAACAACAGCTGCAGAAGAGAATTAAATTGAAGAGTTCTATGAACAAGTACAAGCTGAAATTGACAGAACATGCAAACAGGATATCCTGATAGTCATGGGTGACTGGAACACAAAAGTTGGCAACAAAGAAGGCGGCAAAGTAGTTGGAAAATATGGACTTGGCAACAGAAATGAAGCTGGAGAAAGATTGATAGAATTCTGCAAGACCAATGATCTATTCATCTCAAACACCTTCTTCCAGCAACACAAGCGGCGACTGTACACATGGACTTCACCCAATGGATTGTATAAAAATCAAATTGACTACATCTGTGGAAGTCAACGATGGAAAAGCTCTGTAACATCAACAAAGACAAAACCTGGAGCTGACTGTGGTACAGATCATCAACTACTAGTATGCAAACTCAAGCTAAAGTTGAAAAAGAGCAAACCACTCATGAATGCAGCAAAATATGACCTTGAGAATATACCACTGGAATTTAAAGACTGCCTGCAAAATCGATTTGCTGCTTTAGATACAAATGACAGAGCTCCGGAAGAGTTATGGAATGACATCAAGAAGGTTGTGCTGGAAGAAAGCGAGAAGTCTCTACAAAAGGTGAAAAAGCAAAAACGGCCAAAATGGATGACGGAAGAAACTCTGAAAATTGCCCAGAAACACAGAGAAGCTAAAGCCAAAGAAGAAAGAAAGACAATCGCAGAACTCAACAGAGATTTCCAACGTGCAGCAAGACAGGACAAGGAAAAGTACTACAATGACACTTGCAAGGAAATAGAAGCAGAAACTATTAGAGGAAGAACAAGATCGGCTTTCCTAAAGCTGCGAGAGTTAAAGAAAAAGTTCCAGCCTCGAATTGGAATGTTACAAGATGCTCAAGGTTCTATGTTGAATGATGCTGAGAAGATCAAGAAAAGGTGGAAGGAATATACAGAGTTTTTATATGATAAAGATCAAGTGGACCAACAGCCGTTTCAACCTATACCTTATGATCAGGAACCATTGGTGATGAAAGAAGAAGTTGAAGCAGCATTGAAAGCCTTATCAAAGAACAAAGCACCAGGCATTGATAGCATTCCCATAGAAGTATTGCAGCAATCTGATGCAGCTGTTACCATACTTACAAGGCTCTGCCAAGAAATATGGAAGACAACATCATGGCCAACTGACTGGAAAAGATCTGTGTTTATACCAATACTAAAGAAAGGTGATCCAACTGACTGTGGAAATTATCGCACAATCGCTCTGATCCCACATGCCAGCAAGATTCTACTGAAGATTATTCAAAAGAGACTACAGCCATACCTAGAACAAGAACTACCTGAAGTGCAAGCAGGGTTCAGGAAAGGGCGAGGAATGAGAGACATCATTGCGGATATGAGATGGATCCTTGAAAAGACTAAAGAATACCAAAAGGATATCTATTTGTGCTTTATCAACTATAGCAAGGCTTTTGACTGTGTAAACCATGAGAAACTCTGGGCCACATTAAGAAGCATGGGTATACCAGAACACCTGATCGTTCTCTTGCGCAATCTGTACATTGATCAAGAAGCAACAGTTCGAACGGAACAAGGAGAAACAGAATGGTTTAAAATAAGCAAAGGTGTAAGACAAGGCTGCATACTTTCCCCCTACCTGTTTAATTTATATGCAGAACAAATCATCAGAGAAGCAGGACTGTATGAAGACAACAGAGGTGTGAAGATTGGTGGAAGACTCATCAACAACCTTCGCTATGCTGATGATACCACATTACTGGCTGAAAGTGAAGATGATCTGAAACATTTGCTTCTCACAATCAAAAAACATAGTCTCAAAATGGGCCTGCACCTTAATGTAAAGAAGACAAAGATCATGACAATTGGCATAATCAACAGGTTCATCGTTGAAGGAGAAGAAATTGAAATCGTGAACAACTTTAACCTACTTGGATCAACTATCAATAAAGAAGCAACAAGCAGTCAAGAAATCAGACGACGCATTGCTCTTGGCAGAATGGCTATGAAAGACCTAGATAAGATTCTCAAGAGCAGAGATGTCTCTCTCCATACAAAGATTTGACTTGTTCAAGCCATGGTATTTTCAATAACATCATATGGATGTGAAAGCTGGACAGTGAAAAAGACAGACAGGAAGAAAATTGATGCCTTTGAATTATGGTGCTGGCGGCGAATACTGTGTATACCATGGACTGCCGGAAGAACAAACCAGTCGGTACTAGAGGAGATCAAACCTAAGCTTTCTTTAGAAGCTCAGATGACAAGACTTCGACTTTCATACTTTGGACACATCATGCGAAGAGAGAGATCATTAGAGAAAGACATCATGCTTGGCAAGATAGAAGGTCAACGCAAAAGAGGAAGGCCAGCAATGAGATGGATCGCTACAATAACAGCAGCTACGGGTACCAGTCTGTCAACAATGAGCCGCCTGACTGAAGACCGAACACAATTTAGGATAGCTATCCAGAGGGTCGCCATGAGTCGACTCCAACTCGACGGCACTTAACAACAACATGCCCAACTGAAATTAGATCCCTCTGGCCCAGCTTCATACACAAGAATGGGCGCTTCATGTTGGGTTCCCGTCGGAGGACATCACCCATATGTGAAGATTTAAAACAGCCCTTAAAAATATCTTTTCCAACAGGCATTTCACCTTTCCTCTGAGACCATATAGTGTACCATAATTTGGCTGTTGTTGTACACCCAGTTGCAACCCTGGAACATCTGTAACATAAGGATTTCTGTATTTTCCTCCCTGCTTCTCCCTACCTCCTTGCCTTGATATCTCTGATCTTTATACTGTGGCAGACACCTCAGGATGAAAGGAATTCAGCCCCTGGCTAGTAAATATGCCCATGCAACAAATTGCATAGACAAACGGCCAGAGAAGGGCTGTGCTGTAATCCAAGGCCATTTGTGCCATCTGTAGCCCACAGGAGGGGCTGCCCCTTTCCCTTACTCTTCTTTGTTCTCTTTGTTAAGTTTCTGGTTTTGATTATGGTGCTGTAGGGGGAAGGGATAGCCCCTTACCTAAGGGAATATGATTGGGCAGGCACCCAAGGGAGCACCAGTCAGAAACCTGAACATAGGTATGAACTGATGGTATGCACTGAGTATATAAAGATTGTACAGCCCCCGACTCGGGGCTCAGAGTTTTTGGAAATGATTCCTCTGGGTCTGTGCTAGCACAATAAACTTTGGCTTGTATTCTCTTGAGACTCCGGGTGTCTTTTTCTGACTCTTTCGCCGCAGCATTTCTCTGGTGCGTTGGCCGGGAGACGCAGTAAAGGTTTGCGTAAAGGTTCGGCATTTACCGCCTCTGGGTTTGGACCCGTCGGAACCGGGGAGTGCCGAACGCAGGGAGAAATCTCAGGCGCCACCGGGTAGTTGTTCCGGGGAGAATTTCCTTCTTGCCTCACCAGAGCCGCCGGTTCCTTCCGGCCGACACCCTTGAACCCGTGCGGAGTCCGGGAACCAACCCTGTCCTGTTACCTGTACCGATCCAGTGAGTACTAAGGGGATATAGTTAGACTGTAAGGTTGGGTCATTTATGAGAGCCAGATCAGCTCTCTGGTCGGTCCGAGTAAGCTGCTTTTGTGGCTGAAACCACTGACCTTTTGTTAGTCAGTAAGTTACTGGGATTGATGGGAAGTGTCTGTATGGTTGCTTATGTATGTATGAGAGGTATTGAGAATAAAAACAGAGTGATTGTGGACTTCTGAGTAGCGCATTTCCTGGCCGGGCGACCGCGTCCAGGTTGCAAAAAGGAGGAAGCGTGTGGTGTTTCTCTCTCCTTCTTTGTTTCTAGGACTGGACGGACCCCTTACCTCCAGTCCGCCTACCCACTCCTTTTGTTTGCAGTCTGTGGGTCATTATGGGTGGGTCCGAGTCCACTTTGACTCCTCTGAAATGTATGATCAAAAACTTTAAAAAGGGTTTCTCTGGGGATTATGGTGTAAAAATGTGTGTCCCTAGATTGCAAGTGTTATGTGAGAGGGAGTGGCCAATTCTTTCTACCTCATGGCCCACCTCAGGGACTCTGGATGTCAGTATTGTGTCATTAGTCCATCAAATTGTACACCAAGAGCACCCAGATCAATTCCCATATATAGATTCCTGGTTAGAGGTCTGCCAGAAACGACCCCCTTGGATAACTAAGTGTTATGAGGAACATTGTAGGATTCTAGTTTCAAAACCGATAGGGAGTATGAACCCTAACCGGATACTCCACCCTCCAGTTTATCAGTCCCCTGAACAACTGGAGCCCCAGCCCCTCCCTCAAGGTTTCCTGTATCGGAACAGTGCCCCTGTCCCACCGCCATATAGGGAGCCTGTGGAACAGGCTGTGGGTGATTCTCCCGCTACCCCGCCAGGCATAGGTGCCTCCTCCACCAGCCACCCTATGTACCCTGCTCTTCAGTCCTCTCCTGAGGACAGGGACCCCCCCACCAGCCCCGACTCGTCGGACTCCACATATGTGGATGATGGGGACACCCGAGACTCGTTTGCCAGCGTGGGGTCATCCTCCGATACCTCCAGAACTCGGTCAAAACAATCAGAGAAGTCTAGACCAGCATACAGCTTAAGGAATCTACCCAGTCGAGATGCTAAGGTTATGCCCTTGCGTGAGGTCCAGGGACTCCCCATGCTGAACGAGCAACAGGAAGTCATCTTGGGCCCTCCGAGTCTAGTCTATATACCCTTTTCCACCACCGACTTGCTTAACTGGAAGACCCACTATGCCTCCTATACAGAGAAGCCTCAGGACCTCACTGACCTTATGGCCACTATTATGCAGACTCACCAGCCAACTTGGTCGGACTGCCGACAACTCTTGCCTACCCTTTTTAACACTGAAGAGCAGTCCCAAATATTAGCGGCTTCCATTAAATGGTTGGAAGAAAATCCTCCTGCTGGGGCCCTTAATACGCAACAGGCCACGGCCTAGGATTTCCCTGGTGAAGACCCTCACTGGGACCCGAACAATGCAATTGGTGCAGCCTCACTAGCCCGTTTTCACCAGGCTCTGATGGAGGGCCTGAAGAAAGGCGGCCAGAAAGCTATGAACATCGAAAAGGTTTCTGAGGTTCTGCAGCGACCCGATGAGAGCCCCGCCGCTTTCTATGAGAGCCTGTCAGAAGCATATCGTCTCTATACTCCATACGATCCAGTGGCCCCCGAGAACCAATGAATGGTAAATGCCGCTTTCGTGGGACAGTCCGAGGGGGATATCAGGCGGAAGCTACAGAAGCTGGAAGGATTCGCGGGCATGAACGCTACACAGTTAATGGAAGTTGCGCAGAAGGTATTTGTGAATCGTGACCAGGAACAGAGAAGGGAGAGTGATCGGAAGATGAAGATGAAGAAAAAGGCCGATT
Organism: Ichthyophis bannanicus; assembly: GCA_033557465.1. Lineage (NCBI taxonomy): Eukaryota > Metazoa > Chordata > Amphibia > Gymnophiona > Ichthyophiidae > Ichthyophis > Ichthyophis bannanicus. Next base: position 448,771,744 of record CM066032.1, read on the forward strand.
TCCTCGCCGCCGCTCTCGTTGAGCATCGCCGGGGAGGGCCACCTGCTGGAAGGATGAAGGGAAGAGGTAGGGGTCATCTTTCTCATTTTCCTGCTACACGACCCCCCTTAGGTGCGAATCAGTGCGCCAATTGCAAGGAAGAAGGACATTGGAAGAATGAATGCCCGAACCACGGGGCCCCACGGAATGGAGGGCGAGGAGCTCTTGCATCAGGGAGAAGAGGGGCACAAAACGGCACTGAATCTCAACATCAACACTAGTGGAGGGAAGATACGACATTTGAGGGCCTGGCCGAGGTAGAAGAATACTATACAGACGACTACTAGGCCAGACCGGGCTCCAAGTTTCTGCTAGGTCCCCAGGAGCCTATGGTCAGTTTGAAAATTGGGGACAACCTATGGACTTTATGGTGGACACGGGGGTCGATCATTCTGTGGTGGCAAGGCCCATGGCCCCCCCATCTTCCCGTGCAATCACTATTGTGGGGGCCACCAGTGCTCGGGCCACCAGATCCTTCCTGCAAACCCGTACCTATGAACTAGGAGGACAGAGGATATCCCACCAGTTTCTGTACATGCCGGAATGTCCTGTCCCCCTCCTTGGCCGGGACTTGCTTACCAAACTTCAAGCACAGATATCCTTTACTGAAGGGGGACACATGGAAATGACACTGAAAGGGAAGCCCGCCGGCATATTGGTTCTGTCCGTCCCCCGAGAAGAGGAGTGGCAACTCTACAGTACCTCTTCGTCTAGGCCCCCGGACCCCAGTGTCCCACCCGGTATCCGAGCCCCACCCGAAGTATGGGCGGAAGGAAATCCACCCGGTCTGGCGAAGAATGCCCCCCCCCCCCCCAGTTATTGTCACCCTCAAGCCAGGGGCGGTACCAGTACATGTGAAACAATACCCTCTCCCACAACCTACGGTAGAGGGGATCCACCAGCATCTGAGAAATCTACTTAAGTATGGACCACTGCGAAAATGTCAATCACCATGGAATACACCCCTCCTCCCTGTCAAGAAGCCCGGAACGGGGGATTATCGTCCTGTCCAAGACCTGAGAAGGGTAAATGATGCAGTCCTTGCTATACACTCTGTAGTCCCAAACCCCTACACTCTCCTGGGACTGATCCCTGCCCAGGCCACCCACTTTACAGTATTGGACTTAAAAGATGCCTTCTTCTGCATGCGCCTCGCGGCAGCCAGCCAACCTCTATTTACCTTTGAATGGGAGGACCCCGTCACCGGAACACGGGGCCAACTTACCTGGACCCGATTACCTCAGGGTTTCAAGAACTCGCCCACGCTCTTCAGTGCAGCTCTCAGTCAAGACCTAGCAAATTACCCTGTCACTCCTGGCAGAAGGATCCTACTGCAGTACATTGATGACCTAGTTGCTGCAGACTCCCGGGAAGAGTGTGTGCGGGCCACCAACAATCTGCTTTACCTCCTGCGGGAGGCAGGATACAGGGTCTCCAGAAGCAAGGCGCAGTTGTGCCAAACGGAGGTCAAGTACCTGGGATTCCACCTGTCCACTGGGATCTGCCAACTAGGTCCCGAAAGAAAGGAGGCAGTGTGTCGTATACCCATCCCCCGGACCAGGAAGGAGTTGAGGGCCTTTCTAGGGGCTGCAGGTTATTGTCGCATCTGGATCCCAAACTTTGCACTGATGGCAAAACCCCTCTACAAGGCCACAAAAGGAGCAGAAATGGCCCCCATGGAGTGGGGGGCTGAACAAGATACGGCCTTCAAGGCCCTGAAGAGGGCTCTGATGTCATCACCAGCCTTAGGACTCCCAAACGTACAGAAACCATTCCGCCTCTATGTCCATGAGGTCGGAGGCACCGCCCTGGGAGTCTTAACTCAAGCCCTTGGCTCCTGGCAGCGCCCTGTCGTCTATTTGTCTAAACAACTGGACACAGTTGCCAAAAGATGGCCCCCGTGTTTGCGGGCCATTGCAACCACGGCACTCCTGGTGGAGGAGGCAGACAAATTAACTCTGGGTCAGAACCTACAGGTCACAGTTCCACACTCCGTCCTGACCCTCAAGGAACACAAGGGAAACTATTGGTTCACTAACTCTCGGATGCTCAAGTACCAGAGTATGTTGTGTGAAAATCCATGACTTGAGCTACTCTCCAGCCAGACCCTGAATCTGGCCACGCTCCTACCTGCTGGTCCTGGGCCCCCTGAGCACGACTGCCTGAAAGTTATGAATACTGTGTTCTCCAGCCGCCCGGACTTGATGGATCTCCCTCTCAAGACCCCAGATGTAACCTATTTTGTGGATGGGAGCAGCTTTATAGCCAATGGTCAACGGCGTGCAGGGTATGCGGTGGTGACCCTATGCGCGGTAATAGAGTCCTCGGCCCTTGCCCCGGGAACTTCGGCCCAGAAAGCCGAACTGGTGGCCCTTACTAGAGCCTTACTATTAGGGGAGGGTCTGTGGATAAATGTGTACACTGATTCCAAATATGCCTTCACTACCTTGCATGCCCATGGGGCCCTTTACAAAGAGCGAGGGTTAATAACATCGATAGGAAAGCCCATAAAGTATGGTCGTGAGATCCTGACCCTGTTAGATGCCGTTTGGGCCCTGAAGCAAGTTGCTGTAATGCACTGTTGGGGCCACCAAAGAGGGGGAGGGAAGGTTGCTAAGGAAAACCGGATGACTGACGCCGCTGCCTGGAGAGCTGCCCTCTCTGAAGGCTCACTGAGGGATCATTGCCCTGTTCAGGCCCCTTTGTTTCCAGTGCCTCTTAGCCACTGGGTGCCCCGCTACGGCCCGGCTGAACTGGATTACTTTTGCTGTAAGGAAGGGGGAGTTCTGAATGACCAAGGCTGGATAATCCTACCCCCGTACGGGAGGAGCCCTCCGCCTGGCCCCACTGTTATCCCCGAATCCCTGGGTCCCGCTTTTGTTAAAGCTTCCATGAGGCTATTCATTTTGGAAAAACCGCCATGGAAAAGGCTTTGAGACCCCATTTTTACATCTCCATGCTTGGGCCCTTGGCCACTTCAGTAACCCAGCGGTGCCTGACCTGTGCAAAGAACAATCCACCACAGGGTCCCCTGCCCCCTCCAGGAATTCAGTCTGTAGGTACAGCTACAATGGAAAATATTCAAGTAGACTTCACTGAGATGCCTCGGGCAAACGGCTACCGCTATTTGCTAGTTCTGGTGTGTACCTTTTCATGGTGGGTGGAGGCATTTCCCACTAGAACTGAAAAAGCAAGGGAAGTCACCAAGGCCCTTCTTCATGAAATTATTCCCTGGTTTGGTATGCCACTTGTCATGGGCTCAGACAATGGCCCATCTTTTGTGTCTCAGGTTACCCAGCAGCTGGCCCATGCCCTACAGATTAACTGGAAGTTGCATGCAGCCTACCGCCCCCAAAGTTCAGGAAAGGTGGAGCGCATGAACTGTACATTGAAAGCCCAGCTCTCAAAGCTCAGCCAGGAATCTCATCTGAAGTGGCCCCAAGTTCTACCCATAGCACTCCTCAGGATACGCTCCTCCCCAACCAAAGCACTAGGGGTATCCCCATTTGAAATCTTGTATGGGAGGCCACCCCCCATTGTCCAGGGGATAAAGGGGGACATGGGCCAGATTGGGTCGGAAATTACTAGGCAGGAACTGTTAGCTTTAAGTTCTGTTTTGCAGAGTCTCCACACTTGGGTTCAGGACCGCTTGACTGTCTTGCTAACCGAATCCTTGCACCCATTCCTGCCTGGTACCGGGGTGTGGGTTAAGGAGTGGAAAAAGGACCCTCTTGCCCCCCAGTGGAGGGGGCCCTACATTGTCCTACTCTCAACACCCACTGCAGTAAAGGTGGCAGAACTCGCTCCATGGATACATCACAGTAGACTAAAACCAGCAGTGGATGAGGAAGTCGACCCTTGAACCTTTGAAAAACATCCTGGGTTTCTTTTACATCTCACCTTGCGCCGGTATCGGATCAACTCCGTTGGGACCTCCAGCCCTACTCCTGTCACTACCGGAAGCTGACAGGTCTACGTATGGCAGAAGCCGTGGAAAGAAGGAGAAGGACTTACTTGTTTTAAACCTTAATGGCAGTTCAGATCACTGTTGCTGAAAATGATTAACATGTGTGTGTTTATTGTCCTTGCAGTAGCCTGGGTTCTTCCATTGCAGTGCTGCCTTCCTGCGCCTCTTATTTAAAGGTAACTAAAATTGGCCAGACAGTCACCCAGACCCTTGTGTACCATTCCCATTATGCCTGTAACTCCCGAAATACTACCCGGTGCCATCACAATAGCACAGACTTAGCCATTTGCAACGTACCGGGGAAAAACACATGTTATGACCCCCGGTCTAGCCCCACCTATCAGGTTATCAAGGTTCGTACTCTCTCAGCTGATGGCCGTCTTCTGAACTCCACTAAGATATCCTCCCCTACTATCCCGACCTCCCTTTTCTTTGATGCCTGCGCTGCCATAAATGCCAACAAGTGGCCCAGAGCAGGGTGCGGCTCTATTAGTTGGGAGTGCACATACACACACAATGACAAATATATGTGTCCAGCTGTAGCACAGAGGGCCCCGTCTTGTACGGGACCGGGAGCCCGTGATCATAATTTTTGTCCCACCTGGAGTTGTGTATATTATGCCTCCTGGCCCAAAGCACCAACAGGGCACACCCGGGATTCCCGTAAGGCAGTTCTGACCAGGTTACCTGCCATGTCCGACTGTCAGACAGGTACCTGTAACCCCCTCAATCTGACCCTTATGAACCCCAGTGTCTGGGCCACTGGATCCACCTTTGGCCTCCAGATAGAGGGTCAGGGTACCGACCCTGGCACCCTTATACATATCCATCTAGTCACAAAGTCCCACACCTCCCAGGCTGCCTTGGTCTTCCACTCCTTCTATGAGGAACTAAGGACCCAAATAGAGGTGCCCACCGCCACGCGGAACCTTTTCATTGAATTGGCCGAGACAGTGGCCACAAGTCTTAATGTATCCAATTGTTTCTTCTGTGGCGGGACAAACATGGGTGACCAGTGGCCATGGGAAGCCCAGGAGTTGAACTACTCAACCCCCTACAATCAGTCACCACTAAACCGTACAACTAGTGAGTGGGTATTGAAGACCTCTATTGTAGGCCATACCTGTATTGCCCGAGCAGGACCTCAGTTTACCACCCAGGTGGGAGAGCTGGCCTGCCTGGGGCAGCAATCCTATAACGCCACCACAAAACGAACTACCTGGTGCTTGGGTACTAACTTATCCGCACCACAGAATCCATTTGCAAATTTTTCTCACCTGGCTGTTGTCTGGGCCAACCTGGCTGCTACCAGCACATGGGAGGCCCCTCCGGGCCTCTACTGGATTTGTGGGCCCCGAGCATACGCCCAGCTGCCCAGAACCTGGGCTGGGGCATGTGTACTCGGCACGATCCGACCCTCCTTCTTCCTCATTCCTATCCCTCAGGGAGAAACATTGGGTATCCCTGTTTACGAGGCCCGCAATAGGCGCTCTCCCAGGAGCACTGACCTCCTATGCATAGGTAACTGGAAGGAGAATGAATGGCCACCTGAACATATCATACAGTATTATGGCCCTGCCACATGGGCCGAGGATGGACCCTATGACTACCGCACTCCCATTTATATGCTGAATCGTATTATCCGTTTGCAAGCTGTTGTAGAGATTATTACTAACGAAACCAGCAAAGCACTAACCCTTTTAGAGAAACAGAACACCCAAATGCGGGCAGCGGTCTACCAGAATCGCCTGGCCTTGGATTATCTGTTGGCCACGGAAGGAGGAGTATGTGGAAAATTTAATTTGACAAATTGCTGTCTACAGATTGATGATAATGGCCAGGTAATTGAGATCGCTGACCGGATGCGGAAGATAGCGCATGTACCTGTCCAGACTTGGAATGGGATTAGCCTGGATGGATGGTTTGGGTCTGTATTCTCTGGAATGGAGGGTCTGAAAACACTTGTATTCCTGGTACTATTGTTTTTTGTAGGTTGTATGCTTTTACCCTGCCTCCTACCAATTTGCATCCGTGCTTTCCACTCAGTCATGGACGTGGCAGTAGAACGGAAGACGGCTTCCCATACCATGGCCATGTGGAATTATCATGCCCTTCCACAGGAGGGGGGGGGCCTGTCCTATCTAAGATGATTTGATTCCACCCACTTCCGCTGGTGGAAGAATCAAAGGGGGGAATGTGGCAGACACCTCAGGATGAAAGGAATTCAGCCCCTGGCTAGTAAATATGCCCATGCAACAAATTGCATGGACAAACGGCCAGAGAAGGGCTGTGCTGTAATCCAAGGCCATTTGTGCCATCTGTAGCCTACAGGAGGGGCTGCGCCCCTTTCCCTTACTCTTCTTTGTTCTCTTTGTTAAGTTTCTGGTTTCAATTCTGGTGCTGTAGGGGGAAGAGATAGCCCCTTACCTAAGGGAATATGATTGGGCAGGCACCCAAGGGAGCACCAGTCAGAAACCTGAACTTAGGTATGAACTGATGGTATGCACCGAGTATATAAAGATTGTACAGCCCCTGACTCGGGGCTCAGAGTTTTTGGAAATGATTCCTCTGTGTCTGTGCTAGCACAATAAACTTTGGCTTGTATTCCCTTGAGACTCCAGGTGTCCTTTCCTGACTCTTTTGCCGCAGCAATACTACTATTTGATGTTTTTAAAAAAAGTTACATTTTTTTGGTGCTTTAGTTTAAAAGGAGAAATATTTTCTTTAGTGGGATAGGTTTAAAACTCTGCTTTAGTATCTTTCTCAGCTCTTTGAAGCTAACGACACCTAATCAGGATTAGTAGGCCTGATTAGCCTGTGAAAGAACTGAGAGCAGCTGAAGTCTGCATAAAAGCCTTCAGAGCCCTGCACTGTTGAGGCATTCCTAACAGGGGCTATACATTTCAAGCAAAGATAAGAGTTTGTGGCTTTTTAAATTACTAGCTCTCTGCCTGGGAGCTCTTAAAGGGAGTTTGGTACATTTTTAAAACAAAGTTACATTCTTTTTGGTGCTTTCGTTTAAAAGGGGAAATATTTTCTTTAGTGGGGTAGGTTTAAAACTCTGCTTTAGTATCTTTCTCAGCTCTTTGAAGCTACTGACACCCAATCAGGTGTAAGTTCCCTCCATATGCCCCCCCCACCCACCCACCCCTAGTGAGCAGTCTTGCTTTATAGGGCCCCTCCCCAGTTAATTACACACAGAGACTTGGAACAGCACATTTTAAACATACAGATTTAACTGCTTTTTCTCTGAAAGGACAGCTGGGAAACCAGCTGGTACTTTGGTAGATCTCTCTTGTTTTAACCGATACCTAAGCTCCACGAAATGAACAATGGCTGGGAAAAATCATATTGCTAAAGCTGTTGCCCCCTTGCAGTTTCTGCCTCTGTCCAGACAGAGGTCCCAATGCCAGTTGAAGGACCATGTGCAGGGTGCCTGCATGCTGAAGCTCTCAGGAAACAAGTGAGAGGAAGTGGCGAAGCTGAGGAGCATGCAAGACAGTGAGAAGTACATTGATGAGACGCTTCTTGAAACATCCAAGCTCTCCAACAGAGGAGAAGAAGGGTGCCTACAGAATGACGAAGGTTGGACACAAGTCACCAGGGCCTGCAGAATCACCAATCCAACTTCTCCAGTCCTTGAAATGAAGAACCATTATGCAGTCCTGGAAGTGGAGGAGGTGAAAGCATCCCTGGAAAGGGAAGAACCAGAGCTCAAGTACCCCAAAGTTTCAGAATCAGTGACCACAAGGAAGCGAAGGGTAGTGGTGGTTGGTGACTGTACTGAGGCGTCCATCTGCTGATCAGATGATGTCCAGAGAGGTATGCTGTCTGCCAGGTGCCAAAATCTGAGATGTTACGGAGAGTTTGCCAAGACTAATAAAGCCCACTGACTATTACCCAATGTTGCTAATCCATGTTGGCACAAATGATACTGCCAAGTATCCCTCTGAGCATATCAAAAGTGACTTCATGGCACTGGGATAGAGGGAAAAGCAGATAGGTGCACAGGTGGTGTTCTCTTCAATCCTCCCTGTTGAGGGTAAAGGCCAAGGCAGAGAAGCTCACATCCTGGAGATGAATGCATGGCTGCGTGGATGGTGTCATCAAGAGCGTTTTGGTTTCCTGGACCATGGGATGCTGTTCCAAGGGTTGCAGAGCAGAGATGGTGTCCATCTGTCCAAGAAAGGGTCGACGTGTCTCCAGTAGCAGACTGGATAATCTACTGAAGAGGGCTTTAAACTAGATTCATTGGGGATGGGTGAAGAAAGCCCCAAGGTAAGTGAAACATTAAAAACCTTTATGGAAATGGGTAAAAGGGGCAACATATGGAAAGCGGTGTGTATAAATGCCCATAGCATGGGAAATAAGATCCCAGATGTTGAAGCTTTAATGGGAGTGGCTGACTTGGATTTAGTAGACGTTACAGAAACATGGTTCACAAAAAAAACATGACTGGGATGTAACTATACCAGGCTATACTTTATTCAGAAAGGACAGGATAGGAAGAAAGGGAGGAGGAGTGGCACTATATGTAAAAAATAATATTAAAGCTTTGGAATTACAGACTTTAAAAGGGAGAGAGGAGGCACTGTGGGTTAAACTAGAAAGAGGAAAGAGAAATCTATTTGCATTGGCATGATATACAGACCTCCCTCACAAGAGAAAGGTGAATGGAGAGTTAATTGAAGACATACGCAGCATTGCTAAGAATGGGGAAGTGCTACTGATAAGGGATTTCAATACGTCAGATGTTGATTGGCACATTCCTGCTGCAGTATCATCTAGAAGTAAGGAGATCCTGGATTCTCTATAGGGAGAGCTATTCAGGCCATTGGTAACAGACCACACACGTGAAGGGACCATACTGGACTTGGTGCTTACCAATGGTGATGTTATAGTGGGAGATCATTTTGCATCCAGTGATCACCAGATGGTGTGGTTCAGTATTAGGACTAGGGCTGATAGAATCCATTTGAAAGCGAGGGGAAAACTAATTTTGCCAAGTTGGGCCAATACCTCAGGGAGTCATTAGCAGGATGGTAACAGCTGGGGGATGTAGAAAAACAGTGGACAAAACTGAAAGGGGATATTTTAAGGGCAGCCAACTTTTTATTAAAATAGTGAATAAAGGTAAAAGGAAAAGGAGACCGCTATGGTCTTTGAAAGAAGTAGCTGAAAAGGTGAAGAAAAAGAGGGAGATCACAGAGAGAGGAAGACAGGCATCTATATTTGGAAAAACTTAGAGAAGCTAGCAAAGTAGTCAGGAAAGCAAAGATTCAAAAAGAGGAGGAAATAGCCAATGCAAAAAAAATGGGGGGATAAGACATTTTTCAGATATGTTAGTGAGAAGAGGAAGGGCAAAAGTGGTATTGTCAGACTCAAGGGTGAAGGAGAGGAATATGTAGAAATTGATGAGGATAAAGTGGATTTGCTTAAATATTTCTGTTCTGTGTTCACAGATGAAGAACCAGGAACAGGACCTCAGAAAACACCCACAAACAGGAACAGAAGCGAGAAGCCATCCTGAAGAATTTTCAGAAGACTGTGTTCGTGAGAAACTAGCTAAACTTAAAGTAGACAAAGTGATGGGACCGGATGGGATACACCCTACAATACTGAGGGAACTTGGGGACATTCTAGAAGATCCGCTGACTGACCTTTTCAATGCCTCGTTGGAGTCAGAAGTGGTGCAAAATGACTGGAGAGAGGCTCATGTGGTCCCTTTACACAAAAGCGGAAGTAAGGATGTGGTTGAAAACTACAGGCCGGTTAGTTTAATTTCGGTGATGAGTAAATTATTGAAAACACTGCTGAAAGAGAAAATAGTGAGGTTTCTGGAGTCCAGCGGATTACAGGATCCGAGGCAGCATGGAGTCACCAGAGGCAGGTCTTGTCAGACAAATCTGATTGATTTCTTTGACTGGGTGACCAGGGAGTTGGACCGAGGGAGAGCCCTAGTTGTGATGTATTGAGATTTCAGTAAAGCCTTTGACACTGTTCCTCACTGAGCATCCTAGGGATGGATCCTAAAGTTACTGCATGGGTTAGAAATTGGTTGAGTGGGAGGCGACAAAGGGTACAGGTAAATGGAGCTCACTCTGAGGAGAAGGAAATTAACAGTAGTGTAACCCAGGGATCTGTCCTTGGTCCAATTCTTTTTAACATCTTTGTTAGTGATATAGCGGAAGGGCTGTCGGGTAAGGTTTGCCTCTTTGCGGATGATACCAAAATCTGCAATAGAGTAGACACCCAGGAAGGTGTAGATAACATGAGGAGGGATCTAGCTAAGCTTGAAAAATGGTTTAGAATTTGGCAGCTGGGATTTAATGTTAAAAAATGCAAGGTCATGCATTTGGGCTGCAATCCAAGGGACCAAAATATAGTATAAGGGGTGAAGTAATTTTGTCCACTAAAGAAAAGCGGGACCTCAGTGTAGTTGTGTCTGATGATCTTAAAGCAGCTAAACAGGTAGAAAAGGCGACAGCAAAAGCTAGAAGGATCCTTGGGTGCATACGGAGAGGAATGGCTAGCAGAAAAAAGGAGGTGATAGTGCCTCTATATAAGTCTTTGGTGCGACCTCATTTGGAGTATTGTGTGCAATTCTGGAGACTGCACCTTCAAAAGGATATAAACAGGATGGAGTCAGTACAGAGGGTGGCTACTAAAATGGTTAGTGGTCTTCATTATAAAGCATATGAGGACAGACTTAAGGATCTTAATATGTACACCTTAGAGGAAAGGCAGAATAGAGGTAATATGATTGAAACATTTAAATACCTCCATAGCATAAATGCACAGGGGGAGAGCCTCTTTCGACTGAAAGCAAGTTCTGCTATGAGGGGGATGAGGGTGAAAGGGGATAGATTCAGGAGTGATATGCAGAAATATTTCTTTACGGAGTGGTGGATCCATGCAATAGTCTCCCAGTGGAGGTGGTAGAAATGAGGACATTATCTGAATTTAAAAAAGCATGGGACAAACACAGAGGATCTCTAAAGGAAAAAAGGGGACTGTTGTAGTTGTTGATATGGAAGGACAGACTAGATAAGCCATGTGGTCTTTTTCTGTCGGCATTTTCTATGTTTCCATGGCGTTCCTTTCCTACTTTCAAATATTGTTTATAGTAAACCGCTCTGATATATTGTTGAAGGGCGGAATATCAATAATTTTAATAAATCATAAACACAATCTTTGCAGTTCTTTATCAGAAACTTAAAAATCACAGTATCTGCTGGGCTTCCTAGCAGTCTTCATGACTCCACCGCTATGATTCATAGATTCATATCTCAATGTACTTTGGCTTCTGAATCAGGCCATCACCACCCACTGTCAAGATTATTCAAAACTGCTTTTAAAATAAAACAAGCTGTCACCAAACTCTTCCAATAATAAAGCAGAGTTTTATCCAAACCTTTCATAACCAAAGCAAAGTTTTACATTTTTCTGAGGCTTCAGGCAGACAAATGTTTTGGCAGGTCTTCACCGCTCCAGTGTTCTCCCTGAGATTGATCTCTTGCTCTGTTGATAGGCTCTTATACTGTGGCTAGTCCCATCTCTTCCAGCCTCCTGGGTTGCCTGAGGAACCAGGTCTCCCTTTTTCTTAGTCTCAACACTGGGGAGAACCTGGCCTGGAGTATGAGGCAGTTTTTCATCACTCTTTTCTTTTCTTCCCAGTAATGGGATATACACTCCATCATACCTTCTGAACGTTTAGTTTGTCTGCTTGTTTCTCAGTGGAGTCTTTGACTCAAAAGGGGGGGGGGGTCTTCTAGAGCCTTCAACACCAGAAAGAAAGACTCCACTGAGAAAGAAGCAGACAAACTGGAGGATAGATTTGCTTCACACCTCTCTGAGGAAACAGAACATCATCTGACCCTGATAGCACCCCTAGTAGCCTGAACCTTGAGAGAGTCCATTGCCAATCCTTTATCCAAACCAGGACAAAATGGTGACGATGTCCATCTTCCTGCCCTTCAGGGCTTGAGAGGAACGCTACCTCTCAAAGACCCGCAAGACACTCACAGAAGCCAAAGAAGTAGAAGCCTCCAGGGACAGGACATAAGCAAGAAGGGAATGGGATTCTCCATCATCAAGGGTACCTGGTGCATATGGCCCTTCTCTTGAGGGAACAAGAGAGGGGATCCGGATAACAGGCTCAAGAGATCCCATGCACACAGTCAGCATGGCCAGTCTGGTGCCACTATAATCACCAGGCCCAGGTGAGACTGAATCCTGTGAAGAACATGGCTCACCAAGGGCCATGAAGGAAGACACATCCAAGCTCTTCTTGGGGTCACTCCTGAAGCAGGGCATCCAAGCCTGCCGCTCACAGATGCTTCCTACAGTGAAGATGTTCATCACTTTGGCATTTGTCTAGATGGCCATCATGCTGAATACTGGAAGACCCCCACCTCCTCATAAGGAGATTGAATTTATGAGGGCTTAGCTCAATTTATGGAGATCCAGAGAACTGCAACTCAAGAAGCTGGTCTGCACATTGTTGACACCTGCTATGCGGGCCACCTAATAGGACAAGCGGATAAACCTCTGTCTAATTGCACAGCTCTGCCACCTTGACCATCATTGCAGCACTGCATGCCCTACCTTGTTTGTTAATGTAAGCCACAGTTGTGGCATTGTCCAAGAACACGTGGACTGCATTGCTTACCAGGAGAGGCTAAAACCTCTCAAGTGCCATGCAGATCGCTCTAAACTCCAACCAGTTTAACGAGCAGGTGGCTTCCTGCATGGACCAGAAACTTTCAGCAAACTGACCTAGAAAGTAAGCTCCCCAGCCCTGCAGGCTGGCAGCCGTGGAGACCATCATCCATTCCGGTGATTCCAAAGGCAACCCCTTTAACGAAGTGTGCAACCACCAACCCAACTTAGATTTTTCAGATGTTACTGTTTGTCTTCTTTTTGTGATCTCTTATAGTTTATAAACACTGACTTTTATCTCTTGCCTGTTTTCCTGCTACTTCTGAAACAATAGCTGGCTTTTCCCTCTTACCTTTATTTTTCCATTTTTCTTTCTCTTTTCCACTTCTCCTAAATGTTTCTAGCCAGCTAATTGCTCCTTGAGGTACTGCCCAACTCAGTGCCGGCCCAACTATTAGGAAAACTAGGCGATCACCTAGGGCATCTGCAGGACAAAGCCTGCAAAGCTAAATAGATTCTGACAACCAGTGGAAGCATAAGGCTTAAGAGTTTGCCTAGGGCGCCAACACCATGAACTAATTCTGTCCCCACTTTTGCAAAATTAGTTTTCCTGAGCTCCTGAGCCCTTGTTTTGGAATGAACAATTTCCACCTGTACTTGAATATTGAACCATCCCATTTCCTAATCATTGGATGCTAGATGATCATCCACTACAACATCAGAAATATTCTTCCCATTCATAAGCATCAGGCCCAATATTGCCCCCTCCCACGTGTGTACCATTAGAAGTTGCTGGAACAGTTCTTCCTGTAGAGAATCCAAGATACTCCCTACTTTTACACAACACTGCAATCAACATCTGGCAACCTGAAATCACATACCAATAGCACTTCTCCTACTCCTTGGCAATTTTCTGAATATCTTCAATCAAATCTCTATTTCTCCTGTCTATGAAGAAGGTCTATATGTTACACCACTATAAACAGATATTCCATTCCCTCTTCCAGATTAATCCATATAAGCCTTGTAATTACATTTTAAATGTTTTTCTTTTTGAATATAGCACCACTCTTCTTCTCTTTCTTTCTGCTTTGTCTTTCCTGAAAAGATTATTGCCCAGAGTAAATGTACTCCAGCCCTGATTCTTTGTGTACCATGTCTCTGTGACCTCCACTAAATCCAAGTCACTTTATCCACTGCAACCTCTAAATCCAAAACTTTATTTCTCATACTATGGGCACTATATGCATAGCTTTTCAAATGTTATCCTTTTCCCATTTCTATACAAGTGATGCTCCTAATTTAAAGCCTTCATCAGTAGGTTAGCCAATCATTTCCAAAAGACACTTCACTTCTTCTTCAATGGATAACACCATCTCTATTTAACAGCCCTTGGAAAACTATTCCACTGTCCAGTATGCAGGATTCACTTTGAAAATTAACCTAGGAAAAAGATCCTGAACATATTTATACCTACTAAATTGTTAAAAGTTCAAAAGTGTCATTAAGAGATTCAAGGATGAAGGGGAGAAATATGTACAGTGCAATGAGGATAAAGTAATACTGCCAAACAAATATATCTGCAGAGTTGCCAAGCTACCCAGTTCCAGGAGTGAGATTTTAAGTCAGTCTTAGATTTCTGACAATCTCATTCTGATGCATTATGGGACATGCAGCACTGATTCCAATGGGTAAAAATCAAAGCTACAAATACCATACTGCATTGCAATGCAAATTTAAAACCAGAACTTTACTCCTGGAACTGGACAACTCTGTATCTGTTCTGTGTTCACAGATGAAGAACCAGGAGGAGGACTTCAAAGAGGAGAAGAAGCGATATAAACCTCAAATGATTTTCAGAAGACTGCTTGGGAGGAGCTAACTAAACTAAAAGTAGACAACATGATAGGGTAGGACAGGAAACATTCCATGAGAAGTTTGGATGGCTCTGATGTCTGACCTTTTTAATGCTTCTTTAGTGTCGCGAGAAATCCCAGAGCATAGGAGAGTAATGGATGTGGTTCCTCTCCATAAAAGCAGAACCAAAGAGGCAGGTAAACTCAGGCCAGTTATTCTGACCTCCACAGTGAATAATCAATGGAAAGCTGCTACAACAGAGGATAGTAAAGCTTCTGGAATAGAACAGATTACAGGATCTGAGGCGCATAGTTTTACTAGAGGTAGATCTTGTCAAACAAATATGATCAAACTTTTGTGACTGGATAACGAGAGAGTTGGATCGAGTGAGAGCACTAGAAGTTGTACAGATTTCTGCAAGGCCTTTGACACCATTACGCATAGCTAACTAATAAGTAAACTGAATGCCCTCGGTATAGGCCCTGACTGGCTAAACATCTGAAGAGGGCTTTAAACTAGATTCATTAGGGATGGGTGAAGAAAGCCCCCAGTTAAGTAAAGTGTAGTTACTGATCTGTAACAGGTGATCTCCAGGAACAGCAGGAATTTAGTCTTCACATATGGGTATCGTCGGTACCAACGGAGCCCGCGCGGAAACGCTCCCCAGCGTCCAATAGGAAAGCTTTTGGGAGCATCCCACAGCGCATGCGTGCTGCCTTCCCGCCTCTGTACCTCTCTCACTTCAGTTGAGTTTATAGCTGAGACCAAAGGAGAGAAGTAGAGAAAGAGAGAGATAGAGACAATTCCTAGGGGAGGTGGGTGGGTTGTGAAGACTAAATTCCTGCTGTTTCCGGAGATCACCTGTTACAGGTGAGTAACTACACTATCTCCAGGAACAAGCAGGAATGTAGTCTTCACATATGGGGACTCCCCAGCTGAAAGATGCCAAGGGGTGACCCCAGCTAGCTGCGAATCCAGGTGAGATGGGTCATGCTTCCTCCCATGGACCTTAGGCATCCAAACCATGGATGGTGGGTAGGAGTTGTATTAAGTACGGAAGAGATGTTGTAGAACAGCCTGGCCAAACGAGGCATCCCGATGGGAGTCCTTGTCTAAGCAATAGTGGGCTGTGAAGGTATGTACCGAAGTCCAAGTGGCTGCTTTGCAGATGTCATCAATAGAGACAGAACGAAGGTTAGCCATTGAGGCTGCCATTGCTCTCACATTGTGAGCCGTAACATGGCCTTCGAGAGAAAGTCCCTTACTCTGATATGTATAGGATATGCAATCTTCAATCCAATTTGACAGAGTTCTTTTAGAAACTGGAAGTCCCAAATGACTAGAGTCAAAAGCCACAAAAAGCTGAGAAGATTTTCTATGTTGCTTAGTTCTTTGGCGGTAAAAAGCCAAGGCTCTTTTACAATCCAACGTGTGAAGATTCCGCACAGGAGGCATGAGGCCTAGGGAAGAATATAGGAAGATAAACCAATTGGTTTAAATGAAAAGGCGAAACCGACTTTGGCAGAAAGTGAGGATGAGTCCTGAGGACTACTTTATCATGGTGAAACCTTGTATAAGGAGGGTCAGCTACTAACGCCTCTAGTTCACCAATGCGTCTTGCAGAAGTGATGGCAATTAGGAAAATAACTTTCCATGAAAGAAACTTTAGGTATGAAGTGGCTAAAGGTTCAAAGGACGGTTTCATAAGCTGACCAATAACAAGATTTAGATCCCATGCCACCGGTGGTGGTTTAATGGGAGGTTTTGTTAAAAGTAGGCCTCTCATAAATCTTGATATAAGTGGATGAGAGGAAATAGGTTGTCCATCGAAAGGTTTATGAAAAGAAGCAATAGCACTAAAATGGACCCTAACTGAATTGGTCTTCAGACCAGAAGTTGATAGTTGTAGAAGATACTCTAGTAGCAACTCTACAGGTACTAAAAGGGGGTTAAGTCCCTTTTGTGAACACCAGATAGAGAACCTTTTCCACTTGAAAGTGCAGGAACGTCTTGTGGAGGGTTTTCTGGAAGCCAGGAGGATATCCTTTACTTGTTGAGAAAGGTTAACATCCTGGAATTCTAGGCTTTCAGTAACCAGGCCCTGAGATGTAGGGAATGGGGAATGGGATGCAGTAAAGATCCGTCCTCCTGCGACAGGAGATCTGGAGCATTCCCCAACTCCAGAGGAGTGGTTTGAGAGAGACGCAGAAGAAGAGGATACCACGTTTGCTGTTTACCAACGTGGAGCTATGAGAATCATACGACCTCTGTCTCTCCGAAGTTTGAATAAAGTCTTGGGAATGAGGGGAATGGGTGGGAAGGCAAAGAGGAAGTCCTGTCCCCAGTGGAGTAGGAAAGCATCTCTTGCCTGACAGTTTTGAGCAAGAATTCTGGAACAGAATCGGGGAAGTTTGGCATTCTGTGGACTTGCAAAAAGGTCTATATCTGGTGTTCCCCAGATTTGAAACACTCGAGCAAGCTGGTATGAATGGAGGGACCACTCGTGTGGCAGCAGTATTCGACTGAGTTTGTCTGCCCACAAGATTTGAATGCCCAGAAGGTATACCACAAACAGGTGGATTTGTAACTCTCTGGCGAGGGCCCATATTCGCAAAGCTTCATTGCACAGCGACAGAGAGCCTGTTCCGCCTTGCTTGTTCACAAAGAACAAAGCTACCTGATTGTCGGTTTGGACCAGAACTGTTTTGTTGCTGAGATGGCCCTGAAAGACTTGAATAGCATTGAAAATGTCTCTCAGCTCTAGGAGGTTTATGTGAAGGGAAACATCCTGTGAGGTCCAAAGACCCTGAGTGGAGAGATCGTGCAAGTGGGCCCCCCAACCCATCTTGGACGCTTCTGTCATCAGAGTGATTTGGCATAGAGGCTACTGGAAAGGAGAGCCTACAAGGAGGTTTTCCAGGGATTGCCACCATTGCAGGGGCGAAATTAGAAGTGTGGTAGTTCTGATTTTGTCTGTTAGTCGACCCGAAGTTGTGACCATTGAGAGGAAAGGGTCCACTGGGCTGCTCGCATGTGGAGGCGAGCATAGGGAACCACATGGAAAGTGGATGCCATGTGTCCCAGCAGTTGAAGCATCTCCTGAGCAGTAAGGAATACCTTCATAGATGCTTGAGATGCCAGTTGTATTATACGTAGACAGCGTGGCTGGGGCAGGAAAGCCTTTGACTGCCGTGTGTCTAGACGAGCCCCTATGAACTCTAGAGATTGAGAGGGGGTGAGATGAGATTTTGGGAGGTTTATGACCAGCCCCAAGTATTGAAGAATTTTCATTGCTCGAGAGAGAGTGAAGTTGGCCTCTGGAGCTGTCGATGCTCGAATGAGTCAATCGTCTAAGTAAGGGAAGATGAATATTCCCAGAGTCCTCATAAATGCTGCTACCACTGCCATGCAATTTGTGAAGATTCTTGGAGAAGAGGCTAGTCCGAAGGGAAGAACTCTGTACTGGAAGTGTCTTCCTTGGACCAGGAATCGAAGGAACGTCCTGTGATCTGAGTGGATGAGAATATGCGTGTACGCATCTCTTAGATCTAGAGAACATAGTCAGTCCTGACTTTGGAGGTATGGTAAAAGTGTACTGAGGGAGATCATTTTGAACTTTTCTTGGAACAAAGGTGAAATTAGACTTACCTGCTAATTGTTGTTCCTTAAGGAACTCTAGTCCAGTCCCACAACCTGAGAGTTCTGCACCTCCTCCAGCAGCTATGGAGACTGACACACATCATCGCTTTGATGACCCAGTATAAAGAGTAGTTACTCACCTGTAACAAGTGTTCTCCAGGAGCAGCAGGAATCAGTCCTCACATATGGGTGACATCGATGTCGATGGAGCCCTTGCGGAGCATTTCCCCAGCTTTCCATGAAAGCCTTTGGGAATGCAGGCACGCATGCGCGGTTCCCTTTCCGCCTAAAGGTGCCATCTTGCTCAGTCAAATGACATAGCTCAAAACAGCACACAAAAATGTACAACTGCAACTCCCAGGGGAGGAGGGAGGGTTGTGAGGACTGATTCCTGCTGCTCCTGGAGAACATCTACATCTCTTTACTGTATGCAGTCTAGCTTCCTGGGGTTTTGCTTAAAAGTTTGTCTATATAGTTCTACTTTCAGTTTGTGGTCACTCATTCTGGGGTCTGTTTGTGTTCTGCATTTGAGACCAAAGTTCTGTCAGAATGCAGTTTCTATTTTGGAATTTATACTGTAGTACTGCGGCTCATTCAGTTTTCTGAATAAGTGTATGTATGTTCTAGGGCCCAATGCAAAAAGCGGAATCAGAGTGCAATACGCAATACCAAAATAAAATTTAGTTATATTAATTTAATTTTGGTGTTATAAACTGTGTTGTGGTTCTTGCTTTCTCTTTTTGTCCCTTTGCATACAAGAACCTTACATCTTACCTTCTTCTTTGCAGAATATATATTAACATTTAATACTGCTCTGGTCCCATGTGAAGTGTCAGGCATTAGTATGTTTTATATTAGATTCCCAGGCTAACTGCTACAAAATTTACTGTATATAAAGAGCACTGCAAAGTTTTTTTTAAATTATGTAGTCTGGGAATATGTTGGTTTCTTTTTTCTTGGGGCTGCCTTCTGATTAGTGTTCCGAGTCAGGGGACCCCCCTGCTCCATAGCTAGAGTTCTGAGGAGTCCCTTCCATTTTGGGCGCCTGACGGCTGGCCCAACCATTCAGCAAGACAAGGCGATCACTAGGGCAGCAGCTTCTGAGAGGCAGCAGTCAAATCAAATCAACAGATTCCGACAACCCTACCAACTCAAAGAATGAATAGCACATACTTTAACCTACAGAGAGCACGGGCGCATACATACAAAACAAAGTTTAATACTTAGAAGTATATATTATGCATTTTTACAAGACTGATGTGGGAGGATTGGCATTGAGATGGTCATGATTGTAGAATTATCAAAATCCTGGGTGGTGGTGGGAGTGTAAGACCACAATTTTGCCTAGGGTCCCCAATATCCTTGTACCGGCCCTGGTGCCAGGAAGGGGTGCCAGCTAATTGTTCGCTTCAGTCAGCAGTTTGCCTTGAGCCACCTTGGGTCTCCAGAACTGCACACAGTTTTCCAAAGGAGGTCTCACCAGAAATTTATCACCTCTTTTTTTCCTGCTGACTTTAGGCGCCTAAGCATGCTTCTGGCTTTTGCCATCTGGCTTTTGCCATCGGCTTTTCTATCCGTTTAATCACCTTAATGCGACCAGATACAATCACTCCTAGATCCTGCTCTGCTTTTGTGCACAGAAGTACTTCATCCCTATACTATACTGTTCCTTTTACAATTTGAAGATTGGGCTTTCTGCATTTCAAATCACATGGGGATAATGCAAATTCAGGGGGAAGCTGGCAATAATAGTCATCTTTAAAGGGCAATAGCTAGTGGCCGGATTGAGAGCCCATAATATAGGATTTTGGAAGAAACCCTGTACCATGCCTCCTGACTTCAGGACTATTGCTATAATGACCACTTAGGAACAATGTGCGGGCATGGATAAAAACAGGGACAATACCAAAACTCATGCACCAAAATCCCAGCACTGGTGGAGGACCTACCAGGCCAAAGAAAATAAGATAGTTTTTTCATGAATAGAAAAATAATTATTTAAAACCAAAAGAAAATATGTTTTTTTTATATTAAAAATACATATAACATCATGACATTAAGTGGTGATGGTGAGCATCAAAATGCATATTGAAAAATAAAATAAACCTTCTTGAGAGAACTTTATGCAGCCTCAAGTCTGAAAACGATCTCATCTCAGATACACAGCAAGAAGAATTTACCAGATTGGAGGTCATTTCAATAGCCTTGCAGAGCAATTCTACCTATAAATGACAGCATTTATACTTTAGACAGATGTAAATGCCTATTTTGGAATACAGCGAGTTACCTTACGCCTCACAGATTCAAAGGGACCATATTCTGGGAATCCAAAAAAGAAACATGGTTTCCCATTTTGTAATTGGAATACATATATATTTTTTAAAAATTCCTCATTGGAATTTACACCTGTTCAGAGGCACGCCTAAATATCAACTACCTGCTCTTTAGGGTTTGGGGTCTCCAGCAGCGATTGAAGGGGAAATAGAGCTTACCTCTTTAGTATCTAACAACAAATTTTTTTAAAAGTGTTGTTTCACCTAGCTCCTCAATTGGCTCATATTCTACACATACTATTGCAAAATTCAGCACTTATATGTGTAAGTGGGGACAAAGACAAGTGTGTGTTGCAATATCAGCATTTAAACCTGTATTTACCAGCGCTTACATGTGTAAAGTCCAGAGTGCTGCTGCCCTTATTTCTTTTAGCAATTTGATGTTCCTGCTGTACATAGTGGTAAATACATATGTATTTGTTGGCATCTTTATACATATTTGGGGCTTTGTGTGTCTTATTCTAACAGGAATGTATTGCATTTTGTGCCTATGGGAAAAGCAGCTTTATTGAATAAGGGCCCATGTGAAAATCATATGAGTCCTGAAAGTCAACAGCATGCTACCATACATTTTTTCTAACATTACAGGCTTGGATAAAGTAGTGTGACTGCTGTCATAACCAACCTGAATGAAGTGAAATAAAGTTAAAAGGACTCACCTAATACATTTCTCAACTTTCCAGAGCTTCACTCCCTTCATTAGGTCAAAAAAAGCAGGTCAAGGTAAAGAAAGATTTTGCCTAAGCAGACAAGTGATTCACATTTTACATTATCATGGTGATGTGGAGGAGGAAAGGGGAATAACATACCAGCAAAGTAGGAAGAAGTGGAGAGAATTAGAGTTGAAATCCTAAAAGTGTTTGAGAAAAAAAATCACCCGGCTACCCATAAAATTCAAAGAAAATGTCAAATTAGCATTTATCATTGGTCTAATTCTGAAGAGAAAACAAACTAGTTGAAAAGATTATCTGGCTAGCTGCTTGTTCACTATATTGTCTAACAGTGGGCTTGATAAGTTTCAGTCATTCATTAAAAGCAATCTATTTATGCTAATACAGATCTCTTAAGTCTCAAATGCAGCACCAAACATTTTTATCTGTTTGAGGTCAGACATCAGAAAATCGTATTTGTAAAATGGAGCTTTCCTGATTTTATTAAATTGCTCTTCTAGCCATATCAGGGGGGTCGAATGATGAGAAACATAAAAAATACCTCTTATGAACTTCCTACTATGTCCCTTTGGACAGTCTACATCTATGCAGCTGAGAAACAGACAGTAATTTGTCTCAGAGAAAGAGAAAAAAAATTGCTCTTTGTTGCTGTACAATTTTAAGTGAAGCTGGGCTCTAAAATTACTTGCTTTGGGGATTTAATTAACAATCTTCTTTCATAATTACTTTATTGTCTTTTATAAGCCTTCACCACTGATCTAACCGAGATACATCTTTTCCCTAACTGCAATTTGGTATTGCTTTTGTTATTCTTTGGCTAGAACAATGTCCCTTCGCTATGCCTACTGCCTACTTTGATGTGCATTTTAGACAGACTCTACACATAGAAAAGGGCAGGTTTCTGTAGACTCTCTCATTAAAACAAACATGTCTCTAGGTTTAAATCTATTGTTTATAAGACATTATTTTTTACATGCACTTTGTTAAAGATTTGACAAGTGCTCAATACATTGCTAAAGAAAGGGGTAGAATTTAGGGGAATGGTGCAGTGAATCACAGTAAAACAGCAGCCTTTAAAAAATCTCACAGCAGATGACAGATGTAACACTGTAAAACCATGGGTTCTGAGCCTTTAAGCAAGCAGCCAGACCCAAGCCTGACAAGAAGGGGTGCAGTATATTTCCTCCTACAAATTGAAATTAAATAAAGATAGTAGCATCTGCAGTTAATTGGTAGCATTTGTACATGTAGGTTTGTGAAATGGCTACATATGAATAGAAGTGCTGGTGCTTATGCCTGTAAATTGTTGAATTTCCTTGGTTGATTTTTCCAACCTACAGAATTGTAAATTGGGTCCTTTGACTCCATGTATCAGCAGATATGCTTGCATTCCTGCTCTGCCTTTTGAAAAGATTCCACGTCTGGCAGAGTCTTTTATAAAATACCACTAGAATGGTGTAGTTACTCACCTGTAACAGGTGTTCTCCGGGAACAGCAGGAGTCAGTTCTCACATATGGGTGACATTTGTGCCGACGGAGCCCTTGCGGAAGCATCCCCCCAGCCTTCTAAGAAAGCCTTTGGGAGATGCCAACACGCATGCATGGTACTCTTCCCGTCCAAGGGTGCCATCTTGCTCAGTCAGATGACATAGCTAAAAGATGGCAAAAATGAGAGATGGTAAAGAAGCAACTCCTAGGGGAGGAGGAAGGGTTGTGAGGACTGATTCCTACTGTCCCCGGAGAACACCTATTACAGGTGAGTAACTACACTTTCTCCAGGAACAAGCAGGAAGTCAGTCCTCACATATGTGACTCCCCAGCTACAGCCTACCGAAAACCCATAGCAAAAACACGGACTCCCTCGCAGGGAACCGTAAGCAGCAGCAATTGAGTCCATGTCCACAGACTGCAGTAGGACCCCTATATCCGATTAAACCAGCACTCCGGTAGCCTCAACCCAGAAGGGTCAGAGGGAAGGAGTTGCCTAAACCCCAAAAAGGTTACGGAGCACACCCTGGCCGAAGGCACTGTCCCATCAGAACACTCTTTCCAGAAAGTAATGGGCTGCGAAGGTATGGACTGAAGACCAGGTGGCAGCCCGGCAGATGTCCACCATCGGGAACGAGCGCAAGTTTGCCACCGAGGCTGCAATGGCCCTGACACAGTGTGCCCTGACGCGGCCTTCCAGCAGAAGCCCCGCCTGCTCATAGGTGAGGGTGATACAGTCCGCCACCCAGGTGGATAGCGTATGCTTGGTCACTGCCTCCCCCAGCCTACTGGGGTCATAGGAGATGAAAAGCTGAGAAGCCTTGCAGTGGCCCTAGTGCACTGGATATAGAAGAAGAAAGCCCTCTTACTGTACAAGATGTGGAAGACTGCCTCTGCTCGAGAGTGAGGTCTTGGAAAGAAGGTAAGGAGCAGAACTTCCTGGTTGAGATGGAAGGGTGATATTACCTTTGGAAAGAATTTGGGGTGGGTGCGAAGCACCACTCTGTTCCTGTAGAACCTGGTATAAGATGCCTCCGCCACTAGGGCTTGAGGCTCGCTAAATCTGCGAGTGTAGGTGAGCGCAACCAGAAAAGCTGCCTTCCAAGAGAGGTAGCGAAGGTGGCAGGTAGCCAGAGGCTCAAAGGTTGGGCGAGTGAGCTCCCCAACACTACGTTGAGGTCCCATTCGGTTGCCAGAGGGCAAACCAGGGGCTTCGACAGGAGCAGGCCCCGAAGAAAACAGGTCACCAAAGGCAGGACCGAGAGGGACTTGCCATCCACTGGGTGGTGGTGTGCCACCAGGGCACTAAGGTGCACCCGGACAGAGTTAGACTTAAGCCCAGATGGTGAGAGGTGGAGAAGGTACTGTAACACCAGTCCCACTGGGTAGCAAAACGGGTCAGCCCCGTGCACGGCCACCAAGCCAAAAACCTACGCCATTTGAGGGCATAAGCCTTCCTAGCACAGGCCTTGCGAGAGGTGAGCAGAATCTCTTCCACCTCTACTGAAAAGGTTGAAAGGGGCTAGAGTCACCCTCTCAGCAGCCATGCTGTCAGCGACAGGGATCCCAGGTTGGGGTGCAGACGAGAGACCCCTCCTGAGACAAGAGTCCCAGAGAGATCCCCAAGGAGATGGGGGTCTCCACCATCAACCGGAGGAGCAATGGGAACCACGGTTGCCTGGGCCACCGAGGGGCTATCAGGATGAGTGAGGCCCTGTCGCGGAGAGTCCTGAACAAGGTTTTGACAATCAGCGGCGTGGGAGGGAAGGCATACATGAGGCCTTCCGACCATAAGACAAGGAACACATCTGCTGCCACTCTGGAGGGGTGGGCCTGCCGGGAACAGAAGCGGGGCAACTGGAAGTTGTCCAGGATGGCGAACGGGTAAATCATGGGTTCCACCCAGATCTGGAAAAGCCGACTGGCTACCCTGGGGTCCAGCTGCCACTCGTGCAGCTGGAGGACTCTTCTCAACCTGTCGGCCAGAAGGTTGTCCTGGCCTGGTAGGTACACTGCCCTCAGGAGGATACCCTGTTAGATTGCATATAAGCAGAGGACCACTGCCTCCTGACAGAGTGCACAAGACCCTGTGCCCCCTTCTTTGTTCACATAGAACATCACCACCTGGTTGTCCGTCTGGACCAGCACCAGCTGGTGATGCAGGTGGTGGCAGAAGACTTGCAGGGCTAAGTATATGGATCTGCTGGGTGCTCTCGTCTTGTGACCAGTTGCCCTTGGTGCGGAGTTCCCCGCAGTGGGCTCTCCAGCAGAGCAGGGAGGCATCCATGGTGAGGACCCTTGAGGGGCTCGGGGCTTGAATAGGCATGCCCACCTCGAGATGCTGGAGAGATTGCCACCAGACCAGGGAGTCTGCCAGTTGGCGGGTTACAGAGACTCTGTTTCGGAGGTGTCCCATGGTCTGAGACCACTAGTCCCGGAGACATCACTGGGCCAGTCTCATGTGGAGGCGAGCGTCTGGGGTCACGTGGACCATGGAGGCCATGTGCCCGAGGAGGCGCAGAAGAAGCTGGGCGGGCACCGAGGGATGATACTGTATGTCCCATGCCAGAGTCCTGAGACGGTCGGCTCGGTCCCTGGGCAAGAAGGCATTCAACTGGAGAGTGTCAAACTTTGCCCCAATGAATTTCAGACACTGCTGGGAGGAGGTGAGACTTGGGGTAGTTTATGACAAAACCCATGTGTTGAAAAACCTGGATGGTGCGTGCAGTGACCTGCTGCATCTCTGAGGCTGTGCCTCCCTTTATGAGTCAGTCATCCAGGTATGGGAAAACAAAGATCCCCTGGAGACGGAGGATGGTGGCCACGACTGCCAGGCATTTTGTGAAGACCCTTGGGGCAGAGGCCAAGTCGAAAGGGAGTACCCTGCACTGGAAATGCCTGCCCCCCCCCCTCCACTATGTACTGCAAGTACTGCCTGTAGTTGAGGTGAATGAGGATCTGGGTATAGGCATCCTTGAGGTCTAAGGAGCATAGTCAATCTCCCTGCTGGAGGTATGGCAACAATGTTCCAAGGGAGGGCATCTTGAACTTCTTTCTCACCAGGAATTTGTTGAGGTTGCGCAGGTCGAGGATGGGCCGTAGGCCCCCTGTTCTTTTCGGCATGAGAAGTACCGCTTTGTTCTCAAGAATACCTGCCAACTTCTTCAGTAGAAGGTCCCGGTGGAGGGGAGACCTGAAGGGCTCTCCTAGGAAATAAGGGGGAGGTGTCCAAGTCAGGTGGAGGAGGTAACCCTCCCTGACCACCCGAAGTGCCCAGGAGTCGGTGGTGATGGTTAACCACCTCTGGGCATAGTGGACCAGACACCCCCCTGTGAGCTGCTGATCTCCTTGGGGTAGATAGGCTATGCTCAAGGAGTCAAAAACTCCCTCCTGGCTGGGCTGGAGCCGGTGCCTGGGTTTTGGAGCCTTCTGCTTACGAGGGCCATGCCCATGTCCTTTGACCTGCTAACCCTATTGGGGAGCTGGGGAGGCCTGAAAAGGTGGGTAGTTTCTGTAAGCAGCCCCTTTCATTGGGTAGAAGAACTTTTTACCTGAGCCCTTCCGTCAGGGAGGGGCAGCGGTCTTTTTTGAGAGCCTGGTCCTCGTCTTGAACTCGGCCTCCAGCTCAGCAGCCTTGTCGGTCATGGGTTTGCCAAAGAGGTTCTTTCCTTGGCATGGGACATCGACCAATTTGTCCTGAACCTACTGCTTGATGTCGGACGACTGTAGCCAAGCTTGGCGCTGTACACATATGCCTGCCACCACTACTCAAGCCACCAACTCAAACCCATCATAGACCCCTCGAGACATGAATTTGGAGCACTGACAGACTGCCTTGGCCAGATTCTTGAACCGCTGCAAGGGTTCCTCGGAGAGACCAGCTGAAAACCCGGCGAGTTCCTTTGCCAGGTCTCTCAGGTACATGCCCATGTACAGCTGGTAGGCCTGGATGCAGCCGATGAGCATTGAGCCCTGGTAACACTTTCTGCTGAGGAGGTCAAGGGTGCAGGCCTCCCTACTGGGGGCACCGAGGAATGTGTCTTCTGGCTTTTCGGCCGACGCATGGCTGACTCCACAACCATGGAGTTATGCAGCAGCTGTGACTTTTGGAAGCCCGGGCTTCAGTGGACTTGATACATTGAGTCGAGCCATTTGCTCAGCGCCAGTACCGATGCCGGTGTCTCCCACATCCAGAGCATCAGCCGTTCCAGGATGGGAGGAATGGGCACCGTGAGCGATTCCCGTGGAGGAGCCTCGTACTGGAGGATTTCCAACTCATCTGCCCGAGGGTCCTCCTATGACTCGGTAGAGAACACCAGGGCCTTTGACATATCTTTGACAAAATCAAGGAAGGCCATATCCTCCGGCGGGAACCACCATCGAGGCTCCGAGATGGGAGAGTCGGATGGGACATCGTGGTGGCGACAGGTGTCGAAGGACACCTTATACTCCATCTCCCACTCGGAGTAGTCCATCGAGGACTCGTAGGGGGGCTGTTCCACGGGCCTCGGGGCACCCAAAGCTCTGCGACCGGTGTTCGGCATACTTGCCAGGGATAATCATGGTCCCATTTAGAGGGACTCAGATTACGATCTCGGCCGCAGATTGGCTTGGCCTCCGGGGACGTCTTGGACGTCGAGAGCCTGGTGGTCGGAGTGGATAAACCAGTCGTGCCGGACAACAGCGCCCGCTGCTGGTCCATGAAGACAGACTAACTGCGCTCCAGGGCCACCATTCTAGACTGCAGGCCAGAAGCCTCCGCAGCCTTCGGCGTGGGCACCGAGGGACTCGAGCCCAATGCCAGCTCCCCCGAAGGGGAATCCTCGATGAGGATGGTGTCCAGGGACCAAGGCCGGTCTGAGGTTGAGTCCTTTCAGGGGACCTTTGCAGGACGCTCCTTCTCTGAACCCTCAGACGAGTGTCTCAGACTGCAGGACCGGGCCCAGTGGGCATTCAGGTAGTTGGACCCATCCAAAGAGGCCACTTTCGAGGGTTTCTTCTTCTTCCTAGGTTCCCTTAAGGGAGACCCCCTTTCTGAGGACCCACGATGGGGCTCGGGTTCGGAAGGTTCCGCCCGAGGCTCGAGGCCTCAGACGAGGCCCTGTCCTTCGGAGGCACCGGGGACTCGTGGAAACTTATCATGCTGCTGCTGGCAGCTCTCGAGGGCCTTGCTGCACATTCTTTTGTAGAAACCGCAGGCTGCCGGATCGTGGTCTGGCCTGAGGCAGCAGAGACAGCAGTCGTGTGTGTCAGTCAAAGAGATCATTTTAGAACACCGAGCACACTTCATAAAGCCACTGGTAGCCATGGGGGAAAAAAGTACCCCAGTGAGGTCGAACCCTCTCTGGGCTGCCAGTTGGGAAAAAAGAAAGAACAAAAACTACAAAAATAGACCCAAACTCGATGCCAAGGCAACGAGGTCAGGTGGTGGGAAGAGTACCGGTATGATACCGTAGGCGAGAATGAAAACTCAGAGAAAAATCAACTTTTTCTGGGGACAAGCCAGAGAAATGTCTGAAGGGCTCCGCGGAAAAAAAGGAGACTGAGCAAGATGGCGCCCTTGGGCAGGAAGGGGACCACGCATGCATGGTGGCATCTCCCAAAGGCTTTCTATGAAAGCTGGGGGGATGCTTCCGCGAGGGCTCCATCGGCGACGACGTCACCCATATGTGAGGACTGACTTCCTGATTGTTCCCGGAAAATGTATACGTTTTGAACTCAATGTCTCAGTTCTGATTTCCACATACTATCTAAAACATGCCTTTCTATTTTGAAATAAATGTTTTATAGAATAGCTGAAGAAGAGATTTCATGTTTTGGATTGGCCAAGTGGAAGCCCTGACCTAAACCTTATTGAAATGTGGCAAGACCAGAAGCAAGCTGCTCATGCAAGCAGGCCCCAAGATCTCAGTTCCAAAACAGTTTTGTTGAATGAACCAACTACATTTTCAAAGGGAAATACTGAAAGACTGAACAGTTGCAGGAAAACATTTCGTTGAAGTTATTGCTGCCCAAGGATGTGCCACCCATTACTTGAATGGAGGGTTCACATACTTAATCAGACAAGGATTCTTGCTGTTGAATCTTTATAGAATGATAAGAAAAATATATTGTCTAAGTTAATTATTCAATGAAATTATCTCTATGATATGGGGCCTGTGCCAGAAGGTTTATGAAAAAAGACTTGAAGACCTAAATATGTATGCCCTAGAGAGGAAAGACAGAGGGGATATGATACAAATCTGTAAATATTTAAAAGGTATTAATGAACAAACAAACCTTTTTCAAAGATGGGGAAGCTGCAAGGAGGTAAATTTAAAAGCAACATCAGGAAATACTCTTTCACAGAAAGGGTGGTGGATACTTGGAATGCCCTCCAGAAGGAGGTGGTGGGAGCAAAAACAGTGAGAGGATTCAAAAAGACATGGGACGGACACAGAGGATCACTACATAGCACGAAGATGGAATAAAAGCAAATGTAAATAACTTCATAAATAGAGAGAGGTAACCTATCTAGAGCAGCAGGTACAACCTGCAAAGTTATAGAGGGGGGAGTAACCTGCAGAGAGTGTCAGGTGCAACTCTACAACTCGAGCCACCTTACTGGGCAGACTAGATGGGCCATGCTGGTCTTTATCTGCCGCCATTTACTATGTTACATTCCCTCACTGGGCCACCATAACAGAGCTAGGGAGATTTATTTATTTATTTATTTAGAGACTTATATACCACCTTATCCTACAATCAAATTGGTTACATCACATCACAATTGGGTTACATTTAACATTTTGGTGCTTTACAACATTTAACATGAGAGTATTTAATAACATTGAGACAAAACATTAAGATAACACAATTTGAGGGTTACATTTATCATTATATTGTCGTGAGTTTAGCTGTGTTGGTTAGGTATTGATTTTGCAGGGGTGTTTACGTTGCTATGGAGTCCATCCAGGAAGTATAAAAGCCCCAAGATAGGGAAAGTCAAAAAGGCCAGACCAGGGGGAAGCAACTCCAGACTACAACCACACTACCTAGGTATAAGTAACACTTATTAGGAAAAGTTTGAGATTTGGGACCTTCAAGGTAGGAATGAACTCTTTGCATGTTTGCCAGAGATTACTCAGAGAACCTTTTTGAACTGAGCTGTCAACCTGCTAGGGAAGACAGGCCTATTTTAATGTCTGAACCTGAACCACAATAAAGATTTTGTTGCCTTTGAAAGTGGTCTGGCCAGAGATGCTGAGAGTCAGCATGGTTCCCAGGGCAGACAACCTTTCCGGGCACTCTGCTTTGTTTGAAAATTGTTTTTAAATGTACCGGTGTAATAAATGTCAAAATGAAGTAAATGACTTGTGTTAATTGTTTTACTGCAAATACCATGACAGCTATTCCAAAAGGTCAGTAACTGGAAAATCTGCAACATGCTAACATTGTTCATTACAATAAAATAACAAGACAGGTCAAGACCCCTTTAGAGACCCATGTGCCATGGAATCAGCTGCATGACCCTCGCTCAGATTCAGCTCATTCAAACAGATGGCCTGCCATTCTCCTGCAGAATGTTCTGATAGAAACCAGAATTCATGGTTCCATCAATGACAGCATGCTGTCCAGGTCCTCATGCAGCAAAGCAGACCCACACCATTTTACTTTCATCCCCACGCTAGACACTCAGGATGAAGCTCAAAGGTAGCGTTTGTTTTTCATTAAATAAAATGCTCGTTATTGAATAAAAAACTGAAATATTTTGTCACATTTGCCCAGAGAAAATTAATCCAGAAGTCTTATAGGTCCATCCAGATGCTTTCTAGAGAAACTGAGATGGGCAGTAATATTCTTTTTAGAAAGCAGTGTTTTCTTTCTAGCTATCATCCTCTCATGATGACCGACATTAACACTCACATCAGCCACTGCAAGACTGGCCTGCAAACTTTTAGATGGTAGTTTTGGATCCTTTATGATTTGTGGAATATTTTCCAGTTTGCTTTGTGGTGATCTAACAGGACAACTTCTCCTTGGCAGTTTTGAACTTTTGCCATTGCAGACTGACAGTAAAAGGATGGAGGCCAAAATGCTTAGAAATAATCTTTCATGTCTGCCAAGATATATGAACATCAACTACTATATATTTTTTTTTTTAGGTACTCTGAATTTTTTTTTTTTTGAACATGGTATGATGACTTCCCACTAATTTTTTTTTCTCTTTATTGAATTTTCAAATACACCAGAGTAAAACTAAGTGTAATTCGAATACAGACATAGCAAAAGAAACATTAAACATCAAAGAAAAAACAGAAAACTTGGCATAGACCCCAAAATTAAACCTCTATAAGATTCCAGGAGAAAAGAAACTTATCTAGGAAAAATAACCAAAAACGGCTATAAACTCTATAGAGCTTAGGTGGTTCATGTGGCAGCCGGTACAGGATCCAACCCATCCCCTTCTATACCCTCAAGAAACAATTTAACTTCCCACTAATTTTTACCCATGAAGACAAAACTCAAAACCTTTTGGATATTTATACAGGACAGAAAGAGTAGTTACTCACCTGTAACAGGTGTTCTCCAGGAGCAGCAGGAATCAGTCCTCACATATGGGTGACATAGGCACCGACGGAGCCCTCGCGGAGCAATTTCCCCAGCTTTCAAAGAAAGCCTTTGGGAATTGCAGCGCGCATGCGCGGTCCCCTTCCCGCCCAAGGGTGCCATCTTGCTCAGTCAGATGACATAGCTAAAAGACAGCAAAAAATTAGCAAAAACGAAATGATAGGACTGCAACTCCAAGGGGAGGAGGGAGGACTCTTCTCCAGGACCAAGCAGGAAGTCAGTCCTCACATATGGGACTCCCTAGCTTAAGGCTACCGGAGACCTCAAGTGGAAAAATGAGCTCCCTCTAGCTCAGTAGCACAGAAGGAAGGAATCTTCTCTGAAAACGCCCCCGACCGGTAGCCCAACACCAGGGCCGGAGGGTAGGAGTTGCCTAAACCTCAAAGAGATTATGGAGGACCGCCTGACCGAAAGCACTGTCCCTGTGGGACTCCCTCTCCAGGCAGTAATGGGCCGCAAAAGTCTGGCTTGAAGACCAAGTAGCGGCCCGGCAGATGTCTGCCAACGGAACAGAGCGGAGATGAGCCACTGACACAGTCTTCGCCCTAACACGATGAGCCGTGACTCGACCCTCCAACGAGAGGCCGGCCGCCCCATAAGCCCAAGCGATACAGTCAGCAACCCATATGGACAAAGTATGCTTGGAGACAGGGAGCCCCAACTTATTGGGGTCAAAAGAAACGAAGAGCTGAACAGCCCTCCTATGCTCCCGCGTACGGTCAAGGTAGAAGGATAAGGCCCTCCTACAGTCCAGGGAATGCAGGACCATTTCAGCCCGGCTGGTGTGCGGCCTGGGAAAGAAGGTCGGAAGAACCACCTCCTGGTTGAGGTGAAAAGGGGATACCACTTTTGGAAGAAACTTAGGGTGAGTCTGTAAGACTACACTATTCCTGTAGAACCTAGTGTAAGGAGGATCAAACACTAGGGCTTGCAGTTCACTAACGCGCCTAGCAGAGGTAAGGGCTACCAAGAACAAGGTTTTCCAGGAAAGAAAACGAAGAGGGCAGGTAGCCATAGGTTCAAAAGGCGGACAGGTAATCCGCTGCAAGACCACATTCAGATCCCATTCAGGGGCTGGTGGGCGCAAAGGAGGCTTAAGGAGAAGGAGGCCTCGGAGAAAACGAGCCACCAAAGGGTGGTTGGAAAGAGGCCTGCCATCCACCGGTGCGTGATGCGCAGAGAGAGCACTGAGGTGGACCCTGACAGAGTTGGATTTAAGGCCCAAATTGGAGAGGTAAAGCAAATATTGCAAGACCACTGCCACCAAGCAGGAGAAGGGATTCTCAGACTGCTGAGCACACCACACGGAGAACCGACGCCACTTAAGAGCGTAGGACCTCCGGGTGGAGGGCCGTCTGGAGGCCAAGACGACCTCTTCCACCTCCCGAGGTAGCAGGAGGGGAGCAAGGACTACCCTTTCAGCAGCCAGGCCATCAGATGAAGGGACTGGAGGTTGGGGTGTAGAAGAGTCCCCTGATCCTGTGACAGGAGATCGGGTTGAAACCCCAGAGGAAGAGGAGTGTCCACCGCCAGCTGTATCAGAAGCGGGAACCAGGGCTGTCTCGGCCACCGGGGAGCCACTAGGATCATTGAGGCTCTGTCTCTGAGAACCTTGAAGAGCGTGCGAGACACCAGCAGCGTGGGAGGAAAGGCATACAAGAGGCCTGTGGACCATGGAATCAGAAAAGCATCTGCCGCTACTCTGAGAGGATGCGGTTGTCGAGAGCAGAATCTGGGAAGCTGCCAGTTCAGAGGACTGGCAAACAGATCCATGGTGGGGAGGCCCCACTTGAGAAAGATCCGCTGAACCACCAATGGATCCAATCTCCACTCGTGTGGTAGGAGGATCCTGCTTAGCTTGTCTGCCAGGTAATTTTCCTGACCTGGGAGATAGACAGCTTTGAGGAGGATGCCGTGGTGGACGGCCCAAGAGCACAGTTTTTGTGCCTCCTGACAGAGAAGGAGGGAGCCTGTTCCACCTTGTTTGTTCATGTAGAACATTGCAACTTGATTGTCCGTCTGGACCAGCACAGACTGGTGAGAAGTGAGGTGGGAGAAAGCTCTCAGAGCTAGGCGGATGACTCTGAGCTCCAGGAAGTTTATCTGCTGAGCGGATTCCCAAGGAGTCCAGAGGCCTTGAGTACATGTCCCTTGGCAATGTGCTCCCCAACCCAGGAGAGAAGCATCGGTTGTTAGCACCTGATAAGGCTGAGGAGATTGAAAATCCACCCCCAGCAGCAGGTTTGGCAGATGAAGCCACCACCGTAGAGAAGAGACCAGCAGGTCGGTTACCTGTACTGAGTCCGCCAGGCTCCCCGTGGCCTGATGCCATTGAGTGCGAAGGCACCACTGAGCAGGTCGCATGTTCAGGCGGGCATTGGGGGTCACATGGACCGTGGAAGCCATATGGCCGAGCAGTCTCAGAAATTCCCTTGCAGAGACCAGGGAATTACTGTGAAAGTGGCTGGCGAGATCCATGAGCCTGTGTGCTCTGTCTAGAGGCAGGAAGGCGCGCGCCTGAAGTGTGCTCAACCTTGCGCCGATGAATTCGAGATTTTGAGAGGGGAGCAAAGTGGACTTTGCGAAGTTTATGACAGAGCCCAAGTGCTGGAGCAGAGTTACAGTGCGATGAGTGGCCTGAGTGGCCTCTTGGGAAGACTGGGCCCTGATGAGCCAGTCGTCCAGGTATGGGAACACAAAAAGGCCTTGAAGTCTTAGATAGGCCGCCACCACTGCTAGGCATTTGGTGAACACCCTGGGGGCGGAGGATAGGCCAAAGGGCAGTACTCTGTACTGGTAATGATTTCCTCCCACAACAAACCTGAGATATTGTCTGTGGTCTGGATGAATAAGGATGTGAGTATAGGCATCCTTCAGATCTAAGGAGCATAGCCAGTCTCCCTGCTGGAGGTAGGACAGCAGGATTCCAAGGGTAAGCATCTTGAACTTTTCCCTTGCCAGGAACTTGTTGAGGTTTCGCAAGTCCAGGATGGGTCTGAGGCCTCCTGTTCGTTTTGGAATCAGAAAGTACCTGGAATAAAAGCCTTGACCCCTCAGGTGGTGGGGCACCGGTTCCACAGCCTGTTCATGAAGAAGACTTGCTAACTCATGAAGGAGTAAGTCCCTGTGCAGAGGGAGTCTTGGAGGCTCCCCTGGAAAGTAGGAGGGAGGTACCTGGTGAAAGTGTAAAAAAACTAGACAGTCTCGAAAAATCTATTGCCAATTGGAACACTACAATAGAAGCAGCTGCCAAACCATTATCTACCAAAACCAACAGACCCCATAAAAAATCATCTGAAAAATGGTATACAACTGAATTAAATAATTACAAAAAAGAACTCAGAAAAATAGAGGCTAAATGGAGAACTAAAAAAACCCCGGAATTGCGAGAGTTATATTTTGCAACCCTTAATTCTTACAAACTAGCTACAAATAATGCCAAAAAACAATACCATACATCAATCCTATCCAAAGCTATTAATCGGCCAAGAGAACTATTTGAAATTATAAAATCATTATCTAAAGCCCCACCTACTAATATCCACAAGATCCCTATCAACCCCCAAACACTAGCAGACTATTTTGCTGGCAAACTCAAGCAAAATACACCATCTGTACCTGATCCCTTTCCTACAAAAATAAATGTCCTCAGTGAATGGAAATCTTTCCACCCCATAGATAGAAATCAATTACTAAATATAATTACAAACCTTAATACAACTACATCCCTCTTAGACCCATGCCCATCAGCATGGATTAAAACTACAAAACAAGAACTAGCCCCATACATATTAGATATAGTAAATAAATCCCTTCAACAGGGTATACTACCAAATGAACTCAAAATCTCAGCAATCCGCCCACTTTTGAAAAACAACTCACTAGATAGCAAAGATCCATCATCATACAGACCTATAGCTAGTATACCCTTCCTGACTAAAATTATTGAAAAAGTTGTTCAAATCCAACTTCAAGATTTTATAGACACCTCAACACCCCTTGATGAACACCAATATGGGTTTCGACCATCACACGGCGTAGAAACATTATTACTTGTCCTTCTTGACTCCCTTGTCAGAGGTATGGACAATATCAAACAAGCTTTCATACTAGTATTTATTGACATTTCCGCTGCTTTTGACAGTGTAAACCATAACATTCTAATCTCAAGACTTGGCCAATTAGGTATAAAAGAAGTAGCTCTCAAATGGTTTAAATCTTATATATCCGACCGTTCACAATTTGTACAAATAGATCAAGATCCCTCTCCACCATTTCCACAAGAACAGGGAATCCCTCAAGGATCATCACTTTCTGCCCTATTATTCAACTTATATCTGCAACCGATATGCACCATCTTTAAAAGACATAATATAAATTACCACATTTATGCGGATGATATTATGTTGTACACCCCAATTAATACAAATGACCCTAGCTATGATAACCTCTCAACCTGCCTTGCCGAAGCCGAACAATGGCTTCGCTCAAAGAATATGAACATTAATTTTAAGAAAACTGAAATACTGTTTACATCAAGAAACCCCAATTTCGCACCTCCACCAGAAATCAAACTACATAACTTCTCCCTCCCAGTGAAGCATGAAATCAAATATTTGGGAGTCATACTTGATAAAACTCTCAGCTTCACTTCACACATTAAGAAAATAACCAGAACAATCTTCTACAAGCTTAGAACTATCCAGCAGCTTAGACCACTTATAGAAAGTGATGACTTCCGGACCATTACTCAAATTTTAATAACACCTCACCTTGACTATTGCAATGGTATACTTAAAGGCATAACAAAGAAAAATCAAAATATTCTCCAAATGGCTCAGAATGTTGCCGCAAGAATAATTTCCAAGGCTAAATTATCCGACCACATTTCTCCCATTTTATACTCATTACATTGGCTTCCCGTTGCATGCAGGATACATTACAAAATTATACTGACTACATTCAAGTTAATTAACAATATCGCCCCATCTTATCTATCTACCCTTATCCATAGCCCCTCAGATAGTAGACTAAGAAGAAGGAGGAATCTCAATACAGTGCAAGTACCAGATACAATAAGAAAAACAAAGCAAATAACAAGCAACAGCGCTTTCACATACGTAGCACCTACACTATGGAACAACCTCCCTGATCAACTAAGAGAGACAAAAGATCTCCAAAAGTTTAGAAAGGAACTAAAAACACACTTATTCACCCAACATTACTGCCAATTCTCAGATCTAGCCTCCCACCCCCCATAGCTCTCTCTGCTAAGCTGCCAAACAAATACTCATTCACTTAATAATATTATCATTCCCAAAGCTGATGTTATGTCACAGGTTGTAAATACCATAGTTCTGCAAATAATCAAGATTTTTTGTTATAATTCTGTAAATAATTAACTGTCTAAATAATCAAAGGTTCTTGTTATGAGCTATATATGTTTGCTTTTGTTCATAATGTTCCTTGTACATAGTTGCAATGTTGCATAATGTTCCATGTATTTGTTCACCAATGTTCTTTGTAAACCGCCACTGATCTTGGGAAGGGGCGGTATATAAAAGTTTTCAAATAAATAAATAAATAAAATAAAAAGTGTAGAAGATAGCCTTTTTGAACTATATGAAGCACCCAGGTATCTGATGTGATGGCTGACCACCTGTGGGCAAAGTGAACCAGCCGGCCTCCTGTGCTGAGAGAAACCAGCGGATGGGAAGAGGCTATGCTGATGGAGTCAAAAACCCCCACCCTGCTGAGCAGGGGCCGGTGTTGTGGGCTTGGGGGCCTGCTGCCTACGGGACCCATTACCCCGTCCCTTGGCCTGTTGACCCTTTTGGGGAGCTGCTGAGGTCTGATACTGAGGGTAGTGTTTATAGGCAGCCGCCTTCCTCGGGTAAAAGGACTTTTTCCCCGAGCCCTTCTTCTTCTGAGAAAGGGCAGAGGTTTTTCTGGACAGCCTAGTCCTGGTCAGAGTCTCGGTCTCGATCTGTGCAGCCTTTTCAGCCATGGGCTTGCCAAAGAAGTTTTCACCTTTGCAGGGGACATCGACCAACTTGTCCTGTACCCATGGCTCGAGGTCGGATGACTGAAGCCAAACCTGTCGGCAGGCACCGATGCCAGCCCCGGCTACTCGAGCCGATGCTTCGAAGCCATCGTAGGCTGCTCGAGAGATAAACTTCGAGTGGATAAGGCTTGGAACCTCTGCAAAGGTTCCTCGGAGAGACCAGCAGAGAACCCAGCAATTTATTTTGCCAGGTCTCGGAGGTACATGCCCATATAGAGCTGGTAGGTCTGGACTCGACAAGCAAGCATAGAGCCCTGGAAGCACTTCCTACCGAGGGCATCCAGGTTCCGGGCCTCCCGGCCAGGAGGCACCGAGGAGTGCATCTTCTGACTCTTGAGTCGATGAATGGCCGATTCCACCACCATGGAATGGTGCGGTAGTTGTGCCTTTTGGAACCCGGGGCTCTTGCGGACTCGATAAATGGAATCGACCCGCTTGCTTAACACCGGCGCCGATGCCGGGCTCTCCCACATGCGGAAGAGAAGTCGTTCCAGCATCGGAGGAACCGGTACAGTAAAGGCCTCCTTTGGGGGAGAGTCATACTGGAGGGCATCGAGCTCTTCGGCTCGAGGCTCCTCCTCGGGATCAGCGGGGAATGCCAAGGCCTTGACCATATCCCGCACGAAGTCCAAGAACCGGGTGTCCTCCGGGGGGGGGACCGTCTCCAAGGTTCGGACTCGGGTGAGTCCGATGGGACGCACCGAGTCCGAAAAGTACCAGGTGACTCTTCGTCCTCCGTTTCCCAGGCTGACTCCTCGGAGGAGGAATCGAGCAGCTCCGGTCAGGCGGGCACCGATGCCCTCCGCCCCGACGCCGAGGGTGTCGGCATCGATGACCTCGGTCCCGAAGGGAGGCAGAGGGAGACCGCGACTGAGGATCGACTTGAGCTCGCATGGACTCGAGGATCGGCTCGGTCTCCGGGGTCGACTTGGACGTCGACGTCCCGGTGGCCGGGGCAGATGCACTGGCGAGGCCAGTGATCAATGCCTGCTGCTGGTCCATGAAGGCAGCCAAACTGCTCTCCAAGGCCGTCAACCTGAGTCCGAGCTCAGGAGACCCAGCAGCCCCCGACTCGGGCCCTGACGTCGGCTCCTTCGGAGGTGAGTCCAGGAGGACTACAGTACTCACGTGTCCAGGCGACTCCATTTTGAGACGAGGATGTTTTGAAGGCCTCTACGACTCCGAGGATCCGGGACTGCTATCGGGGCTATGCGACCTGGCCCACGAGGAACCTGGAGCGTCCACCGATGCCGCTCTCGCGGGTTTCTTCTTCCTATGATGTTCCCGGGCAGGAGACCCCCGCTGAGAGGAACTCCGACGATGCTCAGGACCGGAGTCCCGGGACGTCAAAGCCTCTGACGAGGTCCGGGCCCGGCCGGACGCGGAGTCAGAGAAGATTCGTTCTCTTTGATGCTGCCGACTCCTCAACGCTTTTGAGGACATCTTGCCACACGGACCACAGATCATCGGGTCATGATCGGGTCCGAGGCAGCGGAGGCAGCAGTCGTGTGTGTCGGTAAGAGACATAAGTTTCTTACACCGATCACACTTTTTAAACCCGCTGGCAGCCATCGGGGGAAAAAGGGCCCCTGCGAGGTCAAAAGACAGGGCTGCCAGTGAAAAAGAAAAAATGGCGCGAACGCTTGTCACGAAGGACAAAAAACCGAAAAATAAAGAACGGACCCATTACCGGCGTAGCGGGTCCGGGCGGGAAAAGGATCCGGAAAAAAGAATAAGAAATAAAATCAACTTTTTCTGCGGCGAACACAAACAGCGTCTGTAGGGCTCCGCGGAAAAAAGAAGACTGAGCAAGATGGCACCCTTGGGCGGGAAGGGGACCGCGCATGCGCGCTATAATTCCCAAAGGCTTTCTTTGAAAGCTGGGGAAATTGCTCCGCGAGGGCTCCGTCGGCGCCGACGTCAGCCATATGTGAGGACTGACTTCCTGCTTGGTCCTGGAGAATATCCAATTTCAGTTTACTTATTATCCAAATTGTTGTATAGTTACCACCAGTTTAATCCAAGTTATTCCTCCCTGTTCACTGTAAGTGCTCTTATGGCACAACACCATTTTATGTAAACCACGCTGATTTTTAAGAGTGCGGTATATAAGAAAAATAAATAAATAAATAAAATAAATAAATCCAATTAAGCATCTGACTCAAATTAGCCAATTAATTGTGCCCAGGAAAACTAGAGGTTTATTTACTATTTTACACATCAATTCTGAATTACAGTGATAAGAAATATAGGACTTCTGATTTAAGTTTTAATGTAAATAAGATAAAACACCCTTGATGCAAATGAAATTAAAGCAGGTGTTTATTGGATAAACTACAACTCCCTCACTCCTCCCCAGCAATTTCTGTACTTTTTCTTTGCGGATAATACCTAAGTGGCACAAACATACATATTTGATTCCACCAGAAAAGATACCAAGCAGCAGTACATGTGGCACAAAACTACCAATAAACACCATTTTCGTACTCTCAATGAACAGACTATATTTTGAATATCAATAATACAAATAAAACACAGTTAAATCATTGATAACTTATTATTTGAGCACGTAGGTATAGTCCTCTAAACCAGAACACAACAAAACTGCATATAGACACAGTAAGTTCCTTCCACAGAGGGCTTACAAACAATGAGGATACCTGAGATGGGGGTGAAAGTCTCACAGTTTGGTTCAATTACAGAAGGCACATTAGGAATCTGCCTCCTTCAAATATACTGTTCTGACCAAAGTCATTCCCCAAATCCTTTTTCTCTTGAACCTAAATGGAAATTACACTTACCTGGTAATTGATGTTCCTTGAGGGAGTACAGTTCAGTCCTCCACCACTGGGTAGTGCACCTCCTCCTGCAACATGGAGACTGGACAAGTCAAACTTGTGACATCACC
Organism: Ichthyophis bannanicus; assembly: GCA_033557465.1. NCBI lineage: Eukaryota > Metazoa > Chordata > Amphibia > Gymnophiona > Ichthyophiidae > Ichthyophis > Ichthyophis bannanicus. The sequence continues at coordinate 448,811,981 of CM066032.1, forward strand.
GGGTATATCCTGCTGGTCTTCTCCCATGATCCCCCAGTGACCTACTGTCAAAGCAGACTCAAAGGAGCAAACAAACAACCAGTTAAAGTACTAAATACAAAGCTATGCTCAAACTTCAACTTTAAAATCACAGGGCCCCAAAAAGAAAGGCCGAAAACACCCTCCTCCGTGCCCCTGTCCCCCTGCGCACCAAACAGCGGAAGACAGAGAGCTAGAAGGAAGGAGAACTAAGGAAGAGTATAGGCAGAAAAGGTTGCTCTCGCGATCACCTGCCAATCAGAGCCCGTTGCCGACGCTAGGATCCGAAAGCACACTCGGAACTGACGCCTCGCGTCTGAAACATCCATCCCCGGGCGGGAATGAGGACTGAACTGTACTCCCTCAAGGAACATCAATTACCAGGTAAGTGTAATTTCCATTTCCTTATCGGTCCTACAGTTCAGTCCTCCACCACTGGGATGTACCAGAGCAGTAATCATTGGGAGGGACCTATCCAGTCGGCTCGGCCCCTAAACGAACAGAGCAGGCACCGACCCCAGCCCGCTCCTCACGTCAACAGGCGGTAAGCCAACCAGGAAGACACAACCGAGAGCCCACTTGGATCCTCTTCACTGGTGAAAACAGCACAGAACTCTGCCCCAAGCAGCGCTAGTGCTTCAGAAGACAAACTCGCCATCACAAACACACTGAACGCCCTAGAAACAGACCTACTGAGAAGGCTACCGGAGCTCCGCCTGAAAAATCCGCTTGAGCTCCCCCTTGGCTCTCAACCCCACCAGGGTGTCAAGTGTTAGCAACCGCTGCTCTCCCGCAGAACCCGCCTCCACGGAGGGACAGGCAGCGAAGAGACCTCCCAGAAAGCAACGGAACCTTCACCTAAGGTCCAAGAAACGCAGGTTACAAGCAAAGTGTTCTTGCGTAAGTCCCAAACCGACAACTAGACAGGCACAGCCGGATTCCACGAGGGAGAACGGAACCGAGGTCCATCCAGACAGAGGTGGGAAGCAAAATGAGGGAAATGGAAAAACCACCAGCGTCAAACACCCTATTTGTCACACCTCTTGAGGGCTTTATTCTTTGCAACACAAAGTAGCTCTACAGCTATGTCCTGGACCAGTTGGAGTCTTTTTAATTGAGAATGTGGAATGCAGCTAAGCAATGAGTTGCAATAAACCAAGCGTGATCCACCAAGGGCATATAAGAGGGTGTCAAGTGCCCCAGAGTCCAGCGTTGTTTCAGAAGATGTGGAGTCTTACATGGTGTGACAAAAAAGAAAGGAGACTCTGGTAGCCACGCCCACGACGCAATGCCAGTAGGCCAACCGCTTACATCACCTGGATATGCCCTCCGGAACTGAAGGAACCATGCAGAAGTAGCAATCGCCGACGTGATCCATGGGCCCTCTCCAGATCATTGGAACCGCAAAAGACTTTGATGGTCTTTTCCCATCCATCCACAGCCTGAGATCTGCTACACATGTATTGCAGCATATGTGTGGCGCCTAGCTTTTATCCTGATCTTTTATTCTGCAGCCAAAATATAAATTGTAGGCTTTCTGAACCGCCACAGTCATATGCCATTTTTGTGATGTAAAAGTCCCATCACCACAACTAGAGCAGAAATTATCTGCATGATTAACACCAGTACGAGGAATCGCCAAATATGCTGTGAGTGACCTATCGGTATAAAATAAATATGTCTTTTTTTTTTTTTACTGTCAAGCGAGGCAAATTTAAGTAGTGACTGCATCAACTGGTTTTGGACAGTTATTTCGATTGGTTGCAAGTAAAGATTATGCAAGCTCACGCAAATGTTGCAGAATACACTGGTAATGGTCCCCACTGACTAATGAAGAGCACATATCTTAGCAACCAGACCCAGTCGGCCATTTTCACTATGACCTCTGAAAGGCATAGAATGGACCGGGCCACGGCCCCGTACCAATGCGTCGACGCTATCCAGTAGCCTCATATGTCCTCTGCTAAACATCGACCCGTCGCCGCAGACTGACAGGTCGCCATGAGGTCCAATATGGGCTGACCGCATCTGAGCACACGCGGCGCGCACACCGCCTGATGCAATCTCACTCCACCGGCAAACACTCGGACCCCGCTAAGGACATTCGCCACCACAGTGTCCCCACCGAAACGCAGGCCGCCAAGGCTTCAACCGCGCACGCTGTCCCTTCGCTCGGGCCACCCTGACCACCCGACCGACTCCACCCTGCCGATCGAAATAGGCCACCATCCCGGAGATCTCAGACAACACCTACAGCGCTCGATCCGCTACCGTGTCCGCGAACGCCTGCCACGGCTGACATACCGCGTACCGTTCCAGTCAGACAATGGAACACTGGGCGTGCTGCGTACACTAAAACGCCTTGTACATAAAGGATCCCCAAAATGTAGCTGAGTCTAACCACGCTCCGGCCAAGCTCCCGGAAGAAAGGGACAGAACCTTATAAAAAAGAAGGGGGACAATTAGGAAGGCTTTCCTGTTTGATTATTCTTTTTTTTTTTTTCCTTTTTACAACTCCATAAGGGCCACAAGGCACACAACCGAACAGGGCATTGTCCAGAGAACGCAAGGCCCCTCCTCCAGGCTGACTCCACATCCACAGCCTAAACCGGCAGTCACCTTGGCTGATGCTGAGCAGCGCGGAAGCCAACTTGTAAGCCCAGCATATGAAGTATGCCTACTAGTACAGCATTCCACAATGGAGGGACATGTAACCGGACGGCTTTGAATATGAACCTACAGATATCCCGCGCTTGCTCCAAGACAAGCACTGTGCAGCCTACTGGTCTTCTCGGAGCACCGCCATGACCCGAAGACCTAAACCGGCCAGCAAAAGACGACGTACGCTGGGCCCGAAGGAACCTGGTTGAACGGACCCCAGCACTCCCTGTATCGTTAGGATCGGAGCCTCCCCCCAAGGACTCAGCCCTGGCTGGAACCAGCTGAGCATAACTCCAGGCCCTGCGGCGAGCCCCCACGAAGAAGTGGGACGCAACGATGCCTTGAGGAAAGGGAAGGCGCAATGGGTGAAGCAGGTTGCTAGCCGACCAAGGGAGTAAACCCCACACGCGCACTTCAACGGAAGGACGGAAGAACCGAGGATTCTGGTCCCACAGGTGCGCCTGCTAGCCTTTAACAACATACACCTCCGCAGGTACAAAAAACTTAAATTGTGAGCACCTTCAGGGGTAAGGGGAATAGACGACAGCCTCCGACTGTGGACCACCTTGTCTTGCACAACAGACAGCAGCACCCCACCAAACAAATGATTGGGAATATATGACCTCAGAACCCCAAGGCAGAGGTAAAACAGTAGAACGTGCAATGGACGTGAATTTCCAGATCTGCCAGCCCCCCTGCCCACATTGAGAAGAGGCAGAGAAGAACTGGACCGGCGGATCTGGAGGGGTGCCTCCTGGACAGCCGGGCCACCGAAGGGAAAGCTGATGACTGAGGCCCAAACTCCTCAGGATGGCCCCGTCTTGCATTGGCAACCCCATGACAACCCCGCTCACGATATCCCAAGCGATCTCTGTCATTGCTGCAACAATCACCTGAGCATGAGATCACAGACGGAACACGGACATGCAGACGCACTCAAGGAAAGTGCACCTAAGAAGTATGAGCCTATCCAACATCCAGCACCACATGTCCAGGTGTCCCACTCCTGTCACCCAAAACACAGGACGCTTGAACCTAGGTGACCGCCATAGCAAAGACAGGGAGGCCTAACTGCCGCTATCAACCCTTCCAGGACCCTGGAACACTAAGCCCCGGACTGTGCCATCCAGCAACACTTCTCATGATCCCCAGCAGGGGCCTTTCCCCAGATGGCCCAGATGGGCAGTGTTCCCGCCAAATGGGCAAGCTGCGCTCTGATAACATAGTGCAGAAAACCAAATCAAAGTGTCTTAACCTAGCTAATTTTTGTCTAATAGTGATCATTCATAATATCAGCCAGGCTCAATCATAACATTAGTATTAATGATCTCTAAAGATTGAAGAGTTACTAATGTAACACTAATTGTTTTTTTTTGTTTTTTTTTTTTTTTTGTTTTAAAAGAGCTTCAAAGGCGATTTTGGAAACTACAGACCAATGAATCTGAGTTCAGTGCCAGTTAAATGATAGAACTTATTCTGAAAAGCAGCACCAAGCTGTCTTTTCAAAGGGTTAATAAACATGTGAGTAAGCCAAATGATATGTATCTGGATGTTTTAGAAGGTACTTGACAAAGTCCCTTATGAACTTCTCCTGAGGAAGGAGATGATGTGCTATTATAGAATGGGAAATGGAACAAAAACAGGAACACAATAGGACTAAATGGCCAGTTTTCTCACAGGAGACCCGTAAATAGTGGAATGTCTCGGGATCTGCACTGGAACTGGCATCTGGTAACATCTACTGCACTGAAATGATCTGGAAAAGAGATCAGCAAGCATGGCGATCAAATTTGCAGATGGCATAACAACATTTAGAGGCTGTCTGCACAATTTCCAAGCGTATAAACATGGAAAAAGCATCCTTATGTAAATGACAATTTCAGAAAGGGCTCAATTTGTAGGTGGTTGTGCCGCCGATGACCCTGAATGGCCAAATCCTAGCACGGAAACCTGTTGCTGACAGACGTCGCTAACTACCAGAATGCAGACAAAGGTAAAGGCACCCCCCAAGAAGTAAAACCCAAACCAATCACATTGCATTCAAAGAACTATAAACTATCATGAAATTAAAAGGAAATTAAAATTAAAAGGAAATTAAAATTAGAATTAAATTAAAAGTAACAGCAAAAGGAAGTCCTTATCTGGGTGTAGCCGCGTGGAACAGCGTCGTCTGCTCAAACGCGGGGCTGCTCCGCTCTCCGCCACGAGGCCTCAGCCCTGCCGAGAAAATAGCGCCAATCCGAAGCAGGCCCGTTTGGCGCCAGACACCACAGAGGCGGCAAGAGCTCAGAGCCCCTCCATGTGGACTCGAGAGACTCCCTTGTGGCGTCGGGATGCAGCAGTTACCCCGCTGTAGCTGCGGGGTGAAGAGCTGTCCAGACACGCTGCTGCCTCGCGCCACCAGAAGTAGCAGACGCTGCGAGCCCCGGCCCACCAGCTAAAGAACCTCGAACGGCCTGAGGCTCCCGCCGCGATGGGAATCTGCCGCATGGACACTGCCAAAATGCAGGTGTTCCACAGAGCTCTCCCCCGTACAGTCCTGGGGGAGAGATCATCACCGGGCACAGAGACCGAAGAATCCCAAGCAGAGAGGCTAGCTGGCAGCGTGAACTTTGAAAAGGGACAGAACCCCCCTTTACACTAAGGCAGACTAGGTGAAAATAAATAAAGTAAAAGTAAATGAAATTAAATGAAAATGAATACAATTTACAGGATTACACCTAAAGAAGGGCAAAAGAAATGCAAGGTAAATCAAATCCTGACTAACTGCTCCTAAACTGCTTCTCAAGTGAGCCCAGCACCTAGGCTCACTACGTCCTCATGCTGCATGGAGACTGGACACACTGGGGGATCATGGGAGAAGACCAGCAGGATATACCCGGTGATGTCACAAGTTTGACTTGTCCAGTCTCCATGTTGCAGGAGGAGGTGCACTACCCAGTGGTGGAGGACTGAACTGTAGGACCGATAAGGAAACCAATTTAGAAACCTCCAGGTCCTCCTATCCCAAATCTTTTTGGGCATGCTCATGCCCTTATTCTGTAATTTAACTTCCATAAAGTAATAAATCAAGAGTATCAAAATAACTCTAAAGCCTACATGTGCAGTTCTCTCTTGCAGAACACCAGCTTTCCCTAGCCTGATGGACTTCCCTAGCAGGATCAAATTTTACAGAGGGGTAGGATTCAGATTTTTTTCCCTTTAGCTCTCTGTCTTAAGGCATTCTTGAAAAAAGTATTGTAAGAATGTCCTAAGGAAAGATTGTGGCCTGTAGGGAGTCGGACCCAAGCCAGGGGAGTGCTCCTGCAGCTAGGCCTGTGAAGCAGGCCTGGATACAGGCCACGGGCCAGCTTTGGACTCCTGACCACTGTTAGGCCAAAAGAAGAATCAGGGAAAAGAAAAAGAATGAGCTGCTGACATACCATGAGAAAATTCTGGGAATAGAGTGGTACGGAATGATACTGATTTAGTGTGCATCTGCTAAGAAAACCAGATAAAACAAATGAAACAAAAAGGAGATATGAAGGGGAACCGGGGAGTAAGATTTAATTAGGCAATGGCCTTGGGAAGGTGAGATGGTATCTCCATGCTATCTTGAACTTTGGGAAATGTAAAAGGGTGCCAATATTGTATAGAACAAAGTACTGCTGAAAACCAGCTGCATGAAAAGAAATAACCTTTGTAGTCACGCCAACCTTACAGAAAAACTGTATAAAAAAGGACCAGAACAGAGGAGGAAATGGGGAGCTTATTCAGCCCTACCATGAAGGTGACAGTGTGCTGAATTGCCCCATTAACATTGCCCCATTAACCTTTCTCTTCTATCTATTCCTTATACAGTAGCTACCTTGTACCTGTAAATAACCGTGTCAGAGAATTTGTGTATGAAGAATTTAGGTTGAGAAAAGGATATCCCGTTATAAAGATTTCGTTAATATTGCTGAGAAATTGGTTTCTGTATACTTCCTCCGTGTAAGGTGAGATAGTGGCCTTTGTGGTCTAGTAGGCCCCTTACAGGACATACACCATAGGCAAAATGATGAGGTAGGAATTTGTGTTGTGGTAAGATTTAAAAGTGTAGTATACTAGTTGCAGCTGTTGAGTTTCAAAGTGGTCAATTAGGTAGCTCCAGCTGTATACTCTTAGTGAGACTATAAACTGTACTTTTAATGCTTCTCATTTGCTGGTCTCTGCCTCCTTTTCATTTTGTGCCTTCCCTATGTCCTATCTTTTTTGCCCTTCTTTGCTTCACTCTCCTCTGGGTTGCCTTCTCTAATGGGATCTTGCTTTCCTGCCCTAAACCTAGCCTCCTCAACCACACTCCTGCCCAGTGAGGCTCTTAACATTTGCCTTTTATGTGAACTAAATACTTTTGGGGAAAGGTTTTCTTAGAAACTGCTATAATTTTCTTATTTTTTCTTTGGTGGTACCCTGTATTCATATGCCTTGACTCTTGTGTTCTATGGATATTTGCAACATTCTTAATAAATTAAAAAGTTGCCCCTATTCAATTTAATACCACATAGCTTAAACCTTCCCAGTCATGACCTTGCCATCTTATCTAAAGCCTCCTACTTATTTCTGTGTTGTCTTAATTAGGCTGTAAAACCCAAGGTGTAGAGAAAATGCCCACCATGTGTATCTGTGCTTTGCTGTGTCCATCTGTTACAATTAATGATAGCATTTCACGTTCTAGCTGAGACTTCCCTTATATGAACCATTTAAGTATGCATCCAACATGAAGAGCTAGGACACCGACAGACAAAACAAAGGGGCTTGTTTACAAAGCTGCGGTAGCGGCTTCCGCCCAATATCGGAGCCACGGCCCCATTGAATTTGGGGCTTTGTAAATAAGCCCCAAAGTAACATTAATTTGCAAGAGATACAAAGCTATTTTGAAAAATTAACTTTTTGCAGAACTGGATCGTGTAAAACATTTTCCCTAACAGACCAACAGCTCTTAATGAATTTTCTTTAGGTCTTGATTTTTTTCTTTATTTTTTACCAATAGGCAGAAGAAGTAAGGCAAAATGTATTAAGTGTTCTCCTGGTGATAAGAAAACATGGTACCATAGTATATGACAGCAGATAAAGACCATCATAGTCCATCTGCCCAGCAAGGTGGCAAGAGTAGGTGCACCTGCCTCTCCATGCAGGTCATCCCTCCCCGTGCCCCCGTCCAGGGGTGCACCCACCGGTCTGTGATATTGTATTACTAGGATTATGCTACAAGTCTTTGTAGTACACTTCAGCGATTGAGGTCATACCCTGGTTTAGTAGTTCTATGGTATGCATAAAATGGGAGCAAAATTAATTTTATTTTTAAACTATCAAAGACTAACAAAAATGTAATTTCAAATGCAAGTAAAGATTGCTAACAATATATGTATAGACAAGTTTTACTTTCCTTTTACAAAAGACTTGATGCTTCTTTTAAGGCCCCTGATATAGTGCTATTATGTTTGTTGTGGAGATGAAGAAAGGTCCTCCCGAATATCATGCAGGGGAACATTCAGTGAATGAACATGCTTATTGTACAATATGGTTAAACTGTTTTCAGTCCTCTTTTTCAATAGTTTCTGTGGTTTATCTCCTGCTGCAGAACATTCATGAATAAGTTCACCATGCCTATTGCTGCATCAGGGATGATATCTTAACCGGGTTTTACACTATTGCTACCACATTTTTAGCCCTAATACTTTAACTAAGGGCGTGTGTGTGCCATCAAATCAATGCTGATTCCTGACAATCCAGTACCTGGGTTTTCTTGGCAAGTTGCAATCAGAAGTGGATTGCTAGGCCTTTCTTCTATGCAGTAAGTTTACAGCATTTGGTATTCCAAAGTGGTCTCCCCTCCAAATACTAAACTAAGAGTGGGTACCATTCTATCCTGGGTGACATGAGGCCAGTATATATTCTCCTTTTTGTTTCCTACCGCACTTCCATTGTAGTGTCACCTAGCTTAAATGTGGTATAGATCGCATGCAATGAGGGTACAATGTGACAGTATCAGCAAGACTTGGGAAAAAACAATTCTCTTGCTGGTAATGTCTCCAAATGGTTAATTTTGCACAAACCATGACAATAATGAACCTCACACATGCAAGCCAAGGTGTGTGAAGTATGATCGCAATTTCTCAAATTCAGGGGCCTTATTAGTAAAGTGCAGTAAAGTTTTTCACATATCACGGGTTTAGCACCAGAAAAACCACATAATAAGAGCAAAGCCTGTGCAATAATGCAAAGAGTGTGCCCAACATATGCCCTTCATTTAATGCATAAGGCCCTCAGGACCTCCCAAGCTAAAAGGCATTCCAACCATCGAGACTCTGACACGAGGCCCACTACCCCTGAACAGGCCTTCCCCCTCCAAGGTCAAGTTGGAAGATCAGAAGACTGTAATGCAGATGGAAACTCATTTGACGACATCAGAGTCCTAGGGATCTTCCCTGCATGCTCCTAATTTATCAGGGATTATAATTTGTCAATTCACCGCAAACTGGAGATATGGAAAAGAAAGCATCAGCTAAGGATTTGAGACTTTTGAATTTCCCAATTATTAGACTTTTCTTTCCCTTGGAACTGTTAAGAATGCATATGCAGGATATTTTGAAACTAATTATGCTCAGTTCTATAGAGGGTGGGCTTAGATTTGGTTGATCCTACAGACAGCCTTGAATAATCAGAATTTTTGGAGGCAACTTCTGATAGATGAGGGGTTCCCAACACAGTCCTTGAGATACACTTAGCCAATCAGGTTTTCAGGATAACCACAATGAATATACATATGAGAGATTTTATATACACTGTTTCCATTGTATGCAAGTCTCTCTCATGCATATTTATTATTTATTTTTTGGCGCGAAATCGGGCTTATTTATTCGGAGACGCTAAAATGCCGTCTCATTCAGGATTTTCCTTACTCACGCACTGCGAGTAGCAATTTGGTGATTTCTAGGTAAGATCTGTTGACTTTTTATATTCAGTATACATCTTCATTTCTTGAGAGTATAGATAATATAAGTCTATTATGTTTACTTTCCGATCATAATCTAATGGATCAAATTGGTAAGTGTAGGTTATCCGACTCCACATGCAAGTCACGCCATTGTCCTTTCAACCATGTCCATAATGTCTACTGCGTGATTATTTTGGGACGCTGTCCCTGTGTTCTCAAAGCTATCTTTTCATCTTACCATTATTTTCGCTGGTGCTTAAGTTACATTTTTACCGTGTGCGTCTGATTTGTAAACTTTTTTCAACTCGCACTTGGGGTGTGTTTACTCACCCACCCCGGTGACTAAACTGGAGACATCATTGTTCAGTGCTTTATCCGTTTCTCATGGCTGTTCATAAAATATATGAATTTTTTATTTATTTTTTTTATTGAAAGGCAGCAAATAAACACAGCAAAACACAAGAGTCACATAAGATACACGCATAATACAAGAATAAAAGATAACAGTGCCAAAAGTCGCAAATCTCAAACATTAAGCCAACACAACGCCCCTCTTTTTTTTCCCCCCCCCCCTCTTCCCCACCACCCCCAATTCACCATCGATCAGCAAGGTATACTCCCAGAGCATGCTATCTACCCCCCCCCATCCCTCCACCCTCCCCCCAAGCCAAAATATATGAATTTTTAAAGGTAAGGTTCATTATGGATCTTTTTAAGCAGGGCTCCTTTTTAACAACATCACAATGGATTTTTTCTTTATTATATTACCACCCGTTCTGAGATGTAAAAACACTTTCACACAGTCCCGCAATATGGGTATGGCAACCTTTCTCTAGGACAAAGTTGTTTTTTTTTAAATTTAAGGTTAATAATGTGTATCCACGGCTGATTCTCTCCCTCCCTCTCAAGTTACTCACAGTACAATAGTTCTTTTTGCTCCTCTCACATCAGGTTCTCTTTTCTGGCTCTGTGTTTCTTTATAAAAGTTTTTTTTTGCATTTATATTATCTCTGTTCTTTTAACAGTGCTTAATTTAACTGTCTTTTTCAAGACTTCCATTCATATGTGCCTTTCATATGGTGTATCACGTAAGTACCCTCTCTGCAATACCCTCTGACACACAACTTGAATGGTTTGGCTTCATTTTTTAATTATAATTTTTACAAAAATTTTATCATTTCTTATTTTTAATTTATCTTTTAATTATTTATTATCTTTTAATTATTTATTTGGCTACTTTTGGTCTTTACGTGTTTATGTATCATTCGTTATTTATTTATTCATCTTTTTATGATTAGTCCTTTTAAATATCAACTTTAACATCTTATATTCTGTGTATAGATGTTCTTTTTGTTTCTATGTTTCTATGTTTCTATTGATATGCGGAAATATTTCTTTACGGAAAGAGTAGTGGATCCGTGGAATAGTCTCCCAGTGGAGGTGGTAGAGATGAGGACAGTAACTGAATTCAAAAAAGCATGGGACCAACACAGAGGATCTCTAAAGGTAAAAAGTGGACTGTTGTAGTTGTTGTTATGGAAGGACAGACTAGATGGGCCTTGTGGTCTTTTTCTGTCATCATGTTTCTATGTTTCTATGTTTTTATGTGTTGATATTTTATACGTTTTAATATGTGTTATTTTCAGAAATGATTGAGTGTTATATACTATTGTTTTAGATGCGTACCCCCCAATGAAGGCTCCATGCCGAAACGCGTAAGGGATTTTTAATCAATAAACTTGGCACCTGTGACCTCTACTGGCTTTCGCCCCCTATGTTCTCTGCTACCCTTGCAAGGGCCCTTGCTCCCTTTGTGTACCTATTTATTATGGTTATCCTGAAAACCTGACTTGCTGGTTGAGAACCACTATTCTAGATCAATGCTTCTCAACCAGTGTTCCATGGAACTCTGGGGTGCCTTGGGAAAGGCCTTGGTGTGTATTTGTGGTCACAGATAAGGGCATAGTTAGGCATGGGTTCAAGATGGTGTTGCCCCATATCATACAGACAGTGCCCCAGAGAAACACCCTCTGCAGCCTCTCTTCTCGGAGCCATCATGTAGACAACAGGAGGGAAGGGGGGTAAGCCTGCAACAGAGCAAAGAGGATCTCCCTTTCACCCTAGTCTGTCCCTCTCTTCTTGTCATTTATGGAGTGGAGGGGTATGTCTGGAGCAGACTCTGCATATCAAAGGAGAAGCCATACTCTCCTACTCCAGCCCTTTTCTCTTCTGTCACTGAGATAGAAAAAAAGCATTGATTAGAATATATAGTTGTGGTTAACATTATTGGTACCCTTGCATTTTAGGTATGCTGTGTACAATATCTTGAGAAGTAATTGGAAATATTCAAAATGAATGTCATCATAATATTGTAATAGTATATTCAAAGGTATACAACAACAAAAAAAAGATGTCTGTGCAATTTTGACGTAGTAATGTCTGAGAGAAAACCAAAATATGACCAAAACAGGATTAATGGCACCCTTCACTAATATTTGGTTGCACAATCCTTGGCAGTTATGACAGCCTCCAAACATTTCTTGTAGCCATCTATAAGTTTCGTACATCGGTCTGCTGGTAGTTTCTCCCACTCTTCCACTGCGATTTGTTCCAGCTCATGAATGTTTCCTGGATTCCTTTTACCAGTGGCAGATTTCAGCTCTTTCCAAAGGTTCTCCATTGGATTGAGATCAGGACTCATTGTTGGCCATTTAAAACAGTCTATTTGTTCCTTTTTAACCATTCTTTGTACTTTTGATGTATATTTGGGGTCATTGTTCTTCTGGAGGTCCCACGACCTTCAACTCAGACCTAGTTTTCTGACACTAGGTAGCACATTTCGCTCCAAAATACCTTGGTAGTCCTCTGACTTCATGACTTCTTTAATAATTCTAGGCCTCCAATTCCTGAGGCAGCAAAACAGGCCCACAAAATTATGGAATCTCCACCATATTTAACTGTAAGAAGAGTGATTTTTTTTCTTATAAGCTTCATTTCTTCTCCTATAAATGTATCGCTGGCCATAGTCAAAGAGCTAATATTTGGTTTCATCTGCCCACAGAAAATTTTCACAGGATTGTGGTTTCTTGAGAGGAGTTTGGGCAAAGATCAGGCATTCCTTTTTATGTTTGTCTTTGAGCAGTGGGGTCCTCCTTGGCCTTCACCCATGAAGCCCTTCTTCGTTTAGTGCACAGTGTATGGTGCAGGTTGAAATCACGACTCCAGACAACTCCAGTTCGGCCTTAAGTTCTTTAGATGCTGTACGTGGTATTTTTCCAACAGTTTGCACTAACCTTTGAAGATTTCTTGGATTAATTTTCCTCTTCCCACCACAACCTGGGAATTTGACAATTCCATGAGCAGAAACCTTCTTAATAACACTGCGAACCGCAGACACAGGAATCCCAAGGTCTTTGGAGATGATCTTTGACCCCTTTGAAGTTTGATGATAATGACTTTTCTGATGGTCTCAGACAGCTCTCTTGTCTTCACCATTGTGAAAATAGAACAGTGAGTGAATGTGGCCATTTTAAAAATTAGAGCCATTATTCATTGGTTGATTTAAGTCATGTGAATACTGACAACTGATCACAAGTGTGTCCAATTTTACTGCAGTGGGAATGTGGTTCTTCTGTTTATACTGATTTGAACTGTTTATAAGGGTGCCAATAATCATGTTCTGGAAATGTCCCAGTTTTTATACCATTTCATTTTTTAATTGGTCTTGTTTTATTTGATTGTTTTAGATGTCAAATATGTGTGCATATATAGTCCAAAGCTATTTCACGGGCCTCTTTATTTGTTTTGTTTGTTTGTTTGTTTGTTTTTTAAGAAGATATTGGGCATTAAGGGGTTAACTGCAAGGGTGCCAATAATGTTGACCACAACTGCATAACAGTGATCCAGTAGCTGTTCAGCTCCTTGAGTAAGCTGAAAGCTCTAGAACAGCTGAAAGCTCTAATTTAGACCATATCTCTTGCATAGAATTTACATGTTGGAGATAGTGGGATTGTGGTGGCTGATTTTTTTCAGGTACATAAATAAATTTCTTATATGCAAGACATACTTGCCAGCCCTGAGGCTTTTGTATCCAGCCCAAAAATATTTTGTGGTAACACAACTTAAAGACTATGCTTCAAGGTATAGTTTGACAGTACGCTACTACAATTTTCCATAGTAACAATCCACTTTACTCTCCCCATCAAACTGAACTGCTTGATTAGTAGTAGTACCACAGAGGACAAGTGCCCCAGATTCGCCCACCAGAAATTAGGTAGCCTTACTGCCTCTTCCTTCGCTCCTACTGTTGAGTGAGCGGCAGCACTTCTTACTTGTGTGTAATTTTGCCAGCTTCAATTTGATGTATGAGTGAATAACCTAACGTATGCATATCAGAATGAAGCCAGCCAACATAGGTTAAAAGTGCTGCTCTCCTAATAATAAAAGGGATTGAGAGCACGGATCATGCAAAACTGGGTTTGGCCTGTTGCGAGGACTGAACAAACCCAAAAAGAGTGCCACAAAATTAAAAAGGTCGAGAAACACAGATCTAGATCCCTTTTCTCGGTTACTTTCTCCCAAGAACTGGGAAAGACTATGGTTGTCAGGGAATATTTAAAAAATAAACAGATGGGGCTCAATATTCAAAGGGATTAACACGGATAGCAGACCTGTTAACCATGTTACTTCTTCTATCAGGGATATCCTCAAGTGCCACCGCTGCACGCCCCGATGCTAACTGTTTAGCATTGGAGTGTTCTTAGGGTAGCACCCAGCCATAACCAAGCAGCAGTGATATTGAGCCACTACTCAGTTATGTAAAAGGGGTGAAAATAAGGCATAGCAAAGGCTGGCCTAACTTTCATTGTGGACACTAACTGGGCATGGCTGAAAATAGCCACTGCCTGGTTAGCTTCCTGCCAATCTAGGTAACCCAGATATTCAATGTTGGTGCGTGATAAGACCCTGACATTGAATATCTGGAAATGTATAGGGAGCCCATGAAGTGACTTGAGAAGAAGGGTTATGTGAGCACAGTAGCACTGGCGAAAGATTAGTCATGCAGTTATGTTTTGAACGGATTGAACTGGAGAGAAATCATTCAGATGGAGACCAGCGAGAAGCAGGTTGCAATAGTCAAGGTGGGAGGTAACTAGAAAGAGGATAAGGGTATTAGTAATGTTCCCAGAAAGGAAGGGGCACATTTTGCTGAGAAAAAAAATGACAGGTTTTAGCTATTTATTTATTTGGTTGTATTTTTATACCACTTTTCACCAGGTCAAAACGGTTTACAATCTACTCAACAGAACATCATGTACATAGAATATCAAACTTATATACACTAAACTTAACTTATGTATATTGAGTGCGTAGTATATAATGGTAATAGCTGTAGCAGTGAGTTATTACTTTGATTGTAGATACAAAATGTCATGTGGGCATGGTAGGGTAGGGGATGTCTATGTCACTGGTCCAAAATGTTAAAAAAACAAGTGAGTTTTCAGCTGCTTTTGAAATGTGAAGAGTTCTGTAGTACTTCTGAGAACTTATTGGGGAGAGAGTTCCAAAGGGTTGGCGCATATAGTTCAAATGCTCTTGTGCAGGTATACTGAGTGCTCTTAGTTTTTGTGTGGGGAATGATTAGTGTGTTCCTGTTGCCGGCTGCCTCTGATGGGCTAGAAAGTATGGAGGAGCGTTTAGAGGTGGAGCGAGGAATATCCATTTAGGGCTTTGTAGTTCATGATAAGGGTCTTGTATTTGATGCAACTGTTCAGTGGGAGCCACTGTAGTTGCTTAAGGATGGGTGTAATATGCTCATATTTTGGGGCTGCTAATAGCAAACATGTTGTAGCGTGGCGAGCTGTCAGTAGCGGTAAGAAGGTTGACTGTGGAAGTCCTTGATAAATGGAGTTGCAGTAGTCAAAGTGTGGAAGAATTATGCTTGGAGTGCAGATCTAAAGTCGGAGGGGTCCAGAGTTGGAAGAAGGCGTTGAGGTGTATGGATTTTGTAGAAAATCGTGTTTACGGAATTCTTCACTTGTTGTTTGAAAGTAAGGTTTTGGTCAAGGGGAATGCCAAGATATTTTAGTTCTAGTTATACTTTGATTTGGGTGTCAGTTAGAGTGATATAGGTGGGTGGTGAGAATGTGTTGTCTTTGGTGATGAATAGTGCCTCTGTTTTCTTGTAATTGATGGTGAAGTGGTTCCTGGTGAGCCATTGTGAAACGTCGGTGAAGCATTGTTGTAATTTTGTGTAGCTGGGTTGATTGGTATCAAAGGAGGTGTAGATCATGATGTAGTCAACATAGATGTGGTAGAATAAGTTGTGAGACTTGATAAGCATGCAGAGTTTGGAGGTATATGTTGAATAGTAGAGCTGAGAGGGTGGAGCCTTGTGGGACACCCTCAGCTTGAGTGTATGGTGTAGAGGAGATGATGCCCATTTTGATTTGTTGCTGATGATTGGATAGGTAAGACTGAAACCATTTTAATAGTGTGTCTTGAATTCCGGTGGAATGTAGGCGTTGGAGGAGGATGGGGTGATTTACTATATCAAATGCTGCAGAGATGTCGAGAAAGACTAAGATGAATCCTTGTTGCATATTCTGTATACCTTGGATGAGTGTGTTGAAGAGGGAGAGTAGGAGGATTTCAACTCCATGGTGGGGACAGAATCCATGTTGCAATGGATCAAGTGGGGCATATTTTTCAATGTGATCAAGGAGCTGTTAGTAAACAACTTTTCTATCATTTTGGCCATGAAGGGAAGACTTATGATGGATCTTTATGATGTTGGATCCAGTGGGTTGAGGTCGGGTTTTAATGTTTTGGGGTTTTTTTTAAGGGTGGGACATATGGGATGAGGTCTTGAGTTTGTTGAGCATTATGCCTTGGGTTAGGGATAATTGTATTTATTTAATTTATTTATTTATTTGGTTACATTTTTATACCACTCCTTCCAGTGACTAGAAGCGGTTTACATTATAACAATAAACTTTAACAGTAGCAGTTACATATAACAGGTTTGGTTGAGGGATACCCTCAAACTATTTACAAAATGTGATTCAGAGTAGGTTCACTGTAACTATTTACAATGTATTTACATTGTTGTTCCAACTGGGTAGAACATATCTATATGCTTGTTAGTTGCAGTAGTTTTAAATGGGATAAGGGATAGAATCGAAAGAGGGAGGGCTGGAAGGTAGGCGAGTGAAAATGGAGGCAGTAGGTTAGGTAGTGTTGTAGAATTATCGAAATAAGTGAGTTTTTAGATCTTTTCGAAAGGATTGCAGGTCCTTGTTATCTCTTAGTGTATCTGGAAGTTTATTCCATTGGAAGTTTATTCCATATGTATGTGAATGCTCTGTTGTGTATAGTGTGTGGAACATGTAGAATGTTTAGGTTGGGGGTTCTTCTATTCCTGTTAGGGGGTTGTATTTCTATGAGTGTGGAAAGGTGTGAAGGGGCTCTGTCGTGTATTAATTTGAACATTTTCATTATTATCTTGTATCGTACACGAGCTTGAATGGGGAGCCAGTGGAGCAACATTAGAATAGGTGTAATATGATCCAAGAACCGCACTTTCATTAAGATTCTCGCTGTGACATTCTGTGCCATTTGAAGTTTTTTTAGGGACTCCTTGAAGTATGCCATTGCAGTAGTCCAAGTGAGGGGTTATAAACACCTGGACTGCTGTTCTGAAATCAGCCTGGTTGATGAGATTATGTAGTGGTTGTAAAATTCTTAGCTTATAGAATACTGTTCTTTTTAATAACCTTAGATGGGTCTTATCAAGGGTAACCCCTAGGTATTTTATTTCTTGTTTCATGTTGTATATATTGTTATTTAGTAAGATTGTGGTAGGGGGATTGAATTCTGGGTTTTTAGAGATCAACATTACTTCTGTTTTCTTAAGGTTAATTTTCATGTTATTTTCTTGAAGCCATGTTTGGGTTTCTTTGAGGGAGGCTGCTATGCAGTTGTAAATCGGGTTACATGTGTCCAGTTGGGTGTACAGCATTATATCGTCTGCATATAAGTGAAAGTTGAGTTTATGTTTTTTAAATATTACGCAGATAGGCCTTAGGTATAGGTTAAATAAGAGAGCAGATAACGCTGACCCTTGGGGTATTCCTTGGGTTTTTGGAAATGTGTTAGATGTTCTTTGATCAAAATGTACCTGTTGCACCCGGTTGGTTATTATTATATTATATGGAGGGAGGAGTGGCCTAGTGGTTGGGGCAAGGTACCTCAGGCTGGAAGGTTGGGGGTTCAAATCCCACTAGAGGACAGCAACCTTGGGCCGGAAGGACTGGGGTTTCTAGTCCCACAGGTGCTCCTTGTGGTCTTGGGCAAGCCACTTAACCCTCCATTAGCCATGTTCCCTGTAAAATAGTTCTCCAAGTTATAATGCCCTGTTCAATGTCAGTTCAGTTTGTTCAATGTAAACCGCCTTGATATCATGAAAGGCAGTATATAAGAAATATTAAATAAATAAATAAATATAAGAGAAGAACCATTTTAGGGGTGTTCCTTTTATTCCTATGGATTCAAGTCTTGTAATAAGAGTCCTGTGGTTTACTGTGTCAAATGCCAAAGTTATGTCAATGAATATTAGGATGAACATTTTTTTGGTATTTTCAAATAGTACTAGTAAGAGTGTTTCAACTCCATGAAATGGACAAAATCCATATTGTTGATCATAAAGTGCATTTGTAGAATCAATATAGTCTTCTAACTTACGCTGGACAGTTTTTTCAATGGTTTTGGCTATAAAGGGGATGCTTGAAATGGGTCTGTATGCAGAGGGGTCATCTTTGTTCAGTGTTTTGTTTTTTAGAATTGGTCATATGAGGGATCTTTTGAGTTCAGAGGGCATGGTTCCTTGCTGGAGTGATTGGTTTACTGGTTACCAGTGATGTGCCCCAGAGATCTGTCCTTGGTCCGATTCTTTTTAACATCTTTGTTAGTGATATAGCGGAAGGGCTGTTGGGTAAGGTTTACCTCTTTGTGGATGATACCAAAATCTGCAATAGAGCAGACACCCAGGAAGGTGTAGATAACATGAGAAGGGATCTAGCTAAGCTTGAAGAATGGTCCAGAATTTGGCAGCTGGGATCTAATGTTAAAAAATGTAAGGTCATGCATTTGGGCTGCAGCAATCCAAGGGAGCAATATAGTATAGGGGGTGAAGTACTTTTGTCCACTAAAGAGGAGAAGGACCTAGGCGTGGTTGGGTCTGATGATCTTAAAGTAGCTAAACAGGTAGGAAAGGCGACAGCAAAAGCTAGAAGGATGCTTGGGAGCATACAGAGAGGAATGGCTAGCAGAAAAAAGGAGGTGATAATACCTCTCTATAAGTCTTTGGTGCGACCTCATTTGGAGTATAGTGTGCAATTCTGGAGACCGCACCTTCAAAAGGATGTGAACAGGATGAAGTCGGTGCAGAGGGTGGCTACTAAAATGATTAGTGGTCTTCATTATAAAGCATATGAGGACAGACTTAAAGATCTAAATATGTACACCTTAGAGGAAAGGCGGGATAGAGGTGATATGATTGAGATGTTTAAATACCTCCATGGCATAAATGTTCATGGAGAGAGCCTCTTTCAATTGAAAGCAAGTTCTGCTACGAGGGGACATGGGATGTGGGTGAAGGGAGATAGATTCAGGAGTGATATGCGGAAATATTTCTTTACGGAAAGAGTAGTGGATCCATGGAATAGTCTCCCAGTGGAGGTGGTAGAGATGAGGACAGTAACTGAATTCAAAAAAGCATGGGACAAACACAGAGGATCTCTAAAGGTAAAAAGGGGACTGTTGTAGTTATTGATATGGAAGGACAGACTAGATAGGCCATGTGGTCTTTTTCTGTCATCATATTTCTATGTTTCTATGTATATTTTATATAATAGGAGCAGTTTTTATTTTCATTGCCTTGATCCAGGCTACTGGACAAGGATCTAGTGGTAGTGTTTAATTTTGAGATTATGTCCAATATTTGTCTTGAGTCAATAGGGAGGAAGGTATGCCAAGTTTCTACGGGGGTCATAGTTGTTGGCGTCTGTTGGGGGACCATGATTGTTGGTGTCTGTTGAGGGGTGTTTATTCCTTTGGTATTTAGTGTGCTGGCATAATAGTCAGCCAGAGTTTGTGAGTGTATTGAACATTTTATATTGCTGTCCTGTATTGGTTTGGTAATGGATTTTATAAGCTCAAACAATTCTCTTGGTCTATTTAAAGCCTTATTTAGTGTTTTGGTGTGGTAGTTCTTTTTTGCTGTGTTGATTGCCTCTTTGTAATTCACGAGCAATGACATGTATTGTGTTTTATTTTCTGTGGTCTTTTTAGCTCTCCATTTTTGTTCCACTCTTCTAAGGTCTTTTTTTTTTTTCTTGATTAAGTCTGAAGTGTACCAAGCCTCCATTTTTTTCTTTGTGTTGGTTTGTCGACTAGGTAGTAGTTTAGGTGGTTGCTTTGCAACTGCTTCTATTCCTGTATTCCATTGATTTATTAGTACCTCAAGGTTAGATTGTTCTACCTTTACATGAGAGTTAATTGATCTTATTAGTGCGTCTTTATCAAAGCTTTTGAACCTGTTTGCGCGTTGTGCATGAGATGCTGATTCTAGATTAGAAGGTTGCATTGATATATTGAATGCAAATTGAATTAGATAATGATCAGACCATGGAACCTGAGTTATGTTGGGTGGGAAGTTTATGTCTGTGTGGCTGGAAGTTGTGAGGGTGGGGCTAATTTCTATTTTGGTTGCCTTGATCCAGGTTACTAGGCATGGGTCAAGGAGGGGATGTAGTTGTATTGAGAGAGGTGATGATGGATTCAATATTATTACTGCTCTTGGAATTGAAGGAAGACCAGCTAGTGGAGGTGGCAGAGAATTGAATCGGGGGAGTCGCATAAGCTGGGTTGTCATTGAAGCTGGTTATAGTTATCAGCTAATTGCTGAGGGTTGATTGATATGAGTAGGGGGGTACTGGTGGGGTTTTGTTAATTGTTTTACATTGTTGAAGAGTTTTCTTGGTCGATTTAGGGATGAGTTGATCAGCTTGGTGTGGTAATTCTTTTTGGCATTGTCAGTAGCTGTCTGGTAATCGTCTAATAGGTTTATGTAATGGCTATGGTCATTGGTGTGTCTGGATTGCTTCCATTTCCCTTCTAATTTACAAAGGCAGGTTTTGATTTTTCGGAGTTTGGGTGTATACCATGGCTTTTTGGGTACTTTGATGCTATTGTGCGGTATGAGGCTTGGCATAGCTGAGGCTTTATTGATGGTGTTATTCTATTTTATGTAGGATTCTAGGTCACTCGTGTCTTCATCAACTGCAGGGAGAATGTGGCTGAGTAATTCTTCCTTGTTTAACTGCTTGAATCTTCTTTTTATTTGCTGTGGTGGTTTGTTATTGGATAGCTTGGTGATTGGTAAGGAGAAATTTATGACGCTGTGAGCAGATCAAGGAACTGGCTGGATTTGAATGTAGCAAGAAGAGTTTGCTTGGAGAGTGTGGCTGTTGCCTTTGTCATGGGTAGATGTTGAATAATTTGAGCAAAGTTCATGGCTTTCATGTCTTCTAGGAATGAAGTGACTTGATTTTGATGGACAGATGGTAGATTGAGGTCACCCAGTATAAGAATGTTTTTGTTTCTTTTAGTAATTTCAAGTGCCTTTTCTAGTCTACTTGTAAGATCCGTGGCAGGTGAGGATGGTGATCTGTAGATAAGGCAAATTGTGAGAAGTTTGTTTGTGATGGTGAGGGTGTCTGTCATTTCTGCTCTTGGAGGCCTGGGTGTGGAAGTTGTGGTGGTGTTTGGTGAGGATGAGGACCCCTCCTCCTTGTTGCTGGGATCTTGAACAGTGAAAGAGGTTGTTCCTGTGAGGTGCGAGTTGGTTCTTTAGTACAGAGTCTGATTCATATAGTCAGGTTTTAGTTATGCAGAGAATGTCAAGATCATTGCATATGATGAGGTCTCTGATGATTGGGGTCTTGTTCTTGATTGAACATGTGTTTATTAATGTGCATTTGAGTGTGTGTGTAGATTTGGGGGGGTGTGATGTGTTGTGTTTGTTAGTGGAGTTAAGGTAGGTATGCGTATGAGGTGATTAGGCTTTCTTAGCTGGGACTGAGTACGGAATGGATTGTGTGATAGGTTAAGGGCATGGGGTGCATATGTGATGTAACAATTAGAGATCAGGTAAGCGTTGAAGGTGGCAGCAAGCACCAGGAGAGCTTGTAGAGTATATATAGTTGCATATATGGGGAGCACTGTCTTCTTTGGGAGGAGTGCGGTGATATGCAAATCTTCTAGAGCAGGCATGTCCAACAGGTAGATCGCGATCTACCTGTAGATTGCGGAGGGGTCACAGGTAGATCGCCAGCCCCACTTGGCTCCATCTCTCCAGCAGCTCGCCCCATCGCTAGGAGAGAGCTCGTGCCGGCAGGTCGTCTGCTGAGGGCTTGCTGCCGCTGCTGATCCTTTGCCTGTCTTTTTTCCCTGCCTGCAGGAATCTTGCCTGCGGGTGTATTGGGGGTGCTTGTTGTTTTCGTGCCAATAGTTTGTGGGTACCCCAGGGGGCTGCTGCCCGCGCCACGCGATGAGATGCCACAGGCCCGGCGTCATACCTGGTCTCCTGCCTCTCAGAATCACCCATTCCTGCCCCCGCCCCAACACCCCTTAGAAGTGTGTTATATACAGGGCAATATCCATTCACCCCGGATTTACCTGAATACACTTACCGTATTAGTTGTGTCGTGTGCTGGCTGTTGGTCGCTTTATAGTTCGCTTTCATTAAACGTTTTCGGGCAGACACAACAAAGTGTCAAGAATTTGGTGATTTTGGCAGGCTTTTCCAATTTTGTTCTAACCTGCCTATGCCTTGCCTTCGAATTGGTTCAAACCACTGTGACTTGGCTTGCCTCTGCAATTTTATTTTGCCTAGCCTTTGCGTTGATTCTACACTGCAATTTTATTTCGCCTTGCCTTTGCGTTTATTCTACACTGCGTGCAGAATTTATTAAATCACGTGTGGTGGTATTTGAACTTGTTTGGTGGTATTTGATTTTATCTGGTTTGCTGGACAGGTGTTTGAGTTTTTTTGATGATTGTTTGGTGGTATTTGATTATTGGTGCCAGTATGATGAATTCTTATTTTTACTTTTAGAACTGCATGTGTGGTTTTGGCATCTCCAGTCCTTGTATTGCACATCATCCAGAGTTCTTCAGTTCCTGTTGATCTTTAATACTTTGGGACAGTGACAGTTTTGGACCAGATTCAGCCAGTGTTTATACTAACTTAGCAGATTTGGCCTTCTTACATCCAGTCACCCCCGTGTAACGAAGATGAGTGTTCCAAAGAAGAGCAAAACCTACCACTTTCATGATGAATGGGAAATGGACTACTTCATCATGGTGAAAGACAAGTGTTGTTGTCTAATTTGTAACGCCCCAGTATCCTTACCCAAAAAGGGTAATCTGGAATGTCATTATAAGGCTCTGCATAGCAATAAGTTTGATGCTGATTTTCCACCCAAAAGTGAAATTCGGAAAGTGAAGCTCAAAGAACTTAAATCGAAATTGGCTACTCAGCAACAGTTGATGGCGAAGCCAAGGTCACATTCGGTCAATGCAACCATAGCATCCTTCAAGGTCAGTAACCTGATCGCAAAAAAATGCAAACCTTTCACTGAAGGGGAATTTGTAAAAGATTGTTTTCTTGAAGCAGCTGACAATCTTTTTGAAGGATTTAAAAATAAGAAAGAGATCATAGCTGCTATTCAAGATGTACAATTGTCAAGAAACACCGTCGTGCGGCGAATAGAAAAGATGTGTGGAGAGACAACTGAACAATTGTTGGAGGATGTTTCAAATTGTGTTGCTTTCTCACTCCAAATGGATGAATCTACAAACATAAGAGACATACCACAGTTACTAGTCTTTATCCGGATGGTTTTGAAGATTTCAGTGTTAAAGAAGAACTACTTGGAATGATTTCTTTAAAAGGGAGAACTACCGGTCAGGAAATATTCAGTTATTTCCATTCTTTTGTGATAAAGTGTAATCTTCCATTGCATAGACTTGTTTCCATCACTACTGATGGAGCAAGAGCGATGACAAGTGAGGTTAACGGTTTCATAGCCCTATGTAGACAGCATGACGACTTCCCAGATTTCCTCTCTTACTACTGCATCATTCACAAGCAAGTTTTGGCAAGCAAGAGACTCAATTCAAAGACTGTCATGGACATCACTTTCAAAATTGTAAATTCAGTTTGTGTAAGATCACTTCAAAGAAGGCTTTTCAATCTTACTCTTGATGAAGGGGCAGCGGAAATCATTTTGCACACAGATGTAAGGTGGCTAAGTAGGCACAAATTTCTGCAAAGATTTTGTGATTTGCTGAATGGAATAAGAAGTTTTTTGAAGGAGTGGGGAGATGACCAAGCAGAGTTGGAAGAAGTGGTTATGTGATCTGGCATTTCTCGCTGACTTTACAGGCGAACTAAGCAATATGAACCTTGAACTACAAGGTAAAAACAAATCCATTGGCAAGATGATGAGTACAGTTTCATCCTACAAGATGACTAATGATGACTGACCTTGCAAACAACACTTTTGATCATTTTCCTAATACGCAGGACCATCTGGGACAATATCCAAATTTTGTTTTTCCAAACGAGAAGTATGTGACAGAAATCTGTTCTGTTATCTAGGAATTCGAAAATAGATTCTGTGACTTCCAAAAAATTGGAACAGTTGTGGAGTACTTGTCATACACATTAAAGAAACTGCACATGCTATCAGTAAAAATTATTCATTGAGCAAGCCATCTCTTGAAAACGAAATATTAACCCTTAAAAATGACATTTTTCTCAAGACCCGTGCTGAGCAAGAATCGTTTTGGAAGCTAGTGCCTAGAGACAAATTTCCCAACTTGAGAAGATGCAGTGAAGCTGTACACTCCTGTTTCGGTTCAACTTATTTGTGTGAATCTGCGTTTTCCCATCTGAAAATGACAAAGAGTACACAACGTTCCAACATGACAGATGAACATCTCCAGGATTCCCTGAGACTGGCCCTCACGCAATATTCACCCAACTTCAAAAAGCTGGTGGATGAAATGCAGGCTCAGACGTCTCATTAATGAGCAAGAGCGAAATATTAAAGATTGTGCAAGATCAGCCTGGATCAATACTTGTCACCCCTTTGTCATGCAGCACCTCCTGCTGGTCACAGCTGGTACTGCACCCGGGTGTAAAGTACTGGCCTTTTCAATATTTGATAGTCCTTGCCAGTACACAAATAAGTTGTGACACCGAAATCGGTTTAACTGGGTTTTATTCCCCGTCCCGTAGGATTCTTTCAAAAGTATAACAATCAAATCAACATAACCCTTCTTGGGTAAACAAAAAGAACTATAACAAAAATAGCTTTCCTTGCAGCCAACAAAATATGAATGGAAACAGAAATACAGCTTGTCAGGTTTCCAGATAAAGGCTTCTCTGGAGCAGTTCAGCCTTCTATCTGAGAGACTCTATTTGGTCAGCTAATATCAAACTACAGTCCATCTGTTCAACAGGCAATTCAATGTTATCCTCTATTGCATAAGGCTCATACTGCATTGGAACACTGTCCTGTACAGATGCTTCGTCACTTCTCTCCTGAGGTAGTTTGTTCAACAAACTTTCCAGCTTGTGACGTACTTGACTCTCTACAGCATGTATCTGTTTGGCTTTACCATATTCTCTGGAGTTGCTCAACCAGGAGCCTTTCCTCTGCCTCTGGTTATCAGGCAGAGTAAAGCAGTTAGCTGCCCAGCTATTAGAGAGTGGAACCTTTGTTCGGGGTTTTGTTTTAACAGGAGCTTTACAAACAGCTGTTATCTCCAACGGCAGTTTCTGAGAAGGCTTATGCCAGTTATATCCCTCTGCAGGGTTCTTTCTCACAGGTAACAAGCTTTGTTCTATATTCTGTCTGTAGCCCAGACTCTGGAGTTTTCCTGCTTTCATTAAGTTAACATTATAGGGCTTTTGTTTCTCATACAAATGCCTCTCATAGCTCAGCTTAGCATTTCTCCTCTCTGGCTCAGAATAGCTTTTCCTAGCTTGTAACTTGTGTCTTAGGGCATAGCTTCTATCAAGGCTGCTGCATACACTGTCCCTGTCTGAATTCAGTTGCTCATCTCTTTCACTTAATTGTTCATCAGACTCACTCAGACTTTCATTCAGCCAGTGCCTTCCGCCTTGCTGTAGAGACCTGGGAGGTCTGTGTTCTTCCCACTCTGGGTATCTCCTCTGCCTGGGAATATCCTTTCTCCTTGGGTCTTTCAACTCACTTGGTTGCCTTGATTCTCTTAACCTCCTTCGTCTCTCAGGTCTCCCAGCTTCTTCGGCTCTTTCTGCCTTGCTTCCCTCCTGTGAGCTGTGCTGATTATTTACGTAATCCCCAGCTGCACCACACCCTAGCCTATTTTTTATTTTATTTTTATTTTATTTACATTCTCTTATATACCGCGCTATTCTGCATCAGTGCGGTTTACATTGAACAAACTGAAATTGGGGTCAGGTGGGACCTTCCTTGCCTCCCTACTGGCTGGGTGATAATTCCAGGCTTGTGACCTCACTCCCTTATACCTATTCTGATATCCTTGTGTCATGTGCTCTCTCCACACGTCACTGTTTACTTGAGGAGTAGTGTTTTTTAGCTCCACAGGGGGCTCTAGAGAGTCTGCTCTGTGACATACTCGACCTAAATTTAACACAAATTACTCAATAAAAATTAAAGAAAGTTATTAAGACAGTTAAAGAAAGTTATTACTCAATAAAACTTTAAGAAAAAATGTACTTTCCATTTCCCCTCGCAGTTCTTACTGGATCTTCGTCTCTCTGTTTTATTTTTGCTTAATTTGCTTAACAGCTGATCACATCCAAGCAAATGACAGAAGGTTCATGAAAAATGTGTGTGGGGGGGGGAAATCCTCGAACCTTATTGGGTTAAAATTTAATTTGAAACTAATTTGAAACTTAGGGGCATGTTTATTAAACCGCAGTAGCGGACTCCGTGCAATATCGCACAGAGTCCGCTACCGAAATTTAGTAAACATGCCCCTTAATTTTCATGGTGGTAGATCACCGGCACTTTTGGCCGGAAAAAGTAGATCATGACCTGTTCGAAGTTGGACATGCCTGTTCTAGAGTATAAGAAGAAATGGTGAAGAAGTATGTTTGATGAGACTATGACAGGATGTTACAGACTTTATATTGAGTGTGGTGTTGAAGAGGGGTGAAATGAATGTACTGCTGGAATACTGTGTTATTTGACTGGCTATGTGAGCTTTTAAGAGTGGGTCTTATTGGCATTCGTAGATCCAATTTGATCAAGGTATAGGCCAGGAGAATGGATGGCTTATGTAGAGTTTAATGTGGTGTGGGGCCAGCAGGCATAGGGGCAATTTGGATGTTATTTGCTGTGGAATATCTTCTTTGAATGCCGGGGGATACGGTTAGGAGAGCAGGGGACACTCCTTCCTCTTTCACCGGCTGTTGATCTTCTAGCTCCCTTGTTGTTCGTCCCCCTTTTAAGGTCTCTTTGGGTGAGTGCTCTGAGGACAAGTGGCATTTGTGTGGCTGTCTCTCTCAGGGCCGCACCAAAGGATCCTCTGGCGAGGCCCTCAGGCACAGGCATGCCTGGGCGCGCTTTCAATTTTAAATTTGCAGTGGTGTCGGCCTGATTGGCGGTGACGGTGGGGAGCAGTGAGGAGCTTACCTTCCCACTCCCTGCTGCAGTGGCCGATCGGATTCTGACTAGTAGTCAGTGATCGCACCTGGGTGCGCTTTCAATTGGAAATTTGTGATGGTGTCGGCCGGATTGGCAATGGTGATGGGGAGCAGGGACGAGTTTACCTTCCCACTCCCTGCTGCAGCAGCCGATCGGAGTCTGGCTGTCTGGCCAATCAGAGCTATCTGTTGGATGTGTGTAGAGAAGGAGAGTGAGGAGTCAAATATGACCCCAAGGTTGAGAGCTGAGAAAACAGGGAGGAGTAAAGTGTCATTCACAGAACTAGAGAAAGGAAGAAGGGGGAGGTGGGTTTAAGAGGAAAGATAAGCTCAGTTTTGGCCATGTTCAATTTCAAACCGCGGTGAGACATCCAGGCAACAATGTCAGATAGGCAGACAGAGATACGGGTCTGGATTCCCAGAGAGATTTCATATGTAGCGAGATAGATCTGAGAGTGATCAGTGTAAAGATGGTACTGAAAACCATGAGAGGAGATGAGTGAACCAAGAGACTGGATATAGAGAGAGAAAAGGCGTGGTCCCATGACAGACCACCTGAGAGTAGGATAGCAATAGAGGAGGATCCACCAGAACTAACACTAAAAGTGTGGTGGGAGAGACAGAGACAGGTGGTAGTCGGAGATTGCAAATCAACACCCGTGTCTCCTGCATAAGAATATAATAAAAGCCAGACTTAGTGGGACCAAAGATCCATCAAGCCCTGCATCCTGTCTTTAAGAATGCCCAAACCAGGTCACAAGCAACTGGCATGCCACACTGCTACAGACACTTTTCAACTTGATCTCTCTCCATCAACAGTGTACCCTATAGTTCTAGATCAGTGGCCCCAGCTCACTATTCATTAACAAAGGGCATGTCATCAACACACAGTGCATCTGCAGCATATTTCTTACTCCACCAGCAGGATCTTTTCCATTGAATAAATTACAGTTTTCCATCGTGTTTAAATGATTTCTTGCAGTAATAGCATTCTAGTCCAATTTGTATGAGACACATTCATTTAGAATTCGTGCAGCTTGTAGCATAGCTGCCCCTGTCATGGCAGGCAGGGTAATTTAGCCCACTGATAGGCAGTGCTTAGTAAATTATATAAGTGATGTCAGGCAGGTGGACAGCACCCCCAATAATGTTTGATACACCCCGTCTCCTGTTCTCCCTGTCTTGTTTTGTAGGTCAAGACAGGCAATCATTGCACTGTGGTTGGTAGGTACTTATTCACCTTTTTGAGCAAGAGGTAGACAAAATCCTGAAAGTTCAGTATTTGGCTAGGCATGGCAGTCAGGAATGTGCAGGTGCAATACAGCATCAAGAGAGAGATGCACCGGGCGTTGGTCATTCTGTTCCTTTGCAATCTGCTGACTAGGTCAGCTCCTCCTGACATGCTAATGAAGACATATGTAACAACCTTGGTGAAACATCGGGCCAGCAGCTGGTTAATATTTGAGTGGGATTACATCCATCATTTCATTGCTGTTTTAAACCCGTATTCTTTGGACCAAGGTTAACCTTATTCAATGGCTGAGCCAGTCAGAGCTATGCATTTGAGATGTGGCCAAGGTAAAGTAGATAAAATGTAAGTTTTCCTGTTGCCTCAGTGGATGTCAAGTCAGACACAAATGTGTGTTCACTGACTGCATGGGTCTGTACAGATTAGATGGCATTCATGTCTGGCATAGAATGGAATTTGTAAAGACCTGGTGCATGTGTTAAGGGATCAAATCTGATAATTGGCCATAGCTTCCGGTAGAAGAGGACCTAAGTGATTCAATAGAGTGGTTTCAACTGCTTTCAGGCCACTGCCTGATGGTTTCTGAGGTTCAGTTAGGGTTTGGCTTTCTCCAAGACCCACTTGCCTGTAGGCAAGGCAGCAGTCTTGTTCATCTTCATAAAAGTCATGGCCTGAGGATATGGGTTGAAAGCATGCTTTCAACTTGTGATGATGCTCTGAATCCCCAGTGAAGATTTTAGTCTTGCTTGCTGGGGCTGGCCATGGGGCTCAAAGAGTCTTGCTCCTCAGACCACCATTAATCATACACTTTGGTTTCCATCCATATGATTTCTGGGGGAAATGGGATTGAGAAACAGGAATTATATTTAGAAAGGATTCAGATATCTTATTATCTTGTCAACCTATCAAATAAAGCTGTGGCTTTTCATTTTCCACCCACTTAGAAGTTGTTTATTAAGAATGTATATGCAGGATATTTTGAAACTAATTATGCTCAGTTATCTAATTCTAAACTGTATTATCTTCTTATTAGTTCACAGATGGTGAGTTCTAGTAAGGGTGGTTTAGATTTGATTGTTTCTACTAATGGTCTTGAATTAGCAGCATTTTTGGAGGCAACTTCGGATAATATTACTTCTAGATCCATTCTCTGCTTACTGGTAGTTAGGAATATTTCAAAATAAACAGGCTGCTTTTATAAAGACATGCGCTTTCCCTGATATGACAAGGCCATCAGGAACACCTAGGTTAATGTCTGCATTTCACACCTATTTTATAAAGTAAAGCAAGCATGTACTTTACTTATATTCTTACTTTATAAAGTAATCAAAACAGATGTTAAAACTAGGCACGAGCACTTGCACCACCTCTTTGGCTGGAGTGAATATTCACGCATATCTGAGACACATAAGCCTGTAATCTACAAAACGTGCATATGCTCCATACAAGCTCCTCCATGTGAATACCCACAGTGAAAGTACATGCCACTGACTTATGCACATACTTATAGAACAGTGACGGTCTATAATACATACATACATCAAGGCCCATTAACGCTTGTGAATCACTAAAAATCTGTGATTTTAGCATGTAGATGGCATGTAACTTTCCATGGTTCCTTATGAAAATACCCCCCCCCCATGCGCCTTATAGCTTATTTATTTATTTGAAGTATTTATATTCCTCAGTATCAAAATTTCACAATGGCTTACAGACTTATGTACTCATTTGTCAAGAATGTAGGAAGGCTGGCTAGTGATGGTTTCCCATGTTACAGCAATTGGCATGCACATTATTTTTAACAACATTTTAATACCCAGGCACCTATATGGGTATTTTTATGAACTGACCAGTTGCTAAATTACTGAGTGACAATTGTCTTTCATCACTATTTATATTATACAAGGGTATGACCTGTTGGGGTATGATTTAATAGCAGGCCACCTATGTTATCCCTATTTTATGAAGACACATAGGCACCTGTTGCTTTTATCAAATAGGTACCTAAAACCAGCCCCAGAAGAATACAAATTCAAAACACGCAAATTTACACTTGTTCCAAAGATGGTGTGCATGCGTGTGTGTGCATATGCATGTATATTATGCATGTATATTTATTTATTTAGCTGTATTTAGCTGCAATTGCATTATACATATATAAAATATATATGTACAATGTAATTTTGCCTCTATTTCACCCAAACTATGATCCTGAGAACATCTGTGTATAATTCATGTACACGTGGTCTTTCAGAATTCACATTTTTAAGCATATATTACATGTACACAATTTTATAAAAGGCCTTTTCTGTGTTATAAAAACAGGCTGTACACATAGAAAGCCCTTTAAAAAATTACCTCCAAAATGCGGAGTAAAGTCTGAATACTTCAACCTCATTATATTTTTCTTGTATGATTTACCTTATGCTGCTACAAAATGTTAACTCCCTGAGAAGTATTTAGATAGTCCAATACAATAATGACAAACAGTCTGTGGAAACAGACTATTTCTACCAAAGCAGACAATATATTCAACACACACCAAGGAAAATGTAAAGCTCCAGAATTTCCCCGTTTTTCAAATGCAAGAGAAGCGTATATTGATAATACACAAGGTCAACACTGCCATCTACTGGCCAGAATAAATAGCATGACTATGGAATGCAAAATTAAGGCATAAAGATCAGATAAGCTAACAGTTCCCAAATCATGGGTCATTCCCAAATGCTATCACAGAATCCTTATTTAGGAAGTCCTTGGCACAGGAAAAAAAATTGCATGTATAGTCAACATAAAGTGGTCAGTTGACACACAAACCACACTCTCACTTTTCAGCCTTGTGGGAAGACAGCAAGAATCCAGTTTGCTCTCTATTGCTCTCCCTCCATTCTAGACCTTGTCTCTCTCCTCGCCCTGCCAATCACTGCTGCCTGTTACCGATTGCTTCCTCCAACTGGAGTCTACTCTCCTTCATCCTCTGTGACAATCGCATCATCAACCAAGGCCTGCTATCCCTATGGCAGATCACCACTGCCTACCTGGGCCTGCTCTCCTTCCCTTCACTCTGCCACACATCACAGTGGCTATCAACTCAGCAGGAGGAGGAGATGACCTGCTGCACCCCGGCCCTTCTTGTCAGCTCTAGTCAGCCAGTGTAGGTAGTTTAGAAAAGGAGACTAGCAGGGGAAGGAGGGATTGAAACAGACAGGGGACGACACTAGAGGGTACCGGAGGGCAAGAGAATGAGCCGGGAGAGGGAGAGAGAGAGGGTGTATCAGCTTTGGAAGAGAGGAGACAGATAATGAGTTTAGGAAGACTGGAGGACATGGATGTGTCTGGCAGAGGTAGATGGGAGTGACAGAAGGGATGACCTAGGGGAATGCATGAGTCAGAGGTGAGGATCAGGGAATGAGCCTTTTATTTGAGGATGAGAGAGGATGAGTCAGGGAAGTTGAACCTGAAAAAGGGAGGGAGAGAGAAGAAATGAGCCTGGAAAAGACCAGAACAAGGAGATGTGCTGGGGATGGGTGAAGAGAAGTGGATGAGTGTTTGAGCCTGGGAGTGAGAGTGGATGAGCGGCTGAGTATGGGATGTGTGGGGCAATGAGCCTTTGGTTGGAGAGTGAGGGCGACAGCGGGAATATGAAGAAAAGATAGGGGTAGAGGAGAGTTTGAGAGGGGCCAAAATGGAGGGGAAAGAAAAAAATAGGATCATAGGAAGGTGAAAGCAAATAGAAGGGGAAGAAAAGGGGCCATTCAGGCATCACATCCTCTCACTCCCTATGATCACACACACAAACATCACAAATCCACTCAGTCTCACACACAAACACACACACAGCAAATGCACACACACACTCTACCTACAGACTTGCAAACATCCCTCACTCACTCAAAAAACATGTAGTGCTCAGTCACATACATAACCCACCTACTCAAACACCACACGCAGTCAGATTCTCCTCCCTTCTCCCTGGAGATCCACTCATGTAGTTACTCCCTTGCATTCAGATACACGCGCACACACAGACCCCAAAAATGCATCCAACACAGGGCCGGCAGCAGACCCTGGGGGTCAGCCCGACTTCATTTTGAATGTTGCGGCACAAAGACACCACTTTCAAAACTGAGTCAGGCCGCAGCCGCCCCCCAAATACATCTCTCTCATCTTGTGACGGCAGCTCAAATCGGAGTCCGATCATCAGCACAAAGTAAGATGGATTTGGGCAGCAGCAGCACTGGTGGGGGGGGGGGGGGTGCCCAGCAGCAGGAGGGATGCTGGCAGCAAGGGGGGGCCAGCAGCAGGAGAGGGGATACTGGCAACAGAGTGAGGGGCAGTGGCAGGAGGGGGGATGCTGGCGGAAGTGGGGGCCAGTAGCAGGAGAAGGGATGCCAACAGCAAGAGAGGGGGAGGATTGGCACTGTGAGGGTTTCTGATTCAGGTGGCAGAAACCTTTGGGCTGCCCTATACCCAAAGCTCCCAGCTACAACCTACACTCTACCTATGCGCCTCACTCACACCCATCCAAATGTAAGAATGCATTTGGAAAGACTGCAAATGAGGAAATGAACTTGAGGGAGTGAACCTGGAGTGTGTGAGAGAGGTAGTAAGTTAGTGAGAGTGAATAAACGGTCAAGTCTGGAGAAAGTGAGCCTGTGGTGAGAAGATGAGAAGGGGGGAATGAGTCTGATGTGGGCAAGAGAGAAGTGATGAGGCTGATGGAGCGTGAGGAAAGACAAATGCATAGGTTGGAGGTACAAGAAGGTGACATGGTAGGGGGGGAGGGAAGGAAAGAGGAAAAGGTGAGGAAGGGAACAAGCATAAAGGCAAAGGGGAAGAATAGAGGGGAAGGGAGGAAATAGTGCGACTCACACCCTGCACCCAGCACTTGCTACTCATGCAGTCACAAATTACTCATTTATTGCCAGTCTTAGTCCTCCCCATCTAATCACAAACACACTTCCCCCTATTCCTCTCCAGACATACCTTACAAAAACCCACTAGTCTTTATCAGTCTTGTCTTTATTTTTAAGTGCTTACCCATTTCTAATGAAGTTCTTTTCTATTTCTATTATTGAATTTGCTTTTATTGTAAACCGCTTTGTTGTCACTGGTGCAAAGATGGTATAATCAAATCTAAACAAATTCAGATGCACAGACATCCTTTGCACT
The DNA here is from genome assembly GCA_033557465.1 of Ichthyophis bannanicus. Lineage (NCBI taxonomy): Eukaryota > Metazoa > Chordata > Amphibia > Gymnophiona > Ichthyophiidae > Ichthyophis > Ichthyophis bannanicus. The sequence goes on from CM066032.1 coordinate 448,845,827, forward strand.
CATTCACATACATGCACTTGCACACAGAGATCTCAACTATACATTTGCATGCATCCTGTCACCATCGCCCTCCCCCACCTAAAAAGAGGAAGTTTGACTCAATTTCATAGTGAATGTTGCAAAAAGAGTCTGAGAAATTGAATCGGCTTATCTGCAAGTCTGTGTACGGTATTCTCAGGCATGGTGAGTAAATAATTATAGTAAAAACATAGATTTTCATATTTATGTTACTGAATCTTTAAGAAACACAATGAATGTGTTGCTTATTATATTATTTGAGTAATAATTCACTTTGTTTACCATCTGGGGTCATGCACATTTTCAATGGCTAAAATGGGATCATATTAGAAAAATGTTTGGGAAGCACTGAGAATCTATCTGGAGAAATACATAATTGCCCTAAAAACTCATCAATACAAACCCTTACATTTTGATGACCAAGATAGAGAAATTTACATACCTGATCATTTTCTTTCCTTGAATCCAGCTAGACCTATGTGCCTCCACCTACTGGCTGGGAAGCATAATCCACTCATTTGGACTGGTTTAGCAGGATGATAAGGAACTGTTTCTTATTTTAAAATATACCTCTTATTGTAAAAACATATTTTTGGTGCTCCCACTGTATATGATGAATCAAATGCATTTCACCCATTAAAAATACTCCGTTAAAAAGTTTGCCAACTACACAAAAAACATTTCAAAACAACGCAACTAAAAAGGCATAAAAGATTGGATCTCGGGCAAGGTATATTTTCTAAGCTGCACAACTTTCTACAGAGACACAGAATGATATCTGATAACATTTTTGTTAAGAACATAAGAACATAAGATATGCCATACTGGATCAGACCAAGGTCCATCAAGCCCAGTATCCTGTTTCCAACAGTGGCCAATCTAGGTCATACGTAACTAGCAGTATCCCCAAGAGACACAGGTTCCACAATGCTTGTATTGGGTCAAGCACTGATATCCTGGGTCCCTTTTTAATAATGGTTTATGGACCTTTCCTCCAGGAACTTGTCCAAACCCTTTTTAAACCCAGCTACACTAACAGCTCTTACTACATCCTCCGGCAACAAATTCCAGAGTTTGATTACACCTTGAGTGAAAAAATATTTTCTCTTATTTGTCTTAAATAGATCAACCTGTAGCTTCATTACATGTCCTCTAGTCTTTCTATATTCTGATAATGTAAACAATCGATCTACGTTTACCTGTTCCACTCCATTCATTAATTTATAGACCTCTAACATATCTCCCCTCAGCCGTCTCTTTTCCAGGCTGAAGAGCCCCAACCTTTGTAGCCTTTCTTCATAGGAGTAGCCTTCCATCCCCTTTACCATTTTGGTGGCTCTTTTCTGTACCTTTTCTAATAATGCTATATCCTTTTTAAGATACGGTGACCAGAATTGCACACAATATTCAAGGTGCAGTCGTACCATGGAACGATACAGAGGCATTATAATATCCTTTGTTTTATTTTCCATTCCTTTCCTTATGATACCTAGCATTTTATTTGCTTTCTTGGCTGCCGCTGCACACTGGGCGGAGGGTTTTAACATGTTATCCACGATGACTCCTAAATCTTTTTCCTGGGTGGTGGTTCCCAATGTGGAACCTTGCATCGTGTAACCATAGTTTGGGCTGATCTTCCCTAGGTGCATAACTTTGCACTTGTCCACATTAAATTTCACCTGCCATTTGTATGCCCAGTCTTCCAATTTATCCAGATCCTCCTGCAGTTTTGCACAGTCCTCTTGGGTTTTAACAACTTTAAACAGTTTTGTGTCGTCTGCAAATTTGATAACCTCACTAGTTATTCCCTTTTCCAGGTCATTTATGAATATGTCATAAAGTAGCGGACCCAGTACAGATCCCTGGGGTACTCCACTATTCACCCTTTTCCATTGGGAAAATTGGCCATTTAGCCCTACCCTCTGCTTTCTATCTTTTAACCAGTTCCCGATCCACAACAGTACACTGCCTCCTATCACATGACTTTTTAGTTTTGCCAAAAGTCTCTGATGAGGGACCTTGTCAAAGGCTTTCTGAAAGTCCAGATACACTATATCGACTAACTCACCCTTTGTCTACCTGTTTATTCACACCTTCAAAAAAACATATCAGATTAGTAAGACAAGATCTTAATTGTCTAAAGCCATGTTGGCTGTCTCCCATTAGGCCATGACTATCTACATGCTGTGTAATTTTGTTCTTTATGATGGTTTCTACCATTTTCCCCGGTACTGATGTCAGGCTCACCGGTCTGTAATTTCCCAGATCACCCCTGAAACCCTTTTTAAAAATTGGCGTTACATTGGCAATCCTCCAATCTTCAGGTATTACAGTTGATTTTAATGAAAGTTCAGAGATTACTAATAGCAGGTCTGCAATCTCATATTTCAGTTCTTTCAATACTCTTGGATGTATACCATCTGGTCCAGGTGATTTGCTACTATTCAGTTTATCAAATAGTTGTAATACATCTTCCCGGTGTAGCGATATTTCTCTCAATTCCTCTGCCGTATCACCTTTAAATACCACTTCAGTCTTGGGTAACATCCCTACATTTTCCTCAGTAAAGACCGAAGCAAAGAATTCATTCAGTCTCTCCGCTATAGCCTTATCTCCTCTTACTGCCCCTTTTACCCCTCCATCATCTAATGGTCCAATTGACTCTCTCACAGGCCTTTTGCTACGAATGTACTTGAAAAAGTCTTTATTTCGTGTTTTTGCTTCCATAGCAAGTTCCTTCTCAAATTCTCGCTTTGCCTGCCTTATCAATGCTTTGCATTTAACTTGCCAGTGCTTGTGCTGTTTCCAGTTTTCATCGTTTGGCTCTTTTTTCCATTTCCTGAAAGATGCTTTTTTGGCAGCAACAACCTCTCTGACCTCACCTTTAAACCATGCTGGCAGTTTTTTGGACTTTCTTCCACTTTTCTTAATGCGTGGAATACAGCTGGTCTGGGCTTCGAGGATAGTATTTTTAAACAACACCCAAGCTTGATGTAAGTCTTTAACCTTTCCAACCGCTCCTTTTAGTTTTTTCTTAACTATATTCCTCATTTTATCATAGTCTCCCTTCCGAAAGTTAAAAGGTAGTACTGTGGATTTCTTTACTATCCCTGCTCCACTAACTAAATCAAACACGATCATGCTATGATCACTATTGCCAAGTGGTCCCAACACCCTTATTTCTTGCACCAGATTTGGTGTTCCGCTAAGGACTAAGTCCAGTATGGCTTCCCCTCCGGTTCATGAACCAGCTGCTCCAAGAAGCAGTCATTTATTTCATCTAGGAACTTTATCTCCCTAGCATGTCCTGCCGTGACACTGACCCATTCGATACCGGGGTAATTGAAATCACCCATTATTACTACTCTGCTGTGACTTTTGTTAGCTTCCTTGATTTCTCTGAGCATTTCATCATCCATTTGTTCATTCTGGCCAGGCGGTCGATAGTACACCCCCACAGCCATCGCTTTCCCCTTTTTACATGGAATTTCAATCCATAGAGATTCTAAGCAAATTTTGTTTCCTGCAAAACTTTAATCCTTTCTGACTCACTGCCCTCTCTAACATAGAGCGCAACCCCTCCACCAATTTGATCAGTTCTATCATTACGATATAGTTTGTATCCAGGTATCACAGTGTCCCACTGGTTATCCTCCTTCCACCATGTCTCTGAGATTGCAATCATATCTAACCTCTCATTTAGAGCTATATATTCTAACTCTCCCATCTTATTGTTTAGACTTCTAGCGTTTGCATACGCGCATTTTAGAGACTGTATTTTATTAATATTAATCTGGCTATTGGTAGAAATGGGTAATTTGGGATCTTTAAGCTCTGTCTGCTCCATACTCGAGGGCATTTGGACTACTTTACTCATTTTTGGAACCTCACTGCTTTTGATAGTATCCTTCAAGGATACATTCTTCCGAACCATACGCTCTTGGGCAACTGTCGGCTTTCCCCTATTTTCTAGTTTAAAAGATTCTCTATCTCCTTTTTAAAGGTTAATGCCAGCAGTCTGGTTCCATCCTGGTTAAGGTGAAGCCCATCCCTTCGGAAGAGCCCCTTCTTTCCCCAGAATGTTCCCCAGTTCCTAACAAATCCAAAACCCTCATCCTTGCACCACTCATCCACGCGTTGAGACTCCGGAGCTCTGCCTGCCTTTTGGGTCCTGCGCGTGGAACGGAAAGCATTTCGGAGAACGCTATCCTGGAAGTTCTGGATTTCAACTTCCTACCTAAAAGCTTAAATTTAGCCTCCAGAACCTCCCTACCACATTTTCCTATGTCATTGGTACCGACATGTACCAAGACAGCAGACTCCTCCCCAGCACTATCTAAGATCTTATCTAGGCGGCGCGTTACCAGGCAGGCATGTTACCAGGCGATCCTCACGTCCACCAGCCACCCAGCTATCTACATGCCTAATGATCGAATCACCAACTATAACGGCTGCCCTAACCCTCCCCTCATGGGCACATGGCCCTGGAGAAACATCCTCAATGCGAGAGGGTTTTACATCACCTGGAGGACAGGTCCTAGTTATAGGATCACATCTTGCCACACCAGGGTGATGCTCTCTTGTCACGTGACCTCTCTCCTCCATGGCAACAGGGCTGCTGCCAGACTGGAGGTGGGATTTCAGGACTATATCCCTGTATTTTTATTTTATTTATTTTATTTAACAGTCGCTTATATACAGCTACCTTCCAAAGATCAGGTGCGGTTTATATATAACAGGTAAAGAAACAGTATAACATATCTGTTTTTACATTAAACATTGCTTGAATTATGTACATCTTACCTTTAACAATTAAACTTTAGAGAACTATGTACAAACAACTAATGTTGAGTTAAACAAAGGAAGGTAGCTATTTACAAGCATCGTAAACTGTGTTAATGGTCATGTTTTCTTGGGACATTATGGTATTAAGCTCAAAGTGTTATATATTAACCCTTTTCATTTTGGTATTGGGAATTCGCAAGTGGACCGTAGTGGGAGCTAAATAGGTGAGTTTTTAATGTTTTACGTAGTTCTTTAAGATCAGTTAATGCTCTTATTTCATCAGGTAGGGAGTTCCAGAGTATAGGGGCTGCATGGGAAAACGCTTTTTTATTTGTTGTTTTTTTCGTCTTTGTGAACTCTTTTGGAATCCTTATTTTATTGGTGTTGCATCTTCTGTGTGCAGATTGGGGTGTGTCTTTAGTGAGGAGTTTGTTTAGAGTAGCTGGGGCAGTATTATTTAAAGCTTTGAAGGTGGTTATTATTAATTTATAGTTTATTCTGCACTGAATTGGGAGCCAGTGTAGTTTAGCTAGATAGGGTGATATGTGTTCAAAACAGAAATTAGACCTTACCTGCTAATTATCTTTCCTTGAGCTCTCTCCGGGCCCGTCCAGGAACAAGTGGGTGATCAACCTTCTCCAGCAACTGAGGACTGAAATCTCAAACTTTGAAGAGCTGGCATCTGGCTCCCTCTGCTGGCCACTGTTAGTCTAACCTTAACAAAGCAGATGAAGAGTAGTGCCCAATAACCAAAAGAAACTAGACAAAATAGGGAAGATAACAAAAAACAGTAGCTTTCCATGAGGCTGATAGGAAGAACGAACCCACAGCAGCTCCGCTGCAATATGAGTTAACAGGCAAAAACGCCAAGTTCGCTTTTTTTTTTTTTTTTTAAATAGCACAGAACAACCAACGAGTTAAAAGGCAACCCCTGAACGAGAACAGAAACAACACACTAGAAACCGTGGCGCGGACTCCATCGCCATCAACCGAGTTTTCGTAGGCTCCCGCAACACACTGAAATTTGACAAAAAACTTGGGTGGGTCCTGGACGGGCCCGGACAGAGCTCAAGGAAAGACAATTAGCAGGTAAGGTCCAATTTCTGTTTCCTTATCGTCTCTCCGGGCCCGTCCAGGAACAAGTAGGAAGTACCAGAGCAGTATCTAACCACGGGAGGGACCGAACAGGCCCGCTATGACGGCCGACGCCTCCACATCGGCATGTCCCCTGGCCAAGACATCTAGCCTGCAATGTTCCGCAAATGTGAGACGCGACGACCACGTAGCCGCCCGAGAAAAATCACCGGCGTTACTCAAGGAGACGTCGCCCAAGACGTCGCTGGGCCGCGCGTAGAATAAGCATGAAGACCCCCCGGAGGGACCTTCTCTGCGTCCTGAAAGGACACCACAATCGCTTGTTTTACTGAACTAGCCAGGAACGACGGAGATGCGGCTGCGTCCGTCCTAGGTCCGGCAAAGAAAACAACCGGCCCAACTCCCGGAAAGACGCAGGCTTTCGGAGGTATATCCGGAGCAAGCGGAGAACGTCGACACTGGAAGGATCGCCCGCGATCCACAAAGAGGGGAGAGATAGACTGAGCGACATAGAATGCAGAGAAGAGTTTTGGAAGAAAGGAGGGAACCGTCCGCAACAGCACCCTGTCGTCCGACAAATGCAGAAAGGTAGTCCTACCCAATAGGGCTAGGGACACAAGGCCCCCCAGAAGGGCATTTCCCAAGAAGTTCCCTGAGTGAGATATCGCTATTTGGACGAAAAAGAGGTCGCGCAACGCCTCAAGCCGCAATGCAAGGGCACGGTGTAACCACACCGCGAAGAGGGGAACGAAAGTACTGAACTGCTCGAAAGATTTTACGGCAGATTTGTAATGCCTTAATTTTGGCTATATGTGGTTTAATTTTACGTATGGAAAAGGCAGCTCAGCGGAGAGGGGTTGCAAAATCGAACTCTGGCCTTTGAAGCTATCTCTATGCTCCCATTCCATTTATCAGCAGTTCTCCAGTACGGAGAGTCTCTGCTAGTGTTCAGGGAATGCCGTAATGGGGGACCAGAAGCACGCAGTCAGGCTAGTTCTCTAGCAGTAATGGCAGCGGCTCAGACTCTAGTAGGCATACTTCATATACTGGGCTTTCAAGATGGCTTCCGCGCTGAACGGCATCAGCCAAGGTGACTGCCAGTTTAGACTGTGAATGTGGAGTTAGCCTGGATGAGGGGCCTTGCGATCTCTGGAAAATGCCCTGCCTAAACTGAATCCCTTCAATTCGATCAGCTGCTGGCAGGACACAAGGCACGCTCGCATGCTTTTTTGCTTCAGTGGTCTAAAAATGGAGTCTTTACCAGGTGGTATAATGGGAACTTGACTGCAGTTTCTCAGCTTCTTTATTGCTGACTCAATTGCCACTGCGGGATGAGAGCTGTATGACATATCACCAGGTGCTAGTTGAACTTAAAATATAAAAGTCCATCTTTGTGCAGTCAGACGGGGTGCAGACTCACTGTATGAAACAGAGCCCTAGCAATCTCCTTTATCGCAAGATGGGAAAGTAGATGGTTGTGCACCTCTTCCTGCAAAGACACCTCTAAACCAAAAAATGCCTTCAGCATATGTTAAGAGACTCTCTTTCCGTGCCACCAATATGAAGTAGAAAGAACTCCCAAACACAGGCATACTAATCCACGGCCAATTCCGCGAGAAAAACCCACTCACCGCTTCGACTGGTGTCAGGGGAAGAAAAAATTCTGTAGCGCGAGAACACTGCCCGGAACCCTACCAGAGGGAGGGAAGAACTCCGGAGCCCTGACGGCCAAGACCCCAGAGCTAAGGTTGCCAGCCAAAGAGCTCTAAAGTAATTTTAAACAAGGTCACAAGGAGTGCCAGTGGGAATTGAACCCTTGATCTGTTGGGTATAAGGCAGCTGTTGTAACCTCTAGGCTACTCCTTCACTCCCCCCGCAACGGACGAGACTGGCATCAGCCATAACCATCCCCTAGTCGGGCTGACGTAAGGGAAAGTCATACTTAGAGGAACCGAGCCAGGGGAAGTCATGAGGATTCCCGCGCGAAAACAACGCTCGCTGTAACATCCGTAGGTGGATCCTTGCTCACAGCACGTGGACGAAGTGCGTCGCCATGGAACCGAGGAGCCGCGGATAGCGCCACGCCGTCGACGCTCGGAGAAGCAAGAGGAGCCGCATCGATGACCAGATGTCAACCCGTTGCTTAACCGGCCAAAAAAGTATCCCGACATGGAACTCGAACACCGTTGCTATGGACGTCTCGAACAACGCACTAGAGCGTAGAAGGGAGCGGCCACCTACGCCGCCGCTGACTGAAGAGGAGCCCTAGCCGCCGGCCTGAAGCGGGGACGTGAAGCCCCCCGAACCTCTTGAAGAGAGCCTCTGTAACAGAAGCCGCACATACAGCCGCCTCAGCGACAGAATCCAAGACGCAAAAGCCTGTTTCAAGCGAGACTGTAATCTACTATCCCGCAGTCCTGTAGAGCGGCACCACCAGCTACCTAGCTGTTTACTTAGCTATGGCCGCCACGAATACATCCACCTTAGGGAAGCGCAAAAGAGTCTAGCCCCCCTTGCGGCAGTGGAAATAAGCGACCCATAATCCGTGTCCCACGCAAGGAAGCCTCCGGGCATTCCGATGCCGACACGACCATCTGTCGCTTCATCCTGCGCACAGGGAGCACCTGTGGTCCGACCTGAAGCCTTGAAGAAGCGAATCCTCTAAATACCCAGTTGGGGACACCAGGAAGGCCAGAAAAACGAGATAAACTATGCCAGCATTTTTGCCAAAACATTGCAATTAAGTAAAAGGTTCTCTGACCAGAGGAATTTCTGGCAGTTATGAATTTGCACTGCTGTATGATTAAAAAGGACTTGGTCTCCCCTTTACCATAGCTTTTACTGACGGTAGCTTCAGTGCGGGGATCATTGGTCCAACAAAAACAAATGATTGAGAAACTTGTCCTGTGTTTTAAGTTCACCTATTGGAATCTATGTATATGGCTTTTGGGCCCGGTGAACCCTCAGGTCCATGGGGTTCGGACTCGATTCATGTATCTTGTAAGGGCCATTAATAGTCCACCCCAGCAGGGAACAACGAAATTGACCCCACCTGGACCATAGAAAGGTCAATATTAAAAGTACACAAAACCGTTCAATTTTTTTTTTTTCCTAGAAAAGGAATGAAGGCAATAAACCACCTAGATCAAGCAATAATGCAATGAACCAAGGCCAAAAAGTGTATTGGAGAGACCAACAAAAGGCACATAAACAATAGTCACACATCCTGATAAGAACACACACCTATAGAAATAGGAATGTGACTATACGCATGAAGAACACACAAAGTAAAAATTCAAACGAAAAAAATGCACTATCCTGTGCACGGAAGCTAGCTGAAAGTAAAAGACTCCGGGTTTACCCAGGAAACTGTTAATGCCTAACGAGAGACAGCAAACGTGGCATAGTGAAGGGCCACTTAATGCAAAATAAAATACCATAATGGAAGTGACAAATTGCATATAAAAACTACAAACTATGAAATGGAGTAGTGGATTCCGCTGAAACCCTGAAAGCGTCAGGTTCATTTGAAAGAATGTTATGCCCAAGGCAAGAGCCATTTAGAGAGTCATTTAAAGATCCATTCCACACCAAAATGGAAGGAGGGAAGTAAGCATAGAAATACAATTGGAAAACAAGCCATAGGCATAAACCAAAGAATTTAAAGGCAGATACATTGGTTGAAACCATAAAAAATGCTGATAAGATAGCAAGGCACCATGAGAGAACAAAACGTGTAAGTAGATAAATAAAAACAGAGCGTATGGGATAGATGAGCCTGTGTTATATATGAAAGGAAAAGAGAAGGCCACTGGGACTCCCAGGGATGAGCCCTCTGCTCCGGAGACTAATTCTCTTGTGAGGCAGGCTCTGCCTCCAGAACCAAAAGGAGCAGAACGGCTACAGCACCGGAGGTCTACAACACTAACGCTGCCCTTTAATCGCCAACGGTAGCAAAATGATAATGGTAATCCGTGCCCTGTGTTTATTTATTTAATTATTTACTTATGTAGTTTTCCAACTGCCCTGCTAGGACAGATAAACGGGCTCCAGAGGTAAAGATTTCCTCACTTTACCCAGAAACATGAGAGCCTTCGCCCCTTTCCTCATGTCCTCTGTCATCTAACCTGAAGAGACCAGGCTATTGGCGCTGCAGCAGCCCGGGCTGCCGTTCCCGCCAAAAACGAACCGCTTGGAAGGTCTGCCGCGAAGGTCGGCTCTATGCCCGAGAGGCCCTTATGCCAAGCGGAGCAACTCAATCCAACATTAATACCCAGCAAAGAAATAAAATTTGCTAAGCCTTAAACATCTGAAGGGGGGAGCCAGCCAGGAACACGTCCTTCAGCTGCTGAGGACTGAAAAGACTGACAGTGGCCAGCAGAGGGAGCCAGATGCTAGCTCTTCAAAGTTTGAGATTTCAGTCCTCAGTTGCTGGAGAAGGTTGATCACCCACTTGTTCCTGGACGGGCCCGGAGAGACGATAAGGAATGGGTGTACCTTCATTATGGTTCTAGCTGCGGCATTTTGGCATGTTAAAACATGTGCAAAAAGTAGCAACCCCTAAACATGCATCGGTAATCAAGCTGGACTTTAACCTTGTCAGAACAGTCATTTAATAATACTTTTCCATAGTGTTGGTAGATAATGACATTTTTGTTATGTTATTTTGATGTGAAATACATTTTTTCAGGCAAAGAGCATTTTGTGAACATTAGGTCTCGTCCATGTACTTCTCTGTCTTTCTAAAGTCTTCCAAGTCTGCTACTCTAGCCTCTAGAGAACAGACTTGTTCCCTGAGAGCAAAGAGCTCCTTGCACTTAGTGCACACGTAAGACCTCTCAACAACTGGGAGAAAATCATACATGTGACACTCAATGCAAAAGACTGGAAAGCCCCATCTCGCTGCTGGACTGTTGACTGCATCTTAGTTTAAAACTTGTGTTTAGGTCTTTAAATTCTGTACTTACTAAGGGTTGGTGTAGATGCTTATACTAATAGACGTGTATCTAATACCTCTAATATACCTTGTTCACCTGAAGCTTGTTCAAGTTGATCACATGCCCTCGATGAGAGTTCATATATCATAGTAGAAATAATGCATATTTTGTAGCTGCTGAGATTTAATTTGCAATTAGATACCCCACTATGGCCCCCTTTTACTAAAGGCCGGTATCTGGTCAAGATGTGTTTTAACACATGGCCACTGACAGCTGGAAACACTAAAGTGTGGTAATCGACCTTCACGCCATGAGGCGTGGAAGTGAAGTAGTATGGATATGGAGAGTACATTACCACTAGTGCAAGGGCAATTGCCATGCACTCAGTGACAATGTGTCTCTCAATGCATGTTCCCCTAACAACCCCTCTATGGGAGTCATTAGGCGAACCTGCCTTACTGGAAAGCATGTTAGCGCTCGTATCTGTGCATTAGCTGCTGGGAACAGGCTGGTCATGCTCCCGACAGTTAACGTGAAGGCTTTGCACTCAATGTGCATTCATTTGGCACTTTAAATGCAAAACCTTTGCATGCTTTAGTTAAAGGGGCCCTATAGCACTTAGCCACTTAATACAAAATAATATACAAGTAGCTGGGATATGTATCTGACACATCAAGATTAAACACATTTATTAACACTTAAATAGCTACGTGTAACTGAATGAGATTGATGTACAATATAACAGATCTACATAAAATTTCATGACTATACATACAAAAATTAAAATTTATATTAGATGTGCATTAGGCCACACTTTATAAATTTGGTGACAATTTTTAGCATCCTGTTCAATGTGTAAATGTTCACAAAATGCTCTTTGCCTGAAAAAATGTATTTCACATCAAAATAACATAACAAAAATGTCATTATCTACCAACACTATGGAAAAGTATTATTAAATGACTGTTCTGACAAGGTTAAAGTCCAGCTTGATTACCGATGCATGTTTAGGGGTTGCTACTTTTTGCACATGTTTTAACACAAAAAAAATAGACAACATATAAATCTACTTAGCAATGAGAGAAGAAATCTAGATTTCAATTATGCAAAATAAATAACTTAAGAATACATGCAGGAGTACCTGACACCAAGACAAACCTTCAGCCATACTCCTCCTTCCATCAGCTCAAGGCCCAATCCCCCCCATAGTCCAACATCTCTGTTCCTATGTATAAGGCTCGCCTCTTCTCCTTCCACCATGTTCCCTCTATGTATCTAGCATCGCCCTCTTTCTTTTCCTTCGAGCTCCACCCCACCCCTGTGTTCAGCATTGTCTGTGTCCCCCCAACTCCCAGATGTCCATTCATCAACCTTCCCTTCTCTACCCTCCCAGGTGTTCAGCATCATCTCTATTTCTCCCATGGTATCCAATATCACTCTTTACCTCCCCACCATCCCAGATATCAGAATTTCCCCTTTCCCTTCTCTACCCACTTCACCCTCGCTATCTCCCCCTCTTCTTTTCAAACTTGTCTGGACTGTCTACTGCCCTTGATGCTACTGCCACCAACAATTACTACTACTATTAATCATTTATATAGCACTACAAGGCATACGCAGCACTGTACAAACATAGAAAGAAGACAGTCCCTGCTCGTAGAGTTTACAATCTAATCAAGACAGACACAATAATAAAAGAGAAACAGGGGCTCAAATAGGGAAGGAGATACAAGGAGAACAAGGGATTAGGATTCAAATGTGGCCTCAAAGAGATAAGCCTTTAGAATGCATTTGAAGAGGGGGAGAGAGGAGACTTGACAAAGAGAGAGGAAGTTTGTTCCATGCATAAGGAGCAGCAAAGTGAAAAAATCAAAGTCAGGAGTTCACGAGGAGGGATGTAGGGAGAGAAAAGAGAGGAAAGGTAATGGGTGGCAGTAGAGTGCCATTTATGTTAGAAGGAAAAGTTTGAATTGGATATGGAAAAGGAAAGGGAGCCATTGAAGTGATTTTAGAAGAGGGATTATATGAGTGTATAAGGACTGACAGAATATTAGCCGAGTAGCAGAATTCTGGATAGACTGAAGAGGAGAGAGATGACACTGAGGGAGAACAGCAAAGAGTTGGGTTGCAAAGGTCTAGACAAGAAGTGACCGAAGAGTGGACAAGAGCCTTAGTAGTGTGTTCAGAGCAGAAGGAATGAATTTTGTTAATGTTGTAGAGAAAGAAACAGATTTTAGCTATATGTTGAATATGTGTGGAGAAGGAAAGGGAGGAGTCAATGATGACTCCAAGGTTGCGGGCCAAAGAAACAGGAAGAAGAGCGTTGTCAAGAGTGATAGAGAAAGAAGGATGAGGGCAGGAGGTTTTATGGGGAAAAATAAGAAGTTCACTTTTAGCCATATTTAATTTTAGGCGGCAGCAAGACATTCAGGTGGCGATGTCAGATAAGCAAGTAGAGATACGAGTTTGGCGTGAAAGAAATGTCAGATGTGGATAGATAGATTTGAGACTCATCAGCATAAAAATGATACTGAAAGCCATGGGAAGAGATAAGGGCACAAAGCGACTGGGTGTAGAGAGAGAAAAGGAGAGGACCCAGAACAGACCCTTGAGGTACACCCACTGAGAGAGGGATGGCAGTAGAGGAACCTCCAGAACAAACACTGAAAGAGCGACTGAAGAGATAAGAAGAGAATCAAGACAGTACAGAGCCTCTAAAACCCAGAGAGGATAAAGTGTCAAGAAGGAGGAGGTAGTCAACAGTATCAAAAGCAGCAGAAATATTGAGAAGAATGAGAACTGACTAAAGGCTTTTAGACTTAGATAGGAACAAATCACTGGAGACTTTGGCAAGAGCTATTTCAATAGAATGAAATCGATGAAAATCACATTGAAGTGGATCAAGGAGGACTTGAGAGGAGAGAAATTCAAGACAGCGGCGTAGAACTGCACGTTCAAGAATTTTGGAAATGAATGGGAGAAGGGAGATGGGTCAATAATTAGAAGGACAAGTAGGGTCAATTAAGGTTTTTTATGAGGAAAAGAGTAATTAGTCCTTACCTGCTAATTAGTGTTCCTGAAGGAACTCCAGTCCAGTCCCTTAACTTCTGGGTTGCGCAACCCTTCCAGCAGCTTGGAGGCTGAGCCCATCATCGATTTGATGATGGTGTGGTATAAATACCACTGGCACCACCCCTAGATACCAGTAATCTGATGAAAAAGCAGTCCTATTGGATACCCGCTTAAGAATTAATAACTATAACATGCCAAAAAACAGAAAAACAAACCACTATAACCTACAACTTTTTTTTTTTTAAAGGAAGTAACGGAGTGAAGGTTGAGGAAGGAAGGAGAGGGCTTGCCTGAGGACAACCTAGCCTTTGCCCACTCCCCACAGTCCTTTCCTAGAGGGTAACCCCACTCCCGGGGCCCTTAGACCGGGAACCCCCGCTTCCGCTTCGCCCTCTGGCTTTGGTCCATTGTGCCATTCTGCTTACTGAAAACCGAACCTGGGCGGGATCAGGGACTGGACTGGAGTTCCTTCAGGAACACTAATTAGCAGGTAAGGACTAATTACTCTTTCCTTATCAGAACTCCAGTCCAGTCCCTTAACTTCTGGGATGTAACAGAGCAGTTCAAACCTGGGCGGGGTTCGCCATCCCAGACCGAAGCACTGCATCCCCAAACCTGGTGTCCGCTCTTCTCTGGACATCCAGTCTGTAGTACTTGGAAAAGGTATGTAGCGTGGACCACGTAGCCGCTCTACAAATGTCTAGTGGCGGAACCAAGCTATGCTCTGCCCAGGAAGCCGACTGCGCCCGTGTTGAATGTGCGCGAAGACCTACTGGGACCTGCCTCCCCTTGAGGATATAGGCGGAGGCAATAGCCTCCCTGATCCACCTAGAAATGGAAGCCTTGGCTGCAGCTTCCCCCTTGTGCGGCCCCCCAAATTGAACGAATAGTCGTTCCGACTTACGGAAGGACGCTGTGCGGGAAAGGTAGCGCCTCAGCACTCTATGCACATCCAGGAGACGTAGCTTGGCCCCAACCCCCTCTTGCGCTTCTCCCAAGAAGGCCGGGAGCGACACTGTTTGGTTCATATGAAAAGGGGAGAGAACCTTGGGCAGGAAGGAAGGTACCGTCCCGCAAGACCACCTTATCCTTGAAAACGAAAGAAAGGGAGGCTGAGAGGATAGAGCTTGAAGCTCCGAGACACGCCTGGCCGAGCAGATAGCTACCAAAAATACCGTCTTTAGGGTCAAGTCCTTTAGGGAGGAGCTCCTTGATGGTTCGAAAGGCTCCCTGGTTAAAGAATCCAATACCAGGTTAAGGTCCCAAGGCGGGATAACTGATCTTTGCTGGGGCCGTAATCGCTTGATCGCTCTCAGGAACCTGCCCACATCAGCGTGGTCTCCTAGCGACTTTCCCCGGACTTTACCCCTATAGCAAGAAATGGCTGCTAGCTGAACTCGCAGCGAGCTGCGAGCTAAACCCTTCTCGAAAACTGCTTGCAGAAATTCCAGGACCTCTGGTACTGAGGCGGCTAGAGGCTTCTTCCGATGTTCCGCGCACCATGCCTCAAATATGAGCCAAACCCTGACATAGGAAAGGCAGGTCGAGCGTTTTCACGCGTTCAGCAGAGTCGAAATCACCGATCCTGAGTAACCTCACTTCCGGAGCCGCGCCCTTTCAATAGCCAGGCCGTAAGCGAGAAGCGATGCACGTGGGGCATCTGCACTAGACCCTGCCATAGCAGATCCTTTCGGTCGGGGAGTCTCCAAGGGCGATGAGCCGCTAGCCTCACCAGATCTGCATACCACAGGCGACGAGGCCAATCCGGGGCTATGAGAATTACCAAGCCCTGGTGGGCTTCTATTCGCCTTAGAACCCTCCCTATGAGGGCCCAGGGCGGGAACACATATAGGAGACCCTCCGAAGGCCAAGTCTGTACCAGAGCATCCAAGCCTTCGGACATCCTTTCCTTCCTTCGACTGAAAAACCGGCTTGCCTTGGCAGTTTCGTAGCATGCCATAAGGTCCATGATCGGCGTCCCCCAAAGAGCTACCACTTGGTCGAATACCTCCTGTGCTAGTTCCCACTCTCCGTGGTCTATCTTGCACCTGCTGAGGTAATCGGCCGTCACATTTTCTGCCCCAGCCACGTGCTGCGTTGAGATGGCCAATAGATGGGCTTCGGCCCAGTGCAAAAGGCTGTCCACTTCCTTCTCCAGAGAGGGGCTGCTTGTCCCCCCATGGCGGTTGATGTAGGCCACCGTGGTGACATTATCCGAAAGGACGCGGACTGCCCTTTGCCGAACCAAGGGCTTGAGAGCTCTGAGTGCCAACGCTACTGCCCTCAGCTCCAGTCTGTTGATGGACCACCGAGATTCCCTCGAAGTCCAGCCTCCCTGTGCAAACTGGCCCTCGCAATGCGCACCCCAGCCCGATAGAATTGCGTCCGTCGTCAGTTGTATCCATTGGGGTGGGTCGAGGGGCATCCCGCATCCTAGGTTCCTTGGGCACCTCCACCAGAGAAGAGCCCTCCTGACCCGAGGCGGACAGGGCAGTTGCATGGTTAAGGGATGATGCTGATGGGACCAACGCCGTAACAAGGCGCGTTGAAGGGGTCGCATATGTGCCTTGGCCCATGGTACTACCTCTATCGCCGCCGCTATGGTACCCAGCAGTTGTAGGTAGTGCCAAGCGGTGGGGTTTCGTCTTGATATGAAGAGAGAGACCAGATTTCTCAGGTCCCTTAACCTCTGCTTCGACAGGAACACTATTCCTCCCCTGGTGTCGAATCTTGCTCCGAGGTACTCGATCTCCTGCAAGGGAATTAATCTGCTCTTTGCTCGATTGATGACCCAACCCAACTCCTCCAGGAATTCCACCACCCTGGCTGTAGCTGTACGACTCTCCACTTCCGACTTCGCCCGAATCAGCCAATCGTCCAGGTAGGGATGTACCAAAATTCCCTCCTTGCGAAGAGCCACGGCCACAACCACCATTACCTTGGTGAACGTCCTGGGGGGCTGTTGCTAGTCCAAAGGGAAGGGTCTGGAACTGAAAATGACCTCTCGGTACTGCGAATCTCAGGAACTGCTGATGAGACTTTCGGATTGGGATATGCAAGTATGCTTCCGTCAAATCTAAGGATGTCAGGAACTCCCCCTGTCTTACCGCCGCAATGACCGACCTCAGGGTTTCCATTCGGAAGTGGGGAACCGAGAGACAGCGATTGACTTGCTTTAGGTCCAGGATTGGGCGAAAAGATCCTTCCTTCTTTGGTACCACAAAATAGATCGAGTATCGATCGGATCCGTATTGGTCTCTCGGAACGGGAACCACCGCTCCCAGTGCAATCAGCCTTGAAAGAGTTTCCTCTATTGCTGCCCTCTTTTCTGGAGGGCCGCAGGGAGACTGAATAAAGGCTGGAAGCACTCGTTTTGCGAATTCAAGAGCGTACCCCTCTTCGATCACTTCCAGAACCCATTGATCGGATGTGACCCGGGCCCAGGCGGGAAGGAACTGCCTTAACCGACCCCCCCACCAGCAGGCCTTTTTCCTGGGCCCCCGTTGTCTCATTGTGGTTTCCTGGGGCCAGTGGAGGAGGAGGGAGTGCCAAAACCTCTCCCTGCCCCCCGAAACCCCCTGAAGCCTTGACCTCTAGAGGGGAAGTGGCCCTTAGGAAAGGAGTTCGGTCTGGATGGACGGAATCTCCGAAAGTCCCTTGGCTGACTCCGGGCCGGAACCATAGCGCGGCCTTGTTTAGGCCTGTCTTCCGGGAGCCTACCTCCCTTAGACTCGCCTAGGTCTTTAACCAACTTGTCTAGGTCTTCACCAAACAGTAATTTCCCCTTGAAAGGGAGGCGACTCAGGGGAAGAGGGGTCCGCCGCCCAATTGCGTAACCACAAATATCTCCTGGCTGCAACCACCGAGGCCATATTTTTTGCTAGACTCCTAATAAGGTCGTACTGGCTATCTGCCAGGAAAGCGGAACCAGATTCTAACCTAGATGAAACAGCCTGCGCGTCGGCTGAGGTGCCGTCCGATAGCTGAAGCTGTTGAGCCCACCTCAGTCAGGCTCTAGCTACCCACGCCCCTGATACCGAAGCCTGTAAGGCAAGGGCACTAACATCGAAGGCTTGCTTCAGCAGCGTATCCAGTCTTCTATCCTGACTATCCCTAAGCGCTGCGCTGCCCTCGACCGGGATGGTCATCTTCTTTGTCACCGCTGACACCGCAGCGTCTACCCTAGGGGACTTCAGCAGGTCCTTGTCTGGCTCCGGTAAAGGGTACAAGCGGGCCATGGCCCGGACTCCCCTTAAACTTGACTCAGGTTGGTTCCACTCCTCCTGGATCATCTGGCGCACCACCCTGTGAACCGGAAACACTTTCTGTGATTTCCTGACGGCTTGGATCAACGGATCCTCCAACGCTTCCTCCTCTGCTGGAGTGTCCGAGGCCATATTAAGCACTTTCAGTGACTCATTTATTAATGCTGGGAGCTCCTCTCAACGAAAGACTCGAACTATTCGGGATTGCTCCTCCACCGGGATCTCTCCCTCCTCAAGCTCCTCCTCTTCCTCCCCTACGTCTCTGTCCGAGCCCTCCTCCTCCGGAGTGACCGACGATAGAGACATGAGGGGTTCCTCGCTCATTAGCCTTGTGCGCTTGGGAGGGGCTCCGGGATCCTGGGAGGTTGTCTTCCCTGGACCGGCCCGGCCACTTTCTTTCATAGCCGATGAGTCTAAGACTCCTTGGTGACGCATACAATAGGCTTTGTGTAATAGCAGGACAAATTCTGGAGAAAAATGTTCCCAGCCCCCCTCCGCCCCGCTGGAAGCCGGAGGAAGGGACTGCGAAGGAACCGGTAAAGTTAAGGTAGAAGGAGGAGCGGAAGAAGGTTTCCCTCCCCCCTCTAGGAGGTCTTGGGACCCCTGAGAAGCCTGAGACAAGGTCAATTGGATTTCCTGCTCCACGGAGGCCGCCTCTGCAGCACACCCCCTGCAGATCCCGGCTTCCGAACCCGTACCCCTACGAGTGCCGCAGGACGGACACCATAATTTGCCCGTCATGATCCCTTCTTCTCTCTTTTTTTTTTTTTTTATGAGAGCACTTAGTGGGTACCCCAAGGCAGGCCTACAATCTCCAGGAATTTTAAAACTAAAATCAAAAGAAATCAGCGAAATAAATGAAAAAATTGAAATAAAGCAGTAGTGCAAGGAAATTTCCAACAAGGCACCCCTCCCCCAACTGCTAAAACGCAGCACTCTTATCCCCTAATCCTTTTTTTTTAAAATTAGGAATAAAAAACCGCCGCGTTTACAAGGTAACCCCTCTGTACTTGCGGTTTTTTTGCTGTCCTGCTCCTCTGCGTGCCGTCCTGCACGCGAAAATCCGATGCCTTCTGCTAGACTCCACGTGGTAGGCCGCAGCCACGTGGAGTTTGGGCCTGTGGCCAGCGAAACTGCCCTCGCCGCCAGGCCCCGGGCTCCCCGACGAAATTGGAGATGCTCCTTCGCTCCCCCGGAGCCGCCTCTAGCGCTCAGCCGGAACCGGAGCTGCAAGCGCGAGGCGGGGAGCCGACGAGAGCAGTGCGATCCTGCCTCTAGCGCTCGGCCCACCCCAGGGGCTTCAGCACGAGGCAGATGAGGCCGGAGGAAAGGCCGTGGGGAGCCGGCTGGTCGCGCAAGCAGGAGGGGAGCAGTACTAACCTCCCCGCTGCAACGGTAAACCCCCTCCTTCCAAAAAAAGAACACCGGGAAGAGAGTCGGAGGAGGGAGGGAGAGTGAGAGGGGGGAGGGAGGGAGAAGGCTACAGCACTCAAATCAACAGTGGTTCCAATGGCACAGGAGTAAAAGAACTCCTCAACGAATGAAAAGGAAATCAAAGAACTCAAAGAAAAGAAAATTAAAAGGTACAGATAAAGCTAAGACTCCAGTAAGCTCTCTGGCTTACGGGACCCCTCCAGCTGCTTGGAGGCTGAGAATACTGGTATCTAGGGGTGATGCCAGTGGTATTTATACCACACCATCATCAAATCAATGATGGGCTCAGCCTCCAAGCTGCTGGAAGGGTTGCGCAACCCAGAAGTTAAGGGACTGGACTGGAGTTCTGATAAAGAAGGAGTGATTACAGCATGCTTGAAGGCTGTAGGGAAAGTTGCAGTGGAAAGCAAAAAGTTGAGAATATGTGAGATGGAAAGGATGACGGAAGAGGAGATGGAGTTGAGGAGATGGGTGGGGATAGGATCAGAAGAACAGGTAGTGTGTTTAGAGGAGGAAAGAAGAGAGGTACCTCTTCTTCCTTCCCAGCCCATAGCAGTTTTTCTCTTCCTCCACTGAGGTTCCCATTAGTTTGTCTCCATCCCCCCCCCCCTAATCAGTAGCCCACCAATTTTTCTCTCCCTTCATTTATTTGTACTATTTATAACCCACCTTATCTCTGAAGGCCAAGGCATGGAAATAAAAAATCTATAATAGCATCTATCACAAAAATCACAGACATATACATGAAATAAATGGACCCAGACTTCATTTCTTAGGATTTTGTTAACTTTGACCTTATTCTGCTTAATCATCTAGAACAGCAGTTCTCAACCCAGTCCTTGGGACATACCTAGACAGTCTATTTTTCTTGATAGACGCATGAATATGCATGAAAGAGATTTGTATGCACTGCCTTGTGGATACCCTGAAAACCCTAAGTAATGCACTTACAGTTGAATTTATAGTTCAATATTACCTATCTTTAAAGCTCACAACAAATGTGTGGTCTCGAGTGAAAATTAAGAATAGGAATAGTTTAATAACATGCCGTTGTCAACCAACCAGTTGGCCACTTCAGGGGAGCATCTTACTACTGCAGAGGATTGTATATCATCCCTTATCTCAAATGGAGCATGGATCAGCATATCATTAGCACACAAATGGCATAGAACGCTATATGACCGGATTACATACAGATTAAATAATAATGCTGAAAGGACCGACCTCTGAGGCATTCCCTTCTATGTTGGGACTCTTATCTCCTGCTCAAAGATAAGCATCCGAACACAAACTTGCTGCTCACAATTTGTCAAATAAGATTGAAAAAACTTAATACAGTCGCTCCTATTCTAATAGCCTGCAACCTGTGGAGCAGTAAATATGTCATACTGAATCAAACACACAAACATCTAGGATGGAGGTTCTCAACCCAATCCTCACAACACACCTAGCCAGACAGGTTTTCAGGATAACCACAATGAATATGAATGAGATAGATCTGCATACACAGCCACCAGTGTACGCAAAGCTCTCTCATGCATATTTATTGTAGCTATCCTGAATATTTAACTGGCTAGGTGTGTCCTGAGGACTTGGTTGAGAATCCCCGGTATAGGAACACCATAGCATACCAAGTACCTCTTTTCTCTAATCCTCAAATCAGTAGGTCTAACATGAATACCAGTAACGTTTCTATCCCATGATATTTTCTGATTCCATTTTGTTGAGGGGTCAAGGGGCTCAATATGAGTTTGCAACTGTTCAAGTGTGATATGTTCTATAATTTTTGCTAAAAATGGGATAGTATGAATTGGGATCCTGCCCATTTAATTTTGCACTTTTCAACACTGGGCACACACTTTCTCTAACTAGCTAATTAGGAAACACCCTTAGCTGAAGCGATGCGTGGTTGATCTTGAACAACTCCTCCCCAATTTTGAAACTTGCTGCCTTTACCCAACTGGTAGGACAGGGATCAAGGAAAAATGATGTATTCAAGATCCTAACCATTGTCAATGACCCCCATCGGCATAGACTAAAATGAATTCCCCCCAAATCATACATCACTGGGGTTTAAATTAATAATGTTATTTTCTGCCCTTTATAATCTGTATTTTAGCATCCAAATACTGTGCAAACATCTCAGGATGCAAGGACAAATAAAAACTACTCAACATATAGTCCATCGGGACTTTCTGATATTCATTAGGCTGTACTGCTCCCTTAGTACAGCACCACTTTCTTTCCAGTCTACATAATAGTCTCTTTTGAGTCTGGAGATCATAATCATACCAAGGGGGTTTCATATCTAGTAAACATGACCCATTTCTCTGCTGAAAGTTCAGCCACACTTGAAACAGATGTGTACTATTCTTCCACCACAGTGTCAAAATTGTCACCTGGGACTAAACCTAGACAGTGAGAGACTTTCATAACAATCTTTCCCTGTCAAAACTTGTAAATCTGTGACCATCTAATATTTGGTTAAGTTTACTACTGGAAAAGAACTGAGTGGCCTCTATTTCAACATTCAGCAAAAAGTGGTCTGGCCAAGGCACTGGTGTTATTATTATAGTAGAGCCTGCTTTACAGGATCCAATGCTTGTGCTACAAAAATTAAGTCCAAAATATTGTAATATTTGAGTGACATCAAGTGCCGCCTGCACTGCGGATAAGAACCAATAAATCTCTCCATTTATATGTAGAGAGTTGATTGGGAGGTTCAAGAGCTCTAACACCATTAATTTAGAGATATCAATTCCTTTTTATTGCTGCATTCAATTTCTGGCCAGTGTAGCCAGCACTTTCAGCTTGCCCTGAATTCCTCTTCGCTGCCAACCTACCACTCATCTACTACCCATTGCTTCTCTCAGGCTGTGCCTCATTTGCTGGCCTTTTTCATTGTCTTCACTGAGGCAAGTGCCACTTTCTATAGCCTGATCTTGGGGCTGAGACTGCAGCTGAAGGAACATGAGCACTGGATCACTTAGCACATGCATAGGCTCACAGCATGCCATATCCCGCCCTCTCTGATGAATTTCCTGTCAAAGAGGGCAAGCCTTGCGTGAATGCACATGTATGTTCGATAGCCCTGTATTCACACCTGTTGCTAACTTTGTGCGATGGTGTGACATGACACTACTCAACAGTGCCACTACCAATATGGTACTCCCTGACCTAACCAGGAGTCTTTTCTTGCTCCTTCTTCCATGTCTGGCAAGTGCCACTCATAAAACTGTTCCACCTAGGCAGTTGCCTGGCTTGCTTGGTGCTATGGTTGGCCATGGATATAAGAAGGGTTTTTTGTTGGTTTTTTTTGTGTTTGTTTTTAAGTGCCATCAAATCAATGCAGACTCCTGGCGACCCAGCAGCCCCTGGGTTTTCTTGGCAAGGTATGACCAGAAGTAGATTGCCAGGCCTTTTCTTTTCCAAGGCAATGGAGGGTAAAGTCACTTACCCAAAGTCACAAGGACTGTCAGGTGAAATCTAACCCTGATCTCTTGAGTACTAAGCTGTTGCTGGGTCGCTAAGAGTCAGCATTGACACAATGGCACACATTGCATTGTATTGGAGGAAATGAAACAAATCTTGATAAACTGGGAAGATGTAATACAGCAATAAGATAAACTAAAGAGTAGCAGAACTGAACCAGATAGTATGTATACCACGATGCTGAAAGAACTCAAATATTAGATTGCAGATCTACTATGACTCCCCCCCCAACAGGGCCAGAAGATCTGCAGCAATAAACACACTGTTAATCCCTAAGACAGTAACTCAATGCACCCAGGCAACAGTAAACAGGGCATTTAGATTCTGCACTCCCAGATGCTGGAATGCCCTACTACCTGACATCTGGGCAATCCCTGACCTAATTCAATTCAGGAAGGCTTTAAAACACCACCTCTTCCTCAAACACTACCTAGATGTAGGTGTACCAACAACCATCTCACATACACCAACACACCATCATTAATCTACGATAGGACCTGATATGAAGCCTATATGTAAACAGTTACCCCAGTTTATCCAAGTTTTAAGCACCTCTTTATTGTAAATACGGAACAGTCCCCTGCACCGTATAAGTTTCTGTTTCATGTAAACCGCACTGATGTCGAATAGCGCAGTATAAAAGGACTGTAAATAAATAAAAATAAATAAATAAATATTATTAGTAATCTGTGAACTATCATTAAAATCATCTGTAGTACCTGAAGATTGGAAAGTGGCCAACATAACGCCAATTTTTAAAAGGATTCCAAGGGTGATCTGGGAAGTTATAGACCAGCATGACTTCAGTACCAGGCAAAATGGTAGAAACCATCATAAAGAACAAATTACTGAATATGCGAACAATCATGGCTTAATGGCAAGAGGCCAACATGGATTTAGCCAAGGAGAGTTTTGTCTCACTAATCTGTTACATTTTTTCGAAGGTGCTAATAAACAGATCAATAAAGTTGAGCCAGTTGATACAGTGTATTTGGATTTTCAGAATGTTGTTGACAAGGTTCTTAATGAGAGACTCTTGGCAAAATTAAAATGTCATGGGATAGGAGACAGTGGATTATAGTGGATTATGAAGTGGTTAAAAGATAGAAAACAAAGATTAGGGCTAAATGGACAAGTTTCTCAATGGAGAAAGGTGAATAGTAGAGTACCGCAAGGATCTGTGCTGGGCCCACTGCCTTTTAACATATTCATAAATGAACTGGAAAAGCACAGTTACTTACCTGTAACAGGTGATCTCTGGGAACAGCAGGAATAAGTCTTCACATATGGGTACGTCAGTACCGACGGAGCCCGCGCGGGAACGCTCCCCAGCTTCCCAAAAAAGGAAAGCTTTTGGGAGCATCCCACAGTGCCTGCGCGCTGCCTTCCCGCCTTTCCTAACCGCCTCTCCTCAGTTCGAGTTTTAAAGCTGAGACAAAAGAGAGAGAGAGGAAAGGAAAGACAGATAGAGAGATACAACTCCTAGGGGAGGTGGGAGGGTTGTGAAGACTTATTCCTGCTGTTCCCAGAGATCACCTGTTACAGGTAAGTAACTGTGCTATCTCCAGGAACATGTCTGAATCGGGCTGTTGATTGGACTACCATTTTATGACGTTGAGTTCATGAGTCTTTAGTCAGGATCCAAGACTGTGACCAATAATAGCGGGGATACCTCTGACAGTGAGGTGTTTCCCGTTTTTGATTGGTTCTCCTCAATTTAAAGTTTAGGGCTTTGTCGATGCCATTCATTACAGATAACCCATTGCCACGAAGACGGCGGTTTTGTTGCATATTTGAACGGATGAGAAGCACTTGAAACAGGGCACACACCCGAAACGTGCACGTCGTGCACATTCGTGATTTGCAACGTGGAAGATAATAAGTGCAGTGTTGGTTTTGAAGATAAGTACTTGTTTTAAATACACTAGGGTGAAATAAAATAAAAGTAGTCTACCGTCAGGTGGGGGTTAGGTAAACAGTTCTAGCCCTCCCTCGGTGGGCTCCGACAAAAATAATCTTTTAATTTGTGGGTTTGTTTAGATGATGGTCATGTACTAGATCGTTAGAGTTCCATCATTGGAGGGGTATTTACTATTTAGATCTCCAGGAACAAGCAGGAATGAGTCTTCACATATGGGGACTCCCTAGCTAAGATGCCTGGGAGATCCCCAAGGATATGAGACCCTGGGAAGGGTTCTACCTCCTCCTATGGATCTCAGGCATCTATACAGGGATGGAGGGTAGGAGTTGATTAAGAATGGAACAGGTGTTTGAGAACAGCCTGACCAAACAAGGCATCCCGGCGGGAGTCCTTGTCCAAGCAGTAATGGGCTGTGAAGGTATGAACCGAGGCCCAGGTGGCTGCTCGACAGATCTGGTCGATGGACACAGAATTTAGATGAGCCATAGAGGTGGCCATGGCCCTCACATTATGAGCTGTGACATGGCTCTCCAGAGAAAGGTTCTTACTCTGGTAGGCGAAAGAAATACACTGAGCAATCCAATTGGACAGTGTCCTCTTAGAAACTGGAAGTCCCAAATGAGAGGGATCAAAAGCAACAAAGAGCTGGGAAGACTTTCTATGTTGCTGTGTCCTTTGTAAGTAAAAGGCAAGAGCTCTTTTACAATCCAGAGTATGAAGATTCTTCTCTGCAGTTGATGCATGAGGAGCTGGAAAAAAGACAGGTAAATATACCTCTTGATTAAGATGAAAAGGTGAGACCACTTTAGGCATAAAGTGTGGATTGGTCCTAAGAACTACCTTATCATGACGGAACCTTGTATAAGGTGGATTAGCCACTAAGGCCTGCAGCTCACTGATGCGGCGAGCTGAGGTGACTGCAATGAGGAAAATAACCTTCCAGGAAAGAAATTTCAAGGAGGTGGTGGCTAAGGGTTCAAAAGGAGGCTTCATAAGCTGACCAAGAACCAGATTTAAATCCCATGCCACCGGAGGAGGCTTAATGGGAGGTTTAGTTAAAGTTAGGCCTCTCATGAATCTTGTAATAAGAGGATGAGAGGAAATAGGTTGTCCATTGATAGGCTTAAGGGATGCTGCAATAGCACTCAAATGGACCCTTACTGAATTCGTTTTAAGGCCTGCATTGGAAAGATGCAGGAGGTATTCCAATAGAGAATTCAAAGGTAGTGCTAGAGGGTCGAGACCCCTTCCAGCACACCAAATGGAAAATCTTTTCCATTTAAAAGCATAGGAACGCCTAGTGGAAGGTTTTCTGGAAGCATGGAGGATATCCTTCACTTGTTGAGAAAGATTCCAGCCTTGAAGGTCTAAGCCTTCAGTAACCAAGCTCTGAGGTGAAGGGACTTGGGGTTTGGGTGCCACAAAGTCCCCTCCTCCTGGGACAGAAGGTCTGGAGCAGCTCCCAAGTCCAGGGAGGGGGCTTGGGAGAGATGCAGAAGTAGAGGGTACCACACTTGGCGTGGCCAGCGTGGAGCTATGAGGATCATAGATCCTTGATCCCTCTGGAGTTTGAACAGAGTCTTGGGAATCAAGGGAATGGGTGGAAAGGCATACAGGAAACCCTGACCCCAGTGAAGGAGGAAGGCATCCTTGGCCTGAACTCCCTGACACGGAATTCTGGAACAGAACCGGGGATGTTTGGCATTCCACGGACTTGCAAAGAGGTCTATGTCCGGGGTTCCCCATTCTTGGAAGATTCTGAGTACCTGATCCATGTGCAGGGACCATTCGTGTGGGAGCAGAACTCGACTGAGTCTGTCTGTCCAAGAGTTTTGGATTCCTGGGAGGTATACTACCAGGAGATGGATTTGATGCTCTCTGGCGAAAGCCCACAATCTTAAAGCTTCGTTGCAAAGCGACAGAGAGCCAGTTTCTCCTTGCTTGTTTATGTAAAACATGGCTACTTGATTGTCCGTATGATTGAGGACTGTCTTGTAGCTGAGCAGGGTATGAAAGACCTTGAGAGCTAGAAAGACTGCTCGAAGCTCCAAGTGATTGATATGAAGAAAGGTCTCCTGTGGGGACCAAGTGCCTTGAGTGGAGAGGTCTTGTAGATGAGCTCCCCAACCTGTTTGGGAGGCATCTGTTGTGAGGGTTGCTTGGGGCAACAACTGTTGGAAGGGGGACCCCAGCAACAGATTTTGAGTGGACATCCACCATTGGAGAGACCAAAAGAGACGTTTGGAGGTTGCTGTTTGGTCTGAGAGAGCTCCTGATGCTTGAGTCCACTGGGTGGACAAAGTCCATTGGGCTGCTCTCATATGTAGGCGAGCATAGGGTACCACATGCACTGTGGAAGCCATGTGGCCTAGCAGTTGTAGCATCTCCCGGGCAGTTAAGTGGCTCTTTGACTGACTCTGAGAGGCTAACTGCACTAGGCGTAGGCAACGGGCCTGAGGAAGATAGGCCCTTGCAGTGGTAGTATCTAGCCAGGCCCCTATGAACTCTAGGGACTGAGTAGGGGTGAGCTGGGACTTTGGGAGGTTTACCACACGTCCCAGATACTGTAGAATGCGCCTTGTGCAGTCCAGGGAAGTCTGGGCCTCTGACTGAGATGGAGCTCGGATGAGCCAGTCGTCCAGGTAGGGGAATACAAATATTCCCAGAGTGCGTAGAAATGCAGCTACTGTTGCCATGCATTTGGTGAACACTCTTGGGGCAGAGGCCAGACCAAACGGAAGCACCCTGTATTGATAATGTTTTCCTTGGAAAAGAAAACGGAGGAATCTTCTGTGAGATGGATGGATGAGGACATGTGTGTACGCATCCTTGAGATCTAGAGAACAAAGCCAATCCCGACTTTGAAGGTATGGAAGGAGAGTGCCCAGAGAAAGCATCTTGAACTTCTCCTTGCATAGAAATTTGTTCAGTTCCCTGAGATCTAATATGGGTCTGTATCCCCCTGTCTTCTTTGGAATGAGAAAATAGGGGGAGTAAAACCCTGACCCTTGTTGAAGAAGGGGAACTTCTTCTATTGCCCCTTGGGCAAGAAGGGTAGCCACCTCTTGACCTAGAAGGTCGAGAAGAGATGTGGGAGAATTGAAGTGTCTCACCATGGTGTGGGGAGGAAGGTCTGAGAAATTAAGTTTGTAGCCCTCTCTTATGATGGAGAGGGTCCACTGCTCTGATGTAATCTGCTCCCATCTGGGAGCAAAACTTTATTTATTTAGACAATTTTGTATACCACCTTATCCTTCAATCAAAGTGGTCACAACACAATTGGGGTATACATTTTAACACGAGGGAATATGAGACACATACACTAATACTTACAGAGAACATGGGCAAATGAGCTAACCTTCCTGGAATGGTGAGAGGTTCTGGCTGTTTTAAAGCCAGAAAGGCTAGGTTCTCTAGCATCAAGTCAAAAACCCTGAGGAGGTTGGGTTTGCTGAGTTGCAGCAGCCCCTGTAGTCTTAGGTCTGGCCTGTTTAGGTTGCTGACGCTTAGTAGCAAAGCGACCTGTAGAGGATTGCTGGCCAGAAGTAGAAGGGAATCTGCCCTTTTTGAAAAAAGACTTCTTGAAGGGTTTTTTCTTGGCAGGAATGGAGGTTGACTTTGAAAGTCTGTCCAGAGCAGAATTTTCTGCATCCATTTGAGTGGCTTTTATTTGCCATTCTTTGCCAAACAGGTTTTCACCTGTACAGGGAAAATTTCCTAACCCATCTTGGACCCAGGGTTCTAAATCAGAAGCCTGGAGCCAAGCAATTCTGCGAGCAGCTATGGCAATGCTAGAGGCTCTGCTGGCACCTTCAAAGGAGTCAAAGGCTGCCCGGTTGGAAAACTTTGAAATGTCTTGAGTATGCTTAAGCCAAATGAGGAATTCATCCCTTTTATCTTCTGGCAGAAAAGGGAGGAAAGTGTGCAGTTTATCTGCAACCTCCTTTAGAAACATACCCATGTAAAGACTATAGGAGTTGATTCTGGCAATAAGCATACTGGCCTGGAAGATTTTTCTACCAAAAGCATCCAAGGTCTTGCATTCTCTTCCTGGAGGAGTAGAAGAGTGTCTCTTTGTACTCTTTATTTATTTATTTTATTTTATTTATTTTCATTTCTTATATACCGCACTATTTGCGATCAGCGCGGTTTACATAAAACAAACAGTATCCGACAATAAACAAAAGTCAGGTCGTTATATCGAACAGGAGCAAGTAACTTGGAAAATAGGGTAAACTATATACATATGTGGTGCATTGAATAGGGTAACTATATACATGTACAAGTGAAATTATTAGGTATTGATCATACTTGGGGGCGCCTTAATCAATGGTGGCTGGGGTTCAGGGGAGTCAGTGAGGTATTTGATAAAGAGAAAGTGTTTCAAGGCCTTCCTGAACTGGCTCAAGTTGGGGATTGCTCTGATGTATGGTGGTAGGGAGTTCCAGAGACTTGGGGCGCATAGTCTGAAGGCTCTACTCGATGTTGCTTTGGAGCATTTTGTCGTGTCTCTCGGTGTCACTAGCATGTTGGCTACTACGGATCTCCTAAGTCTGTTTGGTGTGGGTGATTGGATGATGTCACATAGTGAAGAGGAGGAGAGCCCCTTGGTGGCCTTGAATGTCATCACTAAGGTCTTGAAACTGATCCTGGCTTGAATGGGGAGCCAGTGTAGCTGCTTCAGGAGGGGTGTGATATGTTCTCTTCTTGGAGCTCCGAGGAGAATCCGTGCAGCACTATTCATGGCTAGTTGTAGGGGGTTTAAGGTGGCCTGAGGGAGTCCTTGTAGGATAGCGTTAGAATAATCAAAATGAGGAATAATGAGGGTTTGATAGATGGTGCGGAAGTCGCTTGGTTCGAGTAATGGACGTGTCTGAGGGATCTGATCTTGAAGTAGATCGCTCTGACAGCGTTGGCTATGTGTTGCTTCATGATGAGGTTCTGATCCAGTGTGATTCCGAGATAACGTATAGCTGATTTTACTTGCAACTCGGCGTTGTTCACTTTCAAGTAGCTGGGTGATGTAAACTCTGGATTTCTGGAGATGAACAGGACCTCTGTTTTCTTGTGTTGGATGCGCAAATTTTGAGATAGGAGCCATTCGGATATTGTGCTGAAGCACTTAGTCAGAGGGGTAAGGTCTGGGCAGTCCAGGGATATCGGCAGGTACAGTAGGACATCATCAGCGTATGTCATGCAACTCACATTGAACGATCTAATGATGTTACAGATGGGTTGGATATAGATGTTAAACATAAGTGATGATAGATATCCTCTTCATAGCTGACTGCACCACAATGGAATGGTGAGGAAGCTGTGTTTTATGAAAACCAGGACAGGGAGGGACACGATACATAGTGTCCAATCTGCGAGAATGAGGAGAGATAGTGAGAGGAGTCTCCCATAAATCAATCATGTGTTCATAAAGAATCTCATGAATTGGTAAGGTGACTGCCTCTTTAGGAGCCTTAGAATAACCCAAAATATCTATTTTTTTTGCTCTAGGCTCTGTTTCAGAGGATACTGAAATAGAAAGACCTTTAGCTACTTCTCTTATGAAGTCTTGAAAGGACAAGTCCTCTGGAGGAGACATTCTTCTTTTTGGAGAAGGCGGCTCTTCAGGAAGGGCTATGGATACTTCAGCAGACTCCTCTGATGTATCAGAATCACCAGAGGAATCAAAGTACCGACTGTCAGGGTGCTCTTCTAACGCTCGGTATGCATATCGAGCAGTATCGACATCGGGCGTCATCGGTACCGGATCAGTACCGATGAGCTGCCATGGACAAGGGACCGCTGTGGTCGGTATCCTGGTCGATGCCGATGCAGTCGGTACCGGTACTGGTGCTGGTGCCGGTACCCGAGTCGATACCGACAACGGAGTCTGTTGTGGTATCAACGGCATCGCAGTTTGAATGAAGGCACTGATAGCCTGCTGCATGGACAGAACATTCTGATCCATCGACGCCATGAATGCCTGGAAGTCGGTACCGGAAGGTTGTGCCGGTACCCCAGAGCATTCTAACAGGTGATCGGTCGAGGCCGTGCCATCGATGTCAACCTGTAACCCCATAGGTGGAGCTTTGGAAGCTGGAGCTTCCCGCCGGGGTTGTTTTGCCGGTGCAGGATCCTCGAGGGCAAGCCCGGAGGCATCTCGATGCTTAGAGGGAGATCTACCCTTCGAGGACCGGCTGGATTTATGTTTGGTTACCTGAGATCCATTGGGGGAAGAAGAAGTAATTAGATCTTACCTGCTAATTATTGTTCCTGAAGGAACGACAGTCCAGTCCCTTTACTTCTGGGTTACGCAACCCTTCCAGCAGCTTGGAGGCTGAGCCCAACCTTTTTGGAGGTGGAGCGGTATAAATACCACTGGGGCCACCCCCCAACTCCAGTAATCGAATGAAAAAGCAGACTAAACGAACTTCTGTTCACAACCTACAAAACATAACCTAACCCCGCAAGGGGATACTTAACCAACGAACTCCTTTTTTTTTTTTTTAAGGAAATAGAAAATAGGAGTAGAGGAGGAGGAATGGCTCCGGGGGGAGGTGGTTTCTTTGCCCGAGACTGCCCGAGCCGACTTTCTCCTGGCCTCCTTCACCCAGACCTGGCTCCACGCTCGGTCCGCAGCTCCGCCCTTGCCTGATAGGCCTTCCAGGCCGACGGAACCGGGTGGGATCAGGGACTGGACTGTCGTTCCTTCAGGAACAATAATTAGCAGGTAAGATCTAATTACTTCTTCCTTATCGTCACTCCAGTCCAGTCCCTTTACTTCTGGGATGTAACAGAGCAGTTCAATCCTGGGTGGGATCCGGCAAACCGGACTGAAGAACCGCCAGGCCAAACCGAGCGTCCGCTGAACTCTGAATGTCCAGCCTGTAGTGCTTGGTGAAGGTATGCAGAGAGGCCCAAGTCGCCACCCTACAAATATCCAACGGGGGAACTAGGCTGAACTCTGCCCACGAAGTAGCCTGAGCCCGGGTGGAGTGCGCCCGCAGCCCCACTGGAACCTGCTTCCCTTTCAGGATGTAGGCGGAGGCAATCGCTTCTCTGATCCACCTGGAGATGGAGGCCTTGGCCACCGCCTCCCCTTTGTGCGGGCCTCCGAACTGGACGAACAGCCGGTCGGATTTCCGGAAAGGTGCTGTGCGGGCGAGGTAACGCTTCAAGGCTCTCTGGACGTCCAAGAGGCGAAGCTTGCTATCCCTACCTTCAGGTCCCTCGGCCGGAAAGGACAGGAGGGTAACTGTCTGGTTCATATGAAAGGGAGAGATAACCTTGGGTAAGAAGGAAGGCACCGTGCGTAGGACCACCTTGTCCTTGAGAAAGGACAGGAAGGGGGGTTGGGAGGACAGCGCTTGCAATTCGGAGACCCGCCTGGCCGAGCAGATAGCGACCAGAAAGACTGTCTTCAGGGTTAAGTCCTTCAAGGAAGCCCTCTTTACCGGTTCAAAGGGTTCCCCGACCAATGCATTTAGCACAAGGTTGAGATCCCAAGGGGGAATAACCGACCTCCGTTGTGGACGCAGACGTCTAACCGCTGTTAGGAACCTGGAGACTTCCGCGTGGGCCCCTAGGGGCTTGCCGCAGACCTTACCTCTATAGCAAGCGATGGCGGCTAGTTGGACTCATAAGGAGCTGTGCGCCAGACCCTTGTCAAAACCCGCTTGCAAGAATTCCAGGACCTCCGGGACTGAGGCCGAAAGGGGTTTCCTTCGGTGCTCTGCACACCATGCTTCGAAGATGCGCCAAACCCTTACATAGGAGAGACAGGTCGAGCGCTTCTTCGCATTCAACAGCGTTGTGATTACTGCTCCTGAATAACCTCGCTTCAGGAGACGCGCCCTTTCAATAGCCAGGCCGTAAGCGAGAATCGATCCACGTGAGGCATCAGAACCGGGCCTTGCCTGAGCAGGTCCCTTTTGTAAGGCAGCCACCAAGGCTGGTCGGCTAACAACCTCACCAGATCCGCATACCAGGGGCGGCGCGGCCAATCCGGAGCTATGAGGATTACCAATCCCCGGTGGGACTCCACCCGCTGGAGAACCTTTCCGATCAGAACCCAAGGAGGAAACACGTAGAGAAGACCCTCCGCCGGCCACTTCTGAGACAGGGCATCCAGGCCTTCGGACATTCTTTCCTTCCGCCGGCTGAAGAATTGGTCCACCTTGGCTGACGAGAACCTTGCCATGAGATCCATGACTGGGAGCCCCCAACGGGCCACTATTCGGTCGAAGGTCTCCTGCTCCAGTTCCCACTCTCCGTGGTCTATCCTGTGCCTGCTGAGGTAATCGGCCGTGACATTGTCCATGCCTGCCACGTGCTGAGCTGAAAGCGCTTCCAAACGGGTCTCCGCCCACTGGAAGAGAACTTCCGTCTCCTTCTCCAAGGCGGGGCTGCTGGTGCCGCCCTGGTGGTTGATGTAAGCTACCGTGGTGACGTTGTCGGAGAGAACGCGAATTGCTCTTCTTTGTACTAGGGACTCGAGTGCCCTGAGCGCTAGGATGACAGCCCGCAATTCCAGTCTGTTGATGGGCCATTGAGATTCCAACGGGGTCCAGCGGCCCTGGACGAACTGGTCCTCGCAGTGAGCCCCCTAGCCTGCCAGGCTGGCATCCGTCGTCAATAGTACCCATAGATGAGGCTCGAGGGGCATCCCACGCTCCAGATTCCTCGGGCACTGCCACCAGCGAAGGGCTCGTTTGGTCCGTGGAGCACAAGGTAGCTGCATAGACAGGAGATGATGTTGGGGGGACCACCGACGCAATAGGGCCCGCTGTAAAGGACGCATGTGGGCCCTGGTCCAAGGCACTACCTCTATCGCCGCCGCCATTGTGCCAAGAACCTGAAGATAATGCCACGCTGAGGGGTTTCGCCTGCTCAGAAACTGCGTGACTATTAGTCTTAGGTCCCTTGAACGCGTTCGTGACAGGAACA
The DNA here is from genome assembly GCA_033557465.1 of Ichthyophis bannanicus. NCBI lineage: Eukaryota > Metazoa > Chordata > Amphibia > Gymnophiona > Ichthyophiidae > Ichthyophis > Ichthyophis bannanicus. The sequence goes on from CM066032.1 coordinate 448,879,786, forward strand.
CTCTGCCCCTGCCGGTGTCGAATCTTGCTCCGAGATACTCGAGATCCTGGGAGGGAGTCATCCTGCTCTTTGCTCGGTTGATGACCCACCCCAACTCCTCTAGAACCTGACCACTCTGGCCGTCGCCGAGCGGCTTTCTTCTTCCGACTTTGCCCGGATCAGCCAATCGTCCAGGTACGGGTGTACCAGTATTCCCTCCTTCCGAAGGGCAGCCGCTACTACCACCATCACCTTGGTGAATGTCCGTGGAGCCGTAGCTAGGCTGAAGGGAAGGGCCTGGAATTGAAAGTGGCCCCCTGGCACTGCGAATCTTAGGAACTGTTGATGGGACTTCCTGACCGGTATATGCAAGTAGGCTTCTGTCAAGTCGAGGGACGTCAGGAACTCCCCGCCCCTTACGGCTGCGATGACTGATCGTAGGGTCTCCATCCGGAAATGTGGAACCCTGAGACAGCGATTGACCTGTTTTAAATCCAGGATTGGTCGAAAGGACCCTTCCTTCTTTGGCACCACGAAGTAAATCGAGTACCGACCCGAGCCTAACTGGTCTGGTGGTACTGGAACCACCGCCCCGAGCGCCATTAGCCATGCGAGGGTTGTCTCTATCGCCGACCTCTTTGCAGAAGAGCCACAGGGAGACTGAACAAATGCTGGAGGTATTTGCTTTGCAAATTCGAGAGCATAGCCCTCTCTGATCACCTCCAGCACCCATTGATCCGAAGTGACCCGGGACCAGGCGGGAAGAAACTGCCTTAAACGTCCTCCCACCGGCAGCTCTTCCCCCTGGACCCCCGCCACTTCATTGTTGTTTTCTAGGTCCCGAGGAGGAGGAGGATGACCCAAAACCTCGACCTGCTCCCCAAAACCCTCTAAAGCCTTGACCCCTAGAGGGAAAACGTCCCCTGGAGAAGGAGTTGGACCTGGCTGGGCGAAACCTCCGGGTGTCCCTAGCCTGGGTACGCGTCGGGGGTAGAGGATGTCCTTGTTTCGGTCTATCTTCCGGGAGCCTTCCTCCCTTGGACTCGCCAAGGTCCTTTACCAGCTTCTCTAAATCCTCGCCAAACAACAGCTTCCCCTTAAAGGGAAGACGACTCAGGCGTGCATTCGAGGAGGCATCCGCTGCCCAATTCCGTAACCACAAATAACGCCTAGCTGCGACCACCGAGGCCATGTTCTTGGCCAGGCTTCTGATGAGGTCATACTGACTATCCGCCAAGTAGGCTGCTCCGGATTCCAACCTAGCAGCGTTGGCCCGAGCATCGCCTGCGGAGCCCTCTGCTGCCTGAAGCTGTTGTGACCACCTTAAACAGGCCCGAGCTACCCAAGCTCCCGAGACGGAGGCCTGCAAGGCGAGAGCGCTTACGTCAAATGCTTGTTTCAGGAGCGTATCCAATTTTCTGTCTTGAGAATCTCGTAAGGCCGTACTGCCCTCAACTGGGATAGTAGTCTTCTTAGTGACTGCTGATACCGCCGCATCCACCCTGGGAGACTTCAGGAGCTCTTTGTCTGCCTCTGGAAGAGGATATAGACGAAGCATGGACCGGACTCCCCTTAAACTTGACTCCGGTTGATCCCATTCTTCCTGAATCATCTGATGCACCACCCTGTGGACAGGAAAGACCTTCTGGGATCTCCTAATGGCCTGGATCAAAGGATCCTCCAACGCCTCCTCCTCTGCTGGCGTATCTGAGGCCACATTGAGAACTTTCAGGGACTCATTAATTAACGCCGGGAGTTCTTCCCGGCGGAAGACTCTGATTATCCTGGATTGGTCCTCCTCTGGAATCTCCCCTTCTTCCAGCTCCTCTTCTTCTTCTTCTTCGTCCAAGTCCTTGTCCGAGTAAACCTCCTCCGGAGTGCCCTGCGAGGGGGACGCGAGGGGCTCCTCCTCACTCAGACGGGGGCGCTTAGGTGGAATGCCGGATTCCGGATTGCTTGCTCTCAAGGGTCTGGCTGACTTGTCTTCCATCGACGGACCAGCCTCTCCTGCTCCTAAGCCCTGCTTACGCAAGCAATAGGCCTTGTGAAGTAAGAGGATGAAGTCCGGGGAGAAAAAGTCCCCGGCCCCCCCTTCCCCAGCCGGGAGGGGGAAGGGGGGCAGGGAAGGAGTGGGTACGTCCGAGGACGTAGAAGGAGGAGCCAGAGACCCCCCCTCCCCTTCTGGGAGGTCGCCTGACCCTTGAGAAGAATGAGACATGGTCAAATTAATTTCCTGCTCCACTGAGGCAGCCACTGCGGCACAGTTCCTGCAGATTCCTGCCTCTGCGGAGGTGCCCCTACGTGTGCCCCAGGAAGGACAGCGAGACTTGGTCGCCATGACCTAGGGCTGAGAACTTCCTACTACGAGCACTCAAAAAACAACCAGCATAGCCCAGAAAGGTTGATCTTCCCCTTTACTAACTGTGAGAGAGAGAGAGATTCTCTCCTCTGGCAGATTGAAAAGAAAGGAAATAGTTCCCCCAAGGAAACTAACAGCCCATTTGTTTGGTAACTAAAAATAATAAAGGAAATTCAAATCACTCCGATTAACGCTAAAAAATAAAAAGGGAGCATAACATTAAAATTAAAATTAAATTAAAATTAAACTAAAGATAAACTCCTTTTCCTCAATTAGAGGTACTTGCGTTCTTAAAGGCTGTGTTGGATCCTGGGCCCGACTCAGCGATCACTGCCCGTTGGCTCTACACGTGGTAGGCCTCACCACATGGAGCCTGAACGGGGGGACCGCGAGTCTATCCTTCGGGCCGCGCTGCACTCCGGAGTTTGAAACCGCTGCTCCTCTTGTGAATTGCCGCTTTGATCGCTCCCCCGCAGTCACCGGGAAGACCGGGTCTCGCCCCCGCGTCCTTCAGCGCCGGGACGGGTCCGGCGGTATACGCTGACTAGCGGCGCTGCCTCAAGCGCTCAGCCACCAGCAGGGCTTCGGCGCGAGGCAGGTCTGGTGAGTTAGTGCAGGATCTGGCGTCTCAGCAGCAGGGAAGAACAGAAAATCCTCCTCTATGCTACGAGCAGAAATCACCTCCGATGCCTGTTCCGGGGGGGAGGATGGAGAGAGAGCAGACAGTAATTAAAGGAGCAGAGTCCTAGAAAAACCAAACGGAAGGCAACCAATAAGGTAAAGGGAAAAATAAAGTAACAAATGTAAGAAAATAAATGAATTAAATAAAGAGTAGGACTCCAGTAAGCCCTAGGCTTACGGAACCCTCCAGCTGCTTGGAGGCTGAGAATACTGGAGTTGGGGGGTGGCCCCAGTGGTATTTATACCGCTCCACCACCAAAAAGGTTGGGCTCAGCCTCCAAGCTGCTGGAAGGGTTGCGTAACCCAGAAGTAAAGGGACTGGACTGGAGTGACAATAAGGAAGAAGCCCTGGAAGACGTTGATACCACCGAAGCTGCATCAGCAGGAAACAGCACATGGAGCTTAGCTGCTCGGTTCTGTAAACCCCGTTTAGACATCAGAGAGCAGGACGGACAATCTGAAATGGAGTGTTCAGGACCCAAACATTTAAGACACCATTCATGGGTGTCTGTAACAGAAATAGTACCGCTGCACTTAGTGCATTTTTTAAACCCGGAGGCTGGTTTTTCTATGAGGAAAAATTCTTGTAAGGCCTAAGGCCCAAAGAGAAAAATACAGTAAGTGAGGGGAAAAAAAAATATAGGTTTTTTTTGGTTTTTTTTTAAAGAAAAGAAAGAAAAGACCGGCGGTACCGGTCCGGAGTCAGGGAAGGCAGACACGCGACCAAAGAAATAAAATAAAATAAAGAACTTCTTCAGCGGTGACAGGGCTCGACCTGCTGGCTCCGCGGCAAAGAAGAACTGAGGAGAGGCGGTTAGGGAAGGTAGCGCGCAGGCGCTGTGGGATGCTCCCAAAAGCTTTCCTTTTTTGGGAAGCTGGGGAGCGTTCCTGCGCAGGCTCCGTCGGTACCGACGTACCCATATGTGAAGACTCATTCCTGCTTGTTCCTGGAGATTGGGAATAACAAGAGAGGTAATGAAATTTGAAGATGATACAAAATTATTCAAAGTTGTTAAAACGCAAAAGGACCTTGATAAATTGGAAGACTGGATGTTGAAATGGCAGATGAAATTTAATGTGGACAAGTGTAAAGTTATGCACCTAGGAAAGAACAATCAAAACTATGGTTACACGATGCAAGGTTCCATATTAGGAACCATCACCCAGGAAAAAGATTTAGGCGTCATTGTGGATAACATGTTGAAACCCTCCGCCCAGTGTGCAGTCGCAGCCAAGAAAGCAAAAAGAATGCTAGGAATTATAAGAAAAGAAACAGTAAATAAAAACAAGGATATTATAATGCCTCTGTATCGCTTCATGGTGTAACCACACCTTGATTATTGTGTACCATTTTTGAGGTACTTAAACATACCTACTATATTATATTTTCAAACTATACCAACCATGTCCTAGGTTCATGCTATGCTGACATTTAAAGTGTTTCCTAATTGCTCTACTTGTTAAAATCTTTTTGTTTGGTGGTGTAGCATTTTGTCCATAGTTTGAATATTAGGCTTTTGGGAAGACTGCATTTTCGATTGATGCAAATAGCCTTCTGAATCACATTTCACATAGTACTTTATATTCACTCTGTATTTAACTGAGCTAATCAATCCTCTTCAACCACAAATCACAGGTGCTGACACCAGTTTTCATCCCTGCCAATAAACCAAAGACCTTAATCCACAATAAAAATACAGCCTGTGTGTTGTTTATGTGTATTTAGTTAGATCAATGTTCAATTCACTCAGAGATGTCACAAAATTCAGCTGACAAAGTATCATGAATGAGTTGATAAAATCAATCATGAGAAGAAAAGAATTCGGTTTTATCTAGCAAATTTTATATACTCATTTATCTCGAAGTTATTTGCACACAAAGCATGAAGCAGAGTTCCTTCTGTGACAAGAAATGAATCTGTAACGATGAATAAAAATGCAGTACCGATGCAGGGAATAAAGGAAGAAGGGTAAAGAAAAGGCATACTGAGAAATGTTGGCTTTGCTTATGCTGCCACAGGGAATAAATTGCAGAGATAAAACTCAGCTGAGCCACACTACTACTTTCAAGCCAGGCAGGGCTGGGGCTGCAGCAGAGGTTACGTTTACAACCCAAAAGAAGAGGGAATCCCCACCTCCATACAGTGACGCCTGAAAGGTAATCTTATAAAGGACTTTTCACACCTCTATGGCAGCATGCATGTGTAAAGGCTTCTTATAAAATTAGATCACACATAAATGTATATGCAGTACAATTAGGCACATACGTCTATGTGAGTTCAGAGAACATGTGTTCAGGGGAGATTTCTGGTCAGAGTTGCGATTTATACAGATATTTTATAAGATACAGGTATGCGTGTGACATTTAACTTTTGCATCTGCGTCCAGACATGTATAAATGTCCATAGCTTCAATCTAGCCACATTTTTATAAAGACATATTTGTCTCGTTATAAAAGAGGCTAAAAATAGGCACTCTCTCCACCTCCAAACCCAGTTCTAACATTACCTTTCTTATGTCTAGATTCAGGGTGCTATGGTCCGTGGCCATTGGAGGAGGAGTGTCGCTGCAACTGTTGCACTAGATGGGTAGAGGTTAGGTTTAAAGCAATTTGAAAAAATACTCCATGGTACATGAAGGCTCATGGTGTCTTGGCCAAAACTTAATTTGCAGCACAAAGAAGCAGGAAAAAAATGCTGAGCCAAAAAAATAGAAATTGGATGCAGATCTGCATATCAGTTAATTTTCAGCCTTTTTAAAGTCTATTTTGAAGTTATCTTCCTTATATGCCAATTTCATATTTACTAGCATAAGCATCAATTTAAACACCAAGAATCCAATAAACGGATCTAATATTGTGAAATGTTCCAACACAAGTTTAAATGAGGAACAAAAAGTCTATAAAAGCTTTCAGTGAGGATAAAAAAAATGCAAGAAAAGAGAAACCTAAGAATAATTTTGAAACACAGCAATATCATCAACTACTTACTAGTTTGTTTTCTTGCATATAAATTCTTTGCAATTTTGGGCATCCTTTTGCTATAGCTATCATTCCTTCATCTGAAATCTTGTAGCACTGGCCAAAATGAATATCCTTCAGTTCTCTGCACTTAGAACCCAACTGTAAACAAATAAAATAAGTTAAATGTTGTAAAAGCACCAGCAAGCACACAAGGAAATCAGGATAAAATCCATGAATAACTAATGAACAGAAATTAATTTGTTTTTTATTAGCTTTAACTTATTTAGAACCAAATTCCAAATTAATGCTACAATAGTTATAAATTAAAGTAATACAAACCGTTAAGAAGAGAGATAGCTTCCATTTAAATATTGCTGCTCTTAAACGTTAAATGTGATCTGAATACTCTTTTTATATTTTAAATATTTCTATTTAGCACAAAAACTCAAAAGAATATCACAAGAGTAAGTCTTTACCAGGAAGAAGAAAAGTAAAAAACTTATGAGAAATCTATAAACTAGCTGTGCTATTAGTTCAAGTCCTCAAAACGTGAGGAACAAGGGAACAATGAGAACGAGAAAAAAAATTTTTTTTAAAAGAGTAAGCAATCAAAGTAAGCTAACTGATGATCACGGTCAGAGACTTTACCTGAAATACACCAAAATGAAACATAAGAGAAAACAAGTCACATCAATGTTAGCAAAACTAAGGAGTCATAACCTAGTGGTTAGAGAAATGGGCTAAGACCCAGGAAAGCCAGGTTCGAATCCCGTTTCTCCCAATGACATTCCTTATGTCTTTGGGCAAGTCACTTAACCCTCCATTGCCTCAGACAATAAGGAGCCCTTTTGCTAAAAAGTGTTAAGCAGTTAACACACAACCTTGTGCACACTGTTTGTGCACACCCATGGTAACTGTTAATGAGCTGGTATGACAGCGCATACTAATCTACATGTAACTCTATGATGCGGTACAGAGTGGGACTGGGATGAGTTCAAGACGGAGATTGGGCATGGTGGCCAATGACAGCTAGGGGGAGGACGGCACCACATGCTAGCTATCATGACAGTCAATAGCCCAGCTGCATCTAATGCCACCTCAAGAGGTGAAATTAAATGCAGCAGCACTACTGACAATCTGGTAGGCTAGCAACCGTCAAGTCCATTACATAAAAAAAGGGATCCCATAGCAGCACAACCTGACCTCCCAAGCCTCAGTTAACAACCCCCAGAGCCTCTTCAAAGACCACCACCCAACTAACCAGCACTCTCCATGGGACAACTCCTGAACCCACCCCCTACTTCCACTGAAGAAGTCAAGACTGATGCTGAAGATCCTTGCCTGCCAGGAAACCTTCCACCACTAAATATGCATTAAAGAAATGTGTATGTGCCACCTCCACTGCTGGCAGATCTCTCTCATGCATATTTATTGCGGATGTCCTGAAAACCTGACTGGCAACACAAGGAGAGCAACAGGGCCCTCGCAGCAAATTGCAGAACAAACACAGAGGGCGAGGGTGTAGAAGGTCACTGTTATAATTTATTTTAAAAATACCCCAACGCGTTTTGGCAGGATGCCTTCTTCAGGGGGTACACATAAAGGGCACAGTATAATCTGCTGTGGTCTTTAAAAAGACTTCATCTATTTGTACTTGAAAGAACTGAAATGTCAGCTTAGCCGAATTTGTAAACGATATCCACAAAATGTCGGCAAACAGCTCAGATAACGCTGTCAGGTTGCATCCTGCCGAAATGCGTTGGGGTATTTCTGAAAATAAATTATAACAGTGACCTTCTATACCCTTGCCCTCTGTGTTTGTTCTGAAAACCTGACTGGCCATGGGGTACAGCAGGACAGGTCAAGAGCCACTCATCTAGAAGGTTTGAGAGAACAGAGTTGTGGCATTTTTTTCTGGAATATTCTGCTAAATACAAATTTAAGTTGAAAGGTTTTGAACATTTTTTCTTGGGTCCAAACCAGTTAAGGAAAAGTTTTTTAGGAATAAATGGCCCAATGTCTTCTGGGACGGCTATGCGCAGCTACAGCCTATAGCCGTCGCCACTGACCTTTAACCACAGATATTCAATGCCGATGTCATATGCAGCCCCGGCTTTGAATATCCGGAGTTGCTGCACAAGCCCTCAAGCCCGTAGAAGCAAATTGGGCAGTGCTGATATTGAGCCGCTGCCCGGTTAACTCTCACAGGTAAAGATAGATGCAGCAAATGCTGGCCTATCTTTTACCCGTGGGTGCTAACTGGGCAGTGGTGCAATATTGCTGCTGCCCGGTTAGCAACTGGTGCCACCCATGGAACGCCCATGACATGCCCCAATACTAAGTGGTTAGCATCGGGGCATGTAGCAGAGATCAACAGGGATATTCAACGGCATTAACCATGTTGGTTTTTTTTTTTTAATTGTTTATTTAGATTTTCTTGAATACAAAATTACAAATGCAAGAGAAAAATTTCAACCATTTAAATAATACATTCAAGAGCAATATATCAACCACATCATCAAAACACATCTAGAGAGAGAGAGAGCCACAAACTCCCGAAGGAGAGACTAAGAAAATCTTATAGAAGAAAAAAGGAGAATTAACTCCAGATCAAGGAGCTAAATAAAGAGCCAACCCACCTACACATCTTCCTGCCTACTAACTCCCTCCTTGTCCACAAGAAACTGACGCAAAGAAGCCACATCAATATAAACATAATCATGACCTTCATAAGTTACTAAACAACGGCAAGGAAACTTCAGAAAAAAGGAAGCCCCCAAAGCCACCACTCTAGCTCTGAGCTCGAGGAACTGCTTCCGTCGAGCCTGCGTGATCCTGCCCACATCTGGAAAAACCTGAAGCTTATACCCACAAAACAACACATGTTTACATTTGAAATAAGCATGTATGATTCTCAACTTAAGGGATTCAGACCCAAAAGTCACCACCAAAGTACACCGCTTTGGTATGACATCGAGTGAATCCTGTAAAAACTCCGTAAGATTAGGACCTGCCAAGTCATTCAAAGGAAAATCATCCTTAGTCTGGCCCGAGGTCCCAACTTTAGGAAAAAAAGAATACATTTGCACAATATCCACAGAATCCTCTAAATGCAAAATTTCAGACAAGTACTTTTTCAACAGTATCTCAGGAGAAAGTAAACGAGTGGATGGAAAATTTAAGAAACGAAGGTTTCTTACACGCTGGTGATTTTCAAGCAACTCCAAACGATAAGAAACAGAAGAAATATCTTTAAGATAACCAAGAGGAGAATCTTTATACGATCGGAGTTGAGAATCCACCAGGGTCAAGGAACCCACAAGATCAGTCATTTGATTATCAATCACTTTAACCTTTGTGACAACATCATGTGAGAAATTACATAAAGAGGTAACAGTAGTAGTCAATCTGGTCTCAATTTTTTGAAGCATTGACCAAATATCCGAAAAAGTCACCTCACTTTTAAGTGGTAAAGAGTCCTGTTCAGATGCAGCAGGGTCCACAGGAACTAATACAGGAGACATAACTTGTGAAGGTAACTTCGAAGGAGTAGACGAGTGAGTAGGCTGAGGGAAAGGAGGTGGGGTCCGGATGTCCGGGCTCAGAGAAGCCCCATCCAAGGAGTGGCTAGCAAGTGGAAGGGCAGTAACATGCTTGTCCATGGGACCGGACACCTTACCTCCTTCTCCTGCCGGTGCTTTAGCTGATGACTTCGCCTTCCGTTTCCCCATGAACAACACACCACTGCTGGCACTCCTAAGACCACCAAAGAAGCACCAAAGGAGCACACAAGGAGCAAGTCTAGCCCCTTGTGACACGCCCCTTAGGATGCGACCCCGCAGGCCGCGGACACGCAGCCACGTGTAGCCCTGCTGTGTTTTGTAGGGCTCGTGGGGGGTCCTCAACACCAGGGGCGACCACTCTCTGCCTGCAGCTGTCTCAGCAGGCACCCGGCTCCAGCCGATCACGTTGCTCCGCGGCAGGAAGTACCGCGGCTGCTCCCACACAAGGCTGCTCTCTGGCATTAACCATGTTAGTGCCACTGAATATTCATCTAAGTGGCTTTATACTGCTCACAGGTCTGTAAACTGTGTAAATTCCTTTGAATATCGGGCTCAAAATTCTTTAAAGGGAGAAACACTGCTGCTTTTAAGTGGATGTGGATTTGATTACTCTTCTTTTCAAATCCGAGTTAAAGGCAGCTTACATACAGTCAGGGTCATTCCAAGTATGTTGTATGGGGAGGTTAGATGGGAGCATGAAAGGGGTGTTGTGGGGGAGGAGTTAGGGTGAGCAGTGGGCAGTCCGCAGCACCAGACGTACAGGGCCGATTCCAATGTTCCTCTGAGGTGGAATAAGTTCCCCTAGTCGGCAGGGGCAGCAGTCCCAGCCATCAGAGGAAGTAGGAGGGGGTAGAGGGGATTCCCCGCAGCTGGACCCTGGCCTTAAGAGGCCAAATTGGGGATCAGGCTGCAGGGAATGCAAGATTCTGTTTGGCGGCCGTGGATCACGGCTCCATGCCATGGCAACCCGATGCCATGGCGCCGTGGCTCCATTCAGGAGCTCTGACAGAGTTAGCCGGGCAAGGCCTGTACGTGCAGGCTGACCAGGATCGGGGTCCCGGTCTGCATGTACAGGCCTGGACGCGAGTCTGATCCCGCGGGACTAGACGTGCCCCGTGGGATCAGAATCCCATCTAACTTTGTGTGTCCAGTTCCGACTGGGCGCACAGAGGGCTGGGACGTCCAGAACAGAATCAGGCCCAGTATGTCTTTCTCTGTCCAAAAGAGCTTGGATTCTAAATTTAGGTCCCTTTTATTAAGATGCAGTATGTTTTTGAACTTACCACTTGCTATGTGCAAAACCTAACGCATGTTTGAGAAACACTATTCTCGATAATAACTCTGACATATTTTCCTTTTTTGTTATGGCTGTCTGGAAACATCAGGACTGACAAGGCCCATAAAAGTCTTTGAAAATTCTGTAAAAATAATCCCATGGACCAGTCCTTCTCCAAGAACAACTAGTACCAAATATAATTTATTGATGTCTCCAAATTCTGAGTTAAAATTAATAGCTGGGAATTTCTCTCTCTTATTTATGTTTTTTATTTATTTAAAAGCTTTTTTACAAGTTTACCACTAATCTGAACAAAACATTCAAAGTGGTTTACAACCACATTAAACACAATATAAACATTAAAATGCCATTAATTTAACATAACAATTGATACAGTTACCACCAACCTACTGCCCATGCCCACAAAAGTACCCACCATTATCCTTCAACACTACTCACATGAAAATAAAGTTAGAGGTTGCTAGGTCAGCAAATGGGTTTTGGCAATCAGTTAAGCTCTCCTTTGGAAACTGTGAATATTCCAATAAACCCTTTTCAAAAAGTTCCATAGCTACAACAGGTTTTAGCCTAGGAGAATAACTACATTTGTATTTCAAAGTATTTTTGACATTTTTCCTGTTTATGTTCAGCATTTTTCAACCAGGACTGAAAGCCTTATAATAGCAATTCACTTCTTCTGTCTATCCATCTGCCTGGAAGCAAAATAGCTTCCATAACATGATCAATCAGGTCCAAATATGATACGGGAGAAACTCCAAAGTACCAAACAAGGAGGGTTGGTGGGCTGAAATCAAGCAGATGATGGCAATAGAGCTCCTCTCCACCAAGGTCAGTGGGTAGAGGAGAAATCACAGAAGACATGGAACCCAGTTTGGAGGGTATTGTGAGGTGAAATGTCTGAGCAGAATCGAGGTGGACAGACAAGTATTTAGTGTGAACACCAGGATGGATAGAGAGAAGACAAGGGTGAAGCAGGGTTCTGGGCATGGAAGATGTTCTGGCTGGGATTTTTTGAGAAATGGCTGATATGTAGCTGTCTTTGTTATATAATTGGAAAATCAATAAAAATTAAGTTTTAAATTGGAATAGCAATGAAGCCCGACACATACCCTAATGAAAATGACCTTGATCCAAAAGGATAAGTAATTTTCCAAAAACGTACTGAAAGGTTGATGCATCATCATAGTTTTCACTTCCTTCCTTGTTTATTTAGTGCTATATAGTCCTTTGCCAATGTCAAATTTTGGGGGAGTTTTTAAGTGCCGTTGAGTCAATGCTGTCTCCTGGCAACCCAGTAGCCCCTGGGTTTTCTTAGGAACCACGGGCTGTTAAATATATAAAATAACTTCACCCATTTGGAACCAAAACAGCAGTCATTTTCTTACCCTGACAGGCATCTCATAAGAACATGTGTCCCACATAGGCTCATACTAACGGTACACTGAGTCCAGCATCCTGTCCCCAACAGCAGCCAATCAAAGTCAAAAGTACCTGGCAGAATCCCAAAGAGGAGATCTATCCACTCGCACAGATATTTAACAATCTTCCCAAGTCTATATGGCTATGCTATCATGACCAAATCCTCTGACAAAAAATTCCATAGCTTTATTGTGCATGTAGTAAAAAAATATCTCTCTTTTCTCTGATTTGCTTTAAATGTTCTATTAGTTTAATGGAGTACCATCTAGTTTTAATAATATTTTTAAAGGGGAAACAACCATTGCTTAAGAATGCTTTTCACCCCACTCAAGATTATATAGACCTCTATCATGTCTCCTGTCAATTATTTCTTCTGCAAGCTGAAGAGCCCTAGCCTGTTTTGCCTTTCTTATTTATTTATTTATTTATTTAACATCTCTTCTATACCGCGCTATTAAAATCAGCGCGGTGTACATCGAACAAAATATACTGCAATGCATACAGGTAACATTGAGTTTACAGAAAACAAGGGAATATATAACATGGAATAACAGGGATAACTATGTACAGTCAACATTATACTATATATTCTTCTTAAGGAATCTGTTTTATCCCCTTTGGTAGCCCTTTTCTAGTTCTGCTGTCTCTTTCTTGAGAACGGGCAACCAGAACTGCACACTTTACTCCAGAAGTGGTTACCCCATGAATGGATATAGAGGCATTATGATATTCTCCGTTTTATTTTCCATTCCTTTCCTAATAGTTCCTTAAATTGTTATTTGCTTGTTTGAACATAAAAACATTCATTGTAAAGTTGTTGGAGTTATAATGTAAGCTGCCCTGAATGAAGATAGGGCAGTAACCTGTTAGTTAAATAAATAAGATAAGAAATAAGAGGGAGGAGTGGCTCAGTGGTTGGGACAGGTTACCTCAGGCCGGAAGGCCGGGGGTTCAATTTCCCGCATGGGGACAAGCAACTTCAGGCCGGAGGGACTGGGGTCTCTAGTCCCATGGCCTCTCCTTGTGGCCTTGGGCAAGTCACTTAATCCTCCATTGCCTCAGGTACACTTAGATTGTGAGCCCTTCGGGGACAAGGGAATAAAAAAAAAAGTACCTGTTAGTATACATGTAAACCGCACTGATTCTAAAGAGCGTGGTATAAAAAAAAATAATAAAATTTTTAAAAAATGCCTTACTGAGTCAGACTAAGGTCCATCATGCCCAGCATCCTGTTTCCAACAGTAGCCAATACAAATCACACTTACTTGGCAGGTTCCCAAAAGGCACAAGTTCCATGATGCTTGTCCTGAGTCCTCAATGGTTTATGGACCTTTCCTCCAGAAACTTGTCCAAACCTTTTTTAAACCCAGCTACACTAACAGCTTTTACTACATTCTCTGGTAACAAATTCCAGAGTTTGATTACACGTTGAGTGAAAAAATATTTTCTATTAATCTTAGATGGGTTACGTTGTAGCTTCATTGCATGTCCCTTAGGCTATCTACATTTACCCATTCCATTCCATTCATTAATTTATAGCCTCTATCATATCTCCCCTCAGCCTTCTCTTTTCCAAGTTGAAAAGCCCTGACCTTTTAAGCCTTTCCTCATAGGGGTATACTTCCATCCTCTTTACCATTTTATTGGCTCTTCTCTGTACCTTTTGTAATAACACTATATCCTTTCTAAGATATGGCAACGAGAACTGCACATAATATTCAAGGTGCAGTCGCACCATGGAACAATACAGAGGCCTTTTAATATTCTTGGTTTAATTCTTCATTCCTTTCCTTATGATTCCTAGCATTCTATTTGCTTTCTTGGGTGCCGCTGTACACTGGGCAGATGGTTTCAACATATTATCAACAATAACGCCTAAATCTTTTTCTGGGTGGTGGTTCCTAATCTGGTACCTTGTATCATGTAACCATAGTTTGTGTTGTTCTTTCCTAGGTGCATTACTTTGCACGTGTCCACATTAAAGTTTGTCTGCCATTTGAACATCCAGTCTTCCAATTTATCAAGGTCCTCTTAGAATTTTTCACAATCTTCCTGCATTTTAACAACTTTGAATAATTTTGTGTCATCTGCATCACCATCATGCTGAGCAGAAGATTTGAAAACACTGTCCACAAAAACTAAAAGATCTTTTGCCAGGTAGAGACTTCTAAAAACCGTAACCCAACCTTTTGTACCTATAATTCAGAATTTTTTCCCTATATCCATCATTGTCTACACAAAATTTCATTACCATTTAGATGTCCAGATCCCCAGCCTCGCATGATCCTCATGCAATTCCCTACAATTTACTCATGATTTAACTTTGAATTGCTCAGCGGGTGTTCAACCTAAATCCTCTTTGCTGAGACCTACCTAGTTTAATTTTGAGACTCTCTGGGATGAACTGTGTGTCCTGGAAGCCTCTTTGTTCTCTCAAGTTTCTTCTATTCAGGCTACTTTAGTTGGATCATTGCAGGTCAGCTTGAGTGATCCAGATTGAAATTAATTGCACAGGCTTAACTGGACTTACAGGCACTATAGTTAAAGATTTATCCAGTGTCTTTGCTAAAGTTGAATATTTGAAGAATTCCATTAGGAAAAGACATTTACGTTTATTTAATTTTTCTCAAATGCCTACTATATCTCCAAAGGAACTGTTTAATTCATTTGCCACCTCTATTTTGAAACTTCCATCAGAGTTATTGTCTCCTTTGGCTAGAATTTTCTACTTGCCAGTGGCTAAACAGAAGGAATCTGGGACATCATCACCAACTTGACAGCTTTCTTTTGATTCTTTGGATTTGAATGGGTTCTTGTAGAATTCTACTCCTGAGTCTCTTTCATGGGCTACTCTCCTGGTCACTGTGGCTCTGCAGCCCGAGCGCAGAAAGCAATTTCTTATTTTGCGTCCTAAGGTTATACAGCTGGGGGGCGGGGGAGTCTATTCTTTTTGAGATACCCATGTAAATGTTTAATTAAATTTCAGGGGGTTAGATACACCTTTATGTACCCTAGTCATCTGACTCAGTTTATTGCTAGCAAGAGTTTAGAACTTCCGCCACAGTCTTCAGAATCACAGAGTTCAACCAATAAATTGAATATTGCTGTACTGGCTTTGTGTGTCTTATTTCCTTATACTTTTCCTCTAATTCTGGTGCTAGCCTTCTCTCATTACTTGTGGGCTAATGAATAATTCTTTGTTTTTTTCTTTCTTTGCTATTATTTATTTAGCAAATGTTCTATACCACTTCATCTGCTAGTCAAAGCAGTGTATATGGAAAATAACGCAGAACATTTACATATCACGTAATTAATTGTGCTGTATTAAAATAAGGTGGATGAACATTGGAGTGAATTATTTACAATGCAATAAGGATGGACAAGGGTTAACATATTGATTAAACCTTCTATGGATATGTGATGATTTTATGCATTTGGTTGTACTAGATTAAGAAGTGGGGTTGAGTTATGTGAGCCATAGTATTGTGGTGTATTCTTGCATGGGATTGTGCTGCTGCTGCTGCTAAGCACCAGTGCCAAAATGGTCCTTGAACAAATGTGTTTTGAGGTTTCGCCTGAATTCTATGATAGAGTCCAAGAGTAGCAGTTGCAGGGATAGAGAATCCAAGAGGTAAGGTGTGAATAATGAGAAAGCACATGAGGATATGGACTGTTTGCATTTGGTTATGAGTTTGGGCACTCTTAGCAAGTTCTGAGACGCTAATTTTCTTGTCTGGAGCTGTAGTCTTTCTGAATGCGGAATTAATTACTGAGTGAGAACGTGTTGTGGAATATCTTGAACATGATTAGTAATACCTTATATCTTACTCTCATATGTATTCAAAGCCAGTGTAGGTGTTGTAAGAAGGGTGTGATGTGGTTTCTTCTAGGACTATCTTTTATAATTCTGGTGGCTGTATTCTGCGCCATTTGCAGGGAGTGCAGGGCTGCTTTCGGGAGTCCTTGATATATTATGTTACAATAGTCAAGGATTGGGGTGATGCTTGGCAAACATCTCTGAAATCCATATGATGGAGAAGTGGGCGGAGAATATGCAGGGTCTTCATTTTATGGTATGCTTTGACTATGGCTTTTATGTGGGTGTGGAAGTCTAGACCTTGATCGAGTGTGATTGCTAAGTACTTTACTTGATTCTTGACTTGAAGTGTCACTCCCGCTAGGGTTAGTGCTGCTGGTGGAGAGAATGATTGTTTTTTGTGATGTGTAAGTCTTCTGTTTTGATGTAGTTGATGTTTAGGTCATGTTGCGTGAGTCACTGTGATATTCTTGGAAGCGTTTATCGCTGTGTAGTCCAGGTTATTTATAGAGAATGTTGTATATATAAGGATATCGTCAGCGCAGAAATGGTACTGGATCCTTTTTGGATTACAGTGCATAGTGGTTGTATAAATATATTAAAGAGGAGCGAAGATAGGGCTGAATCTATCTGGCTTCATTTTTCTTTCATATATATTATTATCTGTAACAAGAGCATTTCTTGTGTTTAATTTGTAAACTGCATAAATAAAAAATTAAAAAACAACTCTGAATTAATTTTACATTATCAATAAATTTCATTGCCTCACTCATTACTCCCTTCCCCAGATCATTTTCTAATATGTTAAAAAGAACTGGTCCTAGCACAGATCACAGGGGCACTCTACTGAACCTTTCATCACTAGGGAAAATTACATTTTAGGTCAACTCTCTCTTTCCTATCTTTTAACTATCTAGTAACCAATATGGACATTGTCTTATATCCCATGACTTTTTTATTACCTTAGGAGTCTCTCATATGAGACTTTGTCAAACACCGAACGTTATCCACAAGTTTTTTAACACCATTAACCAAAAATATCTAACAGATTGGTAAGGTAAGCTTTATTTTAGCTAAACTCACATTGGCTCTGTCTCATTAAATCAGGGCTATTCACAGTGGCTAGTAAGGTGACATTTTACTTATCAGTTAACGTCCTTTCCTTGAGTCCTGCTAGACCAGTCCAGACAAATGGGTTGTATTTCCCTACCAGCAGATTGCTGGAGACAAAGAACCAATGAAAAGCCCAGGTTTCAATGACATCATTCCCATGCCTCTATCCACCTCAGTCACCAGATATCTCTTCAGTATTCATCTCAAGAAACATGGCAAGCCTCACACAACCACAATCATGGGCAATAATGAGTAATCAACAGTAGAGAACTATGTACAGGAAAGCAGAACCAGAAAGCTGTCAGTAGAAGATGAACCTGCAGAGCCAAGTATAAAAATCATAATGGATCCAGACAGATATGTGATGTGCTGAAAGAGAGCAGACATGCTCTGCTCTCTCTCCAAGGGCTACCTCCCTAACCACGGCCCTACAGCCCCCGTTACCAGCAAATTCAGACTGCTAAAGGAGCAAAACAGGGAAAAGTGAATATACCATACACCCATCCCGGCTATTCAGCTGGATGGTGGCCACAAAATCCACATGCCGTGATAAAGACAGAGGTGGGCCCACTTTCATCAAAGATGGCGGACGCTGCTCCTTCTCTGCAGGCTTCGACACAGGCCGCTTTAGTAGAGGAGGTTACTGCAGATAAAATTGGGGCCCTCTCAAGAAAACTTGATGTCCTGCACGGGAAGATGGACACGCTGCACAGAAGTGGAAACATGCATATCAAAGGCTGAGAACACCATATTAGCTCATGAGTGGGAACTGAGCTGATCTGGTAAATGCCCATGGCACTAAACTTGATGATTTAGAAAACTGAAGCCGGCGCAATAACCTACCCTTCATGGGTATACCAGAATCTGTTCAAGACCATGTGTTGCGAGGATACCTTGAAGCGCTTCTTCCACGTGTGCTTTCCTTGGGAGAGGGATGCAGCCAACTGGAAATGGAACATGTGCACTGCATGGGGCCGATAAGGTTGTCAGAGCACTGCCCGTGGGTGGTCCTGGAGAAATTTCTAAGTTACATCCAGAAAGACATTGTTCTGCGAGCAGCGAGAAAATGTAGTCCCATCAACAAAGATGATCTGCATCTCCAAGTCGCCCAGGACTATTCTGCAGTAGAGGCCAAAATTACTTTTACAGTGCAATACCCTGCTAGACTGCGTATTACTTATAATGGAGCCAACCAAATCTGAGTCAGCGGTGGAGGCATGTCAGTATTTAGACACTCTGCTACAAGATCTGGATACCAAAAGGTCACATTGAGAGGGTGAAAAGAGGTGCAAAAACGGTGAGGTGACTTTTAAGGACTCCCCAGTATCCTATAAGAATTTGAACCTGGGGAGAAAGGCTAAGGTCGCAGCCCTGCTATGGGAATAATGGCAACGCAGGTTTAAATATCAGGTGACCTGTCCCGCGGCTGAGCCTCAGTCACCAAGCCGGAGGATGGATGCACAAAGCCTGGTGACTGAGGGGTTTTATGGGCTTGAACTTCTTCATTTCCCGACCCACCAGGGGCGGCTCTATAATGAGGCGAAGTGAGATGGCTGCCTCAGGTGGCAAAGTTTTGCGAGCGACAAAAAAATGCCCTCAAAACAGCCGCCTCACTTCGCCTTCAAAACTTAAAAAAGTGCACAAGTTGCTGACACTGCCGAGTCCACTTTGGGGGCGGGACAAAGCTGCATGGGGATCCTTAAAGAGGCGGAAAAGCTCCGCACTGGCTTCTTTATTTAAACTGCAGATTACCAGCACAGCCACGGTTCTCTAAGAGGCAGGGAGCCGTGGCTGCAGGAAAAGGAGGTGGTGAGTCTGCAGTAGAGGAACTAGCATGGGGGAAGGTGGGAGCTGATAACAGGCTGACACAGGGAGAAGGGAGGAGGGGGCTGGAAAGGAATTGACAAGGGAAAAGTGGGGTCTGCAACTGGGCTGACAAGGGGGGCTGGAAGGAAACTGACATGTGGGGAAGGTGAGATCTGCAACAGGGCTGACATGGGGGAAGGAGGGGCTGGAAGGGAAATGACAAGGGAAAGGTGGGGTCTGCAACTGGGCTGACGGAGGGGCTGGAAGGAAATTGACATGAGGGGAAGGTGGGGTCTGCAATGGGGATGACACAGGGGGAGGAGGGGGCTGGAAGGGAATTGACATGACGGGAAGGTGGGGACTGCAACAGGATTGACACTGGGGGAGGAGGAGGCTGGAAGGGAACTGACAAGGAAAGGTGGAGTGTGCAATGGGGCTGAACCAGGGGAGAAGGAGGCTCGAAGGGAACTGACGTGAGGGTGTGGTGGCAAGACTGTAGTGGAGCCCAGGGAAATGGATAGAAAACAGACATTTACCCCTAAGCAGAATAATAGTTCAGGGAGTTTTGACTTTGAAACTCCAGCCAAGGAAAAAAAACACACACACAGAGTTGCTGAGTGGAAGCCACGCCCTAGCTCCAAAGCAACCAGGGTAGGTAATGGGGAACACCCAGGGGCGGAGTTTGAAGCCAAAGGGCATTTAAGCTTTCCTAACCAGGGCTCCACACATCAAACAGGGAACTTTTACTTGAGCACAGTAGGTTGCTGAACTCTGTAACCTCCTCAGGTTCAGAAACTGCTAACACCTAATCAAGAGTTAGTGGGCCTGTTTCCTGAGTGCAGTTGAAGCCTGCATAAAAAGCTCCTGTGCCCTGCCCTTTTGAGGCTTTCCTAACCAGGGCTCCACACATCAAACAGGGAACTTTTACTTGAGCACAGTAGGTTGCTGAACTCTGTAACCTCCTCAGGTTCAGAAACTGCTAACACCTAATCAAGAGTTAGTGGGCCTGTTTCCTGAGTGCAGTTGAAGCCTGCATAAAAAGCTCCTGTGCCCTGCCCTTTTGAGGCTTTCCTAACCAGGGCTCCACACATCAAACAGTAAGTAAGGATTTGAGGGTTTCTTTGTTTGGGTTTTTTTTTTTTTTTATTACATTGCTAGCTCTCTGACTGGGAGCTCTTAAAAGGGTTTTGTGTATATTTTTTAAAGCAAGGTTACTTTCATTTTTGCTGTTTTAGGGGAACTTTTACTTGAGCACAGTAGGTTGCTGAACTCTGTAACCTCCTCAGGTTCAGAAACTGCTAACACCTAATCAGGTGTTAGTTCCCTCCCTACCCACCCCAACTCCCACCCACCCCTAGTGAGCGGTCTTGCTTTATAGGGCACCTCCCCCTTTAACAAATCACAGTGAATTGGACCAGCACATTTTGAATATAATTAAAGAGATCTAACTGCTTTTTCTCTGAAAGGACAGCTGCAAAACCGGCTGGAACTTGGTAGATCTCTCTCTTTTTCTTTAACAGATACCTAAGCTCCACAAACAGGACAATGGCTGGGAAAAATCGTATTGCTAAAGCTGTTGCCCCCGTTACAGCTTCTGCCTCGGTCCAGACAGAGGTCCTAATGCCGGTTGAGGAACCGGTTCCATGTGCAGGGAGACTGCATGCTGAAGCTCTGAGGAAACAAGTGGAGGAACTCAGAGAGGAGGTGGCGAGGCTAAGGAGCATTCAAGACAGTGAGAAGTACATTGATGAGATGCTTCTTGCAGCAACCAGGCTCTCCAGCACAGGAGAAGATGGGTGCCAACAGAATGTCGATGGTTGGACAAAAGTCACCAGAGCCTGCAAAATCACCAATCCAACTTCTCCAGCCCTTGAATTGAAGAACCATTATGCAGCCCTGGAAGTGGAGGAGGTGAAAGCATCCCTGGAAAGGGAAGAACCAGAGCTCAAGTACCCCATAGTTGCGGAATCAGTGACCAGAAGGAAACGAAGGGTAGTGGTGGTTGGAGACTCTCTTCTGAGGGGTACTGAGGCGTCCATCTGCCGACCAGACTTGATGTCCAGAGAGGTATGCTGTCTGCCTGGTGCCAAGATCCAAGATGTTACGGAGAGTTTGCCGAGACTCATCAAGCCCACTGACTATTACCCAATGTTGCTAATCCATGTTGGAACAAATGATACTGCCAGGTATACCTCGGAACATATCAAAAGTGACTTCATGGCTCTGGGACAGAGGGTGAAGCAGGTAGGTGCACAGTGTCAGACGGCTGCCTGGGTGAGAATCTTCACACTCTTGGCAAGTGCATATTTCTATATGATTTGCAAGGTATTGTGGGCAATGTAGTTCATTCACACCAAACACAGCTGCTGACAATAATTTAGTTGTGCTCTTGGGTAAAGCCAATAAGATGTTTATTTATGGGGTTATTTCTCCCAACACAGATATGCTTGGTAGCACATAAATTAGGTAACTTGCTTTCAGTGTTAACTTGGAAAAACAAAGTCAAAATCAGGAAAACAACAAATGAAAAGCTACAAAGCAAGAAACAAACTGTTCTTTTTAGGTTAACTTCTGATTACTTCCCACATAGATACAGAAGTGATTCTCTCCTAGCTCACAAGCAATTAGGTAAGGCTTAATTGCTAGCAGTCACCAGCTGAAACCCCTTAGCTGGCTTGCCTTCCACTGTGTGGGTCAAATCCTGCTTCAGGAGCTTTTCTGAGCAGATTAAAGAACAAATTTGTATTTCTTTGTGATGGTTGCTGTACTTTATACCAGAAAGTTACCAACGGAGTTTAGATAGAGAGCAGTCCATATAAACAGGATCCTCATCTGCTATTATTCCCCCTTGTTCAACAAGCATGGGTTCAATATCATGGATTGGCACAGATGAATCTCTCAATGGAGCATTTTCAGGAGAATACTTGTTTCCCTGCTGTCTTTCAAGGTTATAGCTAGGGCATAGATCAGTGTTCAGACCTGAGCTTCCATTGCTGCTAGAGTTCCTCTCTATATAGCCTGGCCAGTATGTAGTCCAGTTCTTATGTCCAGCCTTCCAATCCAGATCCCTGGACACTGGATCTCTCTTCACATACCTTCTGGCACAGGTCTTAGGGTCCATTCCACGTGCAGCAGTCTCCCTCACAGGTAGCCTCTGGTGATTCCTAGCTCTGCAGCACCATTCCTCTGGCTTTCCCCAGTCCAATGGTGTATGCTGGCCCTTGGAATACCTCCCAGTATATGTACTGCTTTGGACTCTTCTAGACCTCTCAAAGGCTTTTCTCTTCCTTCTTCCAAAGGGTCTCTTTCCCTCTCTGTCCGTCCAGTTTGGCTTCTGCTTCTGATGATCCTTCAGATGAAACTGATGATCAAACTCAAGCTGATTCTCAGGATACTGAGGACAATTCTCTGGATATCCAAGGTGATCATGAAGATGGTCATCTGTAGAATAAACTCTACTCTTATTCTGCTTAGATGAGTGTTCCTCCCTAACACAGCGCAGCTGTGCTGAATCAGGCCTTGCCCTTTGAGATGAGTGTTCCATCCTAGCACAGCGCAGCTGTGCTGAATCAAGCCCTGCCCTTTGCAATGAGTGCTTGGGGATTACCTCATAGCCCTTTTGATTGAACACACGTTTTCTCACTTCAGCTCCTCTCATGGCTGTTGGAAACCTGGTGCATTCTGGGACTGGTAGTCTTTTATGGCAAAATTCTGTTTTCTCATTTCTACCAGCACTGACAGGTTGCTTGTTCAGAGACACTTCACCTTTTCTATAGCCCCTTCCTGAGCTATGATAAGCTTCCTTATCACAACAGGTGGTGTTCTCTTCAATCCTCCCTGTTGAGGGTAAAGGCCAAGGCAGAGAGGCTCGCATCCTGGAGATGAATGCATGGCTGCGTGGATGGTGTCTTCGAGAGCGTTTTGGTTTCCTAGACCATGGGATGCTGTTCCAAGGGTTGCAGAGCAGAGATGGCATCCATCTGTCCAAGAAAGGTCAACGCATCTTTGGTAGTAGACTGGCTCATCTACTGAAGAGGGCTTTAAACTAGATTCGTTGGGGATGGGTGAAGAAAGCCCCCAGGTAAGTGAAAGCCCCCAGGTAGGTGATACATTAAATACCTTTATGGAAATGGGTAACAGGGGTAACATATGGAAAGCAGTGTGTATTAATGCCCGTAGCATGGGAAATAAGATCCCTGAAGTTGAAGCTTTGGTGGGAGTAGCTGACTTGGATTTAGTGGCAGTTACAGAAACGTGGTTCACAGAAAACCATGACTGGGATGTAACTATACCTGGCTATACTTTATTCAGAAAGGACAGGGTAGGAAGAAGGGGAGGAGGAGTGGCACTATATGTAAAAACTACTATTAAAGCTTTGGAATTACAGAGCTTAAAAGGGAGAGAGGAGGCATTGTGGGTTAAACTAGAAAGAGGGAAAGAGAAATCTATTTGCATTGGTGTGATATACAAACCTCCCTCACAAGAGGAAGAGGTGGACAGAGAGTTAATTGAAGACATACGCAGCATTGCTAGGAAAGGGGAAGTGCTACTGCTAGGAGATTTCAATATGCCAGATGTTGATTGGCACATTCCTGCTGCAGTATCATATAGAAGTAAGGAGATCCTGGATTCTCTACAGGGAAAACTATTCAGGCAATTGGTAACAGACCCCACACGTGAAGGGGCCATACTGGACTTGGTGCTTACCAATGGTGAAAGTGTTTCTGATGTTGTAGTGGGAGATCATTTTGCATCCAGTGATCACCAGATGGTGTGGTTCAGTATTAGGACTAGGGCTGTTAGAATCCATTCCAAGGTGAAGATCTTAGACTTTAGGAAGACTAACTTTGCGAAGATGGGCCAATACCTCAGGGAGTCGTTAGTGGGATGGGAACAGCTGGGGGATGTAGAAAAACAGTGGGCAAAACTGAAAGGGGGTATTTTAAAGGCAACCAACCTTTTTGTTAAAATGGTAAATAAAGGCAAAAGGAACAGGAGACCGCTATGGTTTTCGAAGGAAGTAGCTGAAAAAGTGAAGAAAAAGAGGGAGGCCTTCATGAAATACAAGAGATCACAGAGAGTTGTATTTGGAAAAACTTAGAGAAGCTAGCAAAGTAGTCAAGAAGGCAAAGATTCAAAAGGAGGAGGAAATAGCCAATGCAATAAAATGGGGGGATAAGACATTTTTCAGATATATTAGTGAGAAGAGGAAGGGCAAAAGTGGTATTGTCAGACTCAAGGGTGCAGGGGGGGAATATGTAGAAGCTGATAAGGATAAAGCGGAATTGCTTAACAAATATTTTTGTTCTGTGTTCACAGATGAAGAACCAGGAGCAGGACCTCAGAAAACACCCACAAATAAGAACAGAAGCGAGGGACATCTTGAACAATTTTCAGAAGACTGTGTTCATGAGAAACTAGCTCAACTTAAAGTAGACAAAGCGATGGGACCGGATGGGATACACCCTGGAATACTGAGGGAACTTGGGGACGTTCTAGCAACTCCACTGACTGACCTTTTCAATGCCTCGTTGGAGTCGGGAGTGGTGCCAAAGGACTGGAGAGAGGCTCATGTGGTGCCTTTACACAAAAGCGAAAGTAAGGATGTGGTTGAAAACTACAGGCCGGTTAGTTTATCTTCGGTGGTGAGTAAATTATTGGAAACACTGCTGAAAGAGAAAATAGTGAAGTTTCTGGAGTCCGGTGGATTACAGGATCCGAGGCAGCATGGATTCACCAGAGGCAGGTCTTGCCAGACAAATCTGATTGATTTTTTTGACTGGGTGACCAGGGAGTTGGACCGAGGGAGAGCTCTAGATGTGGTGTATTTAGATTTCAGTAAAGCCTTTGACACTGTTCCTCACAGGCGACTTATAAACAAACTGAGCACCCTAGGGATGGACCCTAATGTTACTGCTTGGGTTAGAAATTGGTTGGGTGGGAGGCGACAAAGAGTACAAGTAAATGGAGCTCACTCTGAGGAGAAGGATGTTACCAGTGGTGTGCCCCAGGGATCTGTCCTTGGTCCGATTCTTTTTAACATCTTTGTTAGTGATATAGCAGAAGGGCTGTCGGGTAAGGTTTGCCTCTTTGCGGATGATACCAAAATCTGCAATAGAGTAGACACCCAGGAAGGTGTAGATAACATGAGGAGGGATCTAGCTAAGCTTGAAGAATGGTCTAGAATTTGGCAGCTGGGATTTAATGTTAAAAAATGTAAGGTCATGCATTTGGGCTGCAGCAATCCAAGGGAGCAATACAGTATAGGAGGTGAAGTACTTTTGTCCACTAAAGAAGAGCGGGACCTAGGCGTGGTTGTGTCTGATGATCTTAAAGTAGCTAAACAGGTAGAAAAGGCGACGGCAAAAGCTAGAAGGATGCTTGGGTGCATACGGAGAGGAATGGCTAGCAGAAAAAAGGAGGTGATAATGCCTCTGTATAAGTCTTCGGTGCGACCTCATTTGGAGTATGGTGTGCAATTCTGGAGACCGCACCTTCAAAAGGATGTGAACAGGATGGAGTCGGTGCAGAGGGTTGCTACTAAAATGATTAATGGGCTTCATTATAAAGCATATGAGGACAGACTTAAGGATCTTAATATGTACACCTTAGAGGAAAGGCGGGATAGAGGTGATATGATTGAGATGTTTAAATACCTCCGTGGCATAAATGTTCAGGGAGGGAGCCTCTTTCAATTGAAAGCAAGTTCTGCTACGAGGGGACATGGGATGAGGGTGAAGGGAGATAGAATCAGGAGTGATATGCGGAAATATTTCTTTATGGAAAGAGTAGTGGATCCGTGGAATAGTCTCCCAGTGGAGGTGGTAGAGATGAGGACAGTAACTGAATTCAAAAAAGCATGGGACCAACACAGAGGATCTCTAAAGGTAAAAAGTGGACTGTTGTAGTTGTCATGGAAGGACAGACTAGATGGGCCTTGTGGTCTTTTTCTGTCATCATGTTTCTATGTTTCTATGAAACAGGAAGAGAGGAGACAACCGGGGAACCTGGAAGAGAAGGAGCAACCGAGGAACCTGGGAGAGAGAGAGCAACCGAGGAACCAGGAGAAGGGAAAGGTTCTTGCAAGAAAGCTGAGAGAGAGAGGTGTTCTAGAAACAGCCTCAGGAAAGGTTCTTGTGGCAGCCAGCACACAGGAAACTACAGCTCTGAAGTTAGCCCATGTTGTAGGAGCATTACAGCAGGCCCTGAAGACAGGAGAGGTTATCCTGGTGAAAGTGCTGTCTTTGAGCAGAGCACGGGCGTGGTCCTGCCAGAACCTGGGGGAAGAGTTTCACCTCGAGGAAGGTCTGTAAAGAGCTCTATTACTAGAAGTAAGGTGAGCCCATTTGAAACCTTGCATAGTTTATTAAAGGATAAGAATCCCCTCAGCCCTTCCAGCATTCCTCAGCATAGAAAGAGGTGTCATTGGGAGAAGGTTTTAAAGTTATTAGAAGAAATAAAACCTGAAATCCCAGAAGCTGATTCCAGCCAGATACTAACTGACCCCGAGTATGAGAGCATGCAGGTAGATAACTATGATTCTGATAACAGTTCTGCCGACTCACGAATGGACTGTTCTTTGTGTGTAAAGCAAAGGTGAAGAAGCTGTAAAGTTTAAAACTGAGAAAACCCAGAAGCTTTGTACTTACCTGTTCTGCTAGAAATGTTTGGAAGGAAGTTACTAACATTTTAAAGCTGGCAGAGAATGTTCAGAAGTGCTGATATGAATGCTTAAGAAGTCACTACCTAAACGTATAAACAGCCAGAAGTAAAGTGGGTTGTGCTTTGCATAGTGCTCAGTTTGGAAGAGCAGTTATTTGGGCTGAACTGAGCAAGGAACCCTTAAGCTGTATTCTTGAACTGTGGAAAAAGATATACTACTGGTATGATAAGCTGACTGAAGCAAGTGCTACCGGTGTTGCTGTGAAAGTTCCTTTTTCTTTATTTGGAGAAGCATCCTACTTTTGTTGCTGTATGTTTGAAAGGGCAAAAGAAGAAAAGAATAAATTTTTCCTGTATTTGCCTTCAACCCTCGGCTACTCATTTTTTCACAACTACAGCCCCAAAAGCCTTGGCTCTGGGAACCCGTAATACCAAGGGACAATAGGAGGTACGTCCACTGCCTATAGGCAACCGCCTAGCCAGCAGTGGGCGCGACAGAGGGGAAGGTGGGGTCTGCAATGGGGATGACACAGGGGGAGGAGGGAGCTGGAAGGGAATCGACATGATGAGAAGATGGGGTCTGCAACTGGGTTGACACTGGAGGAGGGGGGCTGGAAGAGAAATGACAAGGGAAGGTGGGGTCTGCAAGGGAGTTGACATGGGGGAAGGTGGGAACTGCAACGGGACTGACACAGGGGAAGGTGGGGGCTGGAAGGGGGCTGACATGGGGGGAGGAGAGGGCTGGAAAGGAGCTGATACCTGGGGATGGTACTGGAGGGGGACTGGAAGGGTGATGATACTAGGGAAGAAAGAAGGATGGAAGGGAGCTGATATCTGGGGATGGGACTGGTAGGTATCTGGGTAATGGGGGTGGGGGGCTGGAAGGGAGGTGACACTGGCACTGGGATGGTATTTGGACTAGAAGAGGCTGGACAGTGAGGAAAGAGGGGGACTGGAAGGGAATGGACACCAGTGGAAGTCCTGGGAATGCAAGGAGGTTGAAACTGCAAGGTACTGGGAGGGGAGGACTGGAAAAGGGGGCTGATACTGGGTAGGGTTACTAGGTCTGGAAATAGGCTGATGGAAGGAAGTGAAGAAAACAAAAGAAGAGAGAAGAAATGGCAGATGGATATAGACCATAGAAAGAGAGCTGATAGGAAAGCAGAAGCCTCAGATCAGGACCAGCATGATCAGAGAATAGGATGATCACACAACAAAGGTAGAAAAAATAATTTTATTTTCAATTTAGTGATTAGACTTTGCACAATCTTTATGTTGAACTATATCTCCTATTTATCTGATATTGCACTTCATGCAGTCTGGCTTCTTGGAGATTCAGTTTAATTTTTGTCTACATATGTTTATTTTTACTTTAGGTTGTAGTCACTTATTCTGTACTTCAGGGGTTTTCAACCCAGTCCTCGGGAAACCCTAGGCCAGTCAGGTTTTCAGGATTCCCAGAATGAATATGCATGAGAAAGATTTGAATGTTCTGCCTTCATTATATGCAAATCTATCTTATGCATATTCATTGTAGGAATCCTAAAAACCTGACTGGCCTAGGATTCCCTGAGGACTGGGTTGAAAACCTATGCTATTGGTGAGGGTCTGTGTTCTGAGTGTGTGACTGAGGCCATGTGTTCTATTTCATGAAGTTTGTACATAGGGATCTTTACAGTACTGTAGTATCTTGACTTGTTCAGCTTTTCAAATAGGTGTATGGATGTTCTAGGGATTACAGCAGTATTTATAGTGCGTTGTTTTTCTAGGAAGGTTCCTTATGTGAGTTTTGGAAGTTTATCATGGTATGGTATGGTAGATTTGGCCTTGTAGATCTTTGGTGACTTTTGTAGGGTTTTATATTGGTTCCCAATATGAAGGGTACCAGAGAATGTTTGTTGTTATTGTTGAGAAGACCAGAATCAGATTTTTTTTTTTTAATATATTGAGTTCTGAGGATGAATGTCCTACTTCTGCTCTGCACCCATTGTTGAGGGAGAGGTTTCTGTGGATGCAGAATATACGAGGGGGTACCCAAAAAAAACAGGAATAACATTGCCGTGGGCGGAGCTTGTGTAGTACGCACTTCTGCCGCTAGGCGTGTGTAGTGCAACTCATTGTCAGTTCAGTGCCGCCTGTGTTGTCGACCTGGCTTGTTCTGTTCATCTTCAGTGATTGTTTTTGCTAGCGCTGTTTTGTTCTTGTTTCTTTTTTTATGATGAGAAGTTTAAGTGAACAACGTGCAGCTGTGAAATTTTGCTTTTTACTCGGTAAAAATGCTGCTGAAACTGTTTTAATGTTGAAAACAGCTTATCAAGATGACGCTATGGGAAAAAGTCAAGTGTACCAGTGGTTTGCTCGGTTTAAAAATGGCGACATGTCGATTGATGACAAACCTCGTTCTGGGCGTCCATCAACTGCCCGAATCAACGAAAATATTGAAAAAATTAGAGAGCTTGTGCTCACAGACCGTCGACAGGCAATTGATCAACTGTCAGAGATTAGTGGGTTATCTTGGAGCTCGGTTCAGCGCATTTTAACGGAAGATTTGGGAATGAAAAGGGTTGCTGCCAAGTTTGTTCCTCGGGTTCTGACTGACAATCAAAAGGAACATCGAGTTGAAACATGTCGTGTTTTGAAACAACAGCTTGAAACTGATCCAGATTTTCTGTCAAAGGTCATTACAGGTGATGAGTCATGGTGCTATGATTACGACCCAGAAACAAAGCAACAGTCAAGCCAATGGAAGACGTCATCGTCACCCCGTCCAAAAAAATGTCGTCAAGTCAAATCAAACATCAAAACAATGCTGATTTGCTTTTTTGATGCCAAGGGGGTAGTTCATTCAGAGTTTGTTCCCCCAGGTCAGACCGTCAATCAAACCTTTTATTTGGAAGTTTTAAGAAGATTGCGCAACAGTGTTCGTCAAAAAAGACCCGATTTGTGGCAGACAGGAGACTAGTTCTTCCACCACGACAATGCACCTGCACACACAGCCATCTCGGTTAGACAGTTTTTGGCTAAAAATGGCATGGTTCCGCTGCCCCACGCACCTTACTCGCCTGACCTGGCTCCGTGCAACTTTTTCTTATTTCCACACATGAAAAGGGGCATGAAAGGACACCGATTTGACAACATTGAAGAAGTCAAGAAAAAAAGGAGGGAGGAGCTGTCAGCCGTTTCTAAAGATGACTACAAAAAATGTTTCGAACAGTGGAAGCACCGGTGGGACAAATGTATCAGTTGTAATGGAGAGTATTTTGAAGGGGATAAGGTTGTTTTGTAAAGAATTTGAAATAAATAGCTTTTAAAAAATAATTCCTGTTTTTTTTGGGTACCCCCTCGTATATTCAAAAAGTAAAAAGCGAGAACCATAACACAGTATATAACAAAATAAAATGAGTTATAATTTGGGTTTGATTCCCACTAGCACTCCTTGTGGCCTTGGGCAAGTCACTTAACCCTCCATTGCCTCGGAAGAAAGGCCTGGCAATCTACTTCCGCTCACACTGCCAAGAAAACCCAGGAGCTTCTGGGTCGCCAGTAGTCAGCACTGACTCGAAGGCATTCATTGCATTGTATTGCATTATAAACTGTGCCGTGGTTCTCACTTTTTCTTTTAGCTCCTTGGTATCCAAGCATCTTGCATTTGCTTTGTTCTTTTGCAGAATTTTTTTTTTTTTTTTGTGCCATCAAGTCAGTGTTGACTCATAGCGACCCAGCTACCTCTGGGTTTTCTTGGCAATGTACCACCGGAAGTAGATTGCCAGCCTTTTCTTCCGAGGCAATGGAGGGTAAAGTGACTTGCCCAAAGTCACAAGGAGTGTCAGTGGGGATTGAACCCTTGATCTTCTGGGTACTAGGCAGTTCCTCTAACCACTAGGCTACTCCTCCACTCCTTTGCAGAATATATATTTACATTAACACCATACTGGTCCAGTGTGCAATTTCAGGAGTTATGCTGGGGTTGCCAAGCCTTTCTTGGTTACAAAGTCTCTCTTGTTTTTCAAGGGCGGGGAGTGCTGTGTTGGGGCGCCAAGTTGCTCCTGTTTTTGTGGAAATGGAGGTGCTTTAGTGTTGGCTGGGGGGGGGAGGGGAACTGGAATATGTATTGTCTTTGAGAGTTGCAGTTTTGTGTTCTTTTTGCTGCCAGACTGAAATTTAAAATATTTTGTCATGTCCGATTAAAGGAGATTTCAAATTTTAAGGGAATGTCTCAGTTTAATTTTGTTTAGTAGCCTGATAGCTTCACCGCTGCTGAGTTCCGGACTTTTCCAACTCTAGCACAATCCAATCCAACATTTGAATTCATGGATACAAGGATTAGTTTCTCATTTTATATCTTCCCTCCTCATCAATAATCTGGTCATAGCAAAATAAATCTGATGTGCAGATTGGTGATGGTCTGATTGGGGGGGTGGGCTGTGTAAGTGACTTTTCATTAATCAAATTTAATGGGGGGGTTTTATTATGCATTTTATTGTAACATCTGTTTTACTAAATGGGATGTATATGGTTGGAAACCACCTAGGATTTTAGATTGGCAGCACTCGTATATTTTAAAATAAAGCAAGCTAAATTTATGCAAATAATGCTGCAATGATTCTCCTTACATGGTTCTGCATCACCATCATGCTGCCACTGGGAGGAAGTAAACAGTGGTGGGGGGGGGGTGAACTAGGAGGTGGAGGAAAGCAGAAACCTCAGATTGGACAAGCATGATCAAGAATAAAATGGTCAGACAAAGGTAGAAGAGAATTTTATTTTCAATTTAATGAACAGTCTTGGTGCTATCTTCATATTTTATAAAGTACATGGAAATGCATCTCTTTGTATTTCTCTGGCCTGGCATGCAGAATCGGACTTTTTGCGGTTTCAGTTTAATTTTTATCTATACGCGTATATGTTTGTTATTAGGTTAGGGTCACTTATTCTGTACTTTGGTGAGGGCCTGTGTTCTGAGTTTGTGGCCAAGGCCAGGTCTTCTGTTAACATGGAGTTTGTACGTAGGAATCTGTTCTATAGTAATCTGAATTGTTCAGCTTTTCAAATACGTGTTTGGATGTTCCAGGGCCTGCTGCATTATTTACAGTTATGGTTTTTTTGGGTAGGCTTCTTATATGAGTTTTGGAAGTTGAGCTGGTATGGTAAAGTAGGTTTGCTCTACAGATCCTCAGTGACTTTGTTGTAGGGTTCTGTATTAGTTCACAATATGCCTGGTACTGGAGAATGTTTGTTGTTGTTAGTGAGCTAGTCTGAATCAGATTTTTTTTTAAGAAATTGAGCTCTGTGGGTGAATATCCTACTTCTGCTATGCACCCATTGTTGAGGGAGGGGGTTCTGTGGATGCAAAATATATGTTCAAAAAAGAAAAAACATAAGTTTATAATAACAAAATAAAAATGAATTATAATTTGATGTTATAAACAGTGCTACGGTTCTCGCTCTTTCTTTTAGTTCCTTATGTGCAAACATCTTGCATTTCCTCCACATTATCTAAACTGCTTTTTGGTTTGGTTCAGTCCTAGACTGGAGTTTTGAGAAAGACACCCCCCCCACCCCCGCTCTGAGGGGAGCGCCATCTCATCTCTCGCCTTAGGCAGCAGATTGCCTTCAGCCGCCCCTGGACCCCACACTAATAAACAGACAGTGGGTGAACAGGGGGTGGAAGAGCGAGGAATTAAACCAGGGCTGGGGGTCGGAGTTTATACCCCCATCTAAGGCTGAGGCCTAACTCTTGATTTATTGCATGCTTACTTGTTTGAATACCTGTTAAACAGTTGGTTCCTCTTTTTAGGAAAGGATTGGTTTGTGTATATGGGAATGGAAGGTGTTCATTCTGCGGAATATGTGAGCATGCGGAATAGGGAATAAGGGGGAGTGTGTGCTTGTGGAGAGACGTATGCAAGCAGTTAGTGACTTGGCTAGACAGTGGGGGGGGGAGGACAAGGAGGAGATGGGGAGGGAGTATTCCATGAGGCCTGGGAACGATGAGACGGGATTGGCAACCGAGGACCCTCCGGGCAGGAGCGATAACACTGCCCCCCTCTTGGATTAGGTCCTATGAACTGCTCCCCCCCCATTAGAGAGAGGACACATGAGGGTACAGCTGGGAGCATGCTGCATGGAGTACTGCTCGGCTAGATGGTTGGAAAGTGACAGCGGGAAGGAAAGAGTGTTAGTAACTAAGGTGGGAGGGCGGGAGGCGGACGGGGCAAATTGAGATAGGGAAGAAGCATGGGAGTGTGAATGTCGGCTGAGTAGAGAGGAAGTGGAAGGATAGGGGACCAAAAGAAGACATTGAGGGGGCGTGGGTCAAAGAGGTGCAGATTGGCCCAGATGAAATTTCAGATCATTCATCCATATGGATGGAACTCAATTGGAGCGATCAGAGGCCACCTAACTGGGTGTGGACTTTCCGTTCAAACTTTACAGGGATGAACAGTTCTATAGGTATCATTGAGAACGCTGGCAATCGTACAGTGCTCATAATGAGCAACATAAAGATAATCCCAAACTCTTATGGGAAACAGCAAAAGTTGTTACCAGGAGAGAAATTACTGCATACAGTATGTAGCGAGAAGGCGATGGCTACTTAACACGCATGTGGTCCGGCTAGAATGACAGGTGGTCTTGGAAAGCATAGTTACACACCTGTAACAGGTGATCTCCGGGAACAGCAGGAATTTAGTCTTCACATATGGGTATCGTCGGTACCGACGGAGACTGCGCGGGAACGCTCCCCAGCGTCCAATTAGAAAGCTTTTGGGAGCATCCCACAGCGCCTGCATGCTGCCTTCCCGCTTTTCCCAACTGCCTCTCTCCAGCTGAGTTTTAAAGCTGAGACAAAAGAGAGAGAGAGGGAAAGGAAAGGAAAGAGATAGAGAGATACAACTCCTAGGGGAGGTGGGTGGGTTGTGAAGACTAAATTCCTGCTGTTCCCGGAGATCACCTGTTACAGGTGAGTAACTATGCTATCTCCAGGAACAAGCAGGAATGTAGTCTTCACATATGGGGACTCCCTAGCTTTAGATGCCAGGGAGAGACCCCAGAAGTTGTGTGTCCCTGAAAAAGGGCTCCACTTCCCCCCATGGATCTCTGGCATCCAACCAGGGATGGTGGTAGGAGTTGATTAGGTATGGAACAGGGGTTGGAGAACAGCCTGACCAAACAAGGCATTCTGGCGGGAGTCCTTGTCCAAGCAGTAATGGGCTGTGAAGGTATGAACCGAGGCCCAGGTGGCTGCTCGACAGATGTCGTCGATAGACACAGAGTGTAGATGAGCCATTGAAGCTGCCATGGCTCTCACATTGTGAGCTGTGACATGGCCCTCAAGAGGAAGATTCTTACTCTGATAGGCAAAGGAAATACACTGAGCAATCCAGTTTGACAGTGTTCTCTTGGAGACTGGAAGTCCCAAATGAGAAGGATCAAAAGCAACAAAGAGCTGAGAGTACTTTCTATGTAAAGTCATTTTTATTATTTTCACATAAAGCATACAATCAGTCAGGCCGTCAAAGTGCCCACTAACAGCAACCATCAAAAATCTAAATTCCTATAGCAACTGAGGAATACAAACACAACCTGCACAGATTCAAGAACAGAGTAAATAACAGAGTACTTAACAAAGATACCAAAGGTGCGCTAAATACAATTGCAGAGTACAGTCGCCGCTGGGGCCCCTCAGGTTGTATTCTGAGTACAATATAGGTGCCACCCTCGCCCAACCGTAAACAAAACTGGATAGCTAGAGTCTATACCCCTCCACCCCCCTCCTCACCCATAACAACCCCCTCTCCTCCCCCCCTTCCCCTAAACCACCCACCCTCTCCTTGTCTAGAAATGACCTCCAATACCCCCTCTACAATGCTCTCCCAGTCTCAGCCGCCTAAACCACCCCTCCGCACAATAGAGCTTGCCGCCAGGGACACTAATCCCAATCCTAGCCCTGTACCCCCCCTTGATCTGAACTCGAGGTCTGCAATAGGGGCGCCCAGATAGTTTGGAAGCGTGTCCAAGCTTTACCCCCAAGAAGTCGGGCCGTTCTACCTTCCATGTGCATGAGTTCACCCACCTGTCGTTCCCATTCCACAAGCCCCGGGCCACCCTCCGATAACCAATGCCATAAAATACAATGTTTAGCTACTAGAAAACTCTTCTCACACAGCCGCTACTGGGCTGCTGTCCCCTGGACCCCTAAACATCCCACATGAAATAAACACCACGTAAGGTGTAGGTCTACCTCCCCGCCCACCCAGAGTGCCAATTTGTTCCTCACCGCCTCCCAAAATATTTGAATTAGGGGACAGAACCAAAAATGGTGCGACAGGGTACCCACGTTCCTCTTACAGAGACCACACACATCCGACGCCAGAAGCCCCATCCTCCGCGCTCCAGTCTCAGAAATATATGCTCGCCACAAAAGCTTGAATTGTAACTCTCGGTAACGGACAGCTTCGGAGAGCTCCCGAATTCTACGAAATGCTATCTCGACCAACTCTACTGTGAGGTCTGCCACTCCCATCCCGTCTCCATCGTTCTACCAGAGAAATTAGACCCTCCAAGTTTCCAGGAGGAACCAAAAGCTCCTTCAACTTACTGGCCGTGGGATGTTCCTGACAGTTCTCCAGTAATAACCAAAGACTATGATCACGTGAGAGCAACCCATTCCCACCAGGGATACTGCCCACATAATGCCGCACTTGTAAGTAATAATAAAACGTCGCTTTCTGCAGATTATACCGTCTCGACAATATGTGGAAAGAGTCGAGCTGATCCGAAGCCTCCAATCGCAGCTGCCCAAGGTACTCAATACCCGCCCGCGACCAAATCTGACCTATCCCACTAGCACTCCCCGGTAGGAAATTTCTAATGCCCATCAGGGGCAAGCAGTCCGTGGCTCTCCAAGGCCGACCTCGGGATCGACATAAGAGCTTCCACACCACTCGCAGCGTGCGCAGATAAGAGGACGCCCTCCAAGCCGGCGGAAGCATTGTTCCCCCACAATGGAGCAAGTAGATCCTGTGCCACTTCTCCGATAATTGATCGATCAGGGTAATCGGCATCTTCTCGTCGTTCCCCACCACCAGATCACTTAAACGCCGCGCTACATAGCAAAGATTATAGGACCGCAGAGGGGTCAAGCCTAGGACCCCCTCATCAACCGGCCGCATGAGCGTCTCTAACGCGATATGCGCTCTCCGAGACCTCCACAAAAAGCGACCTGTTTGTGAAGCTCCCGCAGATCTGGTCTAGTTAGCCAGAGCGGTAGATTCCGCAGTAGATACAACCAGCGGGGCCACTCTATCATCCGCACAAGTGCAACCCGCCCCATCAGAGACAGAGGGAGGTCCTTCCACCTTTGCAGTTTCGCTATCGTAGAGGTAAGGAGGGGGTCGAACATTTGCTTCATAGAGGGCTTGCAAACGTGCAGGGATTTGAACGCCCAAATATCGAATGTGCCCCTTCGCCCAACTAAGCGGAAATGTTCCCCGCCAACTACGTCGAGACTGATTATCCACATCTAAGACCATCGATTTCGTCCGGTTGATGCGGAGCCCTGAGAACCCGCCAAAGTGCTCAATCGCGCGGAGGGCCTCCGGCAGTGACCTCATCGGCTGCGTCAGACACAACATGAGATCGTCTGCAAATGCGCTGACCTTAATGCTCCCTTCCCTCCATTCAATGCCCGGTATCTGCGCAGACGCTATCAGGGAAAGTAGAAGTGGTTCCAATTGTAACACATATAATAGAGGAGAGAGCAGACAACCCTGTCTCGTACCCCGATGTAGCGAAAAGGGCTGGGAGCACACCCCCCCTGCATCTACTACTGCCCGGGGGGCTGCATATAGCGCCTGCAGCCACTGTAAAAAAGCACCCTGAAACCCAAACCGCCGGAGGGCCGCAAACATATAGCGCCAGGACACCCTGTTGAAGGCCTTCTCAGAGTCTAAGCTGACGAGAATCAGCGGGTCCCGAGCAAGCAAGGTCTGCTCCATACCCAGCAACACCCTGCTGATATTAACCGAGGCCTCTCTACCTTTAACAAATCCCGCCTGGTGAGGACCCACCAGCTTGGGCAGGAACAGCTGGAGTCGGGCTGCTAACACCGATGCAAAGAGCTTCTGATCTTCGTTGATCAGTGAGATAGGTCTATAGGAAGTAGGGTCCTCAGGGTCCTTTCCTTGTTTTGGAATTAATGTAATTCTGGCCGTTCGCATATCTCTCGGGAAGGTGCCTAGTTCTGCTACCTCACCATATAGCGCTGCCAGCGTGGGGACCACCGATAATTCTAACATTTTATAAGCCTCATAAGTGAACCCGTCCGGACCGGGAGCCTTGTGCGATTTTCCGGCTCGGATCACTCTCTGAATCTCCTCTCCCGTGATCTCGTGATTCAGCACTGCTGTCTGCTCTGTCGAGAGCCGTGGAAGCGAAACGCGCTCCAAAAAGTCATCCATTGAGAGCGCTTCCCCTTCCTCCGATGCATACAACTTTTCATAAAAAGAATGAAACACCCGTGCCACCTCCTCCGCCCTCGTATGTCACCTACTCTCTTCATCTCGAATCACCGTCACCCCACGGGGTCCACCTTGGTCTCTCACCAATCGAGCTAACAGCTGCCCCGACCTATCTCCATAGCGAAAAAACTGATGTCGATAGTACTGCTGAGACTGGATGGCTCTCTCCTGTAACAGACCATTCAGCCGTTTCTGAGTCTCAACATAGCTCGCAAGTCCACCTGGACGTCTGAGTGCCAGGACCTTTGCTTTGCGGAGCTCCCCGGTCAGTCGGAGCACCTCCGCATTAACTCTCTTCCGCTCCGCCCCTACATAAGCAATGGTGTGCCCACGGAGAACTGCTTTCCCTGTCTCCCAGAAGGAGGCCATCGAGCTTGCTGTCCCCTCATTGAACTGAACATATTCAGCCCAATGCCAAGCCACATAATCTCGAAAATCCGGACTTTTCCCAAGGTGGCTGGGTAAAGTCCACTTGGTAGCCCCCATCCGCTCACATCGCCACTCCAAGCTGACCATGGCATGATCTGACACAAGAATAGGTCCTATCTCCGCCTGGAGCACATTCCCGAACCATTGCTACGACACTAAAATATAATCAATTCTCGACCACGTTTGGTGGGCGCGCGACAGATGTGTGTAGTCTCTGCTATCCTGATGAAGCATTCTCCACGCATCGACAAGTTCTCCCATTTCACACAGGTAGCTTACTCCCCTACTACTCCAGCCTCTCCCCATGTAGGGGCGAGAACGGTCTAAGGAGGGATCATGAGGGCAGTTATAGTCCCCTGCCAGAATGACCGGGATTTTAGGGGCACCCAAAACCTTGTGGAGAATAGTTTAAAAGAACTCATGCTCATAGTTATTGGGAGCGTACACATTCCCAATGAACAGCTCTTCACCCTGAAGCTTAATGTGGGCAAAAAGAAATCTACCCTTGGGATCCTCCTCCACCTTTAAAACCTCACAGGTTAAACGCTTATGAATCAA
The DNA here is from genome assembly GCA_033557465.1 of Ichthyophis bannanicus. NCBI lineage: Eukaryota > Metazoa > Chordata > Amphibia > Gymnophiona > Ichthyophiidae > Ichthyophis > Ichthyophis bannanicus. The sequence continues at coordinate 448,917,950 of CM066032.1, forward strand.
AATTGCAACCCCTTTTCGTTGCATGTCTGAGGAGGCAGACAGGACCGTCCCCACCCAGTCTCGTTGTAGCTTGGAATGCTCTTTAGCAGTTAAGTGCGTCTCCTGCAACAGAGCCACCTGGGCCTTTTGTCGTTTAAGGGCTTGTAAGATTTTAGTACGTTTCACAGGAGTAGTGATCCCTCCAACATTCCAGGTCACAATTTGCAAATCAGGGGGGGTAGTGTAATCTCTCAGCGCACAAAACCTTGAGATGAAACATCTGGGTCTGAGCATGGGGCAGCCCAGCCTCTACCCCACCCCCACTCAACTTAGCTCTATAATCTGGGGCTCTCCACAACCGGAGAAACCGCAACCTATCAGGAGGTATAGGCCATTGTTCAAGCAGATCTCCCAAGGATTCCCTATCCCCTCCCAACCCCCCTTCTCCCCCCCCACCCCCCCCTCCCCGTTCCCTTCCCCAGCACCCCCTAAAAGCATCACCAACCATGTCCCTCAGTTCCCTTGACTGAGGTCTAGGTCAAAGCAATGCCACAGGGCAGCCCCAGTAGTCCTCCCTGCTCCCCACCTGTCCCACAGTGTACTTCAAACGCAGATCATTACAGAATCCCACAGCATAACCTGTTAAAACGCTGCGCAATTAGGAAGGAAGAAAGAGACAAAAGACACCCAATATATAGCACAAACTATAAACCGGTCCGCATGTCCATGACTCCTCTCGGTCTCCCCTGCCACCAGAGTCGTAGACCAGGCTCCTCAACCTGGGCAGTGATCCTGGAAATGAAGGTCTGTCCCCACAAACGGGATGGGCAGCTCTCCCTCCTTTTTAATCTTCGCCTCCGACATCAGTGGCTGTTGTCCCATCTCTCAGTCCTCCGTGTGCACTGGGGGAGGTTTCGCCAGAAACTGTTTCGCCTGCCCAGCTTGTTCAAAAGTATGCGCCTTCACCTGGAAAGTGACCCTTAACGTGGCTGGGAAGGCCAAGGTGAAGCGGGCCTTCCGGCAGAATAACTCTGCACAAATTGGTGCGAACTCCCTCCGTTTTGCTGCCACCGTCGCCGAGTAATCCTGAAACATTAATATTTTGCGGTTGTTCAGCAACAGCTCAGGTATTTTCCTGTAGGCCTGCAAGATTTGGGTCTTGTGTTGAAAATTGAGAACCCGCAATATCACCACACGGGGTCGATCACCATCCTCTCGGCGGGCACCCAGCCGGTGTGCACGTTCGATTTTAAGGAGACCCCGCAGGTCCTCTAGGCCCAAGGCCTCCGGTAGCCATGTTTCCAGGAAGGAGAGCAACTCTCTCTCAGCTTTCTCCTCTCCAATCCCCAGAATCCGCAGATTGTTTCGCCGCGAGCGGTTTTCTAGATCATCCAGCTTCTGCTGGATCTCCTGTAAAATTTGTGCGTGTTTGGTCGCTTCTCTCTCACGGCGCCCCTCTTCGCCCTCCAGGCTAGCAACCCGATGTTCCAATTCATCAACTCGTTTGCCAAAGTCTGCCAACGAGTCCTCCATGCCATCCAGCTTTTTCATTAACATGTCAAACTTCGGGTCCAGGAGCTTAACCACTTCCTTGGCTAGCTCCGCTGGGGCTGAATCTATACTCTCACCCCCTGGCGAGGTGGGCTGCGTCAGTGCCGACGTTGAAGGCCCAGCTTTGGGCAGCTTCTCTCGATCTCGCTTTGGCGCGAGCGGCATGGCAGGGCAACACTGACTCCCACCGTGGGTAGCGCTCAGCTTCGGAAACACTCTCGAAGAATAGGGGAGAGGTGGAGAGACAATTAGCAAGGTTTATAGCAGATTAATTCTCGTGGCTGCCCCGGAGCGAGCGGAAAGCGTCCGCACTCACTCACGCATCACATGACCTCCCCGAGAGGACTTTCTATGTTGCTGTGTTCTTTGTAAGTAAAAGGCTAAAGCTCTTTTACAGTCCAAGGTATGAAGATTCCTTTCTGCATTTGATGCATGAGGCCTTGGAAAGAACACTGGTAGGTAGACCGCTTGGTTTAGATGAAAAGGCGAGACCACCTTTGCCATAAAGTGTGGATGAGTCCTAAGGACTACCTTGTCATGATGGAACCTTGTATAAGGTGGATCAGCCACTAGTGCATGCAACTCACTGATGCGACGTGCTGATGTGACTGCAATGAGAAAGATAACCTTCCAAGAAAGGAATTTCAAGGAGGTAGTAGCTAATGGTTCAAAAGGTGGCTTCATGAGCTGACCAAGAACCAAGTTTAAGTCCCATGCCACAGGTGGTGGCCTAATGGGAGGCTTAGTTAGCAGAAGGCCTCTTATAAATCTTGCTATAAGAGGATGGGAGGAAATAGGTTGTCTATTTAGGGGCTTGAAGGAAGCTACAATAGCACTCAATGGACGCTCACTGAGTTAGTCTTAAGTCCTGCATTGGATAAATGAAGGAGATACTCCAGTATTCCAGAGGTACCGCAAGGGGGTTAAGACCCTTCTGCGAACACCATATGGTAAACCTTTTCCACTTGAAAGCATAAGAGCGTCTTGTGGAAGGCTTCCTGGAAGCATAAAGGATATCCTTTAATGGCTGAGGAAGGTTAAGATCATGAAGATCTAGGCCTTCAGCAACCAAGCCCTGAGATGCAGAGACTGGGGATTGGGATGCCATAACATTCCGTTCTCCTGAGACAGGAGATCTGGAGCAGACCCTAACTCCTGGGAGGGAGCTTGAGAGAGATGTAGAAGCAGAGGGTATCACACTCGCCGTGGCCAATGTGGAGCTATGAGAATCATATGGCCTCTGTCTCTCTGAAGCTTGAATAGGGTTTTGGGAATTAGGTGAATGGGTGGAAAGGCATACAGGACTGGAAAGGGGGGCTGTTACTTCTGGAGAGAAATCTGAAATTGTGAGTATATACTTCTGGGAATTTTTCTGAAAGGAATTTTTTTTCTTTTAAAGCTAATTAATCTGTGAACCCACTATTTTTTTGTTAAATCAGTCAGGGCCTAGTAGCAACAGTTTAAGATTCAATTTAAAAACACAGAAGATAACTTTCTGGTTACCTTTCATACCCAGTAGACAGCTGTAGTTTAAATTTCATAGTCACTCAGGGCCTAGCATCAGCAAAGTACTTTTAGTTTCAAATTAAAACACAGAAGAGAGCTTTCTGGTTAAATTTAGAATCCAGCAGAGAGCTTGTAGTTTAAATTTCATAATAGGTTAGAGCCTAGTAGCAGCAAAGAGCTATAATTTAAATCAAATCAGAATATAGTTTTCCTCAGCAGCACAGGACAAGGTACTGTGTAGCAGCCCTTTTTTAATAAGTGTTATATCCCTCCCTCCCTCCCCACACCCACCCTCCCCTGGGAAAATCACAGCTTTATAGGTACTTGCACAACTTAAAAGACAGGAGGTGCTCTCAGGTGAAGCTCATTACCCAAATCAGTCATACACCAAGGACCTGAGATTAATTAAGCTTCAGGTGAACAAGGTATATTAAACTTCTTAGGTACAGTTTTAGTGGTATAAATATCCATTGCACCCTTTAGTACATATAGAACTTAAAGATCTAAACACAAACTTAAAACTAAGATGCAGACAGCAGTCCAGCAGCGGGATGTGGGCTTTCCAGTCTTTTGCATTGAGTGTCACATGTATGATTTTCTCCCAGCTGGAGAGAGGTCTTACGTGTGCACTAGGTGCAAGGAGCTCTCTGCTCTCAGGGAACGAGTCCGTTCTCTAGAGGCTAGAGTAGCAGACTTGGAAAACATAAGACAGACAGAGAGGTACATAGACGAGACCTACAGGGATATAGTCCTGAAGTCCCACCTCCAGTCTGGCAGCATCCCTGTTGCCATGGAGGAGAGAGGTCACGTGACAGGAGAGCATCACCCTGGTGTGGCAGGAAGTGATCCTGTAACTAGGACCTGTCCTCCAGGTGATGTAAACCCCTCTCGCACCGAGGAGGTTTCTCCAGGGCCAAGTGCCCATGCGGGAAGGGTTAGGACAGCAGTTATAGTTGGTGATTCGATCATTAGGCATGTAGATAGCTGGGTGGCTGGTGGACATGAGGATCGCCTGGTAACATGCCTGCCTGGTGCGAAGGTAGCGGACCTCACACGCCACCTAGATAAGGTCTTAGATAGTGCTGGGGAGGAGTCTGCTGTCTTGGTACATGTTGGTACCAATGACATAGGAAAATGTGGTAGGGAGGTTCTGGAAGCTAAATTTAGGCTTTTAGGTAGGAAGTTGAAATCCAGAACTTCCAGGGTAGCGTTCTCCGAAATGCTTCCCATTCCACGCGCAGGACCCAATAGGCAGGCAGAGCTCCGGAGTCTCAATGCGTGGATGAGACAATGGTGCAGAGATGAGGGGTTCGGATTTGTTAGGAACTGGGGAACATTCTGGGGAAAGGAGGGGCTCTTCCGAAGGGATGGGCTTCACCTTAACCGGGATGGAACCAGGCTGCTGGCATTAACCTTTAAAAAGGAGATAGAGCAGCTTTTAAACTAGATAATAGGGGAAAGCCGACAGTCGCCCAAGAGCGCATGGTTCGGAAGAATGTATCCTTGAAGGATACTACAAAAAGCAGAGAGGTTCCAAAAAAGAGTAAAGTAGCCCAAATGCCCTCGAGTATGGAGCAGACAGAACTTAAAGATCCCAAATTACCCATGTCTACCAATAGCCAAATTAATATGAATAAAATACAGTCTCTAAAATGCTTGTATGCAAATGCTAGAAGTCTACAAAACAAGATGGGAGAGTTAGAATATATAGCACTAAACGAGAGGTTAGATATGATTGGAATATCAGAGACATGGTGGAAGGAGGACAACCAGTGGGACACTGTGATACCTGGGTACAAACTATATCGAAATGATAGAGCTGATCAAATTGGTGGAGGGGTTGCGCTCTATGTTAGAGAGGGCATTGAGTCAGAAAGGATTAAAGTTTTGCAAGAAACAAAATTTGCTGTAGAATCTCTATGGATTGAAATTCCATGTAAAAAGGGGAAGGCGATGGCAGTGGGGGTGTACTATCGTCCGCCTGGCCAGAATGAACAAATGGATGATGAAATGCTCAAAGAAATCAAGGAAGCTAGCAAAAGTTACAGTGCAGTAATAATAATGGGTGATTTCAATTACCCCGGCATCGACTGGGTCAGTGTCACAACAGGACATGCTAGGGAGATAAAGTTCCTAGATGAAATAAATGACTGCTTCTTGGAGCAGCTGGTTCATGAACCGACCAGAGGGGAAGCAATATTAGACCTAGTCCTTAGTGGAACACCAGATGTAGTGCAAGAGATAAGGGTGTTGGGGCCACTTGGCAATAGTGATCATAGCATGATCGCCTTTGATTTAATTAGTGGAGGAGGGATAGTAAGGAAATCCACAGTACTACCCTTTAACTTTCGAAAGGGAGACTATGATAGAATGAGGAAAACAGTTAAGAAAAAACTAAAAGGAGCAGTTGCAAAGGTTAAAGACGTACATCAAGCTTGGGTGTTGTTGAAAAATACTATCTTGGAAGCCCAGACCAGCTGTATTCCACGCTTTAAGAAAAGTGGAAGGAAGTCCAAAAAATTGCCAGCATGGTTTAAAGCTGAGGTCAGAGAGGCTGTTGTTGCCAAAAAAGCATCTTTCAAGAAATGGAAAAAAGAGCCAAATGATGAAACCTGGAAACAGCACAAGCACTGGCAAGTCAAATGCAAGGCATTGATAAGGCAGGCAAAGAGAGAATTTGAGAAGAAGCTTGCTGCGGAAGCAAAAACGCGAAATAAAGACCTTTTCAAGTACATTCGTAGCAAAAAACCCGTGAGAGAGTCAGTTGGTCCATTAGATGATAAAGGGGTTAAAGGAGCACTAAGAGGCGACAAGGCGATAGCGGAGAGACTGAATGAATTCTTTGCTTCGGTCTTTACTGAGGAAGATGTAGGGATGTTACCCACGACTGAAGTGGTATTTAAAGGTGTGGAAGAATTGAAGGAAATATCGATACATCGGGAAGATGTCCTACAACTATTAGATAAACTGAAGAGTAGCAAATCACCTGGGCCGGATGGTATACATCCAAGGGTGTTGAAAGAACTGAAATTTGAGATTGCAGACCTGCTATCAGTAATCTGTGAACTATCATTAAAATCATCTCTAATACCTGAGGATTGGAGGATCGCCAATGTAACACCAATTTTTAAAAAGGGCTCGAGGGGTGATCCGGGAAACTACAGACCGGTGAGCCTGACATCAGTACCGGGAAAAATGGTAGAAACCATCATAAAGAATAAAATTACTCAGCATATAGATAGTCATGACCTAATGGGAGACAGCCAACATGGCTTTAGACAAGGAAGATCTTGTCTTACTAATCTGTTATGTTTTTTGAAGGAGTGAATAAACAGGTGGACAAAGGTGAGTCGGTTGATATTGTGTATCTGGACTTTCAGAAAGCCTTTGACAAGGTCCCTCATCAGAGACTTTTGGCAAAACTAAAGAGTCATGGGATAGGAGGCAGTGTACTACTGTGGATCAGGAACTGGTTAAAAGATAGAAAGCAGAGGGTAGGGCTAAATGGCCAATTTTCCCAATGGAGAAAGGTGAACAGTGGTGTACCCCAGGGATCTGTGCTGGGTCCGCTGCTTTTTGACATATTCATAAATGACCTGGAAAGTGGAATAACGAGTGAGGTTATCAAATTTGCTGATGACACAAAACTATTTAAAGTTGTTAAAACCCAGGAGGATTGTGGAAAATTGCAAGAGGATCTTGATAAATTGGAAGACTGGGCATCAAAATGGCAGATGAAATTTAATGTGGAGAAGTGCAAGGTTATGCACCTAGGGAAGAACAACCCAAACTATGGTTACACGATGCAAGGTTCCACATTAGGAACCACCATCCAAGAAAAAGATTTAGGCGTCCTTGTGGATACCATGTTAAAACCCTCGGCCCAGTGTGCAGCGGCGGCCAAGAGAGCAAATAGAATGCTAGGTATGATAAGGAAAGGAATGGAAAATAAAACAAAAGATATTATAATGCCTCTATATCGTTCCATGGTGAGACCGCACCTTGAATATTGTGTGCAATTCTGGTCGCCATATCTTAAAAAGGATATAGCAATTTTAGAAAAGGTTCAGAGAAGAGCCACCAAAATGGTAAAGGGGATGGAAGGCTACTCCTATGAAGAAAGGCTAAAAAGGTTGGGGCTCTTTAACCTGGAAAAGAGACGGCTGAGGGGAGATATGATAGAAGTCTATAAATTAATGAACGGAGTGGAACGGGTAAACGTAGATCGATTGTTTACCTTATCAGAATATAGAAAGACTAGGGGACATGCAATGAAGCTACAGGGTAAACTATTTAAGACTAATAAAAGAAAATATTTTTTCACTCAACGTGTAATCAAACTCTGGAATTTGTTACCGGAGGATGTAGTAAAGGCTGTTAGTGTAGCTGGGTTTAAAAAAGGTTTGGACAAGTTCCTGGAGGAAAGGTCCATAAACCATTATTAAGAAGGGACCCAGGATATCAATGCTTGAACCAATACAAGCATTGTGGAACCTGTGTCCCTTGGGGAAACTGCTAGGTACGTATGACCTAGATTGGCCACTGTTGGAAACAGAATACTGGGCTTGATGGACCTTGGTCTGACCCAGTATGGCATATCTTATGTTCTTATGTTCTTATGTTCAGGAAGTCTTGACCCCAGTAAAGGAGGAAAGCATCCCTGGCCTGAGAGCCCTGAGCCAGAATTCTGGAACAGAACCGTGGAAGTTTGGCATTCAACGGACTTGCAAAGAGGTCTATGTCCGGGGTTCCCCAAATTTGAAAAATCTTGGTCACTTGGTCTACATGTAGAGACCATTCGTGTGGAAGCAGAACTCGACTGAGTCTGTCTGTCCAAGAGTTTTGTATGCCTGGAAGATACACTGCCAGGAGATGAATCTGATGCTCTCTGGTGAGGGCCCATAGTCGCAAAGCTTCGTTGCTAAGCGACAGAGCGCCTGTTCCCCCCTGTTTGTTCACGTAGAACATGGCTACTTGATTGTCCGTATGGATGAGGACTGTCTTGTAGCTGAGCAGGGTATGGAACACTCAAAGAGCAAGGAAGATTGCTCTGAGCTCCAAGAGATTGATATGTAGATGAGTCTCCTGTGGAGTCCAAGTGCCTTGGGTGGAGAGGACTTGCAAATGAGCTCCCCAATCCATTGGTGAAGCATCTGTTGTGAGAGTTGCCTGGGGTAAGGGTTGTTGAAATGGGGACTCCAGCAATAGGTTCTGAGTGGACTGCCACCATTGGAGGAACAAAATAAAGCGACTTGTGTTTGCTATTTTGTCTGACAGGCCACCCTGATGCCTGGGTCCACTGAGTGGATAAAGTCCACTGGGCTGCTCTCATATGGAGGCGAGCATAAGGGACCACATGCACAGTAGATGCCATGTGGCCTAGTAGTTGTAGCATCTCTCGGGCAGGGAGATAAGGTTTTAGCACTGCTTGAGAAGCTAACTGCACCATGCGAAGGCAACGGGCCTGGGGAAGATAGGCCCTTGCCTTTTTGGTATCCAGCAAAACTCCTATGAATTCTAGAGACTGAGTGGGAGTTAGACTGGATTTTGGGACGTTTATGACAAGACCCAAATATTGAAGGACACGCATTGTGCAAGATAGGGAGGTCCTGGCCTCTGCCTCTGATGGGGCTTGAATGAGCCAGTCGTCTAAGTAGGGGAAGACGAATATCCCCAGAGTGCAGAGAAATGCTGCTACCACAGCCATGCATTTCGTGAACACTCTTGGTGCTGAGGCCAGGCCAAAAGGAAGCACCCTGTATTGGTAGTGCTTTCCTTGAAAAAGGAACCGAAGGAACTTCCTGTGAGTCGGGTGGATGAGAACATGAGTGTTCGCATCCTTGAGATCTAGAGAACAAAGCCAATTCTGACTCAGAAGGTATGGCAGCAGAGTTCCTAAAGAAATCATCTTGAATTTCTCTTTAAACAGGAATTTGTTCAATTCTCTGAGGTCCAAAATAGGTCTGTATCCCCCTGTTTTCTTTGGGATAAGGAAATAGGGGGAGTAAAACCCTGTACCCTGTTGATGAATGGGTACCTCTTCTATTGCGCCTTGGGAAAGAAGTATGGTGACCTCCTGATCTAACAGGTTGATGAGAGAGGTCTGAGAATTGAACTGTTTTACCATGGTGGAAGGGGGCATGCACAGGAAGTGCAGCTTGTACCCCTCTCTTATAATGGAGAGTGTCCACTGCTCTGCTGTTATCTGCTCCCACCTGGGGGCAAAGTGACATAACCTTCCTGGAATGGTGGAAGGCTCTGGTCCATTCAAGGACAGGAAGGCTATGTTCTCTAGATGAAAGTCAAAGGCCTTGTGGAGGCTGAGACTGCTGAGGCGGTTGAGGCTTAGCAGTCTTTGCTTTCCTTTGTTTAGGTGGTTGCTGACCCTTCCGGACAGGCTGACCTGCAGAACGTCCCTGCTGGGAATAAGAGGGATAAAACCTCTTCTTTTTTGAGAAGAAAGGTTTCTTGAAATATTTCTTTTTTGAGGATCAGATGGGGCTTTGGATAACCTATCCAAAGTGGAGTTGTCAGCATCCAACTCATCGGCATTTTCTTGCCAATCTTTACCAAACAGGTTTTCACCAGTACAAGGAATATTGCCCAGTTTGTCTTGGACCCAGAGCTCCAAATCAGATGCCTGGAGCCAGGCAATTCTACATGCACCTATGGCAATGGCAGAGGTTCTGCTTATGCACTCAAAACAGTCAAAAGCTGCACAGTTGACAAATTTAGAAACATCCTGGGCATCTTTGACCAATGTGAGAAAATCCTGTCTTTTATCCTCAGGAAGAAGAGGGCTCAAAACCTCTAAATCCCCTGTAACTTCCTTCAGGAACATTCCCATATATAAATATAGGAACTGATCCTGGCAGAAAGCATGGAAGCTTGGAAACTACGACGTCCAAAAGCATCCAAAGTTCTGCACTCGCGTCCTGCAGGATTAGAGGCATGTCTCTTTGCACTCCTGATCCTTCTCATAGCTGATTCCACTACAATAGCGTGGTGAGAAAGCTGAGTCTTCTGGAAACCAGGACAAGGAGGGACTCGGTACATAGTATCCAGTCTACGAGAGTGAGGAGAGGTGGTAAGAGGCGTCTCCCACATTCTTAGCATGAGATCATGCAAGATTTAATGGATGGGTAGAGTAGCTGCCTCTTTAGGAGCTTTGGTATATTGTAAAATTTCCAACTCCTTTGCTCTGGGCCTCTGATTCAGGAGCCACACTAATGGACAGACCTCGAGCCACCTCTCTAATGAAGTACTGAAAGGAAATATCCTTTGGAGGAGACATCCTGCGCTTAGGTAAGGAAGGCTCCTCTGGGAGAAGTATTCCTGCATCGACAGAACTGTCAGAATCCTCAGATTCCTCTGAGGACTCAAAGTCTTGCAGAGCCTGATACCCGTACCGACCGAAGTCGGTACCGGGAGTAATCGGTACCGGAGTATCGGTACCAGAGGGCATCGCATGACTGGATGCCGGCAATGCGGACACCGATGTCGATGCCAATGGTACCGATACCGGTGCCGGGGTCGGTGCCAGTACCGGCTGAACTGTCTGACGCAGTTCCGAGGGTGTCGATGCCGCAAGGAGAGCCGCCAGACTGCGTTCAATAGCCAGGAATCTCTGGTCTATGGACACTGCCAATGCCTGGATGTCGGTACCAGAGAAAACAGCTGGCACCCTAGAGCATGGCACCAGTAGTTCTGCCGAGGTTGAGGCCTCGAACATCCTGGATCCCCGATAATGCTTTGGAAGCCGAAGACTCCCGCCGGGACAATTTTGCCGGTGCAGAATCCTCAAGGGCAACGCCAGGGGCATCTCGATGCTTAGAAGGAGAAAAAAGGAGGTGATAATGCCTCTGTATAAGTCTTTGGTGCGACCTCATTTGGAGTATGGTGTGCAATTCTGGAGACCACACCTTCAAAAGGATGTGAACAGGATGGAGTCGGTGCAGAGGGTTGCTACTAAGATGATTAGTGTTCTTCATTATAAAGCATATGAGGACAGACTTAAGGATCTTAATATGTACACCTTAGAGGAAAGGCGGGATAGAGGTGATATGATTGAGATGTTTAAATACCTCCGTGGCATAAATGTTCAGGGAGAGAGCCTCTTTCAATTGAAAGCAAGTTCTGCGACGAGGGGACATGGGATGAGGGTGAAGGGAGATAGATTCAGGAGTGATATGCGGAAATATTTCTTTACGGAAAGAGTAGTGGATCCGTGGAATAGTCTCCCAGTGGAGGTGGTAGAGATGAGGACAGTAACTGAATTCAAAAAAGCATGGGACCAACACAGAGGATCTCTAAAGGTAAAAAGTGGACTGTTGTAGTTGTTGTTATGGAAGGACAGACTAGATAGAAAAAGACCACACGGCTTGTCATCATGTTTCTATGTTTACCCTTTGAGGACCGGCTGGACTTGTGTTTAGTTACCTGAGATCCACGGGAGGAAGAGGAAGCCCTGGAAGACACTGAGGCTGCATCACAGGGAAACAGGGTACTGAGCTTAGCAGCTCGGTTCTGCTGACCTCTTTTAGACATCATGGCACAGGTCATACATTCCGTGATGGAGTGGTCAGGACCTAAACATTTTAGACACCACTCATGGGTGTCGGTGACGGAGATGGTACCGCCACACTTGGTGAACCTTTTGAATCCCGAAGAGGGTTTTTCCATTGTGGGGGAACTTTTGGGCCTAAGGCCCAAAGAGGCGCGTGCACGTGGAAAAAAAAGTATGATATATATATATATATATAGATAGATAGATAGATATAGATATATATATATTTTTTTTTTTTTTTTTTTAAGAAAAGAAAAACCAGCGGTACCGGTAGAGCGTCGAAGAAGGCAGACACGACCACAAAAGAGAAGGGCAATAAGGAGAATTTTCTGCGGTGACAGGAACGACGACCTGCTGGCTCCGCGGAAAACGAAGAACTGGAGAGAGGCAGTTGGGAAAGGCGGGAAGGAGGCATGCAGGCGCTGTGGGATGCTCCCAAAAGCTTTCTAATTGGACGCTGGGGAGCGTTCCCGTGCAGGCTCTGTCGGTACCGACGATACCCATATGTGAAGACTACATTCCTGCTTGTTCCTGGAGATAGATGGCAACATGCTTGTTGCTCTACAGAGGAGACCAAGGCAAGGTTACTAGAGACACAGGCGGCCCTGAATAAGATGTTGCACCAGCAGGCAAAAATATCCCTGCTATACTACAAGTACCAACTCTATTGCTTTGATGTTAAGCCTGGCCTGTTGTTAACTCAGAGCCTGAAAAGAAGCAGAGTATCCCGGATGATAGCTGCTCTATGGGATGAGACTGGTAAGTATCACAAAGATGCAGAGGGGATTGTTCGGTTGTTTCGAGTTTTCTACCTAACTCTCAATAGAGGGGAGTCGGTCTCGCCAGCGCAACTGACCAAATATTTACATGGTTTTCCCTGCAGGGCACTTACAGTTCAAAAAACAAAAAACCCAATCAAATTGTAAATGCAAAATATAAAGACAACCAAAATTGCAGTGCACAAAACAATTGTTTTTGTCGGACTAAACGGTCAGAAGAGAAGTTGCCGCATTCTTCCTCTCGAATGATGGTAACGTCCCTTTTATTCATATATAAATCATCTTTCATCGCCACTCCGGCCCCCCTCCAGCAGCTCTCCCCAGCCAGGGATAGAGCGGGCCGGAGCAACAGCGTCCACCAGCACGGGAGCAGCTGCCCAATCGGGGCACAGAACAGCAGCAAAAAGCAACGCGCTGATCAGGCTCAGGCCTCTTTCATCGCCACTCCGGCCCCCCTCCAGCAGCTCTCCCCAGCCGGGGATAGAGCGGGCCGGAGCAACAGCGTCCACCAGCACGTGAGCAGCTGCCCAATCGGGGCACAGAACAGCAGCAAAAAGCAACGCGCTGATCAGGCGCGCCCGCGCCTGAGGGCCTCACCAGAGGGCCCTTTGGCTTGGCCCTTAGGCGTGGACCAGAAGCAAGGACTCACGACTCCATCAACACTCGATTACAGAAGCCGGAACCTACAACAACTGTCTCTCTCCTGTCGTTTACAATAACGAAACTTTAAGCGCTTTGCAACTTTCATCTCCTACATTGCTTTAAAACGCAAGACACGAGCAGCAACTAGAGTTCAACACGCCGGCAGAAGTACCCTCACCGACCTCCACCCTTCATCAGCAGCTCTGTGATACCAACGTACAGTCAACCAGCTGGAGCTCCCTTGAAGTAGAACTACCTTCCATCACAAAAGAAACAGACCATCCATCGATCTCAGCAAGTATAACACTCCCTAATGATTTAGCTATAGCAGAGACTTCCAACATACCCAATTATAGCGATATACTGTTGTCAGTAGACCTTACTGTTATCAATAGACCTTACTGTTGTCAGTAGACCTTACGGTACTATTAAGAGCCACACTTACTGTTGTCAGTAACCCATGTAATATTACTAGTAATCTCATATACTGTTGTCAATAACCCTTGATATCAGTAACCCATATAACATAGTCAGTAGCCTCATATACTGTTATATTACTGTCAGTAACCTATATAACACTGTCAGAAGACCATATTGCACTGTTAGAAACACTTTTACTGTTGTCAGTAAACTACTTAACACTATTAGTAGCCTCATATACTGTTGCCAGTAGCTTAATGTAATACTACTACTAGAAGTCTCATATATTGTTGTCACTAACCTATATAGCATTGTTAGTAGCCTCATATACTGCTGTACTATCAGTAACCCTCCACCTAATACATAATGTCTCCAATAAAATGTACAAACCTCTCCCTCACTCTCCTACTAATAACACTCCTAACACAACACATTTACACATACAAATCCAATCAAAGCCCCTACACCAACATCCCCATTATTCATAACCACTATCAGAACCCATATAGCATCCCCACCACACAAAACTTATTTCAAAACCCGCAACACATAATAACATAGTCGCACTCCCACAACCATTTTTCTCGTCATGACTCAGGCAGATGCCCCCACAGACTTATCCAAATAAAATGTCAATCACAAAACAATATAAAGGACAACACAGCTAATATAGACACTAAAACCAAGCTCTACCTAATAAATATCAGATCCATACGAAACAAAATACCAATAATCAACGATATGATAAAAGATAAAAACCCAGATATTATCTGCATCACTGAGACATGGCTCTCACCCACAGACACCATACTATTAAACCAAATAACTACGCATCAATATGATGTATTCAACTGCCAACGTAATATAAAAAGAGGTGGTGGTGCACTCATACTTACCAAAAAAGTCCTACAATACACCTTAACAAGCCTGAATAATATAGATGGAATGGACATCATTAACATACAAAGCAAAGCCATGGCACTCTCCCTCATATATAGACCACCCTCAGCTGACCAAAAAAACCTATCCTCCATCCTTGAACTTGCATGCACAGCATCACAAAACAAACCACTAGTAATTCTAGGTGACCTAAACCTCCCCTCACTAAATAAACCCCAATCAGATAACTTCATGGACGCCATGAACCAAATGGGATATACACAGATAGTTCATACCCCCACACACATAAAAGGTAACATTTTAGATCTCATCTTCCTCCCTTCCTCCCTTAATAACCATCAACAATTCACACCCCCAACTACAACAGAAGTACCATGGTCCGATCATCACCTCATAACACTCCACCTCCCAGCACAAGCAACACCAAATACAACAAGCACATCTCCCCATTTATCACGCTTTGCCCACTTTGACAAGGATACATTCCTTAACAAAGTATTACCAGTACTCGACGAAAACCTCCCTGACATCAATTCCGCTATAAATCACTGGAACCTAACAATACAGGAAGCAGCTATCCCCACACGTAATAGGCATAGACAAACGAAAAAGTCAGAAAAATGGTTCACCAAAGAACTAGCAAAACTAAAAAAACAACTAAGAAAACAGGAAAAGAGATGGAGGAAAACTAAAACAGATGAAAATAAATCACAATATATGAACACACTTAACGAATACAAAAACGCAATAAACAAATCGAAAAGGGATTACCACTCTAAAGTAATAAATCTAGCCATCAACCGACCTAGAGAACTATTTTCAATTGTAAAAACACTAACTAAAACAAAGAACTCCGAGCCAAAGCTACCAACAATAAGCATTCAAACCTTAGCATCTCACTTTGCCGAAAAACTAAAATCTAAACCCAATACTCTAACACCAATACTGACTACAAACACCGAAATCAATAACAATTGGACAACTTTCCACAATGTGGATCGAAAACAGCTCATTAAAATCATAACAATGATCAATACTGCAACCTACCCACTCGATCCTTGCCCTGTGTCCTGGATTAAACATACAAAGGAAGAACTTGCTGAAAACATCCAATACATGGTGAACCTGTCCCTTTCGCAGGGCATTATGCCTGATGCTCTAAAGCTCACAACGCTTCGCCCAATAATAAAAAACAATAAACTTGACTCAAAAGACCCCAATTCATACAGACCGATAGCTAGCATTCCTTTTATAGCTAAAATTATAGAAAAGTCAATTCAACTACAATTACAAGAGAATATTGATGAACATAAACCCCTTGATTCACACCAATTCGGTTTTCGCCCTTTTCACGGAGTAGAAACCCTCTTGATCACACTGATTGACCACCTCATCAAAGGCACAGATGTCAACAATCAAGGTTTCCTACTACTCTTTATTGACATCTCGGCCGCCTTTGACAACATCAACCACCCCACCTTGATTAACAGACTAGAAAACTTAGGAATAGGTGGAACTGTTCTCAAATGGTTCAAGTCCTACATCACACATAGACTAATACGTGTCCAAATAGATCAAGAAGCATCAGAAACCTTCCCCCAAGGACAAGGTATACCTCAGGGATCAGCCCTTTCTGCCCTTCTATTCAACTTATACCTGCAACCTATCACAAACATATTTAGAAAACACAAGATTAATCACTTTATATATGCTGACGATATCATGCTCGTTATCCCCATAACCACAAAAAAACACACTTACGGCAACCTAGCTGAGTGCATGGCTGAGACCACCTCTTGGATGGAAACTAACTACCTCAGCATTAACCTTAAAAAAACGGAAGCAATGTTCGTTACAAGAACACCTGTGACTGAGGACACGTTTCCAACAATAATCTCAATCAACAATACATCTATACCCGTTAAAAAAGAGGTAAAATACTTGGGTGTAATAATAGACCATACCCTCACCATGACACCACACATAAAGCAGACAGTAAGAACCATATTTCTTAAACTCAAAACCATACAACATCTAAGGCCCCTCTTGGATACACATGACTTTAGATCGGTTGTCAATACACTCATCACACCCCATTTTGATTACTGCAACAGTCTCCTGATTGGCCTACCACAAAAAAAACACATACCTATTACAAAGAGCCCAGAACATCTGCGCAAAGGTAACTACTAAAGCTCGCCTAACAGACCATGTGACCCCTATACTCCTAGAACTACATTGGCTCCCTATAAACAGCCGTATCAAATACAAAATTCTCCTAACAACATTCAAGCTTCTAAATGACTTCGCCCCATCACATCTAACAACATTACTTCAGACCCCATCTGAATCGAGAGCTCGCAGACAAAATGCAGTCCACACACTTGACATACCAAAATCATTCAAGAAGACTAAAAAATCCACAAGTTACAGAGCCTTCTAGTTCACTGCCCCCATGCTCTGGAATGATCTCCCACTAGACCTCCGCACCATAAAGGACCTTCCCCAATTTCGGAAGGAACTCAAAACATATCTATTCTCCGAACACTTCCAAATCTCCTACCCCCCTAGCTCTGTTCCACAACATCCTCAGACACACCAACTCAGAACCCCCCTAAACCACAACTAGATAACCTCACACAGCCCCATCACACACACACAAAATTCTTGGTAAAATGGAAATAAATTCCAACACACTCACATGATGCACGATTATCTTGTAAACCACTGTATAGAATCACTTGTAAATAACCTATGTAAATAGTTTGGACAGTTTTTACACCTGTCACTACTGTAAAAAGTTAGAAAGTTTCTCTGTTTCAATGTAATGTATACAGTAGTACACATAATTTGTTAATCTATTCCATGTAAAAAGTTAGAAAGTTTCCTGTTCCATGTAAAGTATACAGTAGTATACATAATTTGTTCCATGTAAACCGCCCTTGATCACTGGAAGGGGCGTTATAGAAGAAATAAGTAAATAAATAAATAAATAAATTTTAAACACCAAAAATTTCCCGGGTCCCCTTTAATGATGGCTCCTCTCTGTACCTTTTCTAATAACGCTATATCCTTTTTATGAGACGGCGAACAGAATTGCACACAATATTCAAGATGCTGTCACAACATCGAACAAAACAAAGGCATTATAATATCCTTTGTTTATTCTCCATTCCTTTGCTTATGATTCCTAGCATTCTATTTGCTTTCTTGGCTGCCGCTGCACACTGAGCGGAGGGTTTCAACATGTTACCCATGATGATGCCTAAATCTTTTTCCAGGGTGGTGGTTCCCAATGTGGAACCTTGAATTGTGTAACCATAGTTATTCCCATTTCCAGGTCATTTATGAATATGTTAAAAAGCAGTGGGCCCAGCACAGAT
The DNA here is from genome assembly GCA_033557465.1 of Ichthyophis bannanicus. NCBI lineage: Eukaryota > Metazoa > Chordata > Amphibia > Gymnophiona > Ichthyophiidae > Ichthyophis > Ichthyophis bannanicus. Next base: position 448,935,676 of record CM066032.1, read on the forward strand.
CCCTGGGGAACTCCACTTTTCGCCTTTCTCCATTGGGAAAATTGACCATTTAGCCCTACCTTCTGATTTTCTATCTTTTAACCATTTCCTGATCCACAAAAGTACACTGTCTCCTATCCCATGACTTTTTCATTTCGCCAAGTTTGTCAAAGGTTTTCTGAAAATCCAGATACACTATTATCAACCAACTCACCTTTATGGTTTATTCACACCTTCAAAAAAACATAACAGATTAGTAAGACAAGACCTTCCTTGGCTAAATCCATGTTTGCTGTCTCCCATCAAGCCATGGCTATCTACATGTTCAGTAATTTTGTTCTTCATAATGGTTTCTACCATTTTTCATGGTACTGACGTCAGGCTCACCGATCTGTAGTTTCCTGGATCACCCCTGGAACCCTTTTTAAAAATTGGTGCTACACATTGGCCATCTTCCATTCTTCAGGTATTATGATTTTAATGATAGTTCATAGATTACTAATAGTAGGTCTGCAATCTCATATTTTAGTTCTTTCAACACCCTTGGATGTATACCATCCGGCCCATGTGATTTGCTACTCTTCAGTTTATCAATAGTTGTAATACATCTTCCCGGTTCATCAATATTTCTTTCAATTCTTCTGTGGCATCACCTTTAAATACTATTTCTGTCATGGGTAACATCCCTACTTCTTCCTCAGTAAACACTGAAGCAAAGAATTCATTCAGTCACTCCGCTAAGGCCTTGTCCCCTCTTAGTGCCCCTTTTACTCCTCTATCATCTAATGGTCCAACTGACTCACAAGTTTTTTGCAATGAATGTAGTTGAAAAAGTCTTTATTATGCATTTCTGCTTCCACAGCAAGCTTCTTCTTAAGTTCTCTCTTTGCCTGCCTTACCAATGCCTTGCATCTAACATACCAGTGCTTATGTTGTTTCCAGTTTTTGTCATTTGTCTCCTTTTTACATTTCCTGAAAGATGCTTTTTGGCAACAGCCTGTCTGACCTCACCTTTAAACCAAGCTGGCAGTTTTTTGGACTTCCTTCCACTTAATGCATGGAATACAGCTGGTATGGGCTTCCAAGATAGTATTTTTAAACACCACCCATTTATTTATTTATTTAGCTGTATTTATTTAGCTGTATTTATATCCCGCTTTTCACCGGGTCAAAGCGGTCAATTAGGAGATACATTTAACACGAGGGGATATGACACACATACGCTAATACTTACAGGGAACATGGGCAATGGAGGGTTAAGTGGCTTGCCCAAGACCACAAGGAGTACCTATAGGACTAGAAATCCCAGTCCCTCCGGCCTGAGATTGCTGTCCCCAGGTGGGACTTGAACCTCCGGCCTGAAGTACCTTGTCCTAACCAAAGCTTAAAACCATCAAACATGGATATACCTTTAAAAGCTTAAAGGTATACCCATGTTTGATGTATACCTTTAAGCTTTTAGTTTTTTTCTTAACTATTTTCCTAATTTCATCATAGTGTCCCTTTTGAAAGTTAAAAGGTAGTACAGTAGATTTGCTTGCCATCCTTCCTTCATTTATTAAATCAACCGTGATCATGCTATGATCACTATTGCCAAGTAGCCCCAACACCTTTATCTCTTGCACCAGAACTTGTGTTCCACTAAGGACTAGGTCCAAAATGGCTTCCCCTCTGGTCTGTTCACAAACCAGCTGCTCCAAGAAGTAGTCATTTATTTCATCTAGAAACTTTATCTCCCTAGCATGTCCTGCTGTGATATTGATCCAGTCGATACCGGGGTAATTGAAATCACCCATTATTACTGTGCTGTAACTTTTGTTAGCTTCCTTGATTTCTTTGAGCATTTCATCATTCATTTGTTCATTCTGGCCAGGCAGTCAATAGTACACCCCCACTGTCTTTGCCTTCCCCTTTTTACATGGAATTTCAATCCATTTCAATCCACAGAGATTCCATAGTGAATTTTATTTCCTGCAAAACTTTAATCCTTTGTGACTCAATGCCCTCTCTAACATAGGGGATTGTTTACAAAGCCATGGTAGCGGTTTCCGATCGTTATCGGAGCCGCGGCCCCATTGAAATCAGTGGGGCCGCAGCTCCGATAACGATCGGAAACTGCTACCGCGGCTTTGTAAACAAGCCCCATAGAGTGTAACTACTCCACCAATTTGATCTGCTCTATCATTACAATATAGTTTGTACCCAGGAATCAGTGTCCCATGGCTGTCCTCCTTCCACCATGTCTCTGAGATATCAATCATATCTAACCACTCATTTAGTGCTATATATTCTAACTCTCCCATCTTATTTTTTAGACATCTAGCATTTGCATACAAGCATTTTAGAGACTGTATTTTATTCATATTAATCTAGTTATCAGTAGGCAGGGGTAATTTGGAATCTAAGTTCTGTCTGCTCTATACTCAAAGGCATTTGGGTTACTTTTGTCTTTATTGGAACCTCTCTGTTGATATGCCCTAACTTCAATCTAGTATCCTTCAAGAATACATTGTTCTGAACCATGCACTTTGGGCTACTGTCAGCTTTCCCCTATTATCTAGTTTAAAAGCTGCTCTCTCTCCTTTTTAAACGTTAATTTATTTTATTTATTTATTTACATTTCTTATATACCGCACTATTCGATATCTGCGCGGTTTACATCGAACAAAAAATTCAGCACCAACAACAAGCGTCTGAGTTACAATAAACAGGGACATAAAACTTGGATAACAGGGTAAAATCAGTAACTGGGATCATAAAACCTGGATAGCAATGCGATTACGAATAACGGAATATAACAGTAAACTATTGACATCTTAAATGATAGCGCAGATGAGATTTTAGACAGGCCAGTAGAACCTTATACCAAAGGTCAAACCTTACTAAGTGGGAAATTCTGGTTCAATAGGTGATTCGGTGTGCCTATGATTCACCGAGAGGGGCGTGCCTCTGCACTCACCGGGAAGTATTTAAGGAATAAGTAGTGTTTGAGGGCTTTTCTAAATTGCAGTAGGCTGGTGATTGCTCTAATATCTGGCGGTAGTGCATTCCAGAGTTTAGGGGCACGAAGGCTGAAAGCCCGGTTTGCTGTTGCTGAGGTGCTTCTAGTAAGTTCACAGGGAACCATTAGCGTATTTAATGCATTAGCGTATTTAATGCCAGCAGCTTGGTTATATCCCGGTTAAAATGGAGCCCATCCCTTCCAAAAAGCCCCTCCTTTCCACAGAATGTTCCCCAGTTCCTAACTAATCCCAAACCCTCTTAATTGCACCATTGTCTCATACACATATTGAGACTCTGGAGCTCTGACTGCCTTTTGGGTCCTGTGCGTGGAACGGGAAGCATTATGGAGAATGCTACCCTGGAAGTTCTGGATTTCAACTACCTACCTAAAATCCTAAATTTGGCCTCCAGAACCTCCCTACCACATTTCCCTATGTCACTGGTACCAACATGTACCAAGACAGCAGACTCCTCCCCAGCACTATCTAAGACCTTATCTAGGTGGCGCGTAAGGACTGCTACATTTGCATCAGGCAGGCATGTTACCAAACGATCCTCATGTCCACCAGTCATCCAGCTACCTATATGCCTAATGATCGAATCCCAACTATAACGGCTGTCCTAACCCTTCCCTCATGGGCACATGGCCCTGGAGAAACCTCCTTGGTGCAAGAGGGTTTTACATCACCTGGCGGACAGGTCCTAGCTACAGGATCACTTCCTGCCACACCAGGGTGATGCTCTCCTGTCACGTGACCTCTCTCCTCCATGGCAACAGGGATGCTGCCAGACTGGAGGTGGGACTTCAGGACTATATCCCTGTAGGTCTTATCTATGTACCTCTCTATCTTCCTAATATCCTCCAAATCTGCTATTCTAGCCTCCACAGATGGGACTCAATCCCTGAGTGCAAAGAGCTCCTTGTACCTAGTGCATACGTAAGACCCGTCACCAACTGGGAGAAAATCATACAGGTGACACTCGATGCAAAAGACTGGAAAGCCCCGATCTCGCTGCTAGACTGCTGTCTACATCTAAGTTTTAAGGTTGTGTTTAGGTGTTTAAGTTGCTTACTTAGGTTTGCTGGGGATACTTGTGGGTGCCCTGCACCTGTAATGAACTCTTGACTCCTTAGAAGGGGTGGGAGGAGGAGAAGTGTGGTTGGAGTTGGGGGCTGCCCAACTCGTAACTCGATGGGGACCCACAAGTAGCCCTAGGAATTAGTGGAGGTATGTATGTGGTGTGAATGAGCTAGAGTTGTGCCCGGGAACAGGAGGGAAATGGAGGGAGAGGATTGTGGAGGAGGGGAATAATTTAAAAAGTTAAAATGTTATGTTTATGACTTGCTATTTCCGGACAGAGTGTAAGAAACCCCACTAAGCCCAGTTTTATTTGATTTGATTAATAAACAGCATTAGCAAAAAAAAATCATAGCAGATCCAAGGGTTCCACAGCAGAAGAACTGAGCAAATATAGTCTCGGCACAGGCCCTGGACTGGTTTAACAGGAATCAATGAAAGGACATTAACTGATAAGTAAAATGTCACCTTCCATATCATCCTACTAGACAAGGCCAGACAAGTGTGACGTACGAAAGCTATGACTCCACTGAATGGGAAGAAGACACAGCAGCTTGCAAAACTCTTGAGTCAAAGCCTGTGTCCACCCGCATGTGGACATCCAGGCTGCAATGCTTGACAAAAGTGGAAAGTGATGCACACGTTGCCGCCCGACAAATGTCTACTCCACTGACAAGGATGCTTGCGCTCGGATAGAATGAGCGCGCAAACTCCCCAGAACTGGCCGATTCTGCAACAGATATGCCAAGGCAATGGCCTCCTTAATCCAGCACTCCAAAGTCAACTTAGCCGCTGCATCACCCTTGCATGAGCCCATAAACAGCACAAAAAGATGGTCAGACTTACAAAAAGAATTTGTAACCTCCAAGTACCAGAGAAGCACCCTCCAGACATCCACAAGGCAAAAATCCTTATCCTTCACTTTTAAACCACACATCAGTGGCAAGTGGGAAGAGGCGTGAAACAAAATCCATGTAAAATACAGGCAAGCCAGTCAACAAATGCTGGAAAGCAATCAGCACAAATGCTCGAAGCCTAGCCAACAAAGTTCCTGATCTGGAAGCCCTAATGGTGGAAATGGACTTGGGCAATGTAGCCATTACAGAAACATGGTTTAACGAGTCGCATGAATGGGATACAGACATAACTGACTATAATTTATTTAGGAGAGATAGAGAAGGCTGAAAAGGAGGAGGAGGAGGAGGAGCCCTATGTGTCAAAAGCAATATTAAAGCTGCTGAAATGCAGGGGACATGGGGAAAAGAAGCAGCACTGTGGACTGTGTTGGAAAGAGGAGATTACACCAGCATGGTTGATAGTGCCGTCTACAGGCCTCCAACTCAAACCAAAGAAATGGATAGAGACTTAATTATTGATATTGCAAAGGTAGCCATAAAGGGGAAAGTTGTCATATTGGGTGACTTCAATCTCTCGATGTGGATTGGAGTACTCCTTCAGCAAATCTGGAAAGTAGTAAAAAAAATTATGGATGCCTTCCAAGATGCATTGCTTAGACAAATGGTGATGGAACCGACCAGGGAAAATTAGATGATGGATTTAGTACTAACCAACAGAGAAAGTGTGTCGAACGTTCGGGTGGGTGCCCATGTGAGCAGCAGCGATCATCATACAGTGTGGTTTGAGATAAAAAGCCAAGGAAGAGTCCCCTCACAACAAGCTCAAAATCCTAGACTTCAAAAACGCTGACTTCAGGAAGATGGCTAAGTGTTTGAAGGAGGAGTTGGCAGGGTGGGAGAAGGAAAGGGAAGTACAATTGCAGTGGACTAAACTAAAGGAGGCAATAAAAAGAGGCAACATATGTAAGGAAAATAAGAGGAAAGAGAAACCTAATTGGTTTTCTAAAGGAGTGGCTGCCAAATAAAGGCAAAAACACAGTTTTCACAAAATTCAGAAGTTTGCAAATAGAGGAACACTGAAAAGAATACAGGATAAAGCTAAAAGAGATAAAAAAGAGAAATAAGGATAGCAAAATCAAAGGCAGAAGAAAAGATGGTTAAAGATCTAAAGCGTAATAAAACATTTTTCAGGTATATTCGGGAGAAGAGGGAGATCAGAGGTGATACTGCAAGACTCAAAAGTGCTGAGAATGGATTCGTGGAAAATGACATTGAAAAAGCGAAAATGCTAAACAAATACTTCTGTTCTCTGTTTACTAAGGAAAACGCTGGAGAAGGACCACCTTTGACAAATATACAAATGGAAATGGAATAGATTCTATACCATTCACAGAAGATGATGTGTTTGAACAGCTTGCAAAACTGAAAGTGGACAAAGCCATGGGACCGGAGCGGATACATCCCAGGATACTGAAGGAGCTCAGAGAGGTTCTTGTAGGGCCGTTAAAGGATTTTTTAAAATAGATCCTTGGAGACAGGAGAAGTTCTGCAGGACTGGAAAATGGCCAATGTAGTACCTCTTCACAAAAGTGGTAATAGGGAAAAAATGGCAAACTACAGGTCAGTAAGCCTTACCTCGGTGGTGGGAAAGGTAATGGAAGCGCTCCTGAAAGAGAGAATAGTGGACTTTCTTGAAACCAATAGGTTGCATGATCCGAGGCAACATGGTTTTACCAAAGGACCATCATGCCAAATAAATCTGATTGAGTTCTTTGACTGGGTGACCAGAGAACTAGATCAAGGGCATACGATGGATGTGATCTACAGTACCTAGATTTCAGAAAAGCCTGTGATACTGTTCCTCATAGAAGGCTTATCAATAAACTGACCAGCCTGGGGATGGGTCCCCAAGGTGGTGAAATGGATCAGAAATCGGTTGACTGACAGACAACAAAAGATGATAGTAAATGGAACTCACTCAGATGAAAGCAAGGTGATTAGTGGCTTGCCCTAGGGATCGGTCCTGGGACCGGCACTGTTCAATGTATTTGTGAGTGATATTGCTGAAGGACTGAATGGAAAAGTCTGTCTTTTTGCAAATGACATGAAAATTTGCAACAGCGTGGACACCCCTGAGGGAGTGGATAACATGACGAAAGATCTGCAAAAGCTGGAAGAATGGTCTAATGCTTGGCAGTTAAGATTTAATGTGAAGAAGTTCAGTGTCATGAACTTTGGATGCAGAAATTCAAGGGAATTGTATGAGATAAGGGGAAATGGGTTAGTGTGCACAGTCCAGGAGAAGGACCTTGAAGTGACTGTTTCTGAAGATCTCAAAGTGGCGAAACTGTGAGAAGATGGTGGTCAAAGCAAGAAGGTAAACTGAAAGGCAACATCAGGAAATACTTTTTCACTGAAAGAGCAGTGGCTGCTTGGAATGCTCTCTCAATGGAATGGTGGGGTAAGTACTTTAATTTAATTTAATTAACGAGTTTTTATATACCGCACCTTCCATTGATCAGTTGCGGTTTACATGGAACAACAGTAAACAAGGCAATGCTGTTTTTACATATAACAATGTGAAACTACAAGAAGTTCAATCTTACAATTAACAGTTGTAAACTATATACAAAGAACCGGATTATAACTATGTACAAGGTATGTATGTTTTCAAAAACATCGGTTGGGGTTTTAGCACTTATTTCAGTTCAGAGATGGGTTATGTCAGCTGGTGAAACTATCCTTTTTCTTGTTGAAAAGGTGAGTTCAACAAGGATCCGTAGTATGTTGTGAATAAATGTGTTTTAAGTTTTTTCCTGAACTCCATGATTTGAAGTAAGGCTCTTAATTCCGAAGGAATGTTGTTCCAAGTTATAGGGGCAGCATGAGAGAATGCTTTCTTGTTTGTTGATTTTTTGGCCTTTATAAATTCCTTTGGTGTTATTAGTTTATTTAGTTGGTCTCGTCTTTGAAGATTATGATTGGGTTCTTTATTGATAAGGTTGTTTAAAGTTAAGAGGTGCTGTGTTATTTAGGACTTTGTAAGTAGTTAAAAGAGTTTTATACTGTATCCGGCATTGAATCGGGAGCCAGTGTAAGTATTCTAAAATAGGTGTTATATGGTGGAATGGTGGGGCATTCATGATAGTTCTAGCTGCTGCATTTTGTGCTAGTTGAAGTTTTTTTATATTATGCTTTGTTACGCCTAGTAGGGTTAAGTTCGCAAAGTCGAAATGGGGAGTTATTATAGCTTGTATTATACGTTGAAAATCCTGTAGGTGCATTAGGGGGCGGAGTTGTTTTAATACTTTAAGTTTAAAATAAACTTTTTTTGTTATATTTCATATATGTGTGTCCATACTGAGGTGTTTGTCTAGTATTACGCCTAGGTAACGTATTTCAGTTTTTATTTTGATATCATTATTTTGCAATGTAATGTGTGATGGGGGAATGAAAGTTGTGTTTTTAGTTACTATTAGGGCTTCTGTTTTAGTGTGATTAATGAATAAGTTGTTTTCATTTAGCCAATTGTTTATTTCATTGAGGCAGGTATTAATTAGTAGTGTAGGAATATTAGGTATTGTGAATGGGACATACATCATTATGTCGTCCGCATAAAGGTGATAGAGAACATTGAATTTTTTAAATATTTTATAATATAATTTATAATATAATATTAATATTTTTTAATATGTAAGTCCAGTACGGTTTCTCCTTACTTATGGATAATGTTTCTGTTATATGTAAACCGAGCTGACTCAAAGAGCGCGGTATAGAAAAGACTTTAAATAAAATAAAATAAATAAATAAATATTTGACAGATGTGTTTTAAGTAAATATTAAATAGAAGCGCTGACAGTGCAGAGCCCTGGGGGAGGCCTAGTTCCTGATTGTAAGTTTTTGAAGTGAGGTTACCAATTCTTACCGTTTGAGTTCGATCACTTAGGTAAGAGGAAAACCAGTTAAGAACCGTGGAATTTATTCCTATTTGTCTTAGTTTACTAATCACTGTTGAGTGGTGAACACTGTCAAAGGCTGCAGAGATGTCAATGAATATGAGTAGGAATGCCTGTTTTGAATTATCAATACCTCTTACAAGGGTATCAATTAGAACTGTTAGTAGTGACTCCACCCCGTGATGGGGGCGAAACCCATACTGTTGATCATCAAGGGGGGCTGAACTATCAATGTATTCTTGGGTCTGAATTTGTACTGCTTTTTCGATTAGTTTAGCCATAAACGGGATGCTTGATATGGGTCTGTAGGATTTAGGTGATGATTTGTCAAGGGTAGGGTTTTTTAAGATTGGGCGAATCTGTGCATGTTTTAGTGAAGGGGGTAGGTACCCATTTTTTAGCAAAAGATTTATTATGGGGAGGATGAATTGTGAGAGGATAGGTAGAGAGTTCTTTATCCATGTTACTGGACAAGGGTCAAGGAGTGAGGTTGTTGTATTAATGTTTGTTATTATGTTCTTGAGTGCAACGTTAGACAGTGGTTGGAAGTCAGTCCATTCATCTGCATAAAGGGTTTAAGATAGGTGTTTAGATTTTGGTAAGTGGGGGTGGGGCATGGTTTTGTTCATGTAGTAGTTTGCCAAGTCCTGTGGTGAGATTTCTGTAATTTCATTGCTGGAGTTGTGAGTGTTATTCGTTAGCTTTTGGGCTATTGAGAATAGTTCTCTAGGTCTGTTTATTGCATTGTTTAGTATTGAGGCATGGTAATTTTTCTTGGCATTGTTAAGTGCATCTTTGTATGAGTTAAGGAGAGTGATATATGAATCTTTATTAATGGGGTTTTTATTTTTTCTCCATTTGGATTCAGCTTTCCTTAGATTTCTTTTCATTAGGTTTAGTCTGTTGTTGTACCAGGGGGCTTTATCAGTTTTAGAATGAGTGTTTTTCTTAGTGGCTTGCTTATTAGCAGCTGCGTTGTTAATGATATCGTGCCAGTTAGTTACTGCTACATCTAGGTTTTGTGGTGAATTAGATAATTTGGGAATTATCATGTCTAGGAACTCCTCTTCGTTGTATTTTTTAAATCTGTATGGTGGAACATTGGTTGGGATTCGTTTAACTGTTGTGTTATTGATTGCAATTTTAAAATTAATGAGATGATGGTCTGACCAAGGGGTTGAGGTACATTTGAGGGAGTTGGGGTTATAAGATCTGTAAAGTACTTCTGGCAGTAGAACCAAGTCAAGTATATTACCTTTACTGTGTGTGCTGGCATTTACTATTTGGTGAAAATCCATATCTGTGGTGGATTCTAAAAAGAGGGATGCATATGACGCTGGTAAGGAGGGGAGGTTAAAGTCACCAAGCATTAGTATCGGATTCTGGTCAGTGGAGGAGCTTAGGAATTCAATTAAGGGGTCCAGGTTTTCTGATTGTTGGTCTGGTGGTCTATAAATTAGACAGATTTTTATGTTGCCAATTTTACAAATACAGTGACAGAATTCAAAATGGCAGGGGACAGATACAGTAGATCCCTTTATATAAACATGATAAAATCAAAATAAACTTAACTGTCTCTGATATCTTAACAAGTAGCATGGAGCGGTGGGTACACCCCTAAACAAAGGCATGGGGAGGGGTGACCTGCCCACAGCGGTGGGCGCACCTACTCTTGCCCCTTGCTGGACAGACTAAATGGACCATGCTGGACTTTATCTGCTGTCATATACTATGTTACTTCCCCAAACACGGCTCCTTAGAGAAGGAGGGCAGGCAGACCACCTGGTTCACATGAAAGGGAGAAAGTACCTTAGGCAAGAAGGAAGTACAGGCCGAATGGAAAAGGCCTCCTTTGAAAAAGATAGATAAGGATCATGGCAAGACAAAGCTTGCAGCTCGGAAATCTGCCTTGTGGAACAAATCCCGACCAAGACCACCATCTAGAGCATCAAATCTTTCAGAATAGCACACTTCAATGGCTCAAAAGGCTCTAATATCAGGGCCCTGAGCACCAGACACAGATCCCAGGAAGGGATCACTGACCGAAGGGGAGGATGCAGACGCTGAAACCCTGACGAAGGTGTGAAACATGGGAGTATAAAGTTAAAGACTTGCCAGTCAACAGACCTCTGAAACAGGCTAAAGCTTCCACTTGAACCTTCAGGGAGCTAAGGGAAAAGTCCTTCTTCAGACCATCCTGCAGAAAAAGACAACAGAGATGGCATCTTGGCCATCTTAGGAGCCAGCTGTCATGCACTGCACCAGCACACAAGGCACCAGAACTGCACTTATGCCAGGTTAGTAGATCTCCTCCGGGGTTTGAGCAGTGTTGAAAACAACCACCAGAGAGTAGCCCGTATGCATTAACCATCTCCTTACAGGAGCCAAGCCATAATCGAAAAGGGAGCAGAGTCCTTCAGTGGCCCCTGACACATAGGCCCCAAGATGGAGGCAAACCAAGAGGTGGCACTTGCAGGAGCCACATCAGATCTCTGAATCACACTCTCATCGGTCAATCCGGCGCCATCAGAATAATCCTTTTTGGGTGGCACTCCATAGGCCAAATCACATGCCCTAACCAAGGGCTACAGAGAAAACACATACAGCAGGTGTTGACTTGATCAAAGGTTGAGCCAGAGTGCTGACATCCTCATGCTCCGTTTAGCATTGGAGCAGATTGCCATTAGATCCCTCTCAGGGTAACCCCAGCGGTGCAGAAACAACAGAAACACCTTCTGGGTTCAACTCCCACTATCCTGGAACCAGCAAGTGGCAACTGAGAAAATCCATTTCCACAACAGCCACCTCGGCAACGTGCAAACTAGGTGGCCCTTCGCCATCCAGGCGGTCCTTCGCCATCCAGGCAAACAGGAGAGCCATCTCCAGGACTACCCCAGCACTCCTTGTGCTGCCTTGCCGATGGACATAAGTCACCACCATAGCATTGTCTGAGAACATTCGAACTGCCTGGCCCTCAACCAGGGGCTGGAAATGCATTAGAGCTAACCTAATGGCCCTCGCCTCAAGGCAGTTGATGGACCACAGAAGTTCCCTATGTTTCCAATGTCCCTGGGCCATTTGGCATTGACAATGGACTCCCCAGCCCAAGAGACTGACATCCATCAACAGAAGGATCCATGAGCAATCGTCTAGCAGTACGCCCTTCCTCAGAAGACTGGGCTGCTGACACCACTGCAAGCTGGACATCATCATTGGGAGCAGGAGCCAGAGCTTAAACTGCTGAGAACTTGGGACCACCGAGTCAGCAAGGACTGCTGGAGTGGCCATAAAAGAGCACACTCCCATGGCACCATCTTGATTGACACCACCATCAATCCGAAGAGTTGAAGATAATTCAGAACTCTGGGAGCCTGTTGCGAACAGAACAGGGCTAGGCAATCCAATGGCCTTTCACTTTTTTTTTTGGCAGAAGGACATTGCACACTTGAGTATTGAAACTTGCTCCCAGGAAATGGGAATGCAACAACTTGTTCTTTCCTCAAGTGATCACCCAGCGGAGGCTTATCAGAAAGGACACCACTCGAGCTACCCAAGATGCCTCTGAAAGAGAATGGGCTTGGATGAGCCAGTAGTCCATATATGGGTGCACACAAATCCCTTGGTGACACAGCGCCACAGCCACCACCAACATGACCTTGGGGAACATTCCCTGAGGTAGTGGAGAATCTGAATGGGAGGGCAGCGAACTGAAGGCGAGAGCCAAGCATGGCAAAACACAGATACTTCGTGTAAAAAGGGACCTGAGTGAGGGACTAGGTTCTAACGAGGAAAATTTGGAGAACAGCTCTGAATATGTTGTCAGTATTATAAGGGATGTCTATGAATATGTGAGACAGTCAAGGTTACATCTTGCAAGACAGGGAGCTTCTGTTTGCAGAAAGCTTGTCCTTATTAAGCATGAGCAATATGTTTGTGCTTGGCTGGACCTGTAACATGTAAATATAGATAAACAAAAAACAAAGCAAAAAGCATTACACAAAAGAATGTATAATGTGGCAGTTTTTTCTAATAAAAGAAAGAGCTGCGGACAAGCAGATTAAGGGAGTTATGGGAGACTGCTCAGGTTTGCAAGCCTGTGACTGTCTTCCTAAAGCTTTTGCAGAAAGTTGTTATGATTACTGAATAACTGTGTGGTATGTTATCATTTATTCTCACTTGCCCTGGGACTAGAGATAGGAAACCAAAAGCCAAAGAAGGATTCTGTGTTGTTTCCCCTGGTCCAGAACACAGAGCACAAACAGTTTGTGCCATGACTCGGAGTCTTTCAGGGCTCCGAGGCAAGCCAGAAGTTTATCAGGAGAAGTACGATGGGTAATTTGTTCACTCACCGGCAGACTAGAACTAAGTTACATGAATGGCAAGAAAAGGCGCGAGCTATAACACTTAAGAAAAGCAGCCCATCTTATTGAATGTGCACTAAACATGGCGATCTTGCTCTAGACCCTGCAGCATGTTGGCACTCAGTGACTAGTGGTAATGAAGCACTACAGTTTCCTTTGGGAGGAACTTTTTCAGAGGATAAACTGCGTACTTGAAATATGTAATGGTGGTCAATGATTTAGGGAGACTGCATACTAGTACTGACACATGACACATGCACGACGACAATGAACACAGAGCACAATGGCAGGCCACCCCTCCCCATTATCAGGGGTGGCCTGCATGGAGCGGCAGGTACACTTACTCTTGCCATCTTACTGGGCAGACTAGATGGAATATACTGGTCTTTATTTGCCGTCATTTACTATGTTACTATGTTACATGAAAAAGCCTCAAGAAAAACAAAGATGAAGTCCAAGAAGTTAAACATAAGTTGTTTGTATTAGAAGAGAAAGTGTATAATGATTCATTTGTTTGCTTTCCTTACACTATGTTTTTAAAACAATAGCATTTTCCTGATGTAAAAGATTTAAACAGCTTGGCTTTAATTTGGTAACATAGTAACATAGTAAGTGACTGCAGGTAATTAGTTGTTAAAGTTTTTTTTCCATATACTGATTTTCTTATTAGGTGGTCAAAGCCTTATTTCACCAGACTTGCAAGCTGACATTTGAAACCTTTGAAATACAAGCATTTAAGCACAAAATGCTACACATTTAGGAAATTAGGGTCAAGAGGAAAATGTAATTTTCTTTACCTCTACCTTCACTGTCTATGCTTCATTTTTTAGTTCATTTAAAGCTGACAAAGTACTGACATTTGCTGAAGGCAGATAAAGATCAGGATGGTCCCTCTAGTCTGCCCAGTAAGGTGCCAGAATTGTGGAGTTGTGCATGCCGCTCCAGGCGGGTTATCCCTCTCCAAGAAGCTATTTATGTTTATGTTATTGTTTCCATCTTCTTGCTATGTAGTGATCCTCTGTGTCTGTCGTATGCCCTTTTGAAACCTCTCACTGTTTTTGCTCCCATCATCTCTTTCGGGAGGGCATTCCAGGCATCCACCATCCTTTTTGTGAAAAGTATTTCCTGATGTTGCTTTTAAATTTACCTCTTTGCAGCATTATTTCATGTCCTCTAGTTCTGCAGCTTCCCTGTCTTTGAAAAAGATTTGTTCATTAATACCCTTTAAGTATTTAAATGTCTCATCACTGCTGGTGAGTAATGTGTATATATACAGCTTGCACGTAATAGTCTTTGAGCTGCAAGGCTTTAATTTACTGAGTGTATAGTAATGCCTTGCATTGCCTGTTAACCTCAGTGCGGAAAAAAAATAGTATTTGCATCCCGTTTCTTTCATGACCATGGATGCTATCTTTTTATAATTGATGAACAGGACAGCAACAACATGGGAGTTGACTACACAGATTTGACTTGTCTTCTTTGTTTCACTCTTGGGTCTTAAGGTCATTTTCAATGGTTTTTCTGTATTTGAATTATGTGTTTTGGTTTCCAGATAAGAAATGCACTTTGTTTTGAAAGCTTTCCTGATTTCAGTTTTATGGGAAATACTAAGGGGCATGTTTACTAAACTGCAGTAACGTTACAGACCCCGCGTTAGGTAACATTAACGATCGTTAGGTAATGTTAACACGCGTTAACGTTACCTAACAATCGTTAACGTTCCCGGCCACGGTAAACACCGCAGAGGGTGGAGAGAGGGCGGGGGGAAGGGGTCAATGGGCGGGGAGAGGCTCCCTGCACACTAACATGCTGAACTGAAGGGCTGAATCCTATCGCGAATGAAAACCTGCCGTTAGATGCACATTTGCAGGAGAGAGAAACCATTTCAGTGTCAGCAATGTACAGCATAGACAGGGAGCCCAAGAAACGTGATAGTAGTGCTCCATTTACAGCAACAGCATAGTGCCCAAATATGAAAGGCCACTATGGCGATGGTGCAAGTGGGGCATAGGGGGCTGCAGGCGGGACATGTAGTGGGGGCAGCTGGGGCACAGGGTGGACTAAGTGGGCACCTAGGAACATAGAAACCGGAAAGCAGCATGACAGCAGCTGACAAAAGCCAAACACAATCCACCTACATCTACCTGGTCCACCCGAGCTAACAGTTGCCAGGGCAGTGACCTGACATCCCCCCAGCCAACCCTCCCCCAAGCGGAAGGGATAGACTATTGGTAGGTGGTGATGGGGGGGTGAGGATGCTCATGTATGCCCCATGCCCCAGACCCCGCTCCCTAGGCGACCACCTACCCACACAGTGGATGGCCTGGGACTGCGCACTACCAGCACCAATAGCATATGGTTATGTCAGCATGGCGGGGGGGGGGGGTGTGCCCGTACTGGAGGGGGCAGTGGCACCTGCCTGCAGTGGATCTAGGCCATCCCCTGTACCAGTACATGGTGTGCAGTGCAACATTTATTTATTTATTTACATTCTCTTATATACTGCGCTATTCTGCATCAGTGCGGTTTACATTGAACAAACTGAAATTACATTGAATAGGGCATTATAACTTGGAGATAACTATTTTACAGGGAACATGGGCTATGGAGGGTTAAGTGGCTTGCCCAAGACCACAAGGAGCACCTGTGGGACTAGAAACCCCAGTCCTTCCGGCCCAAGGTTGCTGTCCTCTAGTGGGATTTGAACCCCCGACCTTCCGGCCTGAAGTACCTTGCCCCAACCACTAGGCCACTCCTTCACTCCATAAAACATAAAAGGTCTGGCTGAGGAAAAGTACAGGTAGCCCCAAGGATTACCATGCATCTCTGGCAACAGTGTGATGCAGTACACCCAGCCAGTGCGTCCAGAAACAGAGGGTCACAGGTTCAAGCCCCAGCTGTGGTTCCTGCAGAGCATGTCCCTATGTTTTACCCTACAATGCAGATACAACAGCAACACGTGCAAAGCCCAAAGCAGCGGCGAACAGGGGTACAAACACCCACTCACACAGGCTCCACAATCCAAAGATGCTTGGAGAGTCAGGCTGTTGGCTCCAGAATTGAGCTGCAGTTATCACCAGAGCACTACTACTACCTCCTACACAGTTTAGCAATGTCAGCACTGTGATCAAGACCAGTGTGGCGGGCAGGGTTGCCAACCACCCCTATCTTTGCACGATGCTGCAATAGGAGTGTGTGTGTGTATGTCTATCCATTGTTTTGTGGCTGCCCACACCTCACCGGGCCCACAATGTCCCACTGTTACCAGTGTTAGCCTGAATATATGCATAATGAGGAGCAAGGTGTTGTGAATATGGCCCGGACAGGGCGGATTGGCCAGGATGCATCTTCACAGGGTGTAGGGCAATGGCTGGAACACTGTAGTGCCCAACCACCGCCTGCATGGACAGGGTGGCCACAGCATGGCATGCTGGGAGGGCACTCACTCTGACCGAGCAGTGACCATGGCATGTCTAGGTTCCTACATAGCGCTCTACACTATCTGCCTCCAATGATACTTTTGTGTTCCCAGTGCTGGGGCCCCAATCACTGAGATGCCTGCTTGGTGCACATAGTTTCTCTGTGAGCATGCACTATGGATTGGCTAGTGGACTGTCTGCAGTTAGACTGTGCATGGTTGCTGGTCCCGCACACTGGAATTCTCTCCCCCCTTCCCTCCGCCTGGAACCACAATTCGCAATTTTCAAACAAAACCTTAAAACCCATCTCTTTTCACTGGCATTCAATATCCCCTCTCCTTTTGTAAGAATCTGTTCCTACTGTACCTACCCACCTGTTGTATCCTGTCCCGTACTTGCTGCGTGTTAGTCCCTATCCTTTTAAAAAATTGTACATTTCCTTTCCTTTCTGGCCATGGCCAAAGTTTTTATGTATTCTGTTTTTATGTTTTATATAATTTATCTATTTTATGTATTTTATGAATTTTTTATGTATTTTACTACCTGTACACCGCTTTGATTACCCCAGAAAGGCGGTTATATCAAATGAATAAACCTAAACACCTATAAGGTGCAGTCTGACTGGGCTGTCTGCTGGTGACTGGCAGACAGTGGTGTGAGGCAGTTGGGGTTTTCCAGAGCTAACCCCATCATTGCTGCTGGTCTGCCACTGCCACTGCCCCAGCCACAGGTATGGCACTGGCCCACCAACCCTGGAGGGCTGTCGTATATCAGCAGGATGGAGGTTGCTTCACAGGGGCTGGGGCACCTGTCCCTTACCTACAAAAAGGGTGATGTGAGCCCTTTGGGGTATGTAGTGTATACCACTTTGACCTATAAAGGCACTGCTACACAAACCTCATGCAAGTCTGGAAACCCCTCTGCCCTGATAACAGGTGACCATGTCAGCCAGACCCTAACACGGGGTACACACTAATCTTGGTGGTCTCTGGTCCCAGAGGGCCACATGTGACTACAGGATAAAGATGGACACCGAATTACCTTCAGCTGCACTGCAGGGAACACCTGTCACACACTGGTAGTGATGGGGGATGTACAGCAGGGCCTATCTCTAGCACCACATGTACTGCGGACCTAGTGCTGGGCACCCATCCTATCCCTCAGGGAGAACACAGAACCTGCACAATGGCATGGTCTGTAGCTACTCTGTACCAGTATTACGCAATTCGTCTTTCCAAGCTGAGGTACCGGAGAGGTGCAGACCCCATTTCCTGATCAGCTGTAGACAGCTATTCAGCATGTGCATCATGGGTACTGGTGGGGTTACCCTATCCTGGCACTCAGAGCAGATAGTTTGTGTGGTGACCTGCAGTCCTTCTGTACCCAGCCATTGCTGTGACATACACCACGGAGGTATAGCCTACTGGCTAATACAATGCCATTCTTGGCAGTGTTCATGGGTTCAATTCCTCATTGTTCCCTCCTCTCATGCCTGTCCTACTCAAATAGTGTGCATGCCTGTAACAGTCATATTTTTACAGATTTGTGCTGCCAGCCCACAATACCCTTGCCACAATTGCCAACATTCCCTCGGTCTGTCTATCTGCATCTGTCAGCTGTGTAGAGTCCTGTCTGCCTGTGCAGACTGCCACCCCATGTCCTGCACTGCTACCCTTTCCTTATTGCGTCTCTTCATGCTTGCCTCGCCTGTGCCTGATCTGCATGGCACCACCACTCCTCTGTCCACCCATCATTGTAACTATCCTGCCACCTCCGCCTCCACTGCGGACACATATTCCCATCGTCTGCCACAAACTGTCTTTCCAGTACTTTACATTGCCAATACCCTGTGCTGTGGTACAGTTGCCCCCACCATGTTTGTCATCAGTACTGGCAGCCACATGGGATGCCCGCAGATATGGCAGGTCCAGCAGCTCCCAGCTCTCCCTCTTTCACTCACCAGTTCATTGCGTGGTGCGGTTACCACTCAAGTCCACCTGGTCCCCTCCGGGTCCTCTTCATCCAGCGTTAGTAGTTTTTAAACAGTTGGTGTTAAATGATATTGGCCAATTGGAAAGGACTCATAAATTACAACGGTTTGCATTAACAGTGGAGGAGCGCCAAGTTTTGCGCGAGTTACAATCTCGGACCGACATAGTCATCAGAAAAGCAGACAAGGGGGGGGGGCGCGATTGTGGTATGGGTGAGAGAAGATTATGTTAAGGAGGCGATGGTTCAATTGCGGGATTCTACGGTTTATTCAGTATTACAGTATGATCCCGTGATCGAATTACAGAAAGAAATTCACCAGCTTACTGTAGCAGCATTGGAGGAGAAGCTTATTAGTTTTCAGGAATTTCGTTATTTGAATGCCAAGGCTCCTGTTACTGCCAAATTCTATCTTGTTCCAAAAATCCATAAGCATCCACTTAAACCACTGGGTAGACCTATTGTGTCCACCCGGGGGAGTATTTTGGAGCCGTTGTCCACGTTCGTGGATTCTTTTTTATGCCCGTTGCTCATGACCGTTCCTTCTTATTTGCGAGATACTACCCATTTCTTAAATGTAATGGAGGCAGCCCGTGCTACATCGAGTCAGGCGGATGTACTCTTAGTCACCTTAGACGTGGTTTCGCTGTACACTAGCATTCCACAGGAGGCAGCAGTGCAGGTAGTGGGGCGGGTGTTGGAAAAACGAAGTGATGTGTCTGCGGGTTTGCATGCTTTTATCATAAGCTTAGCGAGGCTGGCTATTTGTCGCAATTATTTTGTGTTCCAAGGAGTGTTATATCAGCAGAACTCTGGGGTGGCTATGGGCGCTACATGCGCCCCGTCTATAGCCAATTTTTATATGGGGTTCTTTGAACAGCAGTGGGTATTTCCTTCGATGTATGCCTCCCACATTGTGTTGTGGAAAAGGTATATAGATGACATCTTTCTTTTGTGGAAAGGCACGGAGGAGTCCCTATTAGTTTTTTTGGAGTGGCTCAATAATTGTGATGTTAACATCAAGTTTACCCATGTTTATCATAGTGATACCCTCACCTATTTAGATGTTAGTGTACAGAGAGGTTCTGGTGGTTGGGATACAACTATTTATAGAAAGCCTACTGATAGGGTCACGTTTCTTGAGTTTGGGAGTATGCATCCTAGGCGCTTGAAGGAAGGGCTTCCGTTCTCCCAATTTTTGCATTTTAGGCGTAATTGTTCCAATCAGGCTGACTTTAAGACTAAATCTAAACAGTTATTCGCTAGTTTTGTGCAGAGAGGGTACCCAAGGTCCATAGTTAAACGGGCTTATTTAAGAGCACTAAATAATCATCGGGCGGCTTTGTTGGATGTGAATCCCTCTCGGGGAAGGGTCAATTTAGATGGTGACAGTATTAATTTAATCATGAAACATTCCCCCTTGAGTGATAGTATTCAAAAAGTTCTTAGAAAACATCGCAATATTTTGGCAGCGGTACCAGGGTTGGCCGATAAATCAGTACAATGCGTCTGGCAGAGGCATCGGAATCTAAAGGAGTAGTTAAGTCCAGCCATGTTGCCGCTGCCTTTGGATGAGTCTAGGCCTGTTTTACAGGGGGGACATGAGAGTTGCGGTTCTTGTGACATTTGTGATATTACCATCACTACCTCTGTATTTGAATATCAGGGAGTGTCGGTTAAGTTAAAGCATAGGACCACTTGTGGTTCATTTAATGTAGTTTATGCCATAATATGCCCCTGTGGATTATGCTATATTGGGAAGACCACACGTCCCTTCCGTATTCGTATGAGGGAGCACCGTAGCCGTCTGTCTCGTAAGGTCTTGGAGGCCCCTATTGTACTTCACTGTGTGCAAAATGGCCATATTTTTGAACAGTTGCGCTGCTTGTGTATTGATAGGATTGAGGTGGGGAAGGTTGGTAGGACGTTAGATCAGGTTTTGATTAGATCTGAGCAAAGATGGATTTATACATTGAATACTCTGGTACCGAAGGGCTTGAATCTCAATACAGAATGGTCAGCGTGCGTTTGAATCTTATCGGGACAATGGTTTTTTTGGGACAGTAATTTTTAAGTTTCTTTGCTGGCGTTGGTTTAGGTCTAATGGGAGGGGCTAGTATATGGTAGAGGTAGTGCAGTATGTGTTAGTAGTTTATTTTTTATTTTTCATTTTTGGTTGGTGGCGCCCGTTTTCCCTTTAATATTGGGGGGTGGGGTTGGGTCAGAATTGGTGGTTCATTTGGCGAGAACGCTTTGTGCTTGATCGGCAGCGGGCTTTAAAAATGGAGGTTTAGTGGATATTCCGCATGCGCAGCGTTTTTTGAGAGAAAGTTGGAACTCTCCTGGTATTGACGCAACCTCATAATGGAGTGATATACAACGCGGGCAGCATTTGTGGTAAGAGACTTTTGGGGTTGGTTCCTTTACAATTTTGATAGTTTTTAATTGGTTTAGGGATTAGTGGTAAATGTTTTGGTTTTGTTTGTTTTTAGATTTGGAAAGGTCCCCTGAAGAAACCGTTTTGTGTGAAACGTCTCAGTGGTACCGGGGATGGACGTTGGGATTAATGAAAAATACAGCAATTTATAGCCACGGTCTTATCTGGTCGAGATGGTTCAATTTTGCAAGTTTTTCTAAGTGTTTGAAAGTTTTGAAATTATTGAAACGACTGGATGTCTGTGTATTTTTGGTTCTGGATGTCATTGATGTGATCAAGCACCCGACTGCAATTGGACGTGAGTCCTAGTAGCGGAGTGATGTTTTAACTGAGACCTCTAGATTTACCTCTGATCCTGATAAAGTTTATAGTGAACGAGTTGTTGTTTTGATTGCAATTAGGTTTAGTGGCAAAGGGGAATTGTTACTCACATTGTGACACATTCTGTAATGTGTGTCCCAGCCCCTGTACATCTGCTCAGAACTGGACACACAAGAGGTAGACGCGATTTAGATCCCGTGGGGCAACTCTAGCCCCCGCAGAATCAGAATTGCATCTAGGGTCAGTACATGCAGGCCGGTCCCTATTCCGATCGGCCTGCATATACTGAGCGAAGCCTGGCTAACTCACTCAGGCTCCTGAATGGAGCCGCGGCGCCATGGCATCTGGTTATCATGGCACCACAGCTCCATTCAGGAGCCACGATCCCCGGCCACAGACTACTTTTTCTTTCCCCCACAGCCCAACCCTGATCTGGCCTCCCATGGCTAGGATCGGGCTGCAGGGAATCTCCTGCACCCCCTCATTTCTTTGATCCCGTCCGGGCCTCCCATCCCCTGATGTCTGGGGGGGCTTATTCCACCTCCGAGGTAGAATAAGTCCCCCGTCCAATCTGCCAGCCCCAGACATATAGGGTTGACTTCAGAATCGGCCCTGTACATCCAGGGACGCAGACCACCCACTGCACACCCTAACTCCGCCTCCGCACCGCCCCTTCCCACAAAACTTCCGTGTTCATACAGGGAGGCTTAGTCGGGGATGACAATGGTGACGAATAGCGGGGATGGGACGTCCAACCCTGCTATTCGTGGGACGGAATAGACCCCATAGTCCTATGACTCACCTTTAACATCCAATGACCCACAATAGCCCCTTCTCTGTCCAACTCCCCAGTCCCCCTTGTTCACTCCCTCCGCTATCTTGGGGCCATTCTAGATTCCTCTCTGTCATTTCACGGCCACATTTCCTCCCTTGTCCAATGGTCTTTCTTCTTCCTCCATCGGATCCGTGCTCTTCGTTCTTCTCTCGACCAGCACTCCCTTACTACCCTCCTTCTATCACTAGTAATTTCTAGAATAAATTATTGCAAAAGTGTTCTTGCTGGTCTTCCCAACTACCAACTTCATTGATTGCAACTTCTCCAAAATACAGTGGCCCAGATTATCACTTACACCTCGCACCGTGAACACATCACTCCCACCCTGATCCAACTTCACTGGCTTCCTATAAAACTTTGCATAAATTACAAAATTCTCATATCCACTCACCAGGCAATCCACACAGGCATACCGCAATATTTGGCTGACCTTCTTCATTTTCACTCACCCCACCGTCTCCTCAGATCCCTGCACACTCACCGCTTGGCCATCTCCTCAGTTTCCCCATGCGCATTTGGAACAAACGTGTCATCCCACTTTCTTTTTCCTTGCTCCTGCCTTATGGAATTCCCTACCTGCCTCACTACGTGCAGAGACCTCCTTTCTACAGTTCAAATCTCAGCTCAAAACACACCTGTTTCAGTTGGCCTATGACCTTCCCTCCCCTTCCCCTGAGCAGTCTCCCCCTTAGCTCGTTCCCTTAGTCTAAGTTCTTCTCCTCTCCTCCCCGTCTGCCCATTGCTCTCTTTCATTCTCTTTCTTTTCTGTCCTGTTCTATATATGATTGGCATTCTTTTCCTTTTCCTTATTTTTCATTTAGATTTTTGTAAACCGCTCTGATTCCTTGCTGCCTAGGAATGACGATAAAGAAAAAGATAGTGTTTTGCTTATTGTTAAGAATATAAATTTATATCTTCTACCTACAGTTCACTTAAAAGCAGCACTAAGTTTTAATAGTTGTTTGATGTTTCAAGAAGCCTTTGTCTATAAATATACAATAGTATGGTCTGAAGAAAGGTCTATGTACGTAGTTAGTGGTATGATGCAGGTGATGAGAAGTGTTGTGAAAAAGTGAGATGGGATATTTAGTGAAAAAGAAGGACTTTTAACAGACAGTAAACTGATGAAGGTAATCTAATATGAAGAAATGGGTCAGTCTGATGAATATGTGAAGGGAAAGCACAGTTACTTACCTGTAACAGGTGATCTCTGGGAACAGCAGGAATAAGTCTTCACATATGGGTACATCGGTACCGACGGAGTCTGCGCGGGAACGCTTCCCAGCGTCCAATCAAAGAGCTTTTGGAAGCATCCCACCACGCCTGCGTGCTGACTTCCCGCCTTTCCCAACTGCCTCTCCTCAGTTAAGTTTTAAAGCTGAGACAAAGAGAGAGAGAGAGGAAAGGAAATATAGATAGAGATACAACTCCAGGGGAGGTGGGTGGGTTGTGAAGACTTATTCCTGCTGTTCCCAGAGATCACCTGTTACAAGTAAGTAACTGTGCTATCTCCAGGAACAAGCAGGAATGAGTCTTTACATATGGGGACTCCCAAGCTGAGATGCCTGGAGTCCCAGCATGTCATAGGTTGGAACATGCTATCCCCCACACCACCAGGCATCCTGAGGATGGAGGGTAGGAGTTTAGGAAGAAAGGTGCTGTGGAACAGCTAACCTAGCATAGGACTGCAGACAAGGAGTCCATGTGTGGATGATAATTATCATCAATGATATTGAAAGAAATATTGCAATATGGACCTCCCCTAACAGGATTACACAGCAGTAAGGAGGTACATGGGATCTATTGGGGAACCCAGTAGAGGAACCTCAAGGAGGACCTCACTGTGAAGTGGAGGTAATAAACCTGTAGGAAAAAACAGTGGAGGTCAGATTCCTGAAAGGTAAGAGGGGACCCCGGTAATAACTGGGGTAGTACCAAAAAACAGTGGGCCTTCAGCGGAAGGCTTTATGATAAATGCCGAACTCTTTTGGCGACACAGTAGCTCACCCTTGGGAGCAAAAAGAGAAGGCCGACCGAATTGGACAAACAGGCACAGTCCTTGTGGGAGGAAAAGGTATGGAAACCCCTTGTATCCCAAAAGAAAGGACAAACGCCTGAGGCGTTAGAGCCCGTGATTAGTTGAAGATCCGCAATGTCTCTCCTAACTGGAGTCAAATAGGAGAGATATTGGAACATGGAGAGCTTCAGAGGTACCTAAACCTTAAGGTTATGGTGGAAGTTGTTAACTACCACCGAAGTGGTTGTGAGTGTAGAACTCCAAACATGCTGGATAGCATAGGTATGGGTAAAGCCCATCTGTCAGAATCATATAGCTATATGAGCCTCGACAGTCAGGTAGATAAATGCAGAATACATATCTACCAATAGTAAAATATCTCGACAGATACATATATATATAGATATATATATAGTGTGACGCTCGCGCCCCTACCAGGCGGTTGCCTAGTAGGGACGGCTGGCCATCTGATATCCCTTCTAGGATTTTTGTAGTTGTGTATGAAAAGAAGAGCCAAGTGGTTAATAAAGCGCACAGGAAATTTTATTCGGTTTCCATGCTGGTAAGTGGTGAACATAAAATTCTTCAAGCATAACTTTTGTTTCTCCAGACAAAAAAGAAAAATACAGGATAATTTCTCCCAGAAATCAAAATGTCCAAAACAGTGTAACTTTGAACAAACTCATACCAGTTCCTGTTCCTTACTGCAACTGCTTAACCTTAGCATCAGAAGAAAAAGGCATTTTAAAACTCTTCACATAGTGAGTGAGGTATCAGCTTTAACCCTGCTGTTGCCACACACAAACAGTTTCAGCTGTTTGAGCCTCCACTGAGCTCCTGCAGTTTCAGTTTCTTAGGAGAGATTCTTAATCTTTTACATTCAGGTTTTCCCCTCTCTTCCAGCTTCTGGAACTGTCTTTAGGCTACAACAGCCCCCTTTTTATGTTCCACTGTTTCTAGCTCACACTAATACCTTAGTGCACAGCTCGCATTCCATTTCAGAGACATCAGAATTAACAACACTTTCCTCAGGGCCTACCTCCATGCTCTCTATTGAGCTACAGCTGGGTGCTCCTTGAAAGTGTTCCGGGCTCTTTTCCTTAAGAGTCTTCACCAGATTAAACAGCCTCTCCCAGTGCCTGGCCTTGCCTTCTCCAGGCCAGTCTCTTGGGGGTCTCTCCTGTTTAACTTCCCTAGTGAAATATTTCTTTCTGTGCTGAGCCTTCTGGGGTATGACAGTCTCCTCTGAGTCAGAGCAAGAACTATCCTGCTGGCAATGCTTGGTCCCTGCGTACCTTTCTTGGCTGCCTCTATAGTGGTTCCTCCTTCTGCTGCTCTCCTTGGCTGAAAAGCTTCTCTTCAGTTTGGCCACAGATCTTTCCGGTCTGTGCCTTCTGAGAACTGGGCTAGAACCTGGGCTAGGCCTGGAACTGCAACTGCCGCTTGTGCTTGCTCTTGAATTCCTCCTGGACCTTCTTCTCAAAGCCCCTTCCAAACTCCAACTGGCTCTCCCTCTTGTGTTTGTTTTCTCCCTGTTAACTGCTGAGCAGGGCAACTCCCTTCCTGGCTCCGCCCACTTGGACCTCCTACTCCTATGCAGGTTTGTCATGTGGACTTGGATTGGTTTACCCTTAGCTCTGCCCCCTAGGTTCCTTTCAGGGCTTTTAGTATGGAGTATGTGATTTTGTGCACCCATCCCCCGTAAAGAAGAGAAATTCTTCTTTTTTTCAGTTTTCCCTAGCTGGGCTGCACCCTCCTTACCACAATATATATATATAACATATAGATAGATAGATATCTAAGAATATATCTATAGTGAGATATGAAGGGCATAAAATACACACAAATGATAGACATAGAGATCTGTAAGATGTATGCTATAGATATGAATATATAGGCCTCTATATGGGTGTCTGCAATGAAGCAGACAGAGATATGCCTACAAAAATGGTATTCACATAGGAAATGTGGAGAGGAAAGATTCATCTAATAACAAGAAGGTGGAACCTACTTGAGAAGATATATAGAGAATCTATTCCCACTGGTTATGAGCTACAGGGATGCTAGCTAGTGGAATAACCAGGATGGTTACGTGAAAAGCAGAGGATGATATCAGTCTGCAGCCAGCAAGTCCCGAGTATTCTAGAACTCTAGCATGGTAAGTGAACAGAAGACGCATAAAAATGAGATACCATGCTGACCTGCTTAAGGGCAAAAAAGGTATCATGCGTTCTTACCATGAGGACGAGCTGGAAGGAGAAAAGCATATTCCCGATTGGAAATACTATGGACCAAAGCAGGGAATTGGCAACTCCTTAAGCTTTCATGTAAGAGAAGGCCTATGTCCTTTATATTAAAAAGGAGAACCTTTCTAGTCATGGGAGACATGACTGAAAAAGCCTTTTCCAACCATCTAGGATAGCTGTTGGAGAAAAAAACCCATGCTCTCTAGCAAGGGCCCATAGTGGAGAGCTTCTCTGTAGAATTGCAGAGAGCATGATGCAGGAGAATGAGGAGATAGGTACTGGCTCTTCAGCAGCCAGTTCTATGTCAACTATGCTGCCAAACCCAGGGGAATGGAGATGGCAGAAAGAGAAGACAATCCAACAAGCTTGTAGTAAAAACATTTCCAAGACAGATGACAGCACTGACTTGGAGCCACTACTAAGACGAGACAGAATGTTAGTGGAGGACAAATCTGGTTGCTGGTGGACAAGAACCAGTGGTCCAAACATTAAGGCTCCTGCATTGGCAGCTGCTTGCCAGACAGCAGAAAGAATGTTACTGTTTAAAAACAGAAAGAACAGACAGAACAAGAGTAGAAAACTCTGGACATGTCTGATGAACTGCTTCAAAGCAAGATTGAAAAAGAGGAGTCAACTCAGAGAAGAGAACTCCGCACTGGAAAAGTAACAAAACTAGAGAGGCTGAAGAAAAAGCCCTCCAGTGAAGCGATACCGCTCTTACAGAGGAAAAACCTGGTAAGAGGGTAAAGAGAATGGAGCTGAAGAAGACTTACAAAGTAGTAAGTCTATAGAAAGGAAAAAAAGACATGCTGGCACAGGAAACTATCGTTTGATAGTGGTTAGACCTCTTTCCCTAGCAGGAAGAAGAGGAGAACCCTGTGACCTAGAAGCATGAACATCCTGACAGCTCATAGAACATAGAAAGAATGGATGTCTTTTGGGAAGAGATTCATGTTTAGGATTTAGAATGACAGCAGTGGATTGCCTCTATTGAGAAGAAGCAACTGCAGATTCTAACCCCAAGAGTCACAAGCATCTGATGGAGATTGATCAGAAACCCTGTGGTTGCTGGGTTTGCTGAGCCTGGTGAGAGGTTGAATTCTGCAGACCAGGACGATGCTTCCCTTGTTTGGGAACATCTGTATGATGGACAGATGATGCATAAAACCTTCTTCTCCTACGGGAAGAAAGTTTGGCAGGACATTTCCTACCTACTGGGACAGAAGAAGGTGCAGAACAGCCTCTAGGAACAGGTAAGTCAGTGGACAACTGAGTAACCTGACATAAAGACTCCTTGTTGAAAAGATTGTCTCCAGTGCAAGGAGTATGTCCCAGTCTTTGCTGTGCCCATTTGTCCAAGTCTGAAGCTTGGAGCCAGGCTCTACGTCGTGCCCCTATAGTTATAGCAGAAGTCCTGCTAACAGACTCAAAAGAGTCTAGGGAAGCACGAGTAAGAAACCAAGAGATATTCTGAAGACGCTTGAGCAGTGAAGAATAGCCCGCACTCTTGGACTCTGGAAGGGAAGGAGTCAAAAGATGTAATTGCTTTGTGACCTCCTCAAGAGATAGACTCATATAAAAAATATATGAAAGAATTCTTGCAGAAAACATAGATGTCTGGAAGGTTTGATGTCCAAAGGCATCTAGTGTCTTAGACTCACGACCTGGCGGATAAGAAGAGTGCTTTTTCTTACTCTTTACCCGCCTCATTGCTGATTCCACTACTATGGAATGATGAGGAAGTTGAGTCTTTTGAAACCCTGGAGAGGGGGGCACCTGATATAAAAGATCAGTTGCTCTGGTAGGTGGGGGTACCCTTAAAGGTGTTTCCCACATTCCTAGAAGGAGATCCTGCAAGGAATGATGCAAAGGAAGCATTATGTTCTCCTTTGCTTTGGTAGAAACAGAGCCTTGTGCAGGATCATGTCCTGGGATAGGAATGGCAAGAGATCTTGCTATATCCAGGAGGAAACTCTGAAAAGAGGGATCCCCAACAGGAATCTCCCTTGGACAGGTTAGATCTGAAGAACTAGCCTGAGCACCGACAGAGCTATCCAAATATATAGGAATAGAAGAGTGCAGTGTGGAATGCTTAAGGGATGGTCGCCGATACTGGCTGTCAGGAGCAGCGACCGTCATTACCACATTGTCCATGCCAGGTATCGACTCCAAGCTTGGTATAGAAGGGAGCGATCCTGTTGAAAAAAGCATGGCAGGAGTTGGCCACGATGGTACTGTGGATACCGGTACCGATGTCGGAGTCGAGCCCGACAGAGACATCGGAGCAGTCATCGGTGACAGTTCAATCGGTACAGAGGTAACCGAAAACCTCCGGCCGCTATCCTCGGTACCGAGCCACCGGTATCGATCGGTGTCGGTACCAAAGCGTATTGGTACCCAGTCTTCCAGACTAGAGATTGATTCCAAACTCGGCATCGAGGGCAGAGAGCCTGATAAGCGAAGCATGGAAGGCACCGACCGTAAGGGTAATGAGGACATCGGTACCGACTTCGGTACCGTGTCTGATACCGGTGGATGAAGGTCAACCAGTGGCAACTCAATCGTCCTCGGGGGAACCGAGAGTTGCGGATCCGAATCATCGGAACCGAGCCTTCGGTACCGCCGAGAGCCGGTACCAAGGCGAGTCGGTACCCAGTCCTCCAGACTGGAGATCGATTCCAGACTCGGCATCGAAGGAAGCGAGGCTATCGATGCACGTCTGGAGGGTACCGACGTCGGTGGTAGTATCGGTGCTGGTACCCATAATGGAAAGTCAGTCTGGAGAGTATCCACCGGTCCCGAAGGCACCGAGGACGCCAGATGACCATCCCTGGTGAGGAGTGTTTCATCCAACACCAGTGCCGATGCCGGGGTATCGGTACCGCTCAAAGCGGATGCCACCACCGGACACGGCTCAGGTATGTTCTGTGAGGGGTGAACCCCAGGAACAACCTGAAACCCCTGAAAAGCTTTGGAGACCGAAGACTCCCGCCGGGGTTTTGAAGCCAGTGGGCCCTCGAGGGCAAGGCCGTAGCCGTCTACATGCTGTGCATGAGACCTACCACTCGAGGGCTGGCTAGTCTTGTGGGTTACCTGATCTTGTGCAGAAGAAGAAGGGGACGGTGCCCCGAAGTTGGAGGGAAACCGTGTACCGAGGGAACCTCGATGATGAAGACCTCTTCTCACCAAACTGTTGCCAGGACCCAAGCAGGTTAGACACCGACTTCAAGGGTCTAAAAATAAAGTTGTACCGCCACAGTTTGAACATTTCTTAGAGAAAGTGGCTGGCGGTTCCATGAAGGAAAAAGAAGAGGCCTAAAAGGCCTAAGAAACCGTGGGACACTATGAAGAAAAAATATCCCTTGAAAAAGGAAGATTTTACAAGAAAAGAAAAGAAAACACCGGCAGTACCGGTGGCGTTGGGGAAGAGAGCCGCGACCACAAGAAAACTAAAGAAATAAAACAAGAATTTTCTGCGGTGACAGGAGGACGTCCTGCTGGCTCCGCGGAAAATGAAAACTGAGGAGAGGCAGTTGGGAAAGGCGAGAAGGCAGCACGCAGGCGTGGTGGGATGCTTCCAAAAGCTCTTTGATTGGACGCTGGGAAGCGTTCCCGCGCAGACTCCGTCGGTACCGACGTACCCATATGTGAAGACTCATTCCTGCTTGTTCCTGGAGATAACAGAACACTCTGCTCTGCAACCCCAATATTTCATTATGCCATCTCTATTCCCTTCATCTAAGCCCAGACCTATGTTCAACAACTGGAAATAGATACTTGGAGAAAGCTGGATGCACTTTGCATTCTGATGGGCTCTGAAAAACCCACACTGGCCATGTGGCGCTTCCAGATGTTCTTTTACCTCAAAAGTGGTCTCTGTGTATCATGGCCAGGCACATGACGGAAAAGGGGGAATGATTCACAAATTCTCACAAGATTGATATATTCCTAAATTTGCCAAAATTGCAGAAGTGTGTGCAACTTGCCTGATCTGTAAATAGCACAATAGTGCTAAACCTATAAAGCCCAGTCAAGGGCACAAGTCACAGCCACTGGAACCCTTTCTGAATTTATGACTAGATTATATCCAATTACGCAAATGTCAAGGATTTGAATACTGTTAGATGATTTGTTTGTTTCCTGGATTGGTAGAGACTTATCTTTAGTAAAATGAAATGAAGTTTTGTCTTACTGCAAAATTTAATCCAGAGTATTTAGTCTTTTCACTTAAAGATGGTTGCTGTTCTTTTGGATGAAGCCTGGATCTGTGTCACCAATTGCAACACCAGAGAGTCCAATGAAAGAATTACCCAGAATCCAGATTGAAAGGACCATACCTAGTGTTCCTGATTACCTGCTGCAGTTAAGTATGGAACCTACCTACCTGGATCCATGTGTCACAAGGCCAAATAAAGCTAATAAGAGTGTGAGGTTCAACCTTTGGAGAAACCAACCTTAAACTTCAGAGAAAGGTGAAATATGCTACTAAGTCCTGAAGAACTGCTGAAAAGCAGGATCATTATCTAAACAATGAGAGACTCAAGTGGAAAGAGTATCTGTTGGGAAATTTAAAACTATTTTCTTACTTATTATTTTCTTTTGTAATGTTACTTTACCAAGTAGCAGTAATTCTAAAGCATGTATGTTGTCTGCTTGCTGTAAGAAGTCTATCATATCTTTTACCTCAAGACTAACACCTCTTCATTAGTGTTTATGTCTAAGATACCTTTCTTTCATAGTGAGTTTTTATAGAATCATAGGAGGGGGGACTGTAGAAAGGGACCCGAGGGGGACTAGGGTCTAACAGGGAAAATTTAGAGTGTGAGAACAGCTCTGAATATGCTGTCAGTATTACAAGGGATGTTTATGAATAAGTGAGACAGTCAAGGTTACATCTTCCAAGAAGGGGAGCTTCTGTTTGCAGTAAGCTTGTCTGTATTAAGTGTGATGTTTGTGCTTGGCTTGACCTATAACATATAGATATGGATAAACAAAATGCAAAACAAAAAGCATGACGCAGATTGATAAGGCAAAAAAATGTATAATGTGGCAGCTTTTTTCATAATAAAAGAAAGAACTGCAGACAAGCAGATTAAGGGAGCTACGGGAGACTGCTCAGGTTTGCAGACCCGTGAATGCCTTCCTAAAGATTTAGCAGAACTTTGGTATTGTTACTGAATAATAATGTCTGGTGTGTTCTCATTTCTTCTCACTTGCCCTGGGAACAGAGAGAGGAAACTAAAAGCCGAGGAAGAATTCTGTGTTGTTTCCCCTGATCCAGAACACAGAGCACAAACACTTTGCTGATCCCCCGAATTGGGATATGAAAATACGCCTCAGTCAAATCCAGAGATGCCAGGAACTCCCCTCAGCGCACTGCCTGAATCATGGATCGCAAAATTTCAATCCAGAAGTGTAGATGTGCAAGTGCTCGTTGAGGTCCAAAATGGGCCGGAATGCTTCATCTCTTTCGTGGTGCCAACACAGAAGGAATACCTGCCCTTGCCCCGATTGTCCGGGGGCATGGGCATCACATTGCCTTCAGGAGAAGCAACTTGTCAAAGGGGAGAAGATGAAAGCGGCCAAGATTGGCTCTAGCATTCCAGGATATAGCTGTACTAAATGGAGACTAGCACATAGTATTCTGACACAGGCACTAAAAAAACCCATTTTACTTCTGATGCAATAAACCAATGGCATACAAATTACCGTAGTATTAAAAAAACATGCGCTGATAAAACAAACCAAAACAATTTACACCACTGTGGTAACATGCTGCTGGTTTCTACATCAGGCCAAGTCTTTTTCGCTTGCTCCATTTCTGTCAGTGTGTGAACCAATCCCCATTTAATATATAATACTGAGCAGATCCATCCTTTGTTGCTTAGTCATAGGAATAAACAATAGCTTTCCTAAATCTAAATGACTAACAATACTTTGTAAACTTTTTCTGCAGGGGACCATCTCATGTACTGACAGGAGAAGAAATAAATAAAATTGACTCCTCCCCTCAGACCAGGACATACTGAGCCAGAGCACCTTTAGCTCCTGGCACAGAGAGGCCCACACCCAGAGAACCTCCAAAGCTGCGGCACTCCCCTGCCCCAAACTGATAATGCTTACGAGCTTTATTCTTCATCCCGAATAATTGAATAAACTCAACTACTGTGACTGGATACAAGTGGGCTCTATTTAACCTATTAAGAGCCTTGTTAAGGCAATTTTGGAAAACAGAGATCATTTGGCTTTGTTATAACAGTATGAAGACTTATGAAATCAAGACTTTTTGGTTTCTTATTCTAGTTTACTTTGTGACTATTTCTATAATTGTTATTTCATGTCAAAAGTGTAAACTACATTTAATGTATTCTGTATTGTATTTTTAGACATCAGAATGTGAAATATACAGGACGTGAAGACTTTTGCCAGGGACTGCAGCTCATCTTGAGCTACCAATGAAAAGGCATGCATTAAATCTAAATAAATTTGTTTTTTCTCAAGTGCTACTTGCTTACTAGTGCTATATAGGCAAGCAAAATATATAGTCCCTTTTCCATAGAGCTAACAATCTAGCTCAGACAAACATACATGACTGACAAACAAGAGTCTCAGGGAAAAACAAAGTATATTTATTATAGAGAAGTGATTAACATTGCAAAGCATTCTCAAACCGCTAAGTTTTAGAATGAATTTCACATAGACAGAGAGGGAGCCTGATGTACCAGCTCAGAAAATCTGTTCCAGGCGTACGGTGCAGCAGTGTGGAAAGGGAAGAGGCAGGAGTTAGTGATGAAGAGAAGGGAACAGATAAGCCTGACTTAATCCTAAGAATAAAATTTGTGAGAAGGAATGCAGGGAGAGAGAAGATCGAATGTATTTGTAGGCGAGTATGAGAAGCTTCAACTGTATGCAGAAGCAGATGTGGAACCAATGTACTGTAGTGACTAGAGATGTGGGGTTACATGGTCATAGCAATGCTGAAGGCAGATAAGTTGTGCAGCTGAATTTTTAATAGTTTATGGCAGAGAAAGATGGTGCACTGGCAAACTCAGGAGCATTTTGTTAGAACATTCAGAATGGAGGAGAATTTTAGTAATGTGAAAGAGGAAGAAACATTACATAAAATTTAAAAAGCAGACAATATTGGGTCTAGTTCTATGGTTCAGGCCACAGGACTGCAAGGCAGGAAATTCAGGTTCAGATTCAAATTCCATCAAAGGAAAGACAAGAGCTGCTATTATTATGTTGGACAATGTGTAGTACTTAGGATGAGTCCCCCCCGCTCCAAAAGAGAATGCAGAGGTTCTGATATGAAGAAACTTGGCACAGTAGTAAAGAAGAAAAATACCAGAATGACATTGATAATAGAGATGTTAGTTCCAAGCAATTATTCTGTGAATCATGTAGAGAGGGAGAAGATCCTAAAGTACCAAGAAATGCAGTCAGAGACCAAGAAAATGTGGAAGAAAGATACAGAAATATTTCCCATTGAATTTGGAGCCACAAGCCTGATTACGCAAATTTTCCAATCACACCTTGATAAATTACCCAAATATGTTAAATGTTATGAACTCCATAAGGAGCTCTCTTTGGCACAATGCAAGTACTATGGCAAGTATTAACAGTACATATGAGAGACTGAGATTGTACTCCATATATCCTAGCTTAGGCATGAGATTCATGACTTTCATGGTATGCGTAAAACTAATCCATTTGGAGAAACTGCCCTCAAGAGATACTTCTACAGTGTTAGCCTAGGGCAGAAACTTTTTGGGGTGGGGCAAAGAACAGCTGCAATCAAAGCAAAAAGAACCTGACAGGTCAAACTCAACAGAAGCATCAACCTATGTTTGCATCTGTTTATTGTATTTAAAAGTACGGGAGGGGGGCATTTTCAAAGGAATTTACAAGGTTTGCAGGCCCACAAACCATATAAATGCCATTCTGCGGGATATTCAATGGCACTAACATGACTGAATATCCCCAGGTGCTGCCGCTACACACCCTGATGTAAAACAATTAGCATCAGGCAATTTCGATAAGGAGCGGAGGCAGCACCCTCCGCTAACCAGGCAACGGCGATATTGAGCTACAGCTCGGTTAGCAATATGCAGCAAAAGTCAGACACAAGTAACCCTGGCCTCAGTTTCACTGCATTAGCTAACCAGGCAGTGTGTCAGTATTGCCATTGCCCCGTTAACCTTGTGGCAACCCGACAAAACCGGATATTCAATGCTGGGGCAAGATATTATCCTGACATGGAATATCCGGATTTAACTTTCCTCCCACCCCCCATGTGGTTCTTTTTATTGGGATTATTGCATTTAAGTATCAAAAATCTTATGAGAGGGGGCTTAGGCATCTGAAATTAGTGGGGAGGGGGGAATACAAAGCTGATGGTCTACTTGCGATGCCTGATCCCTTACAACGGCCCTGCACCTCTCCAACACTCAGGATGATGAGGATTACCTAGCAGCACCCATGCAAACTGGCCAGGGAAGGAGAAAAAGAGAGAAGGGCAAAACAAAACCACAGACAGTATTTTTAGCTTGAAAAAGCATAGTTACTCACCTGTAACATTTGATCTCCGGGAACAGCAGGAATTTAGTCCTCACATATGGGTATCATCGGTACCGACGGAGCCTGTGTGGGAATGCTCCCCAGCGTCCAATAGGAACGCTTTTGGGAGCATCCCTCAGCACATACGTGCTGCCTTCCAGCCTTTCCAACTGTCCCTCTTCAGTTAAGTTTGTAGCTGAGTGAAAGGATAGAGGGAGAGAGGAAAGAGTCAAAGAGAGAGAGAGACAACTCCTAGGGGAGGTGGGTGGGTTGTGAGGACTAAATTACTGCTGTTCCCAGAGATCACCTGTTACAGGTGAGTAACTACGCTATCTCCAGGAACAAGCAGGAATGTAGTCCTCACATATGGGGACTCCCTAGCTGAAGATGCCAGGGAGATATCCCCAGGAAGGTGCCACCGTCGAAGGTGAGAATCCTTCCTCGCATGGATTTCCGGCATCCCACCAGGGTTGGTGGGTAGGAGATGGTTTAGGTTTGAAAGAGATTTTGAAGAACAGCTTGGCCAAAGAAGGCATCCCGACGGGAGGCTTTATCTAGGCAGTAGTGGGCTGTGAAGGTGTGTACCGAAGCCCAGGTGGCTGTTCAACAAATGTCATTGATAGACACAGAGTGGAGATTAGCCATAGAAGCTGCCATGGCTCTCACATTGTGAGCTGTGACATGGTCTTGAAGAGGAAGACCCTTACTCTCATAAGTAAAGGATATGCATTGGGCAATCCATTTAGATAAAGTTTTTTTGGAGACTGGACGTCCCAAACGACTAGGGTCAAAAGCTACAAAAAGTTGCGAGGACTTTCTATGTTGCTGTGTTCTTTGAATGTAAAAGGCTAAGGCCCTTTTACAATCCAAAGTATAAAGGTTTCTTTCTGCATTAGAGGCGTGAGGCCTCAGAAAAAATACAGGAAGATAAATTGATTGGTTTAAATGAAAGGGCGAAACCACCTTTGGCATAAAGTGTGGGTGAGTTTGAAGAACAACCTTATCATGATGAAATCTAGTATAAGAAGGATCAGCCACTAAAGCTTGCAATTCACTAATGCG
This sequence comes from Ichthyophis bannanicus, assembly GCA_033557465.1. Classification (NCBI taxonomy): domain Eukaryota; kingdom Metazoa; phylum Chordata; class Amphibia; order Gymnophiona; family Ichthyophiidae; genus Ichthyophis; species Ichthyophis bannanicus. Next base: position 448,971,796 of record CM066032.1, read on the forward strand.
CTGGGCAAAGGTGATTGCAATGAGGAAGATGACCTTCCATGTCAAAAACATAAGGGCTGTAGTGACTAAAGGTTCAAAAGGCGGCTTCATGAGCTGCCCGAGAACTAGATTTAGATCCCATGCTACTGGGTAGTAGCTTGATGGGAGGTTTAGTTAATAAAAGGCCTCTCATAAATCTTGATAGGAGTGGATGAGAGAAAATTGGTTGTCCATTTAGAGGCTTATAAGAAGCTGCAATTGCACTAAGATGGACTCTTAACGAATTGGTCTTTAACCCAGAATTCGATAAGTGAAGGAGATATTCTAGTATCGATCCTAAGGGTATGACCAGGGGGGTTTAATCCCTTCTTGGAGCACCATATAGTAAAACGTTTCCACTTGAAGGCATAAGATCTTCTTGTGGAAAGTTTCCTAGAAGCCTGAAGGATATCTTTTACCTGCTGGGACAGGTTGAAATCCTGGAGGTCTAAGCCTTCAACAACCAGGCCATGAGGTGCAGGGACTGGGGATTTGGGTGCCATAGCGTCCCGTTCTCCTGGGAAAGGAGATCTGGAGCATGCCCTAACTCCAGAGGTGCCGCTTGAGAGAGATGCAGAAGCAGGGAATACCACATTTGGCGTGGCCATCGTGGTGCTATGAGAATCATGAGACCCCTGTCTCATTGAAGCTTGAAGAGTGTTTTGGGGATGAGGGGAATGGGTGGGAAGGCATAACGGAAGTCCTGACCCCAGTGAAGGAGAAAGGCATCCCTTGCCTGACAGTTGTGCGCTGGAATCCTGGAACAGAACTGGGGAAGTTTGGCATTCAGTGGACTTGCAAAGAGGTCTATGTCTGGAGTGCCCCAGAGATGAAATATCTTTGCCACCTGGTCTAGGTGGAGTGACCACTCGTGAGATAGCAGTACTCGACTGAGTTTGTCTGCCCAAAGGTTTTGAATGCCTGGAAGATATACCACTAGAAGGTGAATATGATGCTCTCTGGCGAGGGCCCATAGTCGTAAAGCTTTGTTGCATAACGACAGAGAGCCTGTCCCGCCCTGCTTGTTCACATAGAACATGGCTACCTGATTGTCCGTCTGGACTAGGACTGTCTTGTAGCTGAGCTGGGCGTGGAACACTCGAAGAGCTAAATAAATTGCTCTTAACTCCAGGAGGTTTATGTGTAAACCAACCTCCTGTGGAGTCCAGGTGCCCTGGGTAGAGAGATGATTCAGGTGTGCTCCCCAACCCACCTGTGATGCATCTGTTGTAAGGGTGGCCTGAAAGAGGGGTTGATGGAAAGGAGACCCTACTGTCAGATTTTCTAATGATTGCCACCATTGGAGGGACAAAATTAATCATTGAGAGAATGTTATTTTGTCCGACAAATGACCCGTGGCCTGTGTCCACTGTGTGGAGAGGGTCCACTGAGCTGCTCGCATGTGGAGGCGAGCATATGGGACTACATGAACTGTGGATGCCATGGGTCCCAGTAACTGTAGTAGCTCCCAAGCAGTGAGGGAGGATTTGCCTGCTGCTTGGGAAGCTAACTGCATTATGTTAAGACACCGGGCTTGTGGAAGGAAAGCCCTTGCCTGTCTGGTATCCAGACAGGCTCCTATGAATTCTAGGCATTGGGAAGGAACTACTTGCGATTTCAGGACGTTTATTACCAATCCCAAGTATTGGAGGATTCGCATTGTACGAGACAGTGCAGTGCTGGCCTCTGTCACTGTGGAGGCTCGGATGAGCCAGTCATCTAAGTAAGGGAAGACAAAATTCCCCAGGGTTCGTAGAAATGCAGCTACTACTGCCATGCATTTCGTGAATACCCTTGGTGCTGAAGCCAGACCAAATGTGAAAATGAAGTTTGTACCCCTCCCCTACAATCTGCTGTTATCTGATGCCATCTGTTGACAAAGTGGCATAACCTGCCGGGAATATTGGGGAGTTGAGGACCCCTCAGAGGCAGGAAGGCAAAGCTCTCTAGGAAGGAGTTAAAGCCCTTGAGGGGGCTGAACCTGGAGAACTGGTTGAGCTCTCGGGCCTTTTGGGGTTTTTTTGTCTAGTTTGTCCCTTTTGGGCAACCTGACCTGGAGTCTGAGTCTGGTGGGTATAGGAAGGATAAAACTTCCTCTTTTTGCTAAAAGAGGGTTTTTTTTATAAGGCTTCCTTTTGGCTGGAGTGGCTGTAGACTTTGACAATCTATCTAAGGTAGAATTGTCAGCATCTAATTCGTTAGCCTTCTCCTGCCAGTTCTTGCCGAAGAGATTCGCTCCCATGCAAGGAATGTTGCCTAACTAGTCCTGTACCCAAGTCTCCAAGTCTGATGCCTGTAGCCAGGCAATCCGTCGTGCGCCGATGGCAATAGCAGAAGTTCTGCTGATGCATTTGAAGCAGTCAAAGGCTGCATGATTGACAAACTTGGAGACATCCTGAGCATGCTTAACCAGAGTAAGAAAATCTTGTCTCTTATTATCTGGGAGAAATGGGCTCAAATTCCAAATCTCCTGTGATTTCTTTGAGGAACATTCCGATATATAGGATATATGAGCTGATCCTAGCTGAAAGCATGGAAACTTGAAAAGTTCTGCGTCCAAAAGCATCCAGAGTCCTGCATTCACGACCTGGAGGATTGGATGCATGTCTTTTTGCACTTTTCATCCTACGCATGGCTGACTCCACTACCATTGAATGGTGTGGCAGCTGAGTTTTCTGAAATACAGGACATGATGGGACTCGATATATAGTATCAAGTCTCCTAGAGTGAGGAGAAGTAGTCAGAGGTGTCTCCCACATTCTGAGCATCACGTTATGCAGAATTTCATGGATAGGCAGAGTAGCTGCCTCCTTAGGAGCTTTAGGATATTGGAGGATTTCCAATTCCTTTGCTCTGGGTTCCTCTTCATGAGCTACTGTGATTGAAAGACCTTTAGCCATATCACGGATGAAATCCTAAAATGACATTCCTCTGGAGGTGACATTCTGCATTGGGGAGAAAAGGGATCTTCTAGGAGAAACCCTCTAGTGCCAGCAGAGTTATCAGAGTCTTCAGAATTTGAGGAATCGAAGTATTCCTGACCCCGATGCTCCTGCAAAGCACGATCCCGGTACCAATCGAAGTCGGTACCGAGGTGACCCAGTACCACTTTATCCACTCCAGCCGGAGGTGGAATGGGAAGAGTTACCATCGGGGCCGGTACCATTGGTACCCTTGGGACCACCGGTACCGCAGCTGAGAGAAGAGCTGCGATACTGCGTTCGATAGCAAGAAATCTCTGGTTTATCGACGCTGCCGATGACTGGGTGTCGGTACCAGTAAGAATGGCCAGAACCCCTGAGCATGGCACAGGTAGTTCTTGCAAGGTTGAGGCCTCGAGAACATCCTGAAGCCCCATCGATGCTTTGGAAGCCGAAGCCTCCCGCCAAGGCAGTTTTGCCGGTGTGGTTCCCTCAAGGGCAATGCCAATGGCCTCTCGATGCTTAGCAGGAGAGCTACCCTTTGAGGACCGGCTTTTGTGTTTAGTTACCTGAGATCCATGGGAGGAAGAAGAGGCCCTTGACGATGTTGATGCAATAGATCTGGCATCTGAAGAAAAGAGGGTACCGAGCTTTGCAGCCCGGTTCTGTCTTCCTCTTTTGGTCATTCCTATGCAGGAGAGACATTCAGTTGGGGAATGATCAGGTCCTAAACATTTTAGACACCAATCATGGGTGTCAGTGACGGAAATGGTACCGCCACAGTTAGTACATTTTTTTAAAACCACTAGTTGGCTTTTCCATGATTTTGGAAAAAATGGGGCCTTATGCCCAAAATGGCGCCTAGTACCAAAACAGGCAAGTTTCTGAAAAGAAACAGTCTAAGTCTAGGGTTTTTTTGTTTTTTAGGAAAAGAAAAAAAAAGAAAAGAACCGGCGGTACCGGTAGGCGTCGTGCGGTAGGCAAACGCGACCACAAGAAAGAATTTTAAAGACGGAATTTTCTGCTGTGACAGTGAATAGGTCCTGTTGGCTCTGCGGAAAACGAAGAACTGAAGAGGGACAGTTGGAAAGGCGGGAAGGCAGCGCGCATGTGCTGAGGGATGCTCCCAAAAGCGTTCCTATTGGACGCTGGGGAGCATTCCCTGCAGGTTCCGTCGGTACCGACAATATCCATATGTGAGGACTACATTCCTGCTTGTTCCTGGAGATCACAATTAAGTCATAATTATTGCCACGCAAAACATATGATGGCAGCGTGATGCTGTGACAGGTCTTCTTTGAACTAGAACACAATCATTAGCTTGTTCATTTTACACAAATGAGCATTTGGCGGCACATGTAACTAAGTGGAACTAATAAACTTAAGCCAGCTAAGATAGGTGTTATTTTACCTGAAATTTTCTTAGAGCTGAGGCTTAATAGGAATTCAAAATATCTTAACGGAAACATATGCTATACAACTCACTTCCAGCTGAGAAAACTGTCAAACATGCAGCTTCTGAAAATATAACCTTATTGAACACATCAAGGAGTTCCATTTTTCAGCTCTGATATAATCCTAGTATATTGCTGAAATTCAGCAGCTGGCCAGAAACTGCTCCAGCAATCAACAGAGCCATTGAACACAGACAGCTTCCCATAAGGATCTGTCCAATTTCAGAAAACAGTGCTGTATACCAAGGTTTATGTTATATTCAAGTTGTAAATATATTTTTTCCCAATCCCTCACACACACATACACACAAAAACAGCTTTTACCCCAGAGCCTCTCTCTTCACTCCTTCAATGCTGCCGCTCTTCAGCGGCTGCAGGATGGCAGTTTACAATTGCAGCAGGGCCTTTGGACTTCCTGGAAGCTGCTTACAAGATTAACAATATCTCATCCAGAAGGAGAAATTTCACTTACCGTTAATTTCCTTTCCTTGAATACTGCTAGACCAGTCCAGACAAATGGGTTGTGCACCCCTGCCAGCAGATCTTGGAGACAGAGAATTCTATCAGAGCTCTGATAGGCTGGAGCTTGCTTATGTAACTCTACCCCCTAGGGGTCTCCCTCAGTATTGTCTGAAAAGCTGAACCAAAACAGAGGTAACGCAACTTAACAACAAACGCAGGCTCAAGCAGCTGCTGCATCAACTATATACAGAGGTGCAGAAGACACTTCCAGCATCTTAAAAAAAAATGTCAGGGAATAACCTGGCCTAGTGGTTGGGGCAAGGTACCACAGGCCGGAAGGTCGGTGGTTCAAATCCCAGTAGAGGACAGCAACCTTGGGCCGGAAGGACTGGGGTTTCTAGTCCCACAGGTGCTCCTTGTGGTCTTGGGAAAGCCACTTAACCCTCCATTGCCCATGTTCCCTGTAAGTATTAGTGTATGTGTCTCAAATCCTCTCGTGTTAAATGTATCCCCCAACCGCTTTGACCCGGTGAAAAGTGGGATATAAATGCAGCTAAATAAATAAATTAAATAAATAACCTGGCTCTTAATTTTCTTTTCTTTTTTTTTCTTTTTTTTTTTTTTTTGTTTAGTAACCTGATTCATGAAACAGGCTGTCTGAAGAGGAGGAACGGCGGCTTCACTGCAGTCACAGAACTGCAACTCCCAACCGGGTGGGTCCTGGACTGGTCTAGCAGTATTCAAGGAAAGGAAATTAACGGTAAGTGAAATTTCTCCTTCCAAATCATACTGCTAGACCAGTCCAGACAAATGGGCAGTACCCAAGCTACTGACCTCTCAGGGTGGGCCCAACGCCGCCGAGAGCACTGAGGCTCCAAAATGAACCTCCTGTTGAGCTTGTATGTCCAATCGATAATGACGGACAAAAGTGGACAAGGAGGACCAAGTCGCCGCCCGACAGATATCAAGCGGCGCCACCTGAGAACGTTCAGCCCAAGACGTAGCTTGAACCCTAGTGGAATGAGCCCGTAGCCCCTTAGGAACCGGCTTTCCTTGGAGAATATACGCCCCCTCAATGGCGCTACGCAACCATCTACCTATAGTGGACTTTGAGGCTGCGGACCCTCGACGAGGCCCTGAATAAAGAACGAAGAGATGATCCGTGGTACGGAACTGATTCGTGACCTTCAGATACCGGCAGAGAACCCTCTTCAGGTCTACCGCTCGAAATTCCCTATAGCGCCCTAAGCACTGTGCCTCCAAAAGGGAAGGCAAGAACAGAGGCTGATTGACATGAAACGGCGTAAGAACCTTTGGCAAGAAAGATGGGACCGTCCGAAGAGAGACTCCCTCTGCAGAAAAGGAGAGGTAGGGGTCGCGGCAAGAGAGAGCTTGCAGCTCAGAAATGTGCCGCGCCGAAGTGATGGCCACTAAAAACACCGTCTTCAGGGTCAAATCCCGAAGGGAACAGCCTCGCAAAGGCTCAAAGGGAGAAGCAACAAGAGCCCGGAGGACAAGAGCGAGATCCCAAGAGGGCACCACGGGACAAACCGGAAGACGCAAGGTGTTAACTCCTCTGAGGAAACGCGACACGTCCAAATGGGAGGCGATGGAACGCCCAGAAACCGGTCCCCAAAAGCAGGCTAAGGCAGCTACGTGCACTCGCAGAGACCCGAGAGCCAAGCCTTTGTCCAGGCCCGACTGCAAAAAGGAAAGAACATCCGGGATACCGCACCGCCAGGGAGATATCTTGCGCTGCGAACACCAAGTGGCAAAAAGACATCACACACGCGCGTAAGCCAAGGAGGTGGACGACCGACACGCCTGGAGCAGGGTCGCAACCACACTAGGCGAATAACCTTTGTGAGCTAGTTTGCGGCGTTCAAGAGCCAAGCCGTAAGCAAGTAAGGAGCCGGATCGTCCATGGGAACTGGACCCTGATGTAGGAGACCTGGGGCGGACCCCAGACACAGCGGAGGAGCCCGACCCAGCCTGACGAGATCCGCATACCACAGCCTCCGAGGCCAATTCGGAGCTACTAGCAGTACCGGCCCCTGATGCTCCCTGACTCGCTGAAGAAGCTTGCCGATCATGGACCATGGAGGAAACACATATAGAAGAAGATGTGTCGACCACGGCTGTGACAGGGCATCTATCCCGTGCAAGCCGATCTCCCGCCACCGGCTGAAGAAAATCGGCACCTTGGCATTTTCCGCTGTAGCCATCAGATCGACGTTCGGCCGTCCCCACCGGCGGAAAATCGCCTGAAACGATGAAACGAATCTGACGCAAGCGCCCATTCGCCTGGATCCAGCGTATGCCGGCTGAGGAAATCCATCTGTACATTGCTTACTCCCGCGATATTTTATTTATTTATTTACATTCTCTTATATACCGCGCTATTCTGCATCAGTGCGGTTTACATTGAACAAACTGAAATTACATTGAACAGGGCATTATAACTTGGAGATAACTATTTTACAGGGAACATGGGCTATGGAAGGTTAAGTGGCTTGCCCAAGACCACAAGGAGCACCTGTAGGACTTAGAAACCCCAGTCCTTCCGGCCCAAGGTTGCTGTCCTCTAGTGGGATTTGAACCCCCGACCTTCCGGCCTGAAGTACCTTGCTCCAACCACTAGGCCACTCCTCCACTCCATATGCGATATGCTGAGCCGAGAGCTCCAGAAGATGAGTCTCCGCCCACGGGAGAAGCAGAGACATCTCCCTTGAAACACCTGGACATTTTGTGCCCCCCTGATGGTTGATATACGCCACCATCATTGCGTTGTCCGACAGCACTCGAACGGAGCGATGCTGAAGAAGAGAATGAAACCTTACTAGGGCTAACCTGACCACTCGTGTCTCCAGGCGATTGATGGACCACCGAGCTTCCCGAGGAGACCACGTCCCCTGCGCTCCCCAACCGGAGAGACTGGCATCCGTCGTGACTAGCACCCAGTGCGGAGTTGTCAAGGATACTCCCCGGAAGAGATTGTCTGGCCGAAGCCACCAACGAAGACTGATCTTGACCGCCAGCCGAAGAGGAAGCCGTACCTGATAGTCTTTGGATACTGGCGACCATCGAGACAGAAGCACCTTCTGTAAACTGCGCATATGTGCTCTGGCCCAAGGCACGAGATCGATCGTGGCCGCCATGGATCCAAGGAGTTGAAGGTAGTCCCAAGCTCTCAGAGCTTCCTGATGCAGAAACTGCTGGATCTGAAAAGACAGTTTGTGAAACCGCTCCCTAGGGGACTCCCTAGCTTTAGATGCCAGGGAGAGATCCCAGAAGTTGTGTGTCCCTGGGACAGGGCTGCACTTCCCCAAATGGATCTCTGTCATCCCCTGAGGGATGGTGGGTAGGAGTTGATTAAGTATGGAACAGGTGTTTAAGAACAGCCTGACCAAACAAGGCATCCCGGCGGGAGTCCTTGTCTAAGCAGTAATGGGCTGTGAAGGTATGAACCGAGGCCCAAGTGGCTGCTCGACAAATGTCATCAACAGACACAGAGTTCAGATGAGCCATTGAGGCTGCCATGGCTCTCACATTGTGAGCTGTGACATGGCCCTCCAGAGAAAGGTTCTTGCTCTGATAGGCAAAAGAAATACACTGGGCAATCCAGTTAGATAGTGTTCTCTTGGAGACTGGTAGTCCCAAATGAGAAGGATCAAAGGCAACAAAGAGTTGGGAAAACTTTCTATGTTGCTGTGTCCTTTGTAAGTAAAAAGCTAGAGCTCTTTTACAGTCCAGGGTATGAAGATTCCTCTCTGCACTTGATGCATGAGGTCGTGGAAAAAAAGACAGGTAGGTAGACCTCCTGGTTGAGGTGAAAAGGCGAGACCACCTTAGGCATAAAATGTAGTTTAGTCCTAAGGACCACCTTGTCATGATGGAACCTTGTATAAGGTGGATTAGCTACAAGTGCTTGCAATTCACTAATACGACGTGCTGATGTGATTGCAATGAGAAAGATAACCTTCCAAGAAAAGTATTTCAAGGAGGTGGTAGCTAAAGGTTCAAAAGGCGGCTTCATAAGCTGACCAAGAACCAAGTTTAAGTCCCATGCCACCGTGGATGGTCTAATGGGAGGCTTTGTTAAAAGGAGGCCTCTCATGAATCTGGCTACAGGAGGATGAGAGGAAATAGGTTGTCCATTTAGAGGCTTAAGGGAAGCTGCAATAGCACTCAAATGGACCCTTACTGAATTTGTCTTAAGGCCTGCATTAGACAGATGGAGGAGATACTGCAGCAAAGATTCCAGAGGTATGGCAAGGGGGTTAAGACCCTTCCCAGAACACCAGATATTAAACCTCTTCCACTTGAAAGCATAAGAACGTCTAGTGGAAGGTTTCCTGGAAGCATAAAGAACATCTTTCACTTATTGAGAAAGATGAAGATCCTGGAGATCTAGGCCTTCAGCAACCAAGCCCTGAGATGCAAAGACTGGGAATTGGGATGCCACAACTTTCCATCCTCTTGAGAGAGGAGGTCTGGAGCAGACCCTAACTCCAGGGAGGGAGCTTGAGAGAGATGTAGAAGCAGAGGGTACCACACTTGGCGTGGCCAATGTGGAGCTATGAGAATCATGTGGTAGTAGACTGGCTAATCTACTGAAGAGGGCTTTAAACTAGATTCGTTGGGGATGCGTGAAGAAAGCCCCCAGGTAAGTGAAAGCCCCCAGGTAGGTGATACATTAAATACCTTTATGGAAATGGGTAACAGGGGTAACATATGGAAAGCAGTGTGTATTAATGCCCGTAGCATGGGAAATAAGATCCCTGAAGTTGAAGCTTTGGTGGGAGTGGCTGACTTGGATTTAGTGGCAGTTACAGAAACATGGTTCACAGAAAACCATGACTGGGATGTAACTATACCTGGCTATACTTTATTCAGAAAGGACAGGGTAGGAAGAAGGGGAGGAGGAGTGGCACTATATGTAAAAACTACTATTAAAGCTTTGGAATTACAGAGCTTAAAAGGGAGAGAGGAGGCATTGTGGGTTAAACTAGAAAGAGGGAAAGAGAAATCTATTTGCATTGGTGTGATATACAGACCTCCCTCACAAGAGGAAGAGGTGGACAGAGAGTTAATTGAAGACATACGCAGCATTGCTAGGAAAGGGGAAGTGCTACTGCTAGGAGATTTCAATATGCCAGATGTTGATTGGCACATTCCTGCTGCAGTATCATATAGAAGTAAGGAGATCCTGGATTCTCTACAGGGAGAACTATTCAGGCAATTGGTAACAGACCCCACACGTGAAGGGGCCATACTGGACTTGGTGCTTACCAATGGTGAAAGTGTTTCTGATGTTGTAGTGGGAGATCATTTTGCATCCAGTGATCACCAGATGGTGTGGTTCAGTATTAGGACTAGGGCTGTTAGAATCCATTCCAAGGTGAAGATCTTAGACTTTAGGAAGACTAACTTTGCGAAGATGGGCCAATACCTCAGGGAGTCGTTAGTGGGATGGGAACAGCTGGGGGATGTAGAAAAACAGTGGGCAAAACTGAAAGGGGGTATTTTAAAGGCAACCAACCTTTTTGTTAAAATGGTAAATAAAGGAAAAAGGAACAGGAGACCGCTATGGTTTTCGAAGGAAGTAGCTGAAAAAGTGAAGAAAAAGAGGGAGGCCTTCATGAAATACAAGAGATCACAGAGAGAGGAAGACAGGCATCTGTATTTGGAAAAACTTAGAGAAGCTAGCAAAGTAGTCAAGACGGCAAAGATTCAAAAGGAGGAGGAAATAGCCAATGCAATAAAATGGGGGATAAGACATTTTTCAGATATATTAGTGAGAAGAGGAAGGGCAAAAGTGGTATTGTCAGACTCAAGGGTGCAGGGGGGGAATATGTAGAAGCTGATAAGGATAAAGCGGAATTGCTTAACAAATATTTTTGTTCTGTGTTCACAGATGAAGAACCAGGAGCAGGACCTCAGAAAACACCCACAAATAAGAACAGAAGCGAGGGACATCTTGAACAATTTTCAGAAGACTGTGTTCGTGAGAAACTAGCTCAACTTAAAGTAGACAAAGCGATGGGACCGGATGGGATACACCCTAGAATACTGAGGGAACTTGGGGACGTTCTAGCAACTCCACTGACTGACCTTTTCAATGCCTCGTTGGAGTCGGGAGTGGTGCCAAAGGACTGGAGAGAGGCTCATGTGGTGCCTTTACACAAAAGCGGAAGTAAGGATGTGGTTGAAAACTACAGGCCGGTTAGTTTAACTTCGGTGGTGAGTAAATTATTGGAAACGCTGCTGAAAGAGAAAATAGTGAGGTTTCTGGAGTCCGGTGGATTACAGGATCCGAGGCAGCATGGATTCACCAGAGGCAGGTCTTGTCAGACAAATCTGATTGATTTCTTTGACTGGGTGACCAGGGAGTTGGACCGAGGGAGAGCTCTAGATGTGGTGTATTTAGATTTCAGTAAAGCTTTTGACACTGTTCCTCACAGGCGACTTATAAACAAACTGAGCACCGTAGGGATGGACCCTAAAGTTACTGCTTGGGTTAGAAATTGGTTGGGTGGGAGGCGACAAAGAGTACAAGTAAATGGAGCTCACTCTGAGGAGAAGGATGTTACCAGTGGTGTGCCCCAGGGATCTGTCCTTGGTCCGATTCTTTTTAACATCTTTGTTAGTGATATAGCGGAAGGGCTGTCGGGTAAGGTTTGCCTCTTTGCGGATGATACCAAAATCTGCAATAGAGTAGACACCCAGGAAGGTGTAGATAACATGAGGAGGGATCTAGCTAAGCTTGAAAAAATGGTCTAGAATTTGGCAGCTGGGATTTAATGTTAAAAAATGTAAGGTCATGCATTTGGGCTGCAGCAATCCAAGGGAGCAATACAGTATAGGAGGTGAAGTACTTTTGTCCACTAAAGAAGAGCGGGACCTAGGCGTGGTTGTGTCTGATGATCTTAAAGTAGCTAAACAGGTAGAAAAGGCGACGGCAAAAGCTAGAAGGATGCTTGGGTGCATACGGAGAGGAATGGCTAGCAGAAAAAAGGAGGTGATAATGCCTCTGTATAAGTCTTTGGTGCGACCTCATTTGGAGTATGGTGTGCAATTCTGGAGACCGCACCTTCAAAAGGATGTGAACAGGATGGAGTCGGTGCAGAGGGTTGCTACTAAAATGATTAATGGGCTTCATTATAAAGCATATGAGGACAGACTTAAGGATCTTAATATGTACACCTTAGAGGAAAGGCGGGATAGAGGTGATATGATTGAGATGTTTAAATACCTCCGTGGCATAAATGTTCAGGGAGAGAGCCTCTTTCAATTGAAAGCAAGTTCTGCTACGAGGGGACATGGGATGAGGGTGAAGGGAGATAGATTCAGGAGTGATATGCGGAAATATTTCTTTACGGAAAGAGTGGTGGATCCGTGGAATAGTCTCCCAGTGGAGGTGGTAGAGATGAGGACAGTAACTGAATTCAAAAAAGCATGGGACCAACACAGAGGATCTCTAAAGGTAAAAAGTGGACTGTTGTAGTTGTTATGGAAGGACAGACTAGATGGGCCTTGTGGTCTTTTTCTGTCATCATGTTTCTATGTTTCTATGTGGCCTCTGTCTCTCTGAAGCTTGAACATGGTTTTGGGAATTAGGGGAATGGGTGGAAAGGCATACAGGAAGTCTTGACCCCAGTGAAGGAGGAAAGCATCCCTTGCCTGAGCCCCCTGAGCCGGAGTTTTGGAACAGAACCGGGGAAGTTTGGCATTCCACGGACTTGCAAAGAGGTCTACGTCCGGGTTTACCCAAATTCGAAAAATCTTGGATACCTGGTCCATATGTAGGGACCACTCGTGTGGCAGCAGAACTCGACTGAGTCTGTCCGCCCAAGAGTTTTGAACACCTGGAAGATAAACTGCCAGAAGATGAATGTGATGCTCTCTGGCGAGGGCCCACAGTCGCAGAGCTTCGTTGCAAAGTGACAGAGAGACAGTTCCTCCCTGCTTGTTTACATAGAACATGGCTACCTGATTGTCCGTGTGGATAAAGACTGTCTTGTGGCTGAGCAGGGTGTGGAAAACTCGCAGAGCAAGGAAGATTGCTCTGAGTTCCAAGAGATTGATATGTAGACAAGTCTCCTGTGGGGACCAGATGCCCTGGGTGGAGAGGTCCTGAAGATTAGCTCCCCAGCCCATTGGAGAAGCATCTGTTGTAATAGTTGCTTGGGGTAGAGGCTGTTGAAAGGGGGACCCTAGCAACAGGTTTTGAGGGGACGTCCACCACTGGAGGGACAAAATGAGGCGACCTGTGTTTGCTATTTTGTCTGACAGGCAGCCTAATGCCTGGGTCCATTGGGTGGATAAAGTCCACTGAGCTGCTCTCATGTGAAGGCGAGCATATGGTACCACATATGTACGGTGGATGCCATGTGGCCTAGCAACTGTAACATCTCTCGAGCAGTTAGTAGGGGCTTCAACTCTGCTTGAGAAGCTAACTGCACCAAGCGAAGGCAACGTGCCTGGGGAAGATAGGCCCTTGCCCTTGTGGTATCCAGCAACGCCCCTATAAACTCCAGGGACTGAGTAAGGATCAAATTGGATTTTGGGATGTTTATTACCAGCCCTAAATACTGAAGGATACACATTGTGCAGGTTAGAGAAGTCTTTGCCTCTGATTGAGTGGGAGCTCGAATGAGCCAGTCCTCCAGGTAAGGGAAGACGAATATTCCCAGGGTGCGCAGAACAGCAGCAACCACTGTCATGCATTTCGTGAACACCCTTGGTGCAAAGGCCAGATCAAAAGGGAGCACTCTGTATTGATAGTGCTTTTCCTGAAAAAGGAACCGAAGTAACCTTCTGTGAGTTGGATGGATGAGAACATGAGTGTACGCATCCTTGAGATCTAGAGAACAAAGCCAATCCTGACTCTGAAGGCATGGCAGCAGAGTTCCTAGAGAAACCATCTTGAATTTTTCTTTGACTAGGAATCTGTTCATCTCTCTGAGATCTAAGATGGGTCTGAAGCCCCCTGTTTTCTTTGGAATAAGAAAATAGGGGGAGTAGAACCCTGTGCCCTGTTGTTGAAAAGGCACTTCCTCTATTGCCCCCTGGGCGAGAAGAGTGGCAACCTCCTGCTCCAACAGGCTGAGGAGGGAGGTTGGAGAATTGAACTGGTGCACTCTTGTGAGAGGGGGCAAGCTTGAAAAATGAAGTTTGTACCCCTCTGTTATGATGGAGAGTGTCCAATGCGCTGCTGTAATTTGCCCCCACCTGGGAGCAAAGTGACATAACCTTCCTGGAATGGTGGAGGGCTCTGGTCTTTCTAGAGCCAGGAAGGCTAAGTTCTCTAGCAGAAAGTCAAAGGCCCTGAGGGGGCTGAGGTTGCTGGGCTGGAGCAGGCCTCGCAGCCTTTGCTTTGCTCTGTTTGGAGGATTACTGACGTTTGGAAGGGAACTGAGCTGCAGAAGATGCCCGCTGACCATAAGCAGGATAGAATCTTCCCTTTTTAGAAAAAGGTGTTTTCTTGAACAACCTTTTCTTAGCAGGAGCAGCTGTGGATTTGGATAGTCTATCCAAGGCAGAATTTTCAGCATCCATCTGATTGGCTTTTGCTTGCCAATCCTTACCAAACAGGTTCTCACCTGTACAAGGGATATTTCCCAATTCATCTTGAACCCAGGTCTCCAAATCAGATGCTTGAAGCCAAGCAATCCTACGTGCACCTATGGCAATAGCTGAGGCTCTGCTTACGCATTCAAAGGAGTCGAAAGCTGCACGGTTGGAGAATTTGGAGATATCCTGGGCATGTTTGAGCCCAGTGAGAAATTCTTGCCTCTTATCTTCAGACATAAAAGGACTTAAAGTCTGCAAATGGTCAGTGACTTCTTTTAAGAACATTCCCATGTAGAGACTATAAGAATTAATTCTCGCAGCAAGCATGGAAGCTTGGAAGACTCTTCTTCCAAAAGCATCCAAGGTTCTATATTCACGTCCTGGAGGATTAGAGGCATGTCTTTTGGCACGTCTAATCTTTCTCATTGCACTCAACCACAATAAAGTGGTGAGGAAGTTGAGTTTTATGGAAACCAGGACAAGGAGGGACACGATACATGATATCCAACCTGCGAGAATGAGGAGAGGTGGTTAGAGGTGCTTCCCACATCCTCAACATGAGATCGTACAGAATGTCATGAATAGGTAAGGTAGCTGCCTCCTTAGGAGTCTTAGGATATTTTAAAATATCTAACTCCTTGGCTCTGGGCTCTGTCTCAGGTGCCACTGTAATAGAGAGACCCCGAGCCACCTCTCTGATAAAGTCTTGAAAAGACAAATCCTCTGGAGGAGACATCCTTCGTTTAGGAGAGGACTCCTCCTGTGGAAAAAGCATCACTGCATCGACCGACTCTACAGAATCCTCAGAGTCCTCAGAGGAATCGAAGTATCGTCTGTCCGGATGCTCTTGCAAAGCCCGATACCCATGCCGACCGGGATTGGTATCGGGAATAACCGGTACCGGGGTATCGGTACCGGAGGGCTTCATAGGACAGAGTACCAGCATAGCGGACACCGATGTCGATGTCGATGCCACCGGTACCGGAATCGGTACCGATGGCGATGCTAGAGCCGGTACCAGCCGAATAGTCTGTTGCGGTACCACGGGCGTCGATGCCACAAGGAAAGCCGCCAGATTGCGTTCTATGGACAGAATCCTCTGATCCATCAACGACGCCAATGCCTAGAAATCGGTACCGGTGGAAGCCACCGGTACCCCAGAGCATGGCACCAGGAGATATGTCGAGGCCACGCCATCGAGATCATCCTGGAACCCCGATGATGTTTTAGAGGCCGAAGCCTCCCGCCGGGGTAATTTTACCAGGGGAAAGAAACCTCAAGGGCAAGGCCAGAGGCATCTCGATGCTTAGAAGGAGATCTACCCTTCGAGGACCGGCTGGATTTATGTTTAGTTACCTGAGATCCATGTGAGGAAGAAGCAGCCCTGGAAGACGTCGATGCCACCGAAGCCGCATCAGAGGGAAACAGGGTACTGAGCTTGGCAGCTCAGTTCTGCCGACCTCTTTTAGACATCATAGAACAGGACACACAATCTGTTATGGAATGGTCAGGACCTAAACATTTTAGACACCAGTCATGGGTGTCGGTGATGGAAATAGTACCGCCACATTTTGTGCACTTTTTAAATCCTGAGGCAGGCTTTTCCATATTTAAGGAAAAAAAGTTTTGGGCCTAAGGCCCAACACTCAAGTGCACCTGAAGAAAAAGAACGGAAAAAAGGGTTTTGTTTTGTTTTTTTACAAGAAGAAAAGAACAAAGACCGGCGGTACCGGTACAGCGTCGAAGAAGGCAGACGCGACACAAAAGAAATAAAGAAAAAATAAGGAAATTCTTCTGCGGTGACAGGAACACGACCTGCTGGCTCTGTGGAAAAAGAAGAACTGAGGAGAGACAGTTGGGAAAGGCGGGAAGGCAGCACGCAGGCGCTGTGGGATGCTCCCAAAAGCTTTCTGATTGAACACTGGGGAGCGTTCCCGCACAGGCTCCGTCGGTACCGACGTGCCCATATGTGAAGACTCATTCCTGCTTGTTCCTGGAGATAGACCAGTATGGTCCATCTAGTCTGCCCAGCAAGGTGGCAAGAGTAGGTGCACTTGCTGCTCCATGCAGGTCACCTCTCCCCATGCCTTTCTTTAGGGGTGTACCCATTGCTCCGTGTAGGTCACTGCTATTTGTTCAGATATAAGAGATAGTTTTGTTTATTTTGATATTTTTGACTTGCACTGCAGCTTGCAGAAGACTGCTGGGTTCTCTGGAATCTGGTGGTGAACTACAAAGAGGAGCTCTTTTCCATCAGGACAATAAAAGCAGGCAAGATAACTGAAGTGTGCCATACTAAAGTTCTGTGTGGGGATCACATGCAATGTATCTATGTGTACAGAATCTTTTGGAGATTCGATACTACTGTTGACAGCTTCTACAATGCTATTGGACATACATAGTGCTGTACAGATAAACACAAAAGACATTCCCAGCTTCATGGAACTTACACGCCAGTGAAGAAAACATACATGACAAACAAGAGAATCTATTCATTGAATCCATGTAGACCCAAGACTGCATGCCACTGAATAAAAAAGCCCTTTAATCTCCATCCTGAAAATGCAAAACTATAGGATCCTAGGAAGCATCACCTTAATTGCTAGAAGCAGCGAAAGGATAGAACACAAACTCCTTTCTCATGCTGCTGTTTCCTCTTGCCAGACTCCAAATATATTTCTGGTATTAGCTATCAGCAGTATAAAAGAAGTTTCTCCATCACTCTGTGCTTTGGTTGCCTCCAGCTATGCAGGCTGTTGTGCACCCCTGCTGTGTTGCACATAGAGAAATGTTTCTGCATATTGTAAAACGATAGGTGAGAAAATAAGGCAGAACATGAACAAGAAATCTAAAAAAGGTGGAGGAGATGAAATAAATAGAGACGTGCTGATATGAGACATGAAGTTCAGAGAAAAGAAGTGAGCTAAATCCAATTCCCTTCCCCTGAGAGATGTATGCTAATACATATATATAGGATTTGAAATATATAAAGGATCTCTGTAAGTAATTCGGTATCTTCCATGTGATTTATATAGACGGTAAATAATAAATACAAACAGGATGCCTGCCCAGTTTATCTCAATCATTATGCACTGCCTGTGCATGTGTTGTCAGGCAAATGAACAGAAAGAAAGCAGGAACCATATGGGTGGTGGGGAGTTTCATCCCTGCCAACCAAAGGTAGTACTTTTGGCAGAACCAATGAACCCCATTCCATTATTCTCCCCAACCTCACACATATAAGCTTACAAAAGTAAGAGTGGTCCTAAGCCCTGTGGCAGCAGCATTCCTCTCCCAGGCTCTATGCTGTCTGAGATGGTGGGACATGGGCTGGAGGGGGAGAGGTCCTGGAGGGCAGGTAGGGGCTGCCAGAGAAAGTGGAAACGTAATATTTTGCACACTTAGAAGGCTATTATGAAGGTCCTTCCTGGTAAAATCGCATTTACCCATGTACAGTAGGGGATTTCATTGCTGCCCAACCTGTACATGGGTGAGAATAGCTGTGTTGTTTAGCAGAGTGTGTAATTTTACCTGCAAACTTAAAAGGTATACCCAGAAATGAAGGACAGAGATTGGAACAGTGACTCTACCTTTGTTTATTGTTTATGACCACTATTTTCCTCAGAAAATCTATCCACAGAGTAGTTAGAGCAAATTTCCGCAGATATTTTTCAATTAACAATTTTTAAAAAAGGTACAAAGAAAGGAGTATCTGAGGAGCAGAGACTAAGTAAGGAGATCAAGGAAGAGGTGCAAATATGAAGATTTTAGGATTGGGAAGTATAAGGGAACAAAGTGTTGAGGGAATGTCTCAGGTTAGAGGTGCAGAAAGAAAGTAGGAGGATGACAGTGAAGGGACTGGAAGTGCCTGAAGAGCAAAGAGTGAATGAAGGGATTATGGAGGTTGAGATGTTGTGGGGAATAAGAATGAGGAGACTGAAGCTACTGAAGGGTATTTGAGGGGGAATGCAGGATGCGGGAATGGAGGGTAGAATGAGGTATCAAAAAAGGTAGGAAGTAGGGAGAGAGTGAGATGATTAGATGGACTTGAGTGAGGGAATCAAAGAGGAGTGTGAAAGCATTAGAGGAGTGGTACGACGGCCATAGGTGTAATATTTTTTTTATTTATTTATTTACATTCTCTTATATACCGCGCTATTCTGCATCAGTGTGGTTTACATTGAACAAACTGAAATTACATTGAACAGGGCATTATAACTTGGAGATAACTATTTTACAGGGAACATGGGCTATGGAGGGTTAGGTGGCTTGCCCAAGACCACAAGGAGCACCTGTGGGACTAGAAACCCCAGTCCTTCTGGCCCAAGGTTGCTGTCCTCTAGTGGGATTTGAACCCCCGACCTTCTGGCCTGAAGTACCTTGCCCCAACCACTAGGCCACTCCTCCACCCCAGTTGGAGTGGCAGTGCCCCCCAGTTGTTCCAAATATTGCTGTTGAATTGTCACTCCTCCCTCTGTTATGTGTGAAGGAACCATTTCTGCAAATCACAAATTATATTAGAATATCTTCATTCATTTTTGGTACTTCAAGATCACATTATAGGGTAAAGATTACAAACACTAAGCAATAGCTCCAAACAAATATTGCAGTATCTAAAAACAGGATATGAGCAGCTCAACATCATCCAAACAATAAATTTCAGCACTGTCAATGGCAACTGGATAACACTGAAGATTGCGGTCAGTGGTCCAAGGTTGTTATCAAGAAAAAAAGAGGGACTTTGATGCCATGCCAAGTGAGGTAACATGCCATGTCAACAATAATGAATCAAATTAGTGAAGCTGAAAGCAGAAGTGAGATGCAGCTATATTTCCAGAGAAAGACAGAAAGGCAGAGAGATCAATCTCAGCTCTTCTTATCACTCACTGCTTGGCTGTAAACAAAGGCAAGGACAGTGAAGGACTTTCAAATTAACCATGGTACTGGATAACTGAGCTGTAAGAAAACTTGACTATTTCATTTGGCTACAGTAACTGCATCAATATTGGATTTGCTTAAGAAATGTGTCTAAGTGCTGTGCCTTCCTGCATACCAATAATTTGGCTTCTATAAAGCATTTTGTCACTTGGTTAAATTCATGTGATCCCAATATACAGTTTACTCACAATTATCATGAGAATCAGATCATGTTTTTGGATGTTTTAATTTTAAAAGGAGTACCAACGTGGCAAACCTCAGTATATAAGAAACCAACAGATCGGAATACCTTTCTGCACTATAGTAGCACACACCCCAAACAGTTACGTGACAGTCTTCCTTTATCACAATTTATTCGCTATCGAAGAAATTGTTCCGATAGACAAGATTTCAAAACCAAAGCAAAAGGTTTAATACAAGATTTCAGACACCGAGGGTATCCTGAACATATTGTCAAATCAGCGTACAAGAGGGCCTTGTTCAACAATCGACAGTTACTTTTACAGTCAGGACGCACTAAGCAGATAGACGAAACGAGTATCAATCTGATAACTAAATTCTCCCCTTGTAGCAGAACCTTACAACGTATAATAGCTAAAAATATGAATGTGATTAAAATCCTCCCAGGG
Organism: Ichthyophis bannanicus; assembly: GCA_033557465.1. NCBI lineage: Eukaryota > Metazoa > Chordata > Amphibia > Gymnophiona > Ichthyophiidae > Ichthyophis > Ichthyophis bannanicus. Next base: position 448,991,794 of record CM066032.1, read on the forward strand.
CTACAAGACAAGAAGATTAGGTGTGTGTGGACCAGACATAAAAATCTCAAAGAACGATTGAGTCCGACCGTATTAAGAACTCTACCACTAGCAGAACAAAATCAAAAGGGCCACAGTAAATGTGGAGATTGTAACATTTGTAGTATTACAGAAGATTGTACAAGTTTCTTACATAATGGTAACATCTATTCATTGAAACACATCACTTCCTGCGATTCTCAATATGTAATTTATTGTATCAGATGCCCATGCGGCCTCATTTACATTGGTAAAACGATCAGATCTTTTAGGATAAGGATGAATGAACATCGCAGCAGATTAAAATGTAAGGTTATGGAAGCCCCGTTGGTGGCACATTGTTTGGATCAACATCATCATTTTGCGGACCTACGTTGTTTCTGTATTGATACAGTTAAATTTGGTCAAGAAGGGAAATCTAGAGATCAAACATTCATCATACGGGAGCAACGTTGGATCTACAAACTACAGTCTGTTAGCCCGGGGGGTTTAAATAACATGATTGATTGGTCAGCATGCATTTGAATGTGACAATTTGAGCATCAGCAATGGTGTATCTATCGCATTACGAGGGCAGTCCAGCCGCACTTCCATTACATAGCCATCGCCAGTACAACTTGATAACTTTCCATGACAATTCAGTTCACTTTGACAAATTATCCACGTCACGACGTCGAGAACGTCTAAGTCTAACTCTTTAAATGCACACGGTTAATCGGATGGACACATGCGCGGCGTTTTTTTAGAAGCAGGGCAGCTCCGAGTAACACGCCAAGCTACGATCCAAGAATTGAATCGGAATTAACTAACCGGTATGCGTTTTGATATTGTCAGGCAGAATTTAATCTGATCCTCAGTAGATTCAATATGTGTATAGTAGGTATACTGATATGATATTATATTGATTTGCCTGTTTGATTTAGTAAAACTTCTTCTCCCCAACAGCAGTATGATATAACATCTCACACTATTACCAATGGGAGCATTGATACCATCCTCCTGAAGAAACCAACGGATTGTGAAACGCAAATAGGTACCAACTGAAGGCGTCGGGGAATACCAACATGACATGACAGTTTCTCCCTGAGAAAGGCAAAAAATTCAGAGAGCATGCGGTATATCATCTAACAACAACTGGAAGATAATAGTGAAATTCTGTGACGGTGGGAGAGGATATCAACTTTAAGAGTCATCAAAGATAAGTGTGACTACACTGTGTATTTAAGAAATTGCAAATGAGATTACATCAGTATAGTCACAATAGAAATCTGAAAACATCCTCCATGAGAACCAAAGTCGTTGATGCATATTCTGGCACACATTCAGGGTAACGCCTGAGATATAGTGCTTATTCCAGTCTGAGACTTCTGGTTACTCAATATCAATCTAGGCATACACTGTTCATCAGTTATTACCTTAATATTTTTGAGGGATTTCAATACCGTAGTTCTATAAAGATAGGCCTAGTGGTTCCTATGATGGACACCTACCCTATGAAAAAAACTGCATATGTATCCTCAAACCTTTGCAGGGACATATTTTCAAAGCCTTTCCTGTGAACATTAACACTCATAACTTCAAGGGAGCTCTATAATGGTTAGATACTGGGGTAACTTTCTACAAATTATTTACACTAATGATTATAGTGTCTGTATTTTTCTTGAAAGCCGCTTGGACAGGACTGGTTGATTCTGATCTGAGGTTTTGAATGGTTGGATCAGGGCTTCCCCTTCTTTGGGAATCTCCCTGTTCCCTTATTGGTCCATTTGGACGTGTGAAGTCATCTAGACAGCCAATCAGAACATATGCAGGCACTTAAAGAGCTCTGGCGTTTTCCACCAGAGGCTTTGTTTTGACATTTGGAATCCTCAACAGTTTCTTGGTCACACTTGGGGGTGTACTATCGAGCACCTGGCCAGAATGACCAAATGGATGATGAAATGCTCAAAGAAATCAAGGAAGCTAACAAAAGTTACAGCGCAGTAATAATAATGGGTGATTTCAATTACCCCGGTATCGACTGGGTCAGTGTCACGTCAGGACATGCTAGGGAGATAAAGTTCCTAGATGAAATAAATGACTGCTTCTTGGAGCAGCTGGTTCATGAACCGACCAGAGGGGAAGCCATATTAGACCTAGTCCTTAGTGGAACACCAGATCTAGTGCAAGAGATAAGGGTGTTGGGGCCACTTGGCAATAGTGATCATAGCATGATCGCCTTTGATTTAATTAGTGGAGGAGGGATAGTAAGGAAATCCACAGTACTACCTTTTAACTTTCGAAAGGGAGACTATGATAAAATGAGGAAAACAGTTAAGAAAAAACTAAAAGGAGCAGTTGCAAAGGTTAAAGACGTACATCAGGCTTGGCTGTTGTTGAAAAATACTATCTTGGAAGCCCAGACCAGCTGTATTCCACGCTTTAAGAAAAGTGGAAGTAAGTCCAAAAAACTGCCAGCATGGTTTAAAGGTGAGGTCAGAGAGGCTGTTGTTGCCAAAAAAGCATCTTTCAGGAAATGGAAAAAAGAGCCAAACGACGAAACCTGGAAACAGCACAAGCACTGGCAAGTCAAATGCAAGGCAAAGGGAGAATTTGAGAAGAAGCTTGCTGCGGAAGCAAAAACGCGAAGTAAAGACCTTTTCAAGTACATTCGTAGCAAAAAACCTGTGAGAGAGTCAGTTGGTCCATTAGATGATAAAGGGGTTAAAGGAGCACTAAGAGGCGACAAGGCGATAGCGGAGAGATTGAATGAATTCTTTGCTTCGGTCTTTACTGAGGAAGATGTAGGGATGTTACCCATGACTGAAGTGGTATTTAAAGGTGCGGAAGAATTGAAGGAAATATCGATACATCGGGAAGATGTATTACAACTATTAGATAAACTGAAGAGTAGCAAATCACCTGGGCCGGATGGTATACATCCAAGGGTTGTGACGTGGTAGCATCCCCAGAAGCCATGGAAACAGATGGTGACCCTGTGGAAGGTATTGGTACTGCAGGTGAATGCAGGATTTTATCTGTTCAGAACAAGAAACACATGGCTAATCAGCTAACACAGCTCACCTTGGGGGAGAGGAGAAGCAGAGTTACTGATTGGGCACGCCCTAACAGGAGGCGGGCTGTCCAAAGCAGAGGCAGCTTGTTAAGCAGACAAGATGGAAAGCAAGGGGGAGGAAAGCAAGGGGGAGCAAAGCAAGAGAGAGCAAGGCAAGGGCAAGCGAAGCAGGAAGGAGGAAGAAAGAAGCAGGAAGAAAGGCAGGAAGCAGCCTTTGACTCAGAAATCCTTGACTTGGAAAGAGAAACACTGCCCAGCTGTAATCCAAGGAGAAGGGATTCAGACCCAAGAAGCAGGTACCAGGGACACTCAGAGGCTGATAGAATCTTCTGTGAACAGAAGTTTGAAGCACGGAGAGACCCAGGGATAAAGCCCAGGCTTCTGAAGGGGAGAGCTGACCCGTGGAAAGGAAGGCAGAGTGGCAGGGAATTCTCAGACAAGCCTCAATACAAGGTACATGGTGTGTTTAATACAGATGACAAGTTTTATAATGAGAAGCCAGAAAGAGTGAATGCTGATTTTAGAACTCAGGACAGACTCAGTCAATATGAAGGCAGTTGGCTGCAGCCTGGAAATCGTTTAAACAGTCCCAGCTATTCTCCCCAGACAGCTGAAAGCTTTAGCAAGCAAGCTAATAGAAAGAAAACAGCTGACCTGTATGGCAGAGAAATAAGCCAGGAGAAGTTAGACGGTCCTGCGTTTGAAGCACTCTTTAGAAGCACTCCTCATACAACTGAAGTTCGTAACCCGACACTTACTTTCAGAGACAAGTGGGGGAGGGGTAACTCCAGCACATTGAATGATTGTATTAACAGAGACGGCATTACTTGCTATCCTGAAATAGGCTCTGCAAACAAATGCTTACCCAAGGAAGGGGCACAACCTCAGCTTAGCCCAGTTAGAAAACAGGCTGAATTACTCCTTAGAGAATTTAAGGAATTCTTAGACAAACGAGCAATTTCTGACCAGAAGCTAGCACAACCAGAAAATAGTCCTGAAGCAGAAATGCCATTGGCTTGTCCATTGCCAATGATAGAAGTAGACTAACCGATGGACTGTTCAACCTGTCTTATTGACAGAGATAATTGAAGCAAAGCTTGAATGGTCATATGCTATAATATACTAAATGTATCCTGTATGAGTACCTTGCTGAAGAGCTTATGAAGAAGTAAAAAAAATAAGCTAAAGCATAACTTGTTCATAACTCAGGAACATTCTTGTTTTGCCAGTGTTTGTTTGATTTAAAAAACTAAGGTCACAAGACTGAATGTGAACCCTAGCGTTAAAGGACATTTGAGCACAGCATTGAAGAGCCTGTTTTTGCTTTATTCTTACTTTGGCTAAAATATTCATTTACGTCTGTTCCATTCCACCGCGGAGCGGGAGAAATAAATCCTTATGTAAAAAAATATTCTTTTGCCTGCCTTATCACTTGACCTTTCACAACTACAACCTCAACCTCAAGGCCAACCCCTCCTTAAACCCTCAAGGTTAGGGAGCGGGTGGGTGGCAGGGTGTTGAAAGAACTGAAATACGAGATTGCAGACCTGCTATTAGTATTCTGTGAACTATCATTAAAATCATCTCTAATACCTGAAGATTGAAGGATCGCCAATGTAGTAACACCAATTTTTAAAAAGGGTTCCAGGGGTGATCCGGGAAACTACAGACCGGTGAGCCTGACATCAGTACCGGGAAAAATGGTAGAAACCATCATAAAGAATAAAATTACTCAGCATGTAGATAGTCATGACCTAATGGGAGACAGCCAACATGGCTTTAGACAAGGAAGATCTTGTCTTACTAATCTGTTATGTTTCTTTGAAGGAGTGAATAATCAGGTGGACAAAGGTGAGTCGGTTGATATTGTGTATCTGGACTTTCAGAAAGTCTTTGACAAGGTCCCTCATCAGAGACTTTTGGCAAAACTAAAGAGTCATGGGATAGGAGGCAGTGTACTATTGTGGATCAGGAACTGGTTAAAAGATAGAAAGCAGAGGGTAGGGCTAAATGGCCAATTTTCCCAATGGAGAAAGGTGAATAGTGGTGTACCCCAGGGATCTGTGCTGGGTCCGCTGCTTTTTGACATATTCATAAATGACCTGGAAAGTGGAATAACGAGTGAGGTTATCAAATTTGCAGATGACACAAAACTATTTAAAGTTGTTAAAACCCAAGAGGATTGTGGAAAATTGCAAGAGAATCTTGATAAATTGGAAGACTGGGCATCAAAATGGCAGATGAAATTTAATGTGGACAAGTGCAAGGTTATGCACCTAGGGAAGAACAACCCAAACTATGGTTACACGATGCAAGGTTCCATATTAGGAACCACCACCCAGGAAAAAGATTTAGGCGTCATTGTGGATACCATGTTAAAACCCTCGGCCCAGTGTGCAGTGGCGGCCAAGAGAGCAAATAGAATGCTAGGTATGATAAGGAAAGGAATGGAAAATAAAACAAAAGATATTATAATGCCTCTATATCGTTCCATGGTGAGACCGCACCTTGAATATTGTGTGCAATTCTGGTCGCCGTATCTTAAAAAGGATATAGCGATTTTAGAAAAGGTTCAGAGAAGAGCCACCAAAATGGTAAAGGGGATGGAAGGATACTCCTATGAAGAAAGGCTAAAAAGGTTGGGGCTCTTTAACCTGGAAGAGACGGCTGAGGGGAGATATGATAGAAGTCTATAAATTAATGAATGGAGTGGAACGGGTAAACGTAGATCGATTGTTTACCTTATCAGAATATAGAAAGACTAGGGGACATGCAATGAAGCTACAGGGTAAACGATTTAAGACTAATAAAAGAAAATATTTTTTCACTCAACGTGTAATCAAACTCTGGAATTTGTTACTGGAGGATGTAGTAAAGGCTGTTAGTGTAGCTCGGTTTAAAAAAGGTTTGGACAAGTTCCTGGAGGAAAAGTCCATAAACCATTATTAAGAAGGGACCCAGGATATCAATGCTTGAACCAATACAAGCATTGTGGAACCTGTGTCCCTTGGGGAAACTGCTAGGTACGTATGACCTAGATTGGCCACTGTTGGAAACAGAATACTGGGCTTGATGGACCTTGGTCTGACCCATTATGGCATATCTTATGTACACTTGAAGCAGGGCTCAGAGTCAGCCCGAAACATGCATGTTTGTGGGATTTGAGACTTTTGAAGGATTATTTTCATGCTAATACTGCACACAGAATGCACAGTGGATTGCATTTTCAGATAAGTCAATTAAATAATGTTTAATGTGTGCAATATCGTTTATTAAAAGGGCATTACGATCATTCGAGAGGAATGGTTTCCAACTCCCTTCCTGATTGTTGGGCCCAACAATAGTTAGCATCATTGAATTGATTTTTTCGTGCTCTGCCATTTATTGGATGATCACCTTTGTTTGGAGTTATTTTTTGAGATCATTCAGACTTTGGAAGCTGCTTTTGTTTGGTTTATTGAAATCTGGGGCAATAACTACATTCTGTGGATTTTATTGTCAGTCAAGTCTATTTCTGCGTGCAGAGTTGGTATGAAGAAAAATTCCAGCTTTCTACAGAACCCTCATGTGACCTATATCAGAGGCAGATGCAAAAAGAGGAATGAGAATCCACTGGTAGTAATAAAGATATACAAATTATAAGACACAGAATTCTCTCACTATGAATAATGAGAAAAAGCAAGTAATAAATAGAAATAATTTTGCTGTGTTGTCACTAAATATATTTAAGGTCTGGAATGTCCCTGAAACTTCTCTGGACTTTTGCAAGCTTGCATCTGTTAGGTGGCACTATACACTAAAATAATTGAGAGATTATCCTACCAATTTTCATTCAATATCAGATTAATGTAGTCTGGTTGCCGTGTTAGTCCACTTTAATGGTTGATGCATACAAATAAAACATACAGACAAAGAAATAAGGTGAAAGCTTTTTATTGGACTAAATTTTTTAATAGCTTTCAAAGGTTTAAACCTTCTTCCTCAGATTAAGATAGTATGAGTAAATACAGACAATATCAGAATAAGTAAAGTGAATTATAAAAGTACTTCAGTAACAGTCTCAAGGGGAAAAGCAGAAAGTAGGAGCGATGGATGGACGACTGGAAGGTGACAAAGCAGTAAACCTTTATGGCTTATAACAGGGGTGGCTAAATCACGGCTCGCAAACCACATGCGGCTCTTTGACATATGATGTGTGGCTTGCGGAAATATGTTGGCTGAGCTCCTTCTTGCATCACGATTACTATAAAAGGTAAACAAAAATTTTTCAAGCTTTGTAATTATTTACTGGGTACAAACAGAGTCCACTGGATTAGTTTTAGTGGGTGTGGCTTGTGATTGCGTGATTGTGGTGTGTGTGGCTGTGCTGCGGGCAGTGAAATTAGCAGGGTGTTAGTGTGATACTGGGCTCTGTGGAGTCTGGTTGCATTGCACATGTTGGAACTTATCATTTCTTTTCACTTTAATTTTTTTTTTTAGAAGGGTGTCAAATTTTATGAGGGAAGATGGCGTCATCAAACTGCAAGACTCACAAGTATGAAAATGAAAACAGAAATTTTAAGCCAGAGTGGGAGGAATATTTTGCATTCACCGTTAAAGGAGGTAAACCTTTGTGTCTTATCTACAATGTGTCACTTAGTCATTACAAAGCAAGTAACTTGAAAAATCACTATGAAACAAATCACAAAAGCTTTTTGTCTGATTATCCATCTAAATCAGAATTACAGAAAAACAAGTTAACTGTGCTAAACTCATCACTAAATAGCCAGCAGACACGGTTGGCAATGTTCAGTAAGGAAGCCGATACAACTGAACCTAGTTTTGTTATATCATGGGATATTGCTCATGCTAGATGCCCATATTCTGATGGCAACTTTGTTAAGAAGAATATAGCTGAAGCTGTTGCAGTGTTAGATCCAAACAACACAAAACTTCAGTGACTAATAGTACACCTTCATGCCATACTACAGAGAGGCGTATCTCCCAGATCAGTGCTGACGTTGCAGGCAAAATGCGAAATGATTTAAAGAATTCCCTTGCATTCAGCTTAGCTCTTGATGAATCTACAGACATACAAGACAACTCAACTGGTGGTACTTGTTTGTTTCCTCTGATTAACTGTGAAAAAAAAGAGATGTTGGACTTAATGGCACTAAAAACTCATGGTGTCGACATAAAAAATGCGCTTAACAGAACCTTAACAAATGCTGATATTCCACTGGATAAACTCATGAGTGTTACAACAGATGGAGCACCTGCAGTGGTGGGGAAAAATGCAAGATTAATTGCACTCATGAAAAGTGATCCCAGCTTTCCAGAGTTTCTCCCTGTTCGTTACTGCATGTTTGGGTTGTGCTGAGGGGAGTCTGAAGTCTCCTAATATGAGGTGATGTTTTGCTGCTCTGGTGAGATCTAGAAATGTGCAGATTAGGCTGGATAGGTCAGAGGTGGTGGTGGTAGGGGGTCTGTATGTAAGGCAGATTGTCAGATGTTTGTTAGTTATGGTTAAAATGTCTGTTTCTTCAGAGCTTTCCATAGAGAGGTAACGGAAGTGGAGTTGGGATTGAGTAATATTAGTACCCCTTCTCCTCTTTGAGCAGTGCAGGGACAGTGGAAAACAGAGAATCCGTTCGGTAAAAGTTGATTCATAAGGACTGTGTCTGTATCTGTAAGCCAGGTTTCTGTAATACAGAGAATGTCCAGCTGATGTGTTGTGAAGAGGTCTTTTATGATGGTGCTTTATTATGGAGCGTGAGTTTATTAGTGAGCATCGCAGTGTTTGTGTTGTTAATGGGGGGGTCAGGTGTGTTTGGGGATGTTTTTTATTACATGGTATTGTTATGAGGTGCAATGTATTATGGTGTTTGATGTGTGAATGGTGGTTGTTTGTGGGCGTGGAAAAGGGATGGATGATGAGGGGGATATGTTTGTGGGGGTGGGATGAGGGTGAAGAGTTTGTTGAGTATTGGGGTGAAAGTAAGTAGTGAGTAGTATGTGGAATATAGAGGTGGCATGTTGGTTTTGCTGATGTTAACGCCTGGTTTCTATTGGTGCAGGTGCTTACAGTGATCTAGGTTTCCTCCAACAATGTAGGTTGTAAACCCCTGTCCAACAATGAGTTGGAGTTTGTATATCTTGGTGTGTGGTCCTGAAGAGGGGGTGGTGGTGTGGAATGCTGTTTCTTGTCTGTTGGTCTTCGATATGTGACTGATAAGTGATGGTTGTTGGGAGTGGTGCTTTCTGTAGCGGTTTTTGTCTGGCTGGCTGTGGAAGACTGTCAGTGTTCCGCTTTGGTCCAAGCCTAAGGGCTACATCAATGGGCCCTCTGGCGAGGCCCTCAGGCTTGGGCCCACCAGGTGCAGGCGCACCTTTGCGCCTCTGTTTAAATATCCAGCATGTGGCTCCTGATAAGTTATGGTGGTGGGGAGCAGGGAGGAGCTTACCTGCCCGCTCCCTTCTGCTGTGGCCGATCAGGGGGTGCTGGTGCTGATGGCGCCTTTGCGTGCCTTTGTTTAAATATCCAGCGTGTGGCTTCTTATAGGTCACGCTGGTGGGGAGCGGGAAGGAGTTTACCTGCCAGCTTTCTTCTGCCACAGCCAATCGGGGACTGCTGGTACTGATGGCGCCTTTGCGTGCCTCTGTTTAAATGCTCCTGGCAGCAAGACCATACCATCTTAGTATAGTGTGAAGTGAACCATTTTGCTACAGCATCCCCAGTTGGGATTGCTGCAATGGTTCTGTCAGAGGTCCCTAAACGTAGCATTGACTTTGTTGTAGATTTTATAGAAAGCAATGTATTTCTGTTTGGCTCAGCCCATGGATCTGTACTTTATGTCATGCGAACAAGTTGTCCTTAGATTTTAAGATGTACATTTATTAATCTGGATTATTGGTTAAAGCATGCAATTTTAACTAGGTCCCACTGAATAACATGGAACCTAGTTACAAATAGCATGCCTTAACCATGAGCCCGGCTTATGGCTTATTCAATTGACTATACTGCCTTTTGCCACGTATATAAAGCAGTTTACAAATATAATAAAAAGAGAGTTGGGAAGATGAAAAGGAATGCCAATCAATCAACAGGATGGCAAAAGCAAGAAGCAAAAGATGAGAAGCATGCAGCAGATTCAAACATCAAAAAGAACATTCATTCAAGAAAATCAGACAGACATACTAGTGAAGTCTTCCAGGTAAGGCCAGCCCACAACACCTTCCGTTTGGTATAGTCTATCCTTGAAGTTCAAATGCTTATTTAAAAAGATGAGTTTTAAGTTCCATTGTAAAACAATTAAGATAAGGCTATAGACAGAGTTCAGTGGGGAGAGCATTCCACAATGACGGAGCGAGGAAGAAAAAGGTAGAGTGCCCCGTGACTTTGTACCGGGCTCAGTTGGCGAAGGTAAGCAAAATTTATTCCCATGTACTGACCGAAGAGAACATGATGGACAGTATAGTATAACAAAAGAAAAAATGTAATCTGGGGCCATCTAATGTAGGGCCTTATAGATTAGGATAAGGATTTTATAGAGAATGCAGAATGTGATCAGAAGTCAATGATGTTGAATGAGTAATGGGGTTACATGATCATACTTGTGGGCCCGAGTGAGCATACAAATAGCAGTATTTTATACCATTTGAAGTCTCTTGATCCCTGAGAAGGACACACTGGCAAAAGCAGAATTACAGTAATCTAACCTGGAGATTATTGTACTGATAACAATGGTAAATTGTGCTGATATCTCATGAAAAAGATGAATTGCCTGGAAGAGACACATTGAGTTGAAAAAAGGATTTGACTACTTGGCTGATATGCCGTGTAAATGAAAGATGTGAATCCAGAAAGACACCTAAATATCTAAAAGATAAGACCGGTGTAATACATAGATAGTTCCTGAATAGTTAGAGTAATAATCAGGGACGGGGACCCCGAAGTTATCATATGGCCATGGATTTTTCAAGATTTAACTGTAAATGGTTTTTTCTTGCAACCAATTTGAGAATAAACTCAGACAGCGATTAATTCCAACCATATTAGGGGGGATACTGCCAATAAATGAAACAAGAAGGATATCATCTGCATGGATAGTGACTCCAGGGCTCTGTATCAGGCTAAACAGAGGACTCAAACTGGGGGCCAGAAATGAGCCTAGGGGAACCCCGTACTGAAGGTAGAGAGACACAGTGATCTGACAGAAAAGACTGACACCAATGATGCACCTTTCCATGGATACCAATAAAGACCTGAGAGCAAAAGATAATGGTTGACAAGATCAAAGGCACATGAAAGATCTAGAGAAACTGCTAAAGCCCAAATTTCCTAAATCAAGAATGCTGTAAATGTCACTTAGGAGGGTTGTGATAATGGTCTCGGTGCTGTGATCTACCCAGAAGCCTGACGGCTGTGGTTGCAACCTATTAGTGTGCTCAATGTGACTGGAGAGTTGATTGAAGATAATTCATTCCGCTAGCTTTGAGAAGAATGGAAGATTAGCAACAGGCCAGTAATTAGTGGGGTCCTGAGGGTTTAAGATTCTGCTTTTTTAATACAGGCCTTATTCAAGGCATGCTTCCAAATAGAAGGGACTTGACTGGTTGTAAAACTGCTATGAATGATCATACATGCAACACAGAGACCTAAAGAATTTTCCCAACCTAGGAGGACGGGATCGGGTCTGAGGAGAAGAGAAAGCCTTCTGTAGCATGCAATCTGTAACTTGAGCAAAATGAGACCAAGTGAGTTAGAACCACAGGGGGTGTGTACAGGGACTGAGGGGATAGGAATGGATCTGGAGCAGATAGTTGAAGACAGTGCTTCTCCACACTGTCCAAGAAATGATTAGCTAGTATGTCCAAAGATGGACCTACTCAAGTCCATAGTTGACAAGGTGATGTGCTCAAAGAAGATAATTTAGATACTACTGAGAAAAGGGCTTTGGATAAGCAAACTGCAGCAGAAATGAGGTTGGAGAAGTAAGTTCTTTCTGAAGTAATCACTTGTGAGCGATAGTAGATGTGGAGATTTCTATATGCTGCCAAGTTGGATGGTGAGGGGTTTCTTCGCCAAGATCTCTCAGTCTTCCTTAACTGGCATCTTATCAAGGCTAGGCCAGAGTAAAACCAAGGGTGATTAACCCTTGTACAAGGAGTACAGACAACTCTAGGAGCAACTGAATCCAGAGCTTGCGAAAGCTGCTCATTCCAAAATAGTGCCTGCTGCTCTACAGAAAGAGTATCAGATTTTGCGAGGAAGACAGAATCAGCGGCTGGAAGATGAGATAACAGGTGGGGGGTCATCTTTCAGCAGTACAAAACTGGTCAGAAGAGTATCATATCTCTGGCGTGGAGGGGGTAAGGAATCAAAGTAGATAAGAGAATGAAGCAGTACTTTTCAAACTTTTATCCCGTATGACTCCATTTTAACAACTGAAAATTCACATGACCCCCAGATGATGATAAAATCAAAATAACAGGTTTCCAGTCTCCTCCTCCTACCTCCAATAAATCATCTAAAGCAGAAAGCAGTGGCAACAGTCACAGCAGTCAGCACAGGATCCTTTGTGTCAGTGTGCAGTCTGTGCTTACAGACCCCAGTACTCAGCATGGGTTTCTAATCTAACAGGAAACTGACCCGGGAGGGGACAAGAATGTTCACTGGCTCACAGACCATATGCTGACTGGTGATTGTCACTACTTGGCATAGGTCACAGTGAAAGGCCAGAGAGAAGGGGAAAGCGTAGTTACTCACTTGTAACAGGTGTTCTCCAGGGACAGCAGGAATCAGTCCTCACTTATGGGTGACGTCGGCACTGACGAAGCCCGCGCGGAGCAATTCCCCAGCTTTCAAAGAAAGCCTTTGGGATTCCTGCCTCGCATGCGTGGTCCCCTTCCCGCCCAAGGGTGCCATCTTGCTCAGTCAGGTACCATAGCTAGAGCCCTACTAAGCAGATGGCAAGGGAAGGATAAAAATAGCAATTCTTCAGGGGAGGTGGGAGGGTAGTGAGGACTGATTCCTGCTGTTCATGAAGAACACCTGTTACAAGTGAGTGAGTAACTACGCTTTCTCCAGGAACAAGCAGGAAGTCAGTCCTCACTTATAGGACTCCCCAGCTACAGGCTAACGAAGCCCGTGAACAAAAACACCTCCGCGAAGCCGTGAGCAGAAGCCGGCGATCCTTTAGCTGCAGAAGAAGGGTCGGAGGGCAGGAGTTGCTTATACCCCGAACAGATTATGGAGTACAGCCTGGCCTAAGGTGCTGTCCCGGCAGGACTCCCTCTTCAGGTAAGAATGTGAAGCGAAGGTATTCACTGAAGACCAGGTCGCAGCCTGGCAAATGTCTGTCAGAGGCACTGAGCGCAGCGAAGCCACCGACGCCGCCTTGGCACGGACGTCATGCACGGTGACCTGCCGATCCAGCGGGGCACCAGCCTTTGCCTGAGTGAAAGTGATGCAGTCCGCCACCCAGAGAGGGTGCGCTTGGTGACTGCAAGCCCCTGACGGTTAGGATCGTAGGCGATGAAGAGCCGGTCGGACTTGTGATAACCCTGAGTACGCTGCAGGTAGAAGGCAAGAGCCCCCTTGCAGTCGAATGTATGCAAAACCACCGATGCCTGGTCGGCGTGAGGTCTCGGGAAGAAAGTAGGTAAGACTATCTCCTGATTGAGATGGAAATCTGAGACAACTTTTGGATGGAACTTAGGGTGAGTCCAGAGGACACACTGTTCCCGTAGAACCTGGTGTAAGGGATCCCGGCAATGAGGGCTTGCAGCTTGCTGACTCACCGAGCCTAGGTCAGCACCACCAGGAAGACTACCTTCCAGGAGAGGTGCCGAAGTGAGCACGTCACCATCGGCTCAAAGGGCGGCTGCGTCAGCTGTACAAGCACGATGTTCAGGTCCCGTTCTGCCGGCGGAGGCCGAACGGGAGGTTTGGAAAGCAAGAGGCCCCGCATGAAGTGGGAGACCAGACGCTGGCCCGTGAGGGGTTTTCCCTTGACGGGGAAGTGGTTGGCTGAAATGGTGCTCAGGTGAACCCTGACCGAATTGGATTTCAGCGCCACCTGCGAGAGGTGGATGAGGTACTGGAGAAGTCACCGGGTGGAGCAAGAGAACGGATTGATCTGGAGCTCGGAGAACCACAAAGAGAAGCGTCGCCACTTGAAGGCATAGGCCCGCCTCATAGAGTCCTTCCTCGAAGCAAGCAGGACTTCCTCGATCTCCTCTGGGAGGTGCAGTGAAGCTAAAGAGACCCGCTCAGCCGCCAAGCTGTTAGGGATAGCAAGTTCAGGCTCGGGTGAAGTACCCATCCCTACTCCTGTGTCAGCAGACCCAGGGCAGTGCCCAGGGGCACCGGAGGCTCCGAGGAGAGTCGGAGTAGCAGCAGGAACCAAGGCTGGCGAGGCCACGAGGGAGCCATGAGGATCACCGAGGCTCGGTCCCGCTGAATTTTATGGAGGGTCCTCGCAATGAGAGGAGTTGGGGGAAATGCATACAAAAGCCCAAAGGGTCCAGCTCAGAAGGAACACGTCCGGGGCTACCCTAGTCAGGTGCAGTATTGGCCCGCAAAAATGGGGGGTGTGCGTTTGCCGGACTGGAAAAGAGGTCTATGGACGGAGTCCCCCAGCGGCGAAACAGGTGGAGAACCACCTCTGGACTCAGGCATCACTCGTGCGGGCAGAGAAGCCTGCTGTGTCTGTCTGCGAGGACGTTGTCTTGGCCCGGGAGGTAGACCGCTCTTAGCGTCATGCCCCAGTGCACGGCGAAGGAGCAGAGGAGGACTGCTTCCCAACAGAGAAGGCAGGAGCCCGTACCCCCTTCCTTGTTTATGTAGAACATTGTGACCTTGTTGTCGGTCTGCACGAGCACAGACTTGCCTCGCAAGCGTTGCTTGAAGACTTTCAGAGCCAACCGGACCACTCAAAGCTCGAGCAGGTTGATCTGCTGCAGGGATTCCTCAGGTGACCATCGTCCCTGGGTAAGGAGGTTGTCGCAATGGGCTCCCCAGCCCGACAGAGGCATCCGTCATCAAGACGAGCTCATGTGGCAGGTTCTGGAAAGGCATGCCCCAAAGGAGGCTTCAGGGATTCTGTCATCACTCCAGGGAACTGGATAGACTGCGTGAGAACGAGATGGGGTCCCGGAGCTGGCACGAAGCCTGGGACCATTGCGCTCTGAGGCACCATTGAGCCACTCGCATATGCATGCGAGCATGGGGAACGACATGCACAGTCGAGGCCATCTGCCCCAGAAGGCGGAGCATGGTCCACGCCGAGACTCTGGATCAGCTTTGGATCTCTGCAGCCAGAGCGTGGAGGCGGTCCGCACACGCTTGAGGAAGGAAAGCGGTCACCCGTTCCGTGTTGAGCAGAGCACCGATGAACTCCAGTGTCTGCACCGGCTCGAGGTGGGATGGAGTAGTTGATCAGAAAACCCAGACGTTCGAGGAGAACTGTGCATGACACCGAAAGGCGAGCCTCCTCTGCCAATGCGCTCGTGACGAGCCAATCATCTAAGTATGAGTAAACTGATATGCCTGCAGCCAGAGGTGGGCTGCAATGGTGACAGGCATTTTGTGAAGACCAGCGGAGCAGACGCGAGCCAGAAGGGGAGCACTCTTTACTGGAAGTGATCCCCCTGCACCCTGAAACGCAGGTACTTCCTGTGCTTGGGGTGGACAGGAATGTGAGCGTAAGTGTCTCTGAGGTCCAAGGCGCATAGCCAATCGCCCTGCCGGAAGAAGGGCAGCAGGACACCAAGCAATAGCATTCTGAACTTCTCTTGCACTAGAAAACTGTTTAGGCTCCTGAGATCGAGGATGGGGCGCAGGCCCCCTGTCCTCTTCGGAACGAGGAAGTAACAGGAGTAAAAGCCCTGACCTCGAAGGTGTGGGGGAACCCTGTTGACCGAGGAGGTTGTTCAACTCTTGCTGCAGGCAAGCCCGGTGTGAGGGAAGCCGAGAAGGCTCCGCTGGTGAGAAGGGGGGAGGGAGTCTGTCCAGATGAAGGTGATAGCCGTCCTGGACTACCTGGAGGACCCAGGTTTCTGATGTGATGGCCTCCCACTAGGGGACAAAGAGGGACAAACAAATCCCCACTGGCGGGGATGCTGCCGGGGGGGGGCAAGAGGCTATGCGTTTGGCTGAGGTGGCGCCAATGGTTGGGTCTTGGGCCTATTAGGTTTCCGGTGACCCTGAGCCCCCCCCCTTTGCCTTGGCCACTGGGTGCCAGCGCAGGGATGGGCGAGTAGGGTGGATATCCCTGGTACGGGTGCCCTTTCCTCTGGAAGAAGGGCTTCTTACTGTGCTGTTTCTTCCGAGGAAGGGATGAGGTTTTGCAAAAGAGATGGGTGCGGGTCACAAACTCCGTCTCGATCTCGGCCACTTTGTCCTCCATTGATCCAGGTCTGAGGACTGGAGCCATGCTTGACGCTGGGCTCCAATGCCAGCTGCTGTCACACAAGCAGAAGATTTGAACCCGTCATATGCAGTGCGGGAAAGGTATTTCGAGCAGTCCACAACTGATCTTAAGAGTGTCTGAAAATGGAGAATGTGTTCACCTCCGAGGCCCGCGGAGAAACCACCAAGCTTTTTAGCGAGGTCGCGAAGGAACATTCCCAAATATAGCTGGTATGCCTGGATGCGGCATGCCAGCATGGATCCCTGGTAGGCCTTGTGCCCGAGGGTGTCGAGGACACGGGATTCTCTACCAGGCGGGACTGAAGAGTGCGACCGGACTCTTCTGCTTCCGCATCGCGGATTCCACTACCATGGAGGTATGGGGAAGTTGGGTCTTTCGAAACCTAGGGCCGCGCTGGACTCTATACATGGCATCGAGTCTTTTACTGACAATAGGGACCGAGGCGGGTGCTTCCCACATGTGGAGGAGCAGCCGGGTCAAGATGGAAGGAACAGGGACCGCGAGAGACTCTCTAGGGGGAGACTCGTATTGCAAAATCTGGAGTTCCTCTGCCCTTGGTTCTTCCTCAGTCTGCGTGGGCAGATTGAGGGCCCGAGCCATATCCCACACAAATACCAAGGAGGTGGTATCTTTGGGAGGCGACTGCCTTTGCAAGGCGGGCGGGGATGGGTCAGAAGGAAGATCCCTATGGGCGTGGGCTTCAGGGTACGTGTCCTCATCTGACGCCCAGTCTGAGAGGTCTGAGAAGGACTCCGAATTGGGGTGATCCCCATGTCCAGTGGCCAAGGCTCACTTGGAGCCAGAGGCACTGACTCTGGAAGATCTTGCCCCTGAGGAATGGGACGGTGAGCGAGATCGGTGCCGAGGACCCTCACAAGGCCCATGGCTCTTGGAGGTTTCCAAGACAGTTTTCGGGACCGCAGACGAGGGCCTCTCGGTCTCAAAGCATGGGTCAGCTGTGCTGGGCAAAAGCGCCTGCTGGGCAGCTAGGAAGGCAGAAACGTTGCGCTCTAGTGTCAGCATACGGGACTCCCACTCTAGAGTGGGTACCTGGGATGCCGACGCCAGGGTTACCGGGTCTGGCGTGGAAGAGGAGAGGGTGTCCTCCCCGGGAGGAGACCAGGTGCCATCGCTGGAGACCTCCATATCTGTACAAGGTACCTGTCGAAACCGCTCCTTGTCCGACTCTCGGGAACGCCGGGTAGGGCTAAGGGAACGAGCGCGAGACCGCTCATGCTATCCAGAGCCCCTGACAATGACTTCAAGGTCTTCTTTTTTCGCCGTTCCACCTCGGGCCAACGCTGGTCGGATTGACGCCTGGGACATGGAGTCACTGCGGGGGACCCCGTAAGTGGTGGATAGGTGGAGCGGGGCACCACCAGAGACGCCGGGGCTGCCTTACGAAAAATGTCATCCGACTTCTGCTTACAGCTTAGCAAGGCTTAAGTGGACATTTTCTTACAGAGTAAGCAGAGCTCCGGGTTGTGGTCAGCCCCAAGGCACCAAGACAACAGTCATGGGTGTCCATGAGCGACATATTTTTGGAGCATCTGTCACATTTTTTGAAGCCGGTGGCCATGGGGGCAAAAAGAGCCCCTGCGAGGTCGAACACCCTCGAGGCCAGCAGTTAGAAAAAGGGCGCGAAAAGGGGCAAAGCAAGAAAAAGGGGAAAAAAGGCAAAAATGGGGATCCCCTGGCCCATGGCTGAAGCGGGGGTGCTGGAGAGGACCAGTGCAACCGGAAATAAGGCCGAAGGACCAGGAAAGAAAAAAAGTTTTCCGAGGGATGAGGACGTGCGTCCAAAGGGCTCCGCGGAAAAAGGGAGACTGCGCAAGATGGTACCCTTGGGCAGGAAGAGGACCACGCATGCGTAGCAGCATTCCCAAAGGCTTTCTTTGAAAGCTGGGGAATTGCTCCGCATGGGCTCCGTCAGTGCCAATGTCACCCATAAGTGAGGACTGACTTCCTGCTTGTTCTTTGAGAAATGGCCGTTTCTGTGACCCCATCCACTGATGATGTAACCCTATTTGGGGTCCCGATCCCAAGTTTACCACTGGAATGAAGATTTGTGTGCTGGAGAGCTAAATCATGGTGAATTATAACCAAATCGAGTGTGACACCAGTCTGGTGAGTAGGAAAAGTTAAATGCTGGCAGGGATCAATATCAGACAGAAGAGTACAAAACGATTTATCCGTTGGTCTCGAGGGATTATCAACATGAATATTAAATCACCCAGGACTATTAATTGAGGGAGAGCAACAAGCAGCTCAGCTAAAGAGGAATGCAAAGTTATTGTTTTTGGGGGGTTTCTTTCTTAGGGTTTTCTTGATCTATTTATATATTTATTTCTCCTTTTGCCAAACACATCACAAAAAAGTCAACCATTGTGTTTACACAACTCAGCAAAACACTTCTTCAGAAAGTAAACATATTTAAAACAATTTGCACTATCCATTTCATCTTGCTTTTCCAATGGATTTTTTCCTTTTCTGCTTCCCCCTACCCTCAATCTCCCTGCCCCCTCATCTAATCCCTTCCCTCTCTTATCCCCTTATGCTCTCTTTTCATCACCGAACCAGGATGCCGTGTTTGAAACTGATCCTACTATCAAGTGAAAATCAAACAATTCAGGGTAAATACATACAGTGATCTCAATATACCCGCACCAAGCACATTATACATATGTTATACCATTGTTTACTAGTTTTAATTTTTCTTTTACATATGTTGGACTCTGCTCTAGGGTACCATTCCAAACCATTTATGGTCCCTTTTATTCACTTAAATCCTTTTTATGATAAACTCTAATTTTATAAATATTTATAAAAACAGACCCAGTACAAACTATTTTTTCATAAATTTGATTACTCATTTATCATTTCCATATACATGCTACAATTCAAAAACATACTATTCGGGTATCATATAAAACAATTAATAACCAAATAGAAGGGAGAGTCAGCTCCAACATGGCCATGTTTCGGACACTGAGACCTGGCTTCTCCTGAGGGCTCTACTTCAGCTGCTGCTCTCTGTCATGGGGGCTACCAATTTTCCCATATGCCTTGCTGCGTTGGGCATTGTGGTGGTGTTGAGTTTCTACTCTCTCCTTCCTGCCAGTTTCAACCACTGCTTCTGCCTCAGCCTCATTCCTTGCCTTCCTCTGAAGTCCATTCTATCTTCCTTTTCACTTCTCTACCTCTCCGGATAGCTGTCATTTATCGACCCCCTGGTAAGTCCACTTCTGCCTTTCTCGTTGACTTTAACTCGTGGCTTTCCCTCTTTCTTGATGTATCTTCCCCCTCCCATATTCTTAGAGATTTTAACATTCATGTTGAAAACCCCCCTGACCCTCATGCCTTAAAACTCCTTTCCCTTACCACTTCATTCAATCTCTAGCTATGTTCTACTGCTCCTACTCACCAGCTAGGACACTGCCTTGACCTTGTCTTCTTCTCGAACTGCTTGCCCTCAAATTTGCACCTCAGTTCTTCCCTTATCTGACCATCAGCTGCTAAGTTTCACTCTTTTTCACCCTCACCTCACTCTCGCCCAATCTCCTCTAACATCTTTAGGAATCTTCATGCTATCGACCCATCAGCTCTATCCACTGCTGTCTCACCACCTCTTTGTCATCTGAATCTGTTGATGAGGCCGTATCTTCCTGTAACATAGTACTCTCCTCTGCTCTGGATAATCTTGCTCCTCTCCCACTTCACATTCAGCGAGGCATACTGTACCTCAGGCATGGGATTTCCTTTAAAACCCGCTACCTACGTTCCTGTGCCAGCTCTGCTAAGTGCCTTTGGCTCAAATCCTGCACACTTGAGGACTTCCTACATTTCAAATTCATGCTAACCTCTTTCCAGTCTGCCACAGCACTCACCAAGCAAGACTACTACGTCCATTTGATTCTCCTGCCTCCGATCCTCACCATCTCTTTACAACTCTCAACTCTCCTCTCAAAGTACATCCGCTTCTGATCCCTCCTTTCCTTTCTGCCCACACTTTGGCTGACTACTTCCATGAGAAAGTCCACAAGATTACTCTTGTGTTTCCCTCAGAATCATCTCCAGCCTCCCTTCCTCCTCTTCATTCCCTAACCCTTCTCTCAAACTCTCTTGCCTTTTCATCCTTTTCTAAGATCAATGAGGAAGAAACCACTCATCTTCTCTCCTCCTCTAAACTTATAACCTGCTCCTCTGATCCCTTCCCCACCTATCCATTAAACTTTATCTCCTCCACTGTTGTCCCAGCCATCTGTCATATCCTCAACCTATTGCTGTCTATCGCGACTGTTCCTGCATCCTTCAAGCATGATGTGGTTACACCTCTCTGCAAGAAACTATCCCTTGATCCTGCCTGTCCTAATTATCAACCCATCTCTCTCCTCCCTTTTATTTCTAAACTACTTGAAAGTGCGGTTCACTGACACTGTCTTGACTTTCTCTCTTCTCTGTCCCTTCTGGGTCCACTGCAATCTGGCTTTCGCCCTTTATGCTCTACCGAGACAGCTCTTGGCAAAGTCTCCAAAGACTTGTTCCTCGCCAAACCCAAGGGACTTTACTCGATCCTCATCCTCCTTGACCTTCCTGCTGCTTTTGACACTGTTCATCACCACCTTCTCCTCAGTACCCTGTTCTTGTTTGGATTTAGGGATCTGTCCTGTCCTGGTTTTCTTCTTATCTCTCCCACTGCACCTTTAGTGTATGTTCTGATGGATCCTCCTGTATTGCTATCCCGCTTTCAGTCGGTGTACCCCAGAGCTCTGTCTTGGGACCTCTCCTTTTTTCTCTCTGCACTCAGTCATTTGGTGCACTCATCTCCTCTCATGGTTTTCAGTACAATCTCTACACTGATGACTCTCAGATCTATCTCTCTGCACCTAAAATCTTTCCGGGAACCCAGGCCCTGATCTCTGCGTGCCTATCTGACATTAGTGCCTGGATGTCTCAACGCCATCTGAAACTGAAAATAGCCAAAAGTGAGCTCCTTATCTTTCCTCATAAACCCACCTCCCCCTTTACTCCTTTCTCTATTTCAGTGGATACACTCTATACCTCCCTGTTTCCTCGGCTCACAAGCTTGGGGGTCATCTCTGACCCATCCCTCTCCTTCTCCACACACATCCAACAGATAGAAACGGCAAGTTTTAGCTTTCTCTATAATATTGGCAAAATTCATCCCTTCATTCTGAACACACTACGAAGACCCTTATCTATTCTCTAGTCACCTCCAGTCGCAACTGTTGCAACCTCCTCTTCACTGGTCTTCCTCTGAATCATCTCTGTTCAAAACTGAGCTGCATGACTAATCTTCTGCCGATGTCGCTATGTTCATGTCACCCCTCTTCTCAAGTCACTTCACTGGCTTCCTATCCATTTCCGTATCCAGTTCAAACTTCTACTACTAATCGATAACTCTCTTCATTTGGCTACTCCTCACTACCTTTCCTCCCTTCTCTGTCCCTACATTCTTCTGGCAGACCCTTCTATCTGTGCCCTTCTCTTCCACTGCCAACTCCAGACTTCAATCATTCTAATTTGCTGCTCCTTTTCCCTCAAACACACTACCTGAGTTGGCATATCAGGCTCTATCTGTGGCCCTGTTCAAATCAAGGCTAAAAACTCACTTCTTTGAGACTGATTTTGAATCCTGATCCCCCTAGTCTCCTGTTCACCTCCTATGTGTTTCCTTACCATTCCCCAAGATATATCCTAGTCCCCAGTAGTGTTATCTGTCCTCACTAGACTATAGGATCTCTTACATGTCTCTGTACAGCGCTGCCTATGCCTTGTGTTGTTGTTAAGTGCCGTCGAGTCAGAGTCAACTCATGGCGACCCTCTGGATAGCTATCCTAAATTGTGTTCGGTCTTGAGTCAGGCAGCTCATTGTTGACAGACTGGTACCCGTAGCTGCTGTTATTGTATCGATCCATCTCATTGCTGGCCTTCCTCTTTTGCGTTGACCTTCTATCTTGCCAAGCATGTCTTTTTCTAATTATCTCTCTCTTCGCATGATGTGTCCAAAGTATGAAAGTCGAAGTCTTGTCATCTGAGCTTCTAAAGAAAGCTTAGGTTTGATCTCCTCTAGTACCGACTGGTTTGTTCTTTGGGCAGTCCATGGTATACACAGTATTCGCCACCAGTACCATAATTCAAAAGGCATCAATTTTCTTCCTATCTTTTTCACTGTCCAGCTTTCACATCCATATGATGTTATTGAAAATACCATGGCTTGAACAAGTCGAATCTTTATATGGAGAGAGACATCTCTGCTCTTGAGAATCTTATCTAGGTCTTTCATAGCCATTCTGCCAAGAGCAATGTGTCGTCTGATTTCTTGACTGCTTGTTGCTTCTTTATTGATAGTTGATCCAAGTAGGTTAAAGTTGTTCACAATTTCAATTTCTTCTCCTTCAACGATGAACCTATTGATTATGCCAGTTGTCATGATCTTTGTCTTCTTTACATTAAGGTGCAGGCCCATTTTGAGACTATGTTTTTTGATTGTGAGAAGCAAATGTTTCAGATCATCTTCACTTTCAGCCAGTAATGTGGTATCATCAGCATAGCGAAGGTTGTTGATGAGTCTTCCACCAGTCTTCACACCTCTGTTGTCTTCATACAATCCTGCTTCTCTGATGATTTCTTCTGCATATAAATTAAACAGGTAGGGGGAAAGTATGCAGCCTTGTCTTACACCTTTGATTATTTTAAACCATTCTGTTTCTCCTTGTTCCTTTCAAACTGTTGCTTCTTGATCAATGTACAGATTGTGCAAGAGTATGATCAGGTGTTCTGGTATACCCATGTTTCTTAATGTGGCCCAGAGTTTCTCATGGTTTACACAGTCAAAAGCCTTGCTATAGTCGATAAAGCACAAATAGATATCCTTTTGGTATTCTTTAGTCTTTTCAAGGATCCATCTCACATCCGCAATGATGTCTCTTGTTCCTCGCCCTTTCCTGAACCCTGCTTGCACTTCAGGTAGTTCTTGTTCCAGGTATGGTTGTAGTCTCTTTTGAATAATCTTCAGTAGAATCTTGCTGGCATGTGGGATCAGAGCAATTGTGCGATAATTTCCACAGTCAGTTGGATCACCTTTCTTTAGTATTGGTATAAACACAGATCTTTTCCAGTCAGTTGACCATGATGTTGTCTTCCATATTTCTTGGCAGAGTCTTGTAAGTACGGTAACAGCTGCATCAGATTGCTGTAATGCTTCTATGGGAATGCTATCAATGCCTGGTGCTTTGTTCTTTGATAAGGCTTTCAATGCTGCTTCAACTACTTCTTTTATCACCAATGGTTCCCGATCATAAAGTACAGGTTGAAACGGCTGTTGGTCCACTTGATCTTTATCATATAAAAACTCTGTATATTCCTACCACCTTTTCTTGATCTTCTCAGCATCATTCAACATAGAACCTTGAGCATCTTGTAACATTCCAATTCGAGGCTGGAACTTTTTCTTTAACGCTCGTAGCTTTAGGAAAGCCGATCTTGTTCTTCCTCTAATAGTTTCTGCTTCTATTTCCTTGCATGCGTCGTTGTAGTACTTTTCCTTGTCCTGACTTGCTGCACGTTGGAAATCTCTGTTGAGTTCTATTATTGTCTTTCTTTCTCCTGTGGCTTTAGCTTCTCTGCGTTTCTGGGCAATTTTCAGAGTTTCTTCCGTTATCCATTTTGGCCGTTTTTGCTTTTTCACCTTTTGTAGAGACTTCTCGCTTTCTTCCAACACAACCTTTTTGATGTCATTCCATAACTCTTCTGGAGCTCTGTCATTTGTATCTAAAGCAGCAAATCGATTTTGCAGGCAGTCTTTAAATTCCAGTGGTATATTCTCAAGGTCATATTTTGCTGCATTCATGAGTGGTTTGCTCTTTTTCAACTTTAGCTTGAATTTGCATACTAGTAGTAGATGATCTGTACCACAGTCAGCTCCAGGTTTTGTCTTTGTTGATGTTATAGAACTTTAAAATCGTTGACTTCCACAGATGTAGTCAATTTGATTTTTATACAATCCATTGGTTGAAGTCCATGTGTACAGTCGCCTTGTAGTGATATATAAATGATAAGTAGTAGTAATAGTAGCATTGCTCCAACAATTCAGAGACTACCTACTATAGTGGTCTCATCTTTTAGATATTTAGATGTCTTTCTGGATTCAGATCTTTCATTTACACAACATATTAGTCAAGCAGACAAATCATCTTTCAACTCAATGCGTCCCACATTTTATACATTGCCAAAAATACATAAAACACTCTGTAATCCTCCAGGCAGACCTAGTGTGACAAACTGTGGTTCCGTTTTTTAACCTATTTCAAAGTTTTTGGATAAAATTCTGAACCCCATTGCTCAATGATGTTCTTCTTTTGTTAAGGATACCACACACATGTTAAATAAACTTGATCAGTTTTCAGATTCCTTTGAAGAGTCTTGGTTTGTTAAACTTGATGTGGTATCATTATATACGAATACTGAACAGGAAGAGGCCCTTTTGATTGCTCAGGGTCATCCATTAGAGGATTTCGCTCCAGCTCTGATTCCTAATGAATTTGTTCTTGAACTCCTGGATTTGATTTTGAAGAAGAATTATATTTTATTATGATGGGCAGTTCTCAGGGCTGTCCCATCTACTAGGCGGCCGCCTAGGGTGGCAGAATTCTGTGGGCAGCAGGCTATGTGCTTCCATCCCCCCCATGCTGAGCCACGCTGCCTGCCCCGCTGCTGCTGATTCCGGTGGCTGGGGCAGCAGGCCATTTGCTTTGGTGCACAAGGTCTGATGCTTCTGACCCACCAAAGTTGTTTCAGAGGGGAGTCAGAAGCAGCAGGCCATTTGTCTCAAAGCACATGGCCTGCTGCCAAGCTGCCCCCTCCCCCCCCTATCGGAATCAGTGGCAGCAGAAGGGGGGGGCCGCAGTGGTGAGGCCAGGGCTTCTGCCTAGGGCAGCAGAAACCCTCAGGTCAGCCCTAGCAGTTCTATCTATAGATTAATGGTATTGCCATGGGGCAGTGGTAGCACTTTCTATTGCCACAATCTATATAGCCGTTTTTCAGGAGAATATCCTCTGTATGGCAGGCCAACTAAAGAAGCACCAGGTTACTTGTAGGGGGGTGAAGAACAACCAGTCCAGCACAAGTAGTTCAAAACAGTTTAATGAAAACAGGAAAACCTGAAAAACCATAGGAATATCTGACATTTAACCCAACACAGGCTGTGTTTCAGCAAAGCCTACTTCAGGGATTAAGACTGTAAGATAAAACAACATAAAAAATATTCAAATCATAATAAAAACAAAACTTGTTCTTAAAACATAAAAAACGCAGATGCACATAAAAATGATAAAGAACATATACGATAAAGATAATGAATAAAATTGTTAAAATTATGGGACAGTTATAAAGGAAAACATCTGTGGGTCACCTGAGGAGACACTGTTAGAGAGTATGAGTAGGAACTAAAAACAAATGACAACAGTAATTTATAAACAATTCATAACCTTTCACAAAATCAATCAAAAAATTAAATCATTACGCGGCTATGAGTTATTGAAAATTAAAAATACATATGCAATTAAGTAAAACAGTTGGTATATAAATAATGATAAATAATTAATAAAATAAATCATCATGTATTATATATACTGAAGCAATCAAATATATGCATGTTATTTGTGTAAAAATTTCATTACCCATGGAGTAACAAGTAGGGAAAAGGGTTTTTTGAGATAGTACTAAAATATGCTAATCTAGGTAAACAGGAGAGTACCTAAATCACATGGAGCATATGGTTCTTGATAGTGTGATATTGGTGAGTCAATACTTTTGCAAGCAGCCTTCTTTTGCAATCATAAGCTGACTAAATGGGAAAGGAGGAGGGGGAGGGGAGAAGTGGTGGGGGGAGGGATGAAGGGAAAGGGAATAGGGGGATAGAGGAAGAAGTATGACTAGAGAATTATTAAAGTCAGAGATAGAAACTGATCTCAAAGCAACATCGGCCGAACCATATCACAAGATGCTCGAAGTCGTAAGGGTGCTGAGAGAGGTGGAATCAATCCAATACCCATTGTTTCTCAGTACTCGATATAAAGAACCATCTAAAATAAATCACTGATAAAAGTTCATAAAGAACATATAAACTAAAATATGGGCATCATAGAAATCATAATTAGAAACATAGAAACATGACAGCAGAAAAAGACCACATGGCCTATCTAGTCTGCCCTTCCATATCAACCACTATAAAGGTCCCCTTTTCCCCATTAGAGATCCTTTTTTGAATTCAGATACCGTCTTCATCTCTATCACCTCCTCTGGGAGACTATTCCATGCATCTACCACTCTTTCCGTAAAGAAATATTTCTGCATTATTACATCCCCTTTCACCTCATCCTATGTCCCCTCGTAGCAGAGCTTGCCTTTCCTCTAAAGTATACATATTAAGGTCCTTAAGTCTCTCCACATATGCTTTATAATGAAGACCATTAACCATTTTAATAGCCACCCTCTGCACTGACTCCAACCTGTTTATATCCTTTTGAAGATGCAGTCTCCAGAATTGCACACAATACTCCAATGAGGTCACACCAAAATCTTATACAGAGGCTCTATTAATACCTTCTGGATCATCTGTGATAAAAATTATAATAAAATTGATAGCGAGTAATAAAAAACAAAATATTAAAAAATGGACGATATCAAGGATATTAAAAATCTTGAGTATAAAACTAGAAGACCATATTTGCTAATAAAAAGTGGTGAAAATAAGTAAAACAGCGCCTGGCAACTGCATTATTTGGCCATATAGAACCTCCTACAATGTAACTCGTGATGGAAAATTTTAGACAACACAGTAGTACAATGAGAAAGATGTTGATGTGGTTGAAATCATAGTGGATATTTCCTGATTGCCGGACAGACTAATGGTACCGTAGAGCACTACTTATACTATAAAAGTGATAGTAAAATAGAAAATCTTAGAAGTATATTCAGAATGTTAAAAACACAGAGTATAAGAACACAAATAGCAGAAATAAAAGCCAAACATAAAAATATAGTGATAACAGTACCAGTGCATGTATTGTTGGGCCGTATAAGATCAATCATATTTAAACTTACTGATATTAATGCAAGATACAATGAGGAACACTAAAGTAACATGTTGAAGAAATAAAAACCGTATCACAGACATCAAAATTGTGAGTCTGTCATAAAGGAATTTTACCACTATTAGGATCTATGTAGTGCGATCTGCTGACATGGACCTCAGATAACAGGAAACTTGTGATAAGGAAGCTTATCATAGTTCAGGAAGGAGCTATAGAAAAGGTGAAGTGACTCTGAACAAGCAACCTGTCAGTTCTGGTAGAAATAAGAAAACAGAATTGTCCCATAAAAGACTACCAGTCCCAGAATGCACCAGGTTTCCAACAGCCATTAGAGGAGCTGAAGTGGGGAAACGTGTGTTCAATCAGGAGGGCTATGAGGTAATCCCTAAGCACTCATCTCAAAGGGCAGGGCCTGATTCAGCACAGCTGCGCTGTGTTAGGGAGGATCACTCATCTAAGCAGAATAAGAGTAGAGTTTATTCTACAGATGACCATCTTCATGATCACCTTGGATATCCAGAGAATTGTCCTCAGTATCCTGAGAATCAGCTTGAGTTTGATCATCAGTTTCATTTGAAGGATCATCAGAAGCAGAAGCCAAACCGGACGGACAGAGAGGGAAAGAGACCCTTTGGAAGAAGGAAGAGAAAAGCCTTTGAGAGGTCTAGAAGAGTCCAAAGCAGTACGTATACTGGGAGGTATTCCAAGGGCCAGCATACACCATTGGACTGGGGAAAGCCAGAGGAATGTTGCTGCAGAGCTAGGAATCACCAGAGGCTACCTGTGAGGGAGACGGCTGCACGTGGAAGGGACTCTAAGACCTGTGCCAGAAGGTATGTGAAGAGAGATCCAGTGTCCAGGGATCTGGATTGGAAGGCTGGACATAAGAACTGGACTACATACTGGCCAGGCTATATAGAGAGAAACTCTAGCAGCAATGGAAGCTCAGGTATGAACACTGATCTATGCCCTAGCTATAACCTTGAAAGACAGCAGGGAAACAAGTATTCTCCTGAAAATGCTCCATTGAGAGATTCATCTGTGCCAATCAATGATATTGAACCCATGCTTGTTGAACAAGGGGGAATAATAGCAGATGAGGATCCTATTTATATGGACTGTTCTCTGTCTAAACTCCGTTGGTAACTTTCTGTTATAAAGTACAGCAACCATCATAAAGAAATACAAATTTGTTCTTTAATCTACTCAGAAAAGCTCCTGAAGCAGGATTTGACCCACACAGTGGAAGGCAAGCCAGCTAAGAGGTTTCAGCTGGTGACTGTTAGCAATTAAGCCTTACCTAATTGCTTGTGAGCTAGGAGAGAATCACTTCTGTATCTATGTGGGAAGTAATCAGAAGTTAACCTAAAAAGAACAGTTTGTTTCTTGCTTTGTGGCTTTTCATTTGTTGTTTTCCTGATTTTAACTTTGTTTTTCCAAGTTAACACTGAAAGCAAGTAACCTAATTTATGTGCTACCAAGCATATCTGTGTTGGGAGAAATAACCCCATAAATAAATATCTTATTGGCTTTACCCAAGAGCACAACTAAATTATTGTCAGCAGCTGTGTCTGGTGTGAATGAACTACATTGCCCACAATACCTTTCAAATCATATAGAAATATGCACTTGCCAAGAGTGTGAAGATTCTCACCCAGGCAGCCGTCTGACAAACTGCATAACACCAAGTCGACATATTAGTAGCAAATTTTGGCACCACAACTTAATTGTCATGGTACCGGGGATGCTATTTTACACGTCCCGCTATCTTGAAAAATGAAGCCACATCCCAGCAGACATTGTATGGTCCATAAAGGTAGGAGTATGGGATTAATAAACATTCGATCTAGTTAAAAAACACTTAAGTAGAGCCAAAAAATAAAAAAAAGAGTGATAAGATCTGTATCTTAAATGAATGCAAATGAAAGGGAAATCAAGATGGTGGTGGGTTGTGTCCACGGAGAGAAGCAGTACTGGCGATTCTGAGATCTCTTTTCCAGTTTCTTGTCTCTGCTACCCAATATAGGAAGATGAAAGAGAAAACAGGCTAGCCCTACCCTTGGGCTTAGCACTTACCACCAGAGAGATGTTTGCGGTTTTCTTCTCCACGGTACTGGAGCGGAGTTTTCGGTGGAGCCGGTGAATGTGTCGTCATCGGCTCTGGGTGCATCGAGAGTTTGGCTTTCCCCTGAGCAGCACACCCCTCCCCTGCAACCTGGAAGCATGGAGCTGGCTTGAGTTGTGCTCTCCTGCTGTGTACCAATGAATACACCAAAGGAGGGGAGTGAAGGGGGCACTCCGGCAGCGGCAGCTCCGAATCATCAGGTGCAGGGTTTAACTGTTGAGTTCGGGACATTGTTTCCTACAATTGATCTGCTGATAAGATCTGTTGGTGAAATTCAATCTTCTCGGGGTATGGGGTTGCAGAAACCTGCTCATATAACATTGGAAGAACTGTCAGACCTAACAGCTACCTTGCATTCATCCCTTACTGGTTTTGCTGGAACTGTCACTAAAGATTTATTGCAAGTAAAGCAGGATGTCCAGTGCCTGCCAGTGCACAAACGGGCCAGGTGGAGAGGCTTACTCTGGTGGAAGGAGAACTAGGCCACATTCAAGAGCTGCAGGTTGCCCAGTTGAAAGAGGGGTCATTGCAGCAGAAAAAACTTGAGTATTTAGAAAATCAGGCTCGCAGAAATAGCTTAAGACTGTTAAACTTTCCAAGATCCCCGGTGTTATCTCCCCTAGAGATGGTATGCAAATACTTCAGGGAGATGTTAAAAATCCCCTTGGAGTGTCTGACTCCCATCTCCCAGGTGCAATATCTCTCACTGGGCCTGAGCAAGCGAAGTAGCAGGACTATTACAGGGACCTTACGGGAGACCTTACCCGTGTAAATGCCTTATCTGGGATTTTCTAAAGGCACCTACGTGGGTAGTGCCTTTGGAAAATCCCGGATGTGTCCCTAACGTGCCCAGATGCTATGCGGTCAGCATCGGGGCATGTTGGGAGCATGCCAGGGTGGAGCGGGGGCAGAGGAAAATCCAGGTTTGGCTGGATGCGCTGGCCCTCTGCGTCTTAGAGATAGGTGAGGTTTTTCCTCACCTATCTTTCAGGCGTAGTGGCTAAACGGGTAGCATTGAAAATCACTGCTACCCATTTAGCCTCGGTAGCTGCCAGAGCATCCAGCCAAACCAGGATTTTCATTTCTGTTGCCATGGAAGAGAAAATCTGGGTTAAGGGGGTTGGTGGGCAGGCTATGTGCCAACGTGGCACATAGTCTGCCTAACTGAAAATTGGGTCCTTAATTCTTAAAGCATATTTCAATAACTTCAACGAGAAGTTTATGGGCTCTGCTGTCCATATGTTTCCAGATTTGTCACGTATTACTCACCTGAGGAAAAGAGAATTCTTGGCCTTCCAGTCTAGGGTTCTCTCCCTTGGGGCTATGTTTACTTTGAAATTTCCTTCACACTGTCATGTTTCCTAAAATGATAAGTTTTTCCTGTTTTTTGAGCAAAGCAACTCTTAGAATTCTTGAATGCTAGGGAAGATATCAGAGTAGAAATTGTGTCCTTCACGGTGAACATATGAATTTCTAAACCCGCTATACTTTGTTTAGTTTTTTCTTTTATATTTCTGTATTCTCCTTGGCTGTTTTCCTTATTGTGGGTGAATCTAAATGGTGGGATGTTTTTC
The DNA here is from genome assembly GCA_033557465.1 of Ichthyophis bannanicus. Lineage (NCBI taxonomy): Eukaryota > Metazoa > Chordata > Amphibia > Gymnophiona > Ichthyophiidae > Ichthyophis > Ichthyophis bannanicus. Next base: position 449,023,098 of record CM066032.1, read on the forward strand.
TTGAGGGTTTAATTCTTGTTTTATTTGGATGTTAACCATAATTATTTGATTCATGTTTGATGCTTAGATGTATTAGTTTATATGCAAATAAATAAAAAGTTTAAAAAAATGAATGCCAAAAAAGTTTAGCAAAGACATAGTAACCTTATAGAAAGGCTATATATATATATTTTATAAGTGAATGATATTGTATACCAATTCACTATTAAAAAACATAGAATTACGTAATTAACCTCTGAAAAAATAAAAAGTATAAAAAGGAATGCAACAATTATATGAATGAAAAAAAAAACTGTACACAGGGTGTAGTAGCAATCAGCTAATGAGGGCAAATAATTTATCACAACGGGTGAAAGTGGAAGGGGAAGGGATGGAGGGGGAAAGGGGGGAAAGAAGGGAGCGGGGAAGAGGAGAAGGGGAAGGCAAGGGGGGAGGGGGCAAAGGGAACTAAATAAAATTGTAACTGTGTTACAAAAAAATGGAATAATCAATGTCCGCATTGAGACCATGGGGAGTCAAGGTATTCAGATAGAAAATATATCCCTGTTCCAACCGCAACAGTACTCTGTCCATTTCTCCTCCTCTCCAGTTTGGTTTGACAACTCAAGAATGAAAAACTTTATATCACTGACCCAGTGGGCCTTCTCAGTCCAATGAGCAACCAATGGCTTGTCTGGAACCAATCTCTTAAGACAGCTTTTGTGCTCAATTATGCAGGTGCGTACGGCCCTTCTGGTCTTGCCTATATACAACAAGTTGCATAGACACATGATGATATGAATAGCATTTTCCATAGTACAATTAGAGTATCCTAATAAGGAAAATTTCTTCATATTAGAAACGGGATGTGTGAAGTCATCGTTAATTGACATGGTGTGAATGCACACCGAGCACCTCCCACACTGAAAATGCCCCTTAAGGCGAGGGGGGAGGAGGTCCATCTTTCAGGTAGTGCTGACAGGACTCGATGATTAGCCAGATTCTGGTTCCTTTTATGAGCGATGGTTACTTGTTGCTATTCAAAAGTGGGAAAGGTATGCAAAATATGCCATTCCTCTCTCACAATATTGACAATATCATGCAAGAGATTGGAAAAGACTAAAGGACAGATGATTTTATCTAGTGGTGCACTTCAGATTTTTTAAGAATATCGAGGGAGGAGTGGTCTAGTGGTTAGGACAAGGTACTTCAGGCCGGAGGGCCGAGGGTTCAAGTCCCACCTGGGGACAGCAATCTCAGGCCGGAGGGACTGGGATTTCTAGTCCTATAGGCACTCCTTGTGGTCTTGGGCAAGCCACTTAACTCTCCATTGTCCATGTTCCCTGTAAGTATTAGCGTATGTGTCTCATATCCCCTCGTGTTAAATGTATCCCCCAATTGACCGCTTTGACCTGATGAAAAGCGGGATATAAATACAGCTAAATAAATAAATATCGGACTGTACAGCCGTCTTAGCACGTATGTCCATTGAATACTTGTTTGTGGGTACCCTTCTAGCTATAAATCTATTCCTGGCTTTCTTCCACTACCCGCTATCTATGTTCCTGATTGTGTGTGGCTCAAATCTTGCTCCCTTGCAGACTTTCTGCACTTCAAATTGCACTTGCTCCCTTACAGACTTTTTGCACTTCAAAGGAGTGGAGGAGTGGCCTAGTGGTTGGGGCAAGGTACTTCAGGCCAGAAGGTCGGGGGTTCTAATCCCACTAGAGGACAGTAACCTTGGCCCGGAAGGACACGGGTTTCTAGTCCCACAGGTGCTCCTTGTGGTCTTGGGCAAGCCACTTAACCCTCCATAGCCCATGTTCCCTGTAAAATAGTTATCTCCAAGTTATAATGCCCTGTTCAATGTAATTTCAGTTTGTTCAATGTAAACCGCACTGATGCAGAATAGCGCGGTATATAAGAGAATGTAAATAAATAAAATAAATTAAATAATAAATAATAAAAATTCATGCTTGTCTCTTTCTAATCAGCCATAGCACTCACCAAACAAGACTATTATGTCCATGTGACTAACTCTCTTGCCTCTGACCCTCACCGTCTCTTTACTACTCTCAACTCTCTTCTCAAGGTGCCTCCGCCTCTGACCCCTCCCCTCCCTTTCTGTCCAAACCCTGGCTGACTATTTCCATGACAAAATCCACAAGATCACCCTCCAGTTTCCCACAAAGTCAGTTACTTCCCCTCCTCCCCCTCTTCATTCCCAACTTTCCCCCTTTCCTCCTCAGAGATCATAGAAAAGGAAGAAAGGATAGTGGAGGTAAACTACTCACCTTCTTTCTTCTTCCAAATTCACTACCTGCCCATCTGATCCTATTCCCACCCGTCTCCTAAGCCCCATCTCCTCCATTGTTGTCCCTTCCATCTCTCATTTTTTCAACCTATCGCTCTCCACTGCAACTGTCCCTGCAGCCTTCAAATCATGCTGTAGTTACATCTCTCAAGAAACCCTCACTTGATCCTACCTGTCCTTCTATTGATCCATCTCCCTCCCTCCTCGTCATTTCTAAACTACTTGAATGTGTGGTTCACCACCATTGCCTTGACTTTCTCTCCTCTCAAGCCCTCCTGGATCCTTTACAACCTAGCTTTCGTCCTTTACATTCTACTGAAACAGCTCTTACCAAAGTCTCCAGTGACTTGTTCCTAGCAAAATCCAAGGACCTTTACTCAATCCTCATACTTCTTGACCTCTCTGCTGCTTTTGACACCGTTGACAACAACCTTCTCCTTGATACTCTGTCCTCGCTTGGTTTTAAGGGCTCTGTACTATCTTGGTTCTCCCCTTATCTCTCCCATCGCTCTTTCAGTGTTTGTTCTGGTGGATCCTTTTCTGCTGCTATCCTGCTCTCAGTTGGTGTACCCCAAGGATCTGTCTTGGGTCCACTCCTTTTCTCTCTCTATACCCAATCCCTTAGTGCATTCATCTCTTCTCATGGCTTTCAGTACCATCTTTATGCTGATGACTCCCAGATCTACCTCTCTACACCTGAAATCTCTCCATCAATCCAAACCCGGATCTCTGCTTGCCTTTCTGACATTGCTGCTTGGATATCTCATTACCGCTTGAAATTGAACATGGCCAAAACTGAGCATCTTATTTTTCCCCCTAAAACCTCCTCTCCTCTTCCTCTTTTCTCAGTCTCTGTGGATAACTCTCTACTCCTCCCTGTTTCTTCGGCTCACAACCTCAGGGTCGTCTTTGACTCCTCTCTCTCCTTCTCCACACACATCCATCTGATAGCTAAAACCTGCCATTTCTTTCTCTATAACATCAAGAAATTCTGTCCATTTCTTTCTGAACACACTACTAAGACACTTACCCACTCCTTAATCACCTCCCATCTTGACTATTGTAACCTACTCCTAGCTGGTCTCCTGCTGAATCATCTCTCCTCTTCAATCTGTTCAGTACTCTGCTACGCGGCTAATCTTCTGCCAGCTTCGTCATGCTCATATTACCCCTCTTGTCAAGTCACTTCATTGGCTCCCTATCCATTTCCGCATCCAGTTCAAACCTCTCCTGCAGACCTATAAGTGCATTCACTCTGCAGCTCCTCACTACTTTTCCTCTCTTATACTCCCCTACACCCCTCCCCGGAAACTCCGCTCTTCTGGCAAACTGCTTCTATCTGTGCCCTTCTTTCTATTGCTAATGCCAGACTTCACTCCTTGCTGCTCCTTATGTCTGGAACAAACTACCTGAGTCTGTACATCAGGCACCTTCTCTGGCCCTTTTCAAATCCAGGCTGAAAACTCATCTCTTCGCTGCCGCTTTCGGATCTGACTCACCTGATCTCCTTTGTGTTTCCTTACCATTCCTCCTAAATGTATCCCTGTCTACACCTACTGTGTTGTCTTTCTTGACTAGATTGTAAACTCTGATGAGCAGGGCCTGTCTCTTACATGTCTGTACAGCTCTGTGTACATCTTGTAGCACTATACAAATGCTCAGTATTTATTTATTTAACTAGGCTTATATACGCTTTCTACCAGTCAAAGCATGTACATTCAGGTACTGTATGTATATTTTTCCTTTCTCCCCGAAGGGCTCACAATCTATGTTTTTGTGCCTGAGGCAATGGAGAGTTAAGTGGCTTGCCAAGGCCACAAGGAGCACCTGTGGGACAGTATTAGTAGTAGAGTTATGATATTTTCATTTTGTGGTAAGACATGGAACTATTCATGGACTGGCTTAATATTTGTAAAAAATTGTTAAAATTTAAGTTGACTAATCATCAATCTTCCATTCCTTTTTTTGGATATTAATATCAGTAAGAAATGTGGATCTTTGTTAACCTCCCTTTATAGGAAAGAAACTAAGAGGAACAACATCCTGTGATATGATAGCTGTCATCCCTCTCCTCTAAAGAGCAACTTAGCTGTTGATCAATTTTTCTGTTTACGAAGGATCTGCAGTTCATTGAGTGATTTTAAATTGAAGGCTAGAGAGTTTTAACAACGATTTCATGATAGAGGCTATCCTGAATGGACCACAAGGAAGGTTTATAAAAGCGTATTATTTTCACAACATTTTTTGTTCTTATCATACCACAGGAGGAGACTGACGAACAGATGACGTATGTCTTTCCGTATTTGATGAAAACTATGGGAATCAGACAGGTTATATTGAATCATTAGAATATCTTATTGTTGATGCCAGGCTTTCAACAAACCTCAATCATGGCATTCACCAGAGGGAAGAATATAGCACAGTTACTTACCTGTAACAGGTGATCTCTGGGAACAGCAGGAATTAGTCATCACATATGGGTACGTCGGTACCGACGGAGCCTGCGCGGGAAAGCTCCCCAGCTTTTCAAATGAAAAGCTTTTGGGGCCTCCCACTGCACATGCGCACTGCCTTCCCGCCTTCCTGACCAGCTCTCCTCAGTTCGAGTTTAAAGCTGAGACAATAGAGAGAGAGGACAGGAAGATAGAGGAATAGAGAGACAACTCCTAGGGGAGGTGGGTGGGTTGTGATGACTAATTCCTGCTGTTCCCAGAGATCACCTGTTACAGGTAAGTAACTGTGCTATCTCTAGGAACAAGCAGGAATAAGTCATCACATATGGGGACTCCCTAGCTGAGATGCCTGGGAGATCCCCCTCCAAGGGTAACCATCTTCGGATGGATCTCAGGCATCCATTCTGGGAAGGTGGGCAGGAGTTGTTTAAGTATGGAACAGGTGTTTGAGGACAGCCTGACCAAACAAGGCATCCCGGCGGGAGTCCTTGTCCAAGCAGTAATGGGCTGTGAAGGTATGCACCGAGGCCCAAGTGGCTGCTCGACAGATCTGATCAATGGATACAGAGTGGAGATGAGCCATAGAAGTGGCCATGGCTCTCACATTGTGAGCTGTGACATGGCCTTCCAGAGAAATGTTCTTACTCTGGTAAGCAAAGGAAATACACTGAGCAATCCAGTTGGAAAGTGTGCGTTTGGTGACTGGAAGTCCCAAATGAGAAGGATCAAAAGCCACGAAAAGCTGAGAAGACTTTCGATGTGGCTGAGTTCTATTGAGGTAAAAGGCGAGAGCTCTTTTACAGTCAAGAGTATGAAGGTTCCTCTCTGCACTGGATGCATGAGGAGCCGGAAAAAAGACAGGTAGATATACCTCTTGGTTAAGATGAAAAGGCGAGACCACTTTAGGCATAAAGTGGGGATTCGTCCTAAGGACCACCTTATCATGATGAAATCTGGTATAAGGTGGATTTGCCACCAAAGCTTGCAGTTCACTGATGCGGCGAGCCGAAGTGACTGCAATAAGGAAAAGGACCTTCCAAGAAAGAAATTTCAGGGAGGTAGATACCAATGGTTCAAAGGGTGGCTTCATAAGTTGACCCAGAACTAAATTCAAGTCCCATGCTACCGGAGGAGGCCGGATGGGAGGCTTAGTGAGGGTTAGGCCTCTCATGAATCTTGCAATAAGAGGATGAGAGGAAACAGACTGTCCATTTATAGGTTTTAAGGATGCTGTAATAGCACTTAAATGGACTCGTACTGAATTCGTCTTGAGGCCTGCATTGGAAAGATGCAGGAGATAGTCTAGTAGAGAATTCAAAGGAAGTGCCAGAGGGTCAAGACCCTGTTGAGCACACCAAATGGAAAAACGTTTCCATTTGAAAGCATAGGAACGCCTGGTAGAGGGTTTCCTAGAGGCATAAAGGATATCTTTCACTGGTTGAGAAAGATTAAACTCTTGAAGGCTTAAGCCTTCAGTAACCAAGCTCGGAGATGTAGGGACTTGGGGTTTGGATGCCACAAAGTCCCCTGCTCCTGAGACAGAAGGTCTGGTGCAGCTCCCAGGTCCAGGGAGGAGCCCTGGGAGAGCTGTAGAAGGAGAGGGAACCACACTTGGCGTGGCCAGCGTGGAGCAATGAGGATCATGGATCCGTGATCCCTCTGAAGTTTGAACAGAGTCTTGGGAATCAAGGGAATGGGTGGAAAAGCGTACAGGAATTCCTGACCCCAATGCAGGAGAAAGGCATCGTTGGCCTGAGCTCCCTGACACGGAGTCCTGGAACAGAACCGGGGAAGTTTGGCATTCCACGGACTTGCAAAGAGGTCTATGTCCGGGGTCCCCCATTCCTGAAAGATTCTGCGTATCTGGTCCATATGTAGGGACCATTCGTGTGGGAGCAGAACTCGACTGAGTCTGTCTGCCCGAGAGTTTTGAACTCCTGGAAGATATACTGCCAGAAGATGAATTTGGTGCTCTCTGGCGAAGGCCCATAATCTGAGAGCTTCGTTGCAAAGCGACAGAGAGCCCGTCCCTCCTTGTTTGTTGATATAAAACATGGCCACCTGATTGTCTGTCTGAACTAGGACAGTCAGGTTGGCAAGGAGGGTATGGAAGACTGTGAGGGCAAGGAAGATTGCTCGCAGTTCCAGAAGATTGATATGAAGGGTGGTCTCTTGGGGAGACCAGATTCCCTGAGTGGAGAGATGTTGAAGATGAGCTCCCCACCCTGTTTGGGAGGCATCTGTTGTGAGGGTTGCTTGGGGCAACAAAGGTTGGAAGGGGGTCCCCAACAACAGATTTTTGGAGGATGTCCACCACTGGAGAGACCAAAACAGACGTTTTGAGGTGAGTACCTGGTCTGACAGCAGTCCCGATGCTTGAGACCACTGGGTGGCCAATGTCCATTGAGCTGCTCTCATATGGAGACAAGCATAAGGTACCACATGAACCGTGGAGGCCATGTGGCCGAGAAGTTGCAGCATTTCTTTGGCTGACAAGTGACTTCTGGACTGAGCCTGGGAGGCCAAGCTTATTAGCCTTTGGCCTCGGACCAGAGGGAGGTAGGCCCTTGCAGTGGTGGAGTCCAATTGGGCCCCTATGAATTCCAGGGACTGAGTAGGGATGAGTTGGGACTTGGGAATGTTTACCACAAGTCCCAGATATTGAAGAATATGCCTTGTGCGGTCCAGAGAAATCTGGGCTTCTGATTGAGATGGAGCTCGGATGAGCCAGTCGTCCAGATATGGGAAGACAAAGATTCCCATGCCTCTGAGAAATGCGGCAATGACTGCCATGCATTTTGTGAATACTCTTGGAGCAGAGGCCAGACCGAAGGGTAGTACTCTGTACTGGAAATGTTTTCCCTGGAACAGAAATCTTAGATACTTTCTGTGGGATGGATGGATGAGTATATGAGTGTACGCATCCTTGAGATCTAGAGAACAAAGCCAATCCTGACTCTGAAGGTATGGAAGGAGAAGGCCCAGAGAGAGCATTTTGAATTTCTCCTTGAATAGAAACCTGTTCAATTCTCTCAGATCTAGGATAGGTCTGAAGCCCCCTGTCTTCTTTGTTATGAGAAAGTAAGGGGAGTAGAAACCTAACCCCTGTTGTGGAGGAGGAACCTCCTCTATTGCCCCTTGGGCAAGAAGAGAAGAGACTTCCTGACCCAACAGGGTCAGAAGAGATGGGGGAGAACTGAATTGCCTCACCATGGTATGGGGAGGAAGGCTGGAGAAATGAAGTTTGTAGCCTTCTCGGATAATAGAGAGGGACCATTGCTCTGATGTTATTTGCTCCCATCTGGGAGCAAAGTGAGCTAGCCTTCCAGGAATGGTGAGGGGCTCTGGCTGTGCTAGAGCCAGAAACGGCAAGTTCTCTAGAGGGAAGTCAAAACCCCTGAGGGGGTTGAGCCTGCTGGGATGTAGCAGACACTGCAGGCTTTGACTTTACCTGCTTAGATTGTTGACGCTTAGCCGCAAGGCGAGGCTGAGCAGATTGCTGGCCAGTATTTGTGGGAAATCTGGTCTTTTTATAGTAAGGCCTTTTAAAAGGCTTCTTTTTGGTAGGGGTAGAAGTAGACTTGGAAAGTCTATCTAGAGTGGCATTTTCTGCATCCATTTGAGCAGCTTTAATCTGCCAGTCTTCCCCAAATAAGTTCTCACCGGTACAGGGCAGATTCCTGAGGCCTTCTACAACCCAGGGTTCTAGGTTAGAAGCCTGGAGCCAAGCGAGACGTCGGGCTGCAATAGCAATTCCCGAAGCTCTGCCTGCAACCTCGAAGGAATCAAAGGCTGCCCTGTTGGAGAACTTGGAGACCTCTGAAAGTTGTGTCACCATAGAAAAGAAGTCCGCCCTTTGATCATCAGGGATAAAGGGGGCAAAATTCTGTATTTTTAGGGCAAGTTGCCCAAGATACATGCCCATATAAAGGCTATAAGAGTTGATCCTGGCTATAAGCATACTAGCCTGGAACATCTTTCTTCCAAAAGAGTCTAGGTTCTTACATTCTCGCCCTGGAGGGGTAGAAGAATGCCTCTTAGGACTCTTTATTTTCTTCATAGCAGACTTCACCACAATGGAGTGGTGAGGCAGCTGAGTTTTCTGGAACCCAGGCGAAGGAGGGACCCGATACATGGTGTCTAACCTGCGGGAATGGGGAGACAGTGTTAAAGGAGTCTCCCACAAATCCATCAAGTGTTCTTGAAGGATTTCATGGACAGGCAGAGTGACTGCCTCTTTAGAAGCTTTTGAGTATCCTAAAATGTCCAATTTTTTTGATCTGGGTTCTCTTTCAGAAGATGTAGTAATAGAAAGTGCTTTAGCTACATCAACAATGAAATCCTGAAAGGATAAATCCTCTGGAGGAGACATCCTCCTCTTGGGAGAAGAGGGCTCCTCAGGAAGAGTAAGCTCAGCAGAGTCATCAGAGGAATTAAATTCATCAGAAGAATCTGAGTACTCTTTCTGTGCTTCCAATGTACGATACGCATACCGATCGGTATCGACATCGGGCGTATCGGGCATGGGATCGGTACCGGGCGAAAGCCGGAATCCGGCATGCGAAACCGATCGACGTTTAGAAGTCGATGGTCTCGGTTCCGGTGTAGATACCGGAACCGGGGTCGGTACCGATGAAACCGGTACCGAGGGCGTCGCAGCCTTAATGAAGGCCAGTACGGCCTGCTGCATGGTCTGGACAGTATTGCCCATAGACGCCACTACTGCCTGGATGTCGGTACCGGTATGGGCCGGTACCCCAGAGCAGTCCAACAGGTGATCGGTCGAGGCCGTGCCATCGATGTCAACCTGTGACCCCATGATTGCTTTGGAGGCCGGAACCTCCCGCCGGGGTTTTTTGGCCTGGGCAGAATCCTCGAACTCAGAACTGAGAGCCTCTCGATCTTTAGAAAGAGATTTGCTTTTAGAGGATTTGCCCACAGAAGTTTTGGTTACCTGAGATCCATCCGGAGAGGAAGACCTGGATGACTGTGATGCTTCTGAAGGAAACAGCACATGGAGCTTGTTAGCCCGGTTCTGCAAACCGCGTTTAGACATCTGGGTGCAGGATGGGCAGTCCGGTATGGAGTGCTCAGGTCCTAAACATTTGAGACACCATTCATGGGTGTCTGTGACAGAAATGACAGCACTGCATTTGGTACATTTTTTGAAACCAGGGACTGGCTTCTCCATGAGGAGAAATTGTGTAGGCCTTAAGGCCTAACACCGGGTACCAAGCTGTGCTGAAGAAAAATAAAAAAGTCTTTTTTTTTTTTTTTTTTGATATAGAAAGAAAGAAAGAAAGACCGGCGATACCGGTTTCGGTATGGGGAAGGCAGGTACGCGGTCTAAAGAAACAAACAAAAGTAACAAATTCTTCAGCGGTGACAGGAACACGACCTGCTGGCTCCGCGGAAAAAGAAGAACTGAGGAGAGCTGGTCAGGAAGGCGGGAAGGCAGCGCGCATGTGCAGTGGGAGGCCCCAAAAGCTTTTCATTTGAAAAGCTGGGGAGCTTTCCCGCGCAGGCTCCGTCGGTACCGACGTACCCATATGTGATGACTTATTCCTGCTTGTTCCTAGAGATAGGGAAATGTCTAATGGAGAGGAGGGTTTATAGCCCAAAGATGGATAATGAACTGCAGAAGGGTCATTAAGTGTTCTGCATGTAGGTAATGTGATCAGGTGATGGAGGATTCTGAGTGGCAGATCTGAATACTGAACAGATTTATTATTTGAAACCATTGGACCACTTTCAGCTCTTGCTTTGTGGTGTATGTGGTGAGATGCAAATGCCGTAAGTTGTACAATAGCCAGACTAGTAGACCGGTAAAGGTACGATTGGCTGAGCATAAATTAAGAATCAAGTGAGGTCAGCCCCTATGGTATCCCATTGCCTGGAGAGTGATCATTCCTTTGCTGCACCGAAATGGAGGGTCGCTGATTGTGTGTGGGGGTGATCAACAGCATTATTTGAATTATTTAGAATACGCCTTGCTAATTTTTGTGTGGATTTACGAGCCAGGTCAAAATCTTAGGAGCCAGTCCTTGTGTTCTCCTCTTGCCCTCTCTCACCCCACCCCCATGGTGCAACAGTGGTGCAACAGTGGTGTGCCTGTCTGTGCATGGGATAAGGCGGTGGGTGCCTTTGTGTGGGTGTGCTGCAGAGCTGGAGAGCCTATGCATGTGATGTGCTGAAGTAGGGTGCCCATGTCTATGTGTGAGAGTGTAAACATGTGTATGTGTGTGCAGTGCAGAGATGAGGTGTCTATATGTGTGTGCGTGTAGGTAGTGTGCAGCTGGGATGCATGTCAATCCTACAGAGGTGGGGTGCCTGTGTGTGTGTATTTTGTCCCCATGATATCATCCCTTTAACATCCCACATCTTGCACTCTTCCTTCCCCCCTTCAGCTTTCCCCACTCTGTTCCCCTTCAAGACTCTCACCCTCTTCTCCCTCCCCATATCACTACATTTCCCCATCCTCTTCCCTTTGTATTTTGTTTTTTGTTAGTTACTGTCCCTTTAAGATTTTACAGTTTTACTCCCCCTTCCATCTAGCTTTTTTTCTTTTTTTTTAAATTGCTGCCTCATCATCTCTCTAATTCTGCCTTGCAGGCTGCAGATCCTCGCCTTCCCCACCTGTTCTGCCCATGAGGATCTGATCTCCCCGCATGCAGAAGAGAAGGGGATAGATGGGATCACGGGGACAATGCAAGCTGTCTGCCCACAGGAGGTTGGTTCCCCGCAGGCAGACAGCTTGAATCGGGGCCGCCATCACAGCCATCTCCTTCTCTTCTGTCCCTTGGGGATCAATCTCCCTCAAGCAGACAGAAGAGTTCTTGCCCCACAATTGTGATTTGTTGGGTGGGGGGGCGGGCAAGTAAATCAGATGCAAATTTCTGGTCACCATGGCAACCTGGCACCCGGAATTTGTCAAGTCCTGATTTAGAACAGCGTTGGATCTTTGAAAAACTTGTCCCTGGTGGGAATGAATGCAGAAACTGATTGGACTTTATTGTAATGATTTTGTATTTGAGTAGGGCGTTTTCCAGCTATTTGGTTGTGATGGTACTGATTTGTATAAAAGAGGTTGGCCTCAGATGGATTTATTTATTTATTGAACGGTTTTATATACCGCCTTTCAGAAAAATCAAAGCGGTTTACATAGAACAAAACTTGAACATTACATTGAAACTTATTCAAACAATTGAAATTACAGTGAACATTAAATTGTATATAATAAAAATGGTAATTAGAGGGTTACAATGCTGAGTAAATGCTGATTAGGTATATAGATAGTTTAAACATATATATAGATTTAAATATTTACAAATTTCAAAAATCTTATCATCTTATCTGAGCAAGGAAAAATGTATTGTAGTTCACTAGAATTATTAGTGTAAAGAGTAAATGTTATAATGTGGAGAATTGGGTATTGTAAGATAGAGTAAGAAAAAGGAAAAAGTAAGTTGTAAATTAAGAAGAAATTAGACCTTACCTGCTAATTGTCTTTCCTTGAGTTCTCTCCGGGCCAGTCCAGAACAGATGGGTAGTCAATCTCCCTCCTCTAGCAGCTGAGGACTGAATACTGAATCTTGTTGCTAGGATACCACGCCCTCCCCTGGTGATAGAAGGCAGTCTTTAGGTAGCAAGCAGATAAAAAACAACAAAGAACTGAAAGAACTGGAAGAGTAACACAGAAGGTAGCTGACCGTGCGCTGTCTCCTAAAACCAAGGAGTGTGTCAGAACTAAGAGAGAAAAAATTCACAATTTAACGTTTTAGTTTACAGAACTTAGCTCATTCTCTCTCTTATTTCTTTTTTTTTTCTATAGAATTCCGACCGAAAAAATTTCAGTTGCAATCAAATACCAGACTCTAACAATAAGCACAGGAGATACAAAGAGGGTGGGTTCTGGACTGGCCCGGAGAGAACTCAAGGAAAGACAATTAGCAGGTAAGGTCTAATTTCTTCTTCCTAATCGTCTCTCCGGGCCAGTCCAGAACAGATGGGTAGTACCAAAGCAGTATCTAACCCTAGGAGGGACCTGAGAGCCCCGCAACCACAGCCGAAGCCCCCACACACGCACCCTGCCTGGCCTGCACATCCAACCGATAATGTCGCGCAAACGAATGAAGAGAAGACCAGGATGCCGCTCGGCAAATATCCACCGGCGGCACCAATGCTGATTCCACCCACGAAGCAGCCTGACCTCGGGTAGAATGAGCACAAAGTCCAAGTGGAACGGACCTGCCTCTGGTTTCGTATGCGACCCGAATCGCATGTTTCACCCACCGTGCAATGGAGGCCTTGGAGGCCGCTTGCCCCTTGGACGGACCCCCAAACAGAATGAACAACCTATCAGACTTACGAAAAGACTCGGTCTCCCTAAGATATCTACGGAGCACGCGACCCATATCTAACTTCCGCAGAGAGCGATCGAAAGAACCTGCCCCGGACACCGCGAAGGTGGGCAGTGAGACCGGCTGATTTAGATGAAACGCGGATACCACTTTAGGCAGAAAAGACGGAACCGGACGCAAGACCACCTTTTCCGCTGAAAACTGAAGAAACGGCGGTCTACACGAAAGAGCCTGCAAATCGGAAATTCGTCTAGCTGAACATAAGGCCACCAAAAAGGCTGTTTTCCAGGATAACTCTCGGATACCACAGGACGCACGGGGCTCAAAAGGAGACTCTGTCAAGGCTTCCAACACCAGATTCAAATCCCAAGGAGGAATAACCTGCCGAATCGGAGGCCGAAGTTGTTTGGCCGCTCTCAGAAATCGCAGAACATCCGGATGTGCGGAAAGAGGAGCCCCGTGCACCGGCCTGCGAAATACCGCAAGTGCCGCTAACTGCACTCTCAATGTAGCAAGAGCGAGCCCCTTTTCTAGCTCGCACTGAAGAAATGCCAGAACATCCAGAATGGAAGACTGACTAGGCCGCAAGGACCTATCCGCACACCATGCCTCAAAAACGCGCCACACTCGAACGTACGCCAACGACGTGGACCGCCGCCGTGACTGTAACAACGTGGCTATCACCTCCGCGGAATAACCTTTGCGGAGCAATCGCGCCCTCTCAAGAGCCATGCCGTAAGCAAGAATCGATCCCCCTGGGGCATCTGAATGGGTCCCTGATGCAGCAAGTCGACTCGAGCGGGTAATCTCCAAGGTGGCTCCACCAGAAGCCACATTAGATTAGCATACCAAGGACGCCGAGGCCAATCTGGAGCAATGAGTATTACCAGCCCTGCGTGCATCGCGGCTCTCTGAATTACTCGACCCACTAAGGGCCACGGAGGAAACACATACAGGAGTTGTCCCAACGGCCAGGGTTGCACGAGACCGTCGAGCCCTTCTGACATATGCTCTCTGCGCCTGCTGAAGAACCGTGCCACTTTGGCATTGCCCAAGGTCGCCATAAGGTCCATGACCGGCTGACCCCAACGCAAGGTGATTTCGTGGAAGACCTCTGCATTGAGTTCCCATTCGGCGAAATCTACCACATGTCGGCTGAGATAGTCGGCCTGAACATTGTCCTTCCCCGCCACATGAGCCGCCGAAAGCGCCGCGAGATGCAATTCCGCCGACTGAAACTGTTGACTCTCTTCCAGGAGAAGGACACTGCCCGTGCCGCCTTGGCGATTTATGTAGGCGACCGTCACTAGGTTGTCGGAGAATACGCGCACCGGCTTCCCCTCGAGAAGACTGGTAAATGCCACAAGCGCCAGACGCACCGTCCGTAATTCCAGGCGATTTATGGACCATAGACTCTCTTCCATTGACCAGGACCCTTGCGCTATGTGCGTCAAACAATGCGCCCCCCAACCGCTCAGACTGGCATCCGTAGTCACCAAAATCCAATCCGGGAGCGCCAGCGGAATCCCCGCTTGCAGATGATCCGGGACCAACCACCACTGAAGACTGACCCGTACGTGATCGGGACAACCCAAACGACGAGAGAGCGGATGATACTGCGGAGACCACCGTGAAAGTAGTGCCTGTTGGAGCGGTCGCATGTGCACCCTGGCCCAAGGCACGAGATCCAAGGCAGCCGCCATGGACCCCAGCAATTACAAGTATCTCGAAGCCGTCGGAGCCCGAACCCGCAAAAAACTGGTCACTTGAGAAAGAATCTTTTGAACTCGCTCCGGAGGCAAAAAGACGACCCCTCTGTCCGTGGCGAAGAAGGCTCCGAGATACGGCAGCCGCTGCACCGGCTCCAGACGACTCTTCGCCTGGTTTACAATCCATCCGAGACTCTCGAGACAGGAAACTACCCGAGCTGTCGCCCTGACGGACTCCTCCCGCGACTCCGCTCGAATCAACCAGTCGTCCAGATACGGGTGCACCTGAATTCCATCTTTGCGCAAAGCCGCCGCCACCACCACCATCACTTTGGTGAAAGTGCGCGGTGCGTCGCCAGACCGAACGGCAAGGTGCGAAACTGAAAATGACCCATGGGAACCGCAAAGCGAAGAAACCGTTGATGATCCGGTCTGATAGGAATGTGCAGATAGGCTTCCGTCAAATCTATGGAGAGAAACTCCCCCGGGCGCACCGAGCGAATCACCGATCTCAAGGTTTCCATCCTGAAATGAGAGACGCGCAAGCACC
Organism: Ichthyophis bannanicus; assembly: GCA_033557465.1. Classification (NCBI taxonomy): domain Eukaryota; kingdom Metazoa; phylum Chordata; class Amphibia; order Gymnophiona; family Ichthyophiidae; genus Ichthyophis; species Ichthyophis bannanicus. The sequence goes on from CM066032.1 coordinate 449,038,463, forward strand.
GGTTCACGTGCTTCAAATCCAAGATGGGCCAAAACGACCCTTCCTTTTTGGGCACTACAAAATAAATCGAGTATTGACCGAAACCGCACTGGTCGGACGGCACTGGAACCACGGCCTGAAGACGTAACAGACGCTGCAACGTGTCGTGGATCGCCCTCCGTTTGGTGAGAGGCCCGCATGGAGAAAAAACGAAGGCGTCCGCCAGAGGACAAGTGAATTCGAGAGCATAGCCCTCTCTGACAACCTGGAGCACCCAGTTGTCGGTAGTGATTGCGGCCCAAGCGGAGACAAATTCCTGTAACCGACCTCCTACCGGAATCTCCGCCTGGTCACGCCTCACTTCATTGCGGCTTCTTAACGGCGGCGGGAGGAGCCCCAAAATAGCCTCTACCGGAACCTCTAGCTCCCTGAAAGGACTGCCCCCGAGAGGGGAACCGACCACGCTGATAAGGAGTGAAGCGAGCGCCCCGAAAACGGCGAAAATCTCGCCCCTGACCCCTAGAGAAGGAGCCCCGTTTAGCCGCTTTAGGACGGTCCTCGGGAAGACGACCTCCTTTGGAATCACCCAAATCCTTAACAATTTTCTCCAGCGCTTCCCCAAAAAGTAGCTTACCCTTGTACGGAAGCTTACTGAGACGCGCCTTGGACGAAGCATCCGCCGCCCAATTTCGCAACCATAAAAACCGCCGTGCGGCAATCACGGAAGCCATAGCCTTCGAGGAAATGCGAATCAAATCATAAAAGGTGTCCGCTAAATACGCCGCCGCCGATTCCAGCTTAGCTCCTTCTCCAGAAGGAGCCGCGTCTCCTTCCTGTCCAGAAGCCAGCTGACTCCACCGAATAGAAGCTCTGGACACGTACGCCCCACACACGGACGCTTGCAACGCCAACGCACTGGAATCAAAGGCCTGCTTCAACAGATCCTCCAATCTGCGATCTTTAATATCCTTAAGGGCCGTAGCCTCCTCCACCGGAATGGTAGTCTTCTTAGTGACCGCAGAAACCAGCGCATCCACCTTAGGCATACGGAGCAACTCTCGCTCTTCCTGGGGCACGGGATACAAACGCGCCATAGCCCGAGCCCCCCTCAAGGACGCTTCAGGACATTCCCACTCGGACTCTATCATCTGTTTAATCACCCGGTGTAGAGGGAAACATTTCTGCTCATTCTTGAAACCCTGCAACAAGGGATCCTCTAACGGTTCCTGCGGAACCACCGGTGGAACGATATTAAGCGCCGCCAGAGACTGCGCAATTAAGGTTGCCAGTTCCTCCTTCCTAAATACTCGAAATATATTAGGATCATCTCTGGGACCCAACTCACCATCCTCTAGGTCCGTGGGCCAGGACTCCAAAACCGGGTCTGATAGAAGCTCTCCCTCCTCCGGCCCCAGAGCCTCTGCAGCCAGAGAAGCAGTTTCTAACCTGGAATCCCTAAGCGTATGGGAGGAGACCCCCTCACCGGGATCCGAAAGGCCAGAGACCCCTGTCTGAGAAACCTGCACAGTGTCTGTCACAACAGAAGCAGGAGCTTGAGCTTTCTTAAGCAAATAGGCTCTATGAAAAGCTAAAATAAACTCCGCAGAAAGGAGAGGGTCCAGAGGCTCAGGCACCGCTGCTACCAAGGGCTGCTCCTGCCCTGCCTCACTATGCCGAGACTTAGTCTTGCGCTTGCCTGCCTTAGGGATAGGAGCCGACAACACGGCTTGCCCTCCTAACATGGCCGCCTTTCCCGCGCTTTCCCCTGAAGGCTGAAGGCCGTTTAACTGCTCTCCCTGATGGCCCTGCTGATCCTGCATACCGCGGCCCGTCTGACCCCCCCCTACGGAGAGCCTGTGCCTGCACAAAACAAACAACTCACCCCCGAACGCTCAAGAACGCGAGCACCGGCAACAGACCTGCCCCAACTACACGAGGGGAGGGGGAGGAGAAGGAACGCACGCGGCAGTTTCCTGCGCTGAGGAAAAAAAAACTGAGCAGTGCCGCCAAATCGCAAGGCCCCGACAGAGAAAAAACGCTGCCAGCGGTTACGGGAGAGAAACGACAGCCAAAGGAAAAAACAGCTGCTGGGGCTCCCAGGCTGCTCCTTACCTGCACCAACTAGCAGAGAAGAGGAGACAGGCTCTGCCTCATTCACTGAGCCGGTTTGTCGGCGAACTGACACCAGCTCTGATTTGTAAGTAAATTAATACCATAAAAGATAGCACATGTGCAGAAATACCCTGCTAGGGCATAGCACAAACACTTCTGTGAACACTTCCACTCAATTTAGAAAAGAAAATAAAGAGAAATAAAAGGCTCAGACTTCTTGTGGGGAGCTAAAGCCCCACACATCCAGCTCAGCTGCTGAGGACAATAAGACTGCCTTCTATCACCAGGGGAGGGCGTGGTATCCTAGCAACAAGATTCAGTATTCAGTCCTCAGCTGCTAGAGGAGGGAGATTGACTACCCATCTGTTCTGGACTGGCCCGGAGAGACGATTAGGAATGAATATGAGTATACATGAGTTTAAGTGGGAAATATTTCATCTATTGGGAATGAGTTTCCAAAGTACTCTATAAATAAGTGAGTTTTAAGATCTTTTCGAAATGCTGAAAGATCTGTGATATCTCTGAGTTTATCCGGCAGAGCGTTCCATATTAAAGGAGCATTGAAGCTGAATGCCCTATTTGTTGTAGTTTTATTGAGTTTTGAAAAGTTGTTTGGAACAAGTAGTGTGTTCAGGTTCCTTTGTCTCACTGTTCTGGTCCTTGAATGAATTGTCAGTAGATCAGTTAGATATGATGGGGCTATATCTCTTATCAGTTTGAACGTTGTTATGATAACTTTATATTTTATCCTACTTTGTATAGGTAACCAGTGAAGTTTGTACAGTATAGGGGTTATGTGTTCAGTTGGACCTGCATTTATAAGCATTCTTGCAGCAACATGTTGTGTTACTTTTAGTTGGTGTAAAGCATGTTTTGGAATACCTTGAAGAATTATGTTACTAAAATCTAAGTGAGGCAGGATCAGGGCTTGAAGGACTGATCTGAAGTCCAGATTTGATAATAATGGTTTTAGAATTTTAAGATATCTTAATTTATTATATATTGTGTTTGTTGTATTCCTGATGTGTGTTATTAGACTTAACGTTCTGTCTATGATAACGCCAAGGTATCTTATTTCATCTTTTATGGGGATGCTTATGTTTTCAATTTTTATTTCTGTTGGAGGGGTAAATTTTTGATTTCTAGAAACAAATAATGTTTCTGTTTTCTTGAAGTTAATGTGTAGATTGTGTTCATTTAGCCATTGCGTCATTTTAGTGAAGCATGATTTGATATTGGAGAAGTCCAGGGAGTCTATGTCCATAGGGAGATAAATCATAACATCATCAGCATAAATTGCATATTTTAATTTGCACTGTTGAATGATGTGGCATATAGGTTGTAAATATATGTTAAAGAGTAGAGCTGACAATGCAGAACCTTGTGGATTCCTTATTTTTGCGTATAGGTTTTAGATGTATGGTTTCCTATTTTTACCTGTTGCGATTGATCAGTTAGATATGATTGGAACCATGCAAGAATAGTGCCATGTATACCAATCTGTTTGAGTCTTTCAAAAAGGATACAATGGTTAATTGAATCAAAGGCAGCCGATATATCCAAAAATATAAGTAATACTGCTTGTTTTGATTTGTCAATGTATTTTAGAATATCATCAAAGATAACTGCAAGAAGTGTTTCTACACTATGGTATGGTCTAAACCCGTATTGGTGTGAATCTAAGGGGGCATGAAGTTCAATGTGATCCTGAAGTTGATTATATACTATTTTTTCTATAATCTTTGCCATAAATGGAAGGCTAGAGATAGGTCTATATGAAGAGGGATCAAGATTGTCTAGTTTTTTGTTTTTCAGAATAGGTCTAATCGAGGCTCTCTTTAGGATGGTTGGCATAGTACCATGTGTGAGAGAAAAAATTGCTATATTTAGAATGTAGGGCACTAGGAGTGGTTTAGTATTTTTGGTCCAGCTAACTGGGTAGGGATCAAGACTAGAAGTGGTTGTGTTAATATCTGAGATCACCTTATCCAGTTATTTTAGTGTTACAGTATGAAATGTATCCCATATGTAATCAGGCTTTGGGTTGGAGTAAATTAGTGGAATTGGAGGGTCTGATAGTGGAGAGAGCTTAGTTAATGTAATAGTCAGCAAGAGTTTGTGGGATAATAGGGGTGACATCTGTATTAGGAGGGTTTGATACTTTTTTTTAACTATTTCAAATAATTCTCTGGGACGATTGAGGGAATTTGTTAGTAATTTTGTATGAAAGGCTTTTTTTAGATGCATTTATTGTTTTTCTGTAGTAGTCTAGTTTCTCATTGTATAAATTTCTGTCATTATTTGAGTTCGTTTTCCGCCATCTTTTTTCAGTCTTTCTAAGTTCCCTCTTTATTGTCTAATTTCTTGCGAGTGCCAAGGTTGGGAGTCTCTCTGTTTGGATCTGGATTTGTTTGTTTTAGAGCTAGGAAGCATAGCTGCTTTTTTTATAGTCTCGTTCCAGTTAGCAATACTGATATTGATGTCTGTTACTGTTTCAGGAATATGTGGTAATATCTGTCCTAAAAAATTTTCCCTATCAAATTTCCTGAACATTGTAGTTAGTCTTTGTTTCGGCTGTTGGGTTGTGATTCTATTGAAATGTGGGAGATTGAATCTAATTAAATGGTGGTCGGACCATGGAATGGGAATAGCCTGGAGTTGTGAAACATTGAGATTATAATCTGGAGATCTTTGAAGAAAGATTAGGTCAAGGGTGTTTCCTTTTATGTGAGTCGGAAAATCTATGATTTGCTCAAAGTCAAGTTCAGACATGGTTTCAATGAATGCTTTTGAGTGTGATGGTGTAGCTGAGGGGAGGTTTAAGTCTCCAATGATTACTAGCTGTTTTTTTCTTGTGTTGAGGGAACATATCATATCTAATATGGAGGATAAAGATTTTGTATCTATGGATGGAGGTCTGTATATAAGACCAAATGAATGTGAAGTTGTTTCAAACATAAGAACATCCATGTTCTCAATATTGTTAGTGGAAATGAGGGAAGCTTTAAGGTTATTATTTATAATAGCGATGACACCCCCACCCCTTTTTAAAGCCCTAGAGCAGTGAAGTAGCTCATATCCATCAGTTTGTAATTGATTTAGGAGAATGTTATCATGAACCGTGAGCCATGTTTCTGTTAAGAATAATATGTCAGGTTTATAATCGGTGAGGATATCAGTTATGATCGGTATTTTATTCCTAACTGATCTCACGTTTATAAGCAAACAAAGAAGGTCTTTAGATAAGGATTTGTGTTGTTGGACATGGTGATGGTAAGATTTCCCAGGTGTGATATATATTAGACGATTTCTTTGACCTTGTGCATGAGGTGTTTTGTGATATGGTGCATTATGAGAGATGTTGGGATTCTTATGTTGGAGAATAATTGGAATGTTATGAGTAACAAGGGAGTATGCTTGGATATATTTTGGCACAAATATTGTAAGTAGAATTAGAAAGATAGACATGATTTTAAGCTGATTGATGTAATCCATAATGATAGGAGTCTATTGTATTAATTACCTTTCTGAGATTTCAGTAGAATTGAAAAGGTGAAAGGCAAGGTTTCTGCTCTAAGGTCGAAATTAGGTTAATGCTCAGCTAGTTACTAATTACTGGCTACTGGCAACAGTATATGAATCTCATGATAGGAATAATTACTGACTACTGGCAATAGTATATTTAAAACAAGTAGAAGTAATTATTAGCTACTGACAACAGTATATGTAAGACAGGTTAGGAAAATTACTGATTACTGGCGACAGTATAAGTAGTTCACTAGCTACTGGTAACAGTATATGTAAGATATGTAGGGATAATTATTATTGGCAACAGTATGAATAATTCACGAGAGAGATAAGTATTGGCTACTGACAACAGTATAATTAAAACAGGTAGAGATAATTTATTAGCAGGAGAGAAAGGGGTAGGCTTTTAATTTTTTTAAGGGGGCCATTATGTAGTTTTTGGTGAGGGGGCTGTGTATGAAACTACTAACAATAGTAGATGCGGCTACTGGCAACAGTAACGTGGTCAAAATAGAAACAGTTCTCTGGGGATTACTGGCGATAGTAAATGCAGTTCAAAATAGTGACAGTTAAATGAGACTACTAGCAATAGTAGATGTGGTTATTGGCAACAATAATGTGGTCAAAAATAGAGACAGTTCTCCGAGGATTACTGGTGATAGTAAATGCAGTACAAAATATAAACAATTATATGAGACTACTAGTAAGAGTAGATGCGTCGTCTAGTGGCAATAGTAATGTGGTCAAAAATAGAAACAGTTCTCTGAGGATTACTGGTGATAGTAAATGCAGTTTAAAATAGTGACAGTTATATGATGCTACTAGCCATAGTAAATGCGAGCTAATGGCAACAGTATTATAGTCAATAATAGAAACAATTCTATGGGAAAGGGTCTCTTTCTATGCCCGTTAAGGTGATGTATACTTGCTGTGGTCTCAGAAATAGTCGTGTTGATATCAGATGTGGTATCAGATGTGGTAATGGAATGGTAGATTTCATCTGAGAAGTAACTCCAGTTTGGAAGAGCCACAGTGAAATCTTTTGCTGATCGGGACAACAGCTAAATAATGAATTTCCATCTCCTTGATGCAAGATAAGTACTTTCTTTTGTGTGTGAAACATAGCACTGTGTTGAAACTTTTGGAATTTTTTACATTTGGAAATTTATGAAATGGATCATCATTCAGTTTGATATAAATGATACATGTATAAATTAAAAAATTAAAATGGGCTTAGGAGTCCAAGTAAACTACGATTTTTGAATATTGCCTGTTGCTAGCGAAATTCGACAAAAAATGTTTTTTAGTTTCTTCAGAGGGTTTGTGATTATTACTGGTTGCAAACACTTTTGATAAAAATTATATATTCAAAACTGGCTCGTAATTTCCTAGAGCCTGGGCCGGTATAAGGTATTGGGCGCTACAACCAAATCTTCAGCCTTACTCCCCCATTCAATAATTAAACTCATTAATCATAATCAAACAATCCTGTAAAAATACATTATCAGGCATTGTATTTTTGAAATATTGAACTTTGCTTTGCATGTGTGTATATGGTCACTCTCCCTGCAAGTAAAAGAATGTGCTGATGACTTTTTGAGTCAGCTGTGAGGTTCTATTGTTTTGCTTTGACTGCTGCTGCCCCTTAGAAGCTGCTACCCTAGGTTGAGCTGGCCTTGCCTAAAACTAAACAGTCTAGTGAGGACTTTTTAAGCAGAGGCTGAACCATGTGTCTGAGGCAAAAAAGCATAGCTCCTTTATTGAGGAAAGCATTTATAGCCTTTGTTTAAAGGTTCTATTAAAGGCTAGCTGCATGCTTTATGAACTATCACAGGAATGGCTCAAGGATACACAAGAATGGATTAATATTCAATACAATTTCTAGCACATCATGTTATTTACCTACCTAGAATTTATCCATGAAAATTCATATGGGGAGGAGGGGAACAAGAATGTTTCAGCTGATTCAACTGTAGATATCATAGGGGCCTTTTTACTAAAGCGCAGTAAGCAGTTACCACATGACTTAGTGCACACTGTTAGTGCATAACCACGGGAACAGTTACCATGCTGGCATGACAGCATGTACTACATGCATATCCTTGAATGGGGAGAGTAATGGGGGATTAATGGGCAGGGAAATTCTGTAACTAACATACGATAACTGCACTTCAGTAAAGGGGCCCACAGAATCTAGATCAGAATGAACAGTCAAGATTTTGTCAATTAAAAAAAAGGTAACTTCTCTCAATTTGTACTACTGTAGAGATTTCCTAGCATCTACAGCTGTGGTTGGGTTTAATAAATTATTCACTAGCATAAAAAGTTCTTCTGGGTGATTTTGGACCTCAAATGAAATACTGAAATATCTGCTTTGACAGTTGTATTGCATTTTTTTTTATTTTCTTTTTATAAAGTTACAAGTTACATAAGATACAACATCTTGAGTGGGGAAAAGGAGAGAAAATACATACAAATATTATCCAGATTAACCAAAATCTAAAAGAAATCATTACGTGGAGGAAAGAAATGTCAGATTACCACCCTTAAATACAATCCACCACAAGGGAGGAGGAGTGACAAACAAAAAAGCCAAAAGAAAAACAAATAAAGGACAGGCAGAAAAACAAAGCCCCCAATTTCCACCAATAGAACCAAAAGGATACTAGGTTTATTTCAGATACCCGCCCCATCCACAGGTTCCAACTGGGGTACCAGTTTATCACAAAGGAACATAGCTAGCTGAGCTGGATATGTAAATACATACTTTGCATTATTATAATAAATAATACTTTTACAAGGATATTTTAAGAAAAACCTAGCTCCTACACTATCTGCAGAACATGAGGATGGAAAACGAACAACTGTTTCCATCTCCTCTGTGTAGCATGGGCCACCCGGAAAAATATTAATCTTCAAACCCAAAAAGCTCTCGATGATGACAAAAAATCCCAAACAGTCGCAGAATAGCATCTCTGTCCAGCTCAAACAGTAAAGTCACAATCATAGTTGCAGGAAATACCTCTACAGAATCCGAAGACTCCAAAAAAGCTGTCAAATCTTAGGGGATGACAGATGCCATCAAAGAGTTATCTGCACCCAAAACGCCCCCAGTCGGGATATAATAAACTTCAGAAGCTGGAGGCAAAGAAGAATGAGGCATCTTCAATAAGGCCACAAGATATTTCTTAAACATTTCCACAGCAGGCAACTTAACAGATTTTAAAAAGTTAATAAACCTCTACATGCCTAATGATTGAATCACCAACTATAACAGCTGTCCTAACCCTTCCCTCGTGGGCTCATGGCCCCGGAGAAACCTCCACAGTGCGAAAGGGTTTTACATCATCTGGAGGACAGGTCCTAGCTATAGGATCACTTCCTGCCACATCAGGGTGATGCTCTCCTGTCACGTGTCCTCTCTCCTCCATAACAACAGGGATGCTGCCAGACTGGAGGTGGGACTTCAGTACTATATCCCTCTCTGTCTTTCTTATGTCCTCCAAGTCTGCTACTCGCTCCCTGAGAGCAAAGAGCTCCTTGTACCTACTGCACACATAAGACCCCTCACCAACTGGGAGAAAATCATACATGTGACACTTAATGCAAAAGACTGGAAAGCCCCCACCCAATTGCTGGACTGCTGTCTGCATCTTAGTTTTAAGGCTGTGTTTAGGTATTTAAGCTATTTACTTACTAAGGTTTGCTGGTGATACTTATATTAAAAACTATACCTAATACATTTAATGGACTTTGTTCACCTCAAGCTTAATTAATCTCAGGTCGTTAATGTATGCCTGATCAGAATAAACAGCTGCACCTGAGAGTGAATATGCACCTCCTTTCCTTATATAGTCCAAATTGGTGAAGTGAAATGACAATAAAATACCTTGTATATATAAAAAAACAAGTAAAAAAAAATGAAATGTTGTGAGTGCTGTGGTGACGAAAGCCCTCTAGAAGACATGGAACTGGATGAAAATCCTGAATTCCCCTTGGAAGTGAATGGCAGTGCACATGTGCAGGGGAATTACAAGCCAAGTCAGAAGAAAAGTCAGCTCCCTGCAAAAGTCAGGCCACGCCCTAGCTCAGGGGTGGAGACAGGCTTCCCTCCTGATTGGTCACACAGGTGCAGGGAACAGGGAAGGCCTAGCAGGCAGCAGTGTTTAAAATAACAAGCAGAGCAAAGCAAGAATCATCAGGGTGGTGATCAAGGAAGAGATCATCAAGAGAGTAAGGAGTGTCATCAGACTGGTGAAGGAAGTGAAGGAAACAGAGGCTCAGGCTGGAGCTCTGACACAATCTCAGACACGGGAGAGAAAGACCCAGTGGAGAGAGAGGCTGGGACAGCAACTGAAGGCAGAGGCACAAGTGAATGGAAGAGAGGTGGACGTGGAGCAAGGAACAGGAACAGCTGTTGGAGCTGGAAAGGTGAGAAAGGAGAGAAAGAAGCTGAAACTGTGCTTAGCTGGAGGAGAAAGCCAGAGGGAATTCCCCCAGAAAGCAGCTACCTCAGAGGGACTAGAGTAGGACGGAAGGACCCTGCATTTCAGAGCCTGGAGGAACCCAGGAGGAGAGAAAGCAGCGTTTGTCTGAAAGAAAAGCCCCAAGGTAAAGCCAGCAGTTTCATTACTGATAATCTAGCAAAGAGACAATTTGCCAGTCTTAAAAGGCAGGAAATTGTATCCTCACCTTCCACTATTAAGGAGTGGGTAGAGAGCTTATCAGAAGCTAAAAGCCATAGTCCTGTTAAAAGTACAGCCTCTGAAACCTCAAAGTTAGAGGCATTAAGGAAGCTGTTCTCTGAAGAGAAGGTTCACTCCCATAGTTTAAAAGTGCCAACTGTCACCAGCTCTCCTTAAACCCCCGTGTATAAGTGAGTAGAGGTTAAGTGAGTGGATTTTCCCCACTGAAGCAGCTACTTTACAAATCCTGAAGCTAGGCTTTTTGGGAAATGTAGTCCCTTCACCGGATCAATGAGGAGCAGTTGTGGAAAAGTGGTTTAAGCAACCAAAGGATTTTATTTCCCCTCCCGGGGTGGATTTCACCATGAACAAAGTAACACAAACCAGGTATTTACTGGCATAAGGACAAATCAAAGGTTCTTTAACAGAAAAGGCTTACTTCAGCAATAAACAGGTTGATATCTAGCATTCCAACGTAACAATGCTGTTTCTTCACAGCTCTCTGCTTCTCAATGCTAGTAGTACTGTACTTTTTCTTTCAAAACATGCCTTCAGCGTAATGAGATTATTTCATTAGCAAGCGATATCGTACAGTCCATGATATCTTCATCAATATTCACACACTCAGGTTCAAAGTCCATTAACTCTTCCTGGCTAGAAGGAAATGTTTGTAACGGCAATCCTGATGCCACGCCCTTTCTAACTGCTTCAGGTTTCACCGGATATTCCTGAGTTAAATACTGGCTTTCACCAACGTTATCAGCACAGGTATTCTCTTCCCAGCTCCAACCCTCTGGGTAAATACAGTCACTGTAACTATTTTTATACCAGCCTTTTGGCTTACCTTTTAGCCTAGCTGGTGGAGGTTTTCTTTGTGGCTTTGGACTGGCTGTAAGTTCCCAACCTAAGCCTTGCACAGAAGATTTCACTTGCCTTCCTGGCTTCCTTTCACTTCTGTGTTCCCCTGGATACTGCAGGTAATCCACTCTGCCCTTATTATATCCTTCCCTTGGGGTTTCTTTTCTTTTCCTGAAGAAAGACACTGTCTCACCCTTCCACAGAGACTCTGGCTTTTTCCTGGCACTGCTGTCTTCACCGTAGCTCTCATTAGCTTCCTTATCCAGCACACATGCCTCAGCTCCTTCTTCTCCTTCCTCCCCTTCTTCTTCTAACTCCATAAGCTCAACTGAACTCTCTTTATCAGGGTGAATTCTAGGGCAGTGCTCAACTCCACCCCCTAGCAGGTGTCCTGCATTAGCTCGTGACTCATTCCCTGAATGGTAGCACAGGCGTTTCTCTTGCCTCTGTGCTTGGTTTCTAAGGTAACCAGGAGCCATGTGCTTTTGTTTACAAGTCAGCCCTACTCCTGTTCTTGGCTTTTTAGCCTCATCTACCGGGCTGGAAGGCTGAGTTGCTGTGGAGCCAATTTCAGGAGTACTTGAAAGAGAGAAAGTTTGAGAAAACTCCTAACCTTGAGAAAGACACTATTTGTTCTGATGATACTGAAGGAATGCAAATAGATTCATGTTTGCCTAATAATGGTGAATGTTCGCCTATTCCAATGGACTGTTCTTTAGCCTTAAGGAAAGATTCTGCAGTGAAGAGTATGAGCTGAGAATCTGTGAAATCACCATAGGAAAATAAGGGCAGTCTCTGTTTATGCTGAAGAAAGCTAAGTTTGTGTTTACTGAGTTTACCACTGGCTGAAGATAAGCAGTGCTGTAAAAGAACTGTGTGCTTTCAAAAGAGAAACCACGGCTGTTAGAAAGTTTGTGTTACAGCTAACTGACCACACGGGGCAGTCCCCGGTGTGAATGTGTATGAGAAGCAGAACAGCTGTGAAGTGAAGCTTTTGTTACGTTATCCTGATTTAGTCTTGATTTCATCTTTTACGTTGGAGATGTATCCTTCTGCTTATGTTGTGTATTGAACCTTCTGCATGACCTGCAAAATCCCCACAATAAATTTCTTGCCGCCTTACAACCACCGACTCAACTACAATTCTTGTCCCTCGAGGGTAAAGAGCACTACAAGTCCCAGAATCCTCTGGTCACTTTAAAGGGAACTTTATTCAGGGAGGACATACAAGGCTGTCGTCCAGTCTGTAAGCCCTTGGGCCAGATGGCGATGTGGCAGTGCATATGTATTCATCCTTTTTGCTATAAAACCCCTAAATAAGATCTGGTCCAACCAATTAACCTCAGAAGTCACATAATATTTTTTGGGGACTAGTGGGCGTATCCGATTGGCCTTTTTTTTGCTTTATTGTAATCTGTTTTGTATTTTTCCTTTTGTATTATTCTTGGATACTGCTCTTTTCTTGCATGATTGATTCTTATATATATTGTATAAACTGCATAAATAAATAATTTAAAAAAAATAAGTCACATAATTAGTTGATTAGGGTCACCTGTGTGCAATCGGTCTCACATGATCTATCACATGATGCCTGTATACATATATATGTTTTGAAAGGCCCCTGACATTGCAACACCACTAAGCAAGCAACATGAAGACCAAGGTGCACGCCAAACAGGTCAGAGACAACATTGTGGAGAAGTATAGATCAGGGTTGGGTTATAAAAAAAATATTCCAAATTTTGAATATCCCACGGAGTATCATCATATACATTCCCCTCATTGCCCTCCCATGACTATAGGTCTCATCAATGCCAGATCAATACGTAATAAGATAAACACCATTATCATCACATTCAAGCTAACCATATTGATACTCTATGCATCACTGAATCATGGCTAAAGATTACTGACCAAGTCATCCTAAACCAGGTAACACCCTCCACATTCTCAGCATTCAACTGCCCTCATACCCACAAGCGAGGTGGCGGGGTTCTAATCCTAGTTCGTTCAAACCTTAAGCTTAAAACCTCCAGTTCCATAAGCTCTGAACGATGTGACATTATTAGCATAGAAAACAAACAAATAGCCTTCTGTCTAATCTACAGAGCCCCAAGCACAACCTCAGAGGACACGTCCAATATTCTGGAATCAATATGCTCTGCTAACTCCCATCACAAACCTCTCATAGTCCTAAGTGACCTGAATCTCACCTCAGCATCCAGCAAAGAGGAAACAGCTTTCCACAATGCAATGGAGTCCCTTCTATTTAATCAAATACTCACAGAACCAACTCACCGCTTGGGCTCTACCCTGAACCTAATATTCGCTCCAACAAGCATAATAGATCAGGACATCATAACATCTCCCACAATCTCACCCATACCATGGTCAGATCACCATGCCATACTCTTCAAAATCCTCCTCCTGCCCCCAAAAAAACCCCAGAAACCACTTAACCCTGGACGATGCTTCAAGGCATTTGACAAGGACCAATTCCTTACTGACACCATGCAACATCTGCCCCAAGACTTTATGGATCTATACGCAGCAATCAGCACTTGGAACACCACTATCAGCGCTGCGGCTAAAACACCAGAATGAACAAATGTAGGTCACAAAGATACTAGACGAAAATCAGCCCCATGGTACTCCATAACAATAAGAAAGACCAAGAGAGAACTATGTCAGCATGAACATCGATGGTGACATGACAAGTCTGATGCTACATTAAACAATACCAAACACCACAAAAGGAATACAACAAATTAATCAACAATCACAAGCAACTATACCATACAAACCTCATTTTAGAAGCCTGCAATAAGCCCAGAGAGCTCTTTGACATTGTCCGCACACTCACAAAAGACCCAACTCGGAAAGAAGAAAACATATTAGACCCTCAAATTTTTGCCGACTATCTCACAACCAAGAACAAACCCCTCCTGAAGCCTCCACTCACAGATACATCCACCACCAACACATCAACCTTACATGAAGAAACTATCAGCAATTCCGGATGGTCAGACTTCTACATCCCTACGAACAAACAAGTAGCCCACACGATAACCACATTAAACTCAAGCACATCTCCCTCAGACCCTTGCCCAGTGACATGGATCAGGTCTGCAAAGGAGGCCCTGACCACCTGCATCCAAAGGATTACAAGCTCTTCACTAACTCAGGGATATATGCCCCCTGCACTCAAGCAAGCTACAATCCGCCCAATTCCGAAGAATACAACATCCCACAGCCTACACCCATCAACTTACAGACCAATTTCCAGTCTCCCATTCCTTTCCAAAATCATTGAGAAAGTCATTCAAATTCAACTCCAAGACCACATTGATACACACACGCCCCTCTGGATCCCCATCAGAATGGCTTCCGCCCTAATCATAGTGTTGAATCTCTTCTCACTCACCTATTTGACAAGCTGTTCAGAGGAATAGATGACATAAGGAAAGGATTTCTGCTTGTCTTTATAGACATCTCCTCTGCCTTTGACACAGTATCGCACAACACCCTTCTGATACGACTAACGAAGACTGGTCTTCAAAGCAACACACTAAAATGGCTCCGGTCCTATCTCAGCGACAGAAAGCAGAGAGAAAGTTGGTTCCCTCACCTCAGACACTTTCCACATAGCACAAGGAGTTCCTCAAAGATCCTCGCTGTCTGCCCTCTTCTTCAACATATATATACAACCTATATGCAACATATTCAAAAAGTTCAAGATAAAATATGCCATATATGCAGACGATATTACGGCATACACTCCAATCTAGTTGGATTCCCCGGACTTCACAACAATGTCAGAATGTCTTCAAGAAATGATAAATGGTTGACAAACAACAACTTCAACATAAACGTCAAAAAAACTGAAGCAATTATCATAACACGAGAGACTTCATTCACCCCACCGACCTCAAATCAACATTGCTGACAACCCAATACTGATTAAAAATGAAGTACAATACCTTGGGGTCATCCTTGACAACCATCTTAACCTCCAAGCCCATATCAACAAGATAGCTAAGTCAGCCTTCCAAAAGCTCGCTACTATTAGGAGACTCAAACCCCTCCTCAACCAAGATCACTTCCAGACAGTATGTCAGGCCATCATAACACCCACTCTGGACTACTGTAATGTCCTTTTCCAAGGTCTCCCCAAGCAAACCATCTGTCCCCTGCAGCTAGTTCAAAATACCGCTGCCCGAATCATCACTGGATCATCCTAACATGACCACATAACCCCCTCTTGAATCAGCTCCACTGGCTTCCAATTACTTCCCATGTCAAATATAAATTCGTTCTCACCATCTCTAAAATTAAAAACACCTTATCAGCTGATATTTTACAAGACCTGATATGTACCAAGCCCATTAAGAGACCGACAAGACATAGCACCATAAATACCATACCTACACCCAGCTTATTCACCAAGGTCAACAATTCCACTTCAAAAAGGGCTTCTTCACTTGCTGCCCCAGCTATCTGGAACTCCCTTCCAGAAGGTCTGAGAACCACCTCAGACATTAAAGACTTCAGGAAGCAGCTAAAGACATTCCTCTTCATTGAATACTTTGGTGGTGACACCAACCTTCTCTATTAACCTCCGGACTTATGTACTCACTTCACAAGCAAATTCAATTATCTGTTCCACTGTATATATGTTGTGCTATTCCACACCTCCCACTTGTTCCCCCTCCCCTTGTTCTCCTTAGAGAGTTCCTTGTAATAGTTTCAATCATGTTCTTTCACATGCAAGTTCTATCTAACAGTTCTTTTGAGTTTCAATGTAAACCGCCTTGATTAAATGAGAAGGCAGTATAGAAAATTTGTTAAATAAATAAAATTCATTATAACAAAACAGAAAGAATATGACAACTACAAATCTGACAAGAGAAGGCGCCCACCAAAATTCACAGACCGGGCAAGGAGGGCATTAATCAGAGATGCTACAAAGACACTAAAGATAACACTGAATGAGCTGCAAAGATCCACAGCAGAGATGAGAATATCTGTCCATAGGATCACTTTAAGTCATACACTCCACAGAATGGGGCTTTATGGAAGAGCAATCAGAAAAAAGCCATTGCTTAAAGAAAGAAATAAGAAAACACATTTGGAATCTGCACAACAGCAAATGGTGGACCCCCCAAACACATGGAAGAAGGTTCTCTGATCAGATGAGATGAAAATTGAACTTTATGGCCATCATGGGAAATGCCATGTGTGGCACAAACCAAAAACTTCCCATCACCCCGAGAGCACCATTCCCACAGTGAAACATGGTGGTGGAAGCATCATGCTGTGGGGATATTTTTCATTGGCAGAGACAGGAAAACTGGCCAGGATTGAAGGAACGATGGATGGCACTAAATACAGGGCAATTCTTGAGAAAACCTGTTTCAGTTTGCCAGAGATTTGAGACTGGGACTAAAGTTTACCCACCAGCAGGACAATGACCCTCAACATACTGCTAGAGCTGGTTTAAAGGGAAACATTGAAATGTCTTTGCATGGCCTACTCAAAGCTCAGACCTCAATCCAAATGAGAATCTGTGGCATTATTTGAAGACTGCTGTACACCAATGCAACCCATCTAACTTGAAGGAGTTGGAGCAGTTTTGCCTTAAGGAATGGGTGAAAATCCCAGTGACTAGATGTGCTAAGCTAATAGCTAATACCCCAAGAGACTTGCAGCTGTAATTGCAGCAAAAGGTAGCTCTCAACATATTGACCTTGGGGGATGAATACACATGCACACTCCTGCTTTCGGGGGGGGGGGGGGTGTCTTAATTATTGTTTGTGTCACAAAGAAAATTTTGCACTTTCAAAGTTGTAGGCATGTTGTATATATCACATGGTGCTAACCCCCAAAACTCCATTTTAATTCCAGGTTGTAATGCGACAAAACAGGATACAGAGGGGATGAATACTTTTGCAGTGCACTGTATATTAGCACTCCCGCCCCCAATATGGGGCACAGTAATCGCCAATCACTGACCCCCTTCCCCCATGCGCATAGTCCCCAAAAGCTTCCTCCTTTCCTTCTGTCAGCCCTTTATCTTTATCCAAATGTTTTATCTGATCACCTTATCCCTATTACCACCCTCCCCCCTCTCTAAACCCTTAAAACCACGCATGACCTGCTTTTTACCTCAGCTGTCTGCACTCCCTATATTCCAGCAGCAGCTGCCGTTCCTAAGATATGCCAAACCTCATAAATTTCCTTAGTCTCGCCTGATAATCCAAGACTCATCCCTCCATGCACTCATACTCCGTCCCATAATACTCACATTCTATCCCCATGACCCCTCCTAGTAGGCATATAGAGTAACCCCCCCCCCCTCAAACACACGGCACCCCAGGTACCATCCCTATCATCCAACTCATACCATGATAATTAATGCATGCTCAGGCAATGAAGGCACCAGGTTTTATATACTGTAAACAGTGAACTTTTGTTTTGCATAATGAATCAATAATAAAAATAACTTGTTTCCATTAAAACCAGTACAAAAACCCATAAAATTTAAAAAAAAATTCAGCAACACAGGTCATGGACCCATAACCCTGTGTCTATGGGCTGAGGTAGCAGGCCCAATGTTTCTGTATGTCATCAGTGAGGGCAGGTCTTAAGGGACTGCAAGCAGGGTGGTATTGAATGCATCTGTGGAGGACATGATGCCTGGTGTGGCGTGTCAAGGAATCCCATCCAGTCCCTATAGGGGCCTCTGGCTACACAGTCCTGACCAGGTCCTCCTCCTGCTGCTCCTCCACTTGCTTTGACCGCTGATCTCCCCACCTCCAGCCATTGCTCCTCATCCTGTGGCAGCTCAGTCAGTTCTTGATCCCTCTCCTCTTATGCTTCCACCCACCCCTTCACATATGCACCATCTCCCTCATCATCTTCCTCAGAGGTGGTGGATGAGGATGAGGATGATGAATCTGTGGATGTGGAGGAGAAGTTGCTTGACTCATCGGAGCACTCCTCAGATGAAGCAGAGGCAGCGCCATTACTCCCCAAGCAATGGGGGCTTACACCTCCTCTCTCCTAGAGGCTGCAGTAGCTGTGGAAAGAGAGACATGGGGATCAGGACCCATACATAACATAAGAATCGTGCCAAAAACCTTTTATGCTCTACAGTCCTGCACATTTTAAATGTCTCCTGTTATGGCATGTCACAGTGAAATACATCAGTGATGTACAACACCACCTCTTAACACTTTGGCTCTATGGAAGCTGTGACAGGTAACCCCACAACCCAATGATTGGGCGTCATGTGAGGGTGGGGGAGCTATGTTGCCTGCGGAAGGAGACACTGCAGATGTGCAGTGACAGCCCCCATGATCTTTTGCTGACAATGTCTGCTAGAAAACCTCTGGAAGTTGCCCTTGGATTATGTCTGCAGGTAATGTGGGGGTGTCTCCCATCCAATGGCAACTGTGCAGCCAGGTACAGTTGCCTACCATGCATACCACATGACAGAGCTGATTGGGGAACTGACCAATCCAGACAGATGCAGAGTCTGCAGGACTAGGTTCGTTATTTAGAGTCATATCCAGTTGACCATCTATTTATGTAGTACATAACAGTCTGTATGGATGTCTATGGATTCCTACAATGTTTCCATTGCAACATTCTGTGTGATCCAGGTGCCCACATGCTCAATGTTAAAACCAGAGTCATTCAAGATTGTGTAGCTACAGTATGATAAAATACGAGTACATAGCCTTGTGCAGATGGTGCTGTACATTGTCTTTTGTCCTATGATGTGAACCTGTGCAGCAAAGTTGTACGGACAGCCTGCTCGCCTATCTATATGGCATCCCCACCTGTAACAGAGTTTGTGTGCACTTGTGCAAGAGTGCCAACCAATCTCCTCCACTCTATATAGCTAAAAGCAGAGAGCTTCCTGCAGCAGACAGCCATGCACCTGCCAGAATGAGCAATGGCTGGAAAACTGGCCAAAGTCCAAACGACTCACTGTGCCATGGCAGTTAACTGGTGAGCCAACACCACATGAGAACAGGTTGCAATGCTATTGCATACTGGGACCAACCAGGCAGCACTGAAGCAACAGCAACATCTCAGCAACTCTAGCAGTCACCCAGGCCTTGCCACTGCATATTGGCCTTCATCTCTCAGATAAATGACCATACTGGATGACCATTATTCCATGCCTTACTATCCATCCTGTAAACCTCTGCAACACCTATATACAACATCTGTATCCACAAAGGTTAGTTGTACACGTGCGTTTACAGTTTTTGAGCCTATTCCCCCCCCCCCCAAGACGTTTGGGTATACTTTCACCCTCCCCATGCCCCATCATCAGCTAATGTACATATGCACTCATCCCCTGACCCACTATCCACGTCTGCATTTTGCAGTGTATTATCTGAATATGGTACATGTGGCTTGGCTATACAGACAGACAGCCATAGGCACATGACTATAGAGAAACACATACTCCATGTCACTAGAGCATAGTGATGGGTTCTTGGCATAGTTAACCCCATGGAAGTTATCCTAGAGTGATGAGACCTAGACATGGAAGGGGCCTGTACACCTAAAGTGGCCAGCAGAAGCATGTCTATATGACCCAGTTAAATATGGTATGCCTGAGCACCCACACATCCAAGGAGCAGAAATGTGCAATGAGGCTCAGGTGTTCAGCACAGTCCCATTAAAGAGGCCTCAGGCTACAATAGAGATGGCACTGTCTACCCTGCTAAAGATGCAGTAAACTTCAATGATACAACTGCCACCACAGAGCATTGCAGCCTTGGCATCATAGCCACCATCCCCAACATGATCAGGTAGCTGGGACTGTCATCTACACTGGCTCCCTCTTGTCTATCGTATACAGTTCAAAGTACTCATCTATGTTCATAAAACCATCCACACCGGTATTCCCCTCTACCTCGCTGACTTAATTCATCTTCATTCATCTCACCACTCCCTCAGGTCGATCCACCTGAACCGTATGTCCCTTCCCTCTCCGTCACAAGCTCACCTTGAATCCACTCGCTCCTCTGCCTTTTTCTTTCTGGGCCCCCAACTCTGGAACTCGCTTCCCCCCGCTCTCTGCTTAGAACCCTCCTATAAAACCTTTAAGACCAAGCTGAAGACTTACCTCTTCTGCACTGCCTTTAATCTTCCTCCTCCCTCTGCTCCCCTATCTCCTCCACCCCGCTGAATCTGGATGCTTTTAACCCTTTGTCGCTGCGCATTTTGTTTTGTTTTCACCTTGCTGCTCTATCCTATCTCTCCACTCTATCTTATCTCTTAATTTTTTTGGCGTTCCTTTTCCTTTTCAGCAGCCTAAATATTTTTGTTATGGTAAACCGCTCTGGTGCCCTCGGTAAAGAGCAGTATATTAAATGAGCTAATAAAGATAAAGATCCAAATGTGAATAATACGGAAGTGCAGAAGGGGGGATAGTGAAGCCCCTGGACAAGACTATATGGCCATCGCTCCGCACAAAGTACATAGATATGTGGCAATATCCTAACAGAGGTGTGTGCAAGATGCCCCATGATGTTGTACAGGCTACAACTGGTGCACATAGAGGGGGTTGAACATATCAAGAGGTCTGTACCCCAAGAAACCTATGTGCACAAAGGCAATACTGTTAATGCTACTATTACTGTTCTACAGAGCCACTGCTGGCACTGTGCGCAATTCTGGTCGCTATATCTTAAAAAGGATATAGCAGGATCAGAAAAGGTACAGAGAAGAGCCATCAAAATGGTAAAGGGGATAGAAGGATACACCTATGAGGAAAGGCTTAAAAGGTTAGGGCTTTTCAACTTGGAAAAGAGACGGCTGAGGGGAGAAATGATAGAGGTCTATAAATTAATGAATGTAATGGAACAGGTAAATGTAGATTAGTTGTTTACGCCATCAAAAAGTAGAAAGACTAGGGGACACGCAATGAAGCTACAAGTAACCCATTTAAGACTAAAGAGAAGGAGAAATTAGGTCTTATCTGCTAATTGGATTTCCTTGAATACCTCCAGTCCAGTCCTGACTAGCGGGCTTTCACCCCTCACCAGCAGCTTGGAGACGGAGCGTATCAAAATTGATGACACCACCTACTTAGGCAGCTGGCACCACCCACTAGCTTCAGTATTTCATTGACAAAGCAGACTCACAGGAGCAACAATTAAGTATACATGTACAATTGCATAGCAAAACTACTTACCTACTACTTAACCACTACTTCCCCAAAACAGACAGAACAAAAACCCCAGGAGAAGTAGGAATACCTTACCCTTCACAGCCGCAACTCAAGTACTATGGCTTATCGTCCAGCATTACTATTGTATAAATGTTAACTTCTGCCTAATTTATGCTACTGCAAATTAACTTCTCTATACTGAAGAAATACAGGAATACCTGAGCACACGAGGAGAAGAATCCAGACTCCCACACAGGCATTTCGCTTCGCCAATGGCACCACTACCACTCTCGGACCCCACGAGTAGATAGAATTCTTCCAGCCCGGGATCACCACCGCCTATTACATCGGGAGGGAGGGTCTGGGACTGGACTGGAGGTATTCAAGGAAAGCTAATTAGCAGGTAGGACCTA
Organism: Ichthyophis bannanicus; assembly: GCA_033557465.1. NCBI lineage: Eukaryota > Metazoa > Chordata > Amphibia > Gymnophiona > Ichthyophiidae > Ichthyophis > Ichthyophis bannanicus. Next base: position 449,060,233 of record CM066032.1, read on the forward strand.
ATTTCACCTTCCTTATCATACCTCCAGTCCAGTCCTTACTAGCGAGATGTACCATAGCAGTACTAACCTTGGAAGGGACCAGCAAGCCCAGCTTGCAGCACCACAGAACCAAAGCACGCATCCCCTAGTGCCTGCACATCTAGGCGATAATGATACACAAAGATGTGCAAAGATAACTGCGTAGCCACTCTGCAAATGTCTACTGGAGACGACCTCGGCCCACAATGCCACTTGCGCCCAGATCGAATGAGCCTGCAGCCCCAACAGCAAACTTCTGCACCTCAACAAATAGGCTGGGGCAATCGTCCCTTCATCCACCGAGAAATGGATGCCGCCTCTCCCTTATTTGGACCCCCGAACAAGACAATCAGTCTGACTTTTGAAACAACTCCGTCTGCTTCAAGTATCTTTCAAGCACTCGGCGTACTTCCAGAAGATGCAGCTGCGACTAGTCTTCCTCTGCCTCTACTCCCAAGAATGCCGTAACAGTGACCGGTTGATTGAGGTCGTATTCTGAAACCACCTTAGGCAGAAAAAAGGGAACAGGATGCAGCACCATCTTTTCCTTGGAAATGGAGAGAAACGGCTCACAACACGATAGTGCCTGCAACTCTGAAATGCACCTGGCTGAGCAGATTGCTACCAAAAAGAGAGAATGAGATCCTTCAGAGTGAATGCACACAGCGGCTCAAACAGCTCCCCCATCAGTATGGGCAGCACACGATTGAGATCCCATGGGGGAATCGGCGAGTGCATCGGAGGCCGAACCCATTTCACCACGCGACTGAAACGGACTACACACAGATGAGTCACTAGGGATATACCTTGGACCCTACCGTGGTAGCAGGCTAATGCTGTGACTTGCATAAGGAGCAAGCTGCAAGCTAAACCCTTTTACAAGCCTGCCTGCAGGAAGGCCAAGATATCCAGCATGGAAGCTGACAATAGCTGGCAGCTATGCCCCACACATCAGTCCTCAAAGACTCGCCAGACTCGAACGTAAGACAGAGAGGTGGAACGCTTTCTGGCCTTCAACAACGTAGCAATTACGAGAGGTGAGTATCCTCGACTCCTCAATTTTGCACTCTCAAGAGCCAAGTCGTAAGTGAGAATGGATCCACCTGAGGTATCACCATAGGCCCCTGAGTGAGTAGGTCGGTCCAAGGCGGGAGCTACTATGTACGAGCCACCGTTAGCCGCACCAAATCTGCATACCACAGCCTCCATGGCCAGTCTGGGGTTACCAAAATGACCAGCCCCTGATGTGCTTTAATGCGTTGGACTACCTGACCAATGAGATCCCACGATAGAACTTTGTAAAGGAGACCCTCCGATGGCCACCACTGCACCAGAGCATCAAACCCCTCCGACATCGGTTCTCTTCTCCAGTTGTAAAACCTTGGTGCCTTCGCAGAGTGGAACATGGCCATCAGGTCCATGATAGGTTGTCCCCAGCACTGCACTAATCGAGAAAATACTGTCAGATTCAGCATGCATTCTCCTGATTGATGTGAAACCTACTGAGATAATTGGCCGCCACATTTTCCTTTCCAGCTACGTGTGCCACAGAGAATGCCTGCAAATTGAATTCCATCCAGTCCATCAGCGGAGCTAATCTCATCCTCCAACTGGATGTTGCCAGTGCCCCCTTGTCGACTGGTGTAGGTGTCCGTGGTGGCATTGTCTGAAAACACTCACACCGCCTTTCCCTGCAGGTGATCTTGAAACTTCTGCAAGGCCAAGAACACCACTCACATCTCCAATAAGTTGATGGGCTAGGCATCAGTCATAAACGTGACCCAAGCAAGCATTCCCGCCAAGAGTGTTTTCGACTGTAACCACCATTTCAGGGACTGCCGAGTAGCCAGAGAGCAAAGGATAGACTCCATCAGCAAATGGTGCTGCACTGACCATCTCCGTAACAGCACCCTCTGTAACGGTCTCATATGTACTCAAGCCCATGGCACCAACTCGACTGACGCAGCCATCGACCCCAACAACTGAAGATGATGCCACGTTGTTGGAGCCATCCTCTTGAGGAATTGCAGAGTCCGCATCCTGTCTTCCGGCAAAAACACCCGATCTATATCCGTGCGGAACCAGGTCCCTAAGTACACCATGCCCTGTGGCAGCTGGAGACAACTCTTTCCTAAATTGATGATCCAACCGAGCTCTTGCAAATGAACGATGACTCTCTTCATGACCCGTTCACTTTCCTCCTTGAATTTGGCCCATATGAGACAGTCGTCTAGGTAGGGATGTACCAAGACTCCCTTCTGTCATAGGGCTGCTGTGACCACCACCATGACCTTGCTGAATGTGTAGGAGGCAAGGCCCAAAACTGAAAGTGCCCCATGGGCACCGCAATCCAGAGAAACTGCTGATGCTCTGCTCGAATAGGAATGTGGAGAAATGCTTCCATGAGATCAAAGGATGTCAGAAACTCTTCTTCATTGACAGCCATGACGACGAACCATTTATTTATTTTATTTTATTTATTTGCAAATCTCTTATATACCGCCACTTCCCAAGATCAGTGGCGGTTTACATTAAACAACAAATACATAAAACATTGCTATGGTAAGCAGTTACATCGAACAGTATTTAAACTATATACAGGTATATTGAACAGTGTTCAAAACTATATACAGGTAGTTAATATCAAGAACCATAGCGTCTCCATATGGAACAAGGGTACCTGGAGGCAATGAATGATGCGCTTGATATCCAATATGGGCCGAAACAAGCCCCCATTTTTGGGCACCATGAAATATATGGAGTATCAAACCAAGCCTTACTGGTCTGGTGGCACCGCCACAACGGCGTTTAATTCCTGGAGTCGCAACAAGATGTCCCTCATGGACTTGAGCTTTGCAGGGATACTGTACGAAAGCTACTGTCAGAAAACACACAAACTCCCTCCAGCACTCACTGATCAGTTGTAAGTTGGACTTAGGTGGAGTAGAAATCCCATAACCTCCCTCCTATAGGAACCACTCCCAATGGGACCCCCCCTTGCTTCATTGACTTCTTTGCCATATTCGCAGACAAGGTATAAAAACCCCTATTGCTTCCTCAAAATCCATGAAAATACAGTGTGCAGAATCTTTGAAAACTGCAAGGCTGACCCCTTGTAGGGCCTGAAATCCTAACCGACTTAGGTCTATCTTCAGGAAGCTAACCACTCTGACTCCCTCAAATACTTCACCAATTTATCCAAGGCTTCCCTGAACAAGAGCTTCCCCCTGAAAGGAAACTTACTTAATGTGGCTTTGGAGAAGACATCCGCTGACAATTCCACAGCCACAGATAGCGTCGGGCGGCCCCCACAGAAGTCATGCTCTTGGACAAACCTCTAATAAGATTTTAAAAAAGCATCAGCTTGGTGGCCTCTGGTAGCGGGGGTTACAACTCCCCCAGTGATTCCAAGATCCCTTGTGCCAGTGCAAACACGTGCAAGCCACAATGGCCCCACAGACAGATGCCTGCAAAGACAGCATGTTAACAACAAAGGCCTGCTTCGGCAAGGTTTCAAACTTACAGTCCTGTACGTCCTTGAGTGCCAAACTGCCCTCCACTGGAATGGTGATCTTTTTTGTGACTGCGGATACCACGGTGTTCACCTTGGGCGAGCATAGGCACTCTTTCTCCTGATCCAGTAGTGGATATAGTCTTGCCATTACCCTTGTGCCCCTCAGGGCGGCCTCCAAGACAACCCACTCATCCTGCATCATTTGTTTGATCACGCAGTGAAGAGGAAACACCATCTGCAGCTTCCGGATGGCCTGGAACAACAGATCTTCCAGAGGCTCTTCCTCCAGAGGGACATCCGTTGACATATTAAGGGCCCACAGGGAATGTACCATGAGAGCCGCCAGCTCCTGTCTGCGGAAAACACGCACAATACGTGCCTCGTCCTGTAGAATCTGACCCTCTGAGTTCCATGGATTCCAGCACCAAATCCATCTTTGTGTCTCGGTCAGCGGCCTCCTCCGAGTGAATGGACACTGTATCGTCCCAAATACCATTGTCAACATGCTGGCGGCTAGGTGCGGGTTCCCCTCCCCACCTGCTGCTGTTCTCAGGCAGATTGTGCTTTGCTGCTTTGTCCTAGGCACCTGATGCATCCTCCTGCCCACATTGTTTCAGAACGCTTTATGCAGGAGAAGAATGAACTCCAGGAAAAAAGCTCCCTGTAACTCCCCTGCAGTAGCTTCTCCTGAGGTGGAGGACCGAGGAGACCTATTATCCTTACCCTGTTCCTCCAGCAGGTGAGGCACGGCATAGCACGAGATCCTCTTCCCCCTCCAGGGTGGCCCTTGTCCCCGCCATCCACACGGGGGACCTCCATTCACTGTGACTAAGAGACAGGCCCTTGAAACTCCCTGAACTGGGCTCCCTGCCCGCTCTCTCTGATTTCCCTGGCAGCAGACTGTCCTCTGCGGATCTGGCCCCGTCTCACAGCCACAACAAACCCCCACGCAGAGACGGTGCTTTTGCGCAAGCCCATAGGCCAATTAGCTTTGGGGGGCATCCTGGCGCCTGACATGTGCATCACTGCCACACCGCTAGAAGCTAGGCAATCTTCTTTTAAGTCCCTCTTAACAAAAACAAACTTTTTTTTTCCTCCAATGCAAATTGCCAGACTATTACAAATAATAAAACGCGAGGAGAAACTGCCCCAGAGTCCATGCCCACCCCTCCAAATACCCATAGAAGAAAACTGCCATTGAAATAAAATGGCGTCATTTCCCCTGCTCAGCAGGACAGTCCCTCTCTAACACATGCACTCCCAGACGTCTGGTAGATCCCTCTTGAGGCCTGAAACTGAAGCACAGACGTGCTGCCCAGCTCAAACCACCCTGTAGCAGCCCAAAAAACTCTCTTTCTGTTCCAGCAGCAAACTCTCTGTGTGCGCATTCAGCCCTTCACTTTCAGCTTCAGCAGCAGTGGGAGCTTTGAATGGGGGGCTGCTTCTGGTCTTGTCATGGTCCGTGGCGCCTCACCCACAATGGGTTCGGGAGCCGTTCCAAATTCCCCTACATACAGGTACTCTTACTGCCCTGGGGAGGGCAGGTATTTCCACTTCCTGGATCTGCCCTGCCTGTTTATAACCTGCCTTTGACTTCTGCTCACAGTTTTACTTTTAGTCCTTTTTTTTTTTTTGAAACCTCAATTAAAATTTACAGGGCCAGATAGTAAATGCACACCCCAGACAGCATCGAAAAAGCATAGTTACTCACCTGTAACAGGTGTTCTCCGGGGACAGCAGGAATCAGTGCTCACATATGGGTGACGTCGGCGCCGACGGAACCCTCATGTGGAGCAAATCCCCAGCTTTCTAAGAAAGCCTTTGGGATTGCATCACGCATGCGCGGTCCCCTTCCCACCCAAGGGTGCTATCTTGCCCAGTCAAATGACATAGCTAAAAAGACGGCAAAAGAATAAAAATTAATAAAAGGACTGCAACTCCAGGGGAGGAGGGAGGGTTGTGAGGACTGATTCTTGCTGTCCCTGGAGAACACCTGTTACAGGTGAGTAACTATGCTTTCTCCAGGAACAAGCAGGAAGTCAGTCCTCACATATGGGACTCCCTAGCTATAGGCTACCGAGAATCCATAACTGAAAATAGGCTTCCTCTAGAAGAGCCGCAGCAGCCATGATAGGAGTTCAACTGAGAACGTAACACTCTGGTATCCTGACACCAAAGGGTCGGAGGGTAGGAGCTGTCTAAACCTCAAACAGATTACGGAGTACAGCCTGGCCGAAAGCACTGTCCCGTTGGGACTCTCTATCCAGGCAGTAATGGGCCGCAAAAGTCTGGCTTAAAGACCAGGTGGCGGCCCGGCAGATGTCTGCCAGCGGAACAGAGCGGAAGCGAGCCACTGATGCCACCTCAGCCCCGACCCGGTGGGCTGTGACTCGACCCTGCAACGGGAGATCGGCTGCCCTGTATACCCAGGCGATACAATCTGCCACCCAAGTGGACAATGTACGCTTTGAGACAGGCATCCCCAGCTTACTGGGGTCGTAAGAGACAAAGAGCTGAGAAGCCCTTCTATGTCCCCGCATATGCTCCATGTAGAAGGCCAAAGCCCTCTTACAGTCCAGGGTGTGCAGAACTGCTTCTGCCCAACTGGCATGCGGCCTGGGAAAGAAGGTCGGAAGTACCACCTCCTGGTTGAGCTGACGAAGAGACCACTTTCGGAGGAACTTGGGGTGAGTGTGAAGCACCACCCTGTTCCTCTAGAACCGTGAGTACGGTCTATCGGAAACCAGAGCCTGCAGCTCACTCACTTGTCTGGCCGATGTGAGTGCCACCAAGAAAAGTGCTTTTCAAGAGAAGAAGCGGAGATGTCAGGTAGCTATCGGCTCAAAAGGTGGGCAAGTAAGCTGCTCTAAGACCACATTCAAATCCCATTCGGTCGCCGGGGGACAATCTGGGGGCTTCAGCAGAAGTAAACCTCTCAGGAACCTGGACACCAAAGGGTGTGCAGAAAGAGGTTGTCCTTCCACTGGAGAGTGGTGTGCTGATAAGGCACTAAGGTGGACTCGGACAGAGTTTGACTTGAGTCCTAAATCTGAGAGGTGAAGCAAGTACTGCACCACCACTAACACTTGGCAGAAGAAAGGGTTTTCACTCTGCTTATCACACCACACCTCAAACCTATGCCACTTAACCGCATAGGTTTTCCTAGTGGATCGCCTTCTTGAGGCTAGCAGTACATCCTCTATATTTTTAGGGAGGAGAAGTGGTGCGAGGACTACCCTTTCAGCAGCCATGCCATCAGGCTGAGAGACCTGAGGTTGGGATGCAGAAGGGTACCCCCCTCCTGCGACAGGACAACCTCAGAGGAATTGGAGCCTCTGCCGCCAGTTGAAGCAGCAGCAGAAACCATGGCTGTCTCGGCCACCTGGGTGCTACCAGGATGACCGAAGCTTTGTCCTGAAGGATCCTGAATAGAGTCCGGGCTACCAGGGGCGTGAGAGGAAACGCATACAGGAGGCCCACAGACTATGATATTAGGAAAGCATCTGCAGCCACCCTGCATGGGTGTGGCTCTCTGGAGCAGAAGCAGGGCAACTGGTGATTCTGTGGGCTCGCAAACAGATCTATGGATGGTCGCCCCCAGCACTGGAACAGCTGCTGGGCTATGTTTGGGATCCAGTTGCTACTCGTGCGGCTGGAGAATTCTGCTTAGCTTGTCGGCTAAGAAGTTCTCCTGACTTGGCAAGTAAACTGCTTTGAGATGCACACCCTGGTTGACTGCAAAAGAGCATAGGTCCAGGGTCTCTTGACAGAGGATGCAAGACCTTGTGCCCCCCTGCTTGTTCACATAGAACATTGCCACTTGGTTGTCTGTCTGAATTAAGACAGGCTGATAAGCCAGGGTTTGACAGAAGGTCCGTAGAGCTAGGCGGATAGCTCGAAGCTCTAGGAGATTGATCTGCTGTGTGCTCTCCTGTGGAGACCACACACCCTGAGTGCACAATTCCTGGCAATGGGCTCCCCAGCCCAGCAAGGATGCATCTGTAGTCAGCACTCACGTGTGCAGGGGGGGGGGGCTGGAAAGGCACTCCCTTTAATAGGTTGCATGGCTGAAGCCACCAAGTCAACGACCGCACCAGTCGTTTGGACACCTTGATGCTGTCTCTGAGTCTGCCTGTGGCCTGTGTCCACTGGTCCCTGAGGCACCACTGAGCTGTTCTCATCTGGAGGCGGGCATTGGGTGTCACATGTACCGTGGAGGCCATGTGACCAAGGAGGCGCAGAAAGTGTCTTGCTGAGATCTGGGATCTGCGACTCACTTGCTGCACTAGGGACAGAAGTCTCTGTGCCCTGTCTTCTGGTAGATAAGCCCTTGCTTGAAGGGTGTCTAGCCTTGCTCCTATGAACGCCAGTCCTTGAGAGGGAACCACAGTGGACTTTGTGTAATTGATCACAAACCCTAAGTGTTGTAGCAACTGCATAGTGCGAGACGTGGCCTGTTGGGCTTCCAGAGCGGACTGTGCTCTAATGAGCCCATCATTCAAGTAAGGGAAAACAAATACTCCCTGATTTCTTAGGAAGGCCGCCACCACCACTAGACACTTTGTGAACACCCTGGGTGTGAAGATGAGGCCAAAGGGAAGCACCTTGTACTGAAAGTTGTTTCCTCCCACCACAAATCGCAGATATTGTCTGTGGTCTGGATGAATTAGGATGTGTTTGTAAGCATCCTTTAGTTCTAAGGAGCATAGTCAGTCTCCCTTGCGGAGGTAAGGCAGCAATATTCCAAGGGAAAGCATCTTGAACTTTTCCCTCACCAGGAACTTGTTTAAGTTGCACAGGTCGAGGATGGGTCTTAGGCCTCCAGTTCTCTTTGGTATCAGAAAATACCTGGAGTAGAAGCCTTTTCCCTTCTGGTTGTGGGACACCGGTTCTACCGCCTGATCCTCGAGAAGACCTGCCAACTCCTTTAAGAGGAGGTCCCTGTGAAGAGGGGGTCTCAGAGGCTCCCCTGGAAAGAGGGAGGTGCCTGGGTGACATGTAGCCGATAGCCCATTTGGACTATCTGGAGAACCCAGGTATCTGTTGTGATGGCTGGCCACCTGTGGGCATACAGGGTCAGCCTTCCTCCTGTGCATGGCCTTGCTTCCTTGGAGAGAGGGACTATGCTCTGGGAGTCAAAAAACCCCTCCAGGCTGGGCCGGAGCCGGTGCCTGGGGCTTGGGGGCTTTTTCTTATGCGGGCGATGCCCCTGTCCCTTGGCCTGCTGCCCCTGTTGGGGAGCTGGGGTGGCCTGATATGTGGGGTAGTTGCGGTAAGCAGTACCTTTTCTTGGGAAAAAGGGCTTCTTACCCGAGCCCTTCTTCTTAGAAGGGGCAGAAGTCTTCTTCGAGAGCCTTGTCCGGGTCAGGTATTCGGACTCGATCTCGGCAGCCTTTTCTGTCATGAGCTTGCTAAAGAAGTTTTCACCTCGGCAAGGGACATTGACCAACTTGTCCTGTAACCATTGCTCCAGGTCTGACGACTATAGCCATGCTTGGCGGCGTGCACCGATGCCAGCCGCAGCTATCCGGGCCGATGCCTCGAAGCCGTCATAGGCTGCTCGAGTCATAAACTTGGAGCACTCCCGGATCCTGGTGGACAAAGCCTTGAAGCGCTGCAAAGGTCCCTCGGAGAGTCCAGCTGAGAACCCGGCAATCTCCTTTGCCAGGTCTCCTAGGTACATGCCCATGTATAGCTGGGTATGTCTGGATTCGGCATGACAGCATTGAACCCTGGTAGCACTTCCTGCCGAGGGCATCCATGTTGCGGGCCTCCCGGCCAGGAGGCACCAAGGAGTGCGTCTTCTGGCTCTTGAGCCGGCGCATGGCCGATTCCACAACCATGGAGTTGTGCAGCAGTTGTACTTTCTGGAATCCAGGGCTCTTGCGAACTCGGTAAATGGAATTGATTCGCCTGCTGAGTACCGGCATCGAGGCCGGTGTCTCCCACATGCGAAGCATCAGCCATTCCAGAATCAGAGGCACCAGTACAGTAAGGGCTTCCCGAGGGGGAAAGTCATACTGGAGGATCTCAAGCTCTTCGGCTCGAGGCTCCTCCTCAGCCTCTGCCAGCAATGACAAAGCCTTAGCCATGTCCCAGACAAAGTCCAAGAACCGAGTGTCCTCCGGAGGGAACCTTCTCTGAGGTTCAGATCCCGGGGAATCCGAGGGGATGTACTTGGTCCGATGGGTGTCCGGTGACTCCTCGTCTTCTGTTTCCCAACCGGACCCCTCTGAGGAGGAATCGAGCGGTTCCAGCCTTGAGGGCTTCGGTCTCGACCTCCCCGATACCGGTGGAATCGGCGTCGATGACCTCGGACCCTAACGGGAGGTCGAGGGGGACCTCAACCGAGGATCGACTCGAGATCTTAGTGTCTCGAGGATCGGCTCGGCCTCCGGAGTCGACTTCAACGTCAAAGTCCCAGTGGTCGGGCAGATGGACCGGTGAGACCGGCAATCAGCGCCCACTGCTGGTCCATGAAGGCAGACATGCTGCGCTCCAAGGCTGCCATCCTGAGACCGAGCTCAGGAGGCTCCGCAGTCCCCGCGTCAGGTCCCAACGCTGGCTCTCACTGAAGAGAGTCCACAACGAGGACAGTGCTTACCTGCCTCGGCGTCTCTGGTTCCTTCCGAGAAAGTTTTGCAGGCCTCTCCGACTCCGAGGATCCAGGGCAGCAGGTTGGGCTCCGCGACATGGCTCCGAGCAGCCAGGTCCCTCGCGGGCCATCTAACGACACCGCCCTCACGGATTTCTTCTTCCTCCGGTGTTCCCACGAGGGAGACCCCCTTTCGGAGGACACCTGACGCTGCTCAGGATCAGAGAGCTAACAAGAGGTCGAGGCCTCCGACGAGGTCCAGACCCGGGTGGGTGCGGACTCAGGAAAAATCCTATCATGTAGCTGCTGCCTGCTCCTCAAGGCCTTGGAAGACATTTTCTTACACGGGCCACAGACCTTCGGGTCGTGGTCGGGCCTGAGGCAACGGAGGCAGCAGTCGTGTGTGTCTGGCAGCCATCGGGGGGGAAAAGGGCCCCTGCAAGGTCAAAGGACCAGACTGCCAGCTAAAAAGAAAAAAAAGAGCGCGAACGCTAGTCTCTAAGGACAAAAAACAAAAATTTGGACCGAACTCGATACCAGTGTACCGAGCCGAGGCGGGAAGGGGAACCGGCTAGACAGAAAAGAATTTTTATGACTTTTAAACAGTTTTAAACACTTTTTTCGTGAGGGAACTTGAACGACGTCCATTGGGCTCCGTGGAAAAAAGGAGACTGGGCAAGATGGCACCCTTTGGCGGGAAGGGGACTGCGCATGTGTGCTGCAATCTCAAAGGCTTTCTTAGAAAGCTGAGGATTTGCTCCGCATGAGGGCTCCGTCGGCGCTGACGTCACCCATATGTGAGGACCGACTTCCTGCTTGTTCCTGGAGAATAACAAAACTAGCTTTAGCTGTTCCTGCAGTGAATCCACAGTAAGGGATTCACCCCTCTCCAGCTGCTTGGATACTGAGAATACTGAAGCTGGTGGGTGGTGTCAGCTGCCTAAGTAGGTGGTGCCATCAACTTTGACACGCTCAGTCTCCAAGCTGCTGGTGAGGGGTGAAAACCCACTAGTCGAGGTTGGTTTGGAGGTATGATAAGGAAAATATTTTTTCACTCAACGCATAATCAAACTCTGGTATTCGTTACCTGAGGATGTAGTAAAAACTGTTAGTGTAGTTAAGTTTAAAAAAGGTTTGGACAAGTTCCTGGAGGAAAGGTCCATAACCAACCTCGCACAATTTATTATTTTATTTTATTTTATTTAGCTGCATTTATATCCCGCTTTTCACCGGGTCAAAGCGGTTGGGGGATACATTTAACACAAGGGGATATGAGACACATACACTAATACTTACAAGGAACATGGGCAATGGAGGGTTAAGTGGCTTGCCCAAGACCACAAGGAGCACCTGTGGGACTAGAAACCCGAGTCCTTCCGGCCCAAGGTTGCTGTCCTCTAGTGGGATTTGAACCACTGACCTTCTGGCCTGTGGTACCTTGCCCCAACCACTAGGCCACTCCTCCCTCCCGGAAGGCACTGAAACACCACCTATTCCTCCAACATTACTCCCTATCCAGTGAAACAGCACAACCTAGTTTACCCTCCACCCACCAAAGTGACACCACCGACACACCCAGGGCATGATAACGTACCCGAAGTCTGAATACGACTGCACAAACTTGAATATAACCTAAAATGTATGTAGTTCAGAGATTGTCGTGTATCCACAGCCGTACCTGTGGCATACCAGTAGACTTATAGCTCAGTTGTATATAGTTACCCCTGTTAAACCCAAGTTGTCCTCTGTAATGTGCATCGCATGCTCTGCTGCATTGTACAAATTGTTGTTATATGTAAACCATGCTGATTTTAAAGAGTGCGGTATAGAAATTATTTATTTATAAATATAAGTCAGTCAGTCCCAGGTAATCCATTGCTTGCCCCAGGACAAGCATTGTGGAAGCTGTGTGCCTTTTGGGAACCCGCCAGGTAACCTGGCTTGGCCACTGTTGGAAACAGGATACTCGGTATGATGGATCTTGGTGTGACCCAGTACGGTATTTTTTATGTTCTTATTCTGTCAGCACTGTCTGTATTGCAATATCAGCATGCACTCTATAGAGCACTTTTCAGAATGAGCTGTTACCAGATCAGGTGCTAGGCATCCCAGTTCCTGCACAGGGTTTGTCCCCTATGATGTTCTATCTACATGTTCCCTCCACTACGTCCATCACCCTATGATGGACACTGACCCACACCTCATAGCTGTAGCAGACTCACACCCTTCCAACAAAATTTCTGCCCTTTGGGTATTGCTTACAGGGAGTGTGGCTGGTATATATGTATGCAGCTGCTATCCCATAACAGGACAGTACAAATCGACAGTTTGCTGTCTGCATGTGTTCTTGCATATCTCTCTCTGGCCATACACTGTACCTAAACCACTCTATGGCTCAGACATGTCCAACATGTCAAAGTGTGTACCTAGTACAAGTCCCTGTCAGTCCCTTGTACATCTTCCCTCACATCTCTAGGTGGAAAACTATAATCTCTATGTGAGTTTTAGTATCTTGCAAGTGTGTATCCTTACCAAACTCAGAGGCGACCTCTTCTCTGAGGCGCTGAATGAATTCTGGGCTCCTATGCCTCATCAGACACTACCTGACTTTGAGGCCCTCCATGGACCGCCACACTCCAAAATCACTGTGGGAGTGAGAGATTGTGAAGTCACATAACAAACCCATGATTGTTAATGTAACAGCTCATATCTGTTAACATCAATGTACCTGTGCTCTGAACTGCCTGTCCATTTGTAGCTGTTGCCTCCCCATGTGAGAGCAACACGGAAAGTGCCACACACATATTATGGTCACAACATACTCCTGATTACATGCAGAAATCACACCCATCTGCTAGCTCTGGATATACGGCTTTCCCCAGCAAGTAGTCACTAGGAAATCCACAGGAAGAATTGAATCTCCAGGAACAAGCAGGAATGAGTCTTCACATATGGGTTTTGTGGGTACAGACGGAGCCTGCGCAGGAACGCTCCCCAGCGTCCAATCAGAAAGCTTTTGGGAGCATCCCACAGCGCCTGTGTGCTGCCTTCCCGCCTTTCCCAACTGTCTCTCCTCAGTTCTTCTTTTTCCGCGGAGCCAGCAGGTCGTGTTCCTGTCACCGCAGAAGAATTTCCTTATTTTTTCTTTATTCTTTTGTGCCGCGTCTGCCTTCTTCGACGCTGTACCGGTACCGCCAGTCTTTGTTCTTTTCTTTTTGTATAAAAAAAAAATAATAATAATAATAAACCTTTTTTCCGTTCTTTTTCTTCAGGTGCACTTGAGTTTGGACCTTAGGCCCCAAACATTTTTTCCTTCAATATGGAAAAGCCTGCCTCAGGTTTTAAAAAGTGCACAAAATGTGGCGGTACTATTTCCGTCACCGACACCCATGACTGGTGTCTAAAATGTTTAGCTCCAGACCATTCCATAACGGATGGTGTGTCCTGTTCCATGATGTCTAAAAGAGGTCGGCAGAACCGAGCTGCCAAGCTCAGTACCCTGTTTCCCTCTGATGCGGCTTCGGTGGCATCGACGTCTTCCAGGGCTTCTTCTTCCTCACATGGATCTCAGGTAACTAAACATAAATCTAGCTAGTCCTCGAAGGGTAGATCTCCTTCTAAGCATCGAGATGCCTCTGGCCTTGACCTCGAGGATTCTGCACCGGCAAAATTACCCCGGCGGGAGCCTTCGGCCTCTAAAGCATCATCATCGGGGTTCCAGGATGATCTCGATGGCGTAGCCTCGACAGATCTCCTGGTGCCATGCTCTGGGGTACCAGTGGCTTCCACCGGTACCGACTTCCAGGCATTGGCGGCGTCGATGGATCAGAGGATTCTGTCCATAGAACGCAGTCTGGCGGCTTTCCTGGTGGCATCGACGCCCGTGGTACCGCAACAGACTACTCCGCCGGTACCGGCACTAGCATCGCCATCGGTACCGATCCCAGTACCGGTGGCATCGACATCGGCATCGGTGTCCGCTATGCCAGTACTCTGTCCTCTGAAGCCTTCCGGTACCGATACCCCGGTACCGGTTATTCCCGATACCGAACCCAGTCGGTACGGTTATCGGGCTTTGCAAGAGCATCTGGACAGATGATACTTCGATGACTCTGAGGATTCGGAAGAGTCGGTCGATGCAGTGATGCTTCTTCCACAGGAGGAGTCCTCTCCTAAACAAAGGATGTCTCCTCCAGAGGATTTGTCTTTTCAAGACTTTATCAGAGAGGTGGCTCGGGGCCTCTCTATTACAGTGGCCCCTGAGACAGAGCCCAGAGCCAAGGAGTTAGATATTTTACAATATCCTAAAACTCCTAAGGAGGCAGCTACCTTACCTATTCATGAGATTCTGTATGATCTCATGTTGAGGATGTGGGAAGCAACTCTAACCACCTCTCCTCATTCTCGTAGGTTGGATACCATGTATCGTGTCCCTCCTTGTCCTGGTTTCCATAAAACTCAGCTTCCTCACCACTCTATTGTGGTTGAGTCTGCAATGAGAAAGATTAGAAGTGCCAAAAGACATGTCTCTAATCCTCCAGGACGTGAATGTAGAACCCTGGATGCTTTTGGAAGAAGAGTCTTCAAAGCTTACATGCTTGCTGCAAGAATTAATTCTTATAGTCTCTACATGGGAATGTTCTTAAAAGAAGTCACTGACCATTTGCAGACTTTAAGTCCTTTTATGTCTGAAGATAAAAGGCAAGACTTTCTCACTGGGCTTAAACATGCCCAGGATATCTCCAAATTCTCCAACCGTGCAGCTTTCGACTCCTTTGAATGCGTAAGCTGAGCCTCAGCTATTGCCATAGGTGCATGTAGGATTGCTTGGCTTCAAGCATCTGATTTGGAGATCTGGGTTCAAAATGAATTGGGAAATATCCCTTGTACAGGTGAGAACCTGTTTGGCAAAGATTGGCAAGCAAAAGCCAATCAGATGGATGCTGAAAACTCTGCTTTGGATAGACTATCGAAATCCACAGCTGCTCCTGCTAAGAAAAGGTTGTTCAAGAAAACACCTTTTTCTAAAAAGGGAAGATTCTATCCTGCTTATGGTCAGCGGGCATCTTCTGCAGCTCAGTTCCCTTCCAAACGTCAGCAATATCTCCAAACAGAGCAAAGCAAAGGCTGCGAGGCCTGCTCCAGCCCAGCAACCTCAGCCCCCTCAGGGCCTTTGACTTTCTGCTAGAGAACTTAGCCTTCCTGGCTCTAGAAGGACCAGAGCCCTCCACCATTCCAGGAAGGTTATGTCACTTTGCTCCCAGGTGGGGGCAAATTACAGCAGAGCATTGGACACTCTCCATCATAAGAGAGGGGTACAAACTTCATCTTTCAAGCTTGCCCCCTCTCACAAGAGTGCACCAGTTCAATTCTCCAACCTCCCTCCTCAGTCTGTTGGAGCAGGAGGTTGCCACTCTTCTTGCCCATGGGGCAATAGAAGAAATGCCTTTTCAACAGCAGGGCACAGGGTTCTACTCCCCCTATTTTCTTATTCCAAAGAAAACAGGGGGCTTCAGACCCATCTTAGATCTCAGAGAGTTGAACAGATTCCTAATCAAAGAAAAATTCAAGATGGTTTCTATGGGAACTCTGCTGCCATACCTTCAGAGTCAGGATTGGCTTTGTTCTCTAGATCTCAAGGATGCGTACACTCATGTTCTCATCCATCCAACTCACAGAAGGTTCCTTCGGTTCCTTTTTCAGGAGAAGCACTATCAATACAGAGTGCTCCCTTTTGGTCTAGCCCAGGGGTGGGCAAACCTTTTGACTCAAGGGCCGCAATGGGTTCATATATTGGACCCGGGGGCCGGACCAAGAGTAGATGGACGGTGTGTATGTGTGAATTAATATAAATTAAATTTAAATTTGTAACATTCAATGTTTAGATTAATTTAAGGTAGAAAAGCATAAAAAGAGTTATTTTACATAACTTTTATGCAATGTATTTCTTTCATAAAATAGTACCTTCAATTTTAGTGGCCGTAGTTTGCCCATCCCTGCACTAGACCATGCCTCCCTACTTCCTTCTGTGGGTGGGTCTTTTGGTTTCTGAAGCGTGGTAGCCAAAGTGGGGGCTGTCCCACCCGCTTCATCCGAAAAGATTGGGTGGGCAAGATATGAGCGAGATTTAAGATTCTGAATCACCTCACATGAATCTGCAGTTATTGCGTGCCGAAGCGTCAGGAAGTGGGATATCCAGATCCTCCCAAGTGACCAGCCCATTTCCTGTCCTAGCCCCCCAATAGCCCATTATCAGTCCTAACCCCCCCATAGCCCATTACCAGTCCTAACCCCCATCACCCCCATTTCCAAACAGCCCCCATCAGCCCACAGCCCATTACCAGTCTTAACCCCCCCATAGCCCATTACCAGTCCTAATCCCCCATCAGCCCACAGCCCATTACCAGTCTTAACCCCCCCCATAGCCCATTACCAGTCCTAACCCCCCCGTCAGCCCACAGCCCATTGCCAGTCTTAACCCCCCCCCCATAGCCCATTACCAGTCCTAACCCCCCATCCCCCCATTTCCAGACAGCCCCCATCAGCCACAGCCCATTGCCAGTCTTAACCCCCCCCCCATAGCCAATTTCCAGTCCTAACCCCCCCCCCATCATCAGCCCACAGCCCATTGCCAGTCCTAACCCCCTCCCCCTTCGGCTCACAGCCCACTGCCAGTCCTAACCCCCCCCCCAATCGGCTCATGGAAATTAAAATTTTAAAAAAAGCTGGCCGCTGCCGCCGCGGCAGCATGGAGTGTCCCACGGGGCCCCCTCTGCCCGGCTGAACTCTCCCGGCGCGGATGAAGCCCTCTGCTCCGGCTTGCAGATACGCGAAGGGAGAGTGTCTCCCTTGCGTCTCTGTTAAGCCCACAGGGGCTGAGGGGAAGCAGGGGCTGATGGGAAATTTCCCATCTGCCCCTGCGGGCTTAACAGAGACGCGAGGGAGACACTCTCCCTTCGCGTATCTGCAAGCCGGAGCAGAGGGCTTCTGCCACGCCGGGAGAGTTCAGCCGGGCAGAGGGGGCCGGATTAAAAGGTCCGCGGGCCGTAGTTTGCCCATCCCTGGTCTAGCCTCTGCACCAAGGGTGTTCACGAAATGCATGGCAGTGGTTGCTGCTTTTCTGCGCACCCTGGGAATATTCGTCTTCCCTTACCTGGACGACTAGCTCATTCGAGCTCCCACTCAATCAGAGGCCAAGACTTCTCTAACCTGCACAATGTGTATCCTTCAGTATTTAGGGCTGGTAATAAACATCCCAAAATCCAATTTGATCCCTACTCAGTCCCTGGAGTTTATAGAGGCATTGCTGGATACTACAAGGGCAAGGGCCTATCTTCCCCAGGCCCGTTGCCTTCGCTTGGTGCAGTTAGCTTCTCAAGCAGAGTTGAAGCCCCTGCTAACTGCTCGAGAGATGCTACAGTTGCTAGGCCACATGGCATCCACCGTACATGTGGTACCATATGCTCGCCTTCACATGAGGGCAGCTCCGTGGACTTTATCCACCCAATGGACCCAGGCATTAGGCTGCCTGTCAAACAAAATAGCAAACACAAGTCGCCTCATTTTGTCCCTCCAGTGGTGGAAGTCCCCTCAAAACCTGTTGCTGGAGTCCCCTTTTCAACAGCCTCTGCCCCAAGAAACTCTTACAACAGATGCTTCTCCAAAGGGGTGGGGAGCTCATCTTCAAGACCTCTCCACCCAGGGCATCTGGTCCCCACAAGAGACTTGTCTACATATCCATCTCTTGGAACTCAGAGCAATCTTCCTTGCTCTGCGAGTTTTCCACACCCTGCTCAGCCACAAGACAGTCCTTATCCACACGGACAATCAAGTAGCCATGTTCTATGTAAACAAGCAGGGAGGAACTGCCTCACTGTCGCTTTGCAACGAAGCTTTGTGACTGTGGGACCTCGCCAGAGAGCATCACATTCATGTTCTGGCAGTTTATCTTCCAGGGGTTCAAAACTCTTGGGCAGACAGACTCAGTCGAGTTCTGCTTCCACACGAGTGGTCCCTACATATGGACCAGGTATCCAAGATTTTTCAAATTTGGGGAACCCCAGACATAGACCTCTTTGCAAGTCTGTGGAATGCCAAACTTCCCCGGTTCTGTTCCAGAACTCTGGCTCAGGGAGCTCAGGCAAGGGATGCTTTCCTCCTTCACTGGGGTCAAGACTTCCTTTATGCCTTTCCACCCATTCCCCTAATTCCCAAAACCCTGTTCAAGCTTCAGAGAGACAGAGGCCACATGATTCTCATAGTTCCACACTGGCCACGGCAAGTGTGGTACCCTCTGCTTCTACATCTCTCTCAAGCTCCCTCCCTGGAGTTAGGGTCTGCTCCAGACCTCCTCTCTCAAGAGGACGGAAAGTTATGGCATCCCAATCCCCAGTCTCTGCATCTCAGGGCTTGGTTGCTGAAGGCCTAGATCTCCAGGATCTTCATCTTTCTCAACAAGTGAAAGATGTTTTTTATGCTTCCAGAAAACCTTCCACTAGACGTTCTTATGCTTTCAAGTGGAAGAGGTTTACCATCTGGTGTTCTGGGAAGGGTCTTAACCCCCCTTGCCATACCTCTGGAATCTTTGTTGGAGTATCTCCTTCATCTGTCTAATGCAGGCCTTAAGACAAATTCAGTAAGAGTCCATTTGAGTGCTATTGCAGCTTCCCTTAAGCCTCTAAATGGACAACCTATTTCCTCTCATCCTCTTGTAGCAAGATTCATGAGAGGCCTCCTTTTAACAAAGCCTACCATTAAACCACCCCCGGTGGTATGGGACTTAAACTTGGTTCTTGGTCAGCTTATGAAGCCGCCTTTTGAACCTTTAGCTACCACCTCCTTGAAATACGCCGCATTAGTGAATTGCAAGCACTCGTAGCTAATCCACCTTATACAAGGTTCCATCTTGACAAGGTGGTCCTTAGGACTAATCCACACTTTATGCCTAAAGTGGTCTCGCCTTTTCACCTCAACCAGGAGGTCTACCTACCTGTCTTTTTTTCAGGGCCTCATGCATCAAGTGCAGAGAGGAATCTTCATACCCTGGACTGTAAAGGAGCTCTAGCTTTTTACTTACAAAGGACACAGCAACATAGAAAGTCTTCCCAACTCTTTGTTGCCTTTGATCCTTCTCATCTCGGACAACCAGTCTCCAAGAGAACACTTTCTAACTGGATTGCCCAATGTATTTCTTTCGCCTATCAGAGCAAGAACCTTTCTCTGGAGGGCCATGTCACAGATCACAATGTGAGAGCCATGGCAGCCTCAATGGCTCATCTGAACTCTGTGTCTATCGACGACATCTGTCGAGCAGCCACTTGGGCCTCGGTTCATACCTTCACAGCCCATTACTGCTTGGACAAGGACTCCCGCCGGGATGCCTTGTTTGGTCAGGCTGTTCTTAAACACCTGTTCCATACGTAATCAACTCCTACCCACCATCCCTCATGGGATGCCAGAGATCCATGTGGGGAAGTGCAGCCCTGTCCCAGGGACACACAACTTCTGGGATCTCTCCCTGGCATCTAAAGCTAGGGAGTCCCCATATGTGAAGACTCATTCCTGCTTGTTCCTGGAGATAGCACAGTTACTTACCTGTAACAGGTGATCTCTGGGAACAGCAGGAATAAGTCTTCACAACCCACCCACCTCCCCTAGGAGTTGTCTCTCTCTCTATTTCTCTTTCCTTTCCCTCTCTCTCTCTCTCTCTCTTTGTCTCAGCTCTAAAACTCAACTGAGGAGAGACAGTTGGGAAAGGCGGGAAGGCAGCACGCAGGCGCTGTGGTATGCTCCCAAAAGCTTTCTGATTGGATGCTGGGGAGCGTTCCCACGCAGGCTCCGTCGGTACCGACGAAACCCATATGTGAAGACTTATTCCTGCTGTGCTTCCTTTTTTAATTTTGCATTACAGGTGTGAAAATATTTAGGGGGCATATTCTAAACAATTAATGCAGTTAGCAGACCTGCTGACCTTATTAATAGCAGTGAGTGGGATATTCAGCAACACAGAGTAGGGGATATTCATAGGCACAAAACAGCTAACATCACTGAATGCCTTGATGCTAATCACATAGCACTGTGGAGTTCTGGGGATGGCACTTGTGTTAAATCCATCAGCGGCGATATTTAGCCACTGTCTGGTTAACACAAACCAGCTAAAGTTAGGAACAAAAAAGGCTGGCCTAACTTTAGCCAGTTTAGCTAACCAGGAAGTGGCTGAATATTGTCACTGCCTGGTTAGCTAAAACGTTATCAGGACAGACCAGATATTCAATACTGGTAGTTGAATATGACCCCAGCATTGAATATCCAGGTCTAGATTAAAACAGTGATGGCCGGCTGCCTTACACAGGCTGGCCGCTGCTGTTGAATATCGGCCACTTTGTGTCTTGGCTGGGACCTGTGATGGGAACTAGACAACACTGCTGCAGTGATCAATGCTTGCAAAACTTTTGCTGCTGAGTGGTTACTGCAGACAAGCATATATACAGAGGCTGTAGATAGCTCTGATGTGTGAATGTGCGTAAGAGTATGTTGTGGTCATTATCAATGTTGTGTACATCCTGGTGTGACATCTGCTCTGTGAAAAGTTCTTCTTTAACTGTTTAACTTTACTGAATGAAGGATGCTTCAAACAATAAAATGTTGGTACACATGAAGTGGCATTTTAGAAGGGACATCTAGAGCAGAACATCCAAAACCTGGGGGAGTGGCAGCAGTGCCTTCTGAAATTGCTCCATGTCCACCCCAAAAAATTAACATACCTATAACCGGTTATGTAGGCGGCCCCGTGCAAGCTGCAAGGCTGGGTTTCTGCCACAGGTGTAGACCATTTCAGAAATGTGGACATCCCTGATTTGCACAGCCTCAGAACCAGGCACTTGAACATGCCAACAGAGATATCCCAAAAGGGGGGCCCATCTATGCTATAAGACTTGCAGTCCCAGTCTGCCATTTTCGATACTCAGACGCGTGATGGCGGGCCAGGAAAATGTTTGGAGTGTATATTTATACTCAGGTAGCTTCAGGCAGGAAATACAGTAATAACTGTGACAATGTAAGTGTATTTTGCACTTCCCCCTGCAAGCGTTATATCCATGAAACAAGCACTTTTTTCAGCTTATTAGTGGTCAGGAGCAGGTATAGGTATGGATGTCTCACGAACCACTGCTAGACCTGCTTGTGAATTCTGAAATCACACTACAATGTGCATCTCCCTTTTTCCGCCCAGCCCATGCCTCCTTCATGCCCCTGTGATACATGGATATTTTCACACTGGGGAAGTCTACAAATCCAGCTTCTAAAATGGCCCTGGGGATGGTTCCATGATTGGCATGTCTAAGTGCCCATCTTCAGACGTCCATCTCTCAAATAGGGCTTCTAAAATACCCTCATTATCTGCATCCGTATGTGTCCTGTGCTGTGGATGTGTTTTTAGGGTGGTGTTAGGGGTACCAGGTTTATGGGGCAGAACTTACAACACCTAGAGGCAAAGGATAGATTAGGTCAGCAGCAGGGCAGTTGCAAGGGTATTAGACAATCTACAGTACAATGCAGCCTGGCAATTCCTCATGTGTATCTGTTAGGGCCTGACATTTTGGCAACCCTATCCATTACAGATGCCAGCACCTAGTTAACTTGTTCCTTAAATTCTTCCTAAAGCATCCCTATAAGAATACATATATGGGCATCACACCTTTACTGTAGAATATTTGGTTATACACACATACATATAATGTGCTTGTTCAGAATGGTACTCATAAAGGCTACCGGACAATTTGCATATAGCCCAATCATCCTGCAGTCAAAAGTATGCACCCCTAAGTATGACAGTGTATGTGACCAAGTGGACCCATTCTTCTGCTTTCCCTCTAGCAGGTCTTTGATAGGGGCATCCCCAGTGAAGTTGCTGCCCTAGACAACAGCCTGGTGTGTCTGGTTGTAGTTGCCCAAAGGAGCAGTAGTTTTGTCTGTGATGGCATGTGCCTTGTAGAGGTGCCACAGCTTAGCATGCAAGTGTCATTCTTCTCCTCTATCTACTTACAGAGTCAGGGATGCTACAAAGATATTAGCCGCCCTAGGCAAAACTTCAATCTTGCACCCCCCTCAATATTAGCTTTTAGACCCACAAGACCCTCCCCATCCTCTCCCCAAAAATGTGTGCTTTAAAAACTCACTTGTAATCTTATGGATACTATGCCTCTCTGATCAATACAAAAACAAAATCATATTTGGCCATCACTACTTAAAAGATTAAACTTTGTTCTATTACTTCATAAATAATGAAGGAGATTTCCAAAAGGCACTTACAAGGGTAAATGGACTATTTGCATTGTTCACACGCTTCCTGTAACATTGAGCACTGATGCCTCAGAGTTTATATGGCGGTCTGGGCCCATTGCTTTGCTTTTATTTGCTGTTTGCTGCCCCCATGGAGCTGCTGCTGCTCTAGGCACCCACCTGGTTCGCAGGCTGGTGAGTAAATGCCTGCTTGCAGCTTCATGTTGGCCTATCAGAGACTTTCTGGTCAGATGGTTACTGCGGTACTGCACCTCTGCTGCACAGTATGCCTATTCCCAACCCTCAGACCCTGGGACATTGGCATACCCCCAAGTCCTGCCTGCTGTCCCCCCCTCCCCCCCCACACACACTTGCATCCCGCATCTTACTTACCCACACAGACACAGCTGGGCTCTCTCCACACAGCTGTGGCTATCCACAGGCTGGCCCTATGGGTGCCCTGTCAGATACAGCACCCGCTTCCCAGCACAGGATTAACCTGGCCAAGGCTTCAGCTTACTCCTCTAAGAAATTTTGAAATCATCTTCTGGATGTCATCTCGTTTGTGTTTATCTGCACAACCTAACAGCCTGCAACCTGTCATAAACGGTTATTGGCACATCATATCATCACCTGTTATAGCCAGACACTTGCTGCCGCGACAGCCATCATGGTACGGGACATGAAGGCGGTTACAATTCAGTGGCAATATTCTATTCTTTGTGGTTTCTAGGCTGCAATCTGGTTAGTTTGTCCATCTCCAATAATTTTATATGCAAAGCAGTTTTCATGTCACTACGCGGCAATTTCAACACTCTCACCAATATTCCATGCTGCCCAGTTAGTAGGCCACAATCCGTTTACTTGGCCCTTCCCCAAAGATAGTCAATGCTTTGGTGCATCATGGCATGCTGCATGGTTAGGTGGTGGAAAACCGCTTTAAATCACCTTTGGCAGCAGTATTCGATGTAGTATCTTTTGTGTGGATTATTTTTCATTTTCCCTGGCAATTCGAAGCAGCTTACCTGTTTTTGGCTGTTGCTATCCAAACCGGGCATTTTCACACACTACCCAGTTGTCTGGCCCTTTTTAGGAGTGTTTATTTTGATGGCTGGTGTGTGGAATTGTAGTTATCCTTCTGAATGCAATGCAATGTGTGCCTTCGAGTCAGTCCTGACTCCTGGCGACCCAGAAGCTCCTGGGTTTTCTTGGCAGTGTCACTGGAAGTAGATTGCCAGGCTTTTCTTCCGAGGCAATGGAAGGTTAAGTGACTTGCCCAAGGCCACAAGGAGTGCTAGTGGGAATCGAACCCTGGTTGCTTGGTTACCAAGCCAGTGTTCTAACCACTAGGCTACTCCTCCACTTCATTCTTCTGAATATGGCCCCCATAATTTTTAGAAATGAACAAGGAAACCATAATCTTTTTTTTTTTTTTCAAAACATAAATACACACTGGGAGAGTGTTCCAAGAAGGCTGATCCTAGTTTTTACATTTGACTCAAAGAAACTTGTTTTTTTTCTTTAACCACGTACATCAATGTTCCCTCTAATTTTCTGTAGGCTGTGTGCGCATAAAATATCAGCTGTGTGCAGCTTTTGAAGGAAGGTTAAATTTTTGTGCGCCACATAACGACACTCGGAGTTATATACTTTAAAATTTGACTGCACGTCAGAATACAGTATGTACACCACATTGATTTTAATCAAATTAAATGAAAATAGACGATTACTAAATGAAGCGGGAAATTTCTAGTAATTACATTCATAACTTTTAAATTTTACGACGTCTGTGTTGTTTTCTATCAGAATCAGAGCCGTAATTTTTGTGCGCTCTGTTGTAAAGTATGTGCGCTCGCTTGGTGAGGTGTGTGTACGGTGTGTGACGTACATTGAACTTTTATCTATTTCCTCCAAGGATCCTGTCCATCTTGGGACAATTACTGCATTTTTTATACCAAATCTTAAGTTGACATAGCAGCCTGGAATGCACATGAGTGCTGCCATGGTATTAATATCACATACTGACTAAACTCTCAACCTAGAGTATAGGTTTTAAGACAGACTTTCTACTTGGGGAATGACATTTAAAAAAGCAAATGGATCTTAAAGGCAGGGATTTTGTCTTTCCAATCCTTGCATATTCATTACTTACAGGACAAATGATAATTACACTTACCTGGTAATTGTAGTTCCTTGAGTGACGACAGTTCAGTCCTCTACCTCTGGGTTGTCAACCTCTCCTGCAGCTTTGGAGACTGGCATGTCAAAACTCTGACGTCACTGTATATAGTCTGCTGGAAATCCCCAGCAGCCCCAGTGTGAACTATTAACAAAGCAGACTCAAAGGAGCAACAAATAAGCATCGTAATCAACATTTCAAAACTAACTGAACACTAGTGAAAACTAGTGAAAACTTCTGTAACCCATTAGATAAACGTGTCTTACCCTCTTCCCTGCTGACCCTACCAGCCAAAAGAAGAATGAAGCAAAATGAGAAATACAGACCTACCTGTAAATCTTCTCCCCGCCGCCGGGCACGTACCATTCTGGAAACCTCTCCCGGGTGGCAATGAGGACTGAACTGTCGTCACTCAAGAAACTACAATTACCAGGTAAGTGTAATTATCATTTCCTTATCGTTCCTCCAGTTCAGTCCTCTACCTCTGGGATGTACCAGAGCAGTACTCAATGGGAAGGGCCTTTCCAGCCAGCATGTAACACCGCCGACCCAAAACAGGCATCGTTCGCAGCTGCCACGTCAAGCCGGTAATGCTTGCTGAAGGTATGCAGCGAAGCCCAAGTAGCTGCCCTACAAATGTCCCCTGGTGGAACCAGGCTGTGCTCCGCCCACGACGAGGTTTGCGCCCTGGTGGAATGCGCTCGTAACCCTGGCGGCACCACCCGTCCATGCAATAAATAGGTGGAAGCAATAGCTTCACGAATCCATCTGGCAATGGAAGCCTTTGCCGCCGCCTCCCCTTTGCGAACACCTCCGAACAGCACAAATAACCAGTCTGATTTGCGAAAGGACTGAGAAACCTTCAAATACTGCCGCAACACTCTCTTCGCATCCAAGCGACGAAGCCCGCGCTCTTGATCGTCCCCGCTCATAGAGCCTAGGACTGGCACAGATACTGTTTGGCTAAGGTGAAAGGGAGAAACCACTTTCGGCACAAAGGACGGCACTGGCCGCAGGACTACCTTCTCCCTAGAAAAAAAACAGAAATGGCTACCTACACGAGAGCGCTTGTAACTCCGAAATACGCCTCGCCGAGCAGATCGCCACCAGAAACACCGTCTTCAAAGTCAAATCCTTCACCGACGCCCGACGCAATGGCTCAAAGGGCGGCTTGGTTAAGGCCGTCAACACCAAATTAAGGTCCCACGGCAGAATTGACACTTTACGCGTCAGACGCAATCTCGAAATGGCCTTGAGAAAACGCAAAACGTCCACATGGCCCCCAAGAGTAATGCCCTGTATCTTTCCTTGATAACAGGAGAGAGCAGCCAGCTGAACACGAAGTGAACTGGCCGCCAGGCCTTTCTCAAAGTCCTCCTGAAGAAAACTTAATATCGAGGGAATGGACACTGTCGCTGCCCGGATCTGCCGCCTCGAGCATCAATCCTCAAAGATCCGCCAAATACGAACATACGCCAGAGATGTAGAACGTTTTCTAGTCTTAAGCATCATTGCAATGACGGACGGCGAATAACCCTTCTTTTTCAACCTGGCCCTTTCAATGGCCATACCGTAAGCGAGAACCGATCCACCTGAGGCATGAAGAGAGGCCCTTGGCGCTGAAGATCCGCCCTTTCCGGGCACCGCCACGGAGCTCCATCTAACAGACGCACCAGATCCGCTTTCCACGGACGCCGAGGCCAATCTGGCGCCACCAGAAGCACTCTTCCCGGATGAGCTCCTATCCTCTGTACCACCCTGCCGATCAACGCCCACGGAGGAAAGACATACAGAAGACCCGCAGTCGGCCACCGTTGCAACAACGCGTCTATTCCTTCTGACATCCTTTCTCTCCTTCTGCTGAAAAAACGGCTGGCCTTTGCCGACTGGAAAGTCGCCATTAGGTCCATCACCGGAACCTCCCAGCGGGCCACTATCTGAGCAAACACCTCCGGATGCAGCTCCCATTTGCCCGCGTCTACGCAGACTCTGCTAAGATAGTCGGCCGTCACATTGTCCCTTCCCGCAATGTGCACTGCCGAAAGCGCCACTAGCCAACGCTCTACCCAGGCGAACAAGAAGTCTGCCTCTTCCTCCATGGCTGCACTCCCCGTGCCGCCCTATCGATTGATGTAGGCGACCGCCGCCGAATTGTCGGACAGAACTCAAACTGCCCGACCCACTACCACCGACTCGAACGCCTGCAGAGCTAGCCACACTGCCCGAAGCTCCAGACGGTTGATCGACCAAGAAATCTCCAGCGGTGACCACAACCCCTGCGTGAACTGGCCTTCGCAGTGGGCTCCCCAGCCTCCCAGACTGGCATCCGTTATTACTGGCAGCCAATCCGGCTGCTCTAGCGGTATTCCGGCCGCCAGAGAAGCCGGGAGTAACCACCACCTTAGAGACTGCCGGACCCTGACCGGGCAAGGGAGGCGCAAACTCAACGAATCCACCTGATGCGACCACCGATGTAGAAGCGCCCTCTGCAGAGGACGCATGTGCACTTTGGCCCAAGGTACCGCTTCCAAAGTCGCTGCCATGGTCCCTAGCACCTGGAGATAAGACCACGCCGAAGGGGCCGGCGATGCCCTGAGCTTGCGCACCAGCCCCCTGAGGCCTTGAGCCCTGCGCTCCAGCAGAAACACCTGTCCTCCCTTTGTATCGAACCGTATCCCGAGATACTCCAGATTTTGAGAGGGTGCCAACCGGCTCTTGTCCCGATTGACCACCCAACCCAGACTTTGTAGAAATTGTACTACTCTGCTGGTTGCCCGTACGCTCTCCTCCTCGGACTTGGCGCGGATCAACCAATCGTCGAGGTAAGGGTGTACTAGAATTCCTTCTTTGCGTAAAGCCGCCGCTACCACCACCATGATTTTGGTGAACATCCTTGGCACTGTCGCCAGGCCGAATGGCAACGCCTGGAACTGATAATGCCCCCAAGGAAAGGCGAATCTGAGAAATGTCTGATGAGCTGCCCGAATGGGAATGTGCAGATATGCTTCCGTGAGATCTAGCGACGTCAAATATTCCCCCTGCCGCACTGCCACAATAACCGATCAAAGGGTTTCCATTCGAAAATGCGGAACTCGCAAACACCGGTTTACGCCTTTCAGATCCAAGATAGGACGCAACGCTCCGCACTTCTTTGGCACCACAAAATAAATGGAATACCGACCCTCGCCGTACTCTGCCTTGGGCACCTGCACTACAGCCCCTAATTGCAGCAGCCGCTGCAAAGTACTCTGAATTGCTAAGGCTTTCTTTTGTCCCCTGTAAGGGGACATGACAAAAGAGTCCCCCACCGGCCGTGCGAACTCCAGAGTGTATCCCTACCGAATAACCTCCAACACCCACTAATCAGATGTGATGTGGGTCCAAGCAGAAAGAAACCCCCGCAACCTCCCGCCTATCGGAGATCCGTCTGCTGGGACCCGCAGAATCTCATTGTGGCTTCCGAGACACTGCTGAGGAATTCGAGGAGAAGCCCCTAGTCGCTCCTCAATATCCCTGGTTGCGCGCTGCAAAACGCCCCCTATGCGAATTTCCATAGCGGGTCGCACGAAATCTCCGGAAGCTCCGGAACTGACCACGAGAACTCGGAAGGAACTTCCCCTGCTTAGGCTTGTCCTCCGGAAGTCTGCCACTCTTGGACTCTCCGAGATCCTTCACCAATTTGTCCATGTCTTCTCCAAAGAGCAACCTACCCTTGAAGGGCAATTTGCCGAGCCGGGCCTTGGATGAGCCGTCGGCCGACCAATTTCGCAACCACACCGACCTGCGCACGGCCACCACTGAGGCCGTGCTAGTCGCCCGAGCCCGAATGAGGTCATAATGTACATCAGCAAGATATGCCGCCCCCGACTCCAGACGGCCCAGTTCTGTAAGCTCGTCTTGGTCCAAATGTGGCGAAAGACGCAGTCTTTGAACCCAGCGCAGACAGGCCCGAGCTACCCAAGCCCCACAGATCGATACCTGCAAGGATAGCGCGTCCGCCTCAAAAACCTGCTTCAGCAGACTGTCAACTTTGCAGTCCTGAGCATCCTTTAAGGCCGCCCCGCCTTCAACCGGAATGGTGGTTTTCTTCGTAACCGCCGCCACCGCCGCATCTACCCGAGGCGAGCGGAACCTCTCCTTATCCTTATCGGCCAAGGGATAAAGCCTATTCATCGTGCATATTCCCCTGAGTCCTGCTTCTGGCTGATCCCACTCATCCTGGATCATCTTGTCGACGACTCGGTGAACCGGAAACACCACTTGCGTTCGCCGCACCACCTGAAAAACTGGATCCTCCACCTCCTCTTCACTAACCGGTTGTGTCGCCAGATTCAACATCTGCATAGACTCCGTGATCAGCGCCGCAAGCTCCTTCCTGCGGAAGACTCTTATGATCTTCGCCTGGTCTTCGGGTTTTTGGATCTCCCCTTCTTCCAGATCCTCCAACCCTTCCTCATGCTCCCAGTCTGGGTCCTCCACTTCTGGCCAAACGCTGTCCGCGGAAGAAATTACCTGGGCCCTCACTCTCTTAGGTGCCGAGGGTCCTCTGCCCTTTTCCCTCAGTATCCAATTGTTGAGACGGTACAGAGAGCAGCCACGCCGCAGATGCCTTGCCCTGCGGCTGCAAGCAAAAGGCCTGATGCATCATCAATATAAAATCAGGACAAAAGTTCCCCAGGTCTGCCGACCCTGGGACTGAAGGGACACCTGAAGGACCCGCCGTCTCCTCCATAGCGAACCCTTGCACCGCCGACTGTAATGACTCCGTCCCCACCCCAGCCAACGCCCCTTGTGTCTCCGGGGAGTCCTTGATCTCCATCTGAGATTCTACCGCAGAGGAAAGAGAAGCACAGCCATGGCATATACCTGACTCAGCCACCGTGCCTCTCTGCATGCCACAAACTACAAACTGCGGCCGCGATGCCATACTCCTGCCAGAGATCCTAACCCCTCTTCACTGGCCCCAATGGCCTGGGATTCTCCTGCTTTTGATTATATTTTCCTTTTTCTTTTTTTTTTCTTTTTTAAACGTGAAGGAAAGAAACCTCTAACCTTGAGCTTAACCTCTTAGCGCTAACCCAGAGAACGTCAAGGAGCCCTAAGCCTGCTGAAAAACACCAGCCTAACTCCCCCCTCCCCTAAGAGGGGATTCTACGCCGAAAATTATACCAAACCAAATAAACAAAGAAAAAAAAACCTAAGGACTGCTGCCCAGACCTAACATAAAGAGAGAAATAACGAAATGAACCAGATAAGCAGAGATTCACGAGTTCTCCTCTTGCCCGACAGCCTTGCGGTCCGTGTTAAAATGGCCGCCGCCGCTCCGGAGAGGCTGAAAACAGAAAGGGCACCAAACAGCTCTGCTACCCTATAGTAACGTGTCCTGCCTATCCGCCCAGCGTCCGGCGCCCCAACAGCCTGAACCCGGTTCCCTAACTACCGGGCAGGTCTGCGGGACAGACCAGGATGTCTTCCGGCGATCTGCCACTCGCCCGTACAGCAAGAGCCGCTTTAGGCGCTGCTCGCGGTGGCACCGATCACCACTCGACTCACTGCAGCTGCGTTTCCTCAAGCAGGACAGAGTCGGCGTGCAGGGATCGTTAGCCAGGAGGCTCTCCCCCGGAAATTCTGGGAGGAGAGAGACCCGGTTCCGGACTACACGGCTTTTAGAAAGGTAGGGAGCAGGCAAGAACGTATCTTGTTCCCCGCCCCCCCTAGTCTTTTTTTTTTTTTTTTTTTTTTAAAGCCACAACACTCAATTTCCCTGCCTTTGTAAAAAAAAAAAATCAAACTAGAAGAAATCAAACTAAAACTAGTCTATACTACAGATGCCTTATCTGTTCCTCCAGTGAGCCCAACCTGAGCTCACAACGTCCTCCTGCTGCAAGGAGACTAGTCACACTGGGGCTGATGGGAGTTCCAGCAGGCTATATGCAGTGACGTCAGAGTTTTGACATGCCAGTCTCAAAAGCTGCAGGAGGAGGTTGACAACCCAGAGGTAGAGGACTGAACTGGAGGAACGATAAGGAATGCTTTTTTAAGATACAAGATGGAATAATTTGCAAAATAGTTCAGAACTTAGTATTAGGCTGACCAAGTCAGAAAACATTTGGGTGGGAATTAGTAAAAATTGATACCTTCAGATGGTATTGCAGTTCCCATAGATTCTCCAAATATGTTACCTTGCAGAACATACTAATAAAAAAACTAAGAAATGTTTAAAATGATATCTACCCCCAATTAACACACTTCAACAGATGTCACTTCTGCGAATATAAACACTATAGAGTTATTTTTGCAGACTTCAGTCTCTAGCACTGCTTTGTTGGTTATATTAATTCTACAGATAAACACATATGTATTTATAATCGTACTTCAAAACCGGGACAATTTTTAAATTTTAAAAAAAAAATCCATATTTTTCCAGATGTTTTACGATCACCTGAACCCAACATCACAGACTTTGCATTTGTATCAAGATGTTTAGTGTTCTTGTGGCATTCTGGTATGTGTCATTTGCATACATTATCCTCTAAAAATAGGTTTCACTATTTTTTGTGTGTCATTTGCATACATTAAACACATATCTCTTTTGACCTGGAAAAAAGGCATGGATGTTCCGAATTGTAACAAGAAGGGCCTATAATGGTTACATAAGAAAAGAAAAGCCATGATGAGTCAGAACAAGGTCCATCAAGCCCAGCATCCAGTCTCTGACAGTGGCTAGTATGGGTAGCAAGTACCCAGCAGATCCCACAAAGTAGATCCATTTCCCATAGTTCATTTGCAGAGATAAACAAACAACTTGCTCTCCCAAGTCTGTCTGGTCCAATTTTTTTAAAATCAATATTTTATTAAATTTTTCAAAAACAATTACACATGACACCTTTTTCTCACAAACTCTTCTCCCAGACAGGTATAACAATCCCATTTAATAATTTCCAAAGCAAGTAACATAAGCTGTTCACTTTTGAGACCAATTAACATAACAGGCCCAAATCTTATTGAATGTGCCCATTTGAACTATTTTTAGTGCCATCAATTGACTTAACAGAAAAAATAGAAATTACACTTACCTGGTAATTGTTGTTCCTGGAGGAACTCCAGTTTAGTCCTCTACCTCTGGGTAGTGAACCTCCTCCTGCAGCTTGGAGACTGGGCATGTAAAAACTTGAGACATCACTGGATGTAGCCTGCTGCCATCTCCCATCAACCCCAGTGAACTATTGACAAAGCAGACTCATAGGAGCAACAAATAAGTAACTATACTTTAAAATCAACTGCATCAATAACGATTAACTGTAAAATTAACTAACCGCGCAACTAGAGAAAGTACCAAAAAAATCTTGTTTGTTTTTTTTTGTTTTTTGTTTTTGTTCTCATGGCGTTTCTTATTGTTTTACTTCCCTGAGCCACCCCCTAAGCACTTGAGAGAGGGAAAAATAAGCACAGACATTAATACTCACTGCGATCCAGGCCACGAAAGCTTTCTGCTGTTCCTTCGGAACTGATGCTCCTCCCCATCTGAAAATGAACTCTGAAGAATACCCCACTGGGCGGGAATGAGGACTAAACTGGAGTTCCTCCAGGAACAACAATTACCAGGTAAGTGTAATTTCTATTTCCTGATCGCCCCTCCAGTTTAGTCCTCTACCTCTGGGATGTATCAGAGCAGTAATCACTGGGAGGGTCCCTTCCATCTGGATTGCAACACCGCCAACCCAAAACAAGCATCATTCGCCGCCATAACATCCAGCCGGTAGAGTTTGCTGAAAGTATGAAGAGAAGACCAAGTGGCTGCTCTACATATCTCTACTGGCGAAACTAAGCTGTGTTCCGCCCATGACGTCGCCTGCACCCTAGTAGAGGGGGCTCACAACCCCATCGGTGCCTGCTGCCCTTGTAAGAGATAGGCTGACGCAATTGCTTCCCAGATCCATCTGGAAATAGATGCCTTAGCCGCCGCCTCCCCTTTACGGGGGCCTCCGAACAGTACGAACAGACGGTCAGACTTACGAAAGACCTCTGAAACCTTTAAGTAGTGTAATACTCTCTTCACGTCCAAACGCCAAAGACAACAGCCCGGTCTGCTCTCCTCTGCGGAACTTAAAACTGGAAAAGACACAGCTTGATTCAAGTGAAACGGAGATACCACCTTAGGTAAAAATGAAGGAACCGGACGCAACACCAACTTTTCTCTAGAAAAGGACAAAAATGGCTCCCGACACGATAATGCCTGCAGTTCCGAAACTCTCCACACTGAACAAAGTACCAAATTAAGATCCCATGAAGGTACCAATATTCTGTGAGCGGGCCGTAGCCGAGACACCGCCTTAAGAAAATGCACCACGTCGCTGTAACTCCCCAGAGCCACACCTTGGATCTTACCTCTATAGCATGCCAGCGCAGCCAACTGCACTGTTAAGGAACTGGCCGCCAGGCCTTTCTCAAAGCCATCCCGCAGAAAACTTACCGACACTGTAGCGGCCCGAAGTTGTTTCCGCGAACACCAGTCCTCAAAGATACACCATATGCGAATACATACAAGGGAGGTGGATTTTTTCCTCGCTCAAAGCAAGGTCGCAATAACCGCCGCCGAGTAGCCCTTCTTCCTTAACCTTGTCCTTTCAATGGCCAAACCTTAAGCGAGAACCGATCCACCTGAGTCATGCGGAGTGGACCCTGCAGTAGCAGGTCGTCGCATAGTGGCAATCTCCAAGGGTCTCCGTCCAGCAACCAAATGAGATCGGCATACCACGGCCTCCTTGGCCAATCCGGAGCCACTAACAGCACCCTTCCACGATGGGCTTCGATGCGCTGAACCACTCGTCCTATGAGCGCCCATGGCGGGAACACATAGAGGAGACCCGATGTCAGCCACGGTTGAATCAGAGCGTCTATCCCCTCTGACATCCATTCTTGCTGCCTGCTGTAAAAGCGACTTGTCTTTGCCGAAGAAAAGGTCGCCATGAGGTCCATAATTGGCGGACCCCATCTGCAGACTATCTGAGCAAACACCTGCGGATGGAGCTTCCACTCTCCGGCATCCACCCGGACCCTGCTGAGAAAGTCTACCGTCACATTGTCCTGACCTACAATGTGAGCTGCTGAAATGGCTAGGAGGCAAGGTTTTGCCCACTCGAACAACGCCTCTGCTTCCTGTGCCATGGCCACACTTCCCGTGCCCCCCTTGCTGGCTGATGTAGGCCACCGTCGTGGAATTGTCAGAGAACACACGAACGGCCTGGCCCTTCACCATGGCCTCGAATGTCTGAAGCTCCAAGACCACGGCTCGCAACTCAAGCCAGTTGATGGACCATTCGCTATCCTCTCCTGACCAGACCCCTTTTGCAACCAGATCTCCTTAGTGCGCCCCCCAACCTGCGAGACTCGCGTCTGACAACAGCGGAAGCCACTGCAGTTGTTCCAAGGGTAGACCCGCTGCCAGGTGTTGCGGCACCATCCACCACTGAAGGGACTTCCAGGCTCGGAGCAGACAAGGGAGACGCTTGCTCAGTGAATCGTTCTGATGAGACCAACGGCTCAACAGCGCTTTCTGCAGTGACCGCATGTGAAACTTGGCCCAAGGCACTACCTCCAAGGTCGCTGCCATTGTGCCCAGCACCCGAAGGTAACTCCAGGTCGATGGCGCCGGAGTGGACAGGAACCGGCGCACCAGCTGTTGGAGCGCTTGAGCTCTCCGTTTCGGCAAGAACACCGCTCCCTTCTGGGTGTCGAAATGCACCTCAAGGTATTCGAGAACCTGCGATGGGCTCAACCAACTCTTGGCCGGATTGACCACCCAACCGAGACGTTGTAGGAACTGCACCACCTTGTCCATAACCTGCCTGCTCTCGACCTCGGACTTCGCCCGAATCAGCCAGTCGTCAAGGTACGGGTGCACTAATACGCCATCCTTCCGCAACGCCACCACTACCACCACCATGACCTTTGTGAAGGTGCGCGGCGCCGTTGCCAGACCAAAGGGCAACGCCTGAAACTGGTAATGCCCCCAAGGCAAGGCAAACCTGAGAAACATAAGAACATAAGATATGCCATACTGGGTCAGACCGAGGTCCATCAAGCCCAGTATCCTGTTTCCAACAGTGGCCAATCTAGGTCATACGTACCTAGCAGTATCCCCAAAAGACACAGGTTCCACAATGCTTTGGTGTGCTTCCCTGATAGGAATGTGCAGGTAAGCCTCAGTGAGATCTAGCGACATCAAGAACTCTCCTTGCCGCACAGCCACAATGACCGACCGTAACGTTTCCATGCGAAAATGCGGGACTCGAAGACATCGGTTTACCCCTTTGAGATCCAAGATAGGCCGAAGGGATCTGTCTTTCTTTGGCACCACAAAATAAATGGAGTAGCGACCTGTGCCGTATTCTGCCAGGGGCACTGGCAACACTGCCCCCAACAGCAATAGCCGATCGAGCATCTGGCGAACTGCTAGAGTTTTGTGGCAGCCCTTGCAGGGCGAGAGAAGAAACGAATCTAGTACCGGCATAGCCGTCTCGAATAATTTCCAACACCCATTGGTCGGACGTTATTTGGGTCCAGGCCTGAACGAACTCCCGAAGCCTCCCTCCTATCGGAGTAGTTCCCACCTGAACCCGCCTCACTTCATTGTAGCTTTTCCGAGCTGTCCCCGCTCAGGCGGCTGCGAAACATCGACCTGCTCCTTGAAACCCGCGAAACCCCTGGGCTCTCGAAGCGAATCTTCCTCTCTGAAAACCTCCTAACCGAGAAGCACGAAATCTCTAAACTGCCCTCTCGAAGTCGAACCAGACTTTCCCGGTTTAGGCTTGTCCTCGGGAAGCCTACCCCCTTTGGACTCTCCCAAGTCCTTAACCAGTTTGTCCAGATCTTCCTCAAACAACAGCTGGCCTTTAAAAGGCAGTTTACTGAGATGGGCCTTAGAGAAACCATCGGCCGCCCAATTCCGTAGCCACAAAGACTGCCGGGCGGCCACCAATGAGGCAATACCATTTGCCAATGCCCTGATAAGGTCATAATGCACATCTGCCAGGTATGCCGACCCCGACTCGAGTCGTGTGACTTCCATCAAACTCTCTTGTTCCATTTGGTTAGCCTGCCTTAAATGCTGAAACCACCGGAGACAAGTTCTGGCCACCCAAGCCCCACATATGGCCGCTTGCAAGGCTAATGCATTAGTCTCGAAAGCTTACTTCAAGAAACCATCCACTTTATTTATTTATTTACAATTTCTTCTATACCGCACTATTCGGCATCACTATTCGGCAAGGATGTGAACAGGATGGAGTCGGTGCAGAGGGTGGCTACTAAAATGATCAGTGGGCTTCATTATAAAGCATATGAGGACAGACTTAAGGATCTTAATATGTACACCTTAGAGGAAAGGCGGGATAGAGGTGATATGATTGAGATGTTTAAATACCTCCGTGGCATAAATGTTCAGGGAGAGAGCCTCTTTCAATTGAAAGCAAGTTCTGCTACGAGGGGACATGGGATGAGGGTGAAGGGAGATAGATTCAGGAGTGATATGCAGAAATATTTCTTTACGGAAAGAGTAGTGGATCCATGGAATAGTCCCCCAGTGGAGGTGGTAGAGATGAGGACAGTAACTGAATTCAAAAAAGCATGGGACCAACACAGAGGATCTCTAAAGGTAAAAAGTGGACTGTTGTAGTTGTTGATATGGAAGGACAGACTAGATAGGCCATGTGGACTTTTTCTGTCATCATGTTTCTATGTTTCTATCAGCGCGGTTTACATGGAACATAACAATCAGGCGGGTACATAAGTCTGAGTTTACAATTAACAGGAGAGCCAACTTGGATAACTAAAGATAACTATTTACAAAAAACTTTCCGGTCTGGAGGCGAGCCAGCGGGAAGCCAGCATGGCCGCATAGGAGCGATCCTCCCGGTTGATGACATCTAATTCAGCTCCTCGCCGGTGATATTGCCCCCCCAGGTCAGAGATTCAGCAACCGGATAGTGAGAGAGCATGTCAGGAGGCAAGCAGACGCGATTGGAATTTGCAGGCTCGACGACTGCAGGCTCTAAAAGATCCAAAACGGATCCCCTTTCGCCGCACAAAATGGCGCCTGTACAAGACCAGCCAGAGGGCATCAAGGAGCTACTGCAAGAAGTAAGGGCTGTTAGGGCCCGTGTGGAAGCGAATGGCGACTCCCTCGCCGAGCTGCAGTCTGATATGAAAGCCCTGGGCACGCAGCTACAGACGCTCACGGTCCGAGTGGAAGTTATTGAAACCACGGCGGCGGCACAGGGTGAGCAGCTGAAGAGTTTTGCTGCGGCGGCCCGTAAAATAGACTGGCTAGAGCGCAATCTTGAAGATATGGGAAATAGGGCCCGCCGCAACAACGTGCGCATACTAGGCCTGCGGGAGGGTGTGGAAGGGGGCGACCCGGTTCATTTCCTGGAGAACCTCCTGCCTAAATTGCTTAAGCTTGACCTCCAGTTCCCGCTGGAAATTGAGCGGGCTCACCGTATCCCGACAACTATGGTTAAGCAGAATGCAAGGCCAAGACCCATGATTCTGTGCATCTTGAGGTACCAGCAGGTTCTGCAAATCTTTGAAGCCGCTAGGAAGCAGCAACCGATCCAGCATGAGGGCCAAAGAGTGGCTTTCTACGCGGATTTTTGCAAGCACACTGTTGACAAAAGAAGGCAGTTTCTCGCCATGCGACCGAGGCTACAGCGCCTGCAAGCCCGCTACGGTCTCTTCAATCCTGCATGGTTTAAAGTCACATTAAATAACGTTACCAAATCGTTTGAGGATCCAGCGGCTTTGCAACAGTTCGTGGAGGATCAGAAGGCATTAGCGATGCAACTAACTTGATCTGGCCTGTGAACTTGTCTTATATCATCTTGGTCTGCGGGTTTGCCTTGGGCCAGGACCAGTGATGCGGAGATTAATATCCGGAGCCCGCAGCGCTCAGACAGCGATAGTTTCCCGCTGTGTCTCTGACGGGCTGGAGGGAGGTACTCCAGGAGGGGGCAATGTTGGCTGGTGGGGGGGGGTTATTATCATTAATATTTTATTATCAACATTTTGTTATTACTAATGTTTTGATTTTACTTGTAAGTGTATTCAACCGGGCTGCGCTATGCTGTAATAGTGCTTTTGCTGTCTCGCCCAGATTTTTTTTGTTGTGGGATTGGGTGGAAAGGCTCTCTGGGGGGTTATGTATGTTTGGCGCTTTATTTTCTTAAGATGAATGCTGCTGTTAATCTCCCTTGTAGAGGTTGGTATGGCTAAACTGTTAAAGATATTATCTTTGAATGTCAAAGGCATAAACTCCCCGATAAAACGAAAGAAGATTATGGCCTACTGTAAGCGTCAGAACGCTGACATTGTTCTCTTGCAGGAGACTCACTTGTCCTTGAAAGAGACCTCCAAATTGGAGAGCAAGGTGTATCAGTTAGTAGGCTCCTCTCCAGCAGCCCATAAAAAAATGGTTTGGCCACCCTGACCAAAGCCTCGTTGAGTTGTAAGATTATTCGGGCTAGCAATGATGAAGAGGGGAGGTGGGCGAAATCATTGATATCGCTGGGAGATGTCCAGTTACTACTTATTAACATATATGGGCCCAATAGAGACGACCCTGTGTTTTTCTGTAATTTGAATGAGAGCATACAGAGGGAGGGCGAGCCTTTTATTCTCTTGGGTGGAGATTTCAATCAAGTGAGGGATGCCCTGATAGACCGGACCCCGGGGAGGGTCGAGCGCCCATCTCGGGCGAGTGCGGCGATCTCAGCTCTCATGGAAGCATGTGGGCTGGTGGACATCCAGCGGTTGCTCCATCCGAGAGATAAAGACTACTCCTTCTTTTCCCCTACACATAAATCCTCGTCTCGTATTGACTTCTTCTTAATATCTAAGACCCTGGTCTCGGATAGCTGTGCGGCAGAAATTCTAAGTGTTACAGTCTCGGATCACGCAGCTATCACGGTCACGGTGGAGGTTCCAGATATTGAGAAGCCTCGCCCAACCTGGTCTTTTAGCAGAACCCACTTTTCAAGAGGAGATAAAGGCGACCATTATTTCTTATTTTCGAGAGAACAAATTGGGAGAGTCGGCTAGCTGGGCTTGGTGGGAGGCCTTTAAGGCCTCGTTGAGGGCTTCAATTACTAGTTTTCAGATCAACGAGTCTAAGCGGCGCAAAGCCCACTTAGTGGCTTTGGAAAGTCAGATTTAGGCGGGTGAACGCTTGTGGTGGAGGCAGCCGGCACCCGGCCTCCTTATACGATTGCAGAGATTGCGTTTCCAATACAACGAAATCCTCAGCTCGGAGGTGGAGCAGGTGATGCTCCGGCAGGCAGCCAGGTACCATGTAGAACAGAATAGGGCAGGTAGGCTGCTGGCCAGTTCCGCCAGAGGCCAGCGCTGCAAGTCTCGGATTGCAGCTATCATAGACAGTCAGGCAGTGCGGCAGACTAAGAATGCCAGTATAGTTGAGGAATTCTCTAAATTCTATCAGGCCTTATATTCATCAGAGACGCAGGTTGAACTGAAAGATTTCCAGCAGTTTGTCGATAAGCTAGACCACCCAGTACTGTCTGCGCAGCAAGCTGTGAATCTCGGGAAACCCATATCGGGGGATGAGCTTAACATTGCAATTAAATCTATGCCTCAAGGGAAAGCTGCAGGCCCCGATGGCATCCCCTCTGAATTTTATGCTGTCTTTGGAGTTGAACTGCAACCTTACCTGTTAGAATACTATGAAGAGTTAGGGGAGAGTCAAGGTCAGACTGGTCTATTCTCAGATGCCATTATAACTGTCCTTGAAAAGCCCGGAAGAGATCCCGGCTATGTGGGCAATTATAGGCCCATCTCTCTTCTAAATGCAGACTATAAAATTTATGCAAGCATTTTAGCGAAGCGGTTGTCGGCACTTGTAGGAGAGGTGGTGCACCCAGACCAGTGCAGCTTTGTGCCTGGGCGATCCACTTCGGATAATGCCCGATTGCTTTGTAACCTACTCGACAGGGCAGCGGTGGTACCTAGTCCTTATGTGGCCCTTTCCCTTGACGCGGAGAAGGCCTTCGATAGATTGGAGTGGCCTTTTCTATTTTTCATCTTAGAATGGTTTGGACTCGGAGAGGGGTTCATTAAAAAAGTCCAGGTGTTATATGCCAACGCGACAGCGCGTATAGCGGCGAATGGTGTCCTGTCTTGCTCTTTCTCATTGCATAGAGGCACCAGGCAGGGTTGCCCTCTTTCCCCCCTGCTTTTCAATTTGGCAATGGAGCCGTTGCTTCTTGCGCTTCGACAGCATAGCGGTTTAGAAGGTATCGTCGGGGGGGGGGGTCGACGGTGAAATTATCAGCATATGCTGACGATTTGCTCCTATTCGTACAGCCGTTTGAAATACCCGTAGTATTAGACCTGATAGAGTCTTATTCTACAGTATCTGGCTATAAAATTAATTGGAGCAAGTCGGTGGCCTTCCCACTTCATAAGGTTACTACTTCTGCAGAGATGGCCAGTTATCCTTTTAAATGGGAGGCGGATTGTATAAAGTATCTAGGTGCTTGGTACTGTTCCTCCGCAGAGCGTATGATTCAGAAGAATGTCGAGGAGTTGATGCAGGTGATACAAGGAAAGACTTTAGGGTGGTCTATTCTCCATTTTTCCTGGTGGGGCCGGCTGGAGCTTATCAAAATGATATTGGTGCCAAAAATTAACTATGTGTTGGGCATGCTCCCTATTCTTTTACCGCATAGCATATTTGCCAAATTGGAGAAGTGCCTTGCTAGCTTTTTGTGGAAAGACGCGCAGCCGCACATTGCCCTTCGGAAGCTTAAGGCCGCTAAGGATGAGGGAGTTGTGCAGTTCCCAGATATCTATTTATATCATCAGGCCCTATTGCTGAAGCAAGGAGCCCTGTGGCTTGAGTCGGGGGAGCTAGCAATGCGCCCAGCATGGTTAGAGTTCGAAACGGGGGTAGCTGCACCGTACCCCCTGACGTCGTTATTAGGAGCCTTACAGCCCGACTGGCTTAAAGCGGGGGGTG
This sequence comes from Ichthyophis bannanicus, assembly GCA_033557465.1. Taxonomy (NCBI): domain Eukaryota; kingdom Metazoa; phylum Chordata; class Amphibia; order Gymnophiona; family Ichthyophiidae; genus Ichthyophis; species Ichthyophis bannanicus. The sequence continues at coordinate 449,100,848 of CM066032.1, forward strand.
CCATTAAGGCGACACAGGAAGCTTACCTGAATTTGGTCCGGAGGTTGGGTAAAGACAGTTTGCCCTCGGGCGCGTCTCCGTTATGGTGGAATCCTTTGTTCCGAATCCGTGGCAAGACGTTCGCTTGGAAGGCTTGGCAAGAGCGAGGAGTATGGAGGCTTGGCCAGCTGGTTGGGCCGAGTGGCTGGAAGAATTTCGTTGTATTGCAGTCCGAATACTCCCTTCCGGACGCCAATTATTTTAAGTGGGCACAGCTCAAGCATTGCATTACAGCCTCTCATATCCAAGTGCGGGAATTGGCAGGGGAGAGTGGGTTGTTAAAGGCGCTTCAGGGCACAATTGGGCAGCAGGGTGCCCTCTCCAAGCTTTATGCATCCCTCCGGGATAGTGTCTCGCAGAGGCTGCTGGGATTAGTGAGAGTTTGGGAGTCAGATGCGTCTGGCCCGGTTCCCGCGGGCACTTGGAAGCTCCTATGGGGTCCTGTAACAAGGGTCTCTAGGTCGGCAGCTCTTACACAGGCACTATATTTTTTCGCTCATAGGGCTTTTATAACCCCAGCGAAGCTGGCCAAATGGGATAAGGGGGCTTCTGGTAAATGTTGGTCCTACCAGTCCAGTGAGGGTACATACTCGCATATGTTCTTTGAGTGTCCCTTTGTCCAGAGTTTTCTGAACCAGGTTTGGGGGAGAATCAGTTCCATCCTAAAATTGTCCCACGGGCTTACTTGGAGAGGGATGTTTTTGAGATCCCTGGCGGTGTGCCCGGCGATGGGTCACGGGGAACGTTTCCTATTAAACTTCATGTTGGCCATTGCGATTAAGCAGATTTTGGCAAACTGGAAATCTTTCCCGAGGCTCAGTCTGGCGCACTGGTGGAATTCGGTCTGTCAGTACTCCAAATATGAGAAGTTATACAGTAAACTATATCGCCCATGTGACGTTGAGCTAAACTTCAGAAGATGGGAGATATTGGATCGATATATTGCGTGTTCCAAGGTTGTCTTGTAGGTGCACCATTAAAGCCTGATGTTGTGGCCTATCCGCCAGCCCGGGGGCGCCTGAGGGCGATCTGGGCTTGCGGTTGCTTGATGCCCAGAGAGCCAGGTGGGGGGAGGGGCGGGAGGGAACGGGACTTCTGTAGTGGTTGTATTGTTATGTAGAATTGTTAAAGGTTGAATGTCTTCGTGTGTTTTTTATTCTTTGTTTTTGAAATGATAAATAAAGCTTTAAAAAAAAAAAAAAACCCAACTTTCCGGTCTTGCACATCCTTCAAGGCCGCACTACCTTCCACTGGAACTGTCGTCTTCTTTGTAACCACGGACACCGCCGCGTTGACCCGTAGAGAACGGAACCTCTCTTTATCCTTGTCCACCAAGGGATATAGCCTTCTCATGGTCCTGACTCCCCACAGGCCGATTTCGGGTCCTGAATCATGCGGTCCACCACTCGATGTACCGGAAAGACCACCTGAGACTGTCTCACTGCCTGATCGGATCTTCGACCTCCTCCTCCTCAGCCGGCTGGGCCATAGCGAGATTGAGTGCCTGAAGAGATTCTGTAATAAGGGCCACCAACTCCTCCTTACGAAACACCCGTATAATTTTCGCCTGATCCTCAGGCTCCAGTATCTCTCCTTACTCCAGGTCGTCTCTGTTGGACTCGAGGTCAAACTCCGTGTCATCTGCTTCTTGCCCTTCCACACTGCCCTTCCGGCAACACTGGAGCTGAAGGCCGACCCCTTTTTGCGGGTCTCGGCCCCGAACTGGGACCCTCGCCCAGCTGAGCCTGCTGCTGAACTGGAGTCAGCAGCAAAGCTTCTGGCCCCTTGTCTTGCCGTCGCATACAGAAAGCCTGATGCATAAGAAGCACAAAATCCAGGCAAAAATCCCCGAGGGCTGCCCCGGCAGGTACCGTCGGGGAAACGCCTGCCGCCGCCATAGGAAGTTCCAACCCTGTGCCGGACGGCGTACTTAGCAAGTGCTCACCTTCACCTGCTACCTCGAGGATATCCTGGGCTGCGTTGTCCATTTGCTTTTCCACGATGGTGGAAACCATAGCGCAGCCCAGTCAGATGCCGGTGTCTGCGACTGTGCCTCTGCGCGATCCACAAACAACGCACTGAGGGCGAGCTGGCATGAGCAGAACAAAGTGACAATAACACAGACCCCTTTTTATTTTTTTTTCGCCTCTCTGACGTATATTTACTTATTATTCATCTCCTCTGTAAAAGCTATAACAAAGAGGACTTCCAGTCACAGGGCCTAGCATCAAAAACGTGAAAAATAAAGAAAGAAAAGAAAAAGGGGACCCGGCATCTCCCCGGGAACCCCTCCAACTGAGCCCCGGATTATCCGGCCTGCAATCCCGATCAGGCCGCAGTGCAGAGCGCACCACGCGGCTGCACGAGCTTTCACAAAATGGCCACCAGTGTAAAAGCACCTTGGCGCCAAAACCGCCGTGGTACTCACACCTGCTCCAGGGACCCACTTTCGGCCTGCCGGACGTTGCTGTGTCCCGGTCTGGTCTGGGAGCCCCCCAGAACCTACCTTTAAATGTCTACCCTGCCAGCCGTGATGTCGCTCAGCACAGAGAGCGACGCTCGCAGCAAGAGCAAGTCTGCCGGGTGGAGCACTGAGTGTTGACAGATGGCGCGCTGCGGATAACCCCAGCCAGCGAAAAGTGAGACTGAACTCAGCAGAGCTCTCCCCTGTACCATCCAGGGGGAGAGATCTGTGTCCACCGCTGATCCGGCCAAGGCAGAGAAGTAAAGCAAAGACAGAAAGGCAAGCGTCTTTTTAAAAAAAAAAAAAAAAAAAAAAAAAAGACACAGTACCCTCAGGGAAACCAAAATAAAATAAGATACAGGGGAACAACGGAATTTGAAATTTGGGAAACTAAACTACACTATGCTGCTCCTGATCTGTTCCTAGAATGAGCCAAGCACCTAGGCTCACTAAGTCCTCCTGCTGCATGGAGACTGGACACACTGGGGTTGATGGGAGATGGCAGCAGGCTACATCCAATGATGTCACAAGTTTTGACATGTCCAGTCTCCAAGCTGCAGGAGGAGGTTCACTACCCAGAGGTAGAGGACTAAACTGGAGGGACGATCAGGAACAGTCTGTATGTAGTCTGTTCTGAAAATTCAACATAGAGGGGACCAGTAGCTGCCATCAAGCCCAGGCCACCTCACATCTAGCTGCCATAATACAGCAAATGATCAAATTCCTGGTCCATTTGTCCACTCTGTCAGGTAAACAGAGCAACAAGTAAACAACTGGCTCAAGGGGAAGCTCTGTCCTAGTCAGAATCAACAGCAATGTTCAAATATTTTTCTGAAAGTCCTTTAGTCTGATTGGACAAGCCCACCAGATACAAAATATATCACCAATCATGCCGCAATTCCTCCAACATAATAAGTGTGAGACTTATAGGGTCCGATATTCAAAGGGCAGTTACACAGTTTACAGCCCCGATTATGGCCCTTATGTGCCTGATGCTAACCACTTAGCATCGGAACATGGTGGGGGCGCTCCGGGGAGGAGAGGGGGTAGAGACGATCGATAACAGGGCAGCAGCAATATTGCATGCTGCCCGGTTAGCTACCTGCACTTAAAAGATAGGCAAGAAAAAAACCTTGCCTATCTTTTAGGCGCAGGATCTAACAGGACAGCATACAATATTGCTGCTGCCCGGTTAGCTACTGCGGCCTCCGGCATGTGTGGCAATCCTCAGATTAAATATCCAGGGTTAGGGGTCGGTGGGCATGGCTATGCGCGCCATAGTGGCGCATAGCCTGCCCGTGAATATCCAGTCCATAGAGTTTTTGAAGTTTGGCAGGCATCAGAAAGCAATTTAGTAAGCCTTTATATCCATTCTCCATTATATTTGCTGATATCAAGATTTGAGAGATATTAGCTACTATTTTTAGCTATTCTTGTAAAAAATTAAAAGTGCTCTTCCCGTTTAATCATATAGGAAAACTTTTCAGCAGGACATCTAACTAAACATTTATAGGTGAAAATCAGCATTTTTTTCTTTTTTATTCCATATGTACCCCTTCAGTAATAGCTCAAACCCAGGGGGTAGGTTCTGCAACTCTTGCTGTACCATCCCATCCTTGAAGAAAATAGCAAAATTGCATATACACATAGAAATCCCTCCCTAAGTGTCTCAAAATGATGTAAGGTTCCCTCAATGAAAATTAAAATAAATAGGTCAATACTTTCTGTTGCCATTTCTTAATAAGGCGTATTTGATGCTCCTAGAAGCAGCTTCCGCAAGGGAGCGATTTTCATCATCAAGGAGTGACCTTCCCCTCCCCATCAGGACTCGTTACTACTACTACACTGAACATTTGTATAGCGTTACAAGACATGCGCAGCACTGCAGGGACACATGTCAAAGACTGTCCCTGCTCATCAGAGCTTACAATCTAGTTAAGACAGGCAACACAGTAGCTGTAGACATGGGATATATCTAGGGAGAATGGTAAGGAAACACAAACGAGATCAGGTTAGTCAAGATCCGAAAGCAGCAGCAAAGAGGTGAGTTTTCAGCCTGGATTTGAAAAAGGTCAGAGAAGGCACCTCTGTCATTACTCACTGTTCCAAATTTTTACTATTTAGTGAAAGGCTCCATTGCTTTAGGAAATCCCACCTTCATGTGACTAAGGTCATTAATTGGGAAAGCCAGATAGTATTTCCTCAAATCAGGAACTCCAAGGCCTCCACCTTTTTTGATAAAATCATTATGCAGCAGCCAACTCTTGGGGGTCTATGCCTCAAGATGAAGGCAAAAAGTTACCTCTTTAAAACTTGATGTTCTCTCTCTGCAGTTGTTACTGGCAAAGCCATAGATTGATATAGGAAGTGCGGGAGAACAGATATCTTCAATATCGCCATATGACCTAGCCAGAATTGATGCCTTCTCTCCCATCTATTCCATGTTAGCAAGCACCCCTTTGATTGAGGGAGGGACAATTAACCTCATAGAACTTTGTCAAATCAGTCACTAACTGAATATCTAAATACTTTGATGTATTAGCCTGACTAAAGGGAAATCTTCTCAAAACGTCCTCTGACCAATCACTAAACAGCGATACATTGAGAAGCTTGGATTTAACATAGTATATGATGGCAGATAATGACCAGCATGGTCCATCAAGTCAGCCCAGTAAGGTGGGTAGAGTAGTTGTACTCACTGCTCTATGTAGGTCATCCCCCTCTATGCCTTTATTTAGGGTTGTACCCACCGCTCCATGCACTATGCTTTTGTTTAGGGGTTATATCCACCGCTCTATGCAGGTCACTCCTTTTATTTGTTGAAGTATAAAAGATATTTAAGTTGTTTTGATTTCATCCTCTTACTATAAAGGGATTCGCTGTGTGTGTCTGTCCCTTGCCATTTTGAATTCTGACTTAGACATGTGGAGGCACATTTTGTCATGTACGTCTCCTGGTTGTGCGGACGCACAGAAATCCGGACGGCCAGGAGATGCAGCCGACTCTGCTCCCATGGGGGCTAGATGTCCCCGCGGGAGCAGAATCGCAGCACAATGGCTGGATGTCCGAAACGTGCCCCTAGTCAGGCACCCCGGATGTCCAGCCACTTACCCAACTACCTCAGTCAGGATCCTCAATGGAGCAATGGCCTCATGCTGCCATGGCATCACGGCTCCATTAAAGAGCCACGATCTCCAGCCGCCACTGAAAAGTTCCTTTCCCCGCAGCTGGACCCCCGATCCACCCTCCCATGGCCAGGGTCCGGCTGCGGGGAACTTCCTGCACCCCTGCCTACCTTTTTCTCTGCCGGCCGCCACCGAAATGCCATGTCCAGGGGGACGTATTCCACCTCTGAGGCAGAATAAGTCACCTGTCTACCCAGCCAACATACAGGGCCAACCTCTGAACAGGTCCTGTACGTCTGGGGAGATGACTCGCCCTCACTCCGCTCCCATCTAAGGCTCCTCGTACAACTCCGATGTCCATAAGGGGGGCCTTTTGCCAGCAGCCGCATTTGCACGAATAGTGGGGATATATGTCCAAGACTGGACATAAATCCCTATTATTCGTGCCACAGAATGACCACCATTGCCTTAACATAGAAACATGATGGCAGAAAAAGACCACATGGCCTATCTAGTCTGCCCTGGAAAACAGAAAGGGAGACTAATCCCCTGCAAAACCACAGAAGCAAAAAAAGAGCAAGAGGAAACTGCCACTTGAGGACAAGAGCTTTATTAAAGTGTCACCACACGTGTTTCGGCTCTGTGACCTTTTTCAGGGGACTTTGACTTTATAAACACACACATACAAACACAAAAAATTATAAATATTTAAACAATAAAACAATACATAAAAGATATATAAAAATATATGTATATGCTAATAAGTGAATATTGTAAAAAGCATATATAATAAAAAAATACCATACATATGATATGTAAAAAATTAATATAAAAATCATAAATAATAAATTACATATTAATAATAGAGGTATGTGATGATTTAAAATTACTTCAATTATATAATGTAATGAATGACATCAGAAAGATGATACATACACCATGTTGAGTACAATAACCTCACCACTAACAGGGAACACTTTTTTGTATATTGAATCATAAGCTACCTTCAGCAAATCTAGAGAGAGCACAATGTAATCTGTAAGCAAGAAGGAGGAGAAGAAATCTCCACCACTAGAGTGCAATGAAAACTGAATTGTAATTGAATGTCCAAAAACAAAAGACATCTATAACTCTGGAAGGAAGAAGGGGAACCCTCATTCAATTACTAATGCAATAGGTATTGTCTAATGGACCATATTATCAATATATATTATTTTATAAAGTAGGAAACATTTTGTCTGTGTATATATTTTCATTTTTTAGCATTTTTAATGATTTTAATATACTATTTTATGGGTCATGAAACAATTTATATTATTTATGTATTTATTTATGTATTTAAATGTGTTTTTTGTCTCAGGTTATAATTAAGGTTCCCCTTTTTTAGATATTTGGTTATTATGTTTTTATTGAACCTATTTATTTTTGTGGTATAGCAATACCACAATGCAGAATAATATATATGTGTCCCTTGGGACTCCCTCAGCCACCCCTCGACCATTGATCAGATAAAAGTAATTTGGTTATTTCTTTCCTCCTGTACTTGTGCAATGAGTTTGTGGGTAATCTAAGTATTCCTTTGTTTTTAGTTTTGGTTTCACTTTGTTGGAATCCTTTCATTATTAATCAATATAGGACAATCATTATATCTATTTATCATTTTTGAAGTAGTGCCTGCCTTTTAATACAAATATAAACCACAATGCAAAAAATGATGTAAACTGAAAATACTAAAAAAATAAATTCACATGTATCTTATATAAATGAATGCACTGTTGTGCATGTGCCACATAGGAAACATTGCATGGGGTCTAGGCAATACCATGGCCTCTTGAATGTCTGTTGAAGGATTGAAAGGAATGTAACAAGTGGTTCCTGAGGTATGTTTATTGGGAATTATATAGGAACACGATGAGGACAAGATTGGAGGGGTTGACGAAACAGCAGCTCCTGTAGGGTTATGTATCTGATTATAGAGGATGCAATTTTGAAGATGTCTACTTCCCCGCTGAACTTGTAGCTTGTTAGCTAGGAAGATCGCATTCAACTATCGGATCTGGTTGCAGCTGCTGGAGGATTAACGTTTTTGAAGATAAGTAATTGTAGACCCTGTTGGGTTGGCGATATGTCTAAGCATTTATTACATGTTTTTCCTTTATAGGGATATACATGCAGTCCCAGCGGATCTTGATGTAGACTGATATATTTGGATCGTCATAATTTGAAAATTAATAAGACGCTTATTTGTATGTGTGGTGTGGAAGTGTATGTTTGTATGATTGGATAAGGAGTTTTGTCCCAGTGATATTTGGTCTGGTTTAATGTTTTTTCAATATGTGTGGAGAATGTTGATGAGAGCATGTCAGGCTTTGGTGACCAATGATGTGAGCGTCAGCTGCTCTTTACAGTGATATTTTCACTATGTGTAAGATATTGAGCTATCCTGAGGTCACTTTGCCTGTGTTAGAATTGTGATTTTGCTTGAGGATTTGTTGTAATTGTCAGTATTGGATTATAAGAGCTTATATCGGTTGGTATGTGCAAAACTAACCCATTTGGAGAAATTGTCCCCTAGGAAAAACTCTATAGTCTTTAAGCTCCTGAATAATATTAGGTAAAGAATCTTTGGGGCGAGTCACAGTAACATGATATCAGCAAATAATGATCATTTAAATTCTTCCCCCTTAATTTGCATCCCCTCATGGCTCTATCAGCTCTGATCTGGGCTGCCAGAGGTTCTAGCGTTAAACAAACAGCAAAGACTAAAGCAGGCAACCCTGACAGGTCCCCCGTGACAGCTGAAATTCTCTGGAGTACCCCCCACCTCACCCCTTGGGGCTTCAAAGAAGAGCCCTTTCCCAAGCCCAAGCCAAAAAGATAGAGCCAAAACCCACATGCTGAAAAACTGATAACAAACGCCCACTCCACCCTCTTATAATGCCTTTTTGGCATCCACAGAGAGAGAGAGTGGGTGTCACTTTCAATTGAGCCCACCACATCAATCAAAGCAGCTTTTTTACATTATCTCCGGAGGGGATAAAGTCCGATTGGTCTCCCCCTATCAATGATGTTAAAAATATATTTAACTGGGGAGCTAGGACTTTGGCTAATCACTTGGCACATATATTCAAAAGGGAGGTGGGACGATAGGAGCTGCATTATGCAAGATCCTTCCCTTCTTTCACAATGACCATGATCGCAACTTCTGATATCAAGAAGCATCTCCCCCGCATTATAGAGTTAAAAACTACAGCCAACAGCCCCACCAAAAATGCTGCAGTTTATAAAATTGTGGGGTCAGTCCATCCAGCCCTGGGGATTTGTCCCTTTTAAACCTTTAATAGCTGTCAATATTTCCTCTCCAGTGATCTCAACATCTAATAACGCTATCTGCTCCTGTCACAAATTTGGTAATTTACCTCTCAAGTAAGCATCTAACCCGTCCCTCATCTGTCTCTTTCTCAAAAGAATAAAGGACTGTGTAAAACTGTACAAAGCACTCCCTGTATACCTGCCCCCTGCCAATCCCCTCCCTTGTTGCACCCACTACCGAGGAAGAAACCTATCACAGTCAAGCTTTTCCCTGTCCCCTGCCCAACTTACACCAATATTACTTTCCCTCCAATCCTGTCCTCATCGTGTTCCTATATAATTCCCAATAAACATACCTCAGGAACCACTTGTTACTTTCCATTCAATCCTTCAACAGACATTCAAGAGGCCATGGTATTGCCTAGACCCCATGCAATGTTTCCTATGTGGCACATGCACAACAGTGCTTTAGCATAAGAGTTTGTTAAAGTATCCAACATGAATTTAAACAAATTCCAAATAATCAGCTTCTCAATGGGAACTCTCTTATTCATTTGAGTCGTTTGCCTCACTGTTGGACTCACCTTTGCCTCGCTCCATATGGTTCCATTTCACTACTAGGGAACCACCAGTAGATCTTCCACTATAACCATGCCCATATCTCCCTGAGAGTCCACTATTTCTGTCTTGTAGGTTCTCCCATCCTTTGCAATAACCAAAGCAAAGGGAAATATCCAATGATATTTTATATTCTCCTCTATCAATTTCCTAGTTATATTTGCCATGTCACGCCACATATTTCTGTGTGCCTGGCGAAAGGTCTTCGATACCAGTCCCATATTATGTCTTTCGGTGTCTTAGCCTTAAGAGAGACTTTCTCTTTAAGGGAAAAGTGATGAAATCAGGTAATGATACTGCAGGGAAAGGCCTGTCTCCCAGGTTCCAAGGACCTATGCACACAGTCAAGTTTTATTATGATGTCTTCCCCTGTTTCTCCACCTTCCTGCAATATATGCTTCACCATCTCTTCAACAGTTCCAAAGCAATAAGCATAAAGAGGTTCATCAGAAACCCACGTGAACCGCAAATTGTTTTGTCTCGAGTGGTTCTCGAGATCCAACTTGGCAATAGCTTTGTCTAGATCCATCATGATCTCATCATGCTAATCTATGCATGCCTCCACTTTATTTTTTATTTATTTATTTAAAAGTATTTATATTCCGCTTTATCCTTGAATCAAAGCGGATTTCACTGTAAACCAATTAAGTAGGGTAGTGCGGAGGTGTCAGCATGCAGTGGTTGTGAAGGTAGTGTTCATGAGTGTGTGGATAGGTAAATCTTGATTTGGGGTGCAATATATACAGGTTGAACTTTCTACATTGGGTTATATACATTTTCATGAGGGTAGTATATACAGGTTGAGCTATCTATGTTGGGCTATATACATTTTAATGAGAGTGGTATGATGTTTTTATGTTGTGGATGTCATGTCTTGTGAGCTCGTTTTGTGGGGTGGTTAGGGTGGATTGGTGGTCTTCACTGAATTGTTCAATGAATAGGGTGGTTTTAAGTAGCTTCCGGAATTCTTTTATATCTGTTGTTGATTTTAGATTATCTGGGAGGACATTCCAGATTGCGGTGGCAGCAAGAGAGAAGGCTCGCATGGATGTGGATTTGTTTGTTCTTGTAAATAGAGTAGGTGTTGGTATATTGTTTTTGGTGCTGTTTCTGTCTGGTCTCTTACTTGTTTTTGTTCCAATGAGTTCCTGCAGTATTCCTGCTGAGATTTTGTTTTTAATTTTGAAGATGGTAAGCGCTGATTTATATTTTGCCCATGAGGGGATTGGTAGCCAGTGTAGATCTTGTAGTATTGGAGTTATATGGTCTTGTGTTGAAGCGCTAGTAATAATGCGGGCAGCAGTGTTCTGGACTATTTGTAGGGGACGGATGGTTTGTTTAGGCAGACCTTGGAATAGTATATTACAGTAGTTCAGCAGAGGTGTAATGATGGCCTGGCATACTGTACGGAAATGTTCTTTATTGAGCAGGGGTTTTAGTCTCCAGAGTGTTGCGAGTTTGAAGAAGGCTGTTTTGGATATCTTGTTGATATACGGTTGTAAGGTGAGTTGCTTGTCTAGAATCACGCCAAGATATCTGACTTCATCTTTTATTGTAATCGGTGTATTGGATATGTTGATAGTAGTAGGAGAAATGAATGTGGAGTCTCTCATGATGATAACTGCTTCAGTTTTTTTTATGCTGATGTTTAAGTTGTTATTTCTTGAATGCAGGTTGATACAGTGGTATAGTCTGGGGAGTCCAGTTGAATAGGGGTATATGCCATGATGTCGTCAGCATATACGGCGTATTACATCTTGTGCTTGTTAAATATTTTGCATATGGGCTGAATATAGATGTTGAAGAGGAGAGCTGATAATGCTGAGCCTTGGGGAACTCCTTGAGTAGTCTTGGAGGGTTCTGAGGTGAGGTTCCCGAGGTGAGGTTCCCAGATTTTACTCTCTGCTGTCTATCTTCAAGGTATGACTGGAACCATTTAATTGTGGTATTTTGTAGTCCAATCTCCATTAGGCACTTCAATAGGATGTGATGGGAAACTGTCGAATGCTGATGATATATCGATAAATATTAGTAGGAAGCCCTGCTTTATCTTGCCTATTCCTTTGATTATGTTATTGAATAGATGTACGAGTAGTGTCTCAACACCATGTTTTGGGCGGAATCTGTGCTGGTGGGGATCTAGTTGGGCGAATTTGTCAATGTGATCTTGGAACTGTCTCTGTACAATTTTTGTCAGTTATTTTAGCCAGGAATGGGAGCCTGGATATTGGGCAATAGGTTGAAGGGCTGTTACTGTTGGATGAAGTAGATTTAGGAATGGGGAGGATTGTAGATCGCTTTAGTGCTTTTGGCATGTAGCCCTGGGTGAGAGAGGTGCTCACTATCTTTTGGATGAATTTGTTGAGTTCTTCTTTGGTGGATTTAATCCAAGTTATCGGGCAGGGGTCCGATGGAGAGGTGGTGGTGTTTGTTCTATTTTTTTTGTTGATGGAATGCTGAAGTTTTTCCATTGATTGGTAGTTGTAGAGCCATCTGTTGCTAGTGTGTCCATAAGGGGGATGTTCTTATGGTGTGCGTTGGTGCTGTTCTTGGCTGTTAGGTAGTCAGCAAAGGTTTGCGGGTGCATTTTGCTTTCATCTTTCATTGTTGGGTCATTTGTTAGGGTACGAACGATGTTGAAGAGTTCTTTAGGTTTATTACAGGCTTTTAGTACAAGGTTTGTGCGGTATTGTTGTTTATGTTTGTTAGGTTATTGTAATCTTTTTGCATCTCCTGGTATTGTTTCAGTGTTTCTGATTTGTTGCGTCTCCAGCGACGTTCCAGTTGCCTTAGTTTTCTTTTGGATTGTCTTATTGTGTTAGTGTACCATGGTGTAGATCTGGTCCTGTTTTTGTACTCTGCATCCGATGTCAGCAATTTTACTTCAAAGCTTGCAGACCAGTGCATCAATATCAGCACGTACCAACACCATCTCCGATTTCAATTCTTTAAACCACCGCCAAAACTTTCTTGACAATAGTTGCTCTTCATTGCTGGAGTCTCTGTGCCTGAGTCTGGATCAATATAGTCACCATCTTTTTCTCACAAGATGACACAGCAGGCGCCATTTTACCTCCATCTCTCCTTGGTGTAAACAGACCTGAGAATAAGAGAATTTTTTCAGTTCTACAGAGTGTTTCTTGCCCGCCATCAGAAACCCTAGCGGTTTCAACATCTCTCTCAGTGGGATTCGTGCCAAAATAGGATAAGAATAAGGAGAAAAAGTCCACTTTAAAGAGAGAGTCATGCGGAGCCCAGGGCTGAAACCACCACCTGCACTGGTGATGATATTTCCTCTTATCTCTGGCCAATACTGAATATTGAATCCAAGAATACTGAAGGAACTTGGGGATGTTCTAGTGGGTCCACTGACTGACCTTTTCAATGCTTCTTTGGAGTCAGCAGTGGTTCCAGAGGACTGTAGAAAGGCACATGTGATCCCTTCACACAAAAGCGGAAGTAAGGATAAGGTTGAAAACTACAGGCCAATTAGTCTAACCTCTGTGGTGAGTAAATTATTGGAAATGCTACTAAGAGAGAGAATAGTGAGGTTTCTGGAGTCCTATGGGATTGTAGGATCTGAAGCAGCATGGGTTTACCAGAGGAAGGTTTTATCAGACAGATCAGATTGATTTCATTGACTGGGTGACCAGGGAGTTGAACGAGGGAGACCCCTAGAGGTGGTGTACTTATTAATTCACTGAGCAACCTAGGGATAGACTCTAAAGTGACTGATTGGGTTTGAATTTAGTTGAGTGGGAGGTGACAAAGGGTACAGGTAAATGGAGCTCACTCTGAAGAGAAAGAAGTTACCAGTGATGTGCCGCAGGAATCTGTCCTTGGTCCAATTGTTTTTAACATCTTGGTTAGTGATATTGTGGAAGGGCTGTCAGGTAAGATTTGCCTCCTTGTGGACGATAACAAAATCTTCAATAGAGTAGACACCCAGGAAGGAGTAGATAACATGAAGAAGGATCTAGCTAAGTTTGAGGAATGATCAAGAATTTGGCAGCTGAGATTTAATGCTAAAAAAATCCAGGTCATGTACTGTGGGTTGCAAAAATTCAAGGGAGTGGTACTTCTGTCTACGAAAGAAGAGCGTGACCTGAGCGTGATTGTTTCTGATGATCTTAAAGTGGCTAAACAGGTAGAAAAGTTGACGGCAAAATCCAGAAGGATGCTTGGGTGCATAGGGAGAGGAATGGTCATCAGAAAAAAGGAGGCGATAGTGCCTCTGTATAAGTCTCTGGTGCAACCCCATTTGGAGTACTGTCTGTAATTCTGGAAACTACACCTTCAAAAGGATATAAACAGGTTGGAATCGATGCAGAGGGCGACTACTAAAATGGTTAGTGATCTTTGTTATAAAACATAAGATGACAGACCTAAAGATCTTAACATATATACTTTAGAGGAAAGGTGGGATAGAGGAGATATGATAGAGATGTTTAAATACCTCCGTGGCAGAAATGCACAGGAGGAGAGCCTCTTTCGATTGAAAGCAAGCTCTGCTATGAGGGGACAGGATGAGGGTGAAAGGGGATAGACACAGGAGTAATATGAGGAACTATTTCTTTACGGAAAGAGTGGTAGATGCATGGAATAGTAGTAGAGATGAGGACAGTATCTGAATTCAAATAAGCATGGGACAAACACAGAGGATCTCTAAAAGATAAAAAGGGGACTAATGTAGTTGATATGGAAGGGCAGACTAGATAGACCATGTGGTTTTTTTTCTGCCATCATGTTTCTATGTTTCTAAGCAGATTGTAAGCTGTCTTGAGAAGGGACTGTCTTATACAGCGCTGCTTATGCTTATTAGCACTACATAAATGATAAACAGTAGTTGTAATAGTATTAATAATACCATCTCCAACACTGTGCTATGCTTTATAAAATCAGGCTTCTTTGGGGAGGGAAAGAGCAGTGAGATTGAATGCAGCGTCATTTGTAGACAACAGATTACAGCTGTTCTGGTTTGGCTTTCTTCTTCTCTCTCCCATCGCACTTTTAATATATGCTCTGGTGGATCCTCCTCCACTGCTATCTTATTATTGGGCACTGTACCTCAAGTCTCTGTCTTGGAATCTCCTCTTTTCTCTCCATACTCATTCTCCTGGTGCCCTGATCTCCTCCGGTGGTTTTCAGTACCATTTTTCATGCTGATGACTTCCAGATATACATCTCTGCACCTGAAATTTCTCCAGGAATCCAGGCCCAAATTTCAGATTGCTTGTCTGACATTGCTGCCTGCATGTCCCACTACCATCTGAAATTAAACATGGCCAAGGCTAAGATTCTTATCTTGCTCCTAAATCCATCTCCTCATTTCCTCCTCTCTCTATTTCTGTGGATAACACTACCATCCTCCCTCTCTCCTAGGGTCATCTTTGACTCCTCTCTCTCTCTCTCTCTACACATGTCCAACAGATAGCTAAAACTTGTCGCTTCCTTCTCTGTAACGTCAACAATATTTGTCCCTTCCTTTCTGAACATGCTACCAAAACCCTTATCCATTCTCACACCCACGAGAGAGGGATTTTCCATTCTATTCACATCCTCGTAATAGTTTCTGTAGATTGATCTGTTCTTGACTGACTGGGTATGGATGCAGGCTCTGCAAAGTGCTACTTTTGGAGAGATCATCTGGTCAGACCATGCCCCAATATGCAGGATTTTTTTAACCACCTATTCCTCTGGGTGGTGGGTACATTTTTGAATGCTCAAAGATGGCCAGATTGGAGAATATATCAGGTAGTCTATTCAAAATTATGTTTTAATGATACTGAGAAGGTAGAGCCCACTATACTGTAGGATGCTTTAAAAGGCAGCGATATGAGATTTATAATGTGGGTCTCTCGACATAAGAAGCAGAAAAGGCTTCACGAGTTGCAGTTATATGTGACTCTTCGGGACTTGGAGGCAGAATATAAGAGCATGGGGGTGGTGGGGTTGCTGCAAAGCATAAAGATTAAGAATATCCAGAATCTTCAATTGAAAACAATTGATTATGGGCTGCAGTGCCTCTGTCAGCAATATTACAAGTTTGGAATAAAACAGGCAGATTATTGACACAAACTGCGTAAAAAAGCCATCCAAAAATTGCTTGTTTGGATCAAGGATCCACGGCTGCTTTAGTTTTTGAGATAGCCTAATTAAACAATAAATTTGAGTATTATCAGAAATTACTGTATATAAAAGCAATGGTCAAATTCAAGAGAGAGCTATAAAGGATTATCTTGATGGTGTTACTTTACTTCAGTTGGGGCCTGACCAAGTGGAGGGACTGGAAGCAAAAATCTCTTGTATGGAGACTGCTGAGGTGATTCGCAACCTCCCTGTCAGTAGGTCCACATGGCTTGATGTTTTTTAACTCATTTTTATAAAACATTTGCCCCAGATATTATGGGCATTCTGGAGAGACTTTTTAATAACCTGGTCAATCAAGGCCAGCTCTCCAAGGCTATGCTCACTACAGGGATCACTGTGATCTATAATATAGGGAGGGATGAGATAAGCTGTAGTTCATATTGCCCTACCACTGCTTGATTTGATATTAACATTTTAGCCAAGGAACTGGCTTATCAGCTGGTCTTGGTGGTACCCACAATAGTTCATTTAGACCAAACCAGGTTTATTTTCAAGAGGCAGGCAATGATAATATTAAATGGGTGTTGAATATGGTGTGGAAGGCTAGACAGAGCAGTCACCAGGAGAGGCTGCTCTCTGTCAATGGCGAAAAGGCATTTAATAGAGTTCAGTTTTATGTTTGAGGTCATGCATAGGATAGGATTAGACTCTAATTCATCCAGTGGGTTCACACTTTGTACTCTGTGTCTAGGGCGTGGGTGAAAAATTAATGGACATTATAAAGATTTCCTTGGCTTGGATTGTGGGAAGCTGTTTGTTCTCATTATGAAACCATTGGCTCGGGTGATCAGGGCTAATGGCGCAATCATAGGCATGTTGGTGTAGGATACCGACCATGTGACCTCCCTTTTTACAGACGACATTATGTTTACATTGACTAACCAACAGACTTCATTTCCTGAACTACATAGTCAAAGCCCTAACAAAGGAACCCACTTTCCCAGGGCCCAGAGTTCCCATATGCCCGCACACGACAGCGCATCATTTTAGCTCGAAACACAACACTAACAGATTTTTTTTAACAGGGTTTTTTTTATACCGCTTTATCATTTCAGTCAAAGTGGTTTACATTGTAACTTAAACTTAGTAATGCATATTAAACAGGGACATTGATAACCTTCCATTGCCTCAGGAAAAAAAAATCCTCAGGAAAAAAAAATAACTGCAATGAGAGTCTCGGACATCGTCATGTTGCTGGTGACAATCGTAAACGTGTTTAAACTAAATATCACTGTGCTGACTGTGGAAATGTACCTCTCTGTGCTGCACCATGTTTTGCTTATTTTCATAATAATGAAGATCTTAAATAACTTGTAATTTTTATGATCAGTTAAAATTAAATTGAATGTATGCAACTAATAACGATTGCTTTTATAAATAAAGTGCACCTATTTTCATGTTTTTGAGCCTTCAGTTATACATATTTGTGTTGCTGTCTCACTTTTCTATCAAATGGTATATAATACATGACCATAGCAGAAATCACTGTTATAACATATTGAATAAGACAGGTACAATTTTCCTGAGATATGGAAAAATTAACCCGGCTGCAGAATGTGGATTAGAAATTTAAAGGGAGCCTTGATATTAAGACTAATAAGAGAAAATATTTTTTCACTCAACGCATAACTAAACTATGGAATTCATTAATGGAGGATGTAGTAAAAGCTGTTAGTGTAGTTTGTTTTTTGGGTTTTTTTTATAATATTTATTTAAAGTTTTCTTGAACAACAATACATAATATCAAGAAGAATAAACAATAAGCATACTAGAGAAATCCAAGAACAAAAACAGACCCACATAATAAGCCCACATCAAGGGAGAGACACTAACCAATCCAATACAATAAAAAAAAAAAAAAAAAAGAAGAGTATACACCCCATATTTAGGAAGCAAAATAATCAAAACCCACCTACTAATTACCCACAGACTCTTTCTCAACCAAAAACTTTTGTAACTAAGTAACTTCTATATATTCATAAGCCTGTCCCCCAAAAGAAACAATACAGTGACCATGAAACTTCAAGAAAAAAGAAGCCCCCAAACCCACAACACGACATTTCAACTACAGAAATTGCTTCTGCCGAATCTGGGTAGCCCAGCAACATTCAGAAAGTCCTGACGTTTCTGACCACAGAAAGGGGCCTCTCTGTGTTTAAAATAAGCTCACAATACTCATAACTTCACAGACTCAGATCCGAAAGTCACTACTAAAGTGCAGTGCCTGGAAATGATGTCCGCAGAATCTTCCAAAAAAGCAGTTCGATTCTGTCGAACCGAAGGGTCTGAAGGGACAAAGGGATCTTCACCCTTCGGGGAGGAGGAAGAACTAACAGGAAGGTAATACATATGAGAAACTTCTGCATCCCCCACTAACTGCAAAACTTCAGTAAAATACTTTTCAAAAAAATATCTGAGGATAACAAATAGGCAATAGGAAAATTCAAAAAACATAGGGTTTTTTTGCCCTGGAATGATTCTCAAGAGCCTCCAGCCAATAAGAAACAGTAAGAGAATTAAAGCAATATTATCATGGCACGACTGAAACTGAGAGTCAAACCAGGCAGCAAACTTACCAAAAGAACCCAACTGTTTATCAATAACTTGCATTTTATCAACTACTTCATAAGTAAATTTACACAAAGAAGACACAGTAAAGGACAAACGAGAATCAATATTTTGAATAGCTCCCCATATATCCACAAGAGTCACTTCCCCAGAAGGGGGAGAAATATCCGTCCCACCAGAACCCGCCAGATTCACAGGTTATGGGACTGGGGCAGAAGCTTCGGGGGACAGCTCCAACAAAGTGGAAGAGAGAGCTGGCTGGGGAATAGAAGGTGGGGACCAAAAGTCAGGGCTCAAAGAAACCCCTTCCGGTGACTGAATAACAGGCAGCAGGGAAGTTAAATGTTTGTCCATGGGCCAAACCATCTTACTTACTTATGCTCTCAGCCCAGCTTTAGCTCTAGTCTTAGCTTTCCTCTTGCCCATGGAACATCAAACACTACCCCTCAGCTCCCCCCTGAGCTTCTCAGGAGCGCCGAAGGGGTGCCAAAGGGGCATGACCAGCCCCTTGAGTCGCGCCCCTTTGGTCAAGACTTGCGGCCGCGTGTAACAGCCGCCGGGCTTTGTAGAGGCAGGAGAAGGGGTCCTCACCAGCCTAGGACTGTCCTTCCTGCGCCTGCATGCTGGTCCCAAAAATCAAAGCCTCCAGCCGATCACCGCTGCACTGTTCCCATGGCGATGGTTAACCGCATCAGCTTCCAAAGCAAGGCTACTTCTCTCCCTAGTTTGGTTTAAAAAAAGGTTTGGATAAGTTCCTGAAAGGAAGGTCCATAAACCATTATTAAAGAGGACTCAGGAAATCTACTGCTTGCCCCGAAACGAGCAGTGTGGAACCTGTGCGCCTTTCTGGAAACCTGCCACGTACTTGTGATCTGGATTGGCCACTCTTGGAAACAGGATACTGGGCTTGATGGACCTTGGTCTGACCCAGTATGGCATTTTTTATGTTCTTTTTCAGCACAATCAGATTGGCAGAAAACAAATTACAAGTCAAAAGTGAGGTCAAATATCTCAGAATCATCTTGAACCATGAACAAAACCTACATTTACAAATTAAAAGCACTATTAAGTTAGGATACTTCAAACTAGGAACCTATGCCCTCTGCTAAAACCTAACAACTTCTGGACGGTATGTCAGGTGATAACACCACCACTTTTAGATTACAGCAACATCATTTATCACGGACTACCTAAGCAAGCACTATATCCACTTCAATTAGCCTAGAACACTGCAGCTCAGATCATCTTTGGTGCACCACGGTATACCTATATCACCCCCATACTAAGAAAGCTATACTGGCTCCCTATCCTTGCCAGAATTTATTTTTATTTTTATTTATTTATTTAGACAGTTTTTGTATACCGCCTTATCCTTCAATCAAAGTGGTCACGACACAATTGGGGGATACATCTAACACGCGGGGATATGAGACACATACACTAATACTTACAGGGAACCTGGGCAATGGAGGGTTAAGTGGCTTGCCCAAGACCACAAGGAGCATCTGTGGGACTAGAAACCCCAGTCCTTCCGGCCCAAGGTTGCTGTCCTCTAGTGGGATTTGAACCCCCGACCTTCCGGCCTGAAGTACCTTGCCCCAACCACTAGGCGCTCCATACAACATTTAAAGTGATCCACAAACAATCAGCAGAATGCCTACAGCCACTAATCACACAGACTGGGCACGACAGGTTATGAAGACAAAGTAACCAGAACCTTCTCACTATACCACCCCACTGAGTTAAGAGCAATCAGGTGTCATGTAACCGCGCCTTAACACTCTACTTCCCCAGCCATCTGGAACTCCCTTCCAGCAGTTCTACAGGCCACACAAGATTTAACAGACTTCCGAAAAAGGCTAAAGAACCACCTCTTTCTGGAAGCCTTTGGCCTCATTCCTCCCCTTCATAAGATACTTGTCTGGACTTTCCAGTTACTAACTCTCTGAATGTAAATAGTAAATAACCAATTGTAAATAAGTCCCCAGTAGACCAGTACTATTGTATCTGTAAATAAGTCTACAACAGTAACAGTCTACCTGTAAAAAAGTTTGTAATTAAGCTTTTCAATTGAAATTGTATGAATATCCGTTTTACGTAAAACTTACATGTATTCAGAGAGTGGTTCAACTGTTCAGAGTTTATTGTAAACCGCCTTGACTAGTAGAAAGGTGGTATAGAAACATTATTAAATAAACAAACTACTTGGGGGAACTGCATTCATATGAGTCAGTCATGGGAATTAAGATAAACATGGATAAAACTGAAGCACTCAATATGACTTTGCCTACAGCAGTGGTCAGGGAACTGCAGCTGCACTATCCTTTTCATCGGATTGCCACAGCTCTCAGATACTTGGGGGAAAGGATCGCTGCTAACCTGGCAAAGTTGTATAGGTGAATTCTCTCTCCTCCTTCAAAACTATTTCCAAGGATCTGGCTAAATGGCTGGGGAGGGAAGCTTCAGTTAAGATGAATGTGTTGTCTTGGATGTTATACCTATTTCAGACCTTACTCATAGCTAAACCGACCTCTGAGTTGAGGTACTTACAGCAGAAGCTGTTTCAGTTTATCTGGAGGAGATCCCCATGGAACCCTGAGAGAATGATGCACTGTCTCCAGAACTAGGTGGCCTAAGGATGTTTGATTTACACACTTATTA
The DNA here is from genome assembly GCA_033557465.1 of Ichthyophis bannanicus. Classification (NCBI taxonomy): domain Eukaryota; kingdom Metazoa; phylum Chordata; class Amphibia; order Gymnophiona; family Ichthyophiidae; genus Ichthyophis; species Ichthyophis bannanicus. The sequence goes on from CM066032.1 coordinate 449,121,785, forward strand.
CTGGGCAGCCCAGCTGTGTCACCTTTTTGATTGGAGGAAGGAGGGGACAGTTTAAAAATTGTGTGCATTTAGAGCAAGCGTAGCTCCTGCGGTGCTCGTTGGGAGTACTTTCACTGGATGGGGAGGCAGTTATTTGGAGGCCCAATGGACGTTACATCTCTTTCTCCCAACAGGTTTTGGCAGTGTGGAATAAAGTGAGAGTCAATTTTCTGGGAAGGGGTCACTTTTCCTTGTTTTTTCATGGAAGAGGTTTTTTTCAAGGAAGAGGTTGTCTACCACAGATAGGAGACATAGGGTTTGAGGATCTTTTAGCAATTTCTGGATGATGATGAAGTTTTGGGGTCTGAGGAGTTCGGGACTGAAAACAAGCTGCACTGCACAGACTATTTCTAGTATGTACAGATACCCATTTTCTTAAGGGAAAACCACAACAAGTTATTTAAGAGGGTATGTCAGAATTTAAGGATCTGTGGTATGGGAGGAGGAGGAGGAGGAGGAGGAAATCAAGAGTACTTATTTATTTTCTTTATAAGGTGTTAAAGGTGCCACATTTAAAAACTTTGGACATATGGTGGCTTGGGAAGGGGATTTGGGGATGGTGTTCACAGAGAAGGAAGAGAGACCTATTTAACCAAATTAAACGTGTCTCAGTATTGGTGTTAATTAGATTAAATAACTGTAAGGTATCATTTCATTGATATTTAACTCTGATTAAATTCAATAACTGTTTCCATCTGTATCAAAATTTTCATGGTGGGCCTATGATGTGGTGGGCACCTTGTTTCATATTTAGTGGCTGTGTCCCCATGTCCGAGTTTTCTAGCAACACGTTCAACAGCAATTTGCAAGACATTTCTAAGTTGGATATTCTCTTTTTTTTTCTTTAATTGAACTACTAGGGCCCAGGGTCATTTCAACATCACCAGTGGCTTATTTCGACCTGTCTCAGTGCTGCTTGCTGTGAGATTGCATACCAACAGAAACAAATAGAGCTTCCCATGGTAGCTCAGTGTTTGTTTCATGTCATCACTCAGCAGATAAATTTTATCAGAAGAGAGCATTATTAAGGGACTATCTGCTGCAAGCTACACAGTAACTAGGGGTGGGTGAAGAGTGTGAGTTGGAGGGGGTCTCTGCTATGGGAAAGGGGTACCTATTGTGATTCTTTCCTTTTGTGATTGTATAGTGAGATCTCGGCTGTTTGGATGGCTGTTTTAATGTGTATTCAGGCCGTGCACTTTATAAATAAAAAGTTTTAAAAAATATCTTTACAAGGCTGCTTTTGGATTCTGAGCTCTTACTTAATGCTCTCATATTTTTTAATCATTTTCTTTTAATGAAACTCCGAGTCCTTTGTTAGTTTTTTTTGACTGTCTTGAATAGTTTATAAGCTCTGTTGAAGAGCGACTGTCTCTTCTACATGTTTATGTACAGCACTGCATATGCTTAGTAGCACTATAAAAATGATAAGCAGTAGCAATAGTAGTAATAGTTTCATAACTCTAGGGTGAATCCCATCCAGTCCTGGTGATCTGTTGCGCCTGAATTTGTCAATTGATCAACTACATCCTTCTAGACTTACGATGATGTATTTAAAGACTCCAAATCTTTACCATAGAAGATTTCCAGTATAGATAGGACTCCAACTTCCTCCTCAGTAAAGACTAAGGCAAAGAAATTGTTTAGTTTATCTGCTATTACCTTATCCTCCCTTAGCACTCTTTTTGCCCCATGTCTAACAGTCCAAACAAACAACTCCCTCACAGGCTCTTTGCTTTGGATGTACTTGAAGGGCCCGATATTCTGAGCAGGCGTTGGAGCATAGCCCTGCCCACCGACCCTTAAACCCGGATATTTAATGCTGGGGTCATATATGGCCTTGGCATTGAATATCCAGGTATCGCCGCACAAGCCAGAAGCCGCCAAAGCTAACCAGGCAGCAGCAATATTGCAAGCTGCCCGGTTGGCGCCTTTGGCGTAAAGATAGGCAAGGATTTTCCTCGCTTATGTTTTCAGCATAGAGCACTAACTGGGTAGCATGCAATATCGTTGCTGCCCGGTTATCTCGCGCCACCGCCTCCGCTCCAGAACACTCCAATGCTTGCCGGATAGCTTTGGGGTGTGTAAGGGACATAGATGGGGATATTCAATGGCACTACCATGTATGTGCCATTGAATATCCCCATCTAAGGCATTTACACAGTCTACAAGGCTATAAACCATGTAAATGCCCTTCGAATATCGGGCCTGAAGCGCTCTAGTATTAGTTCTTCCCTCTACAGCAAGCCTCTTTTCTAAGTCACTGTTAGCATTTCTTATTACTTTTTTATATCTAACTTGCCACCTTAGAAGAAGTGAGAGGAACAGAGTTTCGATTCTTCAAGACTTTCTGTTCCTGTTCTTGAAATGTAGGAATTATCAGGTCCTCATCTGCATATATCTTTGTGTTAGCTATATATTACATTTACACTGTGACCGTTTACTTTGTTATTGGAACATATGGTCCGTTAGTGATTACACTATTTAATAGTGGCGAGATTGACTTAACCTTGTCAGCTCTCCATTCTTCACCATGGACATAAATCATGATGTATTTATCAAAGATGTGTTCATATTTTCATGGTTTTTTCTTACTATGTATCTGAAGATATCTGTAATGAACCATGTATATAAATTTATTTATAAAAGTATTTATTATTTATGAATTTTAGAACACTCACGAATGCATTCTTGAACAAAATTGAGGAAGGTAACAGAAATAACAATACGAGGAAAATTCACAATACCATAGAGTATAAATCAAATTTACCGAGCTCAGTCTAGCCCACAACACAGATCCAAAGGGGCTTAAGAAAAGGAAATAAAATAGAACAAAATACAAAGAAAAAGAAAGGCATGCTAAGTAGCCAGCATACAGTTAAGCTCATGGTGAGATAGAAGGCAAGGCTCCCCCACCTTCCAAACACCGAGCGTTTATTAAGGCCAGCAGTTGGGAAGGCTCATAAAAAATATACGACACTGACCGATACTTAATCGGACATTTACACGGATACTTAAGGAAAAAGAGCCCCCCCAACTGCTGGACCCGGGCGGAGAAGAAGAAACTCCCGTCTCCTCCTCTGCGTCTCCCTAGAAAGGTCAGGAAACATGCGAACAGCCAAACCTTTAAACAGCAAATTCTGCTTCCTAAAAAGATTTTCATAAGCTACTCCTTGTCACATAACAACACTAATGTAATCAGTAAAGTAGAAGGAATTAAAGTTTCTTCCTGCGATGACTCTAGCAAGGCAGACACATTCAAAGCATCGACAGGTGATAACCCCGCAATAACCCCAGCACTCTCTTCTTTTTTCCCCAAAGGCAAATAGTATAACTTCACTGTAAGGGGATGGGATTCAGGTGGAATACCCAAAATCTTAGTTAAATAAGCACAAAACATGTCCCTTGCAGACACAGTCATTACCCTAGGAAAGTTCACCAGCTGTAAGTTTACAGCTCTAATTGTGTTCTCCAACATTTTAAATTTAGTTCTCATAACAAGAGTTTCCTTCTTTGTGGAATGTGAATATCCTTCTATAACCATCATCTTAGTTTGTAAATCAGAAACAACTGTCTGAACAGAAAGCAATTTATTCACATTTTCATGAATGACAATAGAGTTACCCGAGACTTGAGTAGACAAGCTGGACATCTGTGGCACCAGATCTTCCCCGAGTTGCATGATAGCTGACCAGATCGATTCCAAAGTTATGGCCTCTGGGGACACTAAAGAAGCAGAAGGGGAAATCTCCATTTCCATGGGCTCAGCCCCAACGCCGCTCAGCACGGAGTCAGGCACCCTCAAAGCAGCAAACCCTGCTTCACTTCCTTCTGCCATTATCGCCGAGACCTCTGCCCTCTGTTGCTGTTCCGGGAGAACACCTCCAACCAATCTAGGACCCGAGACTAGCTCCTGCTTACAGGCAGAAACCACCAACATGGATGCCTCTACCTGCTTTGCCAACTCAGTAACCTCTTGCCACAGAAAATCTTCGAAGCACAACCAGAGCCAAGAGAAAGAGAATCAATACCTGATGCAGATGCCAAGGGCTCCACCTCCAACAGCCGCAACGCTGAGCTATCCTCTCCAGGATAAGCCGGCTGCTGCGGCACGGAAGAGAAGAAAGAATCCAATGGGCCCAAGACCTGCAAAGGTAAAGGTATCAAAACCGAGGGGGCCACAGAGGGTTGTTTGGCCCCCCTAGCTTTGCGCTTTTTCCCCATTCAAATCCCATGCTGCTTAAGCAAGCCCATACAATGCTATCTTCCCCCATCCATAAATTTGTTTTTGAGTGCAAAAAAAGAGGGAAACCATGCAAAATTTTCACTCTCATTAATTTGAAAAGTAATTGTGGCAATTTTTATAAGGACGATAAATGAACTAGTAAACAAAATTTTAAAAATTCTCTGATGGGAACAATACAAAAATAAAAACACAACTACTAACTGGCGTCCAGTGATATATCTGTAACTTACACAAAGCTATGCACAATTGGAAAAATACAAAGTATGAAAATATCCATACCAGAATATATTATTCTCTCAGTCAATAGAAATTATCCATTGATTACCTGTTTGAGGCCATTATCAGTGAGTTTGTCCTGGTTTCCTATGTGTATTTTATGAAGTAAAGGGCATTGAGAAGCAATGGTAATGACAGAGGTGTCAGACAGCTGTTTACATCGATATGCAGTATACTTTAAGAGCCCAGTACACTTAGCAGCCAGGATACATACTCCTTTGTCAGACACACTGCGGCAATCAGAAATATTAATTTCACTTATGTTCTGACTTCTTGATGCAATTTTCTCCAATAAGTCATCAGTGACCTGGAATAAATGAAAGCATAACCTTAATGATCAAAACGGAATGCTTTCCCTGTTTATTTCTCAAAATGTTCCAAATAAGACAAAATATCATAAGAATGTTATCCCTAATGACACTGGCTGCTCATTAAAAAATAAAGTGCATGTTATTTCTCTTGAAAACGGTAAGGACTTCCGCTGAGAGTTCAGAGAATCTCACGTGTGAATGTAGGCACTGAAAAAAATATGCAATTTACAAACTAACACCAGATATACATCCCATTCTCCCTTGATCAGTATTTCATCCCCCATCATGTACTCTTAGATTTTTTTCACCCCAAAAGTCATTATTTTCCCTTTTTTCACAATGAAACTTAACTGCCAAGCTCAACATTTCTTTGATCAATTTTCATTTTGTTTGATCCCTTCCTCTGTTGCAGATCTTATAATTATTGTTTATTAAAATTTGATATACCGCCCTTAACATAAACAGGACAGTTTACATAAAAACAATTAATAAAAAAGAGTTGAGTAAGGAACTCCAAACTTAGTGTCATCTGCAAAAAGACAAACTGATCCCTCCACAATATGGTTCACAAAAATATTGAACAGAACCGCCAATAGGACCAAGTCCTTAAACATACCCCTAATCGTCTTTCTCTAAATGAACTCAATTTACCATTATTTTTGTTGTCTCTCACTCAATCAGCTTCTAATCCAACCCACCACCTTAAATCCATCCTTATGCACAACTCTGTTAAAAAGCCTTTGATAGTGTCCCATACTCATGGCAACTGCCTTAAAATGTACAAAATAAATTCTGGATTGATTGAATGTATGCTGAAATTGTGACAAACCAAGCTCCATCTCAAGTTCAAAGATAGATAACACTGGTCAACAAATTTTTACAAAAGTCATGTTACTGAAATAAAAATAGTCATTTCTTATCAATTTTTATATGCTGAACACGAATATGACAGTGAAATTGCAAAGTTGGCTCTAGTTTTTTTGTAATCTACAAGAATTAATGTTTACATCACAAAATGCATGTCAATAGTAAATATAATAGGCCTTCGGTTAATACCTGTAAAAAACCAAGTCATAGACTACTTCTTAGATTTTTTCACCTGTCTCTTGTACAGCTGTTCGGGAGATTCTCTGGGGAGTGTCCAGCAGTAGTCAGCCAGCATTGTAGTGGACCATTTTCCATGGTATCTTTGCTCCATCGTTGCGATATCCTGGTGAAAACGTTCGCCCTGTTCATCACTATCCATACCACAGTTGTCAGGAAAGAAATCGAGAAGGGAATCAAGGAAATGGATCTTTAGAGACATATTGCAGCCAAGTTTCTGATACTGCATCAGCATGTCTTCTACTAGTTCCTTGTAGTTTTCTGCCCTAACATTCCCGAGAAAGTTTGTTGACACTAGGCGAAAAGCATTCCATGCTTGTTTCGCATCACCCTGCAGCAAGTTGTTGAACCGGTCATCTTTGAAGAGCTCTCGAATCTGAGAACCCACAAAAACTCCCTCTTTAATCTTTGCTTCGCTGAGTCGAGGGAATTTTTCATGCAGGTATCGGAAAGCTGGCGAAGTGCGGTCCATGGCTTTCAAAGTTTTTCATCAAACCTAGTTTGATGTGAAGGGGTGGTAGCAGGATTTTGTGAGCTGGGTGCTGGATATTCTTCTCTCCAACTGTTACATTTTGTCTGCGATTCCATTCCTTCCACAAGTAGTGCCAATCCCTTGCTCGGCTATCCCACTCACATAAGAAACACATGTATTTTATATATCCCTGCTGCAGTCCCATTAGAAGGGCAACTACCACAGAGGTGTACTTGTTATAGTTAATGGAAGTCAGTAGATGCTTTAAGTTATCATATGTCTCTTTCATGTGGACGGCATGCGCTACTGGAATAGATGGAAGACGGTTTCCATTGTTCAAAAGCACAGCCTTCAGACTCAGTTTCAAAGAGTCTATAAATAGTCTCCAGTCTTGTGGGTCATGAGTGACTTTTAAGGCATTCATGAGGCTTTCAATATCAGAACAGAATACCAGATTACTTTCCTTTCCGACTGCGTATAGTACACTGCTGACGTCAGATGGCTTCAGCAGCCGTCTGGCAGTAGTATTGCATTGCATCAGAAAATGATGAAATCAACTCTGGATGATGTGTGCATGCTGGTATTATGCAATGTGATGCAATATTACATCATTCAAGACTTATTTGGGATGTTGTTGATGTCCTACTGGATAAATTTACACGGTGAAGCATCAAAAACGAACTACGTGCAATATCTTCAAAATGAGACACAATAATTTTTTTTAATGTTATATTCGTGTTCAGCTCGCCAAGATAATACAGATTAGGGCCTTTTAAAGTCAGTAACGATTTCAATGTTGACCAGTGTAATTTGTGATTCCTAACATTAAAATCCAGCGAGGAATATTTCAGGGATATTCCCTTTTTGCCTCTCATACTATGCTTTCCAACCTAACAGAAGTTGGAAAGAATTATATAAAAGAGGTCGAGAATGTCTGTTCATCTGGGAGCAAAATAACTCTCAAAAAAAATATGACAGAATGGGATGAAACTTGTCATGTGGAAAAAAAATGATGAAAAGGCACATCAAATTCGAAAATGGGCCAAATCAGACCAGAGGTTCTGAAGAAATAAGCCCTCCCCCCCCAAAAAAAAATAATTCTATGGGAAAAGGAATTCCAGCTTCTTGAGCATAGAAATTACATACAATGAGACATAACAGTTAGGAAATTCTTCCTTTCAAACTCCCTATCTTTGTTCTCTCTCATTCTCCCCTTCACCCTGCACACTGCCCCCATCCCCAAAGACCACTCCTTTACAACTGCTCTACCAATCCACCAAATGTTGCCACATCTCCCATTTGTGTGCAATCATTCCAAATCCCTCTTCCTGACATTCCCATTTCCCTGAGTCTGGAGTGTAACAGCTAAAATAATCTTTTTGCACATTCTCTGACCCTGAAATGTAGCGCTGTTAGAACCTTTAAATGTCTTTCTTCCCATTTCATCATCATTTTCTTTTCCAGGGTTAGACGTGGATTCTTGGCACTCCCTACTTGTTTATATATGCAACTGTTGCCATGGTGCTGGACTGTATTTTTTACAACTTTCGACAAAGTGTTGGAAATGGCTCAGAGAATACCTAGTCACTCTCAGAATACATTTATATGTTGACAGGAGACCACTATTTATTTATTTTATTTATTTATTTAAAAGGATTTCTATACCGCCTTTTCATTGAATCAAGGCGGTTTTCACAGCAAACAATCACAAATGTGTTTTGGGGGGGAGGTCATGCAGTGTTCCGTGTGTGCGAGTGTGTTAGGGTATATTAGATTCGTGATGCATTATTTACATTATGCGCTATTATACAAGTATGTGCTATTATACAAGTAGTGGGGGCGGGGGATTGGACATCTGTGTAGATTTGAATCATGTAACGTCCCCATAGTGTTCAATGAAGAGTGTTGTCTTTAGTTGCTTCCGGAAATCTTTGATGTCTGTATTTAGTCGAAGTTCGTCTGGTAGCTTATTCAAAATTGTTGGTGCAGTCAGGGAAAGGGCTCGTTCTGAGGTGTCCTTCCGTACCTTGGTTATCTCCTTTGGTGTGCTGACGCGGTTGGATGTGCCCTTTCTCCTTGGTCGAGTGCTGTTGTCAGGTTGTATGAGTGTCTGTAAGCTAAGGGCTGATGATTGCTGTTTAATTTTGAAAATGTTTATGATTGGTCTTATATTTGATGCGTGCGGTGATTGGAAGCCAGTGTAGGTCTTTCAGGATAGGTGTGATGTGGTCTTGTCTTGAAGTGCCGGCTATTATTCGTGCTGCCGTGTTCTGTGCCAGTTGTAGTGGTCTGAGGGTCTGTTTTGGGAGGCCAAGATAGATTGGGTTGCAGAAGTCTAGGAGTGGTGTTATTAGGGCCTGGCAGACAGTGCGGAAGTGTTCTGGGGCGAGGAGGGGTTATCTTCAGGGTTGCGTCTATGGTGATTATCATCCACTGAGAGCCCTCGAGATCTCTCTTCCTTCAGGCACTTGCTGTACGGCCACCAGAAAATTCTTTCTGCACTGGCCTGCTCAGCAAGAGTTGTTAGTCTTATGGGTCCCGTTGTGGGCTCAATTTGCTTATAAGGCAGTCTTAAGAGGACTTCTATTAGAGGAAGTCCCTGACCCATGGGACTACCTCCAATACCATTGACCTTAGGACTTGAAAACAATCCCAAGCTATGAGCCATCAACTCGTAATCATATTCTGACTTATGACGGTAGTTTGTTTTTCTAGTTCCCTAACAAGAACACCTTTCTTAATGCTCTGTTGAACTAGATCTCTATGTATTCCATCCAATTTGCTCTTCATTTTGTTGACCACTCACTTTAAAGCCTCCAGCCCCTGGATCATTCTGGCTATTGATGTCATGCTTTCTTGCTCTGACTTTGCTTTTAATAACTAGTCATTCAGGCATGGGTGTACCAGAATGCCTTCCTTGTGCAAGGACACCACCACCACTGTCATTACATTGGTGAACATCCTTGGAATCATCACTAGTCTGAAGGACAGCGCCTGGAGCTAGTAATGTAAACTCAAAAAATGTCTAGAATCTCCTTCCCATCAGTATGTGAAAGTAAGCTTCAAAGAGATCCAGGAACGTTAGAATTCTCCTTCCTACATCAACTGTATGACTGTGCATATCATTTCCATGTGAAAGCGTAATATGAAGTAGATTGGTGGGTGCCACAAGACCCAGGTCATCACTATTTACAACATTAATTTATAGATGCTCAACTTTGTAAACAGTAAACAACTTTGTAAAAGAGACGGCTGAGGGGAGATATGATAGAAGTCTATAAATTAATGAACGGAGTGGAACGGGTAAACGTAGATCGATTGTTTACCTTATCAGAATATAGAAAGACTAGGGGACATGCAATGAAGCTACAGGGTAAACTATTTAAGACTAATAAAAGAAAATATTTTTTCACTCAACGTGTAATCAAACTCTGGAATTTGTTACCGGAGGATGTAGTAAAGGCTGCTAGTGTAGCTGGGTTTAAAAAAGGTTTGGACAAGTTCCTGGAGGAAAGGTCCATAAACCATTATTAAGAAGGGACCCAGGATATCAATGCTTGAACCAATACAAGCATTGTGGAACCTGTGTCCCTTGGGGAAACTGCTAGGTACATATGACCTAGACTGGCCACTTTTGGGAACAGAATACTGGGCTTGATGGACCTTGGTCTGACCCAGAATGGCATATCTTATGTTCTTATGTAAGTTACACAAAATGAATATTGATTTTAGGCTATACATGGACAACATCCTTTTGTTCATTTCATTTTGTATAGGGGAGAACATCCATTTCCTAAATTTAGTTTCTAATTTTCATTTGATTCTTCAGTGGTGTGCCAAAAATTGATAAGCAGTTAATTTTAACAAAGTAAGGCACTGGTTGCCACATGTGATTTGATTTTTAATCTACCAGAAGTAATAAAAATACTTGACCATTTGATACCAGCTCGAGAAGATGTTCATTATTTGAGTATTGTGTTAAATTAATGTTTATCTTTTCAACCACAAGTGAATGAGGCTGTTCATAATTCTTTATTTAAGTTATGAACAATTTGAAGATTGTGTTTATTCTTGCAGCCCTGGGATGAAGAAATTTAGTCTTACCTGCTAATTTTCTTTCCTCGAGTCCAACCAGGCCAGTCCAGAACACATGGGAGTGGAGGAGTGGCCTAGTGGTTGGGGCAAGGTACTTCAGGCTGGAAGGTCAGGGGTTCAAATCCCACTAGAGGACAGCAACCTTGGGCCGGAAGGACTGGGGTTTCTAGTCCCACAGGTGCTCCTTGTGGTCTTGGGCAAGCCACTTAACCCTCCATAGCCCATGTTCCCTGTAAAATAGTTATCTCCAAGTTATAATGCCCTGTTCAATGTAATTTCAGTTTGTTCAATGTAAACCGCACTGATGCAGAATAGCGCGGTATATAAGAGAATGTAAATAAATAAATAAATAAAATAAATGGGTTCTGTCCATCATAAAGGATGGAGACAAAGACTTAAGAACTGAGTGCTCTGTCCTAAAAAAGGTTCCATGCAGCCAACTGTTCCTCAGTATTTCTTACATCTGGAGGAATTCTGCATAAAGACATTTAAAATTCTGTGCAAAAATTTTGAAAATTGTGTAAATTTCTGCATGCTTTATTAATAAATTTTTGTGCAGAATTCCCCCATCATAAAGTCTAACTCCTCCTCTAGTCCTGAAATTTCTCCTGCCTTTTCCCTCCCTAGGTCTCTTGCCCCAGTGACAATTCTCTTCCCAACCCCCAAGCCTTCCTTGTCCCCCCTGTTCTCTATCACTCTAACTTACAGCAAGAGCCCTACTATTGTCTTTCCCAGGGGCACATGCACATACTCCCACCACACCTCCTTCCCATGCACCAAAACGTCTCTCACCCCTACCTCTCCTTCTTCCTTCCCAGGTACTTACCTCGACCTGTCTTTCTCATCACCTCCCAGGCATATACCCGCCCCCAGCCATCTCAGACTTACCAGAAGCCCTTCTCCTGCCTCCAGTCACCCCTCCCCCCAACTCACCAGAAGTCCTTCTCCTGCTCCATCTGCATTGGATTCTTAACTCAACTGTGGGAGCATTTTTCTTTGCTCCCACGGCTGTGCTAGACTTCTGATGCTGGCACTGTGTGTTTTAAAAAGGTAAACAAGAGCGCTTCCTATCTCTAGCAAGAAATAGGAAGCACTTCTGTTTATCTTCTTAAAATGTTGCATTTCGGCATCGGAAGTCTATCATAGCCACGGGAGCAAACGGAAATGCTCCCATAGCTGAGAAAAGGCTAACAGTGAGGCAGGTTTAGGTGCCCTTAAGACTGTCTCGCTGATGCCAGTGCGTGTACAGAATTCTGCATAGGAGGGGAATTCTGTGCAAATTCTGCATTGCGCAGAATTCCCTAGGAGTAATTTCTGTCAAAAAGCAATGGTAATAACAACAGATATCTCAAAAAACATCCTTTCCCGCAGAAGGAAAGTATAAAAAACACAAAGAAAGACTAACTAGCAGAACAAAAGTATTCAGAGTGTGTCTCTGGAATGGTCTGGTTAGATTCAAGGACAGAAAATCACTCCTACTTCGGTTGAGTTACAATGACTCTGTTAGATACCATTTACAATTTAAGCTTCTGGGTAATGTATTTAAAGTGACGCAATCATTGCTTAATGTGAAATTAGAACATCATGTTCAAATATATGAGCCATCACATACTCATTCCAGTGAAAAAGAACTATTCAGTGTCCCAACACTAGAATTTGCAGAGAGGGGGCACAGATTCTAGTCTTTTTTATTATAAGCCCATACACATCTAGAATCAATTGCCTATATATTTGGACATGAAATTCCTTTCGAAAAGAGTTGAAAACACATTTGCTTTAATTAGTAAGCCCATAAACAGTAATCATGATTTAGATACTATTTATTTATTTAAAGGGTTTTCTATATTGCCTTATCATAGACTCAAAGTGGTTTGCATTATAACTTGAAATAAAACATATATTATAACAGGGACAAGGACTTGGAGGTGAACAAATTCAATAGGAGAGAAGAACTTGGAGTGATATGAAAATAGGGAGATGAGTGTATGTCTGGGAGGTGATGAGAAAGACAGGGAGTTATGTTAATCAGGGTATGTAGAGTAGGGGGCAGGGTAACAACATAGGGTTATATGTGTAGTAAGGGTGTAAGAGGAGGGCATCGGTTGTGACCAAATGTAATGGTCATTTCATGTGTCCATAGTGTTCTTTGAAAAGGAATGTTTTTAGCGCCCTTCTGAAGTCCTATAAATAGTTGATAGATCTCACATTTTCTGGAAGAGCGTTCCATAATGATGGAGCGTATATGGACAATGATCTACTGCAAGTTGATTGACTGGATTCTTTCTTTGTACTTGGATGGTAAGTAGATTTTTGCGGTTTGTTATTTTTATTTTGTTCTCCGGATGCTTGTGGATGTCAGGAGATAAGTTATATAGGATTTTGAATGTGATAACCAGTATCTTAAATTTAGTGTGTACATGGACCAGAAGCCAGTGTAGTTGTATCAGAGTAGGAGTTATATGGGAATATGTGGTGTGGTTTTCTGCGATTATTCACACTGCAGTATTCTGAACCATCTGGAGGGGGAAGTGTTATGTGTTTTGGGAGGCCTTGGTAGATAAAATTGCAGTAGTCCAGAATAAGTATTATCATTGCTTGCCAAACTGTTCTAAAGTCGCTTTCATAAAGAAGAGGTTTGAGTTTCTTTATGATTCTCATTTTATGGTAGGCTGTCCTTGTTGTTTTGCTGATGTGTGCTTGGAAGCTTAGTTTTTGGTCCAGTATAATGTCTAGATATATGACCTCGGCTTTTACAGCGAGTTCATTGTTTTGTATTTTTACGGTTGTGAGTGGGATAAATGTAGCATTCTTGGTGACGTGGAGGACTTCTGTTTTGTTATAGTTTATGGCTAAGTTTTGTTTTTCTAACCTCCAGGCAGTTTGTTATGTGTGTGTAATCTGGATGTTCCAAGTTGAAGGGAGCATAAATCATAACATCAGCCGCATAGATATTATAATATATGTTGTGGTCTTTTATTATGGCACATAAAGGTTCCAGTATACTTTAGCAGTATACTTCTCAAAAAGCATAGAAGACAGTGTCTGGTCTAAGAACGCGAAAGACCGGTATAGTGCAAACAACAACCCCTTGAAAAAACCCTTGAAGTGAAACGCACAAGCACAAAGGTTGGCGTTTATAGTGCAAACAACAACCCCTTGAAAAAACCCTTGAAGTGAAACGCACAAACGCAAAGGTTGGCGTTGGGGAATTACGGCTCATTCAGATAAGTACCATTTTTTGCAAAGTGGATGGTTTAAGTTGGAAAACTTTTATCGTGGTATTCTTATCTGTCTAGAGCCCAGCACTATAACATTTACCATCAGCAACATATGGGCCGTTGATGCAAATGTGAGCTTCGGGTCTGAAGTGTTCTTCAAAACCCGATAAATTAGCTCCGTATTAGTCTGAGGCCTAGTTGCAAGAAAGAAATCATTATACCTCTTATGGTGAAAGAGTGGAGCAGGTAGATTCATTGTTACTATTTTAATTTGAGGGCAGGTGACCCTGTGTGAGAGATAACTGCATGATATCAAGTAAGGTTGGTCCTAGTTATTTTCTTGTGAGCTTGACCTATGAGACTGGGCATGGATCTAGAGAGGATGTGGTTGTGTTTATCTGAGCTATGATGATGTCTAGTTGTTCTGCAGTTGGCATGTAAAATGAGTCCCATTGTACATTACCATGAAATTTTGTGGTTGGGTCGTCTGGCTGTTTAAGAGTATGTGTGGTCATGTGTTTGAAAGTTGTTTTCAGGAAGTTTGCCATCTCTTGCGGGGTATTTATGCTATAATCTTCCACCTGGGTGGGTTCTTTTGTGAGTGTGGGTACTATATCAAATAGTTCTCTTGGTTTGTTCAGGAATTTCATTATGAAACTTGTGTGGTCTTCTTTCCTGCAATTCTGTATATAGTAATTACACTTACCTGGTAATTGTTGTTCTTTGAGAAACTCCAGTTCAGTCCTCCACCTCTGGGTTGTGTACCTCCTCCTGCAGCTTGGAGACTGGGCATGTCAAAACTGTGACATCACTGGATGTAACCTGCGGATTTCTCCCATTATCCCCAGTGAACTATTGACAAAGCAGACTCAAAGGAGCAACAAATAAGTAGCTGTTATATGAACTTTAATCTTATACTCAACAAATATTTAGAACTTATCACTTACCAATCTTGAAACTGATTTATAACTAATTCCTCCTCCAAAAAGTAAAAGGAAGGCTGCTTCCTGCCCTTTTTCCCCCCTTCTTGAACCGAGCCACTGAAGAAAATAGAAAAAAAGAGGAAAGAGAGACAGAAACTGCACGATTCTGAGACTAACCAGATTCTAAACAGAATTCTATGCACTCAATTACTAGTATTCCCTCTTGACCTGAAAACCTGCTCCTGATGCACCCATTCCTGGGCAGGAATGAAGACTGAACTGGAGTTCCTCAAGGAACAACAATTACCAGGTAAGTGTAATTACTATTTCATTATCGTTCCTCCAGTTCAGTCCTCCACCTCTGGGATGTAACAGAGCAGTATTCATTGGGAGGGACCTTTCCAACCGGCACGCAACACCGCTGAACCGAAACAAGCATCGTTAGATGCCATAACGTCTAAGCAGTAGTGCTTACTGAAGGTACAAAGAGACGACCAGGTGGCCGCTCTGCAAATTTCCACTGGTGGCACCAAACTGTGCTCCACCCAGGATGCCGCTTGAGCTCTAGTCGAGTGAGCCCGCAGACCCACTGGCACTGGGCAGCCTTGCAAAATATATGCTGACGCAATGGCTTCTCTAACCCAACGGGAAATGGAAGCTTTCGCTGCTGCTTCCCCTTTCTGAGGGCCCCCGAATAGCACGAAGAGCCGTTCTGACTTGCGAAAGGTTTCTGAAACTTTCAAATACTGCTTCAGCACTCTCTTTACGTCCAGTCATCGCAAACTATGGTCCAACGCACTCTCCTCAGTAGAAGCAAGCACTGGAAGAGAAATCGGTTGATTTAGGTGAAACGGAGAAACCACTTTGGGTAAAAAAGACGGCACCGGACGAATCACCACCTTTTCCTTGGAAAATGACAAAAATGGTTCTCTACAGGACAAGGCCTGTAACTCCAAGATTCGCCTCGCCGAACAGATGGCCACCAAGAACATCGTTTTCAACGTTAAATCCTTAACCGACACTCAATGTAAGGGTTTGAAGGGCTCTTGCGCAAGCGCCCCTAAGACCAAGTTGAGATCTCACGGCGGAACCATGATTCTACGAGAGGGCTGAAGTCTAGACATCACTTTAAGAAAGCGCAGAATATCGACATTGGAACCCAATGACATTCCCTGTATTTTACCTCTATAGCAAGAAAGAGCTGCCAACTCTACCCTTAAGAAACTGGCTGCCAGTCCTTTATCAAAACCGTCTTGAAGGAAGCTCAGCACTACAGGTACGGATACTGTAGCCGCGCGCACCTGACGCCGGGAACACAAGTCCTCAAAGATACTCCATATGCGCACATATGCGAGGGAAGTGAACTTCTTTCGGGCATGAAGGTAGGTCGCGATGACCGCTCTCGAATAATCTTTTCTCCTTAACCTCGCCCTTTCAATGGCCAAACCGTAAGCGAGAATTGATCCACCTGAGGCATTTGAAGCGGACCCTGAAGCAACAGATTCTCCTACACCGGCAACCTCCAAGGATTCCAGTCGAGTAGTCGAACTAGGTCGGCGTACCACAGGCGTCTTGGCCAATCCGGAGCTACCAGCAAAACTCTCCCTCGATGAGCCTCTACGCGCTGTACTACTCACCCTATGAGCGCCCTCGGAGGAAACACAGAGAAGACCTGACCAGCCAGCACTGAATCAGAGTGTCGATACCTTCTGACATCCTTTCTCGACATCTGCTAAAGAAGCGATCCGTTTTTGCTGACTGAAAGGTCGCTATGAGATCCACAATTGGCAGCCCCCATCTGTGGACAATCTGAGCAAACACCTGCGGATTCAACTCCCACTCTCCAGCATCCACCTGCACCCTGAGAAAGTCTGCTGTCAGATTGTCCTTTCCTGCAATGTGCACTGCCGAGATCGCCTGTAAGCGTGGCTCCACCCAGGCAAGCAATGTCTCTGCCTCTTCTTCCATGGCCACGCTTCCCGTGCCGCCCTGACGATTGATGTAGGCTACCGTTACCGAATTGTCCGACAGCACTCGCACCGCCTGATCCTCCACCACTGTTTCGAACGCCTGGAGAGCCAGAAATACTGCATGCAACTCGAAACGGTTGATTGACCACCGACCCTCCTGGTTGGTCCAAGTCCCTTGCGCGAAGAAGTCCCCGCAATGCGCCCCCCATCCCGCGAGACTTGCATCCATCATTAATGGGAGCCATAGCAGCTGTTCCAGGGGCATGCCCACCTCCAGAGACCCTGGACGGAGCCACCATTGCAAGGACCGCCTGACCTTGAGGAGGCAAGGAAGACGTTTGCTCATTGAATCAGCCTGGTGGGACCACCTGTGCAGCAGAGCCCTCTGTAACAGGCGCATGTGCACCCTGGCCCAAGGGACTACCTCCAAGGTTGCCGCCATTGTCCCCAGGACACGCAAATAACTCCACGCTGATGGAGCCGGGGTGGCCCTGAACATGCGTACCAGCTGCTGCAGAGCTTGAGCTCGCCGCTCCGTTAAGAACATAGCGCCTATGCGAGTGTCGAACCAAATCCCCAGATACTCGATTACTTGGGAGAGAACTACCGGTAACTGGCTCTTGGTCGTATTGACCACCCAGCCAAGACTCTGCAGGAACTTCACCACTTTGTCCGTAGCCTGCAGACTTTCAGCCTTGGACTTTGCCTGAATCAACCAGTCGTCGAGATAAGGGTGCACTAGAAGGCCATCCTTTCGTAACGCTGCCGCTACCACCACCATCATAATCTTGGTGAAGGTGCGCGGAGCTGTTGCAAGACCGAAGGGCAACACTTGAAACTGATACTGCCCCCAAGGTAGGGCGCACCTCAGAAACCTTTGATGAGCCGCTCTGATCAGGATATGTAGATACGCTTCCGTGAGATCTAGGGAAGTCAAGAACTCCCCTTGCCGGACCGCCGCCATGACTGACCACAAGGTTTCCATCCGGAAGTGCGAGACTCGAAGACAACGATTCACTCCTTTTAGATTCAGGATTAGCCAAAGCGACCCATCCTCCTTCGGCACCACAAAATAAATGGAGAAATGACCGCCACCGTAGTCTACTAACGGCACCGGCACGACTGCTTCCAATTGCAGAAGACGATCTACCGTGCGGGCGAACTGCCAGCGTTTTCTGCTGACCTTTACAGGGCGAAAGTACAAACGAGTCCCGTACCGGACAGACCAATTCCAGAGCGCACCCTTCGTGAATTATCTCCAACACCCACTGGTCAGACGTTATTTGGGCCCAGACAGGAAGGAACTCCCAAAGTCGTCCCCCAATCGGTTGGCTTCCTACCGGAGCCCACCTCGCTTCATTGCGACTTTCTACCTGGGGCCGTGGAGGATGCTGTGAAACCTCTTCCTGCTCCATGAAATCCACGAAACCCCTGGGCTCTATAAGCAAACCTTCCTCTCTGGGAGCCTCCTAAGCGAGACGAACGAAACCTCCTGAAATCTCTAAATTGCCCCCGAGAGGCCGGCATGGACTTCCCTTGCTTAGGCTTGTCTTCCGGAGGTCTGCCCCCTTTGAACTCCCCCCAAATCCTTAACCAATTTGTCCAAATCCTCTCCAAATAACAGCTTACCTTTAAAAGGAAGCTTGCTGAGACGCGACTTGGAGGAACCATCAGCCGCCCAATTCCTTAACCATATGTAACACCGTGCAGCTACCAAGGACAACATACTATTCGCTAACGCTCTGATCAAATCATAGTGCACATCAGCCAAATAGGCCGATCCAGATTCCATACGAGCCACCTCGCTCTGATTCTCCTGATGAGAGGATTGCCACAAACGCTGTGACCACCAAAGACACGCTCTCGCCACCCAAGTCCCACAAATAGTCGCTTGCAATGAAAGAGCATTCGCCTCAAAGGCTTGTTTCAGCAATCCATCCACTTTTCTACCTTGTGCATCCTTCAACGCTGCACTGCCCTCTACTGGGATAGTCGTCGTCTTCATCACCGCCAACACTGCTGCGTCAATCCGCGGGAAGCGAAACCTTTCCTTGTCCTCATCTGCCAAGAGATATAGCCTATTCATGGTCCTGACTCCCTTAAGGGCCGCTACAGGCAGGTCCCACTCAACTTGTATCATGCGATCAACTACCCGGTGAACCGGGAACAACACCTGAGACTCCTGCACTGCTTGAATGAGAGGGCCTTCCAACCCTTCCTCCTCCGCAGGCTGCACCGCAGTCAGATTGAGCGCCTGAAGGGATTCTGTGACGAATGCCGTAAGTTCATCCTTCTGGAACACACAAATGATTCTAGCCTGATCCTCCGACTCCGGAATTTCACCTTCAAGTTCCTCCATGGCAGATTCAAGCTCGACCTCAGCCTCCTCTGCCTCAGGCCATCCTAGATCCGAAGGTGGATGGTCTAGCGACCAAGCTCTCTTAGGGGCTCTTGTTCCTTTGTCAACGCCCTCTTCTGCCCCAGACGGTTTCACCGGTGCAGTAAGGGCCATTGACTCAGGCAAAGTGCCCTGCTGTCGCATGCAATAGGCCTGATTCATAATCAAAACGAAGCCCGGGGGAAAATCACCCAGCGGGGGTCCTGCAGCCGTTGAAGGCAAAGCTGGAGCCGACTCTGCAGAACCCTCCGGCCTAGGCAAGGACTGATCTTCTGCCATTAACTCCTCCTCAGCCCTGATAGACGAGGTGTGGGACTCCTGTGCCATCCTGTTTTCCATCTGTTGCTCCATGGAGGTGGAAGCCGCCGTACACCCCCGGCAGATTCCCTCATGTGATACTGCTCCTCTGCGAGTGCCACACACCAGGCACTGCGGCCGTGAAGACATCAGTCAGTGCCGCTATAAGGCTAAGTGAGCAGGGCTAACCCCAAAAAAAAACCTGAACCCCTATCTCCTTTGACCTTATCTTTCTTTTCTTCATTTTAACTGGTTTTTTTTTTGTTTTGTTTTTTTTAAAGAAAATCAACCTACAGAATCAAAGTTTAAAAGACCCTTGCCTTAGCAAATGAAAAAGAAATAAAGAAATAAAGGAAAGAAAATTATCCTTATCAGCCTATCACTATACTAAACTGAACCTCCGCTGCAAGCCGATCCGCGGAGCACTGCCATGCGGCCAAAATGGCCACCGCAGCTAACCGGCCCCGACTTGGCGCCAAAAACACACCGTCGGCCCAGAGGCTCCAGTTTCGGCCCGCGTCCCGTTCACTGTGTGGCCGCTTGCTCTGAAACCCCCTTAACTGAAGAGAAAATCTTACTGCGTGCTGCCCTGCTCGAGCCCACGCGGTGCCACTCATCACAGGAGCGATCGTGCAGCCGCGGAGCGAGCCGGCTTTCCCCTGCATTTCACCTCTGGCAATTCCGGCGGTCTGAGGCTGGCGGAGAACCGGTTTCGTGCAAATCAGCGCTCTCCTCCGTAAAGCCCAGGAGGAGAGAGTTGCTAGTTTGGATGGACCTGAGCCCGAAGGGAGAAAGAGGAGAGGACAGCAGCAGCCGGTTAAAACCCTGTTTTTTTTTTGTTTTGTTTTTTTTAAAGACACAGTAACTAGAATTACTAAAAGAAAAAAAATTAAGGTAGATGTCAAAGAAAAACTAACTCCTACACTAACTGCTCCTTATCTATTCCTCAAGTGAGCCCAGCACCTAGGCTCACTACGTCCTCCTGCTGCATGGAGACTGGACACACTGGGGATGATGGGAGAGATCTGCAGGTTACATCCAGTGATGTTACAGCTTGACATGCCCAGTCTCCAAGCTACAGGAGGAGGTACACAACCCAGAGGTGGAGGACTGAACTGGAGGAACGATAAGGAATAGGTGGTTATACTGATGAAGCATGGCATGATATTTTTGTATGTTTTCTTGATCTTTAGTTCGTCACCAGGTATGCTTTAATTTCCATAGTGCTTTCTTTGAGTCATTGATTTCCTTCAAGTACCATGGTGCAGCATATGTCTTGTATTTGGACGTCTTCCTATATGGGGTAACTGCAGCTTTGTGTATTGTGTTATTCCAGTTATCAACAATATCTTCCAGATTTGTCGTGCTGAGAATAATGTGTGGCATCGCTGCAGGAATGTTTTATTGTCAAGTTGTTTAAATCTTCTGCGTTTGTTTGACATAACTTCTTGCTTATCTGCAGATGTGGGGGGTTTTATGTCAAAAGTGATCATAGAGTGGTCTGACCAGGGAACTGGAGATGTAGTGGGGCAGGTTGTGAGGTTTTGTTTCAACATATGGTTTGGTACAAAGATGAGATCTAAGGTGCCTTCTTTATTGTGGGTTGGGGGTTTGTGATATTTGCATGTAATATAAAACCTTTGTTGCGTTTATGGCGGAGCTACCATATTTAGAGGGTGAAGATGCTAGGTTTAGATGCCCTAGTAGGATGAGGGGTTTCCGTGGAGTTGAATGAAAACATACTTTTTTTTAAGATGTCTGATAGTTCTTATTCAGTGGCAGTCAAAGCTCGGTATCTGAGGTAGACTGTGATGTTTTTGTTGGTTATAATTATGATGTTGCTACTCTCTGTATTGTGGATGGATAGTGTGGGAAGTTTAGTTGCTGCTCCGCTATAACAAGGACTTCCCCCCCCTTGTTTAGATGGTCTGGGGCAGTTGTGTAGTGTGTATGCTGGTTTAATATAACATTGTCACTATGCATAAGCCATGTTTCAGTTACACATATTATATTGATCTGCTGATTGTTGATGTAGTCAGAAAATGTGTGAATTTTGCTCCGAATGGAGCATGCATTTATTAGGGCACACTTTAGTAAATGTTGAAGGGCCTATTGAGCCCTGTTATCCTGATGTGGAAAAGTGTATTGGTATGAGTCTGTGTGGCCTTTGTTCTGCTTGGAATGAGTAGCACTGCAGTATTCTGGTTCTCATTCCTTGTAGTGTTTGGATTGTTTGTTATTGTGTAATGTCACCGGCATGCATTTGCAAAAGGTGGAGCACAATTGTTATAACAAGTAGGCCATAAGCAACAATCCGGTTATCCATGTTGTATATCAGGAGGTTTGTTTAGCTCTGGATTGGATGTGTTGTATGCTTTAGCATATTTCTAAGAGTTTGATGGGTCTATATGTTGAATCTGCGTTGTGTGCTTGTAGCTGGGCTTACCTTTAGGGTGCTGTAGCCTTGAATTTTGTTAATAACTGCCACTCCTGAGGTCCACCCAAAGGGCCACATCTAAGGATCCTTTGGCGTGGACTTTAGGCATGGTAACAGCTCTTTAATTTAAAAGTGCCGCTTGAGGAGAGGATGCAGCAAGAGGGGGAGCTTACCTCCTTGCTGCTCAGCCCAGTGTTTCCCTGCTGCGGCTGCGTTGGTGGGGAATGGAGGAGCCTGAAGTGAGTAGCTGCAGCGGCTACTAGTTTAATTTATATTTTGTTTTATGTGGTGTGTATTTAATATGAATATATTTTGTAAACCCACCTAGATTTATATGAATAGACAGGTTAAAATTTTTAATAAATGAAATTAATAATTACAGTAGAAAACAAAGAGTTACTTCAGGAGTCAGACATCGATTAAAACCAGACTCAAAGTAGATCATTTGCTAAGGAGAGGTGAACTTAAGCCTAAAAATGAGAGACTGATAGTTGGGAGCCAGAGGCTGTGGAGCACCTCTTTGAATAGGAGGGCCAAGCTCTGCCCCAAGCTCCACCCTAACTCTGCTCCTAGCCCCTTGCAACCTTCCCCTCTTTAGCCCACAGGGATCCCATCTCCCACCGGAAGGAGGGAATGGCTGCGATAGCGGCAAACTTCTCCTATCTACTCACGGGACATCGAATCCCAGCGAGCAGGAGGGGAAGGCCGCCACGATCACAACAAAGGCTTTTTCTTTCTTTGCCATGCCTTCCACTCCTGCCCACGGGGATCCATCTCCTACAGGCAGACAGATCGAGTGCTCTCTTCCTTCTGCTGGCAGCAAACATTTGGTGGGGCTAGGGCCCATGTGGCCCAACCCATTCCGATGCCTTTGGTTGGAGCTCAGGGCACTGGATTACAGACGAGACTGTTTATAGCAAATACAGAAAAAAAACTGATAAACAGACATAAGAACATAAGATATATCATACTGGGTCGGACCAAGGTCCATCAAGCCCAGTTTCCTGTTTCCAACAGTGGCCAATCTAGGTCACAAGTACCTAGCAGTTTCCCTAAAAGACACAGGTTCCACAATGCTTGTATTGGGCAAGCAGTGGATTTCCCAGGTCCCCTTTAATAATGGTTTATGGATCTTTCCTCCAGGAACTTGTCTAAACCTTTTTTAAACACAGCATTTGAAGGTTCTGTAAGAAAGAGCTTGAAACATTTATTCATCTCATAGCTGCACTGGGATCTGAACCCTAAGAGAATTATGGAAAATGAAGAAATTATGATCATCTGGGACATTCCCATTCTGATCAATATAAAGCTGGATGCAAGGAAGCCACATATAATGGTAAAGGAGAAAAATAGCAGAATGGCATTGAAGTGTCGGTTCTAAATAATGATTCTGTGAATAAGGTAGAAAGGGAGTAGATCCTCAAATACCAAGAAATGCAGTCAGAGACCAAGAAAATCTGGTAGAACGATACAGAAATATTTCCTATTGTGTTGGCAGCCACTGGCTCGACTGAAAGCAAATTTTCAAGCACACTTTGATAGGTTGCCTATACACTACAGGATAAAGCTCTCTTTGGCACAATGCAAATATTACAGTGAGCATTAGCAGTAAATTTGGCAACTGATTTCAATGTTTGCTTGCCGGAGCTTCAAACCGTTGCTGATAAGGCAATATCAGTTTGCTCATCACCAATTTCTTCTAGGATAATACTTGGAATTGATTGTCCCTGATGCAGGCAGCTGATGCCAAAACATTGCCAGGTCAGGCTAGTGCTAATAGAGAAAATTCTGTGGGAAACAGTTTAATCCCCGATGTGTCTTTTTTGATCATACTCCACAAACCCTGGATTTAGGAGTGAGTTCAAGAAAATTAAACTAAACTGCAACTATGTAAAAGAAAAGCAAGGAAAAACAAACTATATACATGCAAAGAATTCCAAAAGAAAATAGAGAAAAATCATCAACAAACAGTGCCTTTTAGCCCACAGTTAAAAGAGAATCCCAGTAATCAGACTCGTTTGACATGGTCAGTCCGTTAAAACCTTGCTGTCTTGGATCCAGAAATGAGATGAATTCTAGATACTTTTCTATCCTTTCCTTCAGAACAGCCTCCATTAATTTTTCCAAGCCTGTAATTTCCAACTACCTTTTTAAAACGACTCTGATGAAAAGAAACAATATTTGCCCGTTTCCAGTACCAAACAATCCCTTCTTCAATGAATACTGAACCAAACTTTTTAGCCTAGTAACAACATGCAAACATCTGAAGAAGAATGAGGATCTATATATGATCCCTCTCTGTGCAACCTGAGCACTCGTTCCCCCGGCATGGCTGCCCCATGTGTCATGTTCCTTTTCTTCCCACTGTCTCTGTCCCATGCAAGCTTATCATCAAGGTCTCTGTGGTTTTTGCTATGCTGCTATATTTCTTGAGTGTTTCAGCTGTACTTGCTGGAAAGCCTCTGCACAGCTGAGGGTGATAGGAAGGTTTGCACCTTGTCCAGATATACATTTGTGCTTCGCACAAGCACACATACACCTCTGCTCCCTGGTACGGATAGACCCCAACTATAGCACACCTAAGTGAATTATAAATAGAGAGATTTCTGTTTTTCTTGGTCACCTCAATGAAATTTACCTTGTCTCCCTTCAGTCTTCTAAATTCAACTCTGCTCTTCTTCCTTTCAGGATATATCCGAAGAAAAGCTGTTAAACTGCTTAAAAGCTTTAACTATCTTTTCTTCTGCTTGTGCATTTGCCATCCTGACTACTATGCCTGCTTTTTGCATCTTTACTAGCTCTTCTTCCCTGTGCCCCTTTTCCCCCTGCACCCCTTTTATCCCCAAGAGCCCGTGTAAATTTTTAAAGTTCCCTTTTGGCCCTTATTATTTAGCGTAGTTACTCACCTGTAACAGGTGATCTCCGGGAACAGCAGGAATTTAGTCCTCACATATGGTACCGACGATACCCGACGGAGCATGCGCGGGAATGCTCCCCAGCGTCCAATAAGAACACTTTTGGGAGCATCCCTCAGCACATACGCGCTGCCTTCCCGCCTTTCCAACTGTCCCTCTTCAGTTAAGTTTGTAGCTGAGTGAAAGGATAGAGGGAGAGAGGAAAGAGAGAAAGAGAGAGACAAACTCCATGGGGAGGTGGGTGGGTTGTGAGGACTAAATTCCTGCTGTTCCCAGAGATCGCCTGTTACAGGTGAGTAACTACGCTATCTCCAAGAACAAGAAGGAATGAGGTCCTCACATATGCGGACTCCCTAGCTGAAGATGCCAGGGAGATAGCCCCAGGAAGCTGCCACTGTCAAGGGTGAAGATCCTTCCTCCCATGGATCTCTGGCATTCCACCAGGGTTGGTGGGTAGGAGTTGGTTTATGTTTGAAAAAGGTTTTGAAGAACAGCTTGTCCAAAGAAGGCATCCCGACGGGAGGCTTTATCTAGGCAGTAGTGGGCTGTGAAGGTGTGTACCGAAGCCCAGGCGGCTGCTCGACAAATGTCATCGATAGACACAGAGTGGAGATTAGCCATAGAAACTGCCATGGCCCTGACATTATTAGCTGTGACATGGTCCTGAAGAGGAAGACCCTTACTCTCATAAGTAAAGGATATGCATTGGGCAATCCATTTAGATAAAGTTCTTTTGGAGACTGGAAGTCCCAAATGACTAGGGTCAAAAGCTATAAAAAGTTGTGAAGACTTTCTATGTTGCTGTGTTCTTTGTATGTAAAAGGCTAAGGCCCTTTTGCAATCCAAAGTATGAAGGTTCCTTTCTGCATTAGAGGCGTGAGGCCTGGGAAAAAATACAGGAAAGTAAATTGATTGATTTAAATGAAAAGGCGAAACCACCTTTGGCATAAAATGAGGGTGAGTTCGAAGAACAACCTTATCATGATGAAACCTAGTATAAGGAGGATCAGCCACTAAAGCTTGCAATTCACTGATGCGACGGGCAGAGGTGATTGTAATTAGGAAGATGACCTTCCAGGTCAAGAACTTAAGGGCTGCAGTGGCTAAAGGCTCAAAAGGCGGCTTCATGAGCTGCCCGAAAACTAGATTTAGATCCCATGCCACCGGTGGTGGCTTGATGGGAGGTTTGGTTAATAGAAGGCCTCTCATAAATTTTGATATGAGTGGAGGAGAGGAAATTGGTTGTCCATTCAGAGGCTTATAAGAAGCTGCAATTGCACTAAGATGGACTCTTACCGAATTGGTCTTTAACCCAGAATTCGATAAGTGAAGAAGATACTCTAGTATCGATTCTAAGGGTACGATCAGGGGGTTTAATCCCCTCCTGGAGCACCATATAGTAAAACGTTTCCACTTGAAAGCATAAGATCTTCTTGTGGAAAGTTTCCTAGAAGCTCGAAGAATATCTTTTACCTGATGAGACAGGTTGAGATCCTGGAGGTCTAAGCCTTCAACAACCAGGCCGTGAGGTGCAGGGACTGGGGATTCGGGTGCCATAGCGTCCCGTTCTCCTGAGAAAAGAGATCTGGAGCGTGCCCTAACTCCAGAGGTGCCGCTTGAGAGAGATGCAGAAGCAGGGAATACCACGCCTGGCGTGGCCATCGTGGTGCGATGAGAATCATGCGACCCCTGTCTCTCTGAAGCTTGAAGAGTGTTTTGGGAATGAGGGGAATGGGTGGGAAAGCATAAAGGAAGTCCTGACCCCAGTGAAGTAGGAAGGCATCCCTTGCCTGACAGTGGTGTGCCGGTATTCTGGAACATAACCGGGGAATTTTGGCATTCAGTGGACTTGCAAAGAGGTCTATGTCTGGAGTACCCCAGAGATGAAAAATCTTTGCCACCTGGTCTAGGTGGAGTGACCACTCGTGAGGTAGCAATACTCGACTGAGTTTGTCTGCCCAAATGTTTTGAATGCCCGGAAGATATACTACTAGAAGGTGAATTTGGTGCTCTCTCGCAAGGGCCCATAGTCATAAAGCTTCGTTGCATAACGACAGAGAGCCGGTTCCGCCCTGCTTGTTCACATAGAACATGGCTACCTGATTGTCCGTCTGGACCAGGACTGTCTTGTAGCTGAGCTGGGCGTGGAACACTCAAAGAGCTAAATAAATTGCTCTTAATTCCAGGAGGTTTATGTGTAAACCTACCTCCTGTGGAGTCCAGGTGCCCTGGGTAGAGAGATGATTCAGGTGTGCTCCCCAACCCACCTGTGAGGCATCTGTTGTTAGGGTGGCCGGAAAGATGGGTTGATGGAAAGGAGACCCCGCTGTCAGATTTTCTAGTGATTGCCACCATTGGAGGGACAAAATTAGTCTTTGAGAGACTGTTATTTTGTCCGACATATTGCCCGTGACCTGTGTCCACTGTGTGGAGAGGGTCCACTGAGCTGCTCGCATGTGGAGGCGAGCATATGAACTGTGGATGCCATGTGTCCCAGTAGCTGCAGTAGTTACCAAGCCGTGAGGGAGGATTTTCCTGCTGCTTGGGAAGCTAGCTGCATAATGCGAAGACACCGGGCTTGTGGAAGGAAAGCCCTTGCCTGCCTGGTATCCAGACAGGCTCCTATGAATTCTAGGCATTGGGAAGGAACTAGTTGAGACTTCGGGAAGTTGATTTCCAATCCCAAGTATTGGAGGATTCGCATTGTACGAGACAGTGCAGTGCTGGCCTCTGCAACTGTGGAGGCTCGAATGAGCCAGTCGTCTAAGTAGGGGAAGACAAAAATCCCCAGGGTTCGTAGAAATGCAGCTACTACTGCCATGCATTTCGTGAACACCCTTGGTGTTGAAGCCAGACCAAAAGGAAGAACCCTGTACTGGAAATGTCTTCCCCTGAAAAGGAAACATAAGAATTTCCTGTGATCTGGATGGATGAGAATGTGTGTGTATGCATCCTTTAAGTCTAGAGAGCAAAGCCAGTCCTGGCCTTGAAGGTATGGCAGAAGAGTTCCTAGAGAAATCATTTTGAATTTCTCTTGAAACAGATATTTGTTCAGTTCTCTGAGGTCTAGAATGGGTCTGTGTCCCCCTGTTTTCTTTGGGATAAGAAAATAGGGGGAGGAGAACCCTGTGCCCTGTTGAAAAATGGGTACTTCTTCTATTGCCCCTTGGGCAAGAAGTGTGGAGACCTTATAATCTAGCAGATTGTCTGGAGAGGTTTGTGAATTGAACTGCTTTAGAATTGTAGGAGGGGGTATGCTGTGAAAATGAAGTTTGTACCCCTCTCCTACAATGGACAAAGTCCAATCTTCTGCTGTTATTTGATGCCATCTGTTGATAAAGTGGCATAACCTGCCCGGAATATTGGGGGGTTGGGGACCCCTCATAAGCAGGAAGGCGAAGCTCTCTGGGAAGGAGTCAAAGCCCTTGAGGGGGCTGAACCTGGAGAGCTGGTTGGGCTCTCGGTCCTTTTGGTTTCTTTTGCTGTCTAGGTTGTCCCTTTTGGGCAACCTGACCTGAAGTCTGGTGGGTATAGGAAGGATAAAACTTCCTCTTTTTGATAAAAGAGGGTTTTTTATAAGGCTTCCTTTTGGCTGGAGTGGCTGTAGACTTTGACAATCTATCTAAGGTCAGCATCTAACTCATTAGCCTTTTCCTGCCAGTTCTTGCCAAAGAGATTCTCCCCTGTGCAAGGAATGTTGCCTAATTTGTCCTGTACCCAAGTCTCCAAGTCTGATGCCTGTAGTCAGGCAATCAGTCATGCACCAATGGCAATAGCAGAAGTTCTGCTGATGCATTCAAAGCAGTCCAAAGCTGCACGATTGACAAACTTGGAGACATTTTGAGCTAGCTTAACTACAGCAAGAAAATCTTGCCTCTTATCATTTATTTATTTATTTAACATTTCTTATATACCGCCTTTCATGATATCAAGGCGGTTTACATTGAACAAATTGAAATTACATTGAACAAGGCATTATAACTTGGAGATAACTATTTTACAGGGAACATGGGCTATGGAGGGTTAAGTGGCTTGCCCAAGACCACAAGGAGCACCTGTGGGACTAGAAACCCCAGTACTTCCGGCCCAAGGTTGCTGTCCTCTAGTGGGATTTGAACCCCCGACCCTCCGGCCTGAAGTACCTTGCCCCAACCACTAGGCCAATCCTCCACTCCATCATCTGGGAGAAAAGGGCTCATAAGTTCCAAGTCTCCTGTGACTTCCTTAAGGAACATTCCCATATATAGGATGTATGAACTGATTCTAGCTGAAAGCATGGAAGCTTGAAATGTTCTGCGTCCAAAAGCATCCAGAGTCCTGCATTCACGACCTGGAGGATTGGATGCATGTCTCTTTGCACTTTTCATCCTACGCATGTCTGATTCCACTACCACTGAATGGTGTGGCAGCTGGGTTTTCTGAAAACCAGGACATGGTGGAACTCGATACATAGTATCAAGCCTCCTAGAGTGAGGAGAAGTGGTCAGAGGTGTCTCCCACATTCTGAGCATCAAGCTATGCAGAATTTCATGGATAGGCAGAGTAGCTGCCTCCTTGGGAGCTTTAGGATATTGGAGGATTTCCAATTCCTTTGCTCTGGGTTCTTCTTCAGGAGCTACTGTGATTGAAAGACATTTGGCCATATCACGGATGAAATCCTGAAAAGACATGTCCTCTGGAGGTGACATTCTGCGTTGGGGAGAAGAGGGATCTTCTAAAAGAAACCCTCTAGTGCCAGCAGAATTGTCAGAGTCTTCGGAATCGGAGGAATCAAAGTATTCCTGACTCCGATGCTCTTGCAAAGCACGATCCCGGTATCGATCGAAGTTGGTACTGAGGTGAGCCGGTACCGCTTTGTCCCCTCCAGCCAGAGATGGCAAAGGAAGAGTTCCCACCAGGGCCGGCACCGCATCACCGGTGTCTGTACCGGCATCGGTGTCGATGTCAGCATCGGTACTCTTGGGACAACCGGTACCGCAGCCGAGAGAAGAGCTCTGATACTGCGCTCGATAGCGAGGAACCTCTGGTCTATCGACGCTGCCGATGCCTGGGTGTTGGTACCGGTAAGGACAGCCGGAACCCCTGAGCATGGCACAGGTAGTTCTTGCGAGGTTGAGGCCTTGAGAACATCCTGAAGCCCCATTGAAGCCTCCCACCGGGGCTGTTTTGCCGGTGTGGTTCCCTCAAGAGCAATGCCAACGGCCTCTCGATACTTAGCAGGAGAGCTACCATTTGAGGACCAACTCTTATGTTTAGTTACCTGAGATCCATGGGAGGAAGAAGAGGCCCTCGACGATGTCGATGCAATGGATCTGGCATCTGAAGAAAAAAGTGTACCGAGCTTTGCGACCCGGTTCTGTCTTCCTCTTTTGGTCATCCCCATGCAGGAGAGTCATTCAGTTGGAGAATGATCAGGTCCTAAACATTTTAGACACCAATCATGGGTGTCAGTGACGGAAATGGTACCGCCACACTTAGTACATTTTTTAAAACCACTAGTTGGCTTTTCCATGATTTAGGAAAGTGGGGCCTAGTGCCCAAAATGGCGCCTAGCACCAAAAAGGAAAGTTTCTGAAAGAAACACTGAAAGGCTTTTTTTTTTTAATGGAAGAAAAGAACCGGCGGTACCAGTAGGCGTCGTGCGGTAGGCAAACGCGACCACAGAAAGAAATTTAAAGATGTAATTTTCTGCGGTGACAGGGAATAGGTCCTGTCGGCTACGCGGAAAATGAAGAACTGAAGAGGGACAGTTGGAAAGGCGGGAAGGCAGCGCGCATGTGCTGAGGGATGCTCCCAAAAGCGTTCTTATTGGACGCTGGGGAGCGTTCCCGCGCAGGCTCCGTCGGTACCGACGATACCCATATGTGAAGACTACATTCCTGCTTCTTCCTGGAGATCAGCCATCTCTTTGGAAAACCAAACCAGTCTCTCCTTACTTTTATTTACTTTCCTAACCTAAAGATTAGCGGCACACTCTACAGTTCTTTTTAGTTTAGTCCAGAGTGCTGCTTCAGAAATAATTTCCTAAGCTGCCAGCACTTCTTTAAGGTACTCACCCATTTTAATATATTTAATAGTATTGAGGTCCAAGACTGATTTTTATATGATCCCTGCGCTTTGGTTCTTATATTAAGCCAAGAGAAATTAAAAACAGTAGATGTGATAGCAAGAGAAAGTTTTGGCTAAAAGATGCTCAACTGTAACAAACATTTGCTTCCATTTCAGTATGGCCCTCACCACCTCATATCAGATTAACTATTACACAGTCCCATCTGCCCCTTTACCTCGTCTTGCTAAAAGGTCTCTCTTGCCACCTACTCAATTCTCCCTTATCCAGACTACAGACAGCACATAACAGTGATATGAAAGTAATGCTGTTGAAAAAGTACCTGCTGACGACAACTTAGATCCACCTGTTTCCAGAACTGGAAATCTAAACAGAGGTCTCGCCAGTATTTGCAGACTAAGGATGCAGAAAGCAGGCGTTCATTCAAAGATAAATTGGAAAATATCTGAAAAAGAAAAATCACAAATTAAAATATCTAAAACAAAACGTTTTTCAACAGTTCATCAAGCATACGTGGAAGCAAAACTAAAATACAGTCACAAACAGTGTATTCTAATGCATTCAAAATTTGACGAAGTTACTTTAACAATGAGGTGATAATACAGTATTTGTGTTATGTGGCACATATTTTGAAAAATGGCATTTTAGAAATTGAATAAGGTTTTTTTTGTTTTAGTATTTTTTTTTTTTACTTTTCTCAGATATATGCATAGATGCAAAGAACTGTATGTATTATACGCCCCCACCCCTCAAACAAGAAAAAGGGAGGAAAAATAAAAAAAAATTATACCTTGCACCAAAAAGCCCTGGTTAAGGCCACATTATCCCAAAGGAGAGCAAGATTTTCAGTAATACTGTCAAACCATAGATGAAAACAAAATAATATTACACTTATTTGTTCCATCCTAACTCACACTGACTTAAGTCTCCATTCAAACTACCTCAGATAGCAGTTTTTTCCTCAATAAAAGCCATCTTTGCTCTGAATCTCACGAGAAAAAAAATGTTTCCTTGTACTTGCAAATGCAACGTGTGTCTTCAAGTCAATGCAGACTCCTGACGACCCAGCAGCTCCTGGGTTTTCTTGGCAGTGTGACCGGAAGTAGATTGCCAAGCCTTTCTTCCGAGGAAATGGAGGGTTATGTGACTTGCCCAAGGCCACAACGAGTGCTAGTGGGAATAGTGGAGGAGTGGTGGAGTGGAGGAGTGGCCTAGTGGTTGGGGCAAGGTACTTCAGGCTGGAAGGTCGGGGGTTCAAATCCCACTAGAGGACAGCAACCTTGGGCCGGAAGGACTGGGGTTTCTAGTCCCACAGGTGCTCCTTGTGGTCTTGGGCAAGCCACTTAACCCTCCATAGCCCATGTTCCCTGTAAAATAGTTATCTCCAAGTTATAATGCCCTGTTCAATGTAATTTCAGTTTGTTCAATGTAAACCGCCCTGATGCAGAATAGTGCGGTATATAAGAGATTGTAAATAAATAAATAAATAAATAAAATAGAGCCCTGGTCCCTTGGTTACCAAGTACCACCAGGCTACTCCTCCACTCCTTCCTTGTACTTAGCTCCAAGTTTATCTGAATAATTTAGGACAAAATCCACACCCAAGCAGCTTCTACCAAAATCCAAGCACCCAAAATCCAGCAGCTTCTACCTTAGGACCAAGAACTTCTATTGCATCTCATATGACTGTCCATAATTTGATAGCTGTATTTGGATCAGTCTCAATACTTTGGGACCTTTAAACAGAGCGTGGTAAAAATTTGAAGCTACCATGTATTTACTTTATAAAATAGGGGTGTAAGTGGTTTTACAAATCACACACAAACTAGGTGTGAGCACTTATGCCTTCAATAGCAGGTGTAAATACGTGCATATAGAATTTTCAAGAACATGCACAAGTTATACTATTCTATAAAAAAACTTATGCACATAAATTTTCACTACACTTATGCTCTACCTGAGCACACCCACAGTGAAAGTGCACGCCACAGATCTTATGTGCGTACTTTCAGAACAACAACTACTTACATCATGCGTTACTAAAATGCCTACATATAAGTGCACAAATGTGCGTGTTAATGGCGACAGGTTTCATAAAATTATTTCCAACACTTTATTAAAATGGTTATGTTTTAGAGCAGGGGTCGCCTTCTTTAGGATTTGCCATGGGTCGCCTTCTTTAACGGCACCCTGCAGGCTCAGCACAGCTCGTTACAGCCGCCGAAGTGAAGAGCGTTGTTCCCTTCACTTCGGCAGCTGAATTGTAATGAAGATCGCAGGCGCGCCGGAGGTCAAAGGACACTTCCTGTGTCCCGGCTCTCAGCACGCCTGCGATCTTCATTAAAATACAGCTGCCGAAGTGAGGGGAACGCCGCTCTTCACTTCGGCAGTTGTAACAAGCTGTGCTGAGCCTGCCAGGAGCCACTGAAGTCTGCCGCGGGGCTTTTTGGGGAGGAGGGCTTGGGCTTCCATCCGAGGTCAGAAACAGCAGCAACATTTGTTGGTTTTTTAACTTTATTGCCATTTGCGCACTTTGTTTATTCTTGAACAGTTTGCATATAATTAGCTTATTGTATCGGTCACATTGTTTTATCACAGTAGTAAAGAAATCGTGTGCTCAGTTCTTGCTTACTTTTGTCAACCTCTCTTCAATCTATTTACTAAAGTGTGAATCCTGAGGGGATTTTTAACGTGTGGGACCTGAACTGTTACAGTAGTAAATTCCATGCTATTTTTTTTGTGTGTGTTTTTAATACGGCCGGGCACCTCATATAGTCCTAGCTACACTGATGTACAGTGGCAGACCCCCATCCTGAGACTGCCACCTTATAAAGGGCTCAGCCTTTCCCAAAAATAAAGACACACCCCCACCCGAGTGGAGTGGAGGAGTAGCCTAATGGTTAAGAACACCCCCCAATCAGCTCATTTCCAGTCCTATTCCACCCCCCCATCAGCTCACTGAAATAGGATTGGAATTGGTTTATGGAGGGGCTAGTATTGGAAATGGCTGATAGGGGTCCTACGATTGCAAATGAGCTGATGGGGGGAGCTTGGACTGGAAATGGGCTGATGGGGGGTGCAATAGGACTGGAAATGAGCTAATTGGGGGGGGCTAGGACTGGAAATGGGCTGATGCGGGGGGGGGAGAATGCAATTAGAAGGGAGCGGATGCTGAGTGGGGCTGGAACTAGAAGGGAGCTGATTTTGGGGGAGGACTAGAAGGGGATAAGGCTGGGGGAATGAGTATGGAGGGGGAAAAGATATGTTGTGTGGGAGGGAAGAAAATTCTACAAATTGCTGGGTATTGGCAGAGTAAGTGGGGATTGAGAATGGAAGGGTGAAATTTGAGTGGATGATAAAGGAATAAAAAAGAAATTTGGGAAAGAGCAAAAGGGGAAAGATCAGTGTGTTAAAGCAGATGTAGAAGATAGAATGGAAAAAATCTAGAAGAGAGAAGGACAAATGGACAGCAGACAATGGAGAATTAGCAGAAGACAGAAGAGACCAGAAGAAAGTGACTGGAGCAATTGCAATTGAAAAATAAAATGCCCAAACAACAAAAAGGTAGAAAAATAAGTAAATTTTATAAATAAAAACATATTGCAAAGGTCTATAATATATTAATAATTCAACAAATGATTACAGCGACGATGCATTAACGGTAAAGGAAGAGAGACGCATTTGATTTCATCATTGGGGGTCATCACAAGTTGACCAATGGTAAAAGGGGTCACGGTACAAAAAAGGTTGAGAACCACTGTTCTAGAGTGAAAGAAACTAAAAGGCTGAACCTTTTGAATTAAGATTCAGAGTTATTAAGATGCATTAATGGAATAATACACATTTGCCAAAAATCATGCATTAATTAATAATAATGTGCAGTATTTACTTTTAACATATGATTTTTTACCACAACGTAAATTAATAAAAGAAATGCTAAGTATGCAAATACAAGCAAAGTAGTCATTGGTATGCAAAATGAATATCACAGCTTGTGTGAAACCTCGGTGGAAAGACAATCCCACCTAAAAGCAGCAGGCCCCTAGTTCATGGCCCAAGGCTTCCAGGCAGCAACTTCAAGGGGCTGGTGCTTTAAAAATTGCCTTTCACCCTGTCCCCTTTCAAAATCCCCTCTCTCACTCCCCCCAACTCGCTTTCTCAAGTTTCTCCCTTCCCTTCACACCCACCCAGTAATCTACCAGGGTTGTTGGGGATAGGTGCAATCTCTGGACATTCTTGTACCAAAGGTTCCCATCCTCAAAATGGTGGCTTTAACACCCTAGCAATAATTTAACAGTACTACTGCAAAGGGATCAGACTGCTAGATAAAAAAGATGATACAGAAACATCTACAGCCTGATATTCGAAAGGCAATTACACGGTTTACAAATCTGTAAACCGTGTGACTGCCGCTGAACAGGATATTCAACAGCACTAACATTGTTGGTGCCACTGAATATCCCCCCTCTTCTCCCTTATATGCCCGATGCTAACCACGTAGTACCGGGATGTGTTGGGGCCATTCCGGAGAGGAGCAGAGGCAGCAACAGTCCCTAACCAGGTAGCAGCAATATTACATGCTGCCCAGTTAGGGACCTGTGACTCAAATATAGGCAAGAAAAGGTACAGAAAAGAGCCACCAAAATGGTAAAGGGGATGGAAGGCTACTCCTATGAAGAGAGGCTACAAAGGTTAGGGCTCTTCAACCTGGAAAAGAGACGGCTGAGGGGAGATATGATAGAGGTCTATAAATTAATGAATGGAGTGGAACGGGTAAACGTAGATCGATTGTTTACGCTATCAGAATATAGAAAAACTAGGGGACATGTAATGAAGCTACAGAGTAAACTAAGACAAATAAGAGAAAATATTTTTTCACTCAATGTGTAATCAAACTCTGGAATTTGTTACCGGAGGATGTAGTAAAGGCAGTTAGTGTAGCTGGGTTTAAAAAAGATTTGGACAAGTTCCTGGAGGAAAGGTCCATAAACCATTATTAAAAACGGACCCAGGATATCAATGCTTGATCCAATACAAGCATTGTGGAACCTGTGTCTCTTGGGGATACTGCTAGGTACGTATGACCTAGATTGGCCACTGTTGGAAACAGGATACTGGGCTTGATGGACCTTGGTCTGACCCAGTATGGCATATCTTATGTTCTTATGAGAAAAACCCCCTCGCCTATTTTTAAGCCGCAGGAGTTAACCGAGCAGCATGCAATATCGCTACTGCGGCTTCCAGGC
Organism: Ichthyophis bannanicus; assembly: GCA_033557465.1. NCBI lineage: Eukaryota > Metazoa > Chordata > Amphibia > Gymnophiona > Ichthyophiidae > Ichthyophis > Ichthyophis bannanicus. Next base: position 449,157,799 of record CM066032.1, read on the forward strand.
ATGTGCGGCAAATCAGGATATTCAATGCCAGGGCCACATATGACCCAGATATTGAATATCTGGGGTTAAGAGTCAGCGAGTATGGTTTTGTGCCATAGTGGTGCACAGCCTGCCCAAATGAATAATCGAGCCCCTAAAGCCTTTTAATATCCATTATAGCGAACTGTGATACATCCAAAGTGATTTTTGTTGGAAATTCTAAAATCTAAAGAAAACCAGCAATTTCCATTTCTGCAAGCAGTTTATGGAAAAATTTTTTAAAAAAGAACCAACACTGATGTCGTCAATGCTTTCTCCAGTCCTTTCCACAGATATTTCCAGAACTTCTTGGAAAACAGTCCTAAGTGTTTTCCACAACGTAGGACATTGAAACTTTGCCTAGAGAAGAACTATAGTGTAAATGCAGTATTGTAGACAAAGTGAGACACCAAAGAAACAGAAGATACCATCAGGAAGAAGCAATTAGTTCTTACCTGCTAATTGGTGTTCCTGAAGGAACTCCAGTCCAGTCCCTTTACTTCTGGGGTTGTGCAACCCTTCCAGCAGCTTGGATGCTGAGCCCATCATCGTTTTGACGATGGTGTGGTATAAATACCACTGGCACCACCCCTAGGCACCAGTAATCTATTGAAAAAGCAGTCCTATCGACTATCCGCTAAAGAACCTACAACTATAACTCGCAAAGAACAAACTACACCCTAAAAAACCTCTTTTTTTTTTTTAAAGGGTAAAGGAGTAAAGGTAACCAGGGATGGGAAGGAAGGAGAGGGCTTGCCCGAGGCCGACCTAGCCTTCCCCACTCCCCTTCCTAGTGGGCCGTCACGCTCCCAGGGTCCTCAAGACCGGAAACCCCACCTTTCGCATCATCCTCTGGCTTCGGTCCGCTGTACCCTGCTGTTTACTGAAAAACCGAACCTGGGCGGGATCAGGGACTGGACTGGAGTTCCTTCAGGAACACCAATTAGCAGGTAAGAACTAATTGCTTCTTCCTTATCAGAACTCCAGTTCAGTCCCTTTACTTCTGGGATGTAACAGAGCAGTTCAAACCTGGGCAGGGTTCGCCAGCCCGGACCGAAGCACTGCATCTCCGAACCTGGAGTCCACTCTCCTCTGGACATCCAGCCTGTAGTGCTTGGAAAAGGAATGCAGCGTGGACCACGTAGCCACTCTACAAATGTCCAGCGGCGGGACCAAGCTGTGCTCTGCCCAAGAAGCCGCCTGCGCCCGCGTTGAATGAGCGCAAAGCCCTACTGGAACCCGTCTCCCCTTGAGAACATAGGCGGAGGCAATCGCTTCCCTGATCCACCTAGAGATGGAAGCCTTGGCCGCCGCCTCCCCTTTGTGTGCCCCCCCCCCAAACTGCACGAATAGGCGTTCGGACTTTTGGAAGGGCGCTATGCGGGAGAGGTAACGCTTTAGCACTCTATGCACGTCCAGGCGTCGCAGTTTGGCTCTGTCCCCTTCTTGCGATTCTCCCGCAAAGGAAGGGAGCGAGACCGATTGGTTCACATGAAAAGGAGAGAAGACCTTGGGCAGGAAGGATGGGAACGTACGCAAGACCACCTTATCTTTGAAAAACGAAAGAAATGGGGGCCGAGAGGACAGAGCTTGAAGCTCAGAGACACGCCTGGCTGAACAGATTGCCACCAAAAATATCGACTTTAGCGTCAGGTCTTTAAGGGAGGCGCTCCTTAACGGTTCAAAAGGTTCTATGGTTAAAGCATCTAACACCAGGTTAAGGTCCCAAGGAGGAACAACTGACCTCTGCTGAGGCCATAGCTGCTTGACCGCCCTCAGGAACCTGGCCACATCTGCGTGGTCCCCTAGGGACTTGCCCCGGACCTTACCCCTATAGCAAGAAATGGCCGCCAGATGAACACGCAACGAGCTGGGAGCCAAGCCCTTCTCGAAACCTGCCTGAAGAAACTCCAGGACTTCCGGGACTGAGACAGTTAGTGGATTCTGCCGATGATCGGCGCACCAAGCTTCAAAAACGCGCCAAACTCTGACATAGGAAAGACAGGTAGAGCGTTTTCGTGCATTCAACAAAGTCGAAATTACTGAACTTGAATAACTCCGCTTCCGGAGCCGTGCCCTTTCAATAGCCAGGCCGTAAGCGAGAATCGATGTACGTGAGGCATCCAAACTGGACCCTGCCGTAGCAGATCTTTTGTCGGGGAGCTTCCAAGGGTGATCGGCCGCTAGCCTCACCAGATCTGCATACCACGGACGACGAGGCCAATCCGGGGCTATGAGAATTACCAAACCCTGGTGGGCCTCTATTCGCCGCAGAACCCTCCCTATGAGGGCCCAGGGCGGAAACACATACAGCAGGCCCTCTGCAGGCCACTTCTGGACCAGCGCGTCCAGGCCTTCGGACATTCTTTCCTTCCTGCGACTGAAGAACCGGCATGCCTTGGCCGTTTGGTAGCATGCCATGAGGTCCATGACTGGCGGCCCCCAGAGCGCTACCACTTGGTCGAACACCTCCTGTGCTAGCTCCCACTCTCCGTGGTCTATCTTGTGCCTGCTGAGGTAATCAGTCGTCACATTTTCTGACCCGGCCACGTGCTGCGCTGATAGGTCCAACAAATGAGCCTCGTCCCACCGCAAAAGGCTGTCCGCTTCCTTCTCGAGCGAGGGGCTGCTTGTTCCCCCCTGGCGATTGATGTAGGCCACCGTGGTGACATTGTCGGAAAGGACGCAGACCGCCCTCTGATGAACTAAGGGCTCGAGAGCTCTGAGTGCCAAAGCCACTGTCCGCAGTTCCAGTCCGTTGATGGACCAGCACGATTCCCCAGGAGTCCATCGACCCTGTGTGAACTGGCCCTCGCAATGAGCACCCCAGCCTGTCAAACTTGCATCAGTCGTCAGTTGTATCCACTGGGGCGGTTTGAGGGGCATCCCGCCCCCTAAGTTCCTTGGGCTCCGCCACCAGAGAAAGGCCCTCTTGACCCGAGGGGGACAGGGCAGTTGCATAGACAAGGAATGAAGCTGGTGAGACCACCGCCGTAACAAGGCTCGTTGAAGGGGTCGCATATGTGCCTTGGCCCACGGAACCACCTCTATCGTCGCCGCCATGGTGCCCAGAAGTTGGAGGTAATGCCAAGCAGTGGGATTTCACCTTGCTAAGAACAGGGAGACCAGGCTTATCAGGTCCTTTAACCTCTGCTTTGTCAGGAACACCCTTCCTCTCCTGGTGTCGAATCTTGCTCCGAGGTACTCGATCTCCTGCGTGGGAATTAATCTGCTCTTCTTCCGATTGATGACCCAACCCAACTCCTCCAGGAATTCCACCACCCTGGCAGTGGCTGAACGACTCTCCGCTTCTGACTTTGCCCGGATCAGCCAATCGTCCAGACAGGGATGAACCAAAATTCCCTCCTTGCGGAGGGCCGCTGCCACAACCACCATTACTTTGGTGAACGTCCTGGGGGCTGTTGCTAGGCCAAAGGGAAGGGCCTGGAACTGAAAATGACCTCTTGGTACTGCGAACCTCAGGAACTGCTGATGGGACTTCGGACCGGTATATGTAAGTATGCCTCCGTTAAGTTCAAGGAAGTCAGGAACTCCCCCTGTCTTACCGCCGCAATGATTGACCTCAGGGTTTCCATTCTGAAGTGAGGCACTGTGAGGCAGCGATTGATTTGTTTTAGGTCTAGGATGGGACGAAAGGATCTTCTTTGGTACCACAAAATAGATCGAGTAACGACCGGACCTGTATTGGTCCCTCGGAACGGGAACCACCGCTCCCAGCGCTAACAGCCTTGAAAGAGTATCCTCTATCGCCGCCCTCTTTTCTGGAGGACCGCAGGGAGACTGAATAAAGGCTGGACGCACTTGTCTTGCAAATTCGAGAGCGTACCCCTCTCAGATCACTTCCAGTACCCATCGATCGGATGTGACCCGGGCCCAGGCGGGAAGAAACTGCCTTAAACGACCCCCCACCAGCAGGCCTTTCTCCTGGGCCCCCGCTGCCTCATTGCGTTTTCCTGAGGCCTGTGGAGGGGGGAGGGGCCCCAAAACCTCTACCGGCCCCCCGAAACCCCCTGAAGCTTTGACCCCTAGAGGGGAAGCGGCCCTTAGGAAAGGAGTTCGATCTGGCCGGACGGAATCTTCGGAAATCCCTTGGCTGGTTCCGAGCGTTCACCATCGCTCGGCTCTGTTTAGGCCTGTCCTCCGAGAGCCTACCTCCCTTGGACTCGCCTAGGTCTTTCACCAACTTGTCTAGGTCTTCTCCAAACAGCAACTTCCCCTTGAAAGGGAGACGACTTAGGCGCGCTTTTGAAGAGCACCAGATTCTAATCTCGCTGAAACAGCTTGCTTGTCGGATGAATCTCCTTCTGAAAGCTGAAGCTGTTGGGCCCACCTCAGACAGGCTCTAGTTACCCACGCCCCTGATACTGAGGCCTGCAAGGCGAGGGCACTAATATCAAAGGCTTGCTTCAGAAGCGTATCAAGTTTTCTATCCTGACTATCCCTCAGAGCCGTACTGCCCTTGACCGGGATAGTTACTTTGTTACTGCCGACACCGCCACGTCCACCCTTGGAGATTTCAGCAGATCCTTATCTGGCTCCGGTAAAGGGTACAAACGAGCCATGGCTCGGACTCCCCTTAAACTAGACTCCGGTTGGTTCCACTCCTCCTGGATCATCTGGCGCACTACCCTGTGGACCGGAAACACCTTCTGCGATTTCCTAACGGCTTGGATCAACGGATCCTCCAACGCTTCTTCCTTGGCTGGGGCGTCCGAGGCCATATTGAGTACCTTGAGAGACTCATCTATTAATGCTGGGAGCTCCTCTCGACGAAAAACTCAAACTATCCGGGATTGTTCCTCCTCTGGAATCTCACCTTCCTCAAGCTCCTCCCCTTCTTCACCTGCCTCACTGAGCAAGCCCTCCTCCTCCTCCGTGGGGGCCGGAGAAGGGCGAGGAGCTCCTCCCGTCCCTATTAGTCTAGTGCGCTTGGGAGGGGCCCCGGGGCCATGGGACCTCGTTTTCCCTGGGCAGGCCAGGCCACTTTCTTTGCCTCCATTGTTCCTTGTTACCTCATGCAATAAGCCTTGTGTAACAGCAGGACAAACTCTGGAGAAAAATGTTCCCAGCCCGCTTCCGACCCGTTGGAAACGGGCAGACAGGCCTGGGAAGGGCCCGACAGAACCAAGGAGGAAGGGGAGGTGGAAGAAGATTCCCCTACCCCTCCAGAAGGTCACTCGACTCCTGGGAAGCCTGTGCCATGGTTAAGTGGATTTCCTGTTCAACGGAAGCTGCCTCTGCAGCACACCCCCTGCAGATCCCCATTTCCGAATCCGTACCCCTACGAGTTCCGCAGGATGGACACCGTGGTTTGCCCGTCATGCCCCTTTAGATTGTGAACACCTCTAGCTGAACTTTAAACCAATTAGAATCCAAAGAAACCAAATGCAATAAATGACCAAATCCTGATCTAGGGCACTGAACTTTAAACAAACTAGAAACAAAGGAAACCAAAGAAACAAATGCAATAAATGAAGTAATCCTGATCTAGGGCAAAATTTAACGCTAGTATACCCCTCCCCCAACTGTTTAAACGGTACTCCTGCTCCTGTGCTTAAATTTTTGAATTTAATTTTAATTAGGAAAACAAATCCTGCTGTTCAGCACAGAAAAAAACCCTTCTTATACTTGCGGTTTCGTTGACCCGCTCCTTTCCGTGTCGTCTTGCCCGCGATCATTCAAAGGCTACACCTGGACTCCACGTGGTAGGCCGCGGCCACGTGGAGACTGGGCCTGTGGCCGGCGGAAGAAATCTCGCCGCCGCGCTCGGGGCTCACCGACAACGCAGGAAACAATCTTCTGCCCTCCAGAGCCGCCTCTAGCGCACTGCCGAGACCGGCGCTGTAGCGCGAGGCGAGGAGCCTGAATGAAGTCGTGCGATGCTGCCTCTAGCGCTCAGCCAACCCGAAGGGCTTCAGCACGAGGCAGAGGAGGCCGGGAGGAGAGCCGTCGGGGAGCCGAATGGCTGGACGAGCGGGAGGAGAGCTGCACTACCCTCCCCACTGCCAAGGCAAATCCCCTCCTTCACTAAAGACCTGGAGACAACCGGAGGAGCAAGGGGGGGAGGGAGTTTTCTATCTTAAAGAAACAGAAACCCCAAAAAAGGGCACAGGAGTAAAGGAACTCCCAAAACTAAGAAGAAGAACAAAGAACTTAAAGAAAATAAATTTAAAAGGTATAAATAAAACTCCAGTAAGCCCTCTGGCTTACGGGAACCCTCCAGCTGCTTGAAGGCTGAGAATACTGGGGCCTAGGGGTGGTGCCAGTGGTATTCATACCACACCATCGTCAAAACGATGATGGACTCAGCCTCCAAGCTGCTGGAAGGGTTGCGCAACCCCAGAAGTAAAGGGACTGGGCTGGAGTTCTGATAAGGAAAGCCAGTTTTCCACTCCATACTGATACCTACTGAAATCATCACCACCATCAATAAGCATCTTGCAGTTCAATGAAGGCATCCACAGGACACAAGGCAACTGGATTGAAAGTCATCTCAGAGAGACACAATTCTGCCGCTTATGCTTCAGCACAGCAGTTCAGTTGCGCCAATGAAGACAATTCACTTGCTGAACACGATCAAAGGAGATTAATGGTTATAGAAGCAGGTTGCAAACTCGGGGCGCCAGGGTTTAAATCCAGTTTCTCCCCCTCCGACAATCATGACCCTAGGCAAGTCACTTCACCCACCTCTTCCTCTAGTACAATTAGATTGTGAGCCCATATGGATAGGGAAATAACTCATGCACCTGAATTTATCTCACCTTGCACCTGGATTTGGAAAAGGTAAATAAATCTAAAATCAAAATCAAAATAGTAATTACACTTACCTGGTAATTGTAGTTCCTTGAGAGACGACAGCTTAGTCCTCTACGTATGGGTTGTGCACCTCTTCCTGCAGCATGAAGACTGGACCAATCAAATTTCAGCATCACTGGATACAGCATCTCTGCCATCTCCTCCAACCCAGTGAACTACTGTCAAAGCAAACTCAGAAAAAATAGCTAACCTTTAAGCAGAGAAATCATCAGCAGAATGCAAAATTTGTTAGTTTTTTTTTTTTTTTTGTTTGGTTTCCATTTACCAGAATAGATTATAGAAAAGAGACCCAAAGAAAAGGTCTCACCACTGCCTCAGCACAAGCAGCCAGAGAAAGAAATAATAGAACGGAAAACAACACTAACCTTTGAAACACGACTGTTGAAGCAAAGGCGTGCCGAGCCAAAAAAGAGTACTAGGGAGGGCCAGAGGACTAAGCTGTCGTCTCTCAAGGAACTACAATTACCAGGTAAGTGTAATTACTATTTCCTTATCGTTCCTCCAGCTTAGTCCTCTACGTATGGGATGTAACAAAGCAGACTAACGGGCGGGATTATTCCAGCCGGCACGCAACACCGCGGAACCAAAACTGGCATCGGCCGCCGCCAAGACGTCAGTGCTTACTGAAAGTGTGGAGAGAAGACCATGTGGCCGCCTTACATATCTCCACCGGCGAAACCAAGCTATGCTCCGCCCAAGATGCCGCATGCGCTCTGGTAGAGTGAGCTCGCAGACCGACTGGCGGAACTCGACCCTGCAACAAATAGGCCGAGCCAATCGCCTCCTTAATCCAGTGGGCAATGGAAGCCTTCGCCGCTGCCTCACCTTTGCGAGGCCCTCCAAAGAGAATGAACAAACGATCGGATTTTCGGAAATCGCTAGTGACTTTCAAATATCGACGCAAAACACTCTTAAGATCCAACCGACTGAGTCCCCGATCGGAGCCTTGTTCCCCAGCTGCGGGAAACACTGGAAACGACACTACCTGATTCAAATGAAAGGCAGAAGACACCTTAGGCAAAAATGAAGGTACTGGACGGAGAACCACCTTCTGATCGGAGAAAGAAAGGAAGGGCTCCCTGCAAGAAAGAGCCTGAAGCTCCGAAATGCGACGAGCTGAGCAAATTGCTACCAAGAACACCGTCTTAAGGGTCAGATCTTTTACCGAACACCGCGAAAGCGGCTCAAAGGGAGCCGCACTGAGAGCATGCAAGACTAAGTTGAGATCCCACGCAGGGACAGAAATGCGGCGGGCCGGACGCAACCGGGAAACGGCCCTCAAGAAGCGTATCACATCAGCATGGGCCCCCAGCGCTACGCCCTGAATTTTACCCCTGTAGCAGGAAAGCGCCGCCAACTGCACCCGTAAGGAACTGGCAGCCAAACCTTTGGCAAAACCATCTTGCAGAAAATCCAACAGTAGCGGCAGAGAAGCCGTAGCCGCTCGCACCTGACGCCGAGAACACCAGTCCTCAAAAATACGCCAGACGCGCACGTAGGCTAGCGAAGTGGACCTCTTGCGAGCTTGAAGCAGAGTTGCTATGACCGCCTTGGAATAACCTTTCTTCCTTAGCCGCGCCCTTTCAATAGCCAGGCCGTAAGAGAGAATCTCCCCACTTGCGGCATGCGAAGCGGACCTTGACACAACAGATCCGGGTCCAGGGGGAGACGCCACGGAGGGCCTTCCACCAACCGCATGAGATCGGCATACCAAGGACGACGGGGCCAATCCGGCGCTATTAACAGCACCCGACCCCGGTGAGACTCGATCCGCTGAATGACTCGCCCGAGAAGCGGCCACGGCGGAAAGACGTAAAGAAGACCCCTTGAAGGCCAGACCTGCAGCAGAGCATCGATGCCCTCCGACATTGGCTCTCGGCGGCGGCTGAAGAATCGAGCCGCCTTCGCAGACCGGAACGTGGCCATCAAATCCATTACCGGCTGCCCCCAACGCAGGACTACCTGCTCGAACACCGCCGGATTGAGCTCCCACTCTCCGGCATCCACGTGGACTCTGCTGAGAAAATCCGCCGTCACGTTGTCCTTCCCGGCAATATGCGCTGCCGATATTGCCTGTAGCCTGGGCTCTACCCACTCGAACAGCGACCGAGCTTCCATTTCTAGGCCTGAGCTGCCGGTGCCGCCTTGTCGATTTATGTACGCCACTGTCGCCGCATTGTCGGAGAGAATCCGCACCGCCCTGCGCGATATCAGGGTCTCGAAGCTTTGCAACGCTAACCGGACTGCTCGAAGTTCCAAGCGGTTGATCAACCAACCGCTCTCTTCCGTAGACCAGAGGCCCTGCGTCACTTGAGCTCCGCAGTGCGCTCCCCAGCCCGTCAGACAAGCATCCGTCAACAGCGGAATCCAGTCCGGCTGCTCTAAGGACATCCCCGCTTGGAGCGAGGCCGGCCGAAGCCACCACGTCAAGTCCCGACATACTCTCGCCGGGCAGGGAAGACGCCTGCTCAGGGGATCGGACTGATTGGACCAACGACGCAGCAGGGCCCCGCTGGAGAGACCGCATGTGAAAGCGAGCCCACGGCACTACCTCTAAGCAGGCCGCCATCGTTCCCAGCAACTGAAGGTAGTGCCAAGCCGATGGAGCTGGGGTTTGCCGAAACCGACGAACAAGAGACTGAAGACCCAGCACTCTGCGTTCGGGAAGAAAAACGAAGCCCCTGTGAGTATCGAAGAGCACCCCCAAATACTCGAGGGACTGCGACGGAACCAACTGGCTCTTCCGCGGGTTGACGACCCAGCCGAGGGACTGCAGTAGGCCTACCACTTGCGCTGTTGCCGACAAGCTCTCCGAACGGGATTTGCCTCGAATCAACCAATCGTCCAGATAGGGATGCACCAGCACCCCTTCTTTGCGCAATGCCGCCGCCACGACCACCATGATTTTGGTGAAGACTCGAGGAGCGGTTGCTAGGCCGAAGGGTAAAGCCTGAAACTGGAAGTGACCCCACGGTAGAGCGAACCGGAGATAGCGCTGATGCGCCTCCCGAATAGGGATATGGAGATAAGCCTCTGTGAGGTCGAGTGATGTGAGAAACTCGCCCTTGCGAACGGCCACAAGCACGGACCGTAAGGTTTCCATCCGAAAGTGCGGCACCCGCAGACAGCGGTTTACACCTTTGAGATCCAAAATGGGACGAAGAGTCCCACCTTTCTTTGGCACCACGAAATAAATGGAATACCTTCCTAGACCATATTCTTCCGGGGGCACGGGAACCACCGCTCCCAGCTGAAGGAGATGATCGAGGATCTGCCGGACTTGAGCCGTCTTCCGAGCACCCCGGCAGGGAGACGCCACAAAGGAATCGAGCACGGGTCTGTACAAATCCAGGGCATACCCGTCTCGAACGATCTCCAAAACCCATTGATCGGACGTTATCTGGGTCCAAGCAGAGAGAAAACGTCGAAGACGCCCTCCGATCACTGTAATCTCCGCCTGGACCCGCTGCCCTTCATTGGGGCTTACGGGCGGCAGGGGTAGCTGTCGCGAATCCGTGACTGGCTCCTCGAAAACCCCGAAAGCTGGAAGTCCGCGAGACATATCGACCGCGCTGAAACCCCCCATAGCGGGGAGAGCGAAATCGACGAAAGTCCCGAGACTGACCCCGAGGGGCAGAAAGGAACCTCCCCCTTTTTGGCCGATCTTCCGGCAAACGATCGCCCTTGGACTCCCCCAAATCCTTGACCAATCTGTCAAGATCCTCACTGAACAGCAGCTTACCCAGTCTGCCTAGCCGCGATTTGGAAGAACCATCCGCTGCCCAATTCTTCAACCAAAGGGCTCTGCGGGTAGCCACTACGGACGCCATACTATTGGATAGCACCCTGATTAGGTCGTAATGAACATCCGCCAAATACGCCGAACCCGACTCCAAGCGCTGAAGTTCACCTACATCTTCTGATTCCAAGGCGGGCACCTGTCGTAGCCGCTGAACCCAGCGAAGACAGGCCCGAGCAATCCAAGCCCCACAAACAGAGGCCTGCAGCGCAACCGCGTTCGCTTCAAAGGATTGTTTCAAGAGACCATCCATTTTCCTGTCCTGCGGCTCCCGTAACGCCGCACTACCTTCCACAGGGATAGTGGTCTTTTTAGTGACCGCCGAAACCGCTGCATCTACTTTGGGGGAGCGAAACCGCTCGAGGTCCGCGTCTGCCATAGGATACAGCTTGCGCATAACCTTTACACCCTTGAGGCCAGATTCAGGCGTATCCCATTCCGTCTGAATCATCTGATCGATGACTTTATGCATGGGAAAAACCACCTGAGTCTGCCGCACCGCTTGAATGATGGGATCGGCCCCGTCAGATTCGTCGACCGACGGCGCAGGTGCCAAACCGAGAGTGTTAAGCGCTTCTGCTACGAGCGCGGGCAACTCCTCCCGGCGAAACACCCGAATAATTTTAGCCTGATCCTCAGGTTCCGGGAGTTCGCCTTCCTCTAATGGCTCTCCCTCCGCCTCCAAGTCGAAGTCTTGATCCTCGCCCTCCGGCCAATCCGTCTCCGACTGAATGGTTTCACGCACACGCAGGCGCTTGGGCGCTATGGGACCGGAAGATGGAAGCCCCGGCGCAGGGGACTGCGCGGTCGCCCCCGAACCAACGCCCACGCTCTGACGCTTACGACAGAACGCCTGGTGCATCAGTAAAACGAAATCGGGAGAAAAATCTTCCACGGGCAAAGCACCGAGCCCTGCCTGCTCTCCAGCACCCAAAGGTAGCGTCAAAGCCGTCCCTGACGTACCCTCCAGTGGAGACTCCAATTCCACAGCATCAGAGTCTTTCTGAGCGGTAGCAGCCATGGAACTCTCCAGGCGCTGCTCCATAGTAAGAGAGACAGAGGCACAGCGGTGACAGACGCCCATCTCTGGAACCACGCCCCTGCGGGATCCACAAATTACACAGAGAGATCCCGCTGGCATGGAACCTCACCCTACGCAGCTCTCCAAGTGCGTACAAGGTAGTGACTGAAGCCAAAAGGCAAACACTGGTCCCGTATCAGAAGACCAGGACGCAAGGCTGGAAAGAATGCCTCCGCCAGCTGCAAGAAAAAAAACACCGTGAGAAACGGCACCAGGACTCCAGCTGCCTAGGCCAGGCTGAACCAGGGCGGAGAGGCGCTGTACTGTCCCCTTTGTAACACCAGGTTCTGTGGGGGGTTTTTATTTTTTTATTTTTTTTTTTACTGATGCCTGAAGAAAAAAAACTGGTGTGCTCACTTGCTGCGGAAAACTCCAACACAGCAGCGAAATAAAAGCCAGCCCTCTGCTCCCAAAGGAGTACAGAGCCAGAAAAAACGACCCCTCCCCCTCTCCCGAGGAAGGGACTCCGTGGAAAAAATAAAAGGAAATAAACCAAATAAAGGCAAACCAAGAGGAGGAATAAATTCAGAAAAATAAGAAAACAAAATAGACGAAGGGGAAAAACTCTGCCGGCACACACTCGGACCGGGAGATAAACAAAACTCAGCCGCGTGTGCTACACACGGAGAATAAACCGCGGCTCACAAAATGGCGGCGGCAAGGCAAAAAGGCATTTTGGCGCGCTTTTCGTCGGCAACGGAAAAATCACCCAGCCGAAGAGCAAACGCTTAAGGAGGCCTGTCTTACCCCCGCAGCTCAAGAAACTCGCAAAAAGAAAAGGAGGACAGATGTAAACGCCGACGAGCAGAGAAGACGCCGCTTCCCAGCGTCTGCCCTCACTCTGCCGCCGGAATCTATCAGCACTCCCCCAGCGCACACCTTACCTCTATCGGAGGAGTGCAGCTGTGTACTTGCCACCGGAGCACTGACCCGAATATCCCTGGGACAGAGATCCTGAAATTAAGGAGGACAGAGTTAGAAAAAAGAAGCCGCTTAGGCCAGAACAGAGGAGAGACCTCCCTCGGGTCCCCCCCCCCCCCACGGGGAGCCGATGAAATGAGTAATTTTAAAGCAACAAGCACCCCTTAATCTAATAAAGTAATAGAAGCTCTAATAGAGCCCAGAAAAGAAACTACAAAAAGGTTAGCTACAGTCTAAAGACCTAACTGACAAACTAGTGAGCCCAGCCAGGCTCACTCACGTCTTCCTGCTGCATGAAGACTGGACACACTGGGTTGGAGGAGATGGCAGAGATGCTGTATCCAGTGATGCTGAAATTTGATTGGTCCAGTCTTCATGCTGCAGGAAGAGGTGCACAACCCATACGTAGAGGACTAAGCTGGAGGAACGATAAGGAAAAGGATTACAGACCGTAGAATAATTCATTGAGAGGTGCTCTACTACAGATGCTAAATTCCTTAAAATCATCTGGTCCCCTATATAGCACGCATACTGATAGCACGTTGTCAATAAACTAAAATATTACCAAGAAATTTCAACCAACATGCAATGCAGACAATTATGTCACAAGCTCCACCAAGTAAATAGTTAACCAGTATATTATTTTGAACACACATATCCAAAATAATCCATACCACTGCCAACTCAAAAAATGAGACTGAAATTTTCTAAAAGGGTAGTTTTATAAAGGCATTTTCACTTCTATATGATAGTATACGGTGTGACAAAAAAGAAACGAAACTGTGGCAGCCACGCCCATGACCCAATGCCAAGGGAGTGGTCCATCATGAGTTTGTGCCCAAGGGTCAGACAGTCAACCAACACTTCTACCAGCAGGTCCTCAATCGCCTCCATGACCGGGTTCGGCGCAGCAGGCGGGCTCTGTGGAGAGACAAGTCGTGGCTGCTCCACCACGACAACGTGCCCACACACACCGCGCTCAGTGTGAGGCAGTTCTTGGCCAACAAACAGCTCTCGACCACCCTCCTTATTCCCCAGATCTCGCACCGTGCAACTTCTGGCTCTTCCCCAGGCTGAAGACTGTGCTCAAAGGAACTAATTTCGCCTCTGTAGAAGAGATCAAGGCCACTGTGACGAGGGAGCTGAGGGACCTCAAGGAGGAGGACTTTACTGAGTGCTTCCATATGTGGCAGAAGAGAGTGCAGAAGTGCATTAACTTTGGTGGGGGATTACTTTGAAGGGGACAAAGCGTAATTTCTCTGTAGATTTTGTAATAAAACATTTATGGGACAGTCTTGTTTCTTTTTTGTCACACCTCGTACATAAGTAAAATGCTCTTAAAACATTACGCTAAGCGTTCAAGTCCATTTGTTGCCTCTCAAACTGATATAAGTGTACAGAGTTTTATTTTACATTTCTGCAAGATTTGTGCTAGTATTTACAATGGTATGCAAAAATGTCTTGCATAGGCTGCATGATCAAGCTATTCTCAACTTTATTCTGACAATCTTTCCAAATTCTGTGGCAGAATCCTGGTTTATTATATACTGTTTTGTTGCAAATTTAATTTGGCAGCCATTTCTGCATGCAAAATTACTTGTCTGTGAACTTTTGTATGGCTGTCATGAGGAAACAATGTCCCAGTACGATCAACTGGATTCTGTGTCAAAGTGGCATCGAAATGATACAATAGAATACTGCCCTTCCTCAGCCAAGAGGGCAATCATATTAGATAGCCAATCAGTACATGGTATTCTGGCAGCACACGGGGTTTGAATTTAATGTGGATCAACTGGTGTGTATCGCATCTGATGCCCAATGTCCTGGCATGGTGAAGAGGTTGCATTTTCTATCAATGGAGGACCGGGTCCGGGTGGTGGTTTTGCACAAGGAGGGGTATTCCAGCCTGCAGTTTGTAGCAAAGGTCAGCTGTAATCAGAGCATGTTTGTCCGCATTCTGCAGAAGCATAAGGAGATGGGAAATACACAGGACTGACATCACTGCGGTTGGCCTAGAAAGTCAACCGCAGTGATGTCAGTCCTGTGTATTTAGCCCATGTTCCCTGTAAAATAGTTATCTCCAAGTTATAATGCCCTGTTCAATGTAATTTCAGTTTGTTCAATGTAAACCGCACTGATGCAGAATAGCGCGGTATATAAGAGAATGTAAATAAATAAATAAAATAAATAAACCAAGAGGGATGACAGGGCCCTGATAAGGACATCTCTTAGCAACCACAAGCTAACCTCCCCTGAGCTTCTTCGAGAATGGAAGGAGAAGTGTTCTGTTGAAGTTTGCATTTCCACTGTGAGGAGAGGATGCTTGGAGTGAGGTCTGAGGAGTTGTAAGGTGCGGAGGAAGTTGCTACTAATGGTAGAACAGAGAAAGAGATGCATTGAGTGGACATCCAAGTACTCAAAATGGAGCAAGGCTGACTGGGAAGTTCTGTTCAGCGACGAAAGCACGTTCTGCATTCTGGGTAACCAGGGCAAACCTATGTGAGGAGGTTTTCTCTTGAATATCTCTGTGAAGCATCCAACCAAAGTCATGATCTGGGGATGCATGGCAGCCAGTGATGTTGGAAGCCTCCATATCGTTGACAGGATGGTGAATGCAGTGAAATACATAGAAATTCTGCAGAAGTGCATGCTGTCATCAGCTGAGCAACTGTTTCCTAGCACATATTTCTTCCAAGATGACAATGCACCTTGCCACTGTGTGAAAATTGTTGCCGACTGGAAGAAAATCAATGGAGTTCAGACCATTGATTGGCTAGTTTAATCACCCGATCTCAACCCGACTGAGAATCTTTGGTACAAGGTATCAGTTGAGATCGCCAAGAAGCAGCCGCAGACCAAACAAGAGCTAAATGAGTCAATGATTGCAGCCTGGAATCACATCATAACGTGAGAACACCTCATCAAATTAGTCCATTCCATGCCAACTGGTCGCAGAGATGTCTGATGAGAAAGAGCAGGGGCCGGCCCATCAAGTACTAATGGCCACCAACAACAAAAAATACCAAGTTTAAGTTACAATGTAAACCACTTTGATTGAAATGATAAAGCGGTATAAAAAAACCTGTTAAGTAAAAATAAATACAGTGGTGTGAAAAAGTCTTGCATAGGTAGTGCTGAATTGGCAGTTTTTAGTTGTTTGGATCACAGGCACAAAATGCGTTGCAATTTACAACCCCTTCTTCATGCCAAAATCTTCCCTTTTGTCTTTTGTACAAATCTGAGAAATTTGCCATGATTTGAACGTTCTTTTATAATTGTTTAATATCCATGTTCGTTTGGTTGTGAAGCTGGTTACAAAGATGCAATGTGTGTCCAAATAGTTGTGTTTTCTGTTCCATGTGTGTTGGCAGCGTGCATGTTTTCTTCTTCATTTCATTAGCCCTGAAAAGGGCTGATGTATATTAAACAGGGACATTGATGACTTGGATTTTTCTGAGGAAATGGAGGTTTAAGTGACTTGCCCAAGGCCATAAGGAGTGCTGGTTCCCAAGCCAGTGCTCCAACCATTAGGCTACTCCTCCACTCCATTAGTATTTTCTAAAAACACTTAAGCACCTTTGGAGTATGTTTAGTAAAGAGTATTAGGCTTTTGTAGCCAACTCTGGGTGTTAGTGCAAATAGTACCATGTTCACTGCAAACATCACAGTTTATTTATTTATTTATTATTTATATTCTCTTATATACCGCGCTATTCTGCATCAGTGCGTTTTACATTGAACAAACTGAAATTACATTGAACAGGGCATTATAACTTGGAGATAACTATTTTACAGGGAACATGGGCAATGGAGGGTTAAGTGGCTTGCCCAAGACCACAAGGAGCACCTGTGGGACTAGAAACCCCAGTCCTTCCAGCCCAAGGTTGCTGTCCTCTAGTGGGATTTGAACCCCCGACCTTCCGGCCTGAAGTACCTTGCCCCAACCACTAGGCCACTCCAGTTATCTTTGGGGGCATGCCCACACCCCCCCAGCAGATACTGCCATGAAAATGCAGAGATCGTGGCATGGCAGCATCACCAATGCAGTTAACGCCACCCATTGAAGTGGCATAAGCTACACCCATGATGTCTGCAAAATGTGCAGTTACCATGTGCTGTCAATGCCCGTGGTAACCGCAAGGTACAGGCATGCCCATTCTCTGTCTACACCCTACTCCTCGTGCTACTAACACACCTTATGCAGCTATTGCAAAAAATTGCCTTGCGGTAGCTGCATTTGGTCCAAGCTGTCACTGTGGCAGAATTTTTCCGCATTAGAACTAAAACAACAGCTAGTGCCCTTTAGTAACATACCCCTCCTATGTGTTTCTATAAATTAGGCTACCAATAGGCACCTTCTCACACTCTCAATCTAGGTGATTTGTTATGAAATTGTTATGAAATCATTTCCCAGGTTCTTAAAAAGAAAATAAAATCTTTATCTATGATATTTGATACTGTTAATGTTGTTTTACTAGTTCCGATTGTAAAAACAAATATTTTTCCCAACTATAGAGCTGCTACCCAGTATCACATCTAGCTTCCCAATAACCTCCAGGGCAGCTTATCACAGAGATGAATTAGTGCTCTGCTCGCCAATATGCCTCACAGGGGATGCTGGGGCCCTGCTTTTTCACATATTCATAAATGACCTGGAAATGGGAATAATGAGTGAGGTGATCAAATCTGCAGATGACACAAAATTATTCAAAGTTGTTAAAACACAAGAGGACTGTAAAAAATTGTCAAGGGGACCATGATAAATTCAGAGACTGGGCATCCAAACAGCAGATGAAATTTAATGTGGACAAATGCAAAGTTATATAGTTAGGGAAGAACAACCCAAACTACACTTACTGGATGCAAGGTTCCACATTAAGAACCACCACCCAGGAAAAGGATCTAGGCATCATCATGGATAATACATTGAAACCCTCTGCCGAATGTGCAGCAGCAGCCAAGAAAGCAAATAGAATGCTAGGAATAATAAAGAAAGAAATGGA
This sequence comes from Ichthyophis bannanicus, assembly GCA_033557465.1. Lineage (NCBI taxonomy): Eukaryota > Metazoa > Chordata > Amphibia > Gymnophiona > Ichthyophiidae > Ichthyophis > Ichthyophis bannanicus. The sequence goes on from CM066032.1 coordinate 449,175,458, forward strand.
GAATAAAAGAAAAGATATTATAATACCTCTGTATCATTCCATGGTACAACCAAATCTTGAATATTGTGTGCAGATCTGGTTGCCATATCTTAAAAAGGATATAGCAGAATTAGAAAACATATGGAGAAGAGCCACAAAATGGTAAAGGGGATGGAAGGATACCCTATGAGGAAAGACTTAAAAAGGTAAGGGCTCTTCAACTTGGAAAAAAACATGGCCAAGGGGATATGATAGACGTCTATAAAATAATGAATGCAATGGAACGGATAAACATGGATCGGTTGTCTACTCCTTCAAAAAGTAGAACGGCTACGAGACAAGAAATTAAGCTACAATGTAGTAAATTTAAGACTAATTGGAGAAATTTTTTTTTCACTCAACATGTAATTAAACTCTGGAATTCATTACCAGAGGATGTAGTAAAGCACAGTTACTTACCTGTAACAGGTGATCTCTGGGAACAGCAGGAATAAGTCTTCACATATGGGTACGTCGGTACCGACGGAGCCTGCGCGGGAACGCTCCCCAGCGTCCAATCAGAAAGCTTTTGGGAGCATCCTTCAGCGCCTGTGTGCTGCCTTCCCGCCTTTCCAACTGTCTCTCCTCAGTTGAGTTTCATAGCTGAGACAAAGAGAGAGAAAGAGGAAAGGAAAAATAGATATAAAAATACAACTCCTAGGGGAGGTGGGCGGGTTGTGATGACTTATTCCTGCTGTTCCCAGAGATCACCTGTTACAGGTAAGTAACTGTGCTATCTCCAGGAACAAGCAGGAATGAGTCTTCACATATGGGGACTCCCAAGCTAAGATGCCTGGAGCCCTAACATGTTGAAGATTGAAAATATGCTACACCTCATATGGCCAGGCATCCTGAGGATGGAGGGCAGGAGATGAAAAGAGGAGCTGCAGAAAAAACAGCTAACCTAAGAAAGGACTACCCTCAAGAAGTCCTTGTATGTATGATCATTATCAAAAGATATATTGAAATGAACAATCACCATAATATTGAAATGAACAATCACCATATGACGCTCACCTACTGGATTGCAGGAAGTAGAGAGGCTGATGGAGTCTACTGGGAATCCAGTAGAATAATGTTCAAGGTGACCTCACTGGTGAAGGTGGAGGTCAACATCTGGAAGTGAGAGGTGACCCCAGGATTCAATTGGGGTAGCACAAACACGGCAGGTCTTCAGTGGGAAGCTTCAAGGAAAGCTGAAAACTCTTTCGGCTACAGAGGTATTCAGAGGTAGGAGCAAAAGAGGAAGACTGACCGATCTGGACAAACAGACCTAGTCCTTGAGGGAGGAAAGGGTATGGGAAGAACCCCATACTCCCAAGGACAGATGTTTGAGGAATTGAATCTGAAATCCACTGAAGATCCACCATGTCTTTCCTAACTGGTGAGAGGTAGGAAGACATTGGGGCATGGAGCTTCAGGGATACGTAAACCTAGGATACGGTAAGGCTGTCAGTTCCACAGCAGTGGTTGTGTGCATAATATCCGAAACATACTGTGGAACAGTATGAAGCTGTGCAAGCCCACTGTCAGAAACTTACGAGAAGGTGAAAACCTTTATGAGCATAGACAGTCAGAGAGATAAGAATGGAAATACCTATCTACCTATAATAAGTATCTGGACAGATACACACACACATACATATATATATATATATACATACATATATAGATAGATAGATAGATAGATAGATATAGATAGATATATATGTACGGATATATAGATATATCTATATAATGAGATTTAAAGGGCATAGCATATGCACACTTAGCTGACAGACAGATACATCTATAGAGATGTATATAGGTATATATATATATGTAGATATATATACCTGAATATATAGGTCTAAAGATAGATGCCTGCAATAAGCAGACAGAGCTATGCATATCAGGACATTCACATGGAGATGTGAAGGGAAAAGATTCATCTAAGAACAAGGAGGTGAAACCTACTTGAGAAGATATATAGAGAATCTATTCCGCCAGAGATGATGGTAAAGGAATGCTATCCCATGAATTACCAGGATGGTTACGTGAAAAAAACAGAGGATAATATCAGTCTGTAAACAGCCAGTCCGGAGTCCTGTGGAACTCCAGCATGGTAAAAGGACAGAAACGCATAGAATGAGATACCAGGTTGACCTACGTGAGGGACAAAGGAGGTATCAGGCGTTTTTCAGATTAATATGTACTGTCCTTGAAGTATTAGGATACCATGAGGACAAGCTGCAAGAAAAAAAGAGTATATTCCCTATATGGGATAACTCTTAGACTTTCACGTGGAGAAGGCTTATGTCCTTTTCCCTCTTTTTTTTTTTTTTTTTTTTAAAAAGAAGATAGTAGGGTATGAAGAACCCTCACAGTCATAGGGGATGACTGAGGAAGCCTTTTTCAACCATGATGGATAGCCATTAGAGAAACTCTATGGTCTCTAGCAGGGGCCCATAGTGGAAAGCTTCTCAGTAGGATTGCAGAGAGCATTTTGCAGGAGAACTGGGATGTAGAACTGGCTGATGGAGAAAACTGACAGTCACGTCCACTACGTTGCCAAACCCAGAGATTGGAGATGGCAAGGGTAGAAGATAGTGTAAGGAGCCTGTAGTGAAAAGGAGTATCCAAGAAAGATGTAGAAAAACTGTCTTGGAATCACTACTAAGGCCAGACAGGAGTGGTGGAAGACAAGACTGGGACTTGTGGAAAAGTACCAGCAGTCAAGTACTGGAACTCCTACATGGGCAGCTACTGAATAGGACAACAGAGAGAGTCGGTCTGTGTCAAACAGAGAGAGTCGGTCTGTGTCAAACAGAGAGAACAGACTGAACAAAGAGAGCAAGCTGTCTCTGTCTGCAGAGCTGCCCAGATAAAGAAGGGAGTTTACTCAGGAGAAGAAACTCTACAGTGAAAAGAAAGACAAGAAAAGTCTTTCAATGGTAAGGTACCACTCTTACAGGGGAAACCCTGGCGAAGAGGGTAGATAGAAGATGAAGAAGGACTTACCACATGGTAAGTCCCTGGAAGGAAAAAATTAATGCTGGTACAGAGAAACTATCATGTGACAGTTGCTAAACCTCTCTTCTAGTCAGGAAGAGGTGGAAAACTCTGTAACTTATAGACATGAACATCCTGACAGTTCAGCATACTGAAGAGTAAATGGATTTCCTGAGAATAGGAATCCCTGAGCAGAATTTTGAATGGAAAACAGTGAAAAACTTCTGCTGAAAAGAAATTAACTGTAGTTATAAAAAGATTAATCAGAAACCTATGGTTACTGTGTTTATTCAGCCTGGCTAGAGTTTGGATTCTTTAGACCAGGGTGAGACTTCCCCTGCTTGGGAACATCCGAATGATGGGCAGGAGAAGAGGAAAACCTCTTTCTTTTAGGGAAAGAAGGTTTGGTAGGGCATTTCCTACCTGCTGAGGAAAGAGAGGGCTTAGGATGGCCCTCAGAAACAGGAAAGTCAGAGGAGCAATGAGCAACCTGATGTAAGGACTCCTTATTGAAGAGATTTTCTCCAGTACAAGGAGTATTACTGAGTCTTTGTTGTGCCCCTCTACTCAAGTCTGATGCTTGGAGCCAGGCTTTACGACGTGCTCCTATGGCTATAGCAGAGGTTCTGCTAACAGACTCGAAAGAGTCTAGGGAGGCACGAGAAAGAAACCAAGAGATATTTTGGCTATGACTAAGAAGCAAGGAATAGTCTGCAGCCTTGGGCTCTGATAGAGAAGGAGTCAAAAGAGATAATTTCTTTGTGACCTCCTGAAGGGATAGACTCATATAGAAAATATATGAGAGAATCCTTGTTGCCAGCATAGATGTTTGGAAGGTTTGACGTCCAAAGGCATCCAGTGTTCTAGATGCATGCCCTGGCAGGAAAGAAGAATGTTTTTTCTTGCTCTTTACCTTCCTCATTGCTGATTCCACTACAATGGAATGATGGGGAAGTTGAGGCTTTTGAAAACCTGGAGAGGGGGGCACCTGATATAGAAGATCAGTTGCTGTAGGAGGTGAAGAAACCCTTAAAGGTTTTTCCCATATCCTCAGAAGAAGATTCTGCAAAGAGTGATGTAAAGGAAGCATTATATTTTCCTTTTCTGCAGAAAAATCCTGAGAAGACTCATAGCCAGGGATAGGAATTTTAAGGAAGGTTGCCAAGTCAAGGAGAAATTTCTGAAAAGAAGGATCTCCGATGGGAACCATCCCTGGACAGGCTAAATTTGAAAAGGTAGCCTGGACACCGGAGGAAGTACCTGTCCGGTGCAGAACAGGATTTGTAATGGATGGACACTGACAGTTATGAGTTGAGACAGACAGTAGTGCATCATCCATGCCAGGTATCGACTCCAAACTAGGTATAGAGAGGAGCGATCCAGGTGAAAAAAGCATGGAAGGAGCTGGTTGCGATGATACTGCAGGTACCGGCATCGATACCGATACCGGTAGTTGTGTCGGAATCGAAGGCGAAACCGACACCGAAGCAGTCATCGGAGGCTGCTCAAGCGGTACCGAGGTAACTAAAAACCCCTGGTGATTATCCTCGGTACCGTGCATGCGGAATCGGTAAACATCGGTTTTGAGACGTGTCGGTACCCAGTCCCTCTAGACTAGAAATAGATTCTAGACTCGGCATCGAAGGAAGCGAGTCTATCGATGCATGTCTAGAGGGTACTGACGTCGGTGGTGGTATCAGCGATGTTGCCGATACAGGAAAGTCAATCTGGGTCGTATCGATCAGTCCCGAAAGTACCGAGGACGCCAGATGACGATCCCTGGTGAAGAGTGGATCACTCAACACCGGTGCCGATGCCGGGGTATCGGTACTGCTCGAAGCGGATGCCACCACCGAGCATGGCTCAGGTATGTTCTGTGAGGGGTGAGCCCCAGGAACAACCTGAAACCCCTGAAATGCTTTGGAGCCCGAAGACTCCCGCCGGGGTTTTAATGCCAATGGGGTCTTGAGCAAATTACCAATACCCAGTGAAACAAACCAATTAAATACTTAATTTTTTTGTCGGAATAGCCATCACAGTAGAAAGGGTAAACTCCGTCTACCACTGTGGCCCGTCCTTTTTAATCATTTGAGAAGAATTGTTTTTTTATATAAAAAGCAGCACTTATCCAAAATTGGCTAATACTTAGCTTATGTAGAAAAGCAGGCTTTAAAGACGCTGTAGTCAGCAGTAGGTCAAAGTACGACGTGTCACGTTTCGGGAATATAAACAGAAACCCCCTGCTTCAGGTCAGACCTCTGTGTAATGAGCGTTAGCCTTAAAAATGCTGCAAAAGCAATTGGTTTTTATAACCCAGGCCTCTGAGTTAATGAAACACTTTAATCAGGTGTAGCCTGCACTGAAGAACCTATCAGATTGGGGAGGAGGAATCATCAATCAGGTAACTCCTCCCATTTTGAAAGTTAAAAAATAGTATGCCAGTCCAGCTGTTGATTCATTTATTGATTTATTGATGATTTATTGATTTATTGATGAAGACTACAGCTCCTCTAGATCGACCACCTACAGGACATGATAATGCTGGTCATTTTCCCTGTGGAACTTGTTCTTACTGCTCAAATACCTTACCGGGTCGGATGTGGACAGATGATCGCACCAAAAAGAATTATTACACTCGGTGGCGTACGGACTGTACTACTTCTTATGTAGTTTATTTAATTATTTGTCCTTGCAAACTGCCTTATGTTGGACGGACTTCGCGACCTTGTAAACAGAGATTGGGGGAACATGTCTCTCGCTTACGTACAAAGCAGCTCACAGCACCTTTAGTTAATCATTGCTTAGACTGCTTACATGAGTTTACGGATCTCTGCTGGCGAATTTTAGATCATGTACCCCCAGATCCACGTGGAGGCGATCGGATCCAGAAGTTACAGAATTTAGAACAAAAATGGATTTTTCGATTACATTCTGTGTGCCCCGATGGCTTGAATCAACAGCTGGACTGGCATACTATTTTTTAACTTTCAAAATGGGAGGAGTTACCTGATTGGTGGTTCCTCCTCCCCAATCTGATAGGTTCTTCAGTGCAGGTTACACCTGATTAAAGTGTTTCATTAACTCAGAGGCCTGGGTTATAAAAAACAATTGCTTTTGCAGCATTTTTAAGGCTAACGCTCATTACACAGAGGTCTGACCTGAAGCAGGGGGTTTCTGTTTATACTCCCGAAACGTGACACGTCGTACTTTGACCTACTGCTGACTACAGCGTCTTTAAAGCCTGCTTTTCTACATAAGCTAAGTATTAGCCAATTTTGGATAAGTGCTGCTTTTTATATAAAAAAACAATTCTTCTCAAATGATTAAAAAGGACGGGCCACAGTGGTAGACAGAGTTTACCCTTTCTACTGTGATGGCTATTCCGACAAAAAAATTAAGTATTTAATTGGTTTGTTTCACTGGGTATTGGTAATTTGCTCTTTATTTAAACTCAGGAAGAAGGTTCTTTTTTGGAATTCTCAATGGGGTCTTAAGGGCAAGGCCTGAGCCGTCAGCATGCTTAGCATGAGACTTACCACTCAAGAATTGGCAAGTCTTAACAGACTGTTTGTGGGTTACCTGATCCTGTAGAGAAGAAATGGCCGGTGCCCTGCCATAGGGAGGGAAAACGGTATCGAGGGAAACTCGAAAGAGAGAATCTCTTCTCACAATATTGTAGCCTGATGGTTCAGGGGAAAAAGGGTCAGGACCCAAACAGGTTAGACACCAGTCATTAGAGTCTAAAAAGAAAACTGTATTCCCACAATGAAGACACTTCTTAGGAGAAGAAGGCTCCATGATAGAGAGGCCTTATAGGCCCAGAAAATTATAAGACAGAAACTGAGGGAAAACTCTCCCTCAGTTTGAGAAAAAGAAAGAAAAAGCCCCACCGGCGGTACCGGTGGCAGCGGGAAAACAGCCGCGACCACAAGAAAACAAGAATGAAAAAATTAAAGAAGAAAGTTTCTGTGGTGACAGGACGACGTCCTGCCAGCTCCGCGGAAAAACGAAAACTGAGGAGAGACAGTTGGAAAGGCGGGAAGGCAGCACGCAGGCGCTGAGGGATGCTCCCAAAAGCTTTCTGATTGGACGCTGGGGAGCGTTCCCGCGCAGGCTCCGTCGGTACCGACGTACCCATATGTGAAGACTCATTCCTGCTTGTTCCTGGAGATAAACTGTTATCTAAACCTCTTTTAAACCCAGCTATGCTACGTTTCTAGAGGAAAAGTCCATAAACCATTATTAAAGACCAGGGAAATCTATTGCTTAGCCCTGGGATTAGCAGCATGGAATCTGTGTATGTTTTTAGGAACCTGACAGGAATTTGTGACCTGGACTGGCTGCTATTAGAAACAGGATACTGGGCTTGATGGACCCGTGGTCTGACCCAATATGGTGTATCTTATGTTCTTACAGAGTGCATACATGGGCAATACTATATTAGATAAAAATGTGTTTTTCTCTGTAACGTAACAGTTTCTCCTTTCAAAAGTGCTCAGATTATATGGGCCTATTTGGAAAATTCCATATTTAAACATTTTTTAAATTATAAATTATCGGCTTAGCCTAAAGGTCTAAAATTAGTTTGTCCTAGTTTTTAGTTAAGCTTTTAGATTACTAATACAAAACAGATACATAGTTTAGCTTTTTGCTATCCACCGTCCCCAACTACCAGTCATGCCTGGCACATTTATAGTCAGATTTCCCAACTGAGAGTAAAATTTGTCACCACAGGATATTTTCATCAGCAAGTCATTAACTCTTAAGAAACTATTTGGAGTTCAGTAGGAAGCAAACCCAAAATATTAGCATATAATATAGAAAAAAATCTTTAAGGCCTTCATATTAGTTTAAGTACCCCTATTTCCTTAGCAACTCTAAAATAACTAAACAATTCATCAATACAAAATGCAGACAATAATCCAGCAGGGAGATGAGGGTTAATTTACTCAGTCTTTTGCACTGAGCGTCATATGTATGATTATCTCGCAGTTGGTGAGAGGTCATGTGTGTGCACTCAGTGCAACGAGCTCCCACATTTCACAGAACAAGTCTAATCTTTGGAGGCTACTGCAGCAAACTCAGAGGAGCTAAGACAGAGAAGTATATAGAGGAGACCTACAGGGACAAAGTAGAAAGTCCCATATCCACTCTAGCAGCCTTTGTGGAGAGAGGTCACCTGTAAGTAAAGCAACACCTTGGTGTAGCAGGAAGTGACTAGGGGACATGCTATGAAGCTACAGGGTAAACTATTTAAGACTAATAAGAGAAAATATTATTTCACTCAATGTGTAATCAAACTGGAATTTGCTATTGGAGGATGTAGTAAAAGCTGTTAGTGTAGCTGGGTTTAAAAAAGGTTTGGACGAGTTCCTGGAGGAAAGGTCCATAAACCATTATTAAAGTGGACCCAGAATATCCACTGCTTGCCCTAATACAAGCATTGTGGAATCTTTGTCTTTTGGGGAAACAGGATACTGGGCTTGATGGACCTTGGTCTGACCCAGTATGGCATATCTTATGTTCTTACCTTGAAATCTATACAAATGCAAGAAGCCTAAAAACTAAGATGGGAAAGTGATATCTAACAGGCATCTTGGAGACCTGGTAGGAGGAGGATAAATAAAGAGACACAGTGATACCAATATACAAATTAAATCACAATGTAAAAGTGGACCAAATTGGTGGAAGGGTGGCAATAACTGTCAAAGAGAGCACTGAGTCAAACCGAAGAAAAATTCTTCAGGAAACAAAATGCATCAGTGAATTTTTCTGGATAGAAATTCCTTGTGTTCAGGATCTCCAAATCCAGTCCTGGAGGGCCACAAACTAGTCTGGTTTTCAGGATATCCCTAATGAATATGCATGAGATCAATTAAATATAATGGGGGCAGTGCATGCAAATATATCTTATGCATATTCATTAGAGATATCCCGAAATCCTGGCAGGATTGCAGCCCTCCAGGACAGGTTTGGAGACTCACTGTGTTATGGGAAAGAAAATAGTGGTGGGGTACACTACCATCCACTTGGATAGAATGAGCAGACAGATAAAATGCTATCTGAAACTAAGGAAACTAATGGCAGATGATATTTAATGTGGGCAACTGCAAAGTGATGCTCATAGGGAAGAATAACCCAAATTATAGCTGCAAAATGCTAAGTTTTACAGTAAGAGTCACCACCCAGGAAAAGGATCTAGGTGTCAAAGTGGGCAATATGTTAAAATCTTCTCTTCAGTGTATGGTAGTGCCCAAAAAAGCACTACATATTATTTATTTCCTAATAATTCCTAACATTCTGTTTTTCGGGTAATGCCCCAAAAAAAGAATGTTAGGAATTATTAGGAAAGGAATAGAGAATAAAACAAAGAATATCATAATGTCTCTGTATCACTCCAAGGTGTGACAGTGGCTTAAATACTGTGTTCAATTCTGGTCTCTGCCTCTCAAAAAATATATAACAACATTAGAAAAGGTACAGAGAAGGGCAATCAAAATGACAAAAGGGATGGAACGACTATGAGGAAAGGCTAAAAAGTGTTCTTCGGCTTAGAGAAGAGATGGTTGAGGGGAGTTATGACAGAGGTTTATAAAATCCTGAGAGGAGTGGAATAGATTTACTCTTTCAAAAAAGGACAAAGAGTTGGGGGCACCTCATGAAGTAGTACATCCAAAACAAATAGAGAAAAAAATATTTTCTCCTAATGTATAAATGGAAATTACACTTACCTGGTTAATTGTTGTTCCTTTAGGAACTCCAGTTTGGTCCTCCACCTCTGGGTAGTGTACCTCCTCCTGCAGCTTGGAGACTGGGCATGTCAAAGCCGTGACATCACTGGATATAGCCTGCTGGCATCTCCCATCATCCCCAGTGAACTACTGACAAAGCAGACTCAAAGGAGCAACAAATAAGTAGCCATCAAGTAAACTATGAAAAATTAGCTGACCTACTACTAAAAATACTTTACCTTCCTTTTTTTTTTTTAAATTTTTATTCCCCCACTCCCGTGAGAAGGGAACTGCACAATGTACTCTCCACATTCTTCCCTGAACCGAGCCAGAGGCAAGATAGAAGAGAGAAATAGAGACAGAAAGAAAAGTAGCATAGAAACTAAGCGATCCGCCCCTCCTGAAGGGTTACACTGAAAGGATACCTAATATAACACCGTAACCACCACACAACTGCTGTAATCCAACCCCGGGTGGGAATGAGGACTAAACTGGAGTTCCTAAAGGAAGAACAATTACCAGGTAAGTGTAATTTCTATTTCCTTATCATTCCTCCAGTTTAGTCCTCCACCTCTGTGATGTAAAAGAGCAGTAATTAGTGGGAGGAACCTTTACACCCGGATCGCAACACCGCCGCCCCGAAGCGGGCATCATTTGCCGCCAACACATCCAGGCGGTAGTGCTTACTAAACGTATGCAGGGACGACCAAGTTGCCGCCCTGCAAATATCCACCGGCGACACCAAACTGCGCTCCGCTGTCGCTTGCGCCCGAGTCGAGTCAGCCACAAAACCAACTGGAACTGGTCGACCTTGCAAGATATAAGCTGACGCAATCGCCTCTCTAATCCATCTGGAGATAGATGCCTTCAATGCAGCCTCCCCTCTACGGGGGCCGCCGAACAACACGAACAGCCGTTTCGACTTATGAAACGGTTCCGATATCTTTAGATACTGCCGGAGCACCCGCGATATGTCCAGACGCCATAAAGTACGATCTGCAGCGTTCCCGTCAGCCACCTCTAGAGCTGGCAGAACCACCGCCTGATTGAGATTGAACGGGAAACCAACTTTGGCAAAAAAGACGGGACCAGGCGCAGCACCACCTTCTCTCTGGAAAAGGATAACAAAGGTTCTCTACAGGATAACGCTTGCAACTCCGAAATGCGCCTTGCCGAGCATATGGCCACCAAAAACACTGTCTTCAAAGTTAAATCCTTAATCAACGCTTGTTGTAACGGCTCAAAAGGTTCCTTTGCTAACGCTCCGAGAACCAAACTGAGGTCCCACGGAGGAACTAATAGTCTATGAGCAGGCCGTAGTCTGGAAACTGCTTTAAGAAAACAAAGCACATCACCGTGAGCCCAGGGCTACCCCCTGGACCTTACCTCTATAGCAAGCCAAGGCCACAAGCTGCACCTTTAGCGAGCTGGCTGCCAGGCCTTTATCAAATCCATCTTGAAGGAAACTCAGCACTATGGACACCGATGCCGTAGCTGCTCGAATCTGGTGCCGAGAACACCAGTCTTCAAAGATACGCCAAATGTGCACGTAAGACAGGGACGTAGATCTCTTTCTGACCCGCAGCAACGTGGAAATGACTGCTGTCGAATAACTTTTCTTTCTTAACCTAGCCCTTTCAATGGCCCGACCATAAGCAAGAACCGATCCACCTGAGGCATCCGAAGAGGCCCCTGAAGCAACAGGTCCTCTGATGCCGGTAATCTCCACGAGTCCCCGTCGAGCAGTCGGATGAGATCGGCATACCACGGACGCCTTGGCCAACCCAGCGCTACCAATAGCGCTCTTCCCTAATGGGCCTCGATCTGCTGCACCACTCGACCAATAAGTGCCCACGGAGGAAACACATAAAGAAGACCTGATGACAGCCAACGCTGTATCAACGTATCCAGACCTTCCGACATCCTCTTTCGCCGTCTGCTGAAGAAGCGACTCACTTTCGCCAACTGGAAGGTTGCTATGAGATCCATAACTGGCCACCCCCATCTGCGAACCACTAGAGCAAACACCTCCGGATGGAGCTCCCACTCCCCGGCACCCACCCAGACCCTGCTGAGAAAATCTGCCATCACGATGTCCTTTTCTGCAATGAGCTCCGCTGAGATCGCCTGCAATCGAGGTTTAACCCAGGTGAACAGTGCCTCTGCTTCCTCTTCCATGGCCCCACTTCCCGTTCCGCCCTGCAGATTGATGTAGGCCACCGTTGCCGAATTGTCCAAAAGGACTCGTACTGCTCGACCGGTCACCACGGCCTCAAAGTTCCGTAACGCTAAGCCCACTGCTCGCAGCTCCAGCCGATTGATTGACCACTGACTCTCCTGTTGAGGACCACCTGCCCTGCACGAAGACATCCCCGCAATGAGCTCCCCAACCCGCGAGACTCGCGTCGGTTAAGACCGGGAGCCACTGCGGTTGTTCCAAGGGCATGCCCGCTTCCAGAGTTCCTGGCCAAAGCCACCACTGCAGGGACTGTCAGGTTCGGGACAGACAGGGAAGGCGTTGATTTAGCGAACCGGTCTGGTGAGACCACCGGCACAATAGGGCCCTCTGCAACGGCCACATATGAAACCTGGCCCACGGTACCACTTCCAGAGTTGCCACCATCGTTCCTAACACCCGAAGGTAACTCCAAGCTGAGGGGGCCGGAGTGGCTAAGAAGCGACGTACCAGCTGCCTCAGCGCCTGAATTCTCCGCTCCGGTAAGAACACTGCGCCTCTCAGTGTGTCGAAGCGTACCCTTAGATACTCGAGCACCTGGGACGGAGACAGCCGACTCTTCGTCGTGTTGACTACCCAACCGAGGCTCTGCAAGAGTCCTACCACCTTGTCCGTCGCCCTGCAACTCTCGGCCTGGGACTTTGCAAGAATCAACCAATCGGCGAGGTAAGGGTGTACGAGGATGCCTTCCTTCCGCAACGCCGCCGCAGCCACCACCACCACCATAATCTTGGTGAAGGTGTGCGGCACCATCGCCAGACCGAAGGACAATGCCTGGAAGCGCAAACCACAGGAACTTCTGATGCACCGCCCTGATGGGAATATGCAGATACGCTTCCGTAAGATTGAGGGAGGTCCAGAATTCTCCTTGGCACACTGCCAATATGACCGACCTTAGAGTTTTCATCTGAAACCGTGGTACCCGTAGACAACGAATTACGCCTTTCAGGTCCAAAATAGGTTGGAGGGAGCCGTCCTTCTTGGGTACGACGAAGTAAATGGAGAAACGACCGACGACGTGGTCTGCCACCGGCACCACCGCACTTAGTTTGAGTAGGCGGTCCAACGTCGATGCACTGCCAGCGTCTTCTGCGGACCCCTGCATGGCGACAGCACAAAAGAGTCCTTGACTGGACGGGCCAATTCTAGTGCATAGCCATCGCGTATTATCTCTAGTACCCATTGGTCGGACGTTATCTGGGCCCAGGCAGGAAAGAAGTCCCGAAGCCGACCTCCAATCGGGAAACTTCCTACCAGAGCCCACCTCACTTCATTGCAACTTACGACTTGGCCCCGCGGAGGTTGCTGCGAAGCCTCTACCTGTGCCACGAAACTCTTGGGCTCTCGTAGTAAATCTTCCCCTTTGAAAGTCCCCTAAGCGAGAGGTACGAAAACATCTGAAGTCTCAAAACTGACCCCGCGAGGCTGGTGAAGACTTCCCCTGCTTAGGCCTATCTTCGGGAAGTCTACCTCCCTTGGACTCCCCGAGCTCCTTGACTAGCTTGTCCAAATCCTCGCCAAACAAAGGTTTACCCTTAAAAGGTAGCTTACTGAGACGCGACTTGGAGGAGCCATCAGCCGCCCAGTTCTTCAACCACAGGTAATGCCATGCGGCCACCAAGGAGGACATACTTTTCGCTAAAGCTCTAATCAATCCTACAACTGCTCCTTATCTGTTCCTCAAGTGAGCCCAGAACCTAGGCTCACTAGTCCTCCTGCTGCATGGAGACTGGACGCACTGGGGCTGATGGGAGATGCCAGCAGGCTATATCCAGTGATGTCACGGCTTTGACATGCCCAGTCTCCAAGTTGCAGGAGGAGGTACACTACCCAGAGGTGGAGGACTAAACTGGAGGAATGATAAGGAATTAAACTTTGAAGCTCGTTGCCGGAGGATGTGGTAAAAGCAGTTAGTGTAGCTGGGTTTAAAATAGGTTCGGACAAATTCCTAGAGGAAAGGTCCATAAACTGTTATTAAAGTAGAACAAGAAAAAAAACACACTGCATATCTCTGGGGATAAGTAGCATGAAACTTGCTGCGTTTGGAATATGCAAGGTACTTGTGACCTGGACTGGCCACTGTTGGAAAAAGGATACTGGGCTTGATGGGCTTCCTGGCTATGGTATATTATGGCACAAAAAGAAATCATAAGCTGGAATAGTAAAGCAGTTACTGCATTCCCATAAAATTGTCTCTCTCTCTGCATAAAGAAGATAAACCTCAAACAAGCACAGACCAAGCTGTAAGAGTTCCATTATGTGTCCTGAACTCTGTTGTAAATAAATAACTACATTTTAGTACATTTATGTCAGCTCAGACAGTTGTTTCTACCATGTTCATAATGAACAACTACAGATCATCCTGCCATATCAGATTTGTAACACCTATTAGGGGCCTGTTTACCCAACTATGGTAAGATTTTGCAGCTACCACATGTTAATCAAAATTAACACGTTAATTGTTGGGATGCTGCCATTTAGTTAATGCAGAGGAAAGCCCATGTGTTAAATGAATGGCAGAAATTGCAAAGCAACCAGCTACATTTAAGTGGCATTAACTGTGTTACACTAAATGACATGTTAACACTTGATAATTATCATATAAATTGTAAGGCACAATCCCTACCCATTTTCCTCCCCATTCCACATTGCCTGTTAAAGGCAGAAATTACGACAGGTTTTTTAAATGCTAAGTCACTGCATGAACTGTTAGCTCAAATAGGTCCCATAATAAATTATACAATTCCATAGATTCAATAGCATTAAAAGTTACAACTCCATTCGGTCAGCTGAAGTGGAGCGGGCGATTAAGCAGTTAAAATTGGGGAAGGCCCCGGGGTTGGACAGGTTCTCCGCCAGGTTTTACAGGACCTTCGGAGGCCTGCTGATTGGGCCTCTGGTGAAACTCTTTAACCAACCTCGGGAGGGAGGGAAGTTAGCGGACACCATGGGCTGGGCAGGCATTACGGTGATTCATAAGAAGGGGAAGGACCTGCAGGAGTGTGCCTCCTATAGGCCTATCTCTCTGCTCAACCTGGATGCCAAACTCTTGGCCAAGATCCTAACTGCACGCCTGAATAAAGTCATCAGGAAATTGATTCACCAAGATCAGGCAGGGTTTATCCTGGGTCGACAGGTTGCTGACAATATTAGGAAGGTTCTAAATATTATTTGGGCTAGCGAGAGGAGAGGGGAGGAGGCGCTCTTGCTCTCGCTGGATGCGGAAAAGGCTTTTGACCAGGTGTCCTGGCCTTTCCTCTTTCAGGTGCTAGAGAAGGTGGGCCTGGGGGGCGAGTTTCTAACCTGGGTACAGGTGCTGTATGCGCACCCTAAGGCGTGCGTGCGGGTAAACGGGGCCCACTTGGATTTTTTTGACCAAGGGCGGGGTACGCGACAGGGCTGCTCACTGTCTCCATTACTGTTCGCTTTAGCTATGGAGCCCCTGGCACAGTGGATACGGGACAGGGAGGACATTTTGGGAATAACCGTGGGGAGGAGTGCTTATAAAATTTCACTGTTCACGGATGATATAATACTGAGCTTAGCGCGACTCCGGGTGAGTCTGCCTATTGTGAAGTGGGAGCTGGAAGAGTATGGTAAAGTCTCGGGGTTTACGATCAATCAGACAAAATCGGAAATTTTGAATCTGACGGTTCCTAGGGGGTTAGCCCATACCTTGGCTACGAAGTATCCCTTCAAGTGGGCCCGGGGGAGTATCCGGTACCTAGGCATTTGGATAAGCAATAAAATAGATGAGTTGTATAACTTGAATTATAGGAGGGTGCTGGGGAAGATAGAGGGTTGGCTGGATGGGTGGGGACGGGGGTACTTATCCTGGTTTGGGCGCATAGCGACAGTTAAAATGATGCTGGTGCCCAGATTGTTGTTTTTATTTCAGACGCTTCCAGTATGGGTCCCTCCACATAGCTTAAAAAGGATACAACGGCTGATCAACCGGTTTATCTGGGTGCAGCAGCGTCCTAGGATAGTCATGCAGGTTTTGCAACGGTCCAGAGGGGAGGGGGGGTTGGGGGTACCTAATATACGCAAATATTATGAAGCAGCGCAACTAAAAGCGGTGTATGAGTGGCACAGGGAAACATCTAAATCCTGGGTCCAAATGGAGTATGAGCTGGTCGGGGGAAAGGACCTCAAAAGGGCGATCTGGCGGGGGTATAAGGGACTGGATCAACACGCCATGAGCCCTATGGTAGCGAACAGCTTGAGAATTTGGAAACGTAACAAACCCCAACTTGTCCCGGATAAGGGTTATATACAGGGGATGACTACTGAGGCATGCTTCGAGCGGGGTCAGGGCCCCGGTGAGCGTGTTCTACATAGATGGGCCAGAACCGGGTTAACGCATGTCCAACAGGTTATCCATCCTCAGGGGGTTCACCCGTATGCAGGCCTTCGGGACCTCTATAAGCTGGAGGGGAGCAACCACTTCGCTTATATCCAGCTGCGGAGTTTTTTGAGGCAACCTAAGGTTTGGAAGGATCTCTGGGAGAACCGTGGGTGGTTCGAGGCTATATGTAATGGCCAGGGGGGGAAGAAGGGTTTCTGTCCAGAATTTACAAGGGCCTAATGGGGACTGGAGAGTGCAAGCTCCGATATATGTTGCAATGGGAGGAGGATTTTGGGGGGTGTTGGAGTGGGGAGCGCTGGGAGAAACTTATACAGACGATTGCTTCCGTGTCGATAGCGACACAAATCAAGGAAAACGCCTATAAAGTCCTATATCGATGGTATTGGACGCCAGTGCGTCGCTTTAAAGCGGGGAAGGGACGGGATGACTTATGTTGGCGGGGATGTGCGGAACGAGGAGATTGGATGCATATGTGGTGGAAGTGTGACAGGTTACAAGTTTATTGGGGGCAGGTTTGGGAGGCGATCCACGGGATGACCGGGCAGAAGCTTCATGGGAGGCCAGAGGCCTGCTTGCTGCATCAATTAGATGCGGGTCTCTCGAGATGGGAGGAGGGGGTTATGCATCATTGTATAGCCGCTGCTAGATGTGAGATTGCCCAGCACTGGGGGGGGGGGGGGGATACCATACCCCACCTTGCAGGTTTTGTGCGAAAATTGGCTGAGGTGAGCTTGATGTGTAAATTAACGGAGCTGCGGCGGGGGACAGGGGGGAAAAGTGTGATATATTGGGAGAAGGTCTGGAGATGGCTGGAGGGCTGGAAGGGAAGGGGGGGAAGGGGGGGTCAGGAGCAGGACGTCCATAAAAGGGGTGGTCCGGCTAGGAGGTAAGGTGAGTGTAGTGTGGAAGAAGGATTGGAGATCTCGTAGGGGGGATGGGCGGGGGCGGGGGGGAGTGGGAGGGGGGAGGGTTAGTTAGTTAGCTGGTGTGTTCGTTTATAACATATGTAAGGGTTGGGAGGGGGGTGGATAGGGGGAAGAGGTAGTGTTGGTTGGTTTATATGCACTGATGTATGGGTAAATGGGGATTGATGATAGGATTGCTTTTTGGTTTGCTTATGTGGATCATTTTGTACCCTAATGGGTTTTCACTGGTTTGTATTGTATTTTTCTTACAAAACTTTAATAAAAAAATTTAAATGGAAAAAAAAAAAAAAGTTACAACTCCAAATTCAAAATCCCACTTATCTGGTGGGAATGAAGATTAGCTATAAGGAGCCTAAAAACAGATAAATCTTCTGCCTGCTTCTTGCATCAGTTCTACCCATAGCACATAGACGCTATATGAACTGCTCATGGGAAAAGCTCAGCATATATTACATAAACTTCAGAGCAGATGAAATGCTTCACTGCTAGATTTTTTTTATGATATGAAATGAATTTTCAAAACCACTACAAATGCATACTAAATACCTGATCTAGAGGGCAATATTTATGATTTTTGGGACTTTTCTCATCCAGAATTGACATGCAAAAGAGCCTGCTAGAAAACTGACACACACAGTTTTGCTGCAAAGCTTTTCACAAAATCCATAGCTACACTTCAAAAAATAGATTTGTGAAACACTGTTTTGTTATGCACTAATAGTTCATTAGCTTCTTTTCAGGATTTTGCAATGCATTAGTTTATTAGCTATTAATTTTAATAAATTTGTGTACAGAGGAAAATATGTGGTTTTATTCTTTATGAAGAGTGGAGGAGTAGCCTAGTGGTTAGAGCACTGGCTTGGTAACCAAGCAACCAGGGTTTGATTCCCGCTAGCACTCCTTGTGGCCTTGGGCAAGTCACTTAACCCTCCATTGCCTCGTAAGAAAGGCCTGGCAATCTACTTCCGGTGGCACTGCCAAGAAAACCCAGGAGCTTCTGGGTCGCCAGGAGTCAGGACTGACTGACTGACTGACTGACTGACATTGCATTGCATTGCATTGCATTCTTTATGAACACAAAAAAAATTTTGCATCACTCTGCAAGTTAAAATGTCAAAGAATACATGTTATTGCAAATAATGGACACTAGTTGCCATTGTAGCAAGCAAAGAGGCACTCATAATATTTTCTGATTTAGTACATCATTCACAGTATCAAATATGAAAAGCTAAAGATTTTCAGTGTCTCATGTTCATAATGGAATTTATTCCACCCTGCAGCTCTCTTCCAGATGAATCACAAATACCATTTGATCATCAACCTGGCCATTGTTGGTTTCACGCTTTACCAGGCTAACACTAAAAGCAAAATAAAACCAAATAATCTCCCACGCCACTATTCCTCAATTAATAGTAAAAAGGGGGTACAAAAAAAGCACCCCCACCTATTCATTGCCACACTTCATCGCCATGCAATCCAACAAACACCAGCACATGTGCAATTCTTAAATCCCTCAAGGCACTTATGTCATACAATTAAAAGGAACCACTTCCATTTGATTTCTTTACTGAGTCCCATAGGCGCCAGTTTGCCAACTATAAATAGATTCCTGTTCCTGCTAAGCCAACCACTTTGAGAAATTCATCTGTCCTGTATATTCACAATGCTCAATTACAAATTTCAATTGCTCCACTGTATGTTGTTGCTATAATCAGTGATCCACCAATAGAACAGACTCACCATGGCAGAACAGTGCTCAATAATCCAATTTCTCACCTTGAGTACAGTTTTGCCTACATACAACTTGTCGGAGGCGCAATGTAATAGCATAAATAACTCCTTGAGTGCCAGTGTTTGTATGCATTCACGGTAATGGATAATGTCAAATTACACATGTTGAGAAACTGCCAATTCCAAAGAATGTGCACACATCACACATTTACCACAACTAGTGTGACCACGAGAGGTGCCTCGTTTGACATTGGACATCCCCCCATCCACAGACTGTACCCGTTCATATGCTGCATTTTGTGTGTTTTTTTGTGAGATAAAAATTCTAAGCAAGGAATTTTGCCACTAAAAATGTTCGCTTTATACAGAATAAAATTCCTTGGTTCAGGACACAGATATTATGTATATCACAGAATCCTGACTAACTGCAAGTGATATAGTATTATTAAATCACATTTTTGTTCAGGGATATGATATTTTCCATTGGCCATGGGCACGAAGGATGAGCAGTAGAGTATTACTGTCCAAGTATATTTTAGCATTCAAGTCTATAGATACTAGGATAAAGCAGCTTACCTGTAATGGGGGTTCTCCGTAGACAGCAGGGATATGTAGTCACACTCAACAGTGAAGTCTCTGGACTGAGCCTTGAGCGGATCTCCCACAGCTCAGAGAAGCTTTGTTGCTTCCCGCCTGCCTGTGCTCAGAGAAACATTTTGTAACAGAGCACAGAAAAATAAGAGAAAAATTCTGAAGGAGGTGCCACAGAAGTGTTGCAAACAGATGACACTAGTCTGTTTGTTGATGCTGACTCTTAAGGTTTTTAGAGTAGAGGAGAAGAATCAGGTAGCAGATTCCGGAGGACAGCCAAAGGCAAAGTTCATCACAGATGAACAATCCAAACTGTAGTGCTTGGGGAAGGTGTGGATGGACGACCAGGTAACTGCCTTGCAGATGTCCTGGATGGAGACAGAAGCCAGACTGGCGATGGAGGTGGCTGTGGCCCTGAGCTTGTGAAGAGCAACATGCCTGGAGAAGGGAGAGCTGCTTGCTCGTAGCAGAAGGCAATGCAGTCCACAATCCATGAGGAAATGGTCAGCTTCGCTGCTGATTGTCCAGGGTTATTGGGATTGAAGGTCAGGAGTGACTGAGACGACCTGCGGAGAGACTCAGTACGATGCAGAGAGTAGAGGAGTCCTTCAGCAGTGCAAGGTATGCAATTTCTCCTCCAGAGAGCCAAAAGGGGCATTATGAAAGAAGGCCGGAAGCACTATGGGCTGGTTGATGTTAAAGTCTGAGACCCCATTGGGAGAAATTTAGGATGTGTCCGGAGGACTTTGTCATAGAAAAATTGCATATACAGGGGATAATGCACCAGTGCTTGAATTCCCCTAGACGTGTGGCCGAAGCGATGGTGACGAGGTGAGATGTTTGAGCGAAGAGGACAGGAGAAGCTTAAATGGCGGTTGCATCAGCTGAAACAAAATAACATTAAGGCCCAGGCCAGCGTAGATGGTTGGATGGGAGGTTTGGTGTTCATAAGACCCCCTCATGAATCGGGAAACAACTAGATGGCCTGAAATGGGCTTGCCATCGACAGGATCATATGAAGCAGCAATAGCCAATAGATGAAAATGTACTGAATTAGTCTATAGGCTTGAGTAGGACAGGTAAAGGAGAAGACGAAACCTGGCTCACTGAGCAGTGAACTGGATCCTGCCCATTCGATGTGACCCAGAGTCCACTTGCGCTGATAGAGGGTCTTCAAGAAGCAGCAAGAACATTCTGTGGCAGAGAAGAAATCACTTGGTGCCCTGAAGCCATCATGCTGTGAGGAATAAGGATTGAAGGTTGGGATACACAAGGCAGCCTTGATGCTGAGTCAGGAGGCCTGGCTGAGTCCCTAGAGGTATAGGAGAATCCTGCAGCAATCAGCAAAATAATATATAAGACCACAAAATGGGGAAACAAGAAAAGGAAAAATACATCTTTTCACAAAAGAAAATTCAAGGAATCAACCAAAACGAATAGCACAGACAGCTTATATGGTAGCTAATTACCCCAGTGCAGACCTCTCCCTAGCTGCCAAAAAACTCAGAAGCTGTTTGGGATCAAAGAATAGAAATCTCTTATTATCCAGAAACATAAAACGATGACAGGGAAATGTTAACAAAAAAGTAGCTCTCAGGGCGAGAACTCTTGGTTTCAAACCCAAGAATTCCTTCCTCCTAACTTGGGTAGCCCTCGAAAAATCAGGAAAATTTTGAATCCTAGGCCCCAAAAACAGATCCTGCATATGACGAAAATACAATTTCAAAACAGTATGACGATTCATCTCAAGTGCAAAATTAACAAGCATCACAACTTCCAGGGAATTCTCCAGGAAGTCAGTAAGATCCATAGAGTCCTGCGACCACATGAATGATCCACTCCAGAAGCACCAGCTCCAGGGACTACTGATAGATATTGTGCCCGAGTAATCGGTAGCAAGTTGTCTGATGGGAGCTGAAGAACCTCTTGAAAGTATTTCTTAGTCATCTCACTCGCAGAAACCAGTGGAGACTTAGGGAAGTTAATAAACCTCAAGTTATTCTTCTAAGAAGAGTTCTCCAAATATTCCATCTTCTGACTCAGCACAAAGAGCCTTTAACCAGCGCACCCCAAGTCTCCTACAATTTCCCAAACCTTGCTTCCAAAACAGACAACCGAGAAGCTTGCAAAGTCTGCTCCTGAGATTCCCACCAGGGAATCCTTTACCAAAGAAAGTTCTAAGGAGAAAGTACTTAAAGTACTTACAAGAGCTTGCAAAGAAGAATTCATTGAGGTCATTACCTCCCAAATGTGCCCATAATTATAACTGCCGGTTTTTGCAACCATCCAGGACCGGGGGGGTGGGGGCGGGAGGAGACACTTCCCTCAGCCACCACACTCCTCTCCAGAGCACCACCACTCGATGTTTCCAATCCTCCAAACACTGGGGAAGACGCCGCCACTGGGGAACCTCCTGGGCTCAAACCAACTCCAACCGTGCGGGTGCACTGGACACACTTCTGGATCGTGGAGGCACAGCTCTATCTTCAGGGCTCAAACTTGCCCCACTCAAAGCAGACACCGATAGCCCTGTCGGCCCCGCCAAAGTGCTGCCTCTGACTCCAACGCTCAGCCCACACTCCGTAAGTATCCTCTGTGTCCCCAGGGTAGAGACCGTCACACCGGAGGTCTGGGGCTTCGGTTTCCTCTTTCTTCCCGGCATCGCAACACCGGAATCCTCCAGGAACAAGACAGCTACCAGAGAAGCAGAACCACAGCTACTAGCTAGACACCATATTGTTTCCCCCCCCCCCCCCCTGAGTTTGAGCACATTGATATGCAAGGCCTGTTCCTGGGGAGAGTATGAGTGGAAAGATTGAATAAATGGGTTCCCCAGCCATATATGGATGCATTGGTGGCAATGGCAATATGATATGGTGAAGTCTGGGAGGGGCACCCCACCAGAAGATTGGTTGGAGTCATCTACCACCTGAGGTTGTCGAGGAGGACTGCTTGCTGCAGGGCTTCAAGAGAAATCCTGGCCCGGAGGGGAAGGGTGCAGTGACACCAGTTGAGTCTGAGTTGCCACTGCAGAGAACGCATGTGTAGCTGAGCAAATGGCACTACATGTACAGATGCCGCCATGTGCCCTAGGGGACACAGGAGCAGACAGGCTGGCACTGGTTGGCGTGTGGCCAGGGTGCTGCTGAGAAAAAGCAAGGCTTGAACCCTCTGATAGGAAAGGAAAGCCTTAGCCTGCAGAGTGTCTAAATGTACTCCAATAAAATCCAGACTTTGTTGAGGGAGATTCTATGACTTCTCAGCAGTGAGGACGAAGCCGAGGGTCTACAAAGTGACAGCAGTGTCCCACACCACTCAGGCTGCTATGTCTTGAGAGCACCCAAGATCAGCCAATCATCTAGGTAGGGGATAAACGCAGTGGCCCTGACGCCGAAGGTGGGCTGCGACGACCGCGAGACACCTAATGAAAACGTGAGGGGCAGAGGAGAGCCCAAAAGGAAGAGCTCTGTACTGATAGTGACGGTTGAGGAAGGTGAACAGAAGGAACTTCCAGTGGAGGGGCTGGATGAGGATATGGGTGTAGGCATCCTTGAGGTCTAGCGATGCAAGCCAATCCCAAGGACTAAGCAGGGGAAGGATTGTGCTCAAAGAGTGCATTTTGAACTTTTCCCGCTTGATGAAAAAGACTAAGATGATGGAGGTCGAGGATCGGACTTTTTCGGGATCAGAAAAAAAAAATGAGTAAAATCCCTGACCCCCGTCGGGAAGCGGGACAAGCTTGATAGCTCATCTCCTCCTCAACGAGGCCATCTCCTTTGCCAGCTGTGGCACATGCTTCTCCAGGTGATGGTCGGATGGAGCTGAGGGCCAAGGAGGCGGTAACGCATTTAAGTGAAGCTTGTACCCTGACTAAATAAGAGAGAGAGCCCAGAGGTCCATGGTGATGGACTGCCAGGCCTCTGCGAAGTGCCGAATGCGACCCTCTATCGGCAGATAGTCAAAAACTAGGGGACAGTTTGGGAAGGGTAGTCTGCGAGAGCGACTGGGTTCTCCTCTCCCGTGGGTGACCCCGCTAGGAGTATGACCAATATGGCTGGCTACTGCAAGTAAGGCTAGTAGCGCCACAGCGGGTAAATTGTTGAAACTAGTTATAATGCAAAGGATGATGCTAAGAAGGCAGAGAAGATTGGTGGGTGGAGGGAACTGCTTCCATCAACTGAGCAGAGAGTTCTCAGACCGTGGTAGAAGACCGCCTCCTGAACCTTAGACCCAAAGAGACTGTCACTTTGATAGGGTGCATTGGCCAAGCGGTCATTAAAGTCTTCAAAGGTGTCATGAAGAAGACCCTTCTGAGCCTATGGAGTTGGTGAGAGAAGAGGATTCCGTTGCAGAAACTGACAGGCAGTCTGAGCACATGGCTCAGTGTTTTCAGAGAGAATGTAAACAAAGAGAGTCACGAGCTGGAAAGACACTCCCACGCTGTGACGTAGTCCCTAGTTCAGGAGATAATGAGATACACCTGTTTAAGGGAGGGGCACAGTTTAGCCCGGAGAAACAGGATGATAAAAAGTGGTCATTAGCCTGGATAAGAGGGGAGCAGAAAGAAGGAAGACGTCAAGAGGTGAGAACCAAGGGAGCCATAGTCTTAACACCAGAAAGAAGCAGCACAGGACAGGTGACGTTTGGTAAAGGCAAGAAGGATAAGATATTTCCTGGAAGGCAGGCTTGGGAAAACTCACATGCTCCAGAGAGAGAAACCTGCTGGCATGACAATACGTGTACCTCTAAGGCTGAAGTTACGAGGCTGAGAGACAAACAAACACAAGCTGTGTTTGGGAATCAGTCTGACTTTGCAGAGCAGAGAATTCCTTTCCCTCCAAAGCCGAAAGGTAGGCTTCACAACTTACATAGATTTGAACCTAGTTATAAAGTATTTCCCTGCAGTTGCCAGAATGTAGCAGACTCTCTAAAAAGAAACCTCAGTATATACGGTAATTCACAGTCCTATCCTTTAGAGTGCTACCGAGAGAAGCCATGTGAGGATAGTGGAGACGTCTGTTTTAAAGTTCAGGATAGCAGCTCACTGACACACCCTGCTATTGCTGACGCTGAAGAAATGCAGATTGACTCTGATAGCAGTGAAATAGTGGATAACCAGATGGACTGCACGTTATGTTTTGCTGACCACGTCGAGTCTCTGTGCTGAACACTAGTTTGAGAAAGCTGGTGAAGCAACAGAAAGAATGGGGAACATTTTCTTTTGCTGAAGGAAGCTGTTATTGTTTATTTGTACCGAGCACTGCACGTTGTGAGCCTGAAGCTGATAAGGCTAATTTACCTGAGTTCTTGTACATATCCCTCAAGCCAATTGTATGGCAGTTTGTCCTAAGTTATTTACCTGCACAGAAATCCGTTGGGAAGGGGAAAAATAAATTCTTGTCATTGCCTGAAACACTCGACTACAACTCTTCTGTTCTCAAAGGGTAAAAGGGACTACCATTCCCAGAGGGCCTTGCAGGACCAATGCAGGGTCATACTCTCTGAGTCAGGAATACAAAGGCAGACCAACTCTCAGCGCCCTAGGCGCTGGGCTGGCCACTGAGAGGGTGACAAAGGCCATGGAGTCATATATATTGTACATGGTATGAATGATTTGGCAAAGGGATTCATGTAAATCCGCAGTCAAAGAAACCGGATCCACTAAGGAGGGGCCATCCAGCTGCAGTAGAAGGTCATGAAGACTGTGCAGCATGTGTAGCCGATGAGTTAGGATGTGCATAGCAAGAGTACTTCTCTGGTAAGATTTACATCCTATAGCATCTAGGATGTTCTGCTGTTTCCCTGGAGGTGCCTGGGATGGCAGCGTAATGCTCTTGGATTTTTTAAGGACAGCTCAGATACGACTGACTGATGGGGAAGCTGAGGATGAAGGAATCCTGGAGAGTAGGACTTTGTACCTGAGGTCTATGCATCAGGACGCAGCACTGCCTGAAGATGGGGGTCTTCCAGATGAAGTACTGCAAGCTTTTAAAATGGAGCAAGAATCCCGCTTGTTGGTTGGGGACTACAAGGTACTCAGAGCCAGAGCCTGGGAGAGCTTCTGGAGAAACTCTGGATAGGAAAGATCCTCAGGCGAATTGTCCTGGAAGTCCTGTTCCAAGGATATTGGAACAGAATCCTCCACGTAGGACTCACATGGCTCCAAAGGATAGGACGGGAAGGAACAAATGTCCTCATCAAGGGATGAAGGTTTGCACCAGGCAATGAGTGGAGGGGATCCCGGGAGCTTCTGTGCTGGGGGTAGCCGGGGATCTGAGGGAGCGCTAGGCTGTGCATCAAACCCTTGAGGGGAGGCCTGCAAAAGCGCGGAACTGTCCTGAAGAAACTTCTTGAGGAGAGGAAGGAAGACTGAGAAGCCTGTGGGACCCCCCACCCCCATATAGGGGGAGGACTGCCAGACGTGAAGGGCAAGGTTTTGCACTTAGTATGGTGCTTATCTGACTGCGCTGGCAGAGGGAGCTGACGTTTATGCTTATGCTTAGACTAAGTCTTTTGACAAGACGAAGACATGTACCCCAGAGGAACTGAGGAGGAAGCCAATGTATTAGGAGTCAGTTCAGGAGGAGGAAGGGTACTGCCCGATGGCAGGAGTAGCCGAAGGGAAGCCCCAGACCTCCACAGCTGAGTCCAGTGGTGTGGCAGCTATTAAAGACCCTTCCCCCTGAGCATGTGCTATGCCCAGTGGTGGGGAGTGAAGAGGAGGAGTCTGACATGTGAGCTGGCCCCGCAGAGGCAGTAGATACCGAGCAAGGCCTGGCTCT
Source organism: Ichthyophis bannanicus (assembly GCA_033557465.1). Lineage (NCBI taxonomy): Eukaryota > Metazoa > Chordata > Amphibia > Gymnophiona > Ichthyophiidae > Ichthyophis > Ichthyophis bannanicus. The sequence continues at coordinate 449,201,833 of CM066032.1, forward strand.
AGTAAAGTGAAGAAAACAGCCTCTTGATGTTTAAAGTACAAAATTTTGTCTTTTTCCTGTCAGCCGATGAAGACGGAGCGCGGCGGCAATTTAAAAAACAATTTCCTGCCACCAAGCGGTGAAGTGCAGGTAGACACGTTTATCTTCTGCCAGCCACGGTGAGGTGCAGGCAGAAACGTTTATCTTTTTACTGCCCAATGTCTTGAAAATTGCACAGCTGGAAGAAAACAGTAGCAAAAACAACCTGGTGATATAACCATGAATAAAAGGTAAAAATGCAGGCAAAAATAAAGAGGAAGGGAGACCCGTGCAGGCTTTTGTGTGGTAGGAAAACACCCAAATTCTCTCAGCACAGGCAGGCGGAAAGCAGGCACACATGCTCAGTGAAGCAACAAAGCTTCTCTGAGCTATGGGAGATCCGCTCAAGTCTCAGTCCGGGGACTTCACCATTGGGTGTGACTGCATCCTCCTGCTTGTCTCCAGAGAAAGGGAAGTTCTGATATATTAATGATCAGAAATAAAGAAATGTCTATATGTTTAATCTATAGGCCACCTGCAACAGAACTATCTGAAATGTCACCATTTCTTGGGGCAATCATGTGGGAGAAGGTGGAGCTGTCAAGCTTAATGGTTTGGGGAGATTTTAACCTGCCAACATCACAGCTCTGAGGTGAACATAGATGCCTTCATGACAGCTATGAAAACATAAGTTATGAGCAAGTGGTGTTAAAACGCAACGTGTATAACGTGTGTCATATTTGCCCCGAAGTACACAGAGACAGAAGATGTGACGGCATCTTTAACAGTGATTCCAATTCCTTGGTCTGAACATTTAACTTTTAGGAGCATGTTTACTAAACGTTTTAATGCACATTAATGATGTTAAGGCATGTTAAGTGCCCACAGCCCTTTTATTTCTATGGGCACAGTAGCACTTAAGAAGTAATTAGATCTTACCTGCTAATTATTGTTCCTGAAGGAACGACAGTCCAGTCCCTTTACTTCAGGGTTGCGTAACCCTTCCAGCAGCTTGGAGGCTGAGCCCAACCTTTTTGGAGGTGGAGCGGTACAAATACCACTGAGACCACCCACCAACCCCAGTAATCGACTGAAAAAGTAGCCTAAGTGAACCTTGTCACAACTAAAAATCAAACCTAACAAACATGCAAACTTTTTTTTTTTTTTTCATAAGTAAATAGGAAAAAGGAGTAGAGGGGGGAGAGGAGGAGAGGCGCCGAAGGAGGACTGCTCGCCTACTTACTCCTGGCCTCCCTCACCCCGATCTGGTCCCCCGCTCGGTTCGCTGTTCCGCCCTATTCCGACAGGCCTTCAGGTCCGACATAGCCGGGTGGGGTCAGGGACTGGACTGTCGTTCCTTCAGGAACAATAATTAGCAGGTAAGATCTAATTACTTCTTCCTTATCGTCACTCCAGTCCAGTCCCTTTACTTCAGGGAAGTACCCGAGCAGTTCAATTCTGGGTGGGATTCGGCAAACCGGACTGAAGAACCGCTAGGCCAAACCGAGCATCCGCTGAGCTCTGCACGTCCAGCCTGTAGTGCTTGGTGAAGGTATGTAGGGAGGACCAAGTTGCCGCTCTACATATATCCAGCGGGGGGACTAGACTGAATTCTGCCCATGAGGTAGCCTGAGCTCGGGTGGAATGAGCCCGCAGCCCCCCCGGAACCTGCTTGCCTTTCAGGATGTAGGCGGAGGCAATCGCCTCCCTAATCCACCTAGAGATGGAGGCCTTGGCCGCCGCTTCCCCTCTGTGGGAGCCTCCGAACTTGACAAACAGCCGGTCTGACTTCCGGAACGGAGCGGTTCGGGAGAGGTAGCGCTTTAGGGTTCTCTGAACGTCCAATAGCCGCAGCCTGCTATCCTTGCCTGCCAGGCCCCCGGTTGGGAAGGCCGGGAGCGTGACAGTCTGGTTTACATGAAAAGGAGAAATAACCTTGGGAAGGAAGGAGGGCACCGTGCGCAGAACGACCTTGTCCTTGAGGAAGGCCAGGAAGGGGGGCTTGGAGGAGAGAGCTTGTAGCTCGGAGACCCGCCTGGCCGAGCAGATCGCAACCAGGAAGACTGTCTTCAGGGTTAAGTCCTTCAAGGAGGCCCTCTTTACCGGTTCAAACGGTTCCCCCATCAGTGCATTTAGTACCAGGTTAAGGTCCCAGGTGGGTACGACCGACCTCCGCTGGGGACGCAGCCGTCGTACTGCTCTTAGGAACCTGGTGACGTCCGTGTGCACCCCTAACGGCTTGCCGTGGATCTTTCCTCTATAGCACGCGATAGCGGCTAGTTGTACTCGAAGTGAGCTGTGCGCTAGACCCTTGTCGAACCCTGCTTGCAAAAATTCCAGGATTTCTGGGACTGAGGCGGTCAGGGGCTTCCTACGGCGCTCCGCGCACCATGCCTCGAAAATGCGCCAGACCCTTACATAGGCGAGACACGTCGAGCGCTTCTTAGCGCTCAACAACGTTGAGATTACTGCCGCCGAATATCCGCGCTTCAGAAGCCGCGCCCTTTCAAGAGCCAGGCCGTAAGCGAGAACCGATCCACGTGAGGCATCCGGACCGGGCCTTGCCTGAGAAGGTCGCTCCTGCAGGGCAGCCGCCATGGGTGGTCGGCTAATAGTCTCACCAGGTCTGCATACCAGGGGCGGCGGGGCCAATCCGGAGCTATGAGGATTATCCGGCCCTGGTGAGATTCCACTCGTTGAAGAACCTTTCCGATCAGAGCCCAGGGAGGGAATACATAGAGGAGGCCCTCTGCCGGCCACTTCTGAGACAGGGCATCCAGACCCTCGGACATCCTCTCCTTTCGTCGACTGAAGAATCGGTCCACCTTGGCCGAAGAGAATCTTGCCATGAGATCCATTAGTGGGAGACCCCACCGAGCCACTATTTGGTCGAAGACTGCCTGCTCCAGTTCCCACTCTCCGTGGTCTATTCTGTGCCTGCTGAGGTAATCTGCCGTGACATTGTCCGAGCCTGCCACGTGCTGGGCCGAAAGCGCTTCGAGGTAGACCTCCGCCCACTGGAGGAGAGTGTCTGCCTCCTTTTCCAGGGCCGGGCTGCTGGTGCCGCCCTGGTGGTTGATGTACGCCACCGTTGTGATGTTGTCGGAGAGGACGCGGATTGCCCTTCTTCGTACCCGGGGCTCGAGTTTCTTGAGCGCTAGGGTGACGGCCCGTAACTCCAGTCTGTTGATGGGCCACTGAGATTCCATCGGGGACCAGCATCCCTGAACGAACTGGTCCTCGCAGTGTGCCCCCCAGCCTGACAGGCTGGCATCCGTCGTCAAGAGGACCCACTGGGGGGGCTCGAGGGGCATTCCCCGTTCCAGGTTTCTCGGGTGTTGCCACCATCGAAGAGCTCGTTTGGTCCGCGGAGCGCAGGGTAACTGTGTTGTCAGAGGATGAAGTTGCGGAGACCACCGACGCAATAGGGATCGTTGCAATGGGCGCATGTGGGCTCTGGCCCAAGGTACTACCTCTATCGTTGCTGCCATCGTGCCCAGGACCTGAAGGTAATGCCATGCTGAGGGGTTTCGCCTGCTTAGGAACCGAGTGATCAGAAGCCTTAGGTTCCCGGCCCGGGAAGAGGGCAAGAACACTCTGCCCCTGCCGGTGTCGAACCTTGCGCCGAGATACTCGAGATTCTGGGAGGGGGTCAGCCTGCTCTTTGCTCGGTTGATCACCCATCCCAATTCTTCTAGCAAGCGAACTACTGTGTCCGTCGCCGAGCGACTTTCTTTCTCTGACTTTGCCCGGATCAGCCAATCGTCTAGATACGGGTGAACCAAGATCCCCTCCTTCCGGAGGAAGGCCGCTACTACCACCATCACCTTGGTAAATGTTCGTGGAGCTGTCGCTAGGCCGAAGGGAAGGGCCTTGAATTGAAAGTGACCCGCTGGTACCGCAAACCGTAGAAACTGCTGATGGGATTTTCTGACCGGGATATGCAAGTAGGCCTCTGACAAGTCGAGGGCTGTCAGGAACTCCCCATTCCTTACGGAAAAAGAGAAGAGAGTTCTTTACAGATAGGATTAAATTGTAATTAAATTGCATGTGTGAATTATATAACGTTGTGTGTGAAATAACTCATGATCCAAATGTCCTAAATCACATTTGTGTTTTACAGCCAGAGACATTAGTGGAATATTTTGAGAGCAAGTTCTTAAACCTTTTCAAAGATATTAAGGTGGTAGTACCTGATATAACTACAGCCACACCACCCTGAGTGAGCCCGATCTCATCTGATCTCATAAGCTAAGCAGGATTGGGGGGCCTGATTAGTATTGGGATGGAAAATCTACTGCTGTAAACTTAATGTGCGGAAGAAAGGCCTAGAAATCTACTTCTGGTAACACCTTGCAAAGAAAACCCAGGGGATAATCACAACATGAGCACTATCCACAGGGTCGCTGGCAGTCAGCACTGACTTGATGGCAAACCTGATACAAATGACATACCGCAGCAGCAGTGCACATTTGGGGTCAGCTGCATGGTTTCTGCAGTTTGTTCCACTACCTCACCAGCTGATCTCTGTCATCACAGCTGGATCAGAGTTATTAAGTTACATGTGGATTATCTGATACAATTAGTACAGCTCTCCTTAATAACAAAAGAAATGATGTCACCTATTTTAAAAAGTGCAACTACGTGCCTAGAACTAAAGAATCTAGATTAGGACATATTGTCACTTAAGTCATAGCGAACAAAGTCTAGTCTGCTGTTTCTTGCTAAGTTAATAAAATGCATAGTGCTGATATCACTGCAGAATTATTTGGATGTATATTGCTCTTTGGATGCCCAGTTGTAGGAAATACCATGGAACTGAAATATTGATGACATCTACCTTTGACAGGTTAGTCTGTTGGTTGAAGAATAAGTGGACTGGCTTTCCAATACTTTTTTTAGACGCTGCAGTAGCCTTTAAACTCTGTGGTATAGATCACAAATCAACAGGACTTGGGAATGTGGTGTTACAATGGTTCCTATTTGGATGAGCAGGAACAACACGGTGCAAAGCCTCTAACAAACATAAACTGCACCAAAGTGATCCACAGGGCTTGGCGCTGTCCACACTCTCTCTATATAAAGCTCTAGAGATGATATAATGATATAAAGTACTGCTTCTAGTTTTTAAGATTGCCCACACCTTGTTAGATGAATGTTTGGGCCCTTTATTGAACTTATGCGTGTCAAGACAATTAGAAGTGGCTCCCAAAACATGTATGCTGTACTGCCTTTATCTATGAGAAGGAAACTGTGTACACACAAGGGCATTTTTATTTTATGTGCCTAGATGTGGAATGCACTTTTCTATTATTCGTGATATATGTCTGATTTAAAAGACGTTAAAAAGAGCCCGATGACTCATTGTTTTGCATAAGCCTATAATGTTTAAGGGGATGCATCTATTCTGCTACCTCTGATCCACGGGCTCTTCAAATGGGATTGTGGTGACTGTACTTTAAAGATGTGCTTTTTTGTTATGATTAATCATTGTTTCCATGTATTTAAGTGCATCCTGTATATGTTTGTTACAACACACTCTGAACTGTGGAGATCAGGCAAGTAATAAAACTATAAAATAACTAAATAAGTAAGCACCTGACAGGTACTACTGCGCAGGAATCAAACCTGGCTCATTGGAACCCAAATTATAGAAACCAAGGATCATGATGGGAGGCTTCAAGAGAGAAAAGAAAAACAATGTCAGGAAATATTTTTTCACGGACAGGGTAGTGGATATCTGAGGTAAAATTTCAAATTTAAAAAAAAAGTGTAGGAATCCAAGAAGACAGAAATGAAGCAACTGTGGGTAACCTGCATAGGACAGCTATTACAACCCTAAACAGTAGATTGAATTAGGGCTTCAAAGAGTATGTAGGGGCCAGCCTCAAGAAAGCATAAAGCTAACCTGCAGTTACTGAAAAATATCTGCAAAGCAGCAGAAGCAATTTTTCCAAGTAGTTAGCTCAATGGGAACGGCATTACATATATACTTGGCAATTTCACCAAAATGGTTGAATGTGGCTACTGAAATGAAATGGTTTCTTTAAAATAAAATTTAAAAAAAGACCTGACTTTTTTGAATGACAGTAGCCCGTGATTTAAATAACTGCACATGCACTGTCATCTTTTAAATGGAACCTTGAACTACAAGGTAAAAACAAATGCATTGGCGAGATGATGAGTACAGTTTCATCCTACAAGAGCAAATTTGAGCTAATGATGACTGACCTTGCAAACAACACTTTTGATCATTTTCTTAATACCCAGGACCATCTGGGACAATATCCAAATTTTGATTTTCAGAACAAGAAGTATGTGACAGAAATCTGTTCTGTTATCCAAGAATTTGAAAATAGAATCTGTGACTTCCAAAAAATTGGAACAGTTGTGGAGTACTTGTCATATCCATTCAAAGTAGATGTGGACATTAAAGAAACTGCAGCTGCTATCACTAAAAATTACTCATTGAACAAGCCATCTCTTGAACACGAAATATTAACCCTTAAAAATGACATTTTTCTCAAGACCCGTGCTGAGCAAGAATCATTTTGGAAGCTAGTACCTAGAGACAAATTTCCCAACTTGAGAAGATGCAGTGAAGCTGTACACTTCTGTTTCGGTTCAACTTATTTGTGTGAATCTGCGTTTTCCCATCTGAAAATGACAAAGAGTAAACAATATTCCAACATGACAGATGAACATCTCCAGGATTCCCTGAGACTGGCCCTCACGCAATATTCACCCAACTTCAAAAAGCTGGTGGATGAAATGCAGGCTCAGACGTCTTACTAATGAGCAAGAGCGAAATATTAAAGATTGTGCAAGATCAGCCTGGATCAATACTCAACCTAAATTTAACACAGATTACTCAATAAAACTTTAGGAAAAGGGTAAATTAGACTTACCTGCTAATTGTTGTTCCTTAAGGAACTCTAGTCCAGTCCCGGAACCATAGAGTTTAGAATCTCCTCCAGTAGCTTTGGAGACTGAAAGACATCACCGCTTTGATGACACTGGTATAAATAGGCAAGGACCGCCCCCTTCCACCAGTACCTATTGACAAAGCAGACTCAGCAGAGCAACAAATAAGTAGTTAAAAAAGAATAATGCAATAAACAGAAAACAACCCTTTTTTTTTTTTTTTACAATGCGTGAATCGTCCATTGTAAATACCCCAGGGCAGAAGGAGTCTTCACTAAGACAGAAACCAACCCCCTAGAGCCATCCCAGTACTGCTGCGAAAGGGATCCCTCAGCGTTTGCACTCTGCGCCATCCCTAGAACCCCTTGCTGAGATACACCCCCCCAAACTTCAGGCTGGCCAGCTCTTCAACTTAACGGGAGGGATCCAGGACTGGACTAGAGTTCCTTAAGGAACAACAATTAGCAGGTAAGTCTAATTTACTTTTCCTTTGCGTTCCTCTAGTCCAGTCCCGGAACCATAGAGGATGTAACAGAGCAGTGACTATCAACGGGAGGGACCTGCAAGCCCAGCCTGAAGCACCGCTGAGCCAAAACACCCATCCCCCGCTGCCTGCACATCCAACCGATAGTGCTTTGCAAAGGAATGCAACAACGACCAAGTCGCCGCCCTACAAATGTCCGCTACCGGCACCAAACTGACTTCTGCCCAAGACGCCGCTTGCGCTCTAGTGGAACGAGCCCGGAGGCCCTCCGGTACCACTCTTCCCTTCAGAAGATACACCGTCGCAATCGCCTCCTTCACCCACCGCGAAAGCGATGACTTAGCCGCAGTGTCTCCTTTTCGCGGACCTCCAAACGACACGAATAACCTGTCCGACTTCCGGAACGGCGCAGTGCTGCGGAGATATTTCTTAAGAACGCGCCGAACATCCAGCAGATGCAACCTGCCTTCCAACTTGTCCTTCTGCTCCTCCGAAAATACCGGAAGCGACACCACCTGGTTAACATGAAACACCGAAACCACCTTTGGCAAGAACGCCGGCACAGTACGCAACACGACCTTGTGATTGGAAAACGACAAATATGGCTCCTTACAAGATAAGGCTTGCAACTCGGAAATCCGTCTCGGGGAGCAGATAGCCACCAAAAATACTGTCTTCAATGTGAGATCCTTCAGCGAGGCCTCGCTCAACGGCTCAAATGGCGCTCTGATCAAGGCCTCCAACACCAAATTCAAATCCCACGCCGGCACTGAAACTCGCCGCGGAGGCCGCATGAGCAACACGGCCCGCAAAAATCGTCGAATGTCGCCATGAGCTCCTAACAGCTGACCCTGAACCTTACCCCGATAACAGGAAATCGCTTCCAACTGCACCCACAAGGAACTAGCTGCCAGGCCCTTTTCTACCCCATCTTGTAAAAATGAAAGGACCTGCGACACCGAAGCTCCCAAAGGCCGCAGATGCCGCTCCGCACACCAGGCCTCAAAAATGCGCCATACTCGAATATACGCCAACAAAGTGGACCTTTTTCACGCCCGCAGCAACGTAGAAATGACTGCCGCGGAATACCCCTTGGCCGTCAACCTAGCCCTTTCAAGAGCCATGCCGTAAACGAGAATCGATTCACCTGGGGCATGCGTAGCGGCCCCTGCAACAACAGACCCGCCCGCTGCGGGAGCCTCCACGGCCTGTCCACCAATAGCCGAATCAAATCCGCATGCCAAGGTCTCCTGGGCCAATCGGGCGCTATCAGAATCACCAGGCCGCAGTGCCCTTCTATCCGCTGCACTACCCGGCCTATGAGAGCCCAAGGCGGAAACACATACAGAAGCCCCTCCTCCGGCCACTTCTGTGCCAACACATCGAGCCCCTCTGACATTTGTTCTCGCCGCCTGCTGAAAAACCGCTCTACCCTCGCGGACTCGAAACTCGCCATCAGATCCATTTGCGGAATCCCCCAGCGCCGTACCACTAACGCAAAGATGTCCAGGTTTAGCACCCACTCCCCCGGATCCACTCTGTGGCGACTCAGGAAATCTGCTTCGACATTGTCTACGCCGGCTACATGCTGCGCCGACAGAGCCGACAGGTGCTGCTCGGCCCAACCTAACAGTTGACCTGCCTCTGCCTCCAGCGTCGCACTGCCAGTGCCTCCTTGGCGATTGATGTAAGCTACGGTTGTCGCATTGCTGGATAGCACTCGGACCGCCGCCTGGCGTAAGCAGTCCTGGAACTTCTGAAGAGCCAAAAACACCGCTTGCATCTCCAACCTGTTGATGGACCATTCCTGCTCTTCCAGAGACCACTGCCCCTGGGCAAAATTTCCTTCGCAATGCGCTCCCCACCCTACGAGACTTGCATCCGTCATTAACAGTCTCCAGGACAGAGGCTCCAGGGACACGCCCACTTCCAGACTTTCCGTCCGCAACCAACGAAGCTCCTGCCGCACTTCTCGGGGACAAACTAGCTGCTGTGACAACGCATCCCTCTGATGGCACCAACGCCGAAGCAGAGCGCTTTGTAACGGCCACATGTGAGCCCTGGCCCATGGCACCACCTCGATCGTGGCTGCCATCGTTCCGAGCAACTGCAGATACTGCCACGCTGTCGGAGCCTGCTGAGCGAGAAACCGTCTCACCAGGCGTCGCAACCCCTGCGCTCTGTGAACCGGGAGAAATACTGCTGCCAGCTTTGTCTCGAAGCGTGCCCCCAAATACTCTAGGGACTGTGAGGGGACCAATCTGCTCTTCGCAAAGTTGACCACCCAGCCGAGGCTTTCCAACATCCGCACCACGCGAGCCGTGGCCGTGGAACTCTCCTCCCTGGACTTCGCCCGAATCAACCAATCGTCCAAGTACGGATGTACCAGCACTCCCTCCTTGCGGAGCGCCGCCGCCACTACCACCATAATCTTGGTGAATGTTCGAGGCGCCGTCGCCAGCCCGAAGGGCAGCGCCTGGAATTGAAAGTGCCCCATGGGCACCGCAAACCGCAAGAACCTTTGATGCTCTTGGCGAACCGGAATATGGAGATAAGCCTCTGTGAGATCTAACGACGTCAGAAACTCTCCTGCCCTGACTGCCGCGATGACGGAGCGCAATGTTTCCATCCGGAAATGGGTCATTCGAAGGCACCTGTTCCCCCGTTTCAGATCCAAAATCAGCCGAAAAGTGCCTTCCTTTTTGGGGACCACAAAATAGATGGAGTATCGACCGCAACCGGACTGGTCCGCCGGAACGGGCACCACCGCACTGAGCTGCAGCAGGCGCTGCAGCGTTTCCGAAACCACCCTTAGCTTCTGTGGAGCTCTGCACGGAGATTGGACAAAGGAATCTAAGATGGGGCGATGGAGTTCTAGAGCATACCCCTCTCAAATGACCCTCAACACCCACTGGTCTGATGTAAGCTGGACCCAGGCAGGGTAAAACTCCCGCAACCTTCCTCCCACGGGGACCACCTCCACCTGAGTCCGCCTCATCTCATTGGGACTTTTTAACATTGGAGGACTGGAAAGGCGCAAAGCCTCTGCCCGCCCCCCTGAAACCTCGAAACCCCTGTCCGCGTACCTGAAATCTGCCCCTCTGGGGTTGACTAAAACGAAAGGAGAGAAACCTCCGGAACTCCCTCGGAGCCCCGCGGGATCCCGTAGTACCTCGTCCCGGCTTTGGCTTGTCCTCCGGCAGCCGACCGCCCTTGGACTCCCCGAGATCCTTTACGAACTTTTCCAAATCCTCTCCAAACAACAGCTTTCCTCTAAACGGGAGCTTGCTAAGACGAGCCTTAGACGACCCGTCAGCCGACCAGTTGCGCAACCAGAGATACCGTCGAGCCGCCACCACCGACGCCATACTCTTCGCCAGCCCGCAGATGAGGTCATAATGAATATCCGCTAAATAAGCGGTGCCAGACTCCAATCGCGCTACCTCCTCCACCTACCCGTTAACTCGATCCCCCTGCAACCTCTGGGACCATCTCAAGCAGCCTCTCGCCACCCACGCCCCCGCTATCGAGGCCTGCAAGGAAAGGGCACTAATATCGAACACTTGCTTCAGCAACGTATCCAATTTCCTGTCCTGTACATCCTTTAACACCGCAGCACCTTCAATCAGAATCGTGGTTTTCTTAGTTACCGCCGCATCCACCTTAGGCGAGTGAAAAAGCTCCCTATCCTGGTCCGATAGCGGATACAGCCGATCCAGGGCCCTCAAACCCCTCAGAGCCGTCTCCGGCATGTCCCACTCCTCCTGAATCATGTTTTTAAAAACCCTATGAACTGGGAAAACACGATGGGACGTCTGCACCGCCTGTAACAGCGGATCCTCCAACTCCTCCTCTGTCGCCTGCCCTGTCGAGGGCATGTTAAGCGTTTTGAGCGTCTCGGCAATCAACGCCGGCAGCTCCTCACGCCGAAACACCCTGACTACTCTACTCTGTTGTTCCGAGTCAGGTAACTCCCCCTCCTCTAACTCCTCCTCGGAGGCCTCCTCTGTATCCACATCTGCCAACTCCTCTTCCAGCCTCAACGGTGGACTGTCTTCCACGGTCCCCTTACTCCGTTTGGACGGAGCTGCCTCCTCCTCAGGAAGGCCACCCGCTCCAGGCCTTTTTTGCCCCCTGGACCCCTGTGGACTAGGCGTCCCCAGCCCAGGTTGCAATAAGGCAAAGGCCTGTTGCATGAGGGAGAAGAAATCCGGTGGAATCACCGGAGTACCACCCCCCTGACACTTTTCCAGCGGGGGAGTAGCACCTTCCGCGGAGGACGGCCCTGCCACCGGTTTGGCCGGCGCCAAGACCGGAGGGAGGGGCCCCCCGCCTCTAAGGGTGGCTCCCCTCGCTCCCCCCAATGCCTTATCCATGACCACCACTTCCAAAGTGCAGGCTCTACACACCCTGGAGTCTAACACCTCGCCCCACAAACTAAACAGCGAGGCTTGGAAGGCATAATCCACAGGGCCCAGAAAATGAATCTGCCCACACTGAAAACGGCCTTGCTACCTATATGCAAGCCCCGATGCCAGACCAAAACTGGTATCTATAGAAAAAAACTCCTCTCTGGTGTGTGTGGTCGTTTTCTTTTTTGCTTTTGCTCAAAAAATGTGCCCAGCCAGCTGCCAATCCCTTCCTGACTAAGCAACCCCCAAAACGAAGCTTCAAAACCTGAAAAAGAGGGAGATGAAGCCGAAAAGTTTTAAACTCGCGGCTGCCAAAATGGCCACCGCCACGCTTCCCGCGCCGAGACACGCGGTCCTCGCTAAAGGAAGAAAACTGCAGCCGCGTGTCCACTGCTCAGTCCCCCCGCTGTAATGGGCAAACCGCTTCAGAAAACTCACCGCTGCCGCCGTGAAGTGTGGTGGGGGGGTATCCCCCAGCAACGGAGCTCAGCCGTTCCGCAGCTTCAGCTCCGGCGATAAGCAGCACTCACACCTGGGCTTCTCGATGCTACCGGTTCTGCCTTTGCCTTCCACCTGCTCCTCACCCTTAGTTGCGGGTTCGGGAGAAGGGAGGCTGATCTTCCAAATTAAGCCCCCTTCTGCTCGTTTAACTCAATGGGGAAATTAGTGAGGGAGGGGGGAAGGGAGAGAGAGGAGGAGAGAGAGAGAGAGAGGAGGCCAGCAGAAGAAACAGGAACACTTCCAGCAGCAGCACTCCACCTACAAAAAATCCAAATAAATCCAAATAAAATGCCCAGCCTAAACTGACAGGCAAATTTACAAAAAGAAAGCCTAGTTCTGCTTATTTGTGTCCACTGAGCCCAGTCCCAGGCTCAGAACCTTTCTCCAGCTGCTTGGAGACTGAAAGTACTGGTGGAAGGGCGGCGGTCCTTGCCTATTTATACCAGTGTCATCAAAGCAGTGATGTCTTTCAGTCTCCAAAGCTGCTGGAGAAGATTCTAAACTCTATGGTTCCGGGACTGGACTAGAGGGACGCAAAGGAAAATGTACTTTCCATTTCCCCTCGCAGTTCTTACTGGATCTTCATCTCTGTTCTGTTTTTGCTTAATTTGCTTAACAGCTGATCACATCCAAGTAAATGAAGGTTCATTAAAAATGGGGGAGGAGGGGAATCCTCCATCTTTATTGTGTTAAAATTTAATTTGAAACTAAATTTTCATGGTGGTAGATCACCGGCACTTTTGGCCGGAAAACTTAGATCACAACCTGTTCGAAGTTGGACATGCCTGCTCTATACCCACTTCAACTAGTCCAAAATACTGCCACCAGAGTCCTTATCTCCAGTGCAACACGGCAACATATAACACTGATCCTAAAAAGTCTACATTGGCTTCCAATAACACAGCGAACAAAATACAAATCCATAACCACTACCTTTAAGATCATGCACAATTCCTCGGTGCCCTGCCTCTCAGAACTAATCCCCTCAACACACACTACAAGACCAAAAGAAGATCTAACAGTCGGAACCTACTGACTAGTCACCCACTCAAGATCAAAACAACACAGCAAACCAGTAACAGAGCATTCTCCCTCTACGCCCCATCATTATGGAACTCGTTACCAGAAAACATAAGAACAGCAAAATCCATTACTGACCTAAAAAAAAGTCACTCAAAACTCACCTGTTCACTGAATACTATGGACCCAATGACATTCCATAACCTCTATTAGAGCTTCCTACCCTCATGATTGCTCATATCACTCCCCCCATTTTCCCTCACAATATAAGATAACTGTTGCTATTGTATAGTATATCTATCCATCAAACAACCCCATATTTATTTCCAAGTTGACTTCCCACGTTCATTGTAAAAGCAAATTCTTTATAATTGTTATGTTGTTCCTTGTAAACTGCCTTTGATAAAGGTGGTATAGAAAAATTGTTAAATAAATAAATAAAAATAAAGCAGTGCTTACCCGAATTCTCCAGCACTGTTATTGTTCCTGCTCTCTTTGACCTGCAGCTTCTGCAGCCTCCAAAGCAGACTTTCTGTTTGCATGGGAGTAGAAGCAGGGCAAAGAGAAAAGGAACAACAATGCAGTGCTGAACAGTTCAGGTAAGTGTGCATTGCAGTTTAAATGGCAGTACCACCACTGGAGGTCCTGGAGAGGGGTGGCAGTGGCAGCAATGGGCCACCCTGGAACAATGGCACCGTAGATGTCTGCCTAATTCATCTACTGAGTCACATTGGCCCTGGCCATCAGCACATTTGGTTACCTGCAGGAAGAGTTTTTAGTACCATTTTTACACTGATGACTCTCAGATATACCTCTCTATATCTAAAATCTCTCTGGCAATCCAGGCCCAGATCTCTGCCTGCTTATCTGGCATTGCTGTCTGGAAATCTCACTGCTGCTTGAGACTGAACATGGCCAAAACTGAGCTTCTTATTTTTTGCCCTAAACCCGTCTCCCCCCTTCCTCAATATCTATGGATAACACTTTACTACTCCCCGTTTCCTCAGTTCACAACCTTGGAATCATCTTTGACTCCTCCCTCTCCTTCCCACACACACATCCAACTGATTGCTAACACCTCTCAGATCTCTTCATTGGCTCCCTATCTGTTTCCGTATCCAGTTCAAACATCTACTGACCTATAAATGCACTCATTCTTCGGCTCCTCACTACCTTTCCTCTTTTATCTCTCCCTAAATCCCTCCTCAGAAACTTCACTGTTCTGGCGGATCACTTCTGTCTGTGCCCTTCTCTTCCACGTCCAACTCCAGACTTCAATCCTTTTAACTTGCCTGGAACAAACTACCCAAGTCTGTACGTCAGGCTTCATCTCTACCCCTTTTCAAATACAGGCTGAAAGCTCATCTCTTCGAGGCTGATTTTAGATCCTGACCTGATTAGTCTCCTATATGTTTCCTCACCATATTCTAAATGTATCCTTTGTCCTCAGCTATTGTGCTGTCAGTCTTAACTAGATTGTAAGCTCTGATAAGCAGGGATCATCTTTTACATGTGCCTGTTCAGCGCTGCGTACGCTTTGTAGTGCTATACAAATGATAAGTAGTCATAGCAGGGCTGGACCAAGGGTTTCTGCCACCCCCACCCGAACCACGCTGCCACTGATTCTGGTGGCGGGGAGCCAGGCGGCAGCAGGCCATGTGCTTTGGCACACATGGCCTGCCGCTTTGTTTTGACCGCCCTCTGACATAACTTCGAGGGGTCAGAAGCAGCAGGCCATGTGTGTCAAAGCACATGGCCTGCCGCCGAGCCTAGCCACCCCCCTCGGGCAGCAGGAGGGTGGCAAGGGGGGGGGCAGTGTAGCTTGCACTGTGGGAGGGGGTAGCAGGTCATGTGTGGTGAAGCACATGGCCTGCCACCCACAGAGATCTGCCATCCTAGGTCTGCCTAGCCTGACCTGAGTAGTAGTAGTATTAGAGTAGGCAGGCACACACACACACAAAGCAAAGTTTAATATTTAAAAGTACAATGTCCAATTATGCATTTTAACAGGATTACTCTGGAGAGATGGTGTTGGGATGATCATGACTGCAGAATTTAATTATGAAAATCTTGGGTGGGTGGTAAGGTGAGGGTTGAAGGTTCTTCTAGGGCACCCAATACGCTTGCACCGCACCCGAGTAAAATCTTGTCAGCCTGTCAGTGTGGGGAGCTCAGGCACCCTCTAGGTCCACGTGTGAGGAGGAAGAGGAAAAACAAACAGAGAGGCGCAACAACACCCCTCCGCTCCCGAGCAGGTGGAGAGAAGGTGTGTCTCTCCCAAACTCACCTTAAGCAGTATGGAGGGTGGCAGCTGGTGGATATGGAGGTTGTCGACTAGCGGCGGAGGAGTCTCCTCGGGGCAGGCCGGGGACGGGGGTGCCCCGCTCTCGCTCTGGGCTGCGGGAGGAGATGGAGGAGGAAGAAGAGGAGGGAGCGAGTAGAGATTCTGGTGCTGCTGCTGCTCTTCCTCGCCGCGCTCCCTGCTGGCCGGCTCCGGGGTGCTGCTGCTGGTGCCGGGGGCGCAGCGGGGCTGTTTCCAGGGCGCACAAGGCTGCAGCCCGCCGCACTTACGCTTACACACCATGACCAAGGAGGAGAGGAGAGGAGAGCGGCGGGCGGGAGGTATCAGGGCTCGCTGGCAAACTCTCGCTCTGTGGGCTCAGCTGGCTGCGCCTCGGCTCGGGGCGGGCTTCCGCCGCACACAGGAAGTGCAGTAGCAGGAGGAGGAGGAGGCCGCGGCCACACTCAGCGCCGGCGAGGGAGGTCTCGGCCGTGGGTGGAGGTGACACAGGAAGTTCGCTCCAGTTAAGGAAGCGACCGAGGTTTCACACGCCGTGGAGCAGGAAAGGGAAGTGATGGTGGCTCCGGTCACGGTATATGCGGGACAGGAGGATGTGGGGTAAGGGGGCAGTAGACGTGCGAGGGGCAGCTGCTGAGTGGTTGGAGGTTGGCAGTCATGTAGTTTTGCGTCTAGGTTTCTGTAATGTTCCTTTGTCCTTTTTGTACTGACTTAAGGCTTTTGACTGTCTGTGCTTTGTATGCCGATTATACCGTACTTATAAGTTGATTTGTAGCAGAATACTGCACGGAACTCGGTGGTGTAAGATCTGATGAGGGGCCCCCATGCAAAATCTTGCTTATAGCGTCCCGTGGTTGTGGCTCCTCCCCGCGTGGACAAACCTACTTTAAAATATCTGCCCTGCCGCATCCACTTTTCTTTTAAGTTTTGAAGCTCGGCAGTCTGTACGGCTGTTACTGTAAGACTTTGGCCTGACAATGGGAAGAGATGACTGCTGGCCAAAAAACTTAAGAAAGGAGCAAAGCGCAGGCATTGTGGCCAACTTTTTAAAGTGAGTTTACTGCTCTGCCTTTATTGCTTATCCTCCTACCCCCATGGGCCCCATTCCTGCCTGGGTCCCCTGCATTGTGAGGGCTGTTTGGGTAGAATTTATGCCGTTATCTGAACTATATTTACTGTAAACCACCTTGTTTGTCCTACAAGATGAAATGTGAGGTGGGGGGAGCAGGGCCTGTGTGTATTAGGGGTACGGTTGGAGTGTGCTTATGTGCGTGCACAGCAGGAATAAGGATGCCAAATGCGGGCGGGCGGGTATGAGGTGGGTGTAGTGGAAGTTTTAGGTGTTCACTATTCTCCCCTCCCCATGCATAAAGCATCTATTAAGACTGAGAGGGGGGGCATGACATGCTCTGCTTACTACCGTCCATGCTGTTTTGCTGCCTCCTAATCCTCATCAGTCACCTGCAACAAAGGATGTGCTTAAGCACACATCACCTTCTACTCTATTGGAGCTAGTCTGGCCATATGAGTTGCAAGATTGTACAGCTTTTACTTTGGGACTTGGTCCCTGGTAGCAGGAAGTGATATGCGGGTAAGCCCTTCTGCTGCCTGTGCCACTGGGGCAGTTTAAAAGAGAGGTTGGGAGGTGAAACTGCAACCTTGTTAGACTTAAACTCGCCTCCTCCTGGTGTTGGGATAAGTCTGTTCTTCCTTCCATCCAATTGGGGAGTTGCCCTTCAGAACTCTGATCAGCTTTTGCTGACTCCTCCTTCTGTTGGTCACAGTAGGGTGGCTCTAGCTTTCTTTTCCTGCATTTGTTGTATTATAACTCCTTTGGCCCCTGCCCCCAAGATGTTACGCCTAATTGGCTACCCATTACCTGCATTGTACCTGCTACCCACTGCTTGCTTACATTGATCTTGCTACCCACTGCTTACACGGAACAGTGCTGCACAGGCTATAGTCTCCCCACTACCCCATTGCCGGTATCTTAACCAGTTGTTAAAACCCAAGAGGATTGTGGATAAATTGGAAGACTGGGCATCAAAATGGCAGATGAAATTTAATGTAGACAAGTGCAAAGTTATGCACCTAGGGAAGAACAACCCAAACTATGGTTGCACGATGCAAGGTTCCACATTAGGAACCACCACCCAGGAAAAAGATTTAGGCGTCATTGTGGATAACATGTTAAAACCCTCAGTCCAGTGTGCAGCGGCTGCCAAGAGAGCAAATAGAATGCTAGGTATCATAAGGAAAGGAATGGAAAATAAAACAAAAGATATTATAATGCCTCTATATCGTTCCATGGTGAGACCGCACCTTGAATACTGTGTGCAATTCTGGTCGCCGTATCTTAAAAAGGATATAGCGTTATTAGAAAAGGTTCAGAGAAGAGCCACCAAAATGGTAAAGGGGATGGAAGGATACTCCTCTGAAGAAACGCTAAAAAGGTTAGGGCTCTTTAACCTGGAAAAGAGATGGCTGAGGGGAGAAATGATAGAAGTCTATAAATTAATGAACGGAGTGGAACGGGTAAACGTAGATCGATTGTTTACATTATCAGAATATAGAAAGACTAGGGGACATGCAATGAAGCTACAGGGTAAACTATTTAAGACTAATAAAAGAAAATATTTTTTCACTCAACGTGTAATCAAACTCTGGAAGTTGTTACCGGAGAATGTAGTAAAGGCTGTTAGTGTAGCTGGGTTTAAAAAAGGTTTGGACAAGTTCCTGGAGGAAAGGTCAATAAACCATTATTAAGAAGGGACCCAGGATATCAATGCTTGACCCAGTACAAGCATTGTGGAACCTGTGTCTTTTGGGGAAACTGCTAGGTACGCATGACCTAGATTGGCCACTATTGGAAACAGGATACTGGGCTTGATGGACCTTGGTCTGACCCTTGTATTACTCTGGAAATAGATCCTCATGTAATGGTCCCCCTAGACCGCAGACTTACTCTGGAAAGAAATCCTCACGTAACTTATCCAACCTTATCCAGATCCCTCTCCTTCCCCCCTCCGCTCTCCCGTTCACATGTGCCCTATGGAACGCATGCTCAGTCTCGAACAAACTTGCTTTTACTCATGATCTCTTTATGGCTAATGCACTACACGTTGCCCTAACTGAAACCTGGCCCCTCCTAGACGATACCACATCCGCTGCCGCTCTCTGCCATGAGGGGCTACCAGTTCTCCCATACACCTCGATCCACTGGCCGCGGTGGTGGTGTTGGGCTTCTACTTTCTCCCTCTTGCCAATTCCAACCCCTCCTGCCGCCTCAATCACACTCCTCCCTCTCCTTTGAAGTCCACTCCATTCGCCTCCTCACACCACCCGTAGATTTCAAACATGCTGTTGTCATACCTCTCCTCAAGAAACCCTCACTCGATCCCACCTGTCCTTCTAACTATCGACACATCTCCCTCCTTCCTTTCATATCTAAACTACTAGAACGAGCTATCCACCGCCGCTGCCTCAACATCCTCGCCTCCCAGGCCCTCCTAGACCCACTACAATCCAGCTTCCATCTCCTACACTCCACTGAAACAGCTCTTACTAAGGTCTCCTAAGGGCCTCTACTCTATACTCATCCTCCTTGACCTCTCCACTGCCTTTGACACTCTTGACCACAATCTTCTCCTCACCACCCTCTCCTCGCTTAGTTTCAAGGTCTCCGTATTATCCTGGTTCTCCTCCTACCTCTCCCATCGCTCCTTTAGTGTATGCTCTGGCAGCTCCTCTTCCTCTCCCACCCCACTCCATGTTGGCGTACCCCAAGGATCTGTCTTGGGGCCCCATCCTTTTCTCTCTGTATACCCAAGCCCTTGGTGCGCTTATCTCCTCCCATGGCTTTCAGTACCATCTCTATGCCGATGACTCCCAAATCTACTTCTCTACACCTAGCATCTCTTCAGCAATACAGACCAAGATCTCTGCCTGCCTCTCTGACGTCGCTGCCTGGATGTCTCATCGCCACTTGAAATTCAACATGGCCAAGACTGAACTCCTCGTCTTTCCCTCAACTCCTCTTCCCTCTTTCTCAGTCTTCGTGGATGGATCTATGATCCTTCCTGTTCCCTCGGCCCGCAATCTGGGGGTTATCTTTGACACCTCTCTCTTCTTCTCCACACATATCCAACTCGTAGCTAAAACCTGCCGCTTCTTTGTCTACAACATCAGCAAAATCCACCCCTTCCTGTCTGAACACACTACCAAAATGCTTATCCACTCCTTAATCTCCTCTCGCCTTGACTATTGCAACCTACTCCTGGCTGGTCTCCCCGCGAGCCATCTCTTCCCCCTTCAATCTATACAAAATCATGCTGCTCAACTAATCTTCCGCCAGCCTCACCATGCCCACGTTACTCCTCAAATCGCTTCACTGGCTCCCCATTCAATTCCGCATCCAATTCAAACTTCTCCTGATTACCTATAAATGCATTCACTCTAAGGCCCCTCAATACCTCTCATCTCTTACCTCTCCCTACATCCCCCGTCAACAACTTCGCTCCGCTAACAAACTACTTCTATCTAAGCCTTTCACCCGCACCACTAACTCCCGACTTTGCTCCTTTCACCTTGCTGCACCCTATGCCTGGAATAGCTTACCTGTGTCTATACGCCATGCACCCTCCCTGCTCCTCTTCAAACCCAGGTTAAAGACCCACCTCTTCACTGTCTCGTTCAGATCCTGACTTCTTTCCTTCATCTTACCCTAACCCCCATCATTTTCATAACATAACTGTATGACCACACTATGCTTTGCACTAAATTGTATTGTGTCACTCTCGTGACTAGAATGTAAGCTCTGATGAGCAGTACTCCGACGAACAGGGACTGTCTCTTATATACATGTCTGTACAGCGCTGCGTGTGTGGCACTATATAAGTGTTAAATAGTAGTAGTAATAGTGCCAACCCTTGTCTGGAACCTTAAGGGTTCCACCATCTCCCCCTCATCTCTGAAAGCTAATTGCAGCACCGTCTCCCCAGGCATCTTCTACCTCCTCCCCAAGGTACACCTCTCTAGAAAAGAAGCACCGGCAAGAAGCAAAGACCAGAGATAGAGAGCACTTATGTGCTCTCTATTTCTCTTGGTATTCTCATCTCGATGCAGACAAGTGTGCTACCATTAGTGCAGGCCTCTGCATAGTCTTTAAGCAGAATTTTTTGCACTAGTGTGGACACAACACAGGAAGGAATCTAATGTGAGCATAGACAATACACAAATGCCTGGGCTAACTGCAGTGCACTCATATTTAAATTCATTTAAATGATAGTAATGAAGCAATTAGTTCTGCAGCACAGATGTAGAGTAATGCACAGAAGACCAGAAGGTTGAGCTCGATGTGAAATGTTAATGTGAAGTCTGAAGATGATTCAAGGGTTAGCTCATAGGTGAGGGGTCAATGCTGGTGAAAACTTTCTGCCTGTTACTTGAGTGTACAGCGTTCGCAACTTTGTTCTGAATTTGATGAAGAGAGTGCTGACAAAAAAAAATTGACTAAGGTAGTGTACTGGAAAAATGCAATGCGGATATGCTGGAGCAATCCAGCACATGTACACAAATACCAAACTATTTTTTTTGTGTTTTAGACAGGGGGGCTGCTAATGCAGACCTCTGTGCACACGTGCCTGACTTGTTTTCCGTGTTTAGTGCAGACCTTTTGCTCATAGCTCTTTTGCATGCTGTTTGCTTAGAGCATTGCTGAGCAAAATGTCTGTGCTAAACTTGCTTAGGAACAGCGCATTAGAGCTTTCCACAGGATTTCTTTATTGGGCTTTAGCACAGGATTTCTGCATTGAGCTGTGAGAAGTGTGAAGCTGTGAGTAGGGAGGGGAGTCTGAGATTAGGGTTTGCAAGGTGTGAATAAACGAGCAAGTGTCAAACTTCACCTCAGATAATCCTATTTCTCCCAGACAGCATGTCAATTTATGCAGACTCCTATGCATATGTCTTTTGCTTACTCTCCTAGTTTAACGCTGACATTTTGCACACTGATTAATTTGCATACAGCATTACTGTGCAAAAAGTCGGTGTTAAACTTGCACTATGAACCCTCTGCTAGGCTTTAAGCACTGGGCCCTAGCATGACGTTTGTGCATTGGTCTGTAAGCGTGATACAAAGCTGCTGCTACAAACATCTCAATAGCTCTGCCTAGTGTGCAGCGGTTGCCAAGAAGGCAAATAGAATGCTAGGAATCATAAGGAAAGGAATGGAGAATAAAACAAAGGCTATTATAATGCCACTGTATCATTCTTGTCACTATCTTAAAAAGGGTATAACAGAATTAGAAAAGGTACAGAGAAGAGCCATCAAAATGGTAAAGGGGATGGAAAGATATCTCTATGAAGAGAAGCTAATAGGGTTAGGGCTGTTCAACCTGGAATAGAGATGGTTGAGGGGAGATATGATAGAGGTCTATAAATTAATGAATGGAGAGGAACAGGTAAACGTAGATCAGTTTATGCCATCAAAAAGTAGAAAGGGTAGGAGAAATGCAATGAAGCTACAGTGTAACCCATTTAAGACTATAATAAAAGAAAATATTTTTTCACTCAACGTGTAATCAAACTCTAGAATTTGTTACCAGAGGATGTAGTAAAAGCTGTTAGTGTAGCTGGGTTTAAAAAAGGTTTGGACAAGTTCCTGGAGGAAAGGTCCATAAACCATTATTAAAAAGCACCCGGGAAATCCACTGCTTGCCCCAATACAAGCATTATAAAACCTGTGTGTTTTGGAAAGCTGCTAGGTACTTGTGACCCAAATTGGCCACTGTTGGAAACAGGATACTGGGCTTGATAGGCCATATTGGGTCAGACCAAGGTCCATCTTCTGTTCTTATTAGCAATATGGGGGATGCAGGATGTTATAGAAGTTGAGAGTAGAGGAAGAATGAGAGGGCTGAGGAGGCAAGGAGGAGAGGTGGGCTGCCAAAAGGAGTGAGAGTGAAAGATTGAAATCTAATAGGTATGCAAGAGGTAAAAAGTGGGAGATGGAAGACCAGAAAGAACAGAGTAAAGAAACCCCCTAGTGCCTGCAATTCAGCAGCTAGTGTTGCGCCTGAGCAAAACAAAGATGTGTGATGGCGAAGACAGCCAAAGCCCTATGGAAGTGGAAAAAGTACAGGCAAATTCCCCTAGGCAGAGGGAAAAGGAAAAAAATGCTCAGTTTAAAAGTGCAGCTAAGGTTGAAAAAAAGAACCTGTCAAAAGTTGTTGACCAAAAGCCACGCCCCAGCTCCATAGCAACTGAGGGTGGTGATGCAGCACAGCTGGGGGCGGGGTGGAAAGATACCGGCCAGTCACATGTTTATAAGCCCCAGAGAACAGAGAGAGAGGAACTCAGGAGACTCACAGGATCAGAAAGATTCTCAAGCTTCCCGGGAGAGGAAGGGAGATTAACAAGGATCCAAAGAGAGGCAAGGAGAGTGCCAGGACAAGAGAGGAAGAGAGCTGACTCTGTTTCAGAGGAGGAGTCTGAAAGGGAACCTTACTCAGGACACGAGGTTCATGTCTCCAGGAGAAAGAGAGACGAGAAGGCTGCTTTAACCCAGAAACAGCATGGCCAGGGAAAGAGCAAGGAACCCCTGCTAAGGAAACTCCCAAAAGGTAATGCTGATAAACCTATTAACCAGAGGTCTCAGGAAGAGTTCCCAGACTGCCAGCTCCCAGTGTTTAACCAGAAGCAAGGTTACAGAAAGCCTCTCAGCAAGGAAGGGTTAAATGTTTTAAAACTGGTTCAGCGTATACTGAGAGACCAGGAGGTAATTAGCAGAGAGAAGAATTCTGTGTACCGAGGGAAAGCACAGCTGCTTGTTGACGACGTCACAGAACACTCTTGCTCAGATTGCGAATCTATGGATATCGGGGAAAACATTCTTTTAAGTGACCTGGAAGAGCCAATGGAATGTGAGTTATCCCAGATAGTAAAATAAGAATGTGTGAATATATGTGTTGAAGAAAAGCTCCATTTCTTTGTTATGCTTAATGTGTTACAAAGCTGACAAGTTTTAATTAGTATGCTTGCTGCCATGAATGAGACTTGATCAAGAGTGCTGTTAGAAGTCTCAGAATCACTGATTAAAACCAGTAAAAGCTCTGAAACAAAAGGAGAAAAGTTTAACTGCTGAACTTATTTGCATTGAAGATTTCAATGAACATTTTTGTTTGAAGCATTATGAAGAGAAGCTTTATAGTGAATGGAAAGTTTTGTTTGCTGAAGTAAGCAATTCGTTTTTTTTTCTTACCTGAGTTTCCTGTGAATAAGTGTACCCGTGTTATACCAAGCTTCATTGTGAAGTTCCCGCTACTAAGGGAGGCTAATAAAAATATTCCTGCGTTTGCTTTCAAACCTCGGCTCAAGCCTTTGCTTTACAACTACACATGCTCTGAACACTACAACTCCCAGAAGCCTTTGCTTTGGAAGTTACTTGAAAGTAACATTCGCTCCCCCTTCACCTCGTCAGGCAGCCGCCTAGGCGGGGGAAGGGCGCGACAGATGCCATAAATATTAGGTGTGGGACCCAGCCCAGGAAGCAGAACCTGATATGGTGGCAGGGATGTCACCGGTTGTCCTATGTTGAATCTTCCTGTTCAATGTAAAACTCAATGTTACTTGTATGCATTGTAGTATGTTCTTGTTTCAATGTACACCGCACTGATTGAAATAGCGCGGTATAGAAGAATTGTTAAATAAATAAATAAATAAATCAGCATGAAAAGCCACTCCTGCATCAGGGTCAAGTGTAGGACCTGGCCCAAAAAGCAGCTGCTGCCACCACTAATTCTAGGTCCCTGGACAAGAAGTACTGGCCCTGCTGTTGGGCCCATAGCTGAGGTTTTCTGGTCCTTGTCTTAACACCCTTCTTATGAGAGGGATATTACCTGGAGGGGAGAAAGGAGGTACGAATGCCTGGAAGAGATGAATGAAGCCAGAAGGAGAGGAAAAAGATAGGAGCAAGCAAAGAAAAGAGGTAAAATAAATGAAAATTAGCAAAAACAGAATAAAAGACAATTAAAAATCCAAAATAAAGCAAAAAGTTGTAAAAGACAAAAAATACATGGCTCCTGTACATTTCTCTAGTTCTGGGGAAGGATAGTGGAGATAGGTACTGTAGAATGGTGCAGGATGATGGAGGCTGCAAGTCCGTAAAAAATTAGAAAGCGAGCTTGGATAAAGAGAACAAGATGGGAGAGTGCAAGAGGAGGTGACATTGGGAATGGGAAAAGTGAGATGGGTTGGTTCTAGAGGGAGAGAGAGAGACTCATTGAAGATAATGGAGAGGTAAGAGCCAGAAAGGAGATGTGGGGTGGGGTGGGGAGGGGAGGCGACAAGGCAGCCGATAGATGGTGGAGAAATCGAGGACTGAAAGAGGGCAATAGAAGTGAAGGGTTGAGATGGAGAATGGGAGGGAGAAAAGAAGTGGTGTAATATACCCGAGTGGATAGAGAAACAGAGAAGAGAGGCATGAAGAAGCATTAGCTAAAAAGGAAATGTCAATATCAAAAACATGTGTATGAGAAAGCAAAGAAAACAGGAGATACTGAAAAAAGAGACCATACAGTAAAGGAAAATGAAAACAATTGTAAAACTGCATGGCAGCTTAAGAGAGTGCCTACTATGTTAGCAAAAGTTTTTAATTGTGAAAGAGAGAGTGTTGTATGTATTGCAGTTTAGTTTAATGTTAG
Organism: Ichthyophis bannanicus; assembly: GCA_033557465.1. Taxonomy (NCBI): domain Eukaryota; kingdom Metazoa; phylum Chordata; class Amphibia; order Gymnophiona; family Ichthyophiidae; genus Ichthyophis; species Ichthyophis bannanicus. Next base: position 449,227,189 of record CM066032.1, read on the forward strand.
TGATTTGCTGTTGCTCTGGGTCTTTGTTGAAGGAGCCCTGGGATTTTATGTTTTTTTGTTAGATTGTGGAGGCTAGTGTAACTGAAGGTTCCATACTCTTTCCCTCCTCTTCATGTCCCCCTACACTCTGCTGCCCTATATGCTCTTCAAAGTAGTATATTTAAAACACATAGGAGACAATTATTTTTTCTTATAATGTATAATTAAGCTTTAGAACTTGTTGCTAGAAGGTGTGGTAAGTACGGGTAGTATAGCTGGGTTTTAAACAATAAGTCTGGACAAATTCCTAGAGGAGAAGTCCATAAATCATGATTGAGGTAGACCTGGGGAAAGCCACTACTTATCTCTAAGGATAAGTAGCATGGAACTAGGTACATTTGAGATACGCCAGGTACTTGTGACCTGGATTGGCCACTAGGGCACTGAGCTTGATGGACCTTTGGTCTAACCCAGTATGGCATTTTATTGTCGTCCATTCCTTCTCCGAGGTGAACGCTAGCCTTTATCCTTTTGTTAGCCAAGTATAGCAGTTGTAGTCATCTATAAGGCTAGTTACCTCAGTATGGCTATACCTAGAAAGCAGGATAGTGCAAACACACTAACAAGTATTAGAGGAAAGAAAATCGAAATAGGTTTTTCAGGATCTATATGGTATTAGCGTATAATCAAATACAATTTAAATGCTAAATGATGGAGCCAGATTCTCATCAAAGTTGAGGTATTACATTGTTTGAATAAATAAGAGAGTTAAAATGTTTAAAGTACTGAAACTTCAGGCCTAATGGAAAAATCTAATTAAAAACACACTTTTTAAAAAAAAAAAATGCTGATAGTATTGCACTACTACGTCTTGTAACCAATTTATTTTGTCCATAGCAGAAACTTCAGTGATTTCACGAAACCTGAATATTGTCAGATAGGTATTCATTATTATTTTTTAAATCTTGCAATTACCATACATTTTGATGCTACACTTACAATTTATTTTCCCTAAATTTTCAATTTTCCTCTGTGAAGGAGATCTCAGTACAGATCTACAGAACAACAGGTATTAAAAAAAATACTTTTGGCAATTAAGGGGCAGGTTTACTGAATGCTCTAAATTAGCTGTGGTAAGCTCCAAAATTAGCACAGAGGTGATGTAGACTCTCACTAACAGTTGGGGACATGCCCAGCATGTCCCCCTGAAGTTACTGCAGGAAGATGCGCCTCACCATGCTACATGGATGCACTTAATACCTGCAATTGAGGAATTGGTAAGGTAACCCGTGCTAACAGCAGCAATCTAGATTAGTATGTGCCAGTTGCAGCCGTGCTAACCGCAGTGTGTCTTAAATGTCCACACTCAACCCCTAACCTGCCCAGTCACTGCATCTTCTCAAGCTAACATTTAGTGTGGGACTTTTACCGTGCTGTGCTGTTTTTTTTTCAGCATGGTGCACTTAGAGCACACTAAACCCTATACTGACTGTTAGCACGGTTTAGTAAACATGTGCCTAAATGTATTGTACAGACTTTCCTTTGTTTTCTCAATAAATGTTCCTTTTTATTCTACAGGTACTCAACTCTCTTCCAAGAAACACAGGTAAGTGTATTTATAAGTTCAGGAGCTCCCTTAGCTTTTAATGTTCTCTAAAAATATTTAAGATAAAACAAAAAAATAGATATATATAAATGATTTAGGATGCACCTCAGATGACCAGGTACTTTTTTCCCCAGAGGCTGCCTTGCATTGGAGTTTGTCCTTTCTCTGGTCCAGATCCTGCTTCCTCTATCCAGCAACAATCTTCTCCCTATTCCTTAAATTTTTACAAACTTAAAAAGAGATGCTAGCTTCCTACTTGTTGGGGAAACTCTTCTTAAGCAATGCACATATCCAAGGTCACTTTTTAACACGAGCTGATTAAAGCAAGGAATGATCAGGAATCCATAACTAATTTTCTACAGTCCGCACTTGCTCACTCACACACACTCTGGTTAGTTCCTCTCCTAAACTTTCTGGTATTAGGTTACAGAATCCACCTGTTTTATCGGGCACTTAAAATTGGCCCAATATTTAAATCATGGCAACTATGCAAGAAAACCATTTACTGCTGCCATTGGAATATTGAAATTTCTTTGAAGCCAGCAGGTTAGAACTTGAGTGTTTTTGTTTTTGCTCCCTTAAAACAACTTCAGCATATCTCGCCCAGCTAAACAGCTGTTCTTATTAAAATAAAAAGAAATATTCCTTAAAGTGTATGAACTGCAAAAAGGATCACAGCTTAATGCTTTAATTTCTCCAATTAGAGACAGTAACCTCTGTCTATACCTTTTAGTCCCTTTTAAAATAATCTGGAGCAAACATCCTCCTAACACAACTAGCTACGGCAGTTGTGTAAGTACATTTCTTCATCATCCCTCCAGTCCAGCCAAGGAAAGTGGGTTATGCACGCCTTCCAGCACCTGGTTTGATGTCACCCCATAAGGGACCTCTGCAGACTTCCTCTGACCAGGTATTTCTCAGTCTCCAGCAGATGGAGGTGGTTAAACCTGTGCACTCTGGCTGGAATTGGAGGACTCGCCTAAGTGGTAATGCTGACTGGAGGGCCTTGGGGTGCAGTACCCGGTGGTTTCGGGTCCCTCCCCCTTTCTCCTGGGGTGTAAACGCAGTGGATCTGGGTCCCCCTCCTTCTCCTGGAGTTTAAAGCCTGGTGGATGGCAGTTCCTTCCCCCCTGCTCCTGGGGTGCATAACCCACTGGTATCTGGTTCCAACACATCCCCCCCCACCGGTCCAAAAAAAGCACACCTTCATGGAGATGTTTCCTGCCCTTCTCCACTCTTTGGAGACAGAGCAAAGGGATTGCAAGATGTGTATATTAAAAAAAAGAAACAAAAGTAATTTGTTACTGGTCAACTCTGAAAGCGGTAAGGTGCGGTTATTGCTTTGGCGGAGTGGAGTCCCTTGTGTCACTGGTTAAGGTAGTCACAGCTGCAGTTCCTGGTGCGTTTTTAGTGTTGGCTGCGGCTAGGGCACCTTGCTTGGAATCAGCAGCGTTCTCGATGCAGAGGACAGCATCTGCTATGGAGAACGCTTGCCTGAGGGGACTTCCCCGCCCCTCTCTTTTCCTGTCAGCAGGTGTGGTGGCAGCAGGTTGCTAGGCAGCCTTAGCGTTGGCAGGAGACCATCAGAGTGCTGAGAGGGGCAACGGAGAGCAAGGTAAGCCCTCTCAAATAGCATAGGGAGGGGCATACCTGTTGATGGAGAGGCAGGGCCAGCCAGTCGCCTAGGGTGGCAGGTCATGTGCTTTGGCACACATGGCCTGCCGCTGAGCCAAGCTGCCTCCCCCCCTCCCCGACCCAGCAGCGGTGGTGACAGCACAGCTCGGCACATGAGTGGGGATGGCATGGCTGGAGCTTCTTCCTGGGGCAGCAGAAACCCTTGGGCTAGCCCTGCGCAGAGGCAGCATGACAAGTGGCTGGGCCGTTCGGTTTTTGCTGGAAGCTGGTTGTTCATTCGTGTAGTGTTGAGCTTGGCACAGAGATACTGGGGCGACAGAGTACTTGCTGGCTTCCGGAGCGGTACACATGGGGGAAATGCAGCTGTGAGGAATCACCTTGTGGCTTGCTCCCAGATCCAGTTTCTGCCTTTATTGTTGGGGGTTCTCTAGCATATTTGATCATAGCAATGGTGGATTGGGAAATGGCGGGAATGGCCTCCATTTTTTTCTTTACTCAGAGGAGCTCTGGGTTTGCATAATTTTTGGGCTTATGGAATGTTACAAAAATAAAGAAGGTGGAAGGCGTGAATGATGTGGTATAAAAAAGGTCTTTAGAAGACTTTATAATTTCCTCATGCCTGTCACCTTCGATCTTTCATCACAGATAATGAGCATGGTGAGCAGAGATGGTTGTTTTAGGAATACCTTTGTTAGTGGGTGCTAGATAGTCTTGGTAAACAGGAGTTTGGTTTTGTGCGTGTGTTCTAGGTAGGACTTGGAATTCTGTTGGACTAGCGAGATGAGCAGAGTATGAGGGTCACAGCACTAGGTGTATGAACTTGGAATGTCAGGAATGGGCAGTTTTTTCGGTTAGCCCTTGTTCTGTGTTGCCCTGGTGACCGTTTTTTGGCAAGAAGTCCCTTTCTAAGAAAACGATTGGGGGGAGGGGCATGTCCTTCCTGTGCCTGTTTAGTATGCTGGCCATTATCAGGGCAGGAGATGATCGCTGGCCAGTCTTTTACAGTACAGACCACTGGCATAGTCCCAGATTATGGCTTATAAACAGGCTACCGAGGGACATCTACCTGTGTATTGGCTATCTTATCATCCAAGGTTCACTGCACTGTGGACAGCCTTAGTTTGGGGGGGGGGAATTAGTATTATCTATGAGGCTAAGGACATAGGATGTTCCGTACTGGGTCAGGCCAAGGGTTCCTTCAACCCAGGATCTGGTTTCCAGGGGCAGCAGTTCTGTGTTGCAAGTACTAGTCTGATGCCGCAGATGGTGCCTGGATTCCGCGGTAAGCAGTGGTGTTTTTGCTAAGTCCTTTTTTGATGATTGTTTGAGGTGGCAATAGATGGTAATGATGCTGGAGGATGATTCGTACTTACCTCATCCTTTGATCAATGATTGGGAGACTTGCCTTGCAGGCAGGTTATGTATTACTGGGATGAGTGGAAGTTTTTTTGGCTGGTATTAACACATGACGTGCACTTTGCGGTTGTTCCACATCATAGTGCATCAGTGGGTACCCCAGCACGTCTTCAGCATGCGTCAGGTGCGCTGCCAAAATCTTCTTCCCAAATACACTGGTTTGATATAATGCCCAAAACCATTTAAGAAAATCTTATGCAAGATTTCTCTAAATGAATGCAACTTGTGAAAAATTCTACTATGATTCACTTCGCATTGCAACATTTTTATTAAAAGTTAGCATGTATCCTAGGGTAGATATGTCATGTGCATCATGCCTAGCCCTGTTGTATTAGTTGTAACTTGGGCACATTCTTGGTAAAGGATCTTCTGATCCTCATTGTTCTGCCTCACAGATATAGAGGCTTGGCCATTCGTCATGCTTTCTTCCCTACAGAGTGTGGGAGGAGTAGGGTGGTAAATATTGCTCCACTACTGTATCCTTTTGGTTTCAAAGGTTGTAGGTTCTCTTTCCCGGGTCTCTGAGGTCGGAATGCAGTTGGCCTTTGCTGTCTCTTGGCTGGTTGGCCTGAGTGCACTTCTCCAGTATCCTCTGATTGGAATGTACGGTTAGTCCGTCGAGCTAAGCCTTCCCATTGGTCTTGGATAGAATTTTAGTCTTGGGAGTTTCGGACTCTGTGGGGTGTGTATGACTAGAAGTCTGTCCACTTCTGAGTTCTGTTGGTGGAAAGCTTAAGAAGGCTGGTCTCCTCTGGTTCTTATTGGTGCCCCAGAGAAGTGGCAACAATGTACAGGATGTGGATGCCTGAGGAAGGAGCTCGGGGATTCGGCAGGTTATGTCTTGTAATGAGAGCAGTCATTAGCAAAGGGCTAAGTTGCCCATGGTGGCCACGAAACACTCTCATTGTTGCCTTTTCTGTCAGATTGCCTCCATACATGCAAGGTACATATTGCGTTTTAAGGGAAGGAGCTCCTATGCAGGTTTAGCTCTACTTTCCTGGAGATTTCCAGCTCCCTTGGGCACGGCATGAGGAGTACTCTCCTGAGCTCCATTTCTTATATATACATGCTCCCTTCAGCCTTGCCAGAGGTAACAAAAGAAGGAGCTTGACTCCGAGGCGATTTCGTATGCTATCCCAGGAACTCTTACGGCTGCTGCAGGCAGCCATGCCTGTGGGCCGGAGGCCTATGGTTGGAAGTTTGGGGAGCTCATCAGAAGAACATGGTCCAGTGAGCTGCTGCTTTAGTTAGCTGTTGATGGAGTTTGGCCTGAGAGGATGGATCCCTCTCTTTTCATAGCCATTATGGAGCTTTAGCTTTCTGCCATGGGGCCCTAAGAGCTGAGGGTGACAGTTCAACTCAGTAGGCTTTCTGGTTGGGCTGGATGCTTTCTAGAGCAGTCAGGGAACTCGAGGTGGTGGCCTTAGTTGTTTTGGTGCTTGCAGCAACAGTTTGCTTATTGTCTGTGGCTGGCATGGGCTAGCTCCGGCCTTTGAGTGGTCAGGGTCTCAGAGCGGAAATAATGCATTGCTTTCCCTGGGGGGGGGGGGGGGCCTCCAATGAGGGCTGGCCTCAGAATGGGAAGCACTCCTTTTGGGCGTAAGCCCTATGCTGGTTACTTGCAAATCAGGCAGAGAGCTCCAGTCTCGTTGAGATGAGAGACAGAGTAGTTCTTTCTGGAGCCAATTTATGCCCTATATCTCCAGTTGCTGTTGTGTGGTCTGTTTTCTGCTGTGGTGAGCTCCACTGGTCTATTACAGATTAGGTGTAGGAGATGTCTTCCCATCCTTCCTGTTCTCCTGACCTTTGGTGGAAGGCTTAGGCTTTGTTACGCCTGTCCTCTCACCGGGCTCTCCTTGGCTCCCTGCTGGGGGTTTTGGTAACTGATCATAAGCATTCTGGGCCTGATTCATGTCCAGTTGGGCGGAATCGGCATAGATGCAGTTGACTCCGTGACTAGGTGGCTGACTCCATGTGCAATATTGTAGCTGACCTTGTGGGTCAGCTCTGTCCCTCGTCAGGCTTCATCTCTGGCCCTTTTCAAATCCAGGCTGCAAACTCACCTCTTTGAGGCCACTTTTGGATCCTGATCCGCTTAGTCTCCTATATGTGTTTCCTTACCATTTCCATAGATATATCCTTGTCCTCAGCTGTTGTGTTGTCTGTCTTGACTAGATTGTAAGCTCTGATGATCAGGGACTATCTTTTACATGTGCCTGTACAGCGCAGTGTACGCCCTGTAGTGCTTTACAAATGATTAGTAGGTCCGTGATCTTACCAGAGGTTTTTGGGAACGATACAGGGAGTTAAGACACTAGGCTTTCGGGGTTTTGTTTTGGTCAGCAAAAATGCTTCGGTGGGGTGTGTCTTCTTCGTGAGCCTTGTAGTGGTGCACAGTATGTGACGACTTACCGGTCTCCCTTGGTTATTGCCTACAGTTGGTTGCTCCATTCCAATAATGCTGGCCTTTGTTTCACTACCCTTGAGTTCTGATTGGAGAATAGTTTGGCTCAAAAGCCTTGTTTGGTGTTTCTTGGGCATAACTGGGCCATGCCTCAATTGTTTCGCATCGGAGAGGCATTAAGGAGGAGGTTGTTCTTTGAGGGACGCAGGTCTTGGCATGTCAGACTTTCCTGTTCCCCCTCCCAGGGTTAGATATTGTTTTGTTACGTACCATGCATCTGGACTGGAGGGACTCGAGGAAAGATAATTAGCAGGTAAAGTCTAAAATTTCACCTTCCTCATCATCCCTCCTGTCCAGAATCCACCTTAAATTCTATTGATTCATGCCTGGCTTCGGATGAGAGCATACTGTCTTTTATATTTTATTTTTTGTCCAATACGTGACCATCTTTAAAGTGCACAAATGTGCTACAGTTGGATGGTCCAGCTGCGATTGCCATCAGGTTGCGGCATGATAGTTCAGTCTTGGGACCATAGTTAGGTCTTGGGAAAAAACCCAGAAGTGCCCACTGGTGTATATCCCTTGATACAGTCTCTTTTGGGGCTGGAGTGAGGATTTATTTAACATTTCTTATATACCGCCTTTAATGATATCAAGGCGGTTTACATTGAACAAACTGAAATTACATTGAACAGGACATTATAACTTGGGAGATAACCCTCCATTGCCCATGTTCCCTGTAAAATAGTTAAGTGGCTTGCGCAAGACCACAAGGAGCACCTGTGGGACTAGAAACCCCAGTCCTTCCAGCCCAAGGTTGCTGTCCTCTAGTGGGATTTGAACCCCTGACCTTCTGGCCTAAGGTAACCTCTACTCCACACTCCGGTCTCTCACTTCCCTTCACCCTAACCCCACCTCCGCGCCCGTTCTTTCTGCTCCACCCCCCTCTATGTTAGCTTCTACCTTCAGCTCCAAAGTCAGCTCTCTTAGAGCTTCCTTGCCTTTCTGCCCCCCACCCATCTCCTCCCCACCCCCTACAGTTTCCCCCCCTCCTTCATCCCTTCACTCTCATACCTGGTCTACATTTGCCCTTACCTCCTCAGCCGAACTCCATAAACTCATCTGCACTTCTAATAAGACTTTCTGCTCCCTTGACCCCATCCCATCCTCCTGGCTTCGCACACCCTCTCTCTCGTCTCTTCCTCCTATTCTTTCCATCTTAAACAATAGTCTATCCTCGGGTATCTTTCCCAACCCCTGGAAGCACGCCCTAATCCGCCCAATTCTCAAGAAATCTTCCCTTGACCCTCTCGATCCAGTGAACTACCGTCCTGTCTCACACCTTCCATTTCTCTCCAAGCTTCTGGAAAAAATCGTATTCGCACAACTTTCGCACCATCTAGACTCCACCAACTATCTTCACCCCCGCCAATCAGGTTTCCGGCCCGGTCACAGCGTCGAAACTATCCTTCTCGCCTTCACTAACTCTTTGCATGTAGCGCACGATCGGGGTGATATCTCGGTTTGCGGTAGCACTTGATCTTTCTGCGGCTTTTGATCTGGTTGATCACTCCCTTCTCTTAGCCCGTCTCCGTGAAGCTGGTGTTCACGGCACTGTTTTCAACTGGTTCCACTCTTTTCTTCACGCCCGGTCTGCTTCTGTACTAGCCACGTCACCCTCTTCCCCACCCTCTGCCCCCTTCCCCTTACCATGTGGGGTTCCCCAGGGTTCTGTCTTGGCCCCCCTTCTCTTTAATCTTTTCCTGGTACCCCTCACACTTGTCATCCAACAATTCGGGATTTCTGCTTTTTACTATGCGGATGACATTCTTCTCCTCCATCACACCTCCCCACTTTCTCCCGACCTTACTCCTCTCAACGACTGCCTTACTGCTGTCACCCACTGGTTAACCCAAAACTGCCTTCACCTTAATCTGGCCAAAACCACTGCTATCTGGTTCCCCTACGGTCGCCCCCCCCCCCCCTCGCTAGCTCCATCCCTTTCCAACACTCCTATATCCCTAGTCACTACTTTCCGCTATCTTGGTGTTCTCTTTGATTCAGATCTTTCCTTTCACGCACATATCTCACACATTACTAAAACTTCCTTTTATTTTCTGCATCAAATCCGTGCTATCCGCCCTTTTCTTTCTCCTTCTGCCCTTTCTACTCTACTTCTCTCTCTTGTTATGTCCAGGGTTGATTTTGCTAATTCTATCCTTATTGGTTTGGCCTCCTCTCACTTACACCGTCTTCAAAGAATCCAAAATACCGCAGCCCGTCTTCTCTCTCACTCATCTCATTCTCACCATATAACCCCTCTTCTTATCCACTTACACTGGTTACCTGTTCCCTTCCGCTCCCAATACAAATTACTTACTCTGGTTCGCAAGGCCCTCCACACCAATTCCCCACAATATCTAGCTGATCTAATTCATTTCCACACTCCCAGATATACCCCCTGTTCATTTCACCTAAACCGGCTCACCCTTCCCCCCCCCCCCCCTTCTGCCGCCCACTTGCAATCCACCCGATCTTCAGCTTTTTTCTTTATTGGTCCCGCACTGTGGAATTCCCTGCCCTCTTCTATCCAATTAGAACCCTCCCACTCAGCATTTAAACAGCAGCTAAAAACCCACCTCTTCTCCCTAGCCTTTAACCTCCCCACCTCCCCCCCCCCCTAGGATTCTACTCTTCTCCTCCTACCTTCTCTTACCCCCTTGTCTCTCTCTTTTTTAAAGTGTAACTTCCTTTTATTTATTTATTTATTTATTTACATTTCTTATATACCGCACTATTTGCGATCAGCGCGGTTTACATAAAACAAAAAGGTAACCGACAATGAACAAAAGTCAGGTCATTACATTGAACAGGAACAAGTAACTTGGAAAACAGGGTAAACTATATACATATGCATAACCATGAATGGGTAACTATATACATGTCAGAGGAGTTATTGGGTATTGGACATGCTTAGTGGCTGGGGTTCGGGCAGTAAGTGAGATGCTTGATAAAGAGGAAATGTTTTAAGGCCTTTCTGAACTGGCTCAGGTTAGGGATTGCTCTGATGTGTGGTGGTAGGGAGTTCCAGAGACTTGGGGCGTATAGTCTAAAGGCTCTGTTCGATGTTGCTTTGGAGCATTTCTTTTACTGGCCTTGCGCCCTACTGTTTTTATTGGTTTTTATGTATTGTAAACCGCTCTGATTTTATTGTGAAGGGCGGTCAATCAAATTTTATTAAACATAAACATAAACATGCCCCAACCACTAGGCCATTCTTTTCAGTAAGTATGTTTTGTGGAGTATGGCGTGAATATATGCTTAATTGTTTCTTTTGCAGTCTGCTTTGTTCTCTAGGAACAAACAAGAAGTCGGTCCTCACATATGGGTGACGTCAGCACCAATGGAGCCCGCGCGGAGCATTTCCCCAGCTTTTAAAGAGCTTTTGGGAATGCCACCTTGCATGCGTGGTCCCCTTCTCATCCAAATGTGCCATCTTGATCAGTCTCCCTTTTTCTGCAGAGCCCTTCGGACGCGCGTCCTGCACCTTGGAAAAAGTCTTCAAAATTTCTCTCTAATTCCAGTTTCCCGGTCCTCTTCCCGATGAACTCCAGGGATTGCGCTGGAGTGAGGTGAGACTTTGGGTAACGATGCGTAATCAAACTCTGAATTTGTTACTGGAGGATGTGGTAAAAGCTGTTAGTGTAGCTGGGTTTAAAAGAGGTTTAGACACGTTCCTGGAGGAAAGGTTCATAAAACCGGAAAATACACTGCTTACCCCAGGCTAAGTATTATGGAACCTGTGTTCCTTTTCTGGAACTTTCTAGGTACTTGTGACCCAGATTGGCCACTATTGGAAAAAGGATATTGGGCTTGATGGATCTTGATCTGACCCAGTATGGCATTTCTTATGTTCTTATGAGTTAGCCCTGCAGTATTACAGCTCCAACAAACCTCTAGCAGCCTCTTGTGGCCCAAACAAAGCCTGCATGTCTGGCACTGACTATACCTTTTTCAAGTTCCCTAACTAGGGCAAGGCTAACCCTCTTAGCTTATACAAACAAAAAAATCCTGCTGCAGAAGCCCAGTCTGGAGGGACATGGATTTGTCCTCAGTCATGTGGTTAGAGGAAATCCCCAAGGTGCCACCATATATAGTAATGTGGTATGCAGTGGGAAGGGGTTTTCTGTACAACACAGGCCAGATAGCAGTTAAAGGAAAACAAAAGCAGTTTTTATTCTGTCCCAGCTTATTAAGCCTCCACAAAGCAAAACCCAGAACAGACAGTAGTTAAGGGAAAACAAAAGCAGCTTTATAGTTGTGGTCAACATTATTGGCGCAGTTCAACCCTTAATGGCCAATATCTCTGGGGAAAGAATTGGTCAGTGAAATGACTTTGGACTATTTATGCCCACATATTTGACGTATAAAATAATCTAATAAGACCAATTAAGAAAGGAAATAGTATAAAAACTGGGACATTGCCAGGACATGATTGGCACACCTATAAACCATTCTTTCAGTTTGAACAGAAGAACCACATTCCCATTGTAGTAAACTTAGACGTACCTGTGATCAATTGTCAGTACTCACATGACTTGAATCAACCAGTGAATGATGGCTATAATTTTTAAAATTGCCACATTCACTTCCTGTTCCATTTTCCCAGTGGTGAAGACGAGAGCTGCCTGAGACCATCAGGAAAGCTATTATTACCAACATCAAACTTCAAAGGGGTATAAGGCCAACTCCAAAGACCTTGGGATCCCTATCAATGTGCCCCTCTAAGCAGCTTGAAGCTGCATTGGAGTCCACCATCATTCCTGCCACTGGGGGGGGAGGTGCAAAGAGATCGCGCTTAGTATTCCACGACATAAGCAGGTCCCAAGGGATCTGCCTCATGCTGCCTGTGTCTACAATTCACAGTGTTAAGAAGTTTTCTGCTCATGGAACTGTCAAGAACCTCCCAGAATGTGGTGGGAAGAGGAAAATTTAATCCAAGAAGTCTTCGAAGGTTAGTGCAAATTTTGGAAAAACACCATGTACAACATCCAAAGAGCTTAAGGCTGACCTGGAGCAATCTGGAGTGGTGGTTTCAACCCTCACCATACACCACGCACTAAACAAAGAGAGACTTCATGGGCGAAGGCCAAGGATGACTCGACTGCTCAAAGACAGACATAAAAAGGCGCGCTTGATCTTTGTCCAAACCTACCTTGAAAAACCTTATTCCTTCTGAGAAAATGTTCTGTGGACATATGAAACCAAACTTGAGCTCTTCAGCAATTGAGACCGGCGATACATTTACAGATGAAGAAATAAAGCTTAGATTTAAAAAAAAAACGCCTTTCCTTCATTTAAGTATGGTGGAGGTTCCATAATGATGTGGGGCTGTTTTCCTGCCTCAGGAACTGGAGGCCTGGAAATGTATTAAAGGAATCATGAAGTCAGAGGTCTGCCAAGGTACTTTGAAGCGAAATGTGCTAGCAGTGTCAGAAAACTAGGTCTGGGTTGAAAGTCATTGGTCCTCCAGTAGTACAATGACCCAAACATACATCCAAAAGTACAAAAGAATGGTTTAAAAAGGAACAAGTGGACTGTTTTAAACTGGCCAGTAATGAGTCCTAATCTCAATCCAATCGAGAACCTTTGGAATGAGCTGAAATCTGCTATTGGTAAAAGGAATTCTGGAAACATTCATGAGCTGAAACAAATCTCAGTTGAAGAGTGGGAGAAACTACCAGCAGACAGTTGTACGAAACTTACAGATGACTACAAGAAATGTTTGGAAGTTGTCATCACTTCCAAGTGTTGTGCAACCAAATATTAGTGAAGGGTGCCATTAATCCTGTCTAGGTCATGTATGTTTAGTTTTTTTCTAGGAAATTACTGTGTCTAAGTTGCACAGACATCATCTTCTGGTTGTATACCCTTGAACATACTATTAAAATATTAGGTTGAAATACAATTAGACTATTTCCAATTATTTCTCAAGATATTGTACACAACATACCTAAAATGCAAGGGTACCAATAATGTTCATCACAACTGTATACATCCTGTCCATTCTTGTGCAAAAAGAATAAGATAGTTTTGTCTAAGATGATTTTTAGCTCAGAAGACCAACCTTATTGTGTGGAGGTGGCCTGATCCTCTAGCCAGGATCAATGGAAAGTCCTAATTTTTGAATTCCTGCTCTTTGAGAGAGGAGTGGTGGAAAATGTCCAGGCCTCTATTGGGCAACATTACCTCACAAAGCTCAGAGCACTGTTCTTAATTGGTAAGCTTATATTAGTTAGGGAACGCCTACTGATTGCGGAGCTCTTTTATTTTTAGCACAGGTTAGTCACTGCTGTGGGGTTGGAGGTGGGAAAGGGTTTTTCTGCCTTGTGTTTCTGTCCACCCTTGAATACATTTATACTTGGTTAAGTGAGTTTGATGAAGGGTTCAGGTAGCTAAAGTTGCTTAAGTGAATGGAAGTGGGGCATTGTGGGAATAAACAGAAAATGCATTCTTACTTATTGACTCTGCATAGTCAGTGTATATAAAAAATGTTGGCTCGATTTGTATATTGGTTGCTTACGTGAAGAAAGATATTGAAGAATAAAATACCGACTGACTAAACTAATACTCTTTTTCTTCCAAATGGTTTCACTTTTTTTTTTTTTTTCTAGATTTCAAAGGGTTTTTTTTCTATCTCTATTGAAATTCTTTGTTTTTATAACCTTTGCTTAAAGTCTGTAAGTAAAGCATTAAAAATCTACTGTGTTGTATACATTTTTTTTAATGTAGATATTTTTATTTTTAAAAAATCCTTTTTATTTAAATAAAAGCCCTCCAGTTAAGGCAGTGGTGGACCTGCATTTTTGGAGCCTTGAAGCTTGAATGTTGTTGTTGGGGGGGGGGGGGGGAGGTCTGGGTAACCACTGTTCTCTTCTTCAATGAAATTGTTCCACAACAGATCACCACAGAAGTTTTACAAATTTAACCATTACATCCCAAAACATTTTTTGTTTACAGATAGCTTACATGATGCTTTAATAACTTTTTCGTTTTTATTTAAATTATTTTGTATTAAATTACACTATATTATCAATATTATTTTTTAAAAACCCTTTTTCATACAGTAGACCCAAACCTTTTAAGCAATGTGGACTAAAGTCTTTTCTGGGGCCCCTCTGGAATTAGGGGGCCCTGAAGCTTAAGCTTCATTAGTTTTACAGTAGATTCGCCCCTTGGTCAAGGTAAAATGTGTATTTGTATAATCTTGTTTATCTTTTGACTGGGCTTGTCCCTCAGTTTTTGGAACTGTCCCTCTGCTCCATTCTGGAATTTCCTGAAAATGGAGTCATCAAGAATTGTGGTCAGGAACTATCTACTTTTCCACAAGAATCTAGCGCATTCTGAGAATTCCAGGGTATAACAGCATACCTTACTGTCTGTATCAATTTCTTCCAACTAGTGAAATATAAAGATAATTGATAATCCTTATCTAAGCAACAGATCAACCAGTCATAAAATCACTGTTCACTCTTTCTTTTATACATGTTCCATTTAAGGAGGGTAGTTACTATTAGGTTAAAGGAATAACGTATGCTTTTTTCCTCTTTATGAATGTTAAAAAGCAAAAGTATGAGAGATTATCTCCAGGAACAAGCAGGAATGAGTCCTCACATATGGGTACGTCGGAACCGACGGAGCCTGCGCGGGAAAGCTCCCCAGCTTCCCAGAAAGGAAGCTTTTGGGGCCTCCCACAGCGCATGCGCGCTGCCTTCCCGCCTTCCTGACCAACTCTCTTCAGTTCTTCTTTTTCCGCAGAGCCAGCAGGTCGTGTTCCTGTCACCGCTGAAGAAATTGTTATTTTAATTTGTTTCTTTGACCGCGTGTCTGCCTTCCCCGATTCCGGACCGGTACCGCCGGTCCTTTTTTCGTTTATTTAAAAAAAAAATAATAATAATATATTACTTTTTCCTACACTTGGTGTATTTTTTCTGTGAGGCCTCTAGGCCTTCTCAGGTCTCCCTCATGGAAAAACTAGCTTCTGGTTTTAAAAAATGCACTAAGTGTACCGGTACTATTTCAATTACAGACACCCATGAGTGGTGTCTTAAATGTTTGGGGCCTGACCATTCCATTCCGGATTGTCCATCCTGCTCTCTGATGTCCAAAAGGGGCTTACAGAACAGAGCAAATAAATTTCATATGCTGTTTTCTACCGATACTCCAGCATCAACATCCTCCAGGTCTTCTTCTCCTGATGGATCTCAGGTAACCAAACATTCTTCGGGCAAGTCCTCAAAAGGCAAATCTCCCTCTAAGCAGCGAGAGGCCCTTGCAATTGACCCTGAGGACCCTGCCCCAGCCAAAAAACCCCGGCGGGAAGCTCCGGCTTCCAAAGCTCCTCCTATGGGGTTACAGGTAGACATCGATGGCACGGCCTCGACCGATCTCCTGTTAGACTGCTCTGGGGTACCGGCTAACACCGGTACCGACTTCCAGGCAGTTGTGGCGGCTATGGGTACTACGGTACAATCCATGCAGCAGGCCTTACTGACTTTCATTAATGCTGCACCGCGACAATCGGTTCCGACTCCGATTCCGGTACCGCAACCGATACCGGTACCCAGAGCATCTACTTCCAGTAGCATGCCAGTTCCGGTCTCCGGTTCCGGAGCTTTCTTCGATACCGCTCCAATACCCGATACGCCCGATGTCGGTACCGATCGGTACGCGTATCGATCTCTGGAAGCAAATAGACGATACTTTGAATCCTCTGAAGAGTCTGATACCTCAGATGATTCTGCTGATGTCTCTTTCACTCTTCCTGAGGAGCCCTCTTCTCCAAAAAGGAGAATGTCTCCTCCAGAGGATTTGTCCTTTCAAGACTTCATTATTGAAGTAGCTAAAGGACTCTCCATATCTGTATCCTCAGAAAAGGAACCTAGAGCAAAGAAATTAGATATTTTAGGATACTCTAAGGTTCCTAAAGAGGCAGCCACCTTACCCATACATGAAATTCTTCAAGAACACATGATGGATTTGTGGGAGGCTCCTCTTACCCTATCTCCACATTCTCGACGTTTGGACACCATGTATCGGGTTCCTCCTTTTCCTGGTTTTCAAAAAACTCAGTTTCCTCACCACTCTATTGTGGTGAAGTCTGCTATGAAAAAGATAGAGTACCAAAAGACACTCTTCTACCCCTCCAGGAAGAGAATGTAGGACTCTGGATGCTTTTGGGAGAAAAATCTTCCAAGCTAGCATGCTTATTGCCAGAATCAATTCATACAGCCTTTATATGGGCATGTTTTTGAAAGAGATTGCATTAAAGATACGTCAATTTCTCCCCTTTATCCCAGAGGATAAACAGGAGGAATTCCTTCTTTTGCTAAAGCACACTCAAGATGTTTCCAAGTTCTCCAACAGAGCAGCCTTTGACTCTTTTGAGGGGGCAAGCAGAGCCTCTGGCATTGCCATAGCTGCTCGCAGACTGCTTGGCTCCAGGCCTCTGATTTGGAACCCTGGGTACAAGAAGGCTTGGGCAATCTGCCCTGTACAGGTGAAAATCTCTTTGGCAAAGAGTGGCAAATCAAAGCCACTCAAATGGATGCAGAGAATGCTGCTTTAGATAGACTTTCTAAGTCTACCTCTACCCCTGCCAAGAAAAAACCTTTTAAGAAAACTTTCTATAAAAAGACCAGATTTTCCACAAATACTGGCCAGCAATCTTCCCAAGTTCGCTTTGCTCCTAAGCGTCAGCAAACTAAGCAGGCCAGAACAAAGGCCACAGGGGCTGCTACAATCCAGCAGTCCCAACCTCCTCAGGGTTTTTGACTTGGTTCTAGAGAACTTACCCTTTCTGGCTCTGCAACAGCCAGAACCTCTCACCATTCCAGGAAGGTTGGCTCATTTTGCTCCCAGATGGGAACAAATCACATCAGAACCGTGGACCCTCTCTATCATCAGAGAGGGCTACAAACTACATTTCTCCAGCCTTCCTCCCCATACCATGGTGAGACAATTCAATTCTCCCCCATCTCTCCTGCACCTGTTGGGCCAAGAGGTGACCACTCTTCTCGCCCAAAGGGCACTAGAAGAGGTTCCTCTTCCTCAACAAGGGTCAGGTTTCTACTCCCCCTATTTTCTGATTCCCAAGAAAACAGGGGGATACAGACCCATTCTGGATCTCAGAGAATTGAACAAATTCCTCTACAAGGAGAAATTCAAAATGCTTTCTCTACGTACTCTCCTTCCATACCTACAGAGTCAGGACTGGCTTTGTTCTCTAGATTTCAAGGATGTGTACACACATATACTCATCCATCTATCCTACAGAAAATTCCTACGGTTCATGTTCCAGGGAAAACATTTCCAATACAGAGTACTCCCCTTCAGTCTAGCCTCTGCTCCAAGGGTATTTACCAAATGCATGGCAATAGTAGCTGCATTTCTACGCACTCTGGGATCTTTGTCTTCCCGTACCTGGACGACTGGCTCATCCGAGCTCCATCTCAGTCCGAGACTCAGACTTCCCTGGACCACACCAGACGCATACTGCAGTATCTGGGACTTGTCATCAATCTGCCAAAGTCTCAACTCACCCCTACTCAATCCCTAGAGTTCATCGGGGCTTGGCTAGATACTACCACTGCAAGGGCCTATCTTCCTCAGGCCCGTTGCAGCCGTCTAGTGCACTTGGCCTCTCAAATTCAGTCCAGAAGCCACTTGACTGCCAGAGAGATGCTACAACTGCTTGGTCACATGGCATCCACAGTTCATGTAGTGCCTTATGCTCGCCTACATATGAGAGCAGCTCAATGGACCTTGTCCACACAGTGGACCCAAGCATCAGGAGCTCTCTCAGACCAAATAGCAACCTCAAAACGTCTTTTTTGGTCTCTCCAATGGTGGGTATCCACTCCAAATCTGTTGTTGGGGGCCCCCTTCTAACCTGTGTTACCCCAAGCAACTCTCACTACAGATGCCTCCCAAACAGGCTGGGGAGCTCATCTCCAAGACCTCTCCACTCAGGGCCTTTGGTCTCCACAGGAAACCACCCTTCATATCAACCTTTTGGAGCTGCGAGCAATTCTCCTTGCTCTCAAGGTCTTTCATACCCTCCTCATCAACATGGCAGTCCTTGTTCATACCGACAATCAAGTAGCCATGTTCTACGTAAACAAACAAGGAGGGACTGGCTCTCTGTCGCTTTGCAACGAAGCTCTAAAACTCTGGGCCTTCGCCAGAGAGCATGGGATCCATCTCCTGGCAGTGTACCTCCCAGGAATCCAAAACTCTTGGGCAGACAGACTCAGTCGAGTCCTGCTGCCACACGAATGGTCCCTGCACATGGATCAGGTACTCAGAATCTTTCAAGAATGGGGACCCCGGACATAGACCTCTTTGCAAGTCCGTACAATGCCAAACTTCCCCGGTTCTGTTCCAGGATTCCGTGTCAGGGAGCTCAGGCCAAGGATGCCTTCCTCCTTCATTGGGGTCAGGCCTTCCTATATGCCTTTCCACCCATTCCCTTGATTCCCAAGACTCTATTCAAACTTCAGAGGGATCAAGGATCCATGATCCTCATAGCTCCACGCTGGCCACGCCAAGTGTGGTACCCTCTACTTCTGCATCTCTCCCAGACACCCTCCCTGGATCTGGGAGCTGCTCCAGACCTTCTGTCTCAAGAGGAGGGGACTTTGTGGCACCCAACCCCAAGTCCCTTCACCTCAGATCTTGGTTACTGAAGGCCTAGACCTTCAAGACTTGAATCTTTCTCAACAGGTGAAGGATATCCTCCATGCATCAAGGAAACCTTCCACCAGGCGTTCTTATGCTTTTAAATGGAAAAGATTTTCAATTTGGTGTGCTAACAAAGGTCTTAACCCTCTAGCACTACCTTTAACTTCTTTACTTGAATATCTCCTGCATCTTTCCAATGCAGGACTTAAAACCAATTCTGTAAGAGTCCATTTGAGTGCTATTGCAGCATCTCTTCAGCCTATCAATGGACAATCTGTTTCCTCTCATCCTTTTATTGCAAGATTCATGAGAGGTCTAACTTCAACTAAACCTCCCATTCGGCCTCCTCCAGTGGCATGGGACTTAAACGTAGTTCTTGGTCAGCTTATGAAGCCGCCCTTTGAACCCTTAGCCACTACCTCCTTAAAATTCCTTTCCTGGAAAGTCATTTTCCTTATTGCAATCACTTCTGCTCGCCGCATCAGTGAACTGCAGGCTTTAGTGGCTAATCCACCTTATACAAGGTTCCATCATGATAAGGTAGTCCTTAGGACAAATCCCCACTTTATGCCTAAAGTGGTCTCACCTTTTCATCTTAATCAAGAGGTATATCTACCTGTCTTTTTTCCAGCTCCTCATGCATCTAGTGCAGAGAGGAACCTACATACGTTAGATTGTAAAAGAGCTCTTGCCTTTTACATCCACAGGACACAGCAACATAGAAAGTCTTCTCAACTTTTTGTTGCTTTTGATCCTTCTCATTTAGGACTTCCAGTTTCAAAAAGAACACTGTCCAATTGGATTGCTCAGTGTATTTCTTTTGCTTACCAGAGTAAGAACCTTTCTCTGGAAGGCCATGTCACAGCTCACAATGTGAGAGCCATGGCCACATCTATGGCTCATCTTCATTCTGTATCCATCCATCGATCAGATCTGTCGAGCAGCCACTTGGGCCTCGGTTCATACCTTCACAGCCCATTACTGCTTGGACAAGGACTCCCGCCGGGATGCCTTGTTTGGTCAGGCTGTCCTCAGACACCTGTTCCATTCTTAAACAACTCCTGCCCACCTTCCCTGAGTGGATGCCTGAGATCCATGGGAAGATGAGGAATTCTTGCAGGGGGATCTCCCCGGCATCTTAGCTAGGGAGTCCCCATATGTGAGGACTCATTCCTGCTTGTTCCTGGAGATAGCACAGTTACTTACCTGTAACAGGTGATCTCTGGGAACAGCAGGAATTAGTCCTCACAACCCTCCCACCTCCCCTAGGAGTTGTATCTCTCTCTCTCTCTCTCTCTCTCTCTCTCTTTCCTTTCCTCTCTCTATTGTCTCAGCTTTAAACTAGAACTGAAGAGAGTTGGTCAGGAAGGCGGGAAGGCAGCGCGCATGCGCTGTGGGAGGCCCCAAAAGCTTCCTTTCTGGGAAGCTGGGGAGCTTTCCCGCGCAGGCTCCGTCGGTTCTGACGTACCCATATGTGAGGACTAATTCCTGCTGTTCCCAGAGATCACCTGTTACAGGCAAGTAACTGTGCTTTACCACAAGGCTCCATTGTTTTATCTAAACGCACATCTCATAATCATGAGAGGACCCAAAAGGCAGGCAGAGCTCCGGAGTCTCAATGTGTGGATGAGAGAATAGTGCAAGGATGAGGATTTTGGATTTGTTAAGAACTGGGGAACATTCTGGGGAAAGGAGAGGTTCTTCTGAAGGGATGGGCTCCACCTTGACCAGAACAGAACCAGGTTGCGGACAGATAGCAGCTTTTAAACTAGGTAATAGGGGAAAGCCGACAGTTACGCAAGAGTGCATGGTTCGGAACAATGTATCCTTGAAGGATACTAGCAGTAGATTGAAGTTAGGGCATATCAGTAGAGGGGTTCCAATAAAGACAAAAGTAGCCCAAATGCCCTTGAGTACAGAGCAGACAGCTTAAAGATGCCAAATCACCCCTGCATACCAATAGCCAGATTAATATGAATAAAATACAGCCTCTAAAATGCTTGTATGCAAATGCTAGAAGTCTAAAAAATAAGATGGGAGAGTTAGAATATATAGCACTAAATGAGAGGTTAGATATGATTGGTATCTCAGAGACATGGTGGAAGGAGTACAACCAGTGGGACACTGTGATACCTGGGTACAAACTATATCGTAATAGAGAAGATCAAATTGGTGAAGGGGTTGCGCTCTGTTAGAGAGGGCATTGAGTACAGGAAACAAAATTCACTGTACAATCTCCATGGATTGAAATTCCATGTAAAAAGGGGAAGGCGATGGCAGTGGGGGTATAGTATTGACAGCCTTGCCAGAATGAACAAATGGATGATGACATTCTCAAAGAAATCAGGGAAGCAAGCAAAAGTTACAACACAGTAATAATAATAATGGGTGATTTCGTTTACCCCAGTATCGACTGGGTCATTGTCACGGCAGGACATGCTAGAGAGAGAAAGTTTCTAGTTGATAGAAATGACTGCTTCTTGGAGCAGCTGATTCATGAACTGACCAGAGGGGAAGCCAATTTGAACCTTTGTCCTTATTGGAGCACAAGATCTGGTGCAAGAGATAATGGTGTTGGGGCCACTTGGCAATAGTGATCATAGCATGATCACATTTGATTTAATAAGTGAAGGAAGGAAGGACGGTAAGGAAATCCACAATACTACTTTTTAACTTTCAAAAGAGAGACTATGATAAAATGAGGAAAATAGTTAAGAAAAAACGAAAATGGGCAGTTGCAAAGGTTAAAGATTTACATCAAGCTTGGGTGTTTAAAAATACTATCTTGGAAGTCCAGACCAGCTCTATGCCATGCTTTAAAAAAAGTGGAAAGAAGTCCAAAAAACTGCCAGCATGGTTTCAAGGTGAGGTCAGGAAATGGAAAAGGAGCCAAATGATAAAAACTGGAAACAACACAAGCACTGGCATGTTAGATGCAAGGCATTGATAAGGCAGGCGAAGAGAGAATTTGAGAAGAAGCTTGCTGTGGAAGCAAAAATGCATAATAAAGACTTTTTCAAGTACATTCGTAGCAAAAGCCTGTGAGAGAGTCATTTGGACTATTAAATGACAGAGGGGTAAAAGGGGCAGTAATTGGGGACAAGGCTATAGCGGAGAGACTGAATGAATTCTTTGCTTCAGTCTTTACTGAGGAAGATGTAGGAATGTTTCCCATGACTGAAATGGTATTTAAAGGAGATGCTGCGAAGAATTGAAAGAAATATCGATACACCGGGAAGATGTATTACAACTATTTGATAAACTGAAGAGTAGCAAATCACTTGGACCAGATGGTATACATCCAAGGGTGTTGAAAGAACTGAAATATGAGATTGCAGACCTACTATTAGTAATCTGTGAACTATCATTGAAATCATCTGTAATACCTGAAGACTGGAGGATGGCCAATGTAACGCCAATTTTTAAAAAGGGCTCCGGGGTGATCCGGGAAACTACAGACCAGTGCGCCTGACGTCAGTACTGGGAAAAATGGTAGAAACCATCATAAAGAACAAAATTACTGAACATGTAGATATTCATGACTTAATGGGAGACAGCCAACATGGCTTTAGCCAAGGAAGGTCTTGTCTTACTACTATGTTATCTTTTTTTTTTGAAGGTGTGAATAAACAGATACACTGTATCAACCAACTCACCTTTGTCTATCTGGACTTACAGAAAGCCTTTGACAAGGTCCTTCATGAGAGACTTGGCAAAATTAAAAAGTCATGGGATAGGAGGCAGTGTACTACTGTGGATCAGGAGCTGGTTAAAAGCTAGAAAGCAGAGGGTAGGGCTAAATGGCCAATTTTCCTAGTGGAGTACCCCAAGGATCTGTGCTGGGTCCACTGCTTTTTAACATATTCATAAATGACCTGGAAATGAGAATAACGAGTGAGGTTATCAAATTTGCAGATGAGACAAAACTATTCAAAGTTATTAAAAAATTAAAAAAACCATGAGGATTGTGGAACTTGCAAGAGGATCTTGATAAATTGGAAGACTGGGGAAAGTGCAAAGTTATGCACTTAGGAAAGAACAACCCAAACTATGGTTACATGATGCAAGGTTCCACATTAGGAACCACCACCCAGGAAAAAGATTTAGATGTCATGTTAAAACCCTCCCCCAGCATGCAGCAGCGGCCAAGAGAGCAAATAGAATGCTAGGTATCATAAGGAAAGCAATGGAGAATAAAACAAAGGATATTATGATGCCTCTGTATCGTTCCATGGTGCAACCGCACCTTGAATATTGTGTGCAATTCTGGTTGCCATATCTTAAAAAGAATATAGCGTTATTAGAAAAGGTACAGAGAAGAACCACCAAAATGATAAAGCGGATGGAAGGATACCCCTGTGAAGATAGGCTAAAAAGGTTAGGGCTCTTCAACCTTAAAAAGAGACGGATGAGGGGAGATATGATAGAGGTCTATAAATGTAATGAATGGAGTGGAACGGGTAAACATAGATTGTTTACGCCATCAAAATTTAGAAAGACTTGGGGGCATGCAATGAAGCTACAGGGTAAACTATTTAAGACTAATAAGAGAAAATATTTTTTTCACTCGACGTGTAATCAAACTCTGGAATTTGTTACCGGAGGATGTAGTAAAAGCTGTTTGTTAGTGTAGCCGGTTTTAAAAAAAGGTTTGGAAAAGTTCCTGGAGGAAAGGTCCATAAACCATTATTTATTTAAACATATTTCTATACCGCCTTATCCTGCAATCAAGGCCCGTCTGAACAGCAAACAATAAGATACAGGGTATAGTGTGTACATGCAGTGAGTAGTGTATGCGTGCGAGTGTGTCTGGACGTTGATTCTTGTGGTGCTATTTACAGCGTGCGCTATTTACAATGCTATGGGTATCAGTTTCTTGTTTAATTACAATTCCTGTTCGGTAATCCAGTTTAGTCCTCCAACATCGGGTAGTGCCCCTCCTCCTGGAGACTGGACCAATCAAGTCTTCTGTAGTATATATGCAGACGGAGCTCCCAGAAGCCCCCAGTGTGTCCAGTCTCCTTGCAGCTTGCAGACTTCTGTGCCCTTTCTGGGCACACTAAGTGACACTTGAAGGAGCAACACTAGTTAGTTAGTTCTTTTGGGGTTTTATTTTGGGTCCTTTATTTACCATTTCTTTGCTAGGTAGCTGTATCTTTAAAAAAGAAAAAGCATTGCCACAGGGGACATCCTGGGGGAAGCCAGACCTGCATTGGGCTCCTGCCTTCCTGCCTGGGAATATCTGAAACCTGGGTTGAGCTCTCCCCAGGACTGTTCGGGGAAGAGCCATACCTGCTACAGCATTGCCTGTCACTTGGAGGAGTTGGCTGAGTTCCTTGCTGTTCCCTGAGCTGGTAGGAATTTTCCTTGCTTTATCTTTTCAGCTCTGTTGTTTTTTGCATTGTCAGAGGCTCTGTCAGCTCCCCTGGCTTCCGAATTGCACTTTTTCCTGATTTTTTTCGCTTGCCCTGTATTAGAGGGTCGTTTTCTTTCTTTTCCATATTATTTGGTTACCTTTGTATTTTCGCGCCTTTTTTTATTGTGGGTGAAAAAGTGCGGCGGCCATTTTGGATTTCTAAAGTGTGCCTTTTAAGGGCACTTTTTAACACTTGTGCACGGGTTCCCCTGGCATTTTTGGGGTTTCTTTTGCTGGCGATTTTGCTCAGGGCACCCCTAGGATTCTGGGGAGTATTTTGTTTTCTGTAAAAAAAAGTTTTAAATTTAAAGCTGTACTGATTTGAATACGGTTAGTCCCTTTGCTGTGGGCTTCCCTGTTCCTGTTTCCTTCTTTCCCCCTGGAAGCAGGTTGCCTTAGCATGGCTGCCAAACCTCAATGTGTGATTTGTGGGTCCCGCAGAGGTACAATGACTGACTCTGGCATCTGCAAGAGCTGTGCTGCAGTTTCTTTAGACCTGGAATGTCTTCTCCCACTGCTGTTTGCAGCTCTGTGGTAACTCGATTGATTTTTCTTGATTTTTCAGCGATTTTAGGCATTTCTCTCATGCCTGCAACCCTCCCACCTTCTTCTGTGACTTTTTAAGTTAATTCCTTAGCTTTTGGGGGTTTTAATTCACTCTTTTGGTGTTTTATTTTTACTGGTGGCCATTTTGAATAGCTAATGAGCCTCGGTTTTTGGCGGGAAGCCAGATTACTTCTTTGCTGGCTTCTAAAAGCTATATTGTTTCAGTTTTTTTCCACAACACTTGCTAGATGTCAGTTGTGCAGAGGTTACTTTTTTCTCTGCCTATGTATGAACATAATGGATAAAAAGTACAGAAGGCATGGATAGAGAACAGTATGCAATTCAGAGCCACAGTACAATGCTGAGTCATTGACGAAGGGTGCAGGGCTCATGGGTTCCATTCCCCACTGTGCCCAACAAAGAAGGCTGGCTGAGGCTTACGTATTATGGGGAATATTGTTAAATGCCTGTTCCTGCGGGACGCAGTTATTTCTTTTTAGTTCTCCCTGTGCCTTATTCAGGTTTACGCTGCATAGGTTGTCAGAAGAAACACAGGGACCTCAGGCATCAGCTCTGCTCTTCCCCCAGCATCTTGCTTCCCCTGAGGAACTTGGGAACTCCGGAGCTTGGCTTCGGGGGAGCTCTCCATTGGCTTTACGCTGCACTGAGTCTTTACCACGAGAGTTTGGATACCTCCAGGAAGTTCAGGTATCATTTTCTGTAAGAAAACTATGAGTACTCTGTTTTTGTTTTTTCTTCCTTGCCTCAGCTGCTCTGGGATGCTTTCAGCTGTATCCGGACCGGCTGCCCCTGAGTTTGGAAGTGCCTACTTTGACTTTTTAGTCCACAAACTGCAGCCGGGTTACTTTGTACGTCCTACTGATTATTGTACCTGTCTTATTCAATATACCATTTGGTTGAGGTTTTAAGTCAGGGTTTTGGATCCTGACTGTTTTGGGCTCGGCCTAATTAAGCATGCTCACTGTAATTTTCCTATGGCTGGATTGAGCTTCTACATCCCTCCCCAGAAACACCTTTCAGCCCCTACCATGGAGGTCTGAATGGCTGCGGAGGGATCCCACTCTAATTTCCCTACTTTCAGTCACTGTAATTGCCTTACCCTGACCTTGAAAGTTTCTCTATGCCAGCACAGTGAATGACTGACAGTTCCCTTCTCAGTTCTGCGAATACCTGACAGTTTTTTCGGTGCCAGCGGCTGTTTTGTTTTTCTCTTCAGTGTTTCTTTTTAGAGGAAACGGCTCTAAACAGCAGTTTCCACACACTTAATCATGCTGTGGAGGCACGTGGAGTTTCAAAATCCTTTTCTTAAACAGTCTTGGGTTTCCCTGAGCCTTCCTTGCTTTTTGTTTTAAATGCAAAAAAAAAAAAAAAAAAAAAATCAATAAATAAATAAATGAAACCCCACACAAGAAGAGGAAAGGTGGCTTAAGTCTCTATAATGCTTTTTTCTCTGGCTGTATTATATGTGAAATGTAATCAGCCGAAGGGTACATTAATAGCTTGCTTGTGTTACACCTGCACGCTGCATCCCGGAGGCTTTCCCCATACCCACTGCGTTGCTAGCTGGGTCCCTCAGCACCTTATCTCCCCCCTCCTCAGAGCCCCTGCTGCAGGATCTTCCACAGCCGCTGCAGACCACATTACACATTCCCATCCGGCCGTCTCATCAACGGTTTCTCCACTTCGCTCTTCCGTGGGGCCACTTCCAATTTCCGGCCATGTTGTTTGGTCTCGCCACGGCCCCCCGCACCTTCACAAACGTGATGGTAGTGGTCGCGGCGGCCTTGTGCAAAGAGGGCATCCTGGTCCATCCGTATCTCGACAACTGGTGGATTCGGGCAAAGTCCAGTCAGGAGTGTGGGCACGTCACGAGCAGGGTGGTGGCTCTGCTGCGGTCCCTCGGCTGGGTGGTGAAAGAATGCAAGAGTTGTCTGTGCCCGACTCAGGATCTCGAGTATCTGGGAGTGAGCCTCGACACAGCACGGGGCTTGGTGTGCCTACCGGAGCGCCGCATTCGGTCTCTTGTCCGACTCTTCAGGGGGATGCCCGCTCCGTCTGCATGGTGATAGCTACAGCTCCTCGGTACGATGGCAGCAACCTTGGAGGTGGTGCCCTGGGCGCGCTTCCACATGCGCCCGCTGCAGAGTGCTCTGCGGCTCCGTTGGTCCAACCAATTTGACTCGTTGAACAGGAGATTGACTTGCCCAAGGGCGGTTCGCCGATCACTCCGGTGGTGGCTCTCCTCCGAGAACCTGGCGCGGGGGATTCCCTGGAGCCTCCACTTTGGGTTCCGTTTACAACGGATGCCAGCTTAACCGGCTGGGGGGCTCACTGCGAGACCCGCTTCGCTCAAGGGGAATGGTCTCCCCTGGAGACTTCTTGGTCGATCAACCGCCTCGAATTGCGGGCGGTGCGGCTAGCCCTCTTGGCCTCAAAGCCCTAGTTCTCGACCGGCCGGTGCGAGTCCTCTCGGACATTGCGACCACCGTAGCTTACATCATTCGCCAAGGGGGCACCGGCAGCATGGCCCTGGAATCAGAAGCGATGGCCTTGGTCAATTGGGTGCAGTCTCGTCTTCCGGCCATCTCGGCAGCGCCTATTGCAGGCGCAGACAATGTTCAGGCCGATTTTCTCTGCAGAGTGCGGGTGGACCCCGGAGAGTGGGAGCTAAACCCGCAAGTTTACGCGCAAATAGTTCGTCGGGGGGGGGGGGGCGCCCTTCAGGGATCTCATGGCGACATTTCAATCGGCCGAGACAGGACGCTTCTTCAGCAGGCAAAGGGAGCGCATGTCCGAGGGGCTCGACGCTCTCCTTCAGCCGTGGCCAACGTCCGGCCTTCTTTATGTCTTTCCTCCGTGGGTTCTGATTGGCCGGGTCGTTCAGCGCATCAAGGGCCATCGGGGTCGAGTGTTACTGGTGGCCCTGGACTGGCCTGGGTGGCCCTGGTATGCCGATCTGGTCCGGCTGAGCGACGGCATTCCTTGGCTCCTATCCACGCTGCCGAATCTTCTTTTTCAGGGACCCTTGCGGATGCCCCAAGTGGGTCGATTCTCGCTTACGGTTTGGCCATGGAGAGGGCTCGGCTGAAAAAGAAGGGTTACTCCCCCCCGCAGTGATTTCTACCCTACTGCGGGCGGGGAAAATGTCCACTTCTCTTACTTACGTTCGGATTTGGGGGATCTTTGAAGACTGGTGCTCCCGGCGTGGAGTCCGGGCGGCGACGGTTTCCGTTTCCGTCGTTTTAAGTTTCTTCAGGTTGCTTTTGATAAGGGCCTTGTGGCTAGTTCCCTGAAAGTCCAGTTGGCGGCTATCTCGTTATCGAGGCAAATTTTTAGGCCGTCTCCGCGGTTCTTATCCGGACGTACGTCGTTTTCTTACGACTGTTTTTCATTTGCAGCCCTCCCGCAGGATTTTCGTTCCTCCGGGGGACTTGAATCTAGTGATGCGGGCCCTGGTTCGTGAACCTTTTGAACCCCTGAGTAGGGCGTTTCTGAAAGATTTTACGCTGAAGACGGTTTTTCTTGTAGCCATCTGTTCGGCACGGCGTATTTCAGATCTACATGCGTTGTCCTGCCGAGAACCTTTTTTGTCTTTTTTCCCCGGTCCTTTCCTTTTTGCCGAAGGTGGTTTCCCCTATTCATGTGAATCAGGCAGTGTTTCTTCCAGTTCTTTCTTCCCACTCTGTCGGGTCGGCGGACAGAAGTCTTCACCGTCTCGATGTGGGTCGTGCACTTCGTCGTTATTTGAAGGCTACCGAATCTTTTCGGAAGACTGACCGGCTATTCGTGCTCTTCGGTGGTGCACGTAAAGGGGAAGCGGCGGCTAAGGCCTCCGTTGCAAGATGGCTCAAGGAAGCGTTCGCGTCTGCGTATCTGTTGCAGCAGCGGTCTGTTCCGGAGGGGCTACTGGATCATTCCACTAGGGCTCAGGCGACCGCTTGGGCGGAGTATAGCCTAGTTCCGCCAGCAGATATCTGTAAGGCGGCCACCTGGTCGTCTCTGCATGCTTTCAGTACACACTATCGTTTAGATGTGTCAGCGGCTCGGGATTCCTCTTTTGTTCGGCGGTTCTGCGCGCCGGATGGCAAGGTCCCGCCCGGTCTTAACTGCTCTGTTACATCCCGATGTTGGAGGACTAAACTGGATTACCGAACAGGAAATGGAAATTACACTAACCTGGTAATTGTAGTTCCTGGAGGGTCCAGTTTAGTCCTCCTTCCCTCCCGACTATCTGTTATAAAAATGCGGCGCGCTTTCCGAACGGTGGATCATAAGACGGTTCCTCTTGCCGTTCGAACCTTTTTTGCAGCCGGGTTTTTGGCTATGGCTCTTTCTTTCTCAGGTGTTCAGTCAGCTCCTGAGATTTCTGATACGGAGCTGTATTTTGATTTCTGGGGCGTTGGTTCCAGCGCAATACAGTGTTCTGACTTCCTTGTTTGGGGAGAAAGTTGGATATTTTTGTGGGGGGGAAACAAATTGTTCTTTAATTATGTCATTTTCATTATGTCATTTTGTATATTAATCTAATGTGTTGCTTCGTTAAGTATGCTTTGTTACTAGTACACTGGGGGCTTCTGGGAGCTCCGTCTGCATATATACTACAGAAGACTTGATTGGTCCAGTCTCCAGGCTGCAGGAGGAGGGGCACTACCCGATGTTGGAGGACTAAACTGGACCCTCCAGGAACTACAATTACCAGGTTAGTGTAATTTCCATTTATAGTGACATGTGGGGGGAATTGAGGTGTCTGTTGCATGGTTTAAGTAATGTCACCGTATTGCTCTATGAAGAGGGTTGTCTTCAGTAGTTTCCTGAACTCCTTAAGCTCTGTTGTTGAACGCAGTTCGTCGGGGAGGGCATTCCAGATTGTTGGTGCCGCCTTTGATAAGGCTCGTTTTTCGGTGTCCTTGCCTACCCTGTTGATATCTTTAGGTGTGTTGACATGGTTGGCTGTGCCTCTTCTTCTCGTCTTGTGCTGTTGTCTGCTTGTATGAGTGGGTGTAGGCTAAAAGCTGATGATTGATTTTGAAAATGTTTATGATTGTCTTGTATCTAATGTGGGCACTGATAGGCAGCCAGTGGAGCTCTTTTAGGGTGGGTGTGATGTGTTCATTATTAAAGTGGACCCAGAATATCCACTGCTTGCCCCAATACAAGCATTGTGGAACCTGTGTCTTTTGGGGAAACTGCTAGGTACTTATGGCCTAGATTGGCCACTGTTGGAAACAAGATAGTGGGCTTGATGGACTGTGGTCTGACCCAGTATGGCATATCTTTTGTTCTTATGTTCATGCAAAACATCTCATTTATTATGTAAATCAAATAACACAGCTTGTGTTGAACTTCTGTAAGCTGCATTACTCGAGGGGAAAAATTAAAACCAGCCCAGAGTTCACATTAATTTTTCAGTCTTGAAGAATCAGGCCTCTATGTGGTCTGATGCTCCCAAACACCAATCAAGAACCCCCACCCCCTGCAGAAGACTCCCACATATTGCTTATATGGCAACTTGAACCCTGGTGATTAGTGCTGTGTTTACCGTTTAGGGTTCAACAAGTACCATTTTGAACCCAGTGCCTGGGAGAGGCTGAAGCGAATGGGGATTGCTACTGTCCCTGAACCTTAGACCACCAATAATTTCATCAGTGGTGGTTCAGGTTTTCTTCAGGGGAGAGAGGTTGAGGAATTTTTGGGGGTGTGAGATCTGGACTAGGTATGGGGGAGTCCTGATGGTGGGGAAGGGGGGAAGTAATTTCTTCCCTAAATCCTCTTTCATAAGTTTACTGTAAATATTTATGGGATTTCTCACTTCACTTTTTTTTTTATTAGGCAAAGTCTTCTTATTAAATTTGCCTTCCTCTGTTTTTGTTTTCAGGGACAACGGTAGAATTTTCCTCACAGATGTGGATTTAATTTAATATATTCTTCCAAATTGATTCTCTATAATTTTTATTTTAAATGTTTGTTTTTTTCAAAATTTGTTTCCTTTTTAAGTTTTTCTTTTCTTATGACAGCCTTGAGCTATAGTCTAAACTCCATTCTTTTGGCAATGATTTAAACAGGAATATATATTTTTAAAACTTATTAACTAGTTAGGGCATTCTTGTGTTTATCTGTCCTTATCTCAGATACAGCTTATGAGAGACCATTTTCCACATTTTGCTCAAAATTTTAAATATTACCACAATCTCTCGCACATTCACAATTCTATATAATTGTGTTCTTATTTTTATACTCTTTTCAGTTTCACCAAGCAGAGCACTTTTCATACTCCTGCCTCTGCTTACACTCATCATTGTTATTCCTGTCTGTAAAAACAGTCAAAAGGTCTTGTAATTCCATCCCTATCCCTACCATAGAGTGAGGTTGTTAGGAGGTTTCTAAGAAACAAACTCATGTGAGAGATTTGATGACTTCAGAGCATGACACAACTGTTCCTAATGGTGGCAAAAGCCAGTACCCCAGGCTCCACTTTACCTCATTCATACACTTCACAAAATATACAAACACCAATCCAGTCATACACAATTTTGTTGAACAACAATGTCACAGAGCTCCCCTTTTAAACACTGAGTTACCCCTTTGCTTTCGGATCACCAGCATGCACTGGGTCTCCCTTCCATCTTCCATCCTTCTCCTTCTCAACTTCCTATAGCAACTTCTCATCACTGCAATAGGGTAGCCACCCAGGAAGGTCTCAGTAACATGAGGAGGACTGTAGTGAAGCTTGAATGGTTGAGAATTTGGAAGCTGAGATTTAATGCTAAAAAATGTAGGGTCATGCACTTGAGCTGCAAAAATCCAAGGGAGCAGTACAGTAGGAGAGTTGAAGTACTTCTTCCACGAAAGAGAAGCAGGACCTGGGGATGATTGTTTATGATGATCTTAAGATAGTTAAATAGATAAAAAAAAATGACTGCAAAAGCCAGAAGGATGCTGGGGTGCATAAGGAGAGGAATGGTCAGTAGAAAGAATGAGTTGATAGTGCCTCTGTATAAGTCTTTGGTGAGACCACATTTGAAATATTGTGTGCAGTTCTGGAGACCACACCTTCAAAAGAATATAAATAGGATGTAGTCTGTGCAGACGTTGGATACCAATATGGTCAGTGAACTTCATCATAAGGCATATGGGGACAGACTTAAAGATCGCAATAAGTATACTTTGGAAAAATGACATGAGAGGAGAGAGATGACAGAGATGTTTAAATGCCTCCATAGTAGAAATGCACAGTAGAAAGGGCCTCTTTTGATTAAAAGAAAGCTCTGCAAAAAGGGGGCATAGGATGAATATGAAAGGTAATAGACATGAGTAATTTGGAAAAAATATTTCTTTATGGAAAGAGTGGTAGATACATGGAATAGTCTCCCAATGAAGGTGGTAGGGACGAAGACTATCTGAATCCCAGAAAACATGAGACACATATAGTGTATTTCCAAGGGGGGGAAAAAAGAACTGTAAAGCGTAATAGTTGGTATGGAAGGGCAGATGGGATAGGCCATATGTCTTTATCTGCCATGATTTTTCTATGGGCCCAATATTCATTGGAGTCAGCTAGCATGATTACAGTGCCTAGCCATCCCCACTGAACACAAAACTCAGATATTCAATACAGGGGCCATATCCAGCCACCAGCATTGAATATCCAAGTCAGCTTCCAGGCTGTGTGGCTAATTGGGCAGCAGTGATATTGAGCTGCTGCCTGGTTAGCTCTCACGAGTAATGATAAGCCAGCTTTTCCCACGCATGGCTTTACCCACCGGGTGCTATCCGTGTTAGTGCCACTGACTATCCCACTTGGAGGCATTTACACAGTTTACAGGTCTGTAAACCATGTAAATGCCTTTGAATATCGGCCCTATGTTTCTGTCAGACCTAGTGCAGTCCAAATCTAACCTGTGTCCCGGTCTCTCACAGGTCACTCATTCTTCCAGGAGTGGTTCAGTGTTGCAGTTAGCTCAGGTCCTGAAATCCTTCCCTGCAGCATGTGATAAGGAAGCTTATCATAGCTCAGGTAGGAGCTATAGAAAAGGTGATGTGACTCTGAACAAGCAACCTGTCAGTTCTGGTAGAAGCAAGAAAACAGAGTTTTCACATAAAAAACTACCAGTCCCAGAATGCACCAGGTTTCCAGCAGCCATGAGAGGGGCTGAAGTGAGAAAACGTGTGTGCAATCAAGAGAGCTATGAGGTAATCCCTAAGCACTCATCTCAAAGGGCAGGGCCTGATTCAACACAGCTGCGCTGTGTTAGGGAGGAGCACACATTTAGGACAGAATAAGAATAGAGCTTATTCTTCAGATAACAGCTACAGAAAGAGCTTCAGGAAGGGAGACAGCTACAGCAACGGCTACAAGCACCAGCATCACCTGGAGAAGCAGAAGGCAAGCCAAGCGGATAGAGAGAGAAGGAAACTCTCTGGAAGGAAGAGAAGAAAGGCCATTGGCAGGTCTGGGAGAGTCCAAGGCAGTACCCATACTGGGAGGTATTCCAAATGCCAGCAGAGTCCATTGGACTGGAGTCAGCCAGAGGAATGGATTGGCAGAGATAGGAATCACCAGTGGCTACCTGGAAGAGAGAAGACTGCACGTGGAAGGGACTTTCAGACCTATGCCAGAAGGTATGTGAGGGAAGATCCAGTGTCCAGGGATCAAGATTGGAAGGCTGGACATCAGAACTGGATTACATACTGGCCAGGCTATACAGAGAGGAATTATGATAGCAGGAGAGGCTCAGGTATGAACACTGATCCAGACCCTATCTATAATAGTGAATGGCAGCAAGGGAATAAGCATTCTCATGATAGTGCCTTATGGAAAGACTCGCCTGTGCCAATGTATGATAGTGACCCTATGCTGATTGATGAAGGGGGAGATACAGCAGATGAAACTATTCATTACATGGACTGTTCTCTATCTAAATGCTATTGCTAGCTTTCTGTGAGCAAACACCTCAGCCATCACAAAGAAACCTAACTTTGTTCTTTATTTCCACTGCAAACAGCTCTTAAAGCAGGATTTGGGTTCACACAGTAGCAGCCAGCCAGCTAAAGGGTTTCAGCTGGTCAATTGATAGTAATTAAAGCTGCACCTGATTGTGTGTGTGAGCAAGGGAGAATCACTGCTGGGATCTGCGTGGAAAATAAGCAGAAGTTAACCTAACAAGCAAAGTTTATTCATTTCTTTGTGCCTTTTTATTTGGTAATTATTTGCTAAGAAAACATTAGCTAATTGCCTGACAAGCTGAAGGTTGTTTTCTGGTTTGCTTTGTGACTTTATGTTATCCATTTAAACACTGCAAGCAAGTATCCTCATTTATATTGCTACCAAGCATATTTGTGCTGGGTGAATTAAACCCCA
The DNA here is from genome assembly GCA_033557465.1 of Ichthyophis bannanicus. Lineage (NCBI taxonomy): Eukaryota > Metazoa > Chordata > Amphibia > Gymnophiona > Ichthyophiidae > Ichthyophis > Ichthyophis bannanicus. Next base: position 449,261,312 of record CM066032.1, read on the forward strand.
TCAATAAAAGAAGAATTTTATTGGCTTTACCACTTGGTTTCACAACTCAATTATTGTCTTCAGCTGTGTTTGGGAGTGAATGAACTACATTACCCACAATACCTTGCAAGAATCATATGAATATATGCATCATCAAGATTGTGTAAGTTCTCACCCTAGGCAGCCGTCTGACAAGCACACAACCTCCACCCCTTCTGGTGCAGAAACTCTCTTCCCTGCACCCTGGCACTCATCAAGCCAGTTCCTGTTCTCTGAAGCAACTACTCCTGCTGTATTCTCTCTCAGTATCCCAGCAGCTGATAGACTTTAAAGCAAGGGTGCAAATTCTTTCTACAATCCTGCTGCCATGGCAGCTAGTGCTGCTATCATCAGGCCTTGCTTGTTGCTCTGCCCTCTTCAGGGGTTGCTTCATAGGCCATGGACTGCAGCCTCTCTCCAGCTGCTGCAATTTTCACCACTGCATCGCTCAATTCTGCATCAAGGCTCCAGAGTGCCCCTCCTGACATTGCAACTCCTCACAAAGGCACTTTCACTGCATTGCGAACACTCTGCCAACCAGCCTCCCAACGTTTTCTTGGGTCATTGCCACCAGAAATCCATTTACCTACTGGAAAGTAAACCACTTAATTTTCCATATATTTACAACTGAGGTCTTCAACCCAGACCTTGGGACACATTAAGCCAGTCACGTTTTCAACATAACCACAATTATTTTATTTATTTATTTATTTAGTATACATTTGTATACCGCTACTTCCAGCGATCAGCAGCGGTTTGATTACAGATTGGAAATTGTCAAATCATGACAGGAAATTTTTTGAGGTATAAACACATTGATTAGACAGGAAAGCACAGCACACAGAGAACTATTTTACAGGGAACATGGGCTATGGAGGGTTAAGTGGCTTGCCCAAGACCACAAGGAGCACCTGTGGGACTAGAAACCCCAGTCCTTCCGGCCCAAGGTTGCTGTCCTCTAGTGGGATTTGAACTCCCGACCTTCCGGCCCGAAGTACCTTGCCCCAACCACTAGGCCACTCCAATTAATATGCACGATAGAGATTTACATATTATGGAGGCAGTGTATGTAATTCTGTCCCATGCATATTCATTGTTACCTTGAAAACCTGACTTGTTAGATGCGTCCCAAGGATGGGGTGAAAACTACAGATTTATACTAATCTTCCTAGTCCTGTAGCTAATACCAGAGCCTGTCTAGGTTTATATCACTATTTAGGTCTGATCATGTCTCCTTCCCTATAGTAAAGATTGAACCACTAGAGCACTAGTCACACATTGCAGTATTCAGTGCCTTTAGCAAAAACATTCTTGTTGGACAGTTTGTTTCGAGCACAAAGCCTCATGTTCCAAATGTTCTATTTTTTTTTTTTTTTTTTTGTAAATTTCTTTTTTATTGAATTTTTCAATAAACCAAACAGCAAGTTCACACATAGCAAGGGATACATCAAAAATAACATCACCAGAGAGCATGCATGAAGCGCGCCCGGCAGACAAGCAAACAAACACTCTATAGGATAATGCGTACCCACTATCCGTCTACCCTCTAGGCCCCTGCTCCCCTGGAGGAGCTCCACGGGCAAAACTCCCTGGGGTCTGCCCCAGAATCCCCCCTATTCCCCCCCCCTCAACCTCGCCCCTCCCTAACTCCCCCCTCTCAGCCCCCCTCCCCCCAACCCCCCCTCTCCCCAACCCCCCCTCTCCCATACCCCCCTGATACCCCCCCCCGTCCCCCGTACTCTCAAAGACTCCCCATGGGCTCTCAACTCTCCAGATAAAGCATGAGCGGGCGCCACTGGTCTTGAAATTTCTCCTCCGCCCGTCGGCGAATTGCAGTCAAATGCTCCATCAATGCAATTCGTCGAAGCCGGGACTTCCATGCTCCCAAATCCGGCAGCTGAGGTTGCTTCCAGGCTCTAGCAATTACACTGCGAGCCGCCTGAATACAGGCCCGAGCCGGACGCTCCCGGCCACCGGAAACCTCCCCCACACAACTCCCCAACAGCCCGAACCCCAGGTCCGCCTCACCTTGTATACCCAAAGTAGCCCGAAGGACCTCCCACACCAGATCCCAAAAGGCTCGGACTTTGGGGCACCCCCACCACATGTGCACAAAAGTCCCCCTCTCCCCACAGCCCCGCCAGCACTGGGCCGAGGATCCGGGAAACATCTGATGAAGCCGCTCGGGAGTATAGTACCAGCAATAGAGGAGCTTATAAGACGTTTCCCGAATGGCAACCGAGAGCGCCTGACGCCCAATACCCAGGTGGATCCTCCGCCATTCCATGGGCCCCAACTCCCTCCCCAAGTCTCTCTCCCATTGCTCCTGGTGCGGGAACTTCCCCCTTTCATCACTCTTTCCCCAACTCCCGATACAGACGGGAAATCAAACCCCTGGAGCCCTCCCAATTCTGCCACATCACCACCCCCGAGTCCGGGGCCTCTTCCCACACCTCCCGGAGCAAGCGTTGGGTCAAAAAATGTCTAACCTGAAGGTAGGGGAAGAAATCACCCCCCGGCAACTGATAGCGCACTCTAAGGTCGGAAAAGGGTATCAACCGGCCCTCACTGATAAACTTCCCAAAGGTGTCCAACCCCTTCCGTGCCCACCGACAAAATAACCCCTCCCGACCCGGTATGAAAGCACTAGTTGCCCGCACTGGGGGAAGGGCAGAACCCCCCCCCCCCCTCCCGGCACCCACCTCCTCCTCGCCTTCCTCCATTGCATCGCTAAATGCCACAGGAAAGGGTTAGCCCGCCATCTTCCTGACGGCCATTTACCATATATCCAAGGCAGGTCCTTCAATGGAAGATCATCCGCCCAGTACTGCTCAATCTCACGAAACCTCTTGACCGTCCCATCCCCCTCCCGCCATTCAAACACCTGCCGCATCTGGGCAGCACTAAAATCCCGGACCAACTCGGGAACCCCGAACCCCCCCACCACCCTGTCAGCAGCTAAGACGCGCCTACTCCCCCGCGGCCTACACCCCCCCCCCCCCCCCCCACACACAAAAGCAAATAGCTGGTTCTGGAGGGCCCGTAACTCCTGCGAGGGGATCCCGACGGGGAGTGTCTGGAACAAGTACAGCAGTCGGGGCAAAAGGTTCATCTTCAGAACCGCCACCCTACCCAACCAAGAGAGCTCCGACCCCTTCCAGCGAAGGAGATCCTTCCGCAACTGGCTAAATACCGTCGGATAGTTGGCACGGTATAGTCCAAGTGGATGAGCCGTAACTTGGACTCCCAGATATTTTATGGACCCCACGGCCCACTTAAAAGGAAAGGAACTACGCAAGCTGTCCACCACTCGGGGTTCCAAAGTAAGGGACATAGCCTCAGTCTTATCCCAATTGACCTTAAAGCCCGACAGACTCCCATACTTCTGGATCTCAGCCATCAGAAGCGGTACAGATATCAATGGCTGGGTCAATGCAAAGAGTACATCATCTGCGAAGAGTACCATCTTGTGCTGCGCAGGCCCCACCGCGATCCCCTGAATATCCACGCTCGCTCGAATTTTGGCAGCCAAGGGCTCCATAACCAATGCAAATAGCAAAGGGGAAAGCGGACAACCCTGGCGGGTTCCCCTACCCAAGGGAAAGAAGTCGGAAAAGCCCCCATTAACATTTACCGCCACTACCGGTGCTGCATACAAAGCCCGAATCCAACCACGAAACCGGGGGCCCAACCTCACATAAGCGAGCACTTTGTGCAAAAAGGAGAAACTGACCCTGTCACAAGCTTTTTCTGCATCAATTGAGAGAAACATTGCTTTTTGCTTTTCTTGTCTTGCCAGCCAACTGAGCTGTAACACCCTGCGGATCCCATCAGCAGGCTGTCTTCCCACAATAAAACCAGATTGATCCGAATGGACCAGGGTGGGCATAAGCGGACCCAAACGCAGGGCCAAAACTTTGGCCAAGATCTTAACATCGATATTCAACAAGGAAATGGGGCGGTAAGACCCACACACCGCTGGATCCCGACCGGGTTTAGGAATCACCGTTATAGCCGCTTGACTCATCGAGGGTGGTAAAGCCTCCCCATTCAGGACCGCATTAAACACCCGCACCAACAAGGGAGCCACCGTTCCCTTCATCACCTTGTAAAACATTCCCGAAAAACCGTCCAACCCGGGAGCTTTCCCGGGGACCAGGGCTCGGATCGCCCCCTGTACCTCCTCAAGGGTGATATCCACCTCCAAGTCCTTCCCCTCCTGATCCCCCAATTGAGCACTCCCCTGCCCCTCATTATATAAATAGTGCTGGATGTCCACCCCCTCCCCCGGGGGATCCGCTGTTTACAACTGCTGATAATAGGCCCGAAAACTATCCCGGATTTCCCCTGCCTTGTATAACAACTGATCCCTAGGGCCTTTAATTTTAGTGACATTGTGCTTCTGCTGCTGGATCCGAAGCTTATTGGCCAGCAACCGACCAGATTTATTGTCAAATTCATAGTACCGTTGCCCCACCCTATCCATCTGCCCAGATATCCTCTCCAACTGGAGGGCATTCAGCTGTTTACGCACCTCTTCAACCTGGCTCTGTAGCTGCCGCCCCCCCCCCCTTTCCTTATGTGCGCGCTCCAGTTCAGTCAACCGACTCAAGAGACGACATTCCTCCGCCTCCCGTCTCCGTTTCCGTCGGGCTCCCATCTGAACTAAATGACCCCGCACCACCGCCTTGAGTCTGTCCCAAAGAATGCCGGTCGAGACTTCCCCAGTATCATTGAGGGCTATATACTCCTCAATCACCCTCTGAAGCTGTTGTTCCACTCCCCCCTCCCGCAACAAATACTCATTCAAGCGCCAGAAGGAGCGCTTTCCCCCATTCCCAGTTCCCCCAAGCGAAATCTGCACCGGGGCATGATCAGACCAGGTCACGGGGCCAATAGTAGCCCGCTCCACCTGCTCCCACCAGAAACTATCACCCATCACATAATCTATTCGGCTATAGGAGCCATGCACCGCTGAAAAGAAAGTGAAGTCCCTGGCAGAAGGATTAGCAATCCGCCAAAGATCCTCTACTCCCAACCCTTTCATCCACTGTCTCAGAACCTTGAGATCTCCAACCCCCTCCCCCCTGCGTCTATCGTCCAGATCTATATTACAGTCCCCTCCCAGCAGCACCTTCCCCTGGATCCGCCCCTCCAACCACAATCCCAAACCCCTCCAAAACTCCCACCGCCCCGAATTCGGGCCATAAACAGAAATCAAGGTTACCCTATCTCCCCCCAGTTCCCCCTCCACCACAACAGCTCTCCCATCTTCCTTCCGATGAACCTGGCCAACTATAAGGGGAACCCCTCGCCCCACCAAAATCGCAACTCCCCCCTTCTTCCTACCCCCCCCCCCTCTGCTGCAAAATAACCCTGGTACACCCCCGAGCGCATAAGCCTCTCATCCGCCTGGCGCAGATGGGTTTCCTGCAAAAAGGCCACGCCCCATTTACGGGACCGAAGCTCCTTCCACAGCAACCTCCGCTTCTGTGGCGAATTCAGGCCCCGCACATTCAAACTCCCCACTATCAAGCCTGCTGCCATAGCCATTGTGCCGCCCATCCATGCCCAAGCCCCCGATCCCCCCCCCCAACCCTCCCCCCTCCCTCCCCCATACTACGGACCTCCAATCCGACCACCACGGAGGAAGTGGCGCTCCCCGGGACGCCTCCCCCACACCCCCCCAGCCTCCCCCAGCCCGGAGTTTCCCATCACCAACCAAATGCATTTCCCTACAAACCCCCAAACAGAAACATCATTAAAATAAACAGACATGTACAGTCAGCTCTAACACCCCCCCCCCAAATCCAACCAAACCAGTCCCCCCCCACACCCCACACCCCAACAACTACTCCTCCAGCCACCATTAAGGTAGAGCCCCGAAACGATGTCGGGCATCAGAGACAAGCAAACCAGTCTTATAGGGCACAACAGTTCATCACCCCGTGCCAATAGAAGCTCCACCAGAAGACTCCTCCGGGGGGTCCAATGCCTCTGTTCCATCAGTCCGCCGTCTCAGCCGTTGTCCTCTCACCGGTACTCTCTCCCAAATCGAGCGCCTCTCCTTCCCAGAGCCATGTGATGTTGAGGCAGTACCCAAGTTCTGGAGCCGAGGAGCCCCCTCTCTCTTCAAAATCGCCCAAGCCTCTTCCACGGTGCGCACCCTGAAGCTCCTGCCGTTGACATCAATCAAGAGAGCAAAGGGGAACAGCCAGCGATAGCGCTTCTGCTCCGATTGTAAATAGCTTGTTACTGGCTTCAATTCCCGCCTCCTCTGCAAAGTCGCCGCAGAAAGGTCTTGGAACACCTCAACGGTCTGGACCTCCCACTGGAAGCGCCTCCGGGCCGCCGCCACTTTCATCACCTGTTCTTTAACAGCATAAGAACCAAGGCAGGCCACTATATCTCGAGGCAGTCCCCTCCGTGCAGGGCCCAGGGCCCTATGCGCTCTTTCCACCGCCATGTCGCTCCCCTCCGCCTCCTCACCATGCTGCAAGAGGAAGCGGCACACTTTCTTGACCACCGCTGAGGCGTCAGCAAACTCTGCAGTCTCAGGCAGGCCCCGCACTCGAACATTGTTACGTCTAGAGCGATTCTCTAAGTCTTCAATTTTGTCTTTCATAAGACCATGCTCTAGTTGGTACTGCTGAAGGATGGCCTCCAATTCCGCCCCCTTCTCCGCCTGTTTATCCGCGTGCTCCTCGAGGGTTTCAACCCTAGTGCCCAACTCTTGAATGTCCGCTTTAATTGCGACCAATGTCGTTTTCAATTCACTGCGCAGGCCGCCAATGTCCCGTTTAAGGGAGCGCATCCAACCCCACATGTTGCCACGCGTGCAGGTATCCTCAGCGCGCTCCAATTCCTCCGCCATCTCATCATCAGAGGCCACGTGTTCAGGGCCCTCTCGGCCCGCCCGATCGTTTTTCAGGGCATCGGAGGAATGGAATTTAGCCAATTTCTTGCTGACTGCCATCCTGAACTCTTCCCAAACCCGTTGCACTGCTGTACTGGGCTGGGGGAAAAGGCTGGCTGCAAATTTCCACCTTATGAGCTACGTCCCTTCAGGAGCTCCCAAGTCAAGCCGCCATCTCCCAGGTGACGTCACTTCCTCTCCCAAATGTTCTATTTTAATAAACTTATTTAACCTCTTGACAGAAGAAACAAAAACGCTTTTGTTTTTTCTGGCAAGGGGTTAAATACATTTATTAAAATGGAACATTTGTAATGTGAGACTTTGTGCTTGAAACAAACTGTCCAACAAGAATGTTTTTGCTAAAGGCACTGAATATGCCAATGCGTGACTAGTGCTCTAGTGCTTTGAGCTTTACAATATGCTGCATTGTGTTGTCCCACTGTTTGCCTTTTGGGGTTTTATTTATTTGTGATTGGTTCCTTCCTATGTAAGTGGTATCCAGGTTGCTGACCACCATTGTATTTTTTTCTGTACCTTTTAGATTAGCAAACAAGGATCACTCTCCAAGGCATCCAGCCTACAGCTCAAATATAGAAGGGCAGGAGGGAAAAGTGCTAGCTCTCTCAAAAGCCAAATAAAAAAAATGCCATAGACTTTGCCATAGAGGGCTCTAACTGGTATGCAAGCATGAAAAAGCCATTACATCAGCCACCATTGTGGTGCCTCTGGCAAGGTGTTCTATTATACTACTCTTCATTGCTTAGAACAATCTTGCTGCACGTAAGCGCTCTTTAGTAGTAACATAGTATATGACAGCAGATAAAGACCATCATGGTCCATCTAGTCTGCCCAGCAAGATTGCAAGAGTAGGTGCACTTACCACTCCATGCAGGTCACCCCTGTGCCTTTGTTTAGGGGTGTACCCATCGCTCTGTGCAGGTCACCCCTATTTGTTGTGATAGCAGAGACTTAAGGTTATTATGATTTTATCCTGTTGCTATAAAGGGATCCACTGTGTCCGTCCCATGCCATTTTGAATTCTGTCATTGTATTTGTCTCCATCACTTCCATCAGGAGGACATTCCACGCATCCACCACCTTTTCAGTGAAAAACTATTTCCTGAAGTTGATACCAAAAAATCTCTGTATAAAATGAGATCTCCACCAGTGGTCCTAAGCAGTGGCAGTGTGAAGAGAAATCCAGGAGCCTTCAGAGCTCCTGGTAGGCTGCTTTGTGGAGAGGAACTGGAGCGTGCCTGGTGTTCTGGAAGCTAACATTCAGCAGAACACTGACAGTTACTGTATATCTTCTTTTATAAGTCTTGAAATTTATGTCTTAAAAATTAGCATAAATTTCATGCTGCAGGGATTATACAAAATTTTAAGCTGAAAATTAAATAAGAACTATGTATATTAATGAGATGATGAGGGCCACCTCTTCTTTTTTTTATTTTTTTTTTTCTCCCCCCCCCCCCCCCCCATCTCCACTTCTGTGTTCAGTGACTACACTGAACAGTTGGGCAATAGGGCTGTGCTCAAGGGGCCCACTCTCCCCTGTCAAGGAAACAGTTTGTTTTTATAGTTCACACTACTCTTTAAGTTACATTTTAAATGTGAAAGTGAAACTGAAATTAACTCTAATTTTGAAAAAAACTAATCGTCTCAAGTCAGGTATGAAGGGAGTGACCTCTAAGAATTGTTCATCATGTGTGTTCAAATTACTTTGCCAGTATAGTTTGTGTTCAGCAACCTGTGAAAATTCTGTGGTGTATTTAAATATTTGATCATATACATTGTGTGATACTTAATGTTAACAATCTTTGTCCAACTTTAAGGACTGTGAAATCACAACTCGGATTGGCACTCACACAAACCATCTGGAACCACTGAGTCTCATTGCAGGTGAAAAGGAAATAACCCAGAAGCTAAAAAGGAAAAAAGAAAACATCATGAACAAAATTGCAAAAAACTTCAAGTAAACTGAACTTATTTCTGCTGCTTTAAATGACTGTTCCACGTTTGAAACCTGACTGTGATTGTTACAGCAAGTATTGAAAAAAAACTGACAAAACAGACGTATGTCTACTCTGTAAGAAAGAGCTGGAAACAGTGGCTCACCTTAAAGCAGGCTGTGAAGACACAGGGTCTAACACACGCCGCAGCACCCTCGCAATATTCTCTTTAATCTGCGTCGGGTCTTCTGCTGGCATTCCTGCTGGTGGGGGGAGGGGCAGAGTGTTGATCGTTCTGCACCTCCCCCTGCCGGCAGGAATGTTGGCGGTGGACAGAGTGCAGGTTAGCAGGAACATTGGTTATGATTAGCTGGGACATTCCCATTCAGACGGATAAGAAATTGACTGCCAGGAAACCTGACATAGTGGTAAAGGAGAAGAATACCAGAACAGCATTGATTATAGAAGTGTCGGTACTGAGTGATTATTCTGTGAATCACGTGGAGATGTGGAAGATCCTGAAGTACCAAGAAATGCAGTCAGATATGAGGAAAATGTGGCCAAAAGATACAGAAATCGTTCCCATTGTACCGGGAGTGACCGGTTTGATGATAAAGATTTTCCAAGCACATCTTGACAAACTAGCCATACCTGTTACATCTTATGAATTCCAGCAGAAAACTCTCTTTGGCACAATGCAACTATTACGCCAAGCATCAGCAGTAAATTTGAGAGATTAAGATCATACTCCACATATCCTAACTTAGAAGTGAGGTTCACGACTGTATGTGCAAAACTAGCCCATTTGGAGAAAATACCCTGAGTAAACAATTATTGGTGCATAATTATTTATTTGAAAAACATTTATTATATTCACAATCAGACATTACTTTATTTATGTAAAAAAATGTAAATTGATACCATTGCTGGAATATGAAATTGAAAATCTATTATTATTTTGTATAATATGTTTATGTCACTATGAGTGTGTCCCATGCTTATAAGCATATGGCAACAAATTATATAAGATTTGTTTCTATAAAGTTAACTGTAAAATGTGTTTTATTCCCGGTGAAATATATATTCCAGTCTAGCACAACTGAATGACTTTATTTCTACATTAGGGTTTTTGTCTCAAATGAGCTTTAGAAATATTACAACAAGTACAGAACCAGTAGTCTATGCCAGTTGGACATGGTTAGGGGCTAATGTCTCCTTACTGTCTGGGGGCCTAACTCACTGTCAGCTGTTTCTCATCCAGCGTCTCTCCTTTTCTTCCATACCCCCCCCCCCCCCCCGAAAGTCAGGTAGAGACTGTATTTGCGATAATTTCAGTAGTATGACCACACAGTTTCTGATCTTCGCCCCCTCATTTAAGCCAGGTGATAGCAGACATGCTTAAATATGTCTCTTCCTGCTCTGTGGAACCAATTCTGAGATCTCAACTATTACTGCAAGACTTGGCTCCCCAGGGCAAGAAGAGAGAAGATACACTGAACACTTCTGCTACCGCCTGCCTTCATTTTTAGAGGATGAGGATTGGTGACAGTGTGGCAACATTGCATGGCAAGTACAGTGTCTGCTGCGCTGAGCTCCCAAGAGTGGGAATGGAAATGCTGGATACCTGATGGAGTCTCAGATTTTAATCTAGACTTAGAGGTCAATGCGGTTTGTGCTTTTTTGTGGATCAAAATCACCTATGATTTATGAATATATGTGGTACATTGTTGGTTTAAGGGCTGTTCAATTGCAGCTTCTTTTAATGTCCATCCAGAGCAACTGAATGCTAAATTGGTTGGTAACTTTAACTACTACTTGTATGTGTATACAGGTTTGGGGCACTTAAAAATGGCGGCAAGTAAGTCTGCAGGGATGCTTAGCGAGCCCAGCTTACTGTGCCTTAGGTGACAGCACATGCATGCCAAATATCTGCATCACTGTGTCAAGACAACACTATCAGCCCACAACTGATGTGCTCTTAAAATCGACCAAAAAAATCTCACCAATACTCTAGCAAACCCCAGTGCCTTGCAGTACATCTATAGAAATATCAAATAAAAACTGGTGGAGAATGTATTCAGAAATCAACAACGTTAAGAAATAGTCTTCATTTTTAAAAAAAAGTATCCATTTCAGCACTCAGTAAGTACATCACAGGTCTGTATATGTGCTGCTTCTATCTCAAATGATGCATACAACCACTAGAGGGCTCCCCAAGTGCATATTTGTCATTAAACAGTAGAGACTGAAACTTTGTGCTTCAAACAACTCATGGCCTAATCCTACCAATTAAAGTCAAACAATATAAATCCGTATAAGAGAAAATTACTTTCAAAATCTTGAATGTGAAAAAAACAAACAAGCAGCTAGCATGTCATCTTATTGCTGATATTGTCAGAACTGCTTCTCTAGATGTCCAAACCATGTCTGCTGCAAGTCATCTCATAAAACAGAAAAGCAACCCATATTGGTACAAATAACAATGCATAAGTATTACATTGTTTTCACAGAAAGGCATTCCATGAATGCAAATGGCTAAACAGGAAATTCCAAAATTATTCTCATTAGTTAAAAAGAAAGAGGTATTCCCTTTACTTGGTGAAGATTAAACCTTATTAGTTACAAAGAGCTGTAAATCATCAGGTGAATTTTGCCCAGAACAGCCATTGTGTAACCAACAGATTTTCCCACTGCATTTTTCAAATATAGCTCTGATTTGTGACCATATGAATCTTTTACATTTTTTTCCAATCCAGTTTATATGGTCAATTTGATAACACAAGATAACATGTATTCCCTGAATGTGAGTTCATTGCCGTGGTTGCAACTGCACCCAATGAGAACACAGTACAGTTGCTGTAATGGGAAGGGCCATGACTTCTATATTTAATGGTATGATCTGTCATTCAGGATAGTATGGTAATGAAGAAAAGATCTTATATAATTTTATTTAAAGAAAATCCTGATTTCCTGTGAAACATATATATTTCAATCATTTTAGGCATGTTTCACTTAAGTGATTAGTGCCAATTGTGAAGAGTTCATCATTGTGTTTGTTTTTTGTTTTGTCTGGCCATGCATATGGCGTTTGTGCATGTGCAAACAAGTTTGTAGTACCCCACATCAACATATAACAATGCCTGTGAGCCACCCAAAGTAAGGAAAAGCTATTGGGGAGAAGAAGTGCAAGAGCAATGGGTGGTGGAGAGGCCAGACCCTGCCACCCAGAAAAAGCAAGATCTAGCAGCAGAAAAAGGCAGAGCAGAGAGAGCAGGCTCTGCCCCTCCAGCTCAGAAGTAAAAATAGCAATGGTGATGAGTCGCCGTCATGATTGTAGACTTGAAGGAGGCAACATGCTGATGGTCAAAAGAAAAGGAGTTCCACTGCTGCATGAAGGATAGAAATTTAAAAAGATTTGCTGGAATGAGGAAGGACATACAAGGGGGAGCAAGGAAAAGAGGAATAAAGACGGGAGAAGAGAGGAAGTGAATGAGGAGGCAGGGAAGGAGGGGAAGTGCAGTAGAGGAGAGCTGGATGTAGGAGGGAGGCAGAGAGTGCAAGGGGGAGGTAGGGAATGGGGGATGCAAGAGGAAGGGTGGCAGAGAATATGGAGGGAGAGGAGATGGAGTGAATACAGAAGAACAGCAGAAAGTGCAAGGGGAAATGAATTCTACATGGCCAATGCACACACAAAAACATTAAAACCTCATCCTCCATGAGTTCCCTGGAACTTTTCATTGCCCACACACACTGACATTAATCCCCAGGCCTCCTGACTCACACCTCCCGACGCACCCACAATCATCTCCGCATACTATGATGCACCTCACGTCCTCACCCACCACTCCTGACATGCCCACACACATAAACACCCTCCCAATATGCACTCCCCTAACACAGCCTCACCCACCTCTCCTGACATAGACACTCATGTCCATAACCATCCCTGCTACTACTTCTATTAAACATTCATAAAGTGCTACAAGGCATACGCAGCGCTGTACAAACAGAAAGAGACAATCCCTACTCGTCAGAGTTTACAATCTAATCAAGACAGACAAGACAAAAGGAATAAGGAAGGGTAAGGAGACACAGTGAAACAAAAGATCAGGATCCAAAAGCAGCCTCAAAGAGGTGAGCCTTTAGCAGAGATTTGAAAAGAGGCAGAGATGAAGCCTGGCATACAGACTCAGGAAGTTTGTTCCAGGCATAAGTAAGGTGAAAGGACCAAAGTCTGGAGTTAGCAGTGGAAGAAAAGAGCACAGAAAGGAACAATCTAGTAGAAGAGCAGAGTTCATGAGGAGGGATGCAGGGGAAGAGGAGAGAGGAAAGATAGCGAGGGGTAGAAGAATGAATACATTTAAAGGTCAGAAGGAGAGGAGTCTGAATTGGATACAGAAACGGGAAGCCAATGAAGTGACTTGAGAAGAGGGGTTATATGAGACTATCGAGGCTGGCGAAAGATTAGTCATGCAGCAGAGTTTTGAATAGATTGAAGGGGAGAGAGATGACTGAGGGAGACCAGCAAGAAGGAGGTTGCAATAGGCAAGACAGGAAGTAATTAGAGTGGACAAGTGTTTTAGTAGTGTGTTCAGAGAGGAAGGGGTGAATTTTGTTAATGTTGTTATAGAGAAATGACAGATTTTAGTTATCTGTTGGATATGTGAGGAGAAGGAAAGGGAGGAGTCAAAAATGGCACCGAGGTTATGGGGTGAGGAAACAGGAAGTAGAAGAGTGTTATCAACAGAGAAAGAGAAATGAGGAAGATTTAGGGAAAAAATAAAAAGTTCAATTTTGTCCAATTTTAGTTTCTAATGGTGGTGAGACATCCAGGTGCTGATGTCAGAGAGACAGGCAGAGATACGGGCTTGGAGTGTCGGTGAAATATCAGGTGCAGAAAGATAGATCGAGAATCATCAGCATAAAAATGATACTGAAATCCATGGGAGATGAGAGCACCAAGGGACTGGGTCTAGAGAGAAAAGGAGAGAGCCTAGAACAGACCCTTGGGGTACACAACTGAGAGTGGGATAGCAGTAGAGGAAGAACCACCAGAACGAACACTGAAAGATCAATAGGAGAGATAAGAAGAGAACTCTATCTATATGCCCATGTTCATATACACACATCACTCAATTCTATTATATCCCACCCTCGCACTACCAAAGAAAACAGCTAAACTTTCCCAGTGGAGATTAATATACACATCGTATAATTGATGCACACATCTCACATACACTAGTGGTCACTACTTGTATGATATCCACTGTTACTATCAACTATACATCCTCTGCTACTTTACTGAGGCATACTTTATCGTATTTGTTGCAATCAAGTTCCCCCTAGAAGCATGCCTGAGTCTGCAAATGAAGAAAAGGAGAAATAGACTATATCCAGTACCTGCGTGTAGTGATGGTAAACTGCTCTGATGCCATTCCGCCTGGGCAGTATATCAAGAACTTGCATAAACATAAAACTGTAAGGGGCATGATTACTAAAGTTTAATGTCTGTTAAGGCTGCAATGGCCCATAGAAATGAATGGGCATGGGCAGCACTTAATGCATGTTAACTTTACTTAACGCACATTAATCTTTGGTAAACATGCCCCTAAGTGTGCTCTATTCAACTTAATACTTCCTGCTTGATGAGAAAAAGGTACAGAATAGATAATTATGCATCAAGTTGACTCTTACTGTTAGTATCCAATGCTTATTTCACAGCTTTCAAAACATATTTTTGTTGGCTTATATATATTTTTAGCTCTTATGGGCTAAATGAATCTTCAAGTTTTTTTTCTAATTTAAAGTTTATTGAACTTTTTCCAAACAAAGTACACAGTATCAAAAATACTATACAAATTGCCTGTGCCATAGTTTCTCATTTAACAAGCACTATTTATGTTTTACAACATTTCCATTCCCCATCACCTCAAACCCAACTTCCCAATTTGTGCTACAACCGAAGACATCCAGGATAGTGCACAAATTTCAAAAACTGAAGAGAAGATATTAATGCATATAAATTTCAAATAGTACTAAAGATATAGTTAGACACTCATGACAGCATTCATAAGTGTAATTAGGTGGGGGGGGTTTATTGCTGTTAAGTCAGTGCTGACTCCTGGCGACCCAGCTGCCTCTGGGTTTTCTTGGCAAAGTATCACCGGAAGTAGATTGCCAGGCCTTTCCCTCCAAGGCAATTAGGTGTATAAGCCTGCATTTTTGGAAAGGTAGCCAAATCTTATTAAAGGAGTCAAGATGATTTTTATAAGCAATAATATTGCACATCCTGCATAGAAAATCCATCCTCCTGATCACCCTCGTTATTCCACATAAGGCTGGCATCTCCAAGCACCACTATTTCCAAGCGAGCAGCTACTACACAAATACTCCCCAATTTAGCCAGATTAACACCCATACTGCCCGACAATACATGCAGAGTCCCAAATAGTGGGGTCGGATGTCCCCTCTATTTGCCGGGAGCTGATTCCTGGTCCAAAGCTCCCCACATGTACAAGGCCGCTGTGCCAGGGAGCTCTGGATGGGGGCAGAAGGGGCGGTGACAGGGAGGAAACTGGATGGGGCAGAGGCAGCACCTTGACTCCTGATGACAAGGGCCAATTACAGACGTGGCCCTGTATGTCTGGGGCTGCAGGAATGGACGGGGGACTTATTCCACCTCCGAGGTGGAATAAGTCCCTCCGAGGAAGGGAATAGTCACCAGCAGATCCCCCAGAACCGGTGAGAAGCACATGGGGTTCCCTGCAGCCCGATCCCGTCCCTGGCGGACCCAGTAGGGGCTCAGACGGTGGGGAACAGGTATGTAAAAATGCTTGTGGCAGGTCAGGGCTCTTGCATAGTGTCCTAGTGACATGGCAGAGCATAGGGTGGCCTAGACGGGAGGTTTTCTAGGTATGCAGCAACACAGCATCGGGACATGGCTGGCACGTCCAGACCCTCTGTACCTGATTCTGCTCCCTCAGAACATCTAGTTTCCATGGGTACAGATCCGGCCTGTACAGATTTTGGATGTCCGCACAGGCTAGACATGCCCTTTTCAGCATCGGGTTCTAAGCAAACAATATTTGGGATCTTGCACTAAGTCTGATCCAGTCATATTTTGAAACCAACTTTAATTCTTACCCAAAAATGGCCCACATCTGGCCACTTCCACCACATATGATAGAAAGTCCCCATACTCCTGCACCTATGCCAACACAAGGGACTATATCCTGAATTCATCTTGTGTAATTTGGAAGGCATCAAATATATCCTTGAAGGACTGTTGAGAGAAACCACTACTGCTGGGAAGGAATCTGCATTTGTATGTATTTACCTGTTGGGAACTTCTCAGACTCTTGGGGGAAAGGGAATTATTTGGTTTTAAGCTGATAAAATGTGTATATTTTAAATTCTGTGTTTTATAAAGTTAGTTAGGGCATGGTGTAACAAGCCACCTTTCAGTTTGTGTTACTTTCCTACCCACCCCAGGCATAATCTTTGTTTTATAGACTCTTAAACCTGAAAATGAGTGATCTTATTCACTTTCAGGTTCAATTGGTTATCTTCATCAGCAAGTTATTAGGCCTTTCAGTTCATCTTCAGATGAACATTAATCAAAGTCCCTAAAACATAATAGATATACTTGTATTGGTTGAAGTATCCCTATTCTCCTAGCAACTTTAAATAACTAAACAACATAAATAGCTAATCAAATCTTTAACATTAGAATGTAGATAGCAGTCTAGCAATGAGATGGGGGCTATACAGTCTTTTGCACTGAGTGTCACATATATGATTTTCTCCAAGTTGATGAAAGGTCTTACATGTGCACTAGATGCAAAGAGTTCTTTGCTCTCAAGGAGTAAGTCTAATCTCTGGATGCTAGAGTAGCAAACTTGGAGGAGCTGAGGTAGACAGAGAAGTATATAGAGGAGACCTTCAGAGACATAGTAGAGAAGTCCCACCTCCAGTCTGGCAGCCTCTCTGCAGTTATAGAGGGAGGTCACCTGAAAGGAGAGCTTCATCTTGGTGTGGCAGGAAGTGATTTTGTAGCCAAGACCTGTCCTCCAGGTGTCTCCAGGGCCATGTGCTCATGAGGGAAGGGTTAGGATGGCCATTATATTTGGCATGTTGATAGCTTGGTGGCTAGTAGATGTGAGGATCACCTGGTAACTTGCCTGCCTGGTGCGAAAGTTGCGGACCTCACACGTCACGTAAATAAGGCTTTAGATAGTGCTGAGGAGGAGCCTGCTATTTTGGTATATGTTGGTTTCAATTATATAGGAAAGTGTGGGAGGGGGAGGTTCTGGAAGCCAAATTTAGGCTTTTAATTAGAAAGTTGAAATCCAGAACTTCCAGGGTAGCGTTTTCAGAAATGTTTCTTGTTTCACGTGCAGGACCCAAGTGGTAGGCAGAGCTCTAGAGTCTCAATGTGTGCATGAGACGATGGTGCAAGGAAGGGGGTTTTGGCTTTGTTAGGAACTGGGCAACATTATTTGGGGGGGGGCAGAGGAGGGGGGTGCTTTTCCCAAAAGGATGGGATCCACCTTAACTGGGGTGGAACCAGGCTGCTGGCATTCATCTTTAAAAAGAAGATAGAGCCATTTTTAAACTAGATAATGGTGGAAAGCCAAAGGTCACCCAAGAGCGCATGGTTCAGAATGATGCATATTTAAAGGATACTAGCAAAACAGGGAAGTTATTCTCTTAACTGTAATTATGTCTATACAAAGTTGATTGTAACCTTCCTTTCCATGTGAAAGTTTAATATAAACCACTTTTACTTGTATTTATTTAACAGGTTTTTTTATACCGCCCTATCATTAATTCAGGACGGTTTATAGAAAATGTATCACCAAAACCAAACTTTTACATAGAAGAGGGTGTTGAACTTGGAAACATAGAAACATGACGTCAGAAAAAGACCACATGGCCTATCTAGTCTGCCCTTCCATATCAACCACTACAACAGTCCCCTTTTTTCCTTTAGAGATCTTCTGTGTTTGTCCCGTGCTTTTTTTGAATTCAGATAGTGTCCTCATCTCTACCACCACTACTGGGAGACTATTCCACGCATCTACCACTCTTTCCATAAAGAAATATTTCCACATGCTCTCCTGTGCATTTATACCACTGAGGCATTTAAACGTCTCAATCATATCACCTCTATCCCACCTTTCCTCTAAAGTATACATATTAAGATCCTTAAGCCTGTCCTCATATGCTTTATAATGAAGACCTCTAACCTTTTTAGTAGCCACCCTCTGAACCGACTCCAACCTCTTTATATCCTTTTGAAGGTGCGTTCTCCAGAATTGCACACAATACTCCAAATGAGGTCGCACCAAAGACTTATACAGAGAGACTTATCACCTCCTTTCTTCTGCTGGCCATTCCTCTCCCTAAGCATCCAAGCATCCATCTAACTTTTGCTGTTGCCTTTTCTACCTGTTTAGCTACTTTAAGATCATCAGACACAATCACGCCTAGATCCCACTCTTTTGTGAAGAAGTACTTCACCCCCTATATTACATCGCTCCCTTGGATTGCTGCAGCTCAAATGCATGACCTTGCATTTTTTAACATTAAATCTCAGCTGCCAAATTCTAGACCATTCTTCAAGCTTAGCAAGATCCCTCCTCATGTTATCTACACTTTATTGGGTGTTTATTGCAGATTTTGGTATCATCTGCAAAGAGGCAAACTTTACCTAACAGCCGTTCCGCAATATCACTAACAAAGATATTAAAAATTGGGCCAAGGACAGATCCCTGGGGCACACCACTAGTAACCTCCTCCTCAGAGTGAGCTCTCTTTACCTGTACCCTTTGTCGCCTCCCATTCACCAATTTCTAACCCAAGCAGTAACTTTAGGGTCCATCCCTAGGATGCTCAGCTTGTTTATAAATCACCTGTGCAGTACAGTGTCAAAGGCTTTACTGAAATCTAAATACACCACATCTAGGGGTCTCTCAGTCCAACTCCCTGGTCACTCAGTCAAAGAAATCAATCAGATTTGTCTGACAAGACCTGCCTCTGGTGAATCCATGCTGCCTCGGATCCAGTAATCCGTTGGACTCCAGAAACCTCACTATTTTCTCTTTCAGCAGCACTTCCAATAATTTACTCACCACCAAGGTTAAACTAACTGGCCTGTAATTTTCAACCACATCCTTACTTCTGCTTTTGTGTAAAAGGGACCACATGTACCTCTCTCCAGTCCTCTGGCACCACTCCTTACTCCAATGAGGCATTGAAAAAGTCAGACTGTGGAGCTGCCAGAACGTCCCCAAGTTCCCTCAGTATACTCGGATGCATTCCATCTGGTCCCATCACTTTGTCTACTTTAAATTTAGCTAGTTTCTCACGAATACAGTCTTCTGAAAATTGTTCAAGATGCCCCTCGCTTCTGTTCCTCTTTGTGGGTGTTTTCTGAGGTCCTTCTCAAGAAATATTTGTTAAGCAATTCCACTTTATCCTCATCAGCTTCTACATATTCCTCCCCTTCAACCTAGAGTCTGACAATACCACTCTTGCCCTTCCTCTTCTCACTAACATATCTGAAAAATGTCTTATTCCCCCATTTTATTGCATTGGCTATTTCCTCCTCTTTTTGAATCTTTGCTTTCCTGACTCTTTGCTAGTTTCTCTAAGTTTTTCCAAATACAGATGCCTGTCTTCCTCTCTCTGTGATCTCTTGTATTTCATGAAGGCCTCTCTCTTTTTCTTCACCTTTTCAACTACTTTCAAAACCATAGCGGTCTCCTTTTCCTTTTACCTTGATTTTAGCATTTTAACAAAAAGATTGGTTTTCCTTAAAATATCCCCTTTTGGTTTTGTCCACTGTTTTTCTACATCCCTCATCTCTTTCCATCCCGCTAACGACTCCCTGAAGTATTCTCCCATTTTGCAAAGTTTTCCGAAAGTCTAAGACCTTCGCTTTTGAATGGATTTTAGCAGCCCTAGTCCTAAAACTGAACAACACCATCTCGTGATCACTGGAGGCAAAATGATCTCCCACTATAACATCTGAAACACTTCCACCAATGGTAAGCATCAAGTCTAGTATGGCCCCATCATATGTGGGTTCTGTTACCACTTGCCTGAATAATTCTCCCTGTAGAGAATCCAGGATCTCCTTACTTCTAAATGATACTGCAGGAGGGATGGGCCTGTCAACATCTGGCATATCAGTTGCACTTCCCCTTTCCTGGCAATGCTGTGTATGTCTTCAATTAACTCTCCATCCACTTCTTCTCCCTGTGAGCAGGGGCTGTATATCACGCCAATATAAATACATTTCTCTTTCCCTCTTTCTAGTTTAACCCACAGTGCCTGCTTTCTCCCTTTTAAGCCCTGTATTTCCATAGCTTTAATATTATTTTTTACATATTGTGCCACACCTCCTCCCCTTCTTCCTTTCTGTCCTTTTTGAATAAAGTATAGCCTGGTATAGTTACATCCCAGTCAGCCTCTCCCATTAAAGTCTCAACATCTGGGATCTTATTTCCCATGCTATGGGCACTTATACACACTGCTTTCCATATCTTGCCCCTTTTACCCATTTTCATAAATGTATTTAATGTTTCACTTACCTGGCAACTGTCTTCACCCAGCCCCAATGAATCTAGTTTAAAGCCCACATCGACCCTTCTTGAACAGATGGATGCCATCTCTGCTCTGCAACCCTTGGAAAAGCATCCCATGGTCCAGGAAACCAAAATGCTCTCAATGACATATCCACATAGCCAGGATGCAAGCTTCTTGCCTTGGCCTTTACCCTCAACAGGGAGGATTGAAGAGAACACCATCTGTGTGTCCCCTGTCCCAGAGCAATGAAGTCACTTTTGATACACTGAGAATGATACCCGGCAGTATCATTTGTGCCGACATAGATGAGCAACATTGCTTAATAGTCAGTGGGCTTGATGAGTCTCGGCAAACTCTCCGTAACATCTTGAATTTTGGCACCTAGCAGACAGTATACCTCTGTGGACATCAAGTCTGGTCAGCAGATGGACCCCTCAGTACCCCTCAGAAGAGAGTCACCAACCACCACTACCCTTCGCTTTCTTGTGGTCACTGATTCTGCATATTTGTGGTGCTCGAGCTCTGGTTCTTTCCTTTCCAGGGATGCTTTCACCTCCTCCAATTCCAGGGCTGGATAATGGTTCTTTAATTCAAGGGTTGAAAGACTTGGATTGGCAATTCTGCAGGCCCTGGAGACTCGTGTCCAACCTTTATCATTCTGTAGGCTCTCATCTTCTTCTCTGCTGGAGAGCTTGGATGTTTCAAGAAGCATCTCATCTATGTACTTCTCACTGTCTTGAATGCTTCTCAGCCTTGCCACCTCTTCTCTGAGCTCCTCCACTTGTTTCCTGAGAGCTTCAGCCTGCAGGCATCCTGCACATGGAACCGATCCCTCAACTGGCATTGGGATCTCTGTCTGGACAGAGGCAGAAGCTATACAGGGGCATCAGCTTTGGTGATACAAATTTCCCAGCCATTGTTGGTGGAGCTTAGGTACCTGTTGAAGCAAAATAGAGAGAGACCTACCAAAGTACCAGCTGTCCTTTCATAGAAAAAGCAGTTAACTTCTTTTAAGTGTGTTTGAAATATGCTGTTCCAAGTCCCTGTGTGTAGCTAATTGGGGAAGTGCCCTATAAAGAAAGACTGCTCACATGGGGTGGGCGGGAGCTGGGGGGAGGGGGGAACTAACTCCTGATGAGGTGTCAGTAGCTTCAAAGAGCTGAGAAAGATATTAAAAGCAGAGTTTTAATTCGATACCACTAAAGAAAATATTTCCCCTTTTGAACTATAGCACCAAAAAGAATGTAACTTTGTTTTAAAAATGTACCAAAACCCTTTTAAGAGCTCTCAGGCAGAGAGCTAATGATTAAAAAGCCACACACTCATGCCTTTGCTTGGAATGCATGGCCCCTGTTAGGAATGCCAGGATGATTATATGGGTTCAAAGGAGTGCGTTAAAGAACAACTATTAACATTAAAGCAGCAATGGTTTATACATGATGTTATTTATGGGTTGAGGGTACAGGTCCATGGGAGAGATTCACTGAGATTGTAGCTATAGGCTGCAATAGTTATGTTCATGCAGTGTGCTCATAGGGTGGGTCCATAGTATTCCTTAAAGAGATAGGTCTTTATTGCTTTCCTGTAGTCTGATAGATCCTTGATGTCTCATATTGAGGTGGGTAGCTCATTCCATAGTGGGGGAATGAATATGGAGAAAGCTCTTTTACAAGTTGTTTAGTTTTCATCTTGCTTATAGGGATGTCGTTATTGGATGTTCTTCTTGTTCTGTTATGTGGTGTTTTCCTGATCATTGGTTGAAGGACGGGAGGTGATAGGTTGTGGATTATCCTGAAGATTATTATTAAGGTCTTCTATTTAGATCATATGGTGACTGGGAACCAGTTCAGCTGTTGCATCTTGTTCTTCCAGTAATTATTTGGGCTGCAATGTTTTGCACCAGTTGAAAAGGGAGTATTGTTTTCTTGGGAAGGCCCTGGTAGATTATGTTGCAATAGTCTAATATGGGTGTTACTATGGCTTGACACACTGTTCTGAAGTCACTATCACCAAGTAGACGCTTGAGTTTGTGCACTGTTCTTAATTTGTGATAGGCTGTCTTGGTTGTTCTCTTTATGCGTGGTTGGAAGCTGAATTGTTGGTCGAACGAAACTCAGAGGTATTTGACTTCTTGCTTGATTGTTAGGGTGTAGTCTAAGGTATTAGAGATAGCGGTATAAAAAAGTTGCTAAATAAATAAATAAAATCCCAATAGAGATGTTCGAATAAAGGTAAAGTAACCAAGATACCTTTAAGTAAAGAGCAGAAAGAAGTCTGAACTTATAAGTATTTTCTTCTGGGAAATTCTCTAAATCTTAAGAAAAAGGGAATTCTTTGCATTAAAGCTGATAAATCTGTGTATTTTAGAATCCAGTATATTTGTTAACTCAGGACTTAGCAGCACTAGACAGCTTTAAATTTAAATTTAAACTCAGTCAGGGTTTAGCATAGAAGGAAGAATAGGGTAAATATTCTTTGAGTCCTAGAGAGCGTTCATTTAAATTTAAACTCAGGGCTTTGCAGCACCAGAGAGCTTTTAATTTTAATTTAAAATCAGTCAGGGCTTAGTATAGAAAGAATAGGGTAAACATTGTTTGAATAGAAAGAAAGAAATTGTTTCTAGAGACCTTTACAAAGAGGACTTCCAGTTCTTGTGAAATTGTTTTAAATAAGTGTTAAAACCAAGGGGTATGTTTACTAAGCAGTCTTAACGTGCGCCTGACGTTAGTGTGCAGGATGCCATAAAAGGAGTGGGCGTGTCGGTCTTAACGTAGCATTTCGGGTTAGCATCCGATAAGGTACCTTTACGTGCGATAGAGGGAGCTGTGGCACGTCAACGCGCGTTAGCCTTAAGTAGGCGCGCTGACCTACAAACACAGCAAGAGAGGTGTAGCACAATGGTTAATACATTGACTGCTGAACCAGGGGTCATGAGTTCAATCCCCCAGTGGGGTTAATGAATAAGGCTGTCAAAGGCATTACCCTTTACTATAAAGCAGTGTTGCAGGAGGAATTTTCCTTTTTACTTTAAATCAGTGCTGCCAGAGGCATTCTCCTTTTACTTTAAATCAGTGCTGCCAGCAAAAACACCCTCACAGTGCTGTAATCTTCATGTGCAGTGCAGCATGGGTACGAGTGGATTAACCCTATCCTGGTAACCACAGCAGACAGTTTCTGTGGTGACCTGCAGTCCTTCTGTAGCCAGCCAGGGGTCTGTTCGAAGCTATAGAGCCTTAAGGTGCCTTATAAGGCGCCTTATGGGGCACCTGAAGATTACAGCACTGTGAGGGTTTTTTTGCTGGCAGTACTAATTTAATTTTAAAAAAGAAACTGCCCCAGACAGCCCTAATAAATAACCCCACTGTGGGATCAAACCCACAACCTCTGACTCTACAGGCAGTGAAGTAACCAGTGGGCTACAGCTAAGAACAAACCCCTGGCTGGCTACAGAAGGACTTCAGGTCACCACACAAACTGTTGTGGTTACCAGGATAGGGTTAATCCACTCGTACCCATGATGCACTGCACATGCAAAGCAGCAGTCTACAGATGATCACAAGATGGGGTATGCACCCCTACAGCACCTAGGCCTGGTAGGGGGTACTGACCGTGTGTGTTACTGGCACAGAGTAGCTATAGACCATCACAGTGTGCGGGTCCTGTGCTCACCCTGAGGGTGAGGTGGGGCGCCCAGCACCATGTCCACAGCACCTGTCTTAGCTGAGATAGGCTATACTGCAGGTCCCCATCAGTGCCAGTGTGTGATGGGTAGTCCCTTCAGACACACCTTTGATACACCTGTGTCCATCTGTATATCCCAGTCACGTCTAGGCCTTGTGGACTACGATGCACCCGGAATTGTGCATATCCTGTGTGGGTGCCATGGCCACATGATTTATGTGCCAGGGGGGGAGGGGGTGTTTGGACCCATAGGCGGATTATGTAGTACCTCCCAACCTGCCCTGTGGAGCTCAGGATCTCCCAACAACAGATCCACATTCTACATCCCTGCAATGGTGGCGGTAGAGGGGACCATCAAACTCAATCCGGCTGGGGTGCAGACAACCTACAGGGCAGTCCATGCAGTTCTGTATGCATCCATAAGGTAATAGCAGACAGACAGTAGGACTTGAAATGCCCAACTGCCCCCACCACTATCTGACATTTTCCAGCAGCAAGCACAGTGAGTTTCCAGCCACTGCACCCTGCAAGGTGTTCCAGCCATACACATACTAACTGCAGACAGTCTACTAGCTAGTCCATAGTGCATGTTACTGGAGAAGATGTGTGCACCCAAAACTGGGATGTGAGTACATCCACCAAGCAGATAAGTCAGTGATTGGGCCCCAGAAAAGGGAACACATATATATCACTTGAGAGAAATACTATAATAGCACTATGGGGGAACCTAGCCATGCCATGGTCACTGCTCAGTCAGGGTGAGAGTGACCTCCCAGCAAGACATGCTGTGGCCACCCTGTCTGTGCAGGTGGTGGCCGTGCACTACAATGTCCCAGCCATTGCCCTATTCCCTGTGCAGATGCATCCTGCCCAGGCCGCCCTGTCCGGTCTATACCCACAGTACCTTGCTCCTCATTATGCACATTGGCAGGCCAATACTGGCAACAGTGCTAGCAGTGTGGGCTGAGGAGGGTGTTGGCAGCCACCACACACTGGATAGACAGACACACACTCCCCACACCTATGCCAGCATTGAGCAACTATAGAGGTGTTTGGCAGCCCTGGCCACCGCACCAGTCCTGGGCACAGTGCAGGCATGGCTATGGTACGCAATACTGTTGGAGTCACTCCCCAGGGTGGTAAACACTGTCAGACACAAGACCTGTAGCACACTCTACAGACATCAGAAAGGTTGCTATGATGCAGCTCACTCAGCAAATTGTGCTTAACTTAGGAATTGCTATCTGCCAGTAATCATGGCAACCTTTTGATAGATGTGTACCGTATTCCCAGGTTTAGGGTGGCAATGCTAAGGTATGCAAGTGCTAGTATTGGGAGATGCACACAGGGCCCAAAATCCTGCCTCTCCAGGTGGCTTTGGATAATGGAGCCTGTGAGTGTGGGTGTGTCTGCCCCTGTTGGCCGCTGCTCTAGGGCAGAGGTTCCCAACTCCGGTCCTGGTGGGCCAAACACTGGGTTTTCATGCTATCCCTAATGCATATACATGAGATACATCAGCATACCATGGGGGCGGTGCATAGAGATGCAGCACAACCATATTTATTGGAGACAGCATGGAGCCTGAATGGTGTTTGGCCCTCCAGGACTGCTTTTGGGAGACTCTGCTCTAGGTAATGCGCATGTTTATGGTGTCTGTGCTCTGTAGGGTAAAATGTAGGCATTTTGGGCATGTTTACGTTATCTGCACTAATGGTTCTGTCTGTATTACCACGTTTTAGTAGTGGGTAAAATATGGGGACTGGGTTGGCAGGAACCACAGTTGGGACTTGAACCTGTGACCTTCTGCTTCTGAACACACTGGCTGTGTGCACTGCACTACCTTGTTGCCACAGAGATGGTGCATTCCCTGGGGATTCCATGCCTGTTCGTCAGATAGGGCCTGTCTGTTGCAGTGCACGGCACCCACCTACACAGGGCTAGGCCATGGTCTGCTGTGGGCAGCTGCCACTGCCCCCTCCACCACCAGTACCCCTTTTCCACCATGCTGACATGCCCTTCTGCTGGTGGTGCGCAGTCTTAGGCCATCCAGTGTGCGGGTAGGCAGCTGCCTGTGGTGAGCGTTCTGTGGTAGGGTTGCCTGCAAAGCTGTCCACACATCCCCCCAGCACCGCCTGCCAATGTTCTGTGCCCTTGGGGGTACCTGCTGGGTACTATCCCTGTGACACTGTGGGAGACACACTCGTGCCCCTGTTGGGCCCTCCTCAGTTGCTGTCTGGCTGCTCTACTGTTTCAGCATTCCTATGGGCCACCTAGGCATCACCCTAGTCCGCACTGTGGCCCAGCTGCAGCACAGCATGTGCCGTCTGCAGCCCTCTGTGTCCCCTTTCCCAGCATCTGTCCAGTTGCCCATTCCGACATGCCCACCCTGCTGTTGTGGAACATGTGCATGCCATAGGAAACCTGTCCAATGGAGAGGGAAACCCTGATCAGCGCTATTTCACTGTGGGATCATTCACCTTGTATGGGGACGGAGCGTAGACCCTTCCAAAATTCATATCTTTTTTTGGAGCTTTCTTGGGGGTGTTTTTTGATGTTTCCCATTAATATCACTATTGCCCAGCTTGGTTATGTTTTTTTTATATTTTGTTGGGGTCATTTTCAATGTTTATTTGCCCTTTTGTTCCTTGCACATGTATCACACTTATCACTTTTTGTAGGTTTCCCTGGTTTTGCTGTACATTGCTGACGGAAATGGTTTCTCTTCTCTTTAAATCAGCTCTAATGCCAGGGTTTCACTGGCGTTAGTTTTCAGCCTCGGATTTCACAGCATTAGTGTGCAGGGAGCCTCTCCTCTCTCACTCTCCACCCCTTGACCCTCTCTCTCCGCCCCTGGGGAGCCTTCCTCCACCCTCCGGGAGCCTTTCTCCACCCTCAGCGCTCATTTGCTCCGCTGAGCGCGTTAATGCATGATAAGGCGCCTTATCGCACGCTAAAGTGCCATTATCGCGTGATAAGGTGCCTTATCGTGTGATAATGTGAGAGCAGCGCAAATAGCGCTCTTTAGTAAACATACCCCCAAGTGACAGATCAAAGAGGCAATCTGAAAGGCTCCCTCTATCAAACCAAAGGCTGTGTGAATCACAGCCCTTGGTTTGATATTGTTAGGGAAATTGTTAAGAGATTACCTTAAAAGCACAGGTGAGGGCACTTCTACAAGCCAGCTTTTATGGTTATGGTTCACTTTATTTGACATACCGCCTATCTGAAACAACCTAAGCGGTTTACAATAAAATCATACACACAGAAAATGGAATGCCATATTGTTGACAGGAAAGAAATAGGAAGAAACCGTGCACAGTAAAAACCAAATCACTCAAAGGTAAAAATAAAATAAAACACTCAAAGAAATCAATCAGTTTTGTCTGACAAGACCTGCCTCTGGTGAATCCATGCTGCTTCGGATCCTGCAATACATGGGACTCCAGAAACCTCATTATTCTCTCTTTTAGTAGCCTTTCCAATAATTTACTAACCACAGAAGTTAGACTAACTGGCCTGTAGTTCTCAATGTCATCCTTATGTCCATTTTTGTGTAAAGGGACCATATGTGCCTTTCTCGAGTCCTCTGGCACCACTTCCGGCTCCATAGAGGCATTGAAAAGGTCAGACAGTGGAGTCACTAAAAGGTCAGACAATGGAGTCACTAGAATGTCACCAAGTTCCCTCTATATTCTTGGATGTATCCCATCCGGACCGATGGCTTTGTCTACTTTTAGTTTAGCTAGTTCTTCACGAACACAGTCTTCTGAAAATCATTCAAGATCCACGTCCCTTCTGTTCCTGTTTGTGGGTGTTTTCTCGGGTCCAGCTCCTGGCCCTTCATCTGTGAACAAAGAACAGAAATATTAGTTAAGCAAGTCTGCTTTATCCTCATCAGTTTCTGTATATTCCTCCCCTGTGCCCTTGAGTCTGACAATACCACTTTTGCCCTTCCTCCTCTTACTAACATATCTGAAAAATGTCTTAAACACCACATTTTATTTTATTTTGTTTTCTTTTTGTACCTTTGCTTTCCTAACTACTTTGCTAGCTTCTCTTAGTTTTTCCAAATATAGATGCCTGTCTTCCTCTCTCTGTGAGCTCTTGTATTTCATAAAGGCCTCCCTCTTTTTCTTCACATAAGAACATAAGAACATAATATATGCCATACTGGGTCAGACCAAGGTCCATCAAGCCCAGTATTCTGTTTCCAACAGTGGCCAATCTAGGTCATATGTACTGTCACCCCTTCGTGCTGTGTACCTGTTGGTTGGGCAGGGCACTGCGCTGGGGCTTCAGTGTAACTGGCTCAATTAGCTGCGTAGGCCTTGCTTGGCCCTCTGGTAGTTGTAGTAGTGAGTTGCCAGTTAAAAATCAGTTGTGAAACGATGGTAAGGTTAACAAAGGCTTTATTTCCCCTTCCAAAAGGACTTTTTATCGTGGTATAAACAAAAGGAAAACATAACCCTTCCTGGGCATATAATAAAGGAAAAATGGAACAAAAATAGCTTCTCTTCAGCTTCTTAACCAATAAAGCAAATGTACATCAAAACAGTCTTTCAAAAGCACATACAAGCCCTTCTTTACAACGTTAGGCTTCAACAGCTCTTACTTCCCTTTATCTCAATGAGGAAATGCTGTCTGCTATTGAAATCGTGCAATCCATATGTTCAATGCTTGTCTCAGCTTCTGATGGCTCACATTGCATCACTTCCTCACAAGCATTTAATATTTCTTTCCTTTCAGCATTTGGGACCTCTTCAAACCGTCTCTCTCTGTTCTGACGTGACTCTCTTTCTCTCTCTGTGAGAGTGTGCTGAATGCTATTACCACATTCACTGAACTGCCTTCGGTAAGAGCCTCTCCCCTGCTGGTGGTTGTTAGGTGAATTGCAATATTCCCTTGCACTTCTATTAAGGTAAATAGGCTTACCTCTCTGCTCTGACTGGCTCAGGATCCTGTGTATGGCTGGAGTTTGAAACGGCAGTTTTTCAGAGACTCTGCTCCTTAAATCATTTCCAGAGATACTAGCCTCTTCAGGTAAAAAACATTTAACCTTCTCATGCCTGGTATAAGGGTAATAAAACTTATCTGCTTCTCTTAAGCTGGCTTCATAAGGCTTTAGCGTTTCTGGGAACTGCTTCTTATAGCCAAGCCCTGTGTTTCCCCTTTCAGGATGAAAATAAAACTCTTCAGCTTTTACCTTTCTCCTCCCAGCTCCGTTCCAACCCGGGCTGTTTCCAACACTCTCTGGGCTCCTCTGATATCTGAGGCTTCCTCTCCTGGCTTTGCTACCTCCTCTGTAGCTCTTTCCACTTTTGCCGTTATCCTTACTTTCACACTCTGAGTCCAGCTGTCTTGGCTTCTCTCTCAAGCACTCATGGTAATCATTCAAACTTCCATTCAGGCTTCCGTAGTGATTATCATGCAGGCTTTCTCCACAGCTCTCTCTCTGGCCCCTTCTCCAGTTTTCTCCACAACTCTGACCACGACTCTTTCTCCAGCTCTCTCCACGACTCTCTCTAACTGTTTGTGAGCTGTGCTTATCTACGTACCTCCTAGCAGCACCTCCCCCCAGCTGACTTGCATCAGGTGATAACTTCCTAGCTTTCCTGCTGGCTGGGTGTGTCTCTCTGGCTCGTGACCACATTTGTTTTTGTTGCTCATAGCAACTTCCTGACATGTGCTTTCTAAAAACGTCAGTGTCTGCCTCATCCAGTACTTCTCTATCTATCTCCATGGGCTCTGGTGAATCTGCTCTGCGACAGTACCTAGCAGTTTCCCCAAGAGACACAAGTTCCACAATGCTTGTACTGGGTCAAGCATTGATATCTTCGGTCACTTCTTAATAATGGTTTATGGACCTTTCCTCCAGGAACTTGTCCAAACCTTTTTTAAACCCAGCTACACTAACAGCCTTTACTACATCCTCCGGTAACAAATTCCAGAGTTTGATTACACGTTGAGTGAAAAAATATTTTCTTTTATTAGTCTTAAATAGTTTACCCTGTAGCTTCATTGCATGTCCCCTAGTCTTTCTATATTCTGATAACGTAAACAATCGATCTACGTTTACCCGTTCTACGCCGTTCATTAATTTATAGACTTCTATCATATCTCCCCTCAGCCGTCTCTTTTCCAGGTTAAAGAGCCCTAACCTTTTTAGCCTCTCTTCATAGGAGTATCCTTCCATCCCCTT
This sequence comes from Ichthyophis bannanicus, assembly GCA_033557465.1. Lineage (NCBI taxonomy): Eukaryota > Metazoa > Chordata > Amphibia > Gymnophiona > Ichthyophiidae > Ichthyophis > Ichthyophis bannanicus. The sequence goes on from CM066032.1 coordinate 449,291,670, forward strand.
TACCATTTTGGTGGCTCTTCTCTGATCCTTTTCTAAAATCGCTATATCCTTTTTAAGATACGGCGACCAGAATTGCACACAATATTCAAGGTGCGGTCTCACCATGGAACGATCTAGAGGCATTATAATATATTTTGTTTTATTTTCCATTCCTTTCCTTATCATACCTAGCATTCTATTTGCTCTCTTGGCCGCCGCTGCACACTGGGCCGAGGGTTTTAACATGGTATCCACAATGACGCCTAAATCTTTTTCCTGGGTGGTGGTTCCTAATGTGGAACCTTGCATCGTGTAACTATAGTTTGGGTTGTTCTTCCCTAGGTGCATAACCTTGCACTTGTCCACATTAAATTTCATCTGCCATTTTGATGCCCAGTCTTCCAATTTATCAAGATCCTCTTGCAATTTTTCACAATCCTCTTGGGTTTTAACAACTTTAAATAGTTTTGTGTCATCTGCAAATTTGATAACCTCACTCGTTATTCCACTTTCCAGGTCATTTATGAATATGTCAAAAAGCAGCGGACCTAGCACAGATCCCTGGAGTACACCACCATTCACCTTTCTCCATTGGGAAAATTGGCCATTTAGCCCTACCCTCTGCTTTCTATCTTTTAACCAGTTCCTGATCCACAGTAGTACACTGCCTCCTATCCCATGACTCTTTAGTTTTGCCAAAAGTCTCTGATGAGGGACCTTGTCAAAGGCTTTCTGAAAGTCCAGATACACAATATCAACCGACTCACCTTTGTCCACCTGTTTATTCACTCCTTCAAAAAAACATAACAGATTAGTAAGACAAGATCTTCCTTATCTAAAGCCATGTTGGCTGTCTCCCATTAGGTTGTGACTATCTACATGCTGAGTAATATTATTCTTTATGATGGTTTCTACCATTTTTCCCGGTACTGACGTCAGGCTCACCGGTCTGTAGTTTCCCGGATCACCCCTGGAACCCTTTTTAAAAATTGGTGTTACATTGGCGATCCTCCAATGTTCAGGTATTAGAGATGATTTTAATGATAGTTCACAGATTACTGATTGCAGAACTGCTATCTCATATTTCAGTTCTTTCAACACCCTTGGATGTATACCATCCGGCCCAGGTGATTTGCTACTCTTCAGTTTATCTAATAGTTGTAAGACATCTTCCCAATGTATCGATATTTCCTTCAATTCTTCCGCACTTTTAAATACCACTTCAGTCATGGGTAACATCCCTACATCTTCCTCAGTAAAGACCGAAGCAAAGAATTCATTCAGTCTCTCCGCTATCGCCTTGTCGCCTCTTAGTGCTCCTTTAACCCCTTTATCATCTAATGGACCAACTGACTCTCTCACAGGTTTTTTGCTACGAATGTACTTGAAAAGGTCTTTATTTCGCGTTTTTGCTTCTGCAGCAAGCTTCTTCTCAAATTCTCTCTTTGCCTGCCTTATCAATGCCTTGCATTTGACTTGTCAGTGCTTGTGCTGTTTCCAGGTTTCGTCATTTGGCTCTTTTTTCCATTTCCTGAAAGATGCTTTTTTGGCAACAACAGCCTCTCTGACCTCACTTTTAAACCATGCTGGCAGTTTTTTGGACTTCCTTCCACTTTTCTTAAAGTGTGGAATACAGCTGGTCTGGGCTTCCAAGATAGTATTTTTCAACAACACCCAAGCTTGATGTACGTCTTTAACCTTTGCAACTGCTCCTTTTAGATTTTTCTTAACTGTTTTCCTCATTTTATCATAGTCTCCCTTTTGAATGTTAAAAGGTAGTACTGTGGATTTCCTTACTATCCCTCCTCCACTAATTAAATCAAAGGCGATCATGCTATGATCACTATTGCCAAGTGGCCCCAACACCCTTATCTCTTGCACTAGATCTGGTGTTCCACTAAGGACTAGGTCTAATATGGCTTCCCCTCTGGTTGGTTCATGAACCAGCTGCTCCAAGAAGCAGTCATTTATTTCATCTAGGAACTTTATCTCCCTAGCATGTCCTGACGTGACACTGACCCAGTCGATACCGGGGTAATTGAAATCACCCATTATTATTACTGCGCTGTAACTTTTGTTAGCTTCCTTGATTTCTTTGAGCATTTCATCATCCATTTGGTCATTCTGGCCAGGTGCTCGATAGTACACCCCCACTGCCATTGCCTTCCCTCTTTTATATGGAATTTCAATCCATATAGATTCTACAGCAGATTTTGTTTCCTGCAAACCTTTAATCCTTTCTGAGTCAATGCCCTCTCTAACAGAGCGCAACCCCTCCACCAATTTGATCAGCTCTATCATTACGATATAGTTTGTACCCAGGTATCACAGTGACCCACTGGTTGTCCTCCTTCCACCATGTCTCTGATATTTCAATCATATCTAACCTTTCATTTAGTGCTATATATTCTAACTCTCCCATCTTATTCTTTAGACTTCTAGCATTTTCATACAAGCATTTTAGAGAATGTATTTTATTCATGTCAATTTGGATATTGTTAGACATGGGTAAATTGGGATCTTTAAGCTCTGTCTGCTCCATACTTGAGGGCATTTGGGCTACTTTACTCTTTTGTGGAACTTCTCTGCTTTTGGTAGTATCCTTCAAGGATACATTCTTCCGAACCATCCGCTCTTGGGCGACTGTCGGCTTTCCCTTAATATCTAGTTTAAAAGCTGCTCTATCTCCTTTTTAAAGGTTAATGCCAGCAGCCTGGTTCCATCCCGGTTAAGGTGAAGCCCATCCCTTCGGAAGAGCTCCTCCTTTCCCCAGAATGTTCCCCAGTTCCTAACAAATCCAAAACCCTCATCACTGCACCATTGTCTCATCCACTCATTGAGAATCGAGCTCTGCCTGCCTTTTGGGTCCTGCGCGTGGAACAGGAAGCATTTCGGAGAATGCTACCATGGAAGTTCTGGATTTCAACTTCCTACCTAAAAGCCTAAATTTTGCCTCCAGAACCTCCCTACCACATTTTCCTATGTCATTGGTACCGACATGTACCAAGACAGCAGACTCCTCCCCAGCACTAAGACCTTTTCAGCTACTTCTTTTGAGAACCATAGCAGCCTCCTTTTTCTTTTACATTTATTTACCTTTCTAACAAAAAGGTTTGTTGCCCTTAAAATACCCCTTTCAGTTTTCACCCACTGTTTTTCTACATCCTCCAGCTGTTTCCATCCCACTAATGGCACTTTGTGGTATTGTCCCATCTTGGCAAAATTAGTTTTCCTAAAGTCTAAGACCCTCACTTTTGAATGGATTTTATCAGCCCTAGTCCTAATACTGAACCATACCATCTGGTAATCACTGGATGCGAGTTGATCTCCCACTATAACATCAGAAATGCTTTCCCCATTGGTAAGCACTAAGTCCAGTATGGCCTCATCATATGCGGGTTCTGTTACCAGTTGCCTGAATAGTTTTACCTGTAGAGAATCCAGGATCTCCTTACTTCTAGATGACCTGCAGTAGGGATGTGCCAATCCCTACTGCGGCGTATTGAAATCACCTGGCATATTGAAATCACCTATTAGTAGCACTTCTCCTTTCATGGCAATACTGTATATGCCTTCTATTAAATCGTCGTCCACTTCTACTCCCTGTGAGGGGGATCTGTATATAATTCCAATGCAAATGGATTTCCCTTTCCCTCTTTCTAGTTTAACCCACTGTGCCTCCTCTCTTCCTTTTAAACCCCACAATTCTATAGCTTTAATATTATTTTTTATATATTGTCCCATTGCACCTCCCCTTCTTCCTACTCTATCCTTCCTGAATAAAGTTTAGCCTGGTATAATTACATCCCAATCATGGTTGTCTGTGAACCATGACTCCATAATTGCCACTAAATCCAAGTCAGCCTCTTCCATTAAAGCCTCAACATCTGGGATCTTATTTCCCATACTACGGGCATTTATACACACCACTTTCCAGATGTTGCCCCTATTACCCATTTCTACAGAGGTATTTAATGTTTCACTTACCTGGGAGCTCTCTTCACCCATCCCCAATGAATCTAGTTTAAAGCCCTCTTCAGTAGGCTAGCCATTCTGTTGTGGAAATACTTTGACCCTTCTTTGACAGATAGACACCATCACTGCTCTGCAGCACTTGGAACATCATCCCATGGTTCAGGAAACCAAAACGTTCTTGATGACACTATCCATGCAGCCATGCATTCATCTCTAGGATGTGAGCTTCTCTGCCTTGGCATTTACCCTCAACAGGGAGGACTAAAGAGAACACCACCTGCGCACCTATCTGCTTCACCCTCTGTCCCAGAGCCATGAAGTCACGTTTGATATGCTTGGAGGGATTCCTAGTGTAGGAATGGACAGATAGAGGGATACCTGAATCCCCAATATGTAATTGAAGATAGATGAATTTCTTGATATAGATCTCTAAAATGTGCTGATTAGATGAACTTTGGTATCAATAATCGTCACTCACAAGTTTATCTTTTCATGTACTTCTTTTATATAGAATAAGATATCATGATCATGAGAGATATGTAACTGTTCTTAAATAGCTAAAAGAACATTGTTGGTGTAAGCATAAAGTATAAACATAGGCTATGAACTATACAATCATAGGTCAATTTGCAATCAACTATAGATCACTGATGGCACGGCGTAATTTCTGCAATTCTGCAGTTATAAATAATTTTATCATAATCAAGTAAATTTCGTCTAATACACTGTAATCAGCTCTTACTCTGTAAAAGAATTCTAGTGATACCTTGAGTTATTTCATGTTTATTATTAATGACTCAGTTACTTCCCCTTTTTACTGTAATAAAAAGGGCTTCAAGGGAGGAAGACTTTGTATCCCACAGAAGTGGAACTGTGCTGTGTCCACAGACCTTCTTGTTGGCTTCCCTTTGAGCTCAAAGATAAAGGAAACTTTGGTTTTGTGTCTTTGTACTTTTGTATATCTCTGTCTTTCTCTCACTATCTGGAGGAGCAGGTGAAACCAAGTACCGGAAAGAAAAACCTGACCGGATTAAAGAAAGCTTTTCAGTTGGTGCTCTGTGCCTCAGTTCACTGCGTTCTTCAGTAGTTGAGAAACAGCAGACAAGTGTCAGGGATACGAGTGAGTAGATTATTAATCTTATTTGTAAAAGGCAGCAAGTTCATATGTTAGATGAATGGAATGTAAAAGCTATAGAGATTGGGCAGAAGAAAGATAGCCCTAACTATGAGATGCTTTGTAGATATGGTGATAGTGCTCTGGATTATGTTGGAAAATAGCACTCCATGACTGACAATAACCCTAGTTTGCAGTTCCCGCTTGGTGGAACTTTTCAGGAGAATAAATTGAGGTGGTTACAGTATGAGACCTTGAGTGGTCTTGTGCCAGTCTTGAAAACCTAGTATTTAGCTGGTGATAAGCTAAAGCTGCAGAAAAGAGGAAGCAGACAGAGGTTTCTGCTTTGAAAGAATTATGTAGTCAGGTTTTTAGAATAGAGGAAATCTGTGCTCAAAGAAAATGTTAAAGAGCAAGATAAGTCCCGGGACAAGGACCAGGGAGAGTCCTGTAATCTCCCCACAGTCCCTTCTACATATGAGGTTGATTTTCATGCATTGGCCATAACACTGGGGTCAGATGGAAAAGAAGCTGTTCCCCAACAAGGGAAGCATTCCAAGGCAGAAGGGCCAAAGATGGATGATTCCAAAGTAAAGCTTGGAGTCGCTTCACCAGAAAGAAGTGCCTCTGAGGGAGAATGGTCACCATTGTGTCCAAATTTGTCAGATACATTTTTAGGTGAAAGGCGGGAGACCGAGGTGAAGCAAATGAAGATTCATACACAATACCAGCTAAGGCTGAAGGCAGAAATTGAAGATTTTGAGTTTAGATTAGGGATTAGTGTGAGTGGTTGGAAAGATAATGCAATTATAACAGAGATGGAAACTTACAGGGAGAAACTGAAATCACTGCTCTCTGACAAAATAGAATTAATCAAACAGGTTGTTGATGCCATTACTAAAAAGGTATTTCAGGCTGAAGTTGAAAGTGTGCAAGGAAAGGAGGCAGAAGAGAAGCTAGATGATGCCAGGGGGGCAATACAGAAATGAATAAAATTTCTGGCTTGCAGGTGATATAGATCACTGCCTGCGAGTGTTGTGGATGCTGGAGGAAAGTTTACAGAAAGTAATAATCAATTTTTCTATGAAAAAAAAAAAGTCTGGGACAAATTATCCTTTCCGAGCATTTCCACAAGCAAGTGGTGGGCTGGTCACCCTTGCTGCAAACTGGTCTCTAGCTGAGGTTTTTCAATTAGCATGTTCTATCCTGACCCTCATGAAAAACCTGGCTAATGCATTGATTGCTGGCACCAGTTGATAGGTACCTATGATCCCATGTGGGTAGATTTGCAGAGTTTAATAAAAGCTGTATTTTTAAACCCAATAAATTTGCATGCAATTACACATCCTAATTTTTATGATGATATACTGGAGAAAGGGTAATGCCTCAAGAAAATCCTGTTAAGGATCGTACTAGTTCTAAACAGATGACCACCTTCCAGGAAGATCTTAAAAAATTACTTACGGCTATTGAAAAGAAATGTTCTCCTGTAAAGGATTTGTCTAGATTAATATCTTTGAAGCAGAATAGGGATGAAACGGTCTCTCAGTTTCATACTTGTAGTTGTTTAGCTTTCTGTGATTTTTCTTCTCAGAATTAGGAAATGGAAGGGTTTTCCTAAATTTTTGTAAATGGCTTACTTCCAGAGGTTAAGAATATTTTAGAGAATGCTTTGCTTGGTTGGTGTATGGACTTTGGATATGTCTGGTGGATACTTCTTCCTAATAAGATTGCTGTTATAAAATGTTTCGAAGGAATAATTTTCATGTCATAAGAATATTGAATGCTTAATGCTAATTAGGACATATGTAGAGTTGCTATTTGGAATAAGCAGAAATAAATATATATCTTCTCCCTGCAGTTCACTTAAAAGTAGGAGTAAGTTTTAATAGTAGTTTGAAGGTTTAAGTATGAAGTAGGGGGCATGAGCGAGTGAGAATTAATTCAAAAGGATTTTTGATGGACAGTAAATTGGTGATTTGTCAGTTTAATAAATATGTAAAGGGAGATAAGGGAGATACAATTATATGATTTATTTGCAGCGGTAATGTGGCTTTATAGCTAATGTTTTTCTTCCTTTATCTATTGGGTATGTTTACTAAACTGGGCTAACGGTTAACCCGGGCTATCTAGGGCTTATTCAATGGAACCTAGTTGCAGATAGCCCGGGTTAACCGTTAGCCCGGTTTAGTAAGCATACCACTATGTGTGTTAACTGTAATATGAAGTGGATTCTCTGATTTAGTAGATTGGGAAGAGAAATATGCTGTACAGTACACTGCAGTAATAACTTAGAGGTTTCCGGCACAGATAACAGCTTGGCATGACTGTATGTTTATAGCAGGAAGACAGTCTTGAGCAACTGCAACAAGACATTCTTGTTAGACTAACCATAAGCCTTATTGGGGAAGTTAATTAAAAAAAGGAGTTTCCAGGGAGAGAGAAGGTCACAGTTAAAGCATATATAAAAAGAGAACAACTTCCAATTTCAATTGGCAGTGTATTATTGAGAAAATAAGTCCTCATGATCGTGTTTTTATTAAATTATGTTTAAGATGATTTTACAGAGATCCTGGATTTGACAATCGTGATGGAAGAGGGAAAAAAAAAGAAAGTGATTAACCTTTCTTTTGCTTGTGTTTGGGTAGAGACACATTCTATTGTGTGTGTCCCGGCCTCTGTGCGTCCGGTCAGAACCAGACGACAGAGGTAGATGGGATTCTGATTCCGCGGGGCATGTCTAGCTCCCGTGGGATCAGAATTGCATCTGGGCCTGTACTCATTTCCCATCAGCCTGCACGTACAGGCCTCTGCCTGGCTAACTCAGTCAGGCTCCTGAATGGAGCAGCACCGCAGCTCCATTCAGGAGCCACAATCCCCAGCTACTGAATACTTTCTCCTTTCCCAGAAGCCCGACCCCCAATCTGGCCTCCCATGGCCAGGATCAGGCTGTGGGGAATCTCCTGCACCCCTCACCACTTCGTTGCTGGCCGGTCCTCCCATCCCTTCACGTCTAGGAGGATTTATTCCACCTCCAGGGTCCCCCATCCAGTCTTCCAGACCCGGACATACAGGGTCAACTTCAGAATCAGCCTTGCACATCCAGGCTGTGGACCGCCCACTGCCCGCCCTAACTCCACTTCTGTACCGCCCCTTCTTGCACCTGTCTAAGCCTTCCCATACAAATTCCTTGTTCATATGGGGAGGCTTAGTTGGGGATGATAAGTTATGTTTTCTAGGTCATGGATCTGAACTTACCTTTGTTAAGAGAATGTTTCTGATGATTTCATTCTATGTGTAAGAATTCAAATGCTGAAAAGTATTGTTAGAAACAGTACTCCTCAGGGCTTCTTATATCTCCAGATACTCTGAAAAAAAAAGGCATTTGCTTCACACTTGCAATTTGTCTGTCCATTCTATACTCAAGCTTCCTTCAGCCTGTAAATAGTCCACCATTCTTATATGCAACTATTGTATGACTTATTATATCAAGCTTTGTTCACATATTTAATGTAACTTGTTATTTGCGTTAAATTATGTTCACATGTTCAGTGTAAACTGTCTAATTTAATAAGTTGTTCTATTGTAAACCATGCTGATTATGAATAGTGTGGTATATAAAACCCAATAAATAAATATTCTCCTGGTTGTTTTTTTAGTTGTAATTGATGTGAATGAATGGGAAGATTTTCCATGCTTTGATGTATTTAGATATTTGATAAATTATTTGGATTTTGTGATGTGACAGATGTTAAGAAAAATTAAGTGTTTAAAGGAAAGATAGAAGTGAGTAACTTTACTGGAAAAAAAGAAGAAAAATTGAATTGCTTGTCTAAGTCAAAGCAAGTTTGTTTGATTAAAGGAAAAAAAAAGTGAACCAAGAGTAGTGAATGTTACAACTTCATTCAAACAAGTGAATTAAGTAATTAAAACAAAGTGGTAAATATATGTATGATGTTTTCTTCTTTTTTTATGATAGTAGACAAATTGAAAAATCCTGGAACACACATCTAGGAAAGTGCAAGAGTAACAATGTCTACAGAGAAAATGCTGACATGTCTCCCAGTTTGTTTTAAACTAGCCTGCAAGAGTTGATTGGAGGAATAAATTTAAATTCTCATGTCATGTGTTTTTTAGTTGTTATTATAGAAAGACCTCTGCAGAATTGATGTTATTAATTGCAAGTGTGAAGCAAATGCTCTGTTGCTAGTGGAATAGTTCTAAATTAGTATGACTGATTGAGGTAGATTCAGTAAAGGGCTTATTCCGTTCTGGATGTAGATCCTCCCTGTACATCCAGTCTGAGCCAGATGTACAGAGGGGATCGCAATTCTGATCCCGTGGGGCAAATCTAGCCCCACGGGATCAGAATCATAAACAGTCCTTTACATGCAGGCCGGGACTGCGATTCAGTCCAGCCTGCACATACAGGACCTTCCCGGCTAACTCAGTCAAGGCTCGTCAATGGCGTCATGTTGCCATAGCACCGCGGCTGCATTGCAAAGCCGCAATGCCAGCTGCCGGCTTCCCAGCTTCATACCCTGCAGCCCAACCCCTGATTGGCTTCCTAAGGCCAGGGTCGGGCTGCGGGGAATGTCTTCGGGCCCCCCCTCCCCTATTTGTACCCTGGACCTGCAGTAAGAAAAACACGTGGGGAAGTTATTTCACCTTGGAGATGGAATAACTTCCCATACAAGTCGCCGGCCCTGGACGTACAGGACCAACATTAGAATTGGCCCTGGCCGTCCCGGGCCGGCGACTGCCCAGACTCCCCCCCCCCCCACGCCGCCCCTTTCCCGCCCCCGTCCAACTTCCCCGCACAACCAGCAGGGAAGATAGCTGTGGCGGGGGAAGGCACGAATAGCGGGAATGGACATGGCACAGAATCGGATCCTATGTAAATAAATTTACCTTGTACAAGCTTTTAATTGATCCTTTAATACTATGTTGTTTTGTTCTGAAAACTGTGTAGCAAAGATAGAAATGTTAAACTGCTAAGCAGTGGTAATTGAATTTCTAATTGGTTTAAATTTTGTTTAAAATAAAACGTTTTGTAGTTATGAATGCATATACCCTTACGTAAATTTTCCTTCCTTTGTGAGCTGAGATGTCTATGCTAATTAGATTGGAATGGAGAAGTAGCCTAATGGTTAAAGCACCAGCACTCCTTGTAACCTTGGACAAGTCACTTAACCCCTCTTACCATACAAGAAAAAAAATTCAAGTTATCAATGTTCCTGTTTAATGTGCAGTACCATGTTTTAGCTGCAATGTGAACTGCTGTGACTGAAATGATAAAGCGGTATTAAAATAAAAACCTGTTAGGTACATAAAAAAAGTAGATTACTGACAGTGTTTAAAGTAATGTGAATTAAACCATTACCTAAAATAATATAGCCGTCCTAATAATTTTTGACAAACAACTGAAATGACTCTACATTGAAATGAGTTTAATTTATTTGTCATAAAACTGCTAGCTATGTTTAAATGTTTGTTACCCCTTGATTAGCAAGATTGTCTATACCTTGTATATCGTTATAATTGGAGAGTAAATCACAAATATAATTAGTGATATGAATATGCACAATTGTGCACCTGACAGGAAAAAGAGAGGTGTGTCTATTAGGTCACATGCTAACATTTGATTTGATAAGTTTAGGAATATAGATGCAAAAATAGAAGTATGTTACAAGCTAGCTTGGTCTACATTTAATTAATTTGTAATAATTTTGTGCTAGCAGAAGATATAATTAATTAACAGTAGATAAGATAATTCTGTTCAACAATTCTATATTGTCTTTAGGGATGAATGGAATCAAGAGAGATGCTGTAGTGGAGGGTTTGGTTTTTACAATTTATATATTGTATGCACTGAATCCTATGGGCTGAAGAAGAAAACTACTGTGAATGAAAAGAAGTCTGTAATGCTACTGAATGTGGAGACTCCTGATAAAGAGCAGCGATTCCAGCGGGACTACTTATGTATGTGCAACAGTAAAGCCTGGGTGGGACAAAAACCTCAGTGCCATCGCTCAGCTCCCACCCATGAACAAAACACCAAGGAGACGAGAGTCTGCCCCATGGTATACCACTGAACTGAGAGAGTCACTACTCCACCTATGTAAGCTAGAAAGACGATGGCGCCGATCACGCTCTGCCGAAGCCCGGAGTACGTACAACCTACACCTAAGAAAGCACCAAGAAGCAACAATGGAGAGAAGGAAGCAATTCCACACGGATCTTCTGAAACGTTCATTGAGCAAACCACATGACCTCTTCAATATAGTGAAGTCCCTAACAAAAGAACCATCTCCAAACCAACCTAGCATGCCTCAACCACAGGAATTTGCCGACTATCTCCACTCAAAATCTCAGCAAACCAATAAGACTGCAAGCCCCACCACCTTACACAATCCCCCCCATCCAACACCACTGACCAAATTCACCACCCTGTCAAAAAGGGACATTGAAGACACCATCGCCTCCATCAACACCACCACCGCACCAAATGACCCTTGTCCAGCGTTCTGGATAAAAGAACTACGCAGCGAGCTCAGCCATTTCCTAACCACGCTCATGGATCTGTCATTCTCATCGGGTTCTTTCCCACAAAAACTGAAACACACCTCCATCAGGCCGCTGCTGAAAAACAGCACACTGGACCCCCTGAAGGTCGAATCCTTCCGACCAATTTCAAGCATTCCGCTTCTCGCCAAGATAATAGAAGAGGTAGTCCAATGCCAAATTCAACACCCTATAGAGACAGCTGTACCGCTAGATCCATGTCAGCACGGATTCAGAGAAGCACGTGGCGTCGAAACCCTCCTTATCACCCTTCTCAATACAATAATACTTGGAATCGACGACATCTGACAAGGATTTGCCCTTATCTTCTTGGATATCGCAGCAGCCTTTGACTCTGTGAGCCATGAGCTGCTATTGGGTTGCCTCGAAGAAAAGGGAATACAGGACTCAGCTCTAAGCTGGTGCAAATCCTATCTGACCGACAGATGGCAGCACATAAGAACCGGCACCTCAACCTCGGAACCCTTCCAACAAAAACAGGGTGTGTCGCAGGGCTCTTCACTATCGGCACTGATGTTCAACATATACATGCAGCCCATCTGTGCCCTGATCCGCTCTTTTAACGTCGCCTGCCAGGTATACATGCCTTTCTCAACAGACCAGCCCGACTTCTCCCCACTAACAAGCTGCTTCGACGCGGTTGCCGACTGGCTCCATACCCAAAATCTCAGAATAAACCACAACAAAACAGATGTTCTCTTCATCACGAGGAACCAAGGTTTCACCCCTCCAGCCACCTTAAAGGTGAAGAATGGCGAGCTGACTGCCAAACCCACAATTCGCTACCTAGGGGTCACTTTGGACCAACGGCTGGACTTAAAAACCCACATAGGGGAAACAGTCAAGGCAGTATACCACAAAATATGGACACTACAACATCTGCGACTGCTATTGGACCCTGATGACTTCCGCACAATCTACCAAGCCCTCGTAATCCCACATTTCGACTATGCTAATGCAATCCTACAAGGACTCTCACAGGTAGCACTGAACCCACTCCAGCTGGCAATGAACTCAGCCACCAGAATTCTATACGGAGCATCTAGAACAAACCACATTACACCAATCCTGAAACAGCTCCACTGGTTACCAATCCATGGCAGACTAGCTTTCAAGATCCTAGAAATGACCTTCAAGGCCATAAACAACCAACTGACCACCTCCATCACTGGGCTAATCCACCACACACCTCTGACCAGATCCAGAAGACCCATAGCTATCAACAAACTGATAACTCCCAACGCAATAAAATGCAACCATGAAACATCCAACAGAGCATTCATGCTTTATGCACCCAAATGCTGGAATGCCCTCCCGACAGCCATTAGAGCATGCACTGACCTAGCCAAATTTAGGAAGGCACTGAAGCACCACCTATTCTTGCAGTACTACCCGGAAGACAACACACAAACAGACACCCCAAGCTACAGGACTTTTCCAACAACACACCCAACACACTCTCCTGCAGCTAACCCCTCAAACACTACTCCACGTAAATATTAGGAGGTTCAGACTGTTACTAGTGTATATACTTTGTAGATAGTTACCCCAGTTATGTCCAAGTTATAGTTCCTGTTCATTGTAAATACAATGCAGCCCGACTGCCTTGTATAGGGTTCTGTTATATGTAAACCACACTGATTTGAATAGCGCGGTATAGAAGAGAACGTAAATAAATAAATAAAATAAATAAATAAAAAGCTCTATCTAAGATGTGCATGGTGCAGCCCATGGTGGGAAAAGATGCTGCTGAAGAATCTGGAGTGATGACTGGTGTCATGATCTGAGTGACTAACCTCTGAACTATTGAAAGATCTATGAGAAGCAGTTGGCCACTGCTAGGAGAGGTAGTGCTTACAAGAATAGTTGGTAAAGCCTTGCTGTCTGTACACATTCTTATTGAGGCCAAGCAAAGGCAAACAATGTTGTCACATGACAACATTCACATGGCCATTGCAATGATTTTCCTGGACATATCAGCAGCATTTGACTCAGGTGACTATAAGATTCTACTAGCTAGACTCCACGAAAAAGGCATCCATAACCTTGCATGGGACTGGTGCAAATCATACCTAGATCGATTGCAACAGGTCCGTATAGGCAACAATACATCCAAACCCTTTCAACAGAAACAAGGAGTACCCCAAGGTTCTTCTTTATCTGCGCTGCTTTTTAACATATATATGCAGCCAATCTGCCAAATCACCAGAGACTTCGGTATATCCTGTCTATTATATGCAGATGACGTGCTAATTTTCACACAGATCAATGTCTCAAATCCTGACTACTCGGGACTAATCAATTGCTTCAATGCAATAACTGACTGGCTCCTCAATCAGAACATGAGAATAAATTTCAAGAAAACTGAAGTGCTCATAGCCACAAGAAACAAGCAATTCTCTCCACCACCTACCCTCATAGTAAGAGATGCAGAACTCCCAATCAAGGCCACCATAAAGTACCTCGGTGTGACACTCGATCAACAACTCAATCTTAAGGAGCACATAAAAAACACTGCAAGGACAATCTACTACAAATTAAAAACACTGCGCCACCTGAAACCAATGCTGGAGACCAAGGATTTCCGTACAATTTTCCAAGCAATAGTCACACCTCACTTCGACTATGCGAATATCATTCTTCAGGGCCTCCCGAAGAGTACATTAAGTCCACTTCAACTGGCAATGAACGCGGCAGCCTGCATCTTGTCAGGAGCTTCAAAAAGAGATCATATAACACCAATACTAATCGATCTACACTGGCTCCCGATAAGCTGCAGAATAACCTATAAAACTCTACTCATCACGTTCAAGGCCATTAATAAAATATCTCCTGCCTCGATCTCAAATCTCCTCACTCATGCACCAAACAATAGATCCAGGAGACTAGCAACGGAAAACACACTAGTTACTCCTAGCATCTCCACAAAATGGACACAATTAACCAATAACAGAGCTTTTGTGTCATATGCTCCCAAGTGCTGGAACAAACTCCCTCCCAGCATCAGATCAATAAGGAATATCACTCAATTCAGAAAGACCATTAAGCACTATTTATTCACTTTGCACTTCCAGCTACCATACATACAATACATACAATACCTCAGAACTCCCATCCGCCTGACTCACTTAACTCCCCTCCACATAGCAACAACCCAGAACAAATGCTTTAAAAATGTGGAAAGTGCTGCATCTCTGCAAATACCAAGCCATGATGTTACATATTTATTGTATATAGTTTTCCCCGGTTTATACCCAGTTTACCTTCCTTGTTATCTGTAAGCCTATATCAGTTTTATATTGATAGGTATTTGTTGTTCAATGTAAACCGCACTGATGATAAATAGTGCGGTATATAAAAACTGTTAAATAAATAAATAAACATGGTTTTGGGTTATGTAAAATCATTTTTATTATTTTCCATATATAAGTACACACTCAAGCTGCTCCCCAAAACATTCTGGGGCAGTCTTGCTGGGATACTATACCAGGTAGAGAAAATACTCAGGTGAATACAGGGAACCACATAAAGCGTACAGAGAAACAACTGCACTATAACGTCCATGCTGAACCAATGGAAGAAAAGCCAATAAGAGAAAATGACAGAAGAGTAGTAGTCTGGATAGTTCCGTACCTTAACAGATCTGGACCTGTACCATAGGTCCCCAGGGGATCCCGGACCCGTTAGCAACCTGACAGGGGTACAGCCGGGAGCAACAACAGTAAAAAGGCCAACCCCTCCCAGAAGCCCCACCGCCCTCCCTCCTCCCCTCTCCCCCCTCCCCACCCCCCCAGGGACAGCTCCCTCCCTACCCCCTCCCCTACACCCCCACCCCTACCCTGTACCAGGGAGAAACCCAAAGGGGAAACCATACCCGTCACGCCCTCCTGGACCCACGAGCCACCCCTCCACTACCAAACCACCAAGCAGCAGAACTCCGCCCCCGGATTACCCATCTCATTCCACCCCTTGGGCCGACCTAACAGAGTCGAACAAGGGTTCCCAGATAGTTTGAAAACGTTCCCAGGGTTTACGGCCGAGGAGTCTAGCTGATCTACGTTCCATCTGCATTAAATCACGCAATTGATGTTCCCATTCCACCGATACCGGTCCTGACTCAGATAGCCAATGGCGTAAAATACATTGCTTGGCCACTAAGAAACCCTTTTCATAAAACTGCCGCTGGGCTTTTGTTCCACGGATCCCTGGGTAAGCCAAATGAAACAAACACCATAGCGGGTGAAGGGATATCTGTATTTGCGTCCACTGACTCAATTTTGTCTCAATACCCCCCAAAATATTTGAATGATAGGGCAGGACCAAAATCTGTGCAACAATGTTCCTACCTCCCTCTTGCAGAGACCACACACATCCGCCGTCACAATGCCCATCTTCCACGCCCCCACTTCCGAGACATACGCTCTCCACAGCAATTTATATTGCAGTTCGCGATAGCGCACTGCTTCCACAAGCCCCCTGACTTGCAGAAAAGCCTGCCCTAGGGTCTCCTCTGTGAGGCCTTCCAAACCATCCTTCCGCCAACGATCCACCAAAGGAGATAGACACTGCGGCGCGGCCGGGAGAACCAGTTCAGCGCGTAGCTGACTGGCAGACGCACTCTCCTGAAGTCTGCCCATCAATAACCAGAGACTAGTGGTTCTCGACAGGGGCATTGGATCTCTAGCTAGACTAGCCACATAATGACGAACCTGCAAATAAAAATAGAATGTTGTTCTCTGCAGAGGATAGTGACAGATTAATTGCTGAAACGATTCCAACTGATCGGAAGCCTCCATTCGCATTTGTCCAAGGTATTCCACACCAGCTTGCTTCCAGATCCGAGCCACTCCCCCCGCTCTACCTGGCACAAAACCACGATTACCGAGCAAAGGCAGGCAGTCCGTGATCGGCCAGTGCTGTCCCCGAGACCTACATAAGACTCTCCATACCATCCGGAGCATCCGCAAATAATACGACTCCTTCCAAAACGTCGGTAGCATCGTTCCCCCACAGTGCAGCAAGTACGTTCTATGCCAAGACTCTGAGACTTGATCAAGGAGGGTTACGGGGAGGCGCTCCTCACTGCCCGCGACTAGATCGCTCACCCTGCGCGCTAGGTAACAAAGATTATAAATTCTCAGAGAGGACCAACCCACCACCTTCACTCACCGGGCGCATAAGCGCCGCCAACGCTATCCGAGGCCTTTTAGACTTCCATAAAAACCAACCCAGCTGTTTATGTAGCTCCATCAAGTCCTTCCGAGTTAACCACAGGGGTAATTGCCGCAGGAGATAAATCCAGCGCGGCCATTCTACCATTCTCACTAGGGCTATCCGTCCCATTAGAGAGAGCGGGAGAGCTCTCCATTTTTGCAGTTTCGCTATCGTCGACGTCAGTAGAGGCTGGACATTGACCTCGTAAAGACTCCGTGGGTGAGCGGGGATATGAATACCCAGATAGCGGATTGGCCCAGTCGCCCAGGTTAACGGAAAGTCCCCCTTCCATGATTTGCGAGATTGGTTAGCCACATCTAGCACCAATGACTTTGAACGATTGATGCGGAGCCCGGAAAACCCCCCAAAGCTCTCAATAAGGCGAAAGGCCTCCGGCAAAGACTTCGCGGGATACGTAAGACAGAGCAAGAGATCGTCTGCAAAAGCACTCACCTTGATACCCCACCGCGCCACTCGATACCCTGTACCAGTGAAGACTCGGTCAAGGAAACTAACAGCGGCTCCAGTTGTAAAACATACAACAGTGGGGAGAGAGGACACCCTTGTCTCGTCCCCTTGTGCAATGTAAAAGGTTGAGAGCTCCCCTCTCCAGTTTCGACGACCGCTAAGGGGGCTTCGTAGAGTGCCTGGATCCATTGAGGAAACTGACCCTGAAAACCAAACTTCTGCAGGGCCGCAAACATATAATTCCAGGATACCCTATCGAACGCCTTCTCCGAGTCTAAACTAGCAAGAATCAATGGCTCCTGATTTAGCAGACACTTCTCAATTCCTAATAGCACCTTGCCTATATTGGCCGAAGCCTCGCGCCCCTTAACAAAGCCCGCCTGGTGCCGACCTACCAAAACCGGAAGAAACAATTGAAGGCGGCTTGCCAGTACCGAGGCAAATAACTTCAGATCAACATTGATCAACGAGATAGGTCTATAGGAGGCCGGATCCTCCAAGTCTTTCCCCAGTTTTGGAATCAAAATGATACTAGCAGTACGCATGTCACGGGGAAAGGTGCCCAACTCCCCAGCCTCTTCATACACCGCCGCCAGCGTGGGCACCCACGACGAAGCCAACATCTTGTATGCTTCATAAGTGAAGCCGTCCGGACCTGGAGTCTTGTGTGGGGCTCCCTCTTGTATCGCTTTTTGTATTTCCCCTCCCGTTATAGGTTGATTCAAGATGGCCCGTTGCTCTTCCGAGAGCATAGGGAGGGATACCCGTTGCAGAAAGGTTGCCAACTGCTCGGCATCCCCATCTTCCCGCTCATAAAGCTGTTCGTAGAAGGTGCGAAATACTCGCACCACCTCATCTCCTCGCGTATGCTGCCGGCCCTCAACATCTCGGATTACCGTCACCCCGCGGGGACCCCGCCTTATCTCTCACGAGCCGTGCCAGAAGTTTACCAGACCGATCACCATACCGAAAAAATTGATGACGATAATATTGTTGCGATTGAATGGCTCTCTCCTGTAACAAGCCGTTCAATTGCTTCTGAATTCCCACATAAGGTGGGACGCCGCTCGCCCGACGAATTGCCTGGAGCTTAGCTTTGCGAAGATCTCGAGTCAATCGAAGGATATCTTCATTGACCCTGCGTTTCTCTGCTGCTACATAAGCTATGATATGGCCTCGAAGAACAGCCTTACCGGCTTCCCAGAAAGCTGCCACCGAACTAGCCGTCCCCTCATTTAAATGCACATATTCCGACCAGTGCTGCCGCAGATACTCACAAAATTCCTGCTTCTTCCAGAGATGGCTGGGGAAGGTCCATTTGCTTCTCCCCAATCTCTCCCCATGCCAATCCAGACTCACTATGGCGTGATCTGACACAATAATAGGCTCTATTTCCACTTTAATCACTTTCCCAAATCACTGCCTCGACACCAGAATATAATCAATTCTCGACCAGGTTTGGTGGGCTCGCGACAGATGTGTGTAGTCTCTGCCTTCCTGATGTAACACTCGCCACGCGTCCACTAAGTCTCCCAGATCACATAGGAAACCTACTCCTCGAGCACTCCATTTCCGCCCGAAATGAGGTTGGGACTTGTCTAAGGACGGATCATGGGGGCAATTAAAGTCCCCCGCTAGGACTATCGGTATTTTCGGGGCCCCCAAGACTTTAGTCAAGATTTCCCGGAAAAAGCCATGATCATAATTGTTGGGGGCATAGACATTGCCAATGAAGAATTCTTCTCCCTGAATTTTAGCATGTAAAAAAAGGTATCTACCCATGGGGTCCCCCTCCATCCCCAGAACTTCACAAGATAGGCTCTTATGTATTAGTATGGCCACCCCTTTCCGTCTCGTGTCCGAGGAGGCGGAATAGACCATCCCCACCCAGTCCCGCTTCAATTTAGCATGTTCTGTGGAGGTTAAGTGGGTCTTCTGCAGCAACGCTACTTGGGCCTTCTGCAGCAACGCTACTTGGGCCTTGCGTCGCTTAAGGGCTTGCAAGATTTTAGTGCGCTTAACCGGAGTACTAACCCCCCCCCCCACATTCCAAGTGATAAATTTCAAGTCAGGAGACATATGGCAATCTCTGACGGTGCTGCAAAATGATCTAGATGAATATTACTATGGGTGCGGAACAGCCCAGCCTCCACTCCGCACCCGGCCAACAGGAGCTCGAAAAATAGGGTCATGCCACTCCGGGGCTTACCCGGGGCCTCCATCAGAATTGACAAATTGTTTAGTTCCCTTCCTTTAGGTTCCCTTTCCTCTTCCATTCCCCCCTCCACCCATCCCTCCCCTTCCCCTTCCCTCCCCCCCTTATAACACCTTAAATCCGATCGCACCATGAGCCTCAGTTAACTTCACTGAGGTCTGGGCCTTAAGTGATGCCGCGGGGCAGCCCCAACATCCCCCCCCCCTCTCAAGCAACTTACATGTTTGCCTCACACCCACTAAATAACCGACCCAAACAGCCGGGTAATCGAGGGTGAGCACAGTAGAGAGGCAAAAGAAAGAACAAGAGATTATAGGCATCAGCTAATAATAGTAGAAGTCCACATTGTTAGATCAGAGTTAGAAACAGAGATCATCAGTTCTGAAGTCAGAGGCCTCTCATCGGGGTACCCACAGTTGGGCCATCCCGGGGCGCGATCAAGAAGAGCCACCCAAGTCCAGCAGCACATCAAACAGCCAAGTCCGATTCCTGCCATTTCATTAAGAATTGTTTTGCCGCACTCACGGTATCAAAGATATGTGTCTGTCCCTGATGGGTAACGCGTAGCGTGGCGGGAAATGCTAGGGTGAATCTAGCGCGGCGTCGAAACAGTTCTGCACAAATCGGTCCAAATTCTCTTCTTTTTGTTGCCACCGGTGCGGAATATTCCTGAAACAATAGGATCTTCCGATTGTCCAGCAGAAGCTCACCCCGTTTCCTGTACGCCTGCAGAATTTGTTCCTTGTGCTGGAAGTTCAGGACCCTCAATATCACAACTCGGGGTCGATCTGCTGTATCACGACGGGCACCCAACCGGTGTGCCCGCTCAATTTTAAAGTGAGCAGTCATTTCTGTTAGGCCTAAGGCCTCTGGTATCCAGCGCTCCAGAAACGATAATAGTTCCCGTTCGGGCTTTTCCTCTCCAAGGCCCACAATACGTAGATTGTTGCGTCTTGATCTGTTCTCCAGATCATCAAGTTTTTGTTGAAGCTCGTGCAGTAGCTGTTTTTGGGCCGCAATCATTCTGTCTCGGCTTCCCTCGCCCTCCTCCACGCTCGCCACACGATGTTCCAGCTCGTCCACCCGTTTTCCAAAATCGGTTAGCGATTCCTCCATGCCGTCCAATTTTTTCATTAAGAGGTCAAACTTAGGGTCGAGCAGCTTGACCACTTCTTTTGCTAACTCGGCCGGGGCCGAGTCTATGCTGTCTCCACCCGGCGAGGACGGCTGTGTCATGGCCACGGAAGAAGGCCCCGCTCTCACCAGCCGTTCCCGGTCTTTTTTCTGGGCTAAAGGCATCGGCGGACAGGTCAGAAGAGCACTTCAGGTTGCACCCGATCCCGGAGGCACTCCCAATAGTTAGGAGGGGAACTATTGCTGAAAATTGCAGGTTTATTAGCAGATTAATCGTCGGGGCTGCACCGGAGCGAGCGGGAGACGTCCACCCTCAATCACGCATCACGTGACCCATGGTTTTGGGTTAATTTACCAAATGATTGTAAGTGTATGTTATGTATAAAGATTTCTTCCAACTAGCAAGATTAACCTCCCCTATGAACTAGATGTGCCTAGGACTCTGAAGGAACATCTGCAAAAATGAAGTCCACTGTAGATTTATTCTGGACTTGGACATGTTTGACTTACCTTCCTTCTGTAATGATTCTTTATAGAATCACAGGGGGGACTGTAGGAATGGACAGATAGAGGGATACCAGAATCCCCAATATGTAATTGAAGATAGATGAATTTCTTGATACAGATCTCTAAAATGTGCTGATTAGATGAACTTTGGTACCAATAACCATCACTCACAAGTTTATCTTTTCACTTCTTTTAAATAGAATAATATATCATGATCATGAGAGCTATGTAACTGTTCTTAGACAGCTAAAAGAACATTGTTGGTGTAAGCATATAGTATGAGGCTATGAACTGTACAATCATAGATCACCGATAGCACGGCGTAATTTCCGCAATTCTGCAATTATAAATAATTTTATCATAATCAAGTAAATTTCATCTAATACATTGTAATCAGCTCTTATTCTGTAAAAGAATTCTAGCAACACCTTGTATTATTTCATGTTTATGATTAACGACTTCGTTATTTCCCCTTTTTACTACAATAAAAAGGGCTTCAAAGGAGGAAGGCTTTGGATCCAACAGAAGCGGAACTGTGCTGTGTCCACAGACCTTCCTGTTGGCTTCCCTTTGAGCTCAAAGATAAAGGAAACTTTGGTTTTGTATCTTTGTACTTTTGTATATTTCTGCCTGTATCTCACTGTCTGTAGGAGTAGGTAAAGCCAAGTACCCTGAGGAAAAACCTGACTGTATTAAAGGAAACCTTTCACCTAGCAGTATCATTTGTGCTGACATGGATGAGCAACATCGGATAATAGTTAGTAGGCTTGATGAGTCTCAGCAAACTCTCCATAACATCTCAGATTTTGGCACCTGGAAGACAGCACATCTCTCTGGACATCAAATCTGGTCAGCAGATGGATGCCTTAGTACCACTCAGAAGAGAGTCACCAACCATCACTACCCTTTGCTTCCTCGTAGTGACTGATTCTGCAACTTCAGGGTGTTCAAGCTGTGGTTCTCCACTTTCCTCGGATGCTTCTACCTCCTTCACTTCCAGGGCTGCATACTGGTTTATCAATTCAAAGACACAATATAATCTCTGAAATGCTTGTATACAAATACTAGATGTCTAAAAAATAAGATGGAAGAACTAGAATATGTAGCACTGAATGAAAGGTTACCTGGTGGAAGGAGGACAACCTGGTGGAAGGAGGACAACCAATGAGACACTGTAATACCTGGGTACAAATTAAACTCAAATGATAGGATAGATCTAATTTGTGGAGGGGTTGCACTAAATGTTAGAGAGAGCATTGAGTAACAGGATAAATTTTTGCACTGTACAAATTTTATACCGTAGATTTCTATGGATAGATAGTCCACGTAAAAAGCGGAAGGGAATGACAGTAGAATTGTATTACCTTCTGCCAGGCCAGAATGAACAGATAGATGATGAAATGCAAAAAGAAATCAGGGAAGCTAACAAAAGTTACAACACAGTAATAATGGGTGATTTCAATTAACCCATGTATCGACTAGGTCAGTGTCACATCAGGACATGGTAGGGATATAAGTTTCTAGATTAAATAAATGACTGCTTCATGGAGCAGCTGGTTCATGAACCAACATAAAGGGAAGCTATTTTAGACCTAATGGAACATAGGATCTGTTGTCTGAGATAAAAGTGCTGGGGACCCTGGGAAATAGTGATCATGATCACGTTGATTTAGTAAATGGAGGGAGGACAGCAAGGTAATCCATGGCACTAGCATTAAACATTCAAAAAGGAGACTGATAAAATGAGGAAAATGGTTAAGACAAAACTAAAAGGTGCAGCTGCAAAGGTTAAAGGTTTACATCAAGCATGGGCATTGTTTAAAAATACTATCTTGGACGCCCAGAGCAAAAGTATTCCACCTTAAGAAAGGTGGAAGGAAACACAAATGAATGCCAACATGGTTTAAAAGATGAGGTCAGAGAGACTGTTATAGCCAAAAAAGCATCTTTCAGAAAATGGAAAAAAGAGCCAAATGACTAAAACGAGAAACAACATAAGCACTGACAAGTTAGACGAAAATTAGAAAAGAATCTTGCATGGAAGCAAAAACTCACAATAAAAACCTTTTCAAGTACATTCATAGCAAAAAAACCCTGTGAGAGAATCAGTTGGACCATTAAAGGGGTTAAAAGGGGCGCTAATGGAGGACAAGGCCATAGTGAAGAGACTGTCTTTACTGAAGAACATGTAGGGAAGTTATCCATGCCTGAAATAGTATTTAAAGGTGATGTATGAGTATAATTGGAACAAATCTCAACCAGGAATATGTAATATAGCTATTTGCAAATCACCTGGACCGTATGACATATCATAAGGTCCTGAAAACACTGAAATATGAAATTGCACAGCTATTATTAGTAATCTGTGAATTGTCATTATAATAATCTGTAGTACCTGCAGATTGGAGAATGGCTAGTATAAAGCCAATTTTTAAAGAGAGTTCCAGGGGTGATCTGGGAAACTACAGACTAGTGAGCCTGACATCTGCACCAGGCAACCGTTATAAGGAACAACATTATTGAACATGTAGATAGTCATGGTTTTAATGCAGGGATTCACAAACTTGCCTCCCAGTCAGTGGGGTTTTCAGGATATCCACAATAAATATGCATGAGAGAGATTTGCATGCACTGCCTCCATTGTATGCAAATCTCATGCATATTTTTTATTCTAGGTGTGAATAAACAGATAAAGGTGAGCTGGTTGATATAGTGTATCTTGATTTTCAGAAAGCTTTTGAGAAGGTCCCTCATGGGAGGTTCTTGAGGAAGTTAAAAAATGAGTGTAGGAGGCATTGTACTATTGTGGATTAAGAACTGGTTAAAAGATAGAAAGCAGATAGTAGGGCTAAATGGCCAATTTTCTCAATGGAGAATGGTGAATAGTGGAGTGCCACAGAGATCTGTGCTGAGCCTGTACTATTTTGTATTTAGCTCATGCCTTTCCAGTAGTAGATCAAGATGAGTTACAGTCAGATACTCTAGGTACCCTGCCGCTTTTCATGAATATATTGTATTCATAAATGACCTGGAAATGGGAATAATGAGTGAGGTGATCAAATTTGCAGATGACAGAGAATTATTCAAAATTGTTAAATACAAGATAAAGATAAAAAATTGCAAGAGGACTTTGAGAAATTGGGAGAATGGGCATCCAAATGGCAGATGCAATTTAATGTGGACAGGTACAAAGTTAAGCAATTAGGGAAGAACAACACAAACTATGGTTACATGATACAAGGATCCACATTAGGAATCACCATCCAGGAAAAGGATCTAGGCATCATCATGGATAATACATTCAAACCCCCTGCCCAATGTGCAATTGTAGCCAAGATAGCAAATGGAATCATAAGTAAGGAATTGAGAATAAAGCCAAGGATATTATAATGCTTCTGTATCATTCCATGGTGTGATCACACCTTGAATATTGAGTGCAATTCTGGTCACCATATCTTAAAAATGATGCAGTTGTGGTCAACATTATTGGCATCTTTTCATTTTAGGTATGTTGTGTACAATATCTTGAAAAATAACTGGAAATATTTTAACTCTACAGTATGTCATCATAACAAAAGAAAGATGTCTGTACAATGTAAACAGTAATTTCTGAGAAAAAGAAATATGACTTGGATGGGAATAATGGCAACCTTCACTAATATTTGATTGCACAACTCTTGGCAGTGATGACAGCCTTCAAACGTTTCTAGTAGGCATCTATATGTTTTGTAGATCTGTCTACTGGTAGTTTCTCCCACTCTTCAACTGCAATTTGTTCCAGATCATGAATGTTTCCAGGATTCCTTTTACCAGTGGCAAATTTCAGCTCTTTCCAAAGGTTCTCGATTGGATTGAAATCAGGAATTATTGCTGGCCAATTTAAACAGTCCATTTGTTACTTTTAAATTATTCTTTTATACTTTTGGATGTATGTTTTGGGTCATTGTACTGCTGGAGGACCAATGATCTTCGACCCAGGAACTGGAGGCCTGGAATATATTAAAGGAATCATGAAGTCAGAGACTACCAAGGTATTTTGGAGCAAAATGTGCTTCCTAGTGTCAGAAAGCTAGGTCTGGGTTGAATGTCATTGTTCATCCAGCATTACAATGACCCAAAACATACATCCAAAAGTAAAAAAGAATGGTTAAAAAGGAACAAATGGACTGTTTTAAACTGGCCAGCAATGAGTCCTGATCTCATTCCAGTCGAGAACCTTTGGAAAGAACTGAAATCTGCCATTGATAAAAAGGAATCCTGGAAACATTCATGAGCTGGAACTAATTGTGGTTGAAGTGTGGGAGAAACTACCAGATGTACAAAACTTACAGATTGCTACAAGAAACGTTTGGAGGCTGTCATCACTGCCAATGGTTGTACAACGAAATATTAGTGAAGGGTGCCATTATTCCTGTCTAGGTCATATTTAGTTTTTTTTCTCAGAAATTACTACATCTAAGTTACACTGACATCTTTTCATTGTTGTATAACTTTGAGCATACCATTAAAATATTAGGATGACATACAGTTGAAATATTTCCAATTATTTCTCAAGATAAGTACACAACATACCTAAAATGCAAGGGTGCCAATAATGTTGACCACAACTGTAGCAGAAGACACAAAGAATGCAGCAGAGATAGATTGGGGCAATTGCGACTGAAAAATAAAATGCCCAAAGAACAAAAGGTAGAAAAAAAGTATTTTATTTTGAATTTATGAACTGGAATATGTCAGCTCTGGGAAATGTGCATTGCCGATGTCTCTGAGCTTTGTTCAGTACAAGAGGAAATTTATTTCATAGTTTTATTTTTCTAATGTTGTGGTACATTCAAAGTTTGACTTTTGGGGTTCCCAGTTCAATTATTGTCTTCGTATTTCTAAACTGTGATCCTTTGTTCTGTATTTGGTGACGGTCTGTCTACTTTTCATGTATGACAGAACTGTGCTATTCTGTTTATGTAGTTTCTGTGTAGCAGAACCACTTGTTCTCTTTTCCCAGTAGGAGATGGATTGGTTTAATATTTGTAATACTAGCTTTTGATAAGTAGATTTTGGTGCTGTGTGAGTCTTGGTAGTGCTGTTATGATATGACAGGTTTGCTATGGGTTCTAAATGCACAGGATTTTGTAGTAATGCACCTGGCAGTTGACACTGGAAAAATGCAGAAATTTGGCTGCCTTTCTTTATCCTCACTGTTCATGCAAATAATTTTCAGATACTCATTAAGAGGCATGTTTACTAAAGGTTAATGTGCTTTCACAAATTTGAATGTGTGCTAAGTGCAGCAGCACCCATTTATTGCTATGGGCACAGTGGCACGTAACACCCATTAATGTTTAGTAAACATGCCCCTAAGTTATTGTTAGGACAAAAAAGAAGTTTGTGAAGGACTCCTTTGAAAGCTGCTTAAAATTTTAGACCTATGTTTAGACCAGGTGGTAGTTGGCAGTCAGGGTAAATCCCTAGATCAGACGCTCATTAAGCGGGAACAACATTTGATTTTTCAACTTAATACTTTATATCCAGCAGGATTAAATGGACAGATTGACTAGCAGGCTTGTATGTAACTGGTTAAAAAAAAATTTGTAAAGTGTAGATAAGGTTTAAGTCGTGGCTGAGGGTACGCCTCCTTGAGGGGTTTAAAAATGGAGTAGGTAGCAGGCTTTACGCATGCGCGGCATTTTTCTGGTACGGGTGTTTGTATGTCGGAGTTGCATAAAGAATTAACGTGGGCAGCATCTGAGGTAAGAGTGGTGTAGGTTATGGCTTTTGTGGTAATTATATTTTTTTAAAGTGGTGTGGATGATGGTTCATGATAGTTTTTGTGTTTTATGCAGTGTATTTTATCGGTCCCCTGAAGAAACCAATTTGAAACGTCTGGCTGGTACCGGGACTGTACGTTGGGATCACTAGTGCTCTATGAAGATTTGGACTAGTCCTTTTTGAAGCTGAGTATTCTGTTTTTCGAGATTTCATAATACAAAAGGACTGTGTTTCAATTTATTAGAGCTTGAAGTTTTGAGAAATCATTGATGTAAGACAACACGGTAGCGGCTATAAGGTGTGAACCTAAAGCCAGCAGTGTTATTTTCTACTGAGACCTCGTGAAATGTTTTTTGATCCATCATAGTACTGAATTAGAACGATATTTAGAGTTTTATTGAGTGTGTCTTGTCGTTCAGTGACCAACTTAATTTTTGTGTAAAATTTTAGATGGGCAGCATATATATTTTAAAATAAAATTAATTCAATTTATACAAATGAGGCCCAGTAGATATGCAAATATTTCTGCGAGGTCCCACAATGAGTCTCCGCACATAGCCCCGCAACACCTTTGGGATGCCCCTGACAGGAACACATATACATTCTGACTCTGATCACTTGAAATTTAAAAACTGACTGGGTGTGGAACATTTGTGTCTCATGCAGTTCTAAATGTGGGACAGAGCGTTTTAAACGAATACGGTTACCCCCTCTCTTTCTGTGACAAACATGTTGTTGTTGTTGTTAAGTGCCGTTGAGTCGGAGTCGACTCATGGCGACCCTCTGGATAGCTCTCCTAAATTGTGTTCGGTCTTCAGTCAGGCGGCTCATTGTTGACAGACTGGTACCCGTAGCTGCTGTTATTGTATCGATCCATCTCATTGCTGGCCTTCCTCTTTTGCGTTGACCTTCTATCTTGCCAAGCATAATGTCTTTCTCTAATGATCTCTCTCTTCGCATGATGTGTCCAAAGTATGAAAGTCGAAGTCTTGTCATCTGAACTTCTAAAGAAACATGACAGACGTTTTATTGCAGGGATCCATTCACAGTCAACCAGTGTCTTAAGGACTAATGAACTGAGAGCTTTCACACAAAGAGGTTAACTATTGTCTGTACAGGTAGGGAGTGAGGTCTATATGACTGATTATGAAATATGTTTTACTACAATTGATAAAAAAGTAAAACTTCCCAGGGCCCATCAATTTTAGAAAAAAGCACCCAGGAAGAAATAGAAATCGCATAAGCAACAAATTCATGCACTTATTCTGCCTAGTCACTAGGTGACACTCTTACTGCATACTAAGGAAACAGCTGTAACATAACCCAGCACCATGGAACACAACATGCAACATTACACTTAACTTTTTTCCTTCATTAATGAGCCACTTAAAATCTTAATTTGTCATTGGTGTGCTTCATGTTTTTTATTCCTCCTACATCTTCCCTGTTTTATTTTAAAAAAAAGGTCACCCTAAGAGCAAACGGCAGGCTACTGCTACCGAAGGGGTTGATGTATTATTTTCCTCATTGACACAGTAGACCTGATTCATTAAGGCCTTTTTCCCCCATTTGTCTGTGGAAAAAGAAAGCTTTTGAAATCAGGCCCAATATGAGGAAAACCCTTCAGTACATTGGGCTCACAGTTTAATGCAGCATTAGCTTCTGGCTATAAAGAAAAAGAAATATATTAAATTGTTTTTATGCACTATGCAGAGAAAAGGGTGTTCTGCTAGGACG
This sequence comes from Ichthyophis bannanicus, assembly GCA_033557465.1. NCBI lineage: Eukaryota > Metazoa > Chordata > Amphibia > Gymnophiona > Ichthyophiidae > Ichthyophis > Ichthyophis bannanicus. The sequence goes on from CM066032.1 coordinate 449,320,364, forward strand.
GCGTAAAAGTGAAAAAGGGAGCGTCTTGTTTTCTTTGTGGCTTGCTCCCTCCTGCACTTCTGAATCAAGAATCGCTGGACACAGAAAGCAATTATAAGAATTCTAAGATTAGAAATCCTATTGAAAATGAAAACACTTACAGTATGTCTAGCAGGCTGCAGTGACAGAATTCATAAGCAACTGGGTCGGTCTCACAAGCTGCTAATATAGTGATAACGAGAACAAAAAATTCTAACAGAAATTCAGGCACCCATCTAACTGAGTCTGTCCGCCAAGGTACGATAATAGGATTAATAATTAAATAGGTCTGTTGACAGTCTCATCCAATAATAACTAAAACTAGAAGTCCTAGCAGAAACAGCAGTTTCATTCAGCATATGTCAACAGCATCTGCAGGAAGAAGATTGCATCCCTACTGCCTGCCAAGACTGAAGTCTAGTCATGTGCATTCATTTTTGTCCGAATGGGAAAATCCACAAAAATTATGCTTGTTGGTTCGTTCTGGCATCAACTGACCAAGTGCACACGCTGGGAAAATTTTCATGAACTGCCATTGGTGCATTTAGTTTTCATCAAGCATATGTGCACGCTGACATACAGGAGCCAATCTGGGAGGGGAGAGGAGACTAAGGAACAGTCACCAACAGCCTGTATAAGGTACTTGAACCAATCCTGCTTTAAATGCTTGACAGACAGCCTACCTCTGTCTGACTTCTGCAAATCGCATGGCTGATGAGGTCATAAAAGGGCTGCAACACAGAAAGGGATATCTTGGCTCCTCATCATTCACAGCTAGTACCAGACTTTGTGGAAAAGCTAATATTTCTAACAAGAAACCTTCCCTTGCTTGGTTTCCCCTCTTTATCCCTAGCTATCATAGGGTGACAGATTGCCCAAACATCCACCATCCTCCATTACTATAATTGTCAGCTGTTCGTCTTCTGCCACTACTATTAGCCTTTTTTATAGGTGCTTCCAGCCTATCTTGCTGCTGCGTTGATCTTCCACAGCTCTTCTGGGCTTGAGGCAACCCCACTCCCATAGTGCATCTGATTCTTCTTGATATAGGCATGAAAGTGTCTTCTACCCTCGAGGGATTTTTCTCTGTACTTAGGGTTCTTATGGTGGGACCAAAGTCTTCAGTGCCAGGACTGTAATTTGCAGGTACACAGCTTTGTTGAACTTACCCCACTCCTGTGGCTCCTGCCACCTCTTTGTTGTATTGGCTCTTCTCTGCTGTTTTTTTTAAATCATATATTTATTGTAACTGCACACCACCACAATACAATCAGGTCTGGGGCACCATGGGTCCACTTACACAGCATCCCGACCATTAATATAGCGGGATATGGTGACCAAGTAGTAAAATTTTTAAGTATTAACCAACAAACTACATGCAGCCAATATATTCAGTGCAGCCATGAGTCAAGTAAGGGGGAGGCTCCTACTACAGTGAAGCATCTCTCCCACCAAATCCCACCCACCACTCTCGTGTCCCTTGCAGTCTGTCCATACTCTCCCCACTCACTTGCCCACACACACTCCCCCCCCCCCCCCAGTGGGGCCCCGATCAAGCACCTTCCTCATTTAAAGTGTCAGCAACTCATTACGTGCTCGAGGTGCCAAGGTCAGGATATACACCTCTCAGAGGGCAAGAAAGGCTGCCTTACATTTCTCATAGCCTTGCACCGCCAATTGCTCTAGGAGCATGAGCCTGTGAAAACAGCTGCGCCACTTCGAGTATGAAGGAGCAATATTATCCCTCCATTGGCAAAGAATAGGCTGTTTCCCCATCAAGCACGCCTTCCATATCAGCATCCGGGAATACCTACCCCTAAGTATGTGTGAATTCAAGAAGTCAAAAACCATGAGTTCTGTAGTCTGATCCACCCTCTCCCCAGTGTAGTCAAATATCCCTGCATCTGGTACCAATACCTCTGAGACACCACATGTGGCACAAGTTAGCTCCGGGGCAAGCACATAAGGGGCACCCACCCCCCTCTGCAATACCACTCCACACAGTCCACATTGGAGAAAACTGGGCTCTACACACTGCTTGATATTGAATCTCTCTCAGCTGGGCCCCCATCACTAACCCTGGAATGCGGACAATGGTTCCCAACACCATGCCCAGGGTGATAACCACCCACAATGACACTGTTCATTGGGATTCCAAAAGAGAATAATCCCCATCATTTTACAACAATATTATAAGATAGACAAAGCACAGCGAACCTCAAACTCAAAAAATTGCACCCCTGACCTAACACACCAGACGTCAAGGACTCCCTTGGCAGAGATTGCACAAAGTGGCAAAGCTGGTAAAACACAAAGATGTGTTGTCCCGCCAGACCAAATTCCTCTGTTCTCTCAAAAGGGTTGCGCAACCCCAGAGCTGTCTACCACTGGCCAAAGCAGATGCAAACCCTTCTCTTCCCAAACTCAAAAGGAGTGGGAATCCCTCTCCGGTAGGAACCGATTGTTACTCCATAGCAGTAAAAAACCTGACCCCATAAGGAAAGCCGGCCACCTTGAGCATATGTATTGCCACACCTCCCAGATGGAGCAGATAAGCAAACTACAGTGAAGGTGAGGTGGGAGCACTGAGCTCTCCATATGCAGCACCCCCAACAAAATACACGGGGCAACAAAATCCTCCTCAAAGGCCTGGGGCGTGAACACCGATTTAAAGTCAAACCAATCCTGCAGTGCCGTGGTTGACAAGCCCGTGCATACTGTTGACTGTTAGGGAGTTCCAGCTCGCCCTGTCACCCCCCCCTGGAGGTGCACCATGGCCATGCGCACTAGCTGCCCCTGCCAGATGAAACGGCAAAGTTCCTTCTCTAGAGATGCAATGTCCCTCTTAAGGAGCCGAATTGGAAGAATTTGGAGCATATATAGCAGCTTTGGGAAAAGGGCCATATGGTATGCCGTGATCCTTCCCAACATGGTAAGGGGCAGGAGAGCTCAGTCACGCATCTTCGTTTTGAGGTATGTCAATAATTTTGTGTAATTTAGGTGGTAAATCTGACTGGGGTCTCTGGGCAGCTGCATTTCCAAGTAACTGAACGCCTGATCTGCCCACCTTAGGGGGAAATCCTTCCCCCTCTTTGGTTGTACCTGCCCCAATACATCCAGAGCCTCTGAATTATCCACATTTAACTTAAATCTTGCCAGCCCACTAAAAATCAGAAATTTTGCCAGCAGCACTGGTAGATGCCTAAGGGTCGGCAATGTGTACCAAAAGGTTATCAGCGAAGGCTGAGACCTTAAACTCTGAATTCCCAACATGGACACCCAAGATCTCCTGGCTCGCAGAAAGCCTATGCAAAAATGGGTCCAGGGAGAGAACAAATAAAAGGGGCAAGAGGGAGCAACCTTGCAGTGACCCCTGGCATAAATCAAATGCAACTGACAACATTCCGTTCACCAGCACTGCTGCAGTTGGCCCAGAATACAAAAGCTGCATCATAAGGATAAAAGTCCATATCGCGGCAGCACTTCAAATAGGTAGTTCCAACCAACCCTGTCAAATGCTTTCTTAGCATTGAAACTAACCAGCAATGAAGGCTGCCCCCTTTCATGCACCCATTCCAATGATGCCACAATCTTATGCAGATTACTCATCACATAGTGGCCCCGACAAAGCCAGCTTGAGATTCATTGAACAACCCAAGTAACATCAGGATTGTTCCATGGTGTTAGCGATCTGCTAAGATCTTAGCCAACAGTTTGAGATCAAAGTTGATTAAAGAAATGAGCCTGTAGGACTCGGCACGCAATGGGTCTTTCCCCAGCTTAAGAAGTAGAGTGATATCACCCTATTGTTCCCCCCGGCAAACTGACCCTGTTCCATCCTCCAGTAGTACATCTCCACCAGCTGGACTTGTAACAATTTATAGAACTCAGCATTAAAGCCGTCCAGGCCTAGAATCATACAACATTGTGCCAACTGGATCCCCTTCTGCACCTCTTCTGCCGAAATGGGGGCCCCAACATAGCCACTTCCTGATCAGTCAGTCATGGAAGGTGAATCGTGTGGAGGTACTCCGCTATCCGTGTCAGTGAAACCCAGTCTCCCATATACAGAGTCCGACAGAATTCACGAAACAGTCTAGCAATGACAGCAAAGTCTCAATGCAGTACCCTTTGTCCATCCCATAGTACTACTACTGCCTGCAAACAAGTCACACCCTTCAAACACTGGACCAACAGCTTCCCATTCTGGTCCCCATATTTGTACAGCTGAAATTTGTAATACATTAACGATTTCTTGGCCCTCTGATGTAACACCTGGTTCAGGGCTGCCTGCATTTCTAACAGCTGAGCACAGGCCTCGGGGGTAGAACAAGTGAGATGCCGCCACTCCAGTACCACCTGGCATTCCAAATGCATCACATGCACATTCAGTATCCTCCTCCTTTGAGCAGCGTAAGCTATGATGTCCCCCTGCAGCACCACTTTAGCGGTTTTCCAGAAAAATTCAGGGGCCTCTCGGTGCTGTGCATTATGGAGCAGAAAATCCTTCACCACTCTCTAATATAAGAGGCAAATTGCTCATCCCTATATAACTCCAGTGGGGACCACCACAGCCAGGACCCCGGTGTTGCGCCCCCACCCCCAAGCAAAGTCCACCCAAATCATGGCATGATCTGAAATTTTGCTCAGCTCGAGAACCACATCATCCACCAATGCAAACAGGGCTTCCGAAACCAAGAGGTAGTCAATACATGAACTGGTCCCATGCACACTGTCAGACGGCTGCCTGGGTGAGAATCTTCACAGTCTTGGCAAGTGTATATATCTATATGATTTGCAAGGGATTGTGGGCAATGCAGTTCATTCACACCAGACACAGCTGCTCACAATAATTAGTTGTGCTTTTGGGTAAAGCCAATAAGATATTTATTTATGGGGTTATTTCTCCCAACACAGATATGCTTGGTAGCACATAAATCAGGTTACTTGCTTTCAGTGTTAAACTTGGAAAAACAAAATAAGGAAAACAACATTTGAACTTGTCAGGCAAGCAAAGCAAAAGAAATAAGACCTGGTTGGTACAAACTGGTCTTTTCTATAGGCTTTAGCTAATATTCTCTTAGCAATATCAAACAACAAACCAAAAGCCACAAAGAAAGGAAAAAACTGTTCTTCTCAGGTTAACTTCTTGTATCTTCCCACATAGATTCAGAAGTGATTCTCTCAGAGCCCACAAGCAATTAGGTAAGACTCAATTGCTAGCAGTTATCCAGCTGAAACCCCTTAGCTGGCTTGCTTTCTACTGCGTGGCTAGAAATCCTACACAGGAGCTTTTCTGAGTAGATTAAAGAACAAGTTTGTATTTCTTTGTGATGGTTGCTGTACTTTATAACAGAAAATCACCAAAGGAGTTTAGACAGAGAGCAGTCCATGTAAACAGATTCTTCATCTGCTATCACCCCCTCTTCTTCAACAAGCATGGGTTCAATATCATGGATTGGCACAGATGAATCTCCCAATGGAGCACTTTCAGGAGAATACTTGTTTCCCTGCTGTCTTTCAAGGTTATAGCTAGGGCATAGATCAGTGTTCATACCTGAGCTTCCATTGCTGTTAGAGTTCCTCACTATATAGCCTGGCCAGTATGTAGTCTAGTTCTTATGTCCAGCCTTCCAATCCAGATCCCTGGACACTGGATCTCTCTTCACATACCTTATTTATTTTATTTATTTATTTATTTATCTATTTTCTTCTATACCGCCCCTTCCAGCGATCAAGGGCAGTTTACATGAAACATCTTAACAATTGTACACAGTTGTATACATTTACATTGAACAATCGGATTCAACTATTTACATTGAACGGTCAGGTTCAACTATTTACATTGAACAATAAACTTCAACTTTATGAGATATTAATAATACAAACAACCATTAAATTATTTACATTGGATATTTACAGTGGTTGAGTGTTGTGTGTAGGGCATATGTAGTTAGGTATTGGAATTTATTTCCTTTTATGTCGTAAGTCGGGAGTGTGTGTGGGGGTGGCAGTCAGGGAATAAGAGTTATTTAGTTTTGAGTATGGGGGTTTTGTGCGTGTAAGTCCATGGTTGTTATGGAGGTGTTTTGGGGGAATATGGGATTTCAAAGTGTTCAGTAAATAGGTACGTTTTTAGTTCTTTCCTGAACTGAGAGAGGTCTTTTATGGTGCGAAGGTCTATTGGGAGGTCGTTCCAGAGCGTAGGGGCAGTGAATGTGAATGCTCTAGAGCTAGTGGTTTTCTTTGTCTTCCTGAAAGCTTTTGGTGTGATAAGGGAATGGGCTGCGTTTTGTCTGTGTGATCTAGTTTCGGTTGGTGAATGCAGTAGTGTGGATAGGTGTGAGGGGGCTATGTCTTTTATGAGTTTAAAGGTTGTTAGGATAATTTTGTATCTGATTCGGCTGTTTATTGGGAGCCAGTGTAGTTCTAGCTGTATTGGGGTTACGTGGTCCGATAGACGGGCTTTAGCTATTACTTTTGCACAAATGTTTTGAGCTCTTTGGAGGAGGTATGTGTTTTTTTGAGGGAGGCCTATTAATAGACTATTGCAGTAGTCGAAGTGGGGGGTGATTAGTGTATTTACTACAGATCTAAAATCTTGTGTTTCGAGGAGTGGCCTTAGGTGCTGAATAGTTTTAAGTTTATAGTAGATGGTTTTTACGGTTTGTTTTATGTGTGGTAGCATGGTAAGTGTGTGATCTATTATTACACCTAAATATTTTACCTCTTTTCTAACAGGTATGGATGTTTTGTTGATTGTGATTGTTTCTGGGAAGGTGTTCTCAGTGGTTGATGACCTTGTTACGAACATTGCTTCCGTTTTTTTGAGGTTGATGCTGAGGTAGTTAGATTCTAACCAGGAGGAGGTCTCAGTCATGCATTCTGATAGTGTGTCATATGAAGGGTTTTTAGTGGTTATGGGGATAGCGAGCATGATGTCATCAGCATATATGAAGTGGTTAATCTTGTGTTTTTTAAATATGTTTGTTATAGGTTGTAGGTACAGGTTAAATAAGAGGGCGGAGAGGGCTGATCCTTGGGGTATTCCTTGGCCTTGGGGGAATGATTCTGACGCCTCTTGGTTAATTTGGACGCGTATTAGTCTGTTTGAGATGTAGGACTTGAACCATTCAAGGACAGTCCCGCCTATTCCTAAGCTTTGTAGTCTGTTGATCAGTGTGGGGTGGTTAATGTTGTCGAAGGCGGCAGAAATATCTATGAAAAGAAGTAGGAAGCCTTGGTTGTTGTCATCTGTACCTCTGATGAGGAAATCCATTAGGGTGATTAATAGAGTTTCTACTCCATGGAAGGGGCGGAATCCAAATTGGTGTGAGTCAAGTTGTTTATGTTCATCAATGTGTTCTTGTAACTGTATTTGAATTGTTTTTTCTATTATTTTAGCTATAAATGGGATGCTGGCTATGGGTCTGTATGAGTTTGGGTCTTTTGGGTCAAGCTTATTGTTCTTTATTATTGGTCTAAGTGTTGTGAGTTTTAAGGCATCAGGCATTATGCCTTGTGAAAGGGATTGGTTCACTATGTGTTGTAAATTTTCCGCCAGTTCATCCTTTGCACATTTAATCCATGATACAGGGCAGGGGTCGAGTGGGGAGGTTGTTGTGTTGATCATTGTTATGATTCTAAGGAGTTGTTTTTGATCTATTATGTGGAAGTTTGTCCATTCGTTTATGAGTTTAGTGCTTGTAAATATTGGTGTCAGAGTAGTGGTTTTGCTTTTTAGTTTCGCTGCAAAATGTGTTGCTAGTGTTTGTACACTTAATGCTGGTTGTTTAGGCTCAGTGTTATTAGTTTTAGTTAGTGTTTTTACTATCGCAAATAGTTCTCTCGGGCGGTTGATGGCTGAGTTTAGTACTTTAGAGTGGTAGTCTCTTCTGGCACGGGTCTTAGGGTCCCTTCCACGTGCAGCCGTCTCCCTCACAGGTACCGTCTGTAGATTCCTAGCTCTGCAGCACCATTCCTCTGGCTTTCCCCAGTCCAATGGTGTATGCTGGCCCTTGGAATGCCTCCCAGTATACGTACTGCTCTGGACTCTTCTAGACCTCTCAAAGGCTTTTCTCCTCTTTCTTCCAAAGGGTTTCTTTCCCTCTCTGTCCGTCCGGTTTGGCTTCTGCTTCTGATGATCCTTCTGATGATGAAGATGATCAAGCTCAAGCTGCTCATGAAGATGATGATGATCCTGAGGATAATTCTCTGTAGAATAAACTCTACCTTTATTCTGCTTAGATGAGTGCTCCTCCCTAATACAGCGCAGCTGTGCTGAATCAGGCCCTGCCCTTTGAGATGAGTGCTTAGGGATTACCTCATAGCCCTCCTGATTGAACACACGTTTCCCCACTTCAGCTTCTCTAATGGCTGCTGGAAACCTAGTGCATTCTGGGACTGGTAGTCTTTTATGGGAAAATTCTGTTTTCTTATTTCTACCAGAACTGACAGGTTGCTTGTTCAGAGTCACTTCACCTTTCCTATAGCTCCTTCCTGAGCTATGATAAGCTTCCTTATCACATACCCCCCTGCTTAAGTTATTACGGACTGGTTTAACTGGTGAAACTTCTTTCTTACAGTCCGTAATACCTACGAGAGTGTTATCTTTTTGAAGCTCACTTACTTCCTGACTGGCTTCAGGGTCATTATTATTTACAGGCCTCTCCTTCCAAGACTTAAGTACATTAATATGGTAGGTCTGCCTACGCCCTCTTGCATTTTCTACCATATAAGATACTGGGCTCACTTGTTTAACAACCTTCCATGGCCCTTTCCACTGTACTTCAAATTTTGGGGCAGTTCCTGCTACTTGAACCAAAACCTTTTCACCAATGCTTAATTGGCAGCTTTTGGCCTTCCTATCATACCACCCTTTCTGGCTCACTTGACTGTCCTGCAGGTTCCTCTCAGCAAACTGCGAGGTCCTTTTCAAACTTGCTCTCAGGTCACGTAGAAACTGTGGCACTTCCTGATTTCCGGGTTCAGGATCAATCCATTGTTCCCTCAATATATCTGTGATTCTTATGTAGAAGCTATTTTCGCAACAAATTGAACTCTAGGCTAATGAGGTCTCAGATGCCATAGGTTGCCACTGTTTCAAGAAACTGCAGTGGACTAATACCTAAAAATACATCAATGACCTCTTTCTTCAACTTTTAGCCATGTAAGTCCTCTTCTAAGACAGCATTCATGACGTGAATTTTTTTCTTTTTTTCTTATTTTTCTCGAAGACCCATTTGAATAAACATACTGTTTGGTAATAAATAATCAATAGTAAACCAGTGCTTAGCTTTACGATGGACTTCCCGACGCTAATTCAAGCGCTCCGAGATGCGTTTCTCCTATTGGTTTCTTCAGGGGAATACATTCACATCGTCACTATAAAGAAAAATAAGTTCTTCAGTTACATGCTTCAAAAATTCACATGTTTAAAAGTCATTTTATTACCATGTTCACCAATCCTCCTACCTATTTATTGCACCAGCTTGGTTCAACGGAGCTTTGGTTATGATGTGCTCCACTAACAAAAACGCCGCGCATGCGGACTAATAAAATAGTCTTTCTTAATTGATAGCTCATGAATGGATATAATCCCTTAAGGGGAAACGTAGGCTGCAAATCGTTATGTATCAAATACATAATTCCCATTCAATTCTGGAATTAAGCCCCTGAGGTGTTAGCGTACCCAAAGTGTGAATCCATCGTTGTTCTCGAAATAGCAACGTATGATCTATAGATTTTCCCTGAGTTGGAAAAAGAACTTGTTCTATGACGAAACATCTTAAATCAGAAAAAACATGTTGAAAATTCAAACAGTGATCTACGATCGGGGCTTCTCTTCTTTGGCATCGTAACTTACTTCGATGTTCATTAATTCTTACTTGCAGGGAACGAATGGTTTTCCCAACATAGAGGAGATCGCACGGACAGCGGAGAGCATAGATAACCTGTATAGATTTGCAATTTGTACTACTTCGTAGTCGATACCGAGTATTTTGATGACAAAAGTCCTGCAGTTCTAAAGTAATTGAACAAATATTGCATGTTCCACAGCGTGTGTGGCCTGCAGTTATTGAAGGCATAGAAACGGAAAGAGGACGTAGAACTGCTGGGCTGAGCAGCTCTTTAAAATTTTTCTGTCTCTGCCAAACACACCGCACTGAATAATCTGCTAATTCAGGGATACCTTGTAAGACATTTGCATGTCGTTTTATGCTTCGTTGTAAAGAATAACTGAATGGTGAAAATACTGTAATGAAATTAACTTGTGACCGTGAAGTAACACTTGTTGTAGATGAAGGGTTAATAAGTAAATCCCGATTGAGATATTTTGCTCTCTTATAAGCTTGTTGTATCACTTGAGGAGGGTATCCTCTTTGCAAAAAATGATCACGTAAAGTGGAGGACTGTCTCTTAAACTCGCATACATTAGTACAGTTTCTGCGGTATCGAATAAATTGAGAGACCGGTAAACTGTTCTTAAGCCGCAAAGGATGGGCACTTTCATAATGCAGGAGAGTATTGCGATCAGTCAGCTTGCGATATGTAGAAGTATTCCATCCAATTGGAGTTTTTTTCACTACCACATCCAAAAAGGTGATATGTTCCATATGGTGATTTAAAGAAAATTTGATTTGATCTTCCCGTGTATTTAACCATTGAAAAAATTCTAATAAAGCTTCGGTTGATCCTTGCCAGATGACAAACACGTCATCTACATATCTTCGCCATACTTTTAAAGATTCAGAATATGGGGAGGTTGTAATCCAATCATTTTCAAAGCCTGCCATGTATAAGTTGGCTATGGAGGGGGCACATGTTGCCCCCATTGCCACTCCAGATATTTGATGGTAGATCACGCTATCGTAAATAAAATGATTCTGAAAAAGTGTTAGCCTAGTAACCGCTGCTAGGAACGCCAAAAAAAAGAAAAAAAGAAAAAAAGAAAAAAATTCACGTCATGAATGCTGTCTTAGAAGAGGACTTACATGGCTAAAAGTTGAAGAAAGAGGTCATTGATGTATTTTTAGGTATTAGTCCACTGCAGTTTCTTGAAACAGTGGCAACCTATGGTATCTGAGACCTCATTAGCCTAGAGTTCAATTTGTTGCGAAAATAGCTTCTACATAAGAATCACAGATATTGTTATTTTATACATTTTGACACTGTGATAGATAACCACACCAACAATTGTTAATTACAACCCTCAATATATCTAACAAACCCCGTGGAGCCCTACCATACATCAATTCATATGGAGTTACACCTAGGGACACCTGAATTCTTTCCCTGCAGGCATATAAGGCAAAGGGCAATAACATATCCCATTCTTTTACCTCTCCTGCTAACCCCCTTCTCAACATTTGTTTGAGAGTTTGGTTGAATCTCTCCACCAAACCGTTTGATTGTGGATGGTAGGCTGAGGTTTTCACGTGATGAATGCCAAAGGCATCCCAGACCTGGGCCAAATATTTGGATACAAAATTGGACCCTCGGTCAGTCAACACCTCTCTTGGGAATCCCACTTCACAAAACAATTTTACTAGCTCTAAAGCTATTGTTTTTGCAGAAACATTCCTCAATGGTATGGCCCAGGGAAACCTTGTTGCCTGATCTACCATAACTAGGATGTATTGGAAACCTCGGGGCGTTTTGACTAATGGGCCTACAATATCCATGGCAATGCGACCAATTGGGTCTGTGATAATTGGCATGGGAATCAATGGCACCACCGGTGGGTGAGCCGCTGTAACTCGCTGACACGCTGGACATGCAGCACAAAACTGGGCAGTTTCTTTGAAAATACCTGGCCAGTAAAAACGCATAAGTATTTGATCCAGCATTCCTTGCATCCCTTTATGACCTCCAACTGGATGATCATGTGCTAATCTAAGTACTAGCCCTTTGAAAGTTGTGGGTACCACCAATTGTTTACGTATGGTCCCATTTCTGGGGTCCTGACTCTCTCTCTATAATATTTCATTATCTAGTCTGAATCTGGGCAATTCCTCCCTGACCTCCGGAGCATACTTAAAAGCTCGGGTGAGAGCTTGATCAGCTCGCTGCTCTTGTGGAAAGTTAGGAAACTTTGCCACTAACTCAGCTGGCACCCAGGGTAAACTTTGACCAGCTAACATCTCAGCCCTACCCTGTGCTCTGCAAAGTCTCTCACGCCGCTTTTGTGCTTTCAACTTTCTTACTTTACCAGATGATGGGGTTATTAAATCATCATGAGAGGGTAAATCTCCTAATAACTCTGCCTGCTCCCCCTCCTCCTTCCGCTGGCTCTCTACCCTAGCCTGCGAGCGGGTGGATACAAGGCCCCTCTTATTACCTATAGTTTGGCCTTCTGGAAGCTTAACCATCTTTTTAGCTAGGGACTGAGGACTTCCAAAGAAAGGCCCGGGAGCTATTTCCATTAAACCTTCTCCCTCCTTCTTTCCTAGTCCTTCCACTAGACCCTGCTTAAATCTTGGCCAGTCCTTTCCTAGAACCAAATCAAAGGGTAGCCTAGGCACCACTGCTAACAGGACTTCCTCTTGTTCCCCCTGGCACTTAACCTTTAGCCTATAGGTGGGATATGATGTTGCAGCACCATGAATGCATCTGATGTGAACTTGGCTTTCAGGGGTTCTAGGCACAAATCCTTCTTGGGCCTCTATTCTCTTCCAAAGCCTTTTTGACATCATACTCTGGTCTGCCAGGCCGCTGGTTTGCTTCCAATAAAGTTGAATTAAAAAAGGGGGGAGTGGGGATCCTGATTAATGAGCACCTACAATACACGGAGGGGGAAATCCTCCGGGACAGAGAGGGGCATTTCCTGCTCCTTAAGATTAGGATTCGGGGTAAGTTTTTCACCCTCGTGAATGTTTATGACCCAAATACTGCCCAGGGCAAGTTTTATGAAAGTTTAACTGCCACGGTGGAAAAGTTTGCAGAGGGGGAAGTGATTATGGGGGGAGATTTTAATTTGACTGTTAACCCCCAGCTGGATAACTCCGAGGGGGGAGGGGGGAGTAATGCAAACGATAGGAGACGGCTCACGATAATGAGTAGGTCCCTGGGTATTAGAGACACTTGGCGAGAACTGCGGGGCCGCAAACGGGCATATACATTCTTCTCTCCTGCACACACCTCCTTTTCGAGGATAGATATGATCTGGGTCTCTGACACTCTGCTGGCTGAGGTGACTGATTGTGAAATTGGGGAGAGGACGTGGACAGACCACGCGCCAGTTTGGATAGATGTAAGGGTGGGACCGGAGCGGAAGGTGCAGCGTAACTGGCTGTTAAACGAAGCCCTCCTGGAAAATCCGGAGATACGACAAAAAATTGCGGCTGCCATAACAACATATTTGGATTTAAATGACATAGAGGGCTGTAGGGTTGCGACTCTCTGGGAGTGCTTGAAAGTGGTTGTGAGGGGGGAGTTGATCTCTCTCGGAACGCATGTGAAACGGTCTACAGAGGAGAAGAAAATCTCCCTGAGACAGCGAATCCGGGAAGGGGAAGGGTGCCAACAAAGGGGGGAGATCGATGACCAGGGGCTACAGGACATACGGGAAGCAAAGCGGGAATTGGGGGAAATAGAACTGGGGGAGATTAAGTTTGCCCAGGATCAATTGAAGCAAACCTTCATTGAGTTTGGTAACAAACCCTCCCGGTGGCTAGCGTACCAGTTGAAAAAGCACCAGAAGAGGAATCTTATAACTAAAATTCGCGATGCAGGGGGGAGGGAAATAAGGTCTGGGGAACAGATCAGGGAGCAATTTGTACAGTTCTATCAGCAGTTATATAAGGCGGAGGAGTCTGGGTCGCAAGCAGAGCGCGGTCAGTATTTACAAATGCAGTTGCCAAAACTATCTTCAACTGATGCTGACTTGTTAGCAAGGCCTATTACAGCGGCCGAAGTAGCAGCAGTGATTCGCTCATTACCGGCGCATAAAGCTCCAGGACTAGATGGATATCCTAATAAATTTTATAAGACCTTCCGAGAGGAATTGAGTGGCATTCTGGCCCGACTGTACAACTCCTTTAGGGAGGGGGGGGGCTACCGGATACCCTCCGAACTGCGGGGGTTACTCTGCTGCCAAAGGAGGGGAAGGACCCTACTCTTTGTAGCTCCTATAGACCTATCTCGCTGCTGGGTTCTGATTTTAAAATTTTCACCAAAATTTTAGCTAACAGATTGTTACCCTTCATGCCTCGCTTAGTGCATGAGAATCAGGGGGGATTTGTGCCCGGTAGGCAAACCACTGATAACATCCGAAAGGTGTTGAATACGATCTGGAAGGGGAAGGCTGCGGGAACGCAATTGGTCTTATTGACCATCGATGCAGAGAAAGCATTTGACCGGGTATCTTGGCCTTACCTGCTGCAGGTGTTAGATTTAATGGGTCTGGGTGGGGGATATCTCAACTGGGTGAAGGCTATTTACTCCAACCCGTTAGTGCGGATTCGTGTGAATGGGGCTTATTCTGCCACATTTGAATTGGAGAGGGGGCCACGCCAGGGATGTCCGCTCTCACCCCTGCTCTTTGTGCTTTCCATGGAACCTCTGGCACAGTTGGTGAGAGAGTGTCCCGCCGTGAAGGGGGTTACAGGGAGGTCCTGGGAAAGTAAAATCTCATTATTCGCAGATGATTTGCTCTTTCTGGTGACAGAACCCCTGAGATCCGTGGAGGTGCTCTATAGGATCTTGGTGGAATTTGGCAAGTTTTCGGGTTTTAAGATTAATGCTGCGAAGTCGGAGATTTTGAATATTTCAGCTGACCCTCATACCCAACAACTGCTGCAGCAGCGGTTCCCATTTAAATGAGCTAAAAAGCGGGTGAAATATTTGGGGATATATTTAATGGCCAATGAGAGGGACTTAGGAAGGATGAATTTTGGGCTGATGGACCAAAAAATGCGGAGGGAATTGGAATTCTGGGAATGTAAAAAACTTTCTTGGTTGGGGCGGATTTCAGCCATTAAGATGGTGATCTTACCCCAGTGGTTATACTTATTTCGGACGCTGCCGGTGGGGATGCCTAGAACGTATATGGGGAAGCTTCAGCGGACCATTATGAGGTTTATTGGGGGAGGGAAGAATAATCGCGTTGCGTGGTCTTTGCTTACTAAGAGTAGGCGGAATGGGGGAATGGCCATTCCTGACATGAACCGATATATGGAAGCAGCACAACTGAGTGCAATAGTGGACTGGGGGGCGGAGTATGGCAAGGAGTGGGTGCGAATGGAGGCGGAGGATTTAAGGGTGGAGAAATTATCAGATTGGATATGGTGGCCTCGAGGGAGGCCCTTGGGGGTGCGTGAATGCAACCCCTATGTCCAGAGAACGCTACATCTCTGGCATCGATGGCGATGTAAGTGGTTGGGTACAGGGGAGGTGTCTCGCTTGATACCTATCATTGATAACCAGGATTTCCCACCTGCGGTGGGGCGTAGTGTGTTTATGAGCTGGGCACAGAAGGGGCTAACGCACGTTGGGCAGCTACTGGAGGGTACAGAGATTAAGGCATTTTCGACCTTAAGGCAACACTTTGGCTTAGAAGCTAATGATCGTTTCCCCTACCAGCAGATATGTTATTACCTGAAACATAAGATTTTACCCGGGCTCCAAAGAGACCCTATGGAGATTGAGACATTGTTTTTGATGGGGCATACGAAGAAGCTTGTGACAAAATTTTACAATATGATGGAAGGGGAAAGGGGCCATAACCCGTTCCAACAAGCCTGGGAGCAGACCTGGGGATACCAGGGGATGAGGAGGAGTGGGCCTGCCTTTTCCAGACTAGGTATAAAGGAATGTTACCAGCCAGCTTTATAGAAATAATTACAAAGTATTGTATAGATGGCACTTCACACCCGAGAAACTCCATGGTATGTTTGTAGGGCATACTGATAGGTGCTGGCGGGAATGTGGGGAAAAGAGGACCTTCATGCATGTCTGGTGGGCTTGTAAAACTATCCAGGAGAGGTGGGGAGAAGTGTTTGGTTTGTTGAGTGCTATATTGGGGAAACTGGTCGAACCAAACCCTTCTGTGGCCTTGTTGGGGAGTAGACCGGCGAATCTTACCCAGGTGGAAAGTTTCTTTGTTAATATGGGGTGTGTGACATATAGAGTGTTGGTGGCACGGCGGTGGCGGCAGGTGCACCCACCCACGTTGCGGGAATGTATAGCCTCCCTCGACTCTAATTATTTGCTTAGTAAGGCAACTGCCATTAAAAACAATGGCTCCAAAAAGTTTTTCAAAATCTGGGAAAAATATTTGTGCTGGAGAAGTACTAATTTGTGAGGAATATTGACTGCTTGTAACAGTAGCAGGATGGAGGGGGGGGAGGGGGGCTGGTTTAATCATGGCTGTATAGTTGATGTGTTTGAATTTCTGCTTTGTATCGTGTGAAATAGTTTAATAAACATTTAAATTAAAAAAAAAAAAAAAAAAGAACAGCGGACACTGGGGTGTTGAGCAATTGCCTACTCTTTCTCCGGTCTGCTGCACCCAACATTTTCTTTGGTGAAACTTATCTTTAACTTTGTCTGCCATCTGAATGATCTTGGTTTTGGGATTATTCTACAGTGATCGTTTCTCTGTGTGGGGGTATTCGTTTGTTCTTCTTGACTTTTCTATAGACAGTTTTTTTTTATTGTCACTTATCGGTTCAAACATTCCTTGTATTTCTCCAGGATCATCTTCTGCTCATCCATCTGTCTCCTCAGGTCATAATTCACTTTTAATAAATAATAATCTATCCTTCCCTCCAGGTCAGAGTTTGCTGTTTTCTAGAGCAGATATTTTTTTCCTTCATGAGGTCAGACTGTGTTCCTGTGCTGGACAGACACTTGCTTTAGGAAGCGACAGGAATGCTCTATATTTGCTGATGCAGTAGAGGTTGAGTTGCCTTGCTGGCTTAGTAATGGTAATGGATTAGATAAGGAAAGTTGCAGTGGGGCTCTTGCAGTCAATGACACACTTCTGCCGGGACTGGGTCTGGCACCACTTCCCCCCAGCAAACTCAAAACAGTCACTTAGTTTATGACCCTGAAGGGTGCTTTTTACTTGGCTACTCTCATATGGTTCCGCTTTTTTCTTCCTGTTTTTCTGCCCATTCTGCTTTTTCTCAGGTGTTTCCAATTTGTCCCTCAAAGATCCAATGCTGCAGAAACTCTGGTTAGATGAGTCACTATTCAATTGACCCTTGGCAATACCTATTCCAATAAGCCTCCAGTAGAGGAGTAGCCTAGTGGTTAGGACAACAGCCTGGCCTTGGAAAATAAGGGTTCAAATCCCACTGTTGCTCTTCAAATACAAATGTTGATTAAAAGTCTACTGGGGACAGGAAAATGCCTGATATTGTTACTTGCCTTGAACTACTGAGCAAAATAAAACAGCTCCTGCTGTTGTGGGTCTGGGCTGCACAACTCTTATATCAAATCAGCTGCTTTCCAGCTGTAGTGTGGCAGTCCCTGGGCCTTGCTGTCCAGTCTGCTGTAGGTGGGAACAGCAGCAGGATTACCACAGGTGGCTCCTACCACTCGGAAGCCTGGCACAAGCTGTGTGACCTTCCTGCTTCCCCATCCTCTGCCTCATGCCCCCCCCACACACACACCCCTGGCTCGAGGAAGGAGAGGGGTGTCTGCCTCAGAGCATAGGGCCTGCAGGAAGCAGCAGCAGTGGTCATCACTGAAGAGGGAAGAGGAAGGAGGCAGGAATGCTAAAACAAACAGGACTGGAGCTGATGGATTAAAAAACATTCTCTCCAGCTTTTGCAGCATTTTTGCTGATAGCAGTGGGCACAGGCAATACTGATGACTGCGATCGTGGCCTTTTTCTTCTGCAGCACACAGCTGCAGCTTTTTTGCCCCTTAACAATGACACCCCCTGCCATGCTTACCTGGGGATGAATTGGACAAATTAATGAATGTTTCAGTTTCCAAAGACTAACCAAACAGGTATATTTCGGCAAACAAAAATGAACCTGAAAATCTTTGGAACATACATGCCTACTGAAGATACTATGGTGAACTGGATCAAAAATTGGTTGACTGACAGACGCCAGAAGATGATGGTAAACTGAACTCACTCGAATCAAAGGAAGGTGATTAGTGGCATGCCCCAGGGATCGGTCCTGGGTTCGGTACTGTTCAATGTATTTATGAGTGATATTGCCGAATGGAAGTCTGTCTTTTTGCAGATGACACGAAAATTTACATCAGAGTGGATTCCTCTGAGGGAGTGGATAAGGAAAAATCTACAAAAGCTGGAAGAATGGTCTAATGCTTGGCAGTTAAGATTTAATGTGAAGAAGTGCAGTGCCATGCACTTGGGCTGCAGAAATCTGAGAGAATTGTATGCGACAGAGGGCGAGAGATTGATGTGCACGGTGTCATGGCATAAGGCAAATAGTGCCTATGGAAACAAAAGAAAATGTGCAGAGCAGTTTTAAAATAGGCAGCTCAAAGCACATGGCTAGGGGTTGCTATAGGCAACCAACAAAAACACTAGCACCGGGTGTAGGTAAACGCCCCAGCAAAGCATTACCTCATAGCTCATTAGAGGATCAGGAACAGCTGCAGAGACTTGAGCTTATGAGAAACTCAAAGAGTGACGCACTTAAAAATGAGTCAGTCTTGAGAAAGAGCAGAACACACGGGAAAGGAAAGAGCAGAACACACGGGAGAGCTAACAGGAACGCTAACCAGGACACATACCTGAGAACTTCAGACGGGGAGTCCAGCAGCATCTCAGAGGAGTTTGCCCAAGAGGGAATACCTGAGGTTAGTGCCAGAGAGTTGGGCTGCACTGAACCAGAGTCTGGTCGTTGGGGACACAGAGGGATTCCTACCGGCAAACGGAGAGAAGCTGTGAGAGGGAACTTCCATGAGAGCAGGTACCTGGGGAATAGAAGCTCTGGTCCAAAGGAGATTTCCAGGCTCAAAGAAACACGTCCTGTAAGGGGAAGTGAAAAGCTTTCAAGGGAGAAAGGCTATTTTCAGCTTCCCAGCTACAAAGGTTCCGGCAGAGGCCAGCCTGAAGAAAGGCCAATTCCCTGGAGTAGAGGGGCACTTGAAAAGCAGGATTTTACATACGCTTGTCCTGAAGTGTATGGCCCTCTAGAGGGAGAGTCTACACTGCATGGTAACTTTCCATTCCACTTTACTAGTGAGAAAGAGAGAAGCCCTTGCCAGAGAGAGGAGGGATTTTTGAATAGTGGTGTAAGTTCCAATCCCACAGAAGAGAATTGCAGGGAAGCTCATGAGGCCATGGACTGTGATTACTGTGTGGAAAACTCAGAGGATTTCCAGATGGATTGTACACTTGTATTTGCGGATAATGTGACCTCTTTCTGCTGAAGCGTGCAGAAGGGAAATCTGTTTAAAGGAACAGATTTCAATCCACAGCTGTTGTAAGGTACAAGGCTTGTTTTGCACTTTTTGTTTTGCCTTAAGCTGAAAAGAAGCATTCTTGTGTAATTTTTGTAGTTCCATTTTGTGTTATGACAGAAGCATGGTTTATTTTCCTTTGTGATTCCTGACTGCAGAAGTTCTCCCGGGAAGGGAAATAAAATACCTCTTTTTCAGCCTAGCTACTCGTCCACGACTACACTCTTTTTATTGAATAGCTAGTGGGACTTCAACTCCCAGGGGGCACTACTTGTCCCTGCTACCTAAGAAGAGGCCTCACTGAAACCCCCAGGTCCTTTGCCTTTGGGGGGTATGTAGGTGGGTGACAATGGACCAGGAGAAGAACCTCGGAGTGATTGTTTCTGAGGATCTCAAGGTGGCAAAATAGTGTGACAAGGCAGTGGACAAAGCCAGAAGGATGCTGGGTTGCATACAGAGAGGAATTACCAGAAGAAAGGTGGAGGCACTAATGCCATTGTACAAATCTCTGGTGAGGCCTCACTTGGAATATTATGTTTAGTTTTGTAGACCATATCTCACAAAAGATATAAAAAGACTGAAAACGGTTCAGATGAAGGCAACCAAAATGATTTGGTGCCTGCGCCAGAAATATGAGAAGAGACTTGATGACCTAAATATGTATACTCTAGAGGAGAGGAGGGACAGGGGAGCTATGATACAGACTTTTAAATACTTAAGGTATATTAATGAGCAAACAAGTCTTTTTCAAAGTCGGGGAAGCTGCAAAACTAGAGGGCATTTATTTATTTATTTATTGAAGGGTTTTTTTATACTACCTTCTTTGATAAACAAAGCGGTTTACAGAGTAACATCAACATTACATTATAATATGAGAACTAATTACATTGAGCATAATAATAATATTAGTTACATTGAACATTATAACAGTAACATTATACTAACTGGTGGAAGGTATGAGTCTATTTACATGTCAACCTATATGTACATATATAAATATATATACACATACATACGTAAACACATATATACATATGTCTATACATACCTAGTGAGGTACTCGATTATATACATAGTGTGACCCACCAGCCGGTCCAGAGGCTGAGAGGTGCTTGGACAGCTTAATGGGCAATGATATTATTGGCAGTAAGTCCCCGGGAAGGCAGTAGCTAAGCCTTCTGGCTCCCGTAGTTTACCTTAACCCAATAATTGTAGTTGCAGTCGAGTGTAAGGATAAACATAGGTTTTATTCCCCGTCTGGGATGGATTCAAAAGGTATGGAACAAAAGGTTAAACAGACCATACGTCTGACATGAAATAAAGGAAAGTACTGTAACCAAAAATAAGCTTTCTTCAGCATTCAAAATAACAGCAAAAGTAATGGAAACAGTTTCTTCAACTCACGTGAAACTTCACAGCTGTTTCTCTTAATTAACACTTCTTGCTGCTTCAGCACACAGAATGGATCCAATTTGATACAGGCTATCTGCAATCCCAGCCTGTATCTTGTAGGATCTCTTCAGAGAAACCTAGTTATATCTCCTCCTCATCTGTTCGTCTGTCATTCTGCATAGCTCCTCATATGAGCATGTAAAGCCTTCCTCTATACTCGTGGTTTGTGGGAAGTTACCATATTGTTTGTACTTCTCTCTCTTCCCCTGAGTTTTGCACAGCTCCTCATATGAGCATGTAAAGCCTTCCTCTATACTCGTGGTTTGTGGGAAGTTACCATATTGTTTGTACTTCTCTCTCTTCCCCTGAGTTTTGCACAGCTCCTCATATGAGCTTAGGTTGTCAAGGTGTTCTAAGTCCCACCTCTTAGGGAGAATACGTCTCACTCCCCTCTGGGAGCTTCCTGCTGTTTGTAACGTGAATAACCCCGTTCTGGTTTCCTTCTCTCACACCGTCTATCTATCTTAGGGGACTGTGCCTCAAGGTAAGAATTCTTCCTTTCTGGTTCTTTAGAGTTAAACTGTTTAGCTGTGCACTTAGCTGTAGGATTGCCCTTCTTTATTGCCTTATTGCAATACTCCTCAGGGTATTGATAGGATTTGCCTTGCTGTTTCCCACAGCCTCTTTGCAAATCACTCACCTCTGCCTCTGTGGAGTTTTCCCTTGGCACTGTCCTCACAGCTTTCTCTTGTGCTCTCTGCTGAATTCTTTCACCTCTGCCCTCGGAACTTCCAGCTGGGATATTTGCTGAGCTTTCACTTAAGCTCTGGTCTGAGCATTCCACTGTGCTCTCCTTGATTCTCCCACCTGTGCTTTCTGGGCTTTCAACTGAGCCTCCTGAGCTCTCTGGCTTCTCTCTGCTTTTCAGGCTTTCCAAGCCTCCGCGGCTATCAGCCTTCTCTGAGCTTTCTGAGATCTCCAAGACTTCCATGACCTCCTTAACCTCCAAGCTCTCCTGGACTTCCAACCTTTCTGAGCTCTCAGACACCACCTCTGAGCTCTTGGGCAATCTTTCCAACTTCTCAGATAAGCTCTCCAACTCCTCGGATACTCTCTCGGACAACCTCTCAGACAAGCTCCCAGACAACCTCGAACTAGAACTCCTCCCAGATAAGCTGTCTGTTAGTGACTGAGTCCCTACTATATCCTGCTCAGTGTTAGCTTGGGCTCCGCCCCCTTGCAGCTGCTCCCCATTTTCTAATGAGCTCTGAGCTCCGTCTCTGCTTGGGCGTTCCCTAACATCATGTGCATCTGTTTTCTCTGGTTGCTCTTGGCAACCCTTTCCCTTTTGTGAAGCTAAGGTGTCATTTTGCTCACTTTCATTTACCTTTATGGGCTCTGCCAGTGTCACCCCGTGACAGATCCCCCCCCCCTTAAAATATTACGGGCTGCTGGGATTATACCCGGACAGCACGTAATCAATTCCTGGGTTCTGTCTCGCTGCTCTACATAAGCCCAACTGACCGATGCCAGTCTCTCTTTCCATGGCTTGAGAACGTTCAGGTGGTACACCTGCTGACGTCCCCTCTCATTTTGCACTTTATATGTTACGGGACCTACTCTCCCCACTACTGTGCACGGTCCCTTCCAATGGGCCTCGAATTTGGGTCCCGGGTCCGCTACTTGCACAAGGACTTTATCCCCTATGTTCAGGTGCCTGTCCTTTGTGCGCCTGTCATAGTATTTTTTCTGTTTTTCTTTACTAACCTGCAAATTTTCCCTTGAGGCTCTTGCCGTTTTCTCAAGGCGTTCCCTCAAGTTTTTCAGGAATTGCGGTACCCCAACTTCCCGTGAATCTGGCTCCACCCACTGCTCATGGAGAATATCTAAAATTCCCCTAGGGGCCCTGCCAAACATCAGCTCATATGGGGACGCTTTTAAGGATGTTTGCACGCGCTCTCTACAGGCGTAAAGTGTAAAGGGGAGTAGGGTATCCCATTCCCCCATCTCTCCTCTTTTTAAACCTCTCCTTAATAGTTGTTTCAAAGACTGATTCATCCTCTCAACAAGGCCATTTGTTTGAGGATGGTACGCTGCAGTCTTTATATGCCTTATTCCAAAAGCTTCCCATACTGCTGCCAAATGCTTTGATAAGAAGTTGCTCCCCTGGTCAGTTAATACCTCTCTGGGAAAACCCACTTCGCAGAAGAGTTTTACCAGCTCTTGGGCTATTATTCTGGCCTATGTAGTCCTTAAGGGAATGGCCCAAGGGAACCTAGTCGCGTGGTCTACTACCACCAACAGGTATTGGAACCCTCTGGGAGTACGGATCAGGGGTCCTACGATATCCATACCTATGCGTTCCATAGGTGCTGCTATTGTGGGGGTGGATATCAGCGGTACAGCTTTCGGTCTCGAAGCCGTGACCCTCTGACACGTTGGACAAGCCTCACAGTATTGCCTTGTCTCTTTAAAAATCCCTGGCCAATAAAATCGAACCAATACTTGGTCCAGGGTGCCTTGGACTCCTTTATGGCTACCTAAGGGATGGTCGTGGGCCAACTTTAACACTGTGGCCTTAAATGTGGTTGGTACAACCAATTGCTTTCTGATAGCACCAGAGTATGGGTCCATGCTTTCTCTATACAAGATATCCCTCTCTAGGAAAAATCTGGGTAGCGTAGGCCTAATTTATTTTGCCCACTCAAAAGCTCTCTTAAGAGCCGGGTCGGCCCGCTGCTCTGCCGGAAATGAGGGGAACTTATTTACCACCTCTGCAGGTACCCAAGGTAACTCTGCACCAGCCTCTAATTCGGCCCTCCCCCGGGTCCTTTGACGCCTCTCTTGGCATTTCTTTGCTTTCGCCTTTCTGCCCTGCTTAGCTGGTTCCTGTACTAGCTCATCATCTATGGGCAGAATACCTAACACACCTTCATCTACACCCTCTTCTTGGGGTTCTTCCTCCCCCTCAGACTTCCTAGGGTCCCCACAAACTATCCTCCCCTCACCTGAGGTTCCTGCCTGGGATCGGGTAGCTACCAGGCCTGTCCGGGTACTTAATCCTACCTCTAGACCCTGGAGAAAGGGTGGCCAGTCCCTGCCTAAAATGATATCTCTAGGCAGGCTAGGGATTATGGCTACCTGCACTGTGTGTTCCTCACCTATTGCCTGTATGGATACGGTTTGTGAAGGATAATGAGAAAATGCCCCATGTATGCACCTTAGGCGGACCTGGCCACCTGCTTGCCTCGGGGCTGACCGACGTTGCCTTTAAATGTCTTCCCAGAGCTTAGAGGTAATCATGCTCTGGTCAGCGCCCGAGTCAAGCAGCGCCAGCGTCCTTACTCCCTCTACCTGGATGGGAATTAGGAAGCCGTCCTGCGTTGGCTTCTCTCGCCCTGCCATAAGGATCATTCTTTCCATGCAGTCCTTCTGGTAGTGGCCTGTTCGCCCGCATGCATAGCATCTCCCTTTACACATAGAAAACATATCATCATTATTAGCATGCTTAGCCATATTAAACTTTTTGTTTTTCACATAATTCTCATTTTTCTGCACTGCCATTCCTGCTACCTTTCTGGGCCCTATTTCTGAGGCGCTCACTACCTGTGCTTCAAAGTAGCGCTCAGCCAAATTAGCAGCCTCATCTGTGTTCTGGCAGTTTTGCAGGGTAAGGTATTTCTTTACTTCACTTGGGACAGCCTGGAGGAACTGCTCTAAAACAATTACATCCAGCAGTGACTCCATTGTCCTCTGTTCTGGAGTTAACCACTTATAGGCTAAACTCTTAAGCCTTTGCTGTAGGGCTTTCGGGGTTTCTTGCTCCCTCATCTTGGACTCTCTAAATAGTCTGCGATAGTGCATAGTGGACAACCCTAACCGATCCTTGACTGCCTTTTTTATCTCCTCATAACTGGTAGCAAGGATGGCAGGCATGGCCTTATATGCCGAGAGCGCTTCCCCCGTGAGAGAAACTGCAAATCGTGTGGCCCACTGCTCAGGTGGCCACTTTAATGCCCCCCCTATCCTCTCGAAGGCATCAATAAAGTCATCTACATTGTCTCTTGGACTTAATTGTCCTAAAGAAAACGCCTGACTTGCAGCCAGTCCTACCCCACCAATGTAAGGGTTTTCAGTCCCAGGTCCTGGTGACTTTTCAATAAACGCCTGCATGGTTTCCAGGAGTGGTTTCTGCTGCTCCATGATCAGCTTGGCAGTTTGTTCCTGCATATGTCTGGACAACTCCAACTGTTTGTCCCATTGATGTTGCATCCAACGCATCACGTCTTGGACTTCCATCTTCTGGTCAGGATCCTGTAAAAGGAAAGAAAAAGAAACACCACCAAGTGCGGTATTTTTTTTCTATAAAAGCTTTTCCCTCTTTCCCACACCACAGGAGTGCCCCCTTTCTTGCCCTGGTGTCCTTCTACGCCCGTGCCCCAGGTACCCTTTACCTTAGGTTTGCGTAGATTCAGGCTTTGGCAAGAGAGGTGCTTGGTCCACTTCCGGTCTGTCCTGGGTGCTTGCTTCCTTACAGGTCTGTTTATCCAGCAGTACTCTTTCCTTTTCAAAAGTGTCCTTTTTTTTCCACACAAAAAAAATCCTCAAGACGTAGCCACTTTCATGTGACCCACCAGCCGGTCCAGAGGCTGAGAGGTGCTTGGACAGCTTAATGGGCAATGATATTATTGGCAGTAAGTCCCCGGGAAGGCAGTAGCTAAGCCTTCTGGCTCCCGTAGTTTACCTTAACCCAATAATTGTAGTTGCAGTCGAGTGTAAGGATAAACATAGGTTTTATTCCCCGTCCGGGGTGGATTCAAAAGGTATGGAACAAAAGGTTAAACAGACCATACGTCTGACATGAAATAAAGGAAAGTACTGTAACCAAAAATAAGCTTTCTTCAGCATTCAAAATAACAGCAAAAGTAATGGAAACAGTTTCTTCAACTCACGTGAAACTTCACAGCTGTTTCTCTTAATTAACACTTCTTGCTGCTTCAGCACACAGAATGGATCCAATTTGATACAGGCTATCTGCAATCCCAGCCTGTATCTTGTAGGATCTCTTCAGAGAAACCTAGTTATATCTCCTCCTCATCTGTTCGTCTGTCATTCTGCATAGCTCCTCATATGAGCATGTAAAGCCTTCCTCTATACTCGTGGTTTGTGGGAAGTTACCATATTGTTTGTACTTCTCTCTCTTCCCCTGAGTTTTGCACAGCTCCTCATATGAGCATGTAAAGCCTTCCTCTATACTCGTGGTTTGTGGGAAGTTACCATATTGTTTGTACTTCTCTCTCTTCCCCTGAGTTTTGCACAGCTCCTCATATGAGCTTAGGTTGTCAAGGTGTTCTAAGTCCCACCTCTTAGGGAGAATACGTCTCACTCCCCTCTGGGAGCTTCCTGCTGTTTGTAACGTGAATAACCCCGTTCTGGTTTCCTTCTCTCACACCGTCTATCTATCTTAGGGGACTGTGCCTCAAGGTAAGAATTCTTCCTTTCTGGTTCTTTAGAGTTAAACTGTTTAGCTGTGCACTTAGCTGTAGGATTGCCCTTCTTTATTGCCTTATTGCAATACTCCTCAGGGTATTGATAGGATTTGCCTTGCTGTTTCCCACAGCCTCTTTGCAAATCACTCACCTCTGCCTCTGTGGAGTTTTCCCTTGGCACTGTCCTCACAGCTTTCTCTTGTGCTCTCTGCTGAATTCTTTCACCTCTGCCCTCGGAACTTCCAGCTGGGATATTTGCTGAGCTTTCACTTAAGCTCTGGTCTGAGCATTCCACTGTGCTCTCCTTGATTCTCCCACCTGTGCTTTCTGGGCTTTCAACTGAGCCTCCTGAGCTCTCTGGCTTCTCTCTGCTTTTCAGGCTTTCCAAGCCTCCGCGGCTATCAGCCTTCTCTGAGCTTTCTGAGATCTCCAAGACTTCCATGACCTCCTTAACCTCCAAGCTCTCCTGGACTTCCAACCTTTCTGAGCTCTCAGACACCACCTCTGAGCTCTTGGGCAATCTTTCCAACTTCTCAGATAAGCTCTCCAACTCCTCGGATACTCTCTCGGACAACCTCTCAGACAAGCTCCCAGACAACCTCGAACTAGAACTCCTCCCAGATAAGCTGTCTGTTAGTGACTGAGTCCCTACTATATCCTGCTCAGTGTTAGCTTGGGCTCCGCCCCCTTGCAGCTGCTCCCCATTTTCTAATGAGCTCTGAGCTCCGTCTCTGCTTGGGCGTTCCCTAACATCATGTGCATCTGTTTTCTCTGGTTGCTCTTGGCAACCCTTTCCCTTTTGTGAAGCTAAGGTGTCATTTTGCTCACTTTCATTTACCTTTATGGGCTCTGCCAGTGTCACCCCGTGACAGATCCCCCCCCCCCCCTTAAAATATTACGGGCTGCTGGGATTATACCCGGACAGCACGTAATCAATTCCTGGGTTCTGTCTCGCTGCTCTACATAAGCCCAACTGACCGATGCCAGTCTCTCTTTCCATGGCTTGAGAACGTTCAGGTGGTACACCTGCTGACGTCCCCTCTCATTTTGCACTTTATATGTTACGGGACCTACTCTCCCCACTACTGTGCACGGTCCCTTCCAATGGGCCTCGAATTTGGGTCCCGGGTCCGCTACTTGCACAAGGACTTTATCCCCTATGTTCAGGTGCCTGTCCTTTGTGCGCCTGTCATAGTATTTTTTCTGTTTTTCTTTACTAACCTGCAAATTTTCCCTTGAGGCTCTTGCCGTTTTCTCAAGGCGTTCCCTCAAGTTTTTCAGGAATTGCGGTACCCCAACTTCCCGTGAATCTGGCTCCACCCACTGCTCATGGAGAATATCTAAAATTCCCCTAGGGGCCCTGCCAAACATCAGCTCATATGGGGATGCTTTTAAGGATGTTTGCACGCGCTCTCTACAGGCGTAAAGTGTAAAGGGGAGTAGGGTATCCCATTCCCCCATCTCTCCTCTTTTTAAACCTCTCCTTAATAGTTGTTTCAAAGACTGATTCATCCTCTCAACAAGGCCATTTGTTTGAGGATGGTACGCTGCAGTCTTTATATGCCTTATTCCAAAAGCTTCCCATACTGCTGCCAAATGCTTTGATAAGAAGTTGCTCCCCTGGTCAGTTAATACCTCTCTGGGAAAACCCACTTCGCAGAAGAGTTTTACCAGCTCTTGGGCTATTATTCTGGCCTATGTAGTCCTTAAGGGAATGGCCCAAGGGAACCTAGTCGCGTGGTCTACTACCACCAACAGGTATTGGAACCCTCTGGGAGTACGGATCAGGGGTCCTACGATATCCATACCTATGCGTTCCATAGGTGCTGCTATTGTGGGGGTGGATATCAGCGGTACAGCTTTCGGTCTCGAAGCCGTGACCCTCTGACACGTTGGACAAGCCTCACAGTATTGCCTTGTCTCTTTAAAAATCCCTGGCCAATAAAATCGAACCAATACTTGGTCCAGGGTGCCTTGGACTCCTTTATGGCTACCTAAGGGATGGTCGTGGGCCAACTTTAACACTGTGGCCTTAAATGTGGTTGGTACAACCAATTGCTTTCTGATAGCACCAGAGTATGGGTCCATGCTTTCTCTATACAAGATATCCCTCTCTAGGAAAAATCTGGGTAGCGTAGGCCTAATTTATTTTGCCCACTCAAAAGCTCTCTTAAGAGCCGGGTCGGCCCGCTGCTCTGCCGGAAATGAGGGGAACTTATTTACCACCTCTGCAGGTACCCAAGGTAACTCTGCACCAGCCTCTAATTCGGCCCTCCCCCGGGTCCTTTGACGCCTCTCTTGGCATTTCTTTGCTTTCGCCTTTCTGCCCTGCTTAGCTGGTTCCTGTACTAGCTCATCATCTATGGGCAGAATACCTAACACACCTTCATCTACACCCTCTTCTTGGGGTTCTTCCTCCCCCTCAGACTTCCTAGGGTCCCCACAAACTATCCTCCCCTCACCTGAGGTTCCTGCCTGGGATCGGGTAGCTACCAGGCCTGTCCGGGTACTTAATCCTACCTCTAGACCCTGGAGAAAGGGTGGCCAGTCCCTGCCTAAAATGATATCTCTAGGCAGGCTAGGGATTATGGCTACCTGCACTGTGTGTTCCTCACCTATTGCCTGTATGGATACGGTTTGTGAAGGATAATGAGAAAATGCCCCATGTATGCACCTTAGGCGGACCTGGCCACCTGCTTGCCTCGGGGCTGACCGACGTTGCCTTTAAATGTCTTCCCAGAGCTTAGAGGTAATCATGCTCTGGTCAGCGCCCGAGTCAAGCAGCGCCAGCGTCCTTACTCCCTCTACCTGGATGGGAATTAGGAAGCCGTCCTGCGTTGGCTTCTCTCGCCCTGCCATAAGGATCATTCTTTCCATGCAGTCCTTCTGGTAGTGGCCTGTTCGCCCGCATGCATAGCATCTCCCTTTACACATAGAAAACATATCATCATTATTAGCATGCTTAGCCATATTAAACTTTTTGTTTTTCACATAATTCTCATTTTTCTGCACTGCCATTCCTGCTACCTTTCTGGGCCCTATTTCTGAGGCGCTCACTACCTGTGCTTCAAAGTAGCGCTCAGCCAAATTAGCAGCCTCATCTGTGTTCTGGCAGTTTTGCAGGGTAAGGTATTTCTTTACTTCACTTGGGACAGCCTGGAGGAACTGCTCTAAAACAATTACATCCAGCAGTGACTCCATTGTCCTCTGTTCTGGAGTTAACCACTTATAGGCTAAACTCTTAAGCCTTTGCTGTAGGGCTTTCGGGGTTTCTTGCTCCCTCATCTTGGACTCTCTAAATAGTCTGCGATAGTGCATAGTGGACAACCCTAACCGATCCTTGACTGCCTTTTTTATCTCCTCATAACTGGTAGCAAGGATGGCAGGCATGGCCTTATATGCCGAGAGCGCTTCCCCCGTGAGAG
Source organism: Ichthyophis bannanicus (assembly GCA_033557465.1). Classification (NCBI taxonomy): domain Eukaryota; kingdom Metazoa; phylum Chordata; class Amphibia; order Gymnophiona; family Ichthyophiidae; genus Ichthyophis; species Ichthyophis bannanicus. The sequence continues at coordinate 449,350,080 of CM066032.1, forward strand.
AAACTGCAAATCGTGTGGCCCACTGCTCAGGTGGCCACTTTAATGCCCCCCCTATCCTCTCGAAGGCATCAATAAAGTCATCTACATTGTCTCTTGGACTTAATTGTCCTAAAGAAAACGCCTGACTTGCAGCCAGTCCTACCCCACCAATGTAAGGGTTTTCAGTCCCAGGTCCTGGTGACTTTTCAATAAACGCCTGCATGGTTTCCAGGAGTGGTTTCTGCTGCTCCATGATCAGCTTGGCAGTTTGTTCCTGCATATGTCTGGACAACTCCAACTGTTTGTCCCATTGATGTTGCATCCAACGCATCACGTCTTGGACTTCCATCTTCTGGTCAGGATCCTGTAAAAGGAAAGAAAAAGAAACACCACCAAGTGCGGTATTTTTTTTCTATAAAAGCTTTTCCCTCTTTCCCACACCACAGGAGTGCCCCCTTTCTTGCCCTGGTGTCCTTCTACGCCCGTGCCCCAGGTACCCTTTACCTTAGGTTTGCGTAGATTCAGGCTTTGGCAAGAGAGGTGCTTGGTCCACTTCCGGTCTGTCCTGGGTGCTTGCTTCCTTACAGGTCTGTTTATCCAGCAGTACTCTTTCCTTTTCAAAAGTGTCCTTTTTTTTCCACACAAAAAAAATCCTCAAGACGTAGCCACTTTCATGTGACCCACCAGCCGGTCCAGAGGCTGAGAGGTGCTTGGACAGCTTAATGGGCAATGATATTATTGGCAGTAAGTCCCCGGGAAGGCAGTAGCTAAGCCTTCTGGCTCCCGTAGTTTACCTTAACCCAATAATTGTAGTTGCAGTCGAGTGTAAGGATAAACATAGGTTTTATTCCCCGTCCGGGGTGGATTCAAAAGGTATGGAACAAAAGGTTAAACAGACCATACGTCTGACATGAAATAAAGGAAAGTACTGTAACCAAAAATAAGCTTTCTTCAGCATTCAAAATAACAGCAAAAGTAATGGAAACAGTTTCTTCAACTCACGTGAAACTTCACAGCTGTTTCTCTTAATTAACACTTCTTGCTGCTTCAGCATACAGAATGGATCCAATTTGATACAGGCTATCTGCAATCCCAGCCTGTATCTTGTAGGATCTCTTCAGAGAAACCTAGTTATATCTCCTCCTCATCTGTTCGTCTGTCATTCTGCATAGCTCCTCATATGAGCATGTAAAGCCTTCCTCTATACTCGTGGTTTGTGGGAAGTTACCATATTGTTTGTACTTCTCTCTCTTCCCCTGAGTTTTGCACAGCTCCTCATATGAGCATGTAAAGCCTTCCTCTATACTCGTGGTTTGTGGGAAGTTACCATATTGTTTGTACTTCTCTCTCTTCCCCTGAGTTTTGCACAGCTCCTCATATGAGCATGTAAAGCCTTCCTCTATACTCGTGGTTTGTGGGAAGTTACCATATTGTTTGTACTTCTCTCTCTTCCCCTGAGTTTTGCACAGCTCCTCATATGAGCTTAGGTTGTCAAGGTGTTCTAAGTCCCACCTCTTAGGGAGAATACGTCTCACTTCCCCTCTGGGAGCTTCCTGCTGTTTGTAACGTGGATAACCCCGTTCTGGTTTCCTTCTCTCACACCGTCTATCTATCTTAGGGGACTGTGCCTCAAGGTAAGAATTCTTCCTTTCTGGTTCTTTAGAGTTAAACTGTTTAGCTGTGCACTTAGCTGTAGGATTGCCCTTCTTTATTGCCTTATTGCAATACTCCTCAGGGTATTGATAGGATTTGCCTTGCTGTTTCCCACAGCCTCTTTGCAAATCACTCACCTCTGCCTCTGTGGAGTTTTCCCTTGGCACTGTCCTCACAGCTTCCTCTTGTGCTCTCTGCTGAATTCTTTCACCTCTGCCCTCGGAACTTCCAGCTGGGATATTTGCTGAGCTTTCACTTAAGCTCTGGTCTGAGCATTCCACTGTGCTCTCCTTGATTCTCCCACCTGTGCTTTCTGGGCTTTCAACTGAGCCTCCTGAGCTCTCTGGCTTCTCTCTGCTTTTCAGGCTTTCCAAGCCTCCGCGGCTATCAGCCTTCTCTGAGCTTTCTGAGATCTCCAAGACTTCCACGACCTCCTTAACCTCCAAGCTCTCCTGGACTTCCAACCTTTCTGAGCTCTCAGACACCACCTCTGAGCTCTTGGGCAATCTTTCCAACTTCTCAGATAAGCTCTCCAACTCCTCGGATACTCTCTCGGACAACCTCTCAGACAAGCTCCCAGACAACCTCGAACTAGAACTCCTCCCAGATAAGCTGTCTGTTAGTGACTGAGTCCCTACTATATCCTGCTCAGTGTTAGCTTGGGCTCCGCCCCCTTGCAGCTGCTCCCCATTTTCTAATGAGCTCTGAGCTCCGTCTCTGCTTGGGCGTTCCCTAACACCATGTGCATCTGTTTTCTCTGGTTGCTCTTGGCAACCCTTTCCCTTTTGTGAAGCTAAGGTGTCATTTTGCTCACTTTCATTTACCTTTATGGGCTCTGCCAGCGTCACCCCGTGACAATAGCCACCTATATACATAGCAAAGTTATATACTTATCAACTTATTTACAAAGTAAAAATGTAATAAGTGGTTCATCTGATATAATTTATGGTGCATAATTGAGAGTGTTTATTAAAGATCCAGTTATTGATTTGAGAGGGGGTGCTATGTTGGGGAGATGGACTCATGTTCTTTCGGAGTGCCAAAATGTTCTATAAAGAGGTGTGTTTTTAGGTCCTTTGGTAATATTGCCAAATCTGTGGTGGCTCTTAGCTTATCAGCCAGCATGTTCCATAAAGAAGGGGCAGTGTATGAAAAGGCTCTGTTACTGGTGGCATGGTTCGTTTTGCGATATTCTGAAGCTGCAAAGGGGTAAACTAAAAGGTAACATCAGGAAATACTTTTTCACTGAAAGGATGGTGGATGCATGGAATGCCCTCCCAATGGAAGTGTTGGGGGCAAATACAGTAACAGAATTCAAAATGGCATGAGACGGACACAGTGGATCACTTTATAGAAACAGGATAAAATCAAAATAACCTTAACTGTCTCTGCTATCTCAACAAATAGGGTTGACCTGTATGGCACAGTGGGTATACCCCTAAACAAAGGCATGGGGAGCGGTGACCTGCAAGGACCGGTAGGTGCACCTGCTCTTGCCACCTTGCTGGACAGACTAGATAAACCATGATGGTCTTTATCTGCCATCATATACTATGTTACTATGGAATCATGTGTTTGATGTTGTGGAGTGGTAGAGAGGTTGCCTAAGGATTTTTATGATATTTGGCAATGAGTTGAAGGGCTTTTGGTTCCATGATGGTGGTGGTGGTATGTTGTTGGTATGGGGGGGGGAAGTTACTTTATCAGGAGTTCAGTGTGAAGGAGGGGAGAATCACTGGGTCTATAAGCAAAAATGTGCTATATTTGTGCCTAGAATTGGACATTTAAATATTAGCCATCTAGAATTGGAATTTGGTTGTAGGTTCCTAAATTCTTTCCCTTAACCTAGCTCCGCCTACTCATTTTTTTGTATTACATATGCAGTAATTACTCAACAGGATCTCACTTTGTACTCAAAAATTTCTTCATACAGCTAATAAGTTATACTATTATACACAAACTGCAGGATAAGATGGATGATGTCTTTTTACTGTTATTCTATAAGTTGTCATAATAAACTACAAGAAAGATGGTCATATCCAGCTCTGATGAATTGGGGGGAAAGCATGCAGATCATGGCTCATGGAATTCTTCCCAATCACTCTGCATGTGAAGCCCTCATGAAACAAGTGGAGCTCAGAGAAGAGGTGGCAAGGCTGAGAAGCATCCATGACAGTGAGAAATACATTGATGAGATGATTCTTGAGGCATCCAAGCTCTCTGATAGAGGTGAAGATGATATGCCACAGTTGAACACGCATCATCAAAGCCTGCCTAATTGACAATCCAACTCCTCCAGCCCTTGAACTGAAGAACCAGTATGCAGCCCTGGAAATGTAGGAAGTGAAAATATCTCAGGAACAGGAAGAACCAGAGCTCAAGCACTCCAAAGTTGCAGAATCAGTGACTACAAGGAAGCAAAGGATAGTGGTAGTTGGTGACTCTCCTCTGAGGGATACTGAGGTGCCCATCTGCTGACCAGATTTGATGTCCACAGAGGTGTGCTGTCTGCCAAGTGCCAAAATCTGAGACATTACAGAGAGTTTGCCAAAACTCATCAAGCCTACTGAAAATTAACCGATCATGCTCATCCATGTTGGCACAAATGATATTGCTAGATATCCCTCTGAACATTTTAAGCGTGACTTCATCACTCTGGGAAAGAGGGTAAAGCAGAGAGGTACGCAGGTGGTATTCTCTTCAATACTCCCTGTTGAGGGTAAAGGCTGAAGCGGAGAAGTTCGCATCCTGGAGATGAATGCATGGCTGCATGGTTGGTGTCATTGACTGCATTTGGTTTCCTCGACCATGGGATGGTTTTCCAAGGGCTGCTGAGCAGAGATGGTGTCCACCTATCCGAGAAGGGTCAAAATGTCTTCTGAAGCAGACTGGCTAACTTACTAATGAGGGCTTTAATCTAGATTTGGTGGGTATGGACAAAGAAAGCCCCCAGGGAAGTAGAAGCCCACAGATAAGTGAAACATTTAATACATCTGTAGAAATGGGTAAAAGGAGCAATGTCTGGAGAATGGTGTGAATTAATGCCTGTAGTATGGGAAATAAGATCCCAATTGTTGAGGCTTTAATAGAAGAGGATGACTTGGATTTAGTGGTGGTTATGGAGACATGGTTCACAGACAGCCATGGCTGGGATATAATTATACCGGGTTATACTTTATTCAGGAAGGACAGGGTAGGAAGAAGGGAAGGAGGAGTGGAACTATATGTAAAAAATCACTCTAAAGCTACAGAATTATAGGGCTTACAAGGGAAGGAGAAGGCCCTGTGGGTTAAACTAGAAAGAGGGGAAGGGGAATTAATTTGCATTGGTGTGATATACATATCTCCTTCACAGGCCGAAGAAGTGAACAGATTTAATCGAAGACATTCATAGTATGAAAGGATATGCCGGATGTTGATGGGTGTATCCCTCCTGTGGTATAATCTAGAAGTACGGAGATCCTGGATTCTCTACAGGTAGAATTATTCTGACAACTGGTAACAAAACCCAAATGTGAAGGGGCCATACTGGACCTACATAAGAACATAAGATATGCCATACTGGGACAGACCAAGGTACATTAAGCCCATTATCCTGTTTCCATCAGTATCCAATCTAGGTCACAAGTACCTAGCATTTTCCCTAAAAGACACAGGTTCCACAATGTTTGTATTGGGACAAGCAGTGGATATCCCACGTCCCCTTTAATAATGGTTTATGGACCTTTCCTCCAGGAACTTGTCCAAACCTTTTTTTAAACCCGGCTACACTAACAGCTTTTACTACATCCTCCAGTAATGAATTCCAGAGTTTGATTACACGTTGAGTGAAAAAATATTTTCTCTTATTACTCTTAAATAGGTTACCCTGTAGCTTCATTACATGTCCCCTAGTCTTTCATTTTTGATGGCGTAAACAATCGATCTACCTGGTGCTTACCAATGGTGAGAGTGTTTCTGATTTAATAGTGGGGGATCATCTCGCATACAGTGATCACCAGATGTGTGGTTCAGTATTAGGACTAGGGCTGATAAAATACATTCAAAAGTGAGAGTCCTAGACTTTAGGAAACTAACTTTGCAAAGATTGGACAACACCTCAAGGAATTTGTAGTGGGATGGGAACAATTGGGGGATGTAGAAAAGCAATGGGCAAAACTGAAAGAGGATATTTTAAGGGGAAAAAAGCCTTAGAACATAAAATATGCCATATTGGGTCAGACCAGGGTACATCAAGCCCAGTATCCTGTTTCCAACAGTAGCCAATCTAGGTCACAAGTACCTAGCAGTTTCCCCAAAAGACACAGCTTCCACAATGCTTGTATTGGGACAAGCAATGGATATCCCGGGTCCCCTTTAATAATGGTTTATGGACCTTTCCTCCAGGAACTTGTCCAAACCTTTTTTAAACCCAGCTACACTAACAGCTTTTAGTACATCCTCCGGTAACGAATTCGTGTAACCAGTTTGGGTTGTTCTTTCCTAGTTGCATAACCTTGCACTTGTCCACATTCAATTTCATCTGCCATTTGAACCTCCAATCTTCCAATTTATTAAGGTCCTCTTGCAATTTTTCATAATCCTCTTGGGTTTTAACAACTTTGAATAATTTTGTGTCATCTGCAAATTTGATTACCTCACTCGTTATTCCCATTTCCATGTCATTTACGAATATGTTAAAAAGCAGCGGACCCAGCACAGATCCCTGGGGTACTCCACAATTCACCTTTCTCCATTTCGAAAATTGGCCATTTACCCCTACCCTCTGCTTTCTATCTTTTAACCAGTTTCTGATCCAGAATAGTACACTGCCTCCTATCCCATGACTTTTTAACTTTGCCAAGAGTCTCTCATGAGGGATCTTGTCAAAGGCTTTCTGAAAATCCAGATACACTACATCGACTGACCCACCTTTGTCTAGCTGTTTATTTATACCTTCAAAAAATATAACAAATTAGTAAGACAAGACCTTCCCTTGCTAAAGCCATATTAGCTGTCTCCCATTAAACCATGACAATCTACATGTTCAGAAATTTTGTTCTTAATAATGGCTTCTACCATGTTTCCCGGATCATTCCTGGCACCCTTTTTCAAAATTGGCGTTACATTGGCAGTCCTCCAGTCTTCAGGCATTATTGATTATTTTAAATATACTTCAAGGATTAGTAATAATAGTTCTGCAATCTCATATTTCAGTTCTTTCAATACCCTTGGATATATACTTTCCAGTCCAGGTGATTTGCTGCTCTTCAGTTTATCAAATAGTTGTAATACCTCTTCCTGGTTTATCAATATTTCTTTCGATTTTTCTGCTGCATCAGCTTTAAATACCATTTCAGGCATGGGTAACTTCCCTACATCTTCTTCAGTAAAGACCAAAGCAAAGAATTCATTCAGTCTCTCTGCTATGGCCTTATCCCCTCTCAGTGCCCATTTTACCCGTCTATCTTCCAATGGTCAAACTGATTCTCTCACAGGTATTTTGCTACAAATGTACTTGAAAAAGTTTTTATGGTGTGTTTTTGTTTCTACAGCAAGATTTTATTCAAATTCTCTCTCTGCCTGTCTTATCAATGCCTTGTATCTAACTTGCCAGTGCTTATGTTGTTTCTAGTTTTTTCATTTGGCTCTTTTTTTCCATTTCCTGAAAGATGCTTTTTTTGACTACAACAGCTTCTCTGACCTCACCTGTAAACCATGCTGGCAGATTTTTGGACTTCCTTCCACTTTTCTTAAAACGTGGAATATAGCTGATCTAGGTTTCCAAGATAGTATTTTTTAACAACCCCCATGCTTGATGTAAATCTTTAACCTTTGCAGCTGCTCCTTTTAATTTTTTCTTAACTATTTTCCTCATTTTATCATAGTATCACAGTGTCCCACTGATTGTCCTCCTTCCATCACGTATCTTAGATAGCAATCATAGCTAACTTCTTATTTAGTGCTATAAATTCTAAATTTCCCATCTTATTTTTTAGACTTCTACCATTTGCATGCAGGCATTTTAGAGGCTGTATTTTATTCATAATAATCTGTTATCGGTAGGCAGGGGTAATTTGGAATCTTTAAGTTCTCTCTGCTCTGTACTTAAGGGTATTTGGTTACTTTTGTCTTTATCAGAAGACCTATTAAAAACTGGAAAAGGAAAAGGAGGTCACTATGTTTCTTGAAATAAGTAGCTGAAAAGCTGAAGAAAAAGAGGGTGGCCTTCATTAAATACAAGCTATCACAGAAAAGAAAGACAAGCATCAATCTTTGGAAAAACTTAAAGAAGCTAGGAAAATAGTCAGAAAAGCAAAGATACAGATAAAAGAAAAAAATAGCCAATGCAGTCAAATTTATTTAAACTTATTTTTATACTGCCTTTCTACCATTCCAAGCGGTTTATAGCGAGCCAACACCTAACAGGGCATCGAGAAGCACTCTTTTGTAGAGTGAAACAAAATAAAGCAAAAGATAATAGTAACTATGGGGGGACAAGACATTTTTCAGATATGTTAGTGAGCGGAGAAAGTGCAAAAGTAGTATTGTCAGAATCAAAGGTGAAGAGGAGGAATATGTAGAAGCTGATGCGAATAAAGCAGAATTACTTAACAAATATTTTTGTTCTATGTTCACAGATGAAGGTCCAAGAACAGGACCGCAGAAAACACCCACAAATAGGAACAGTAGTGAAAGGTATCTTGAACAATTTTCAGAAGGCTCCAGTGATTGACCTTTTCAATGCTTCTTTAGAATTGGGAGTGGTCCCAGAGGATTGGAGAGAGGAACACGTGGTTCCTTTACACAAAAGCGGAAGTAAGGATGAGGTTGAAAACTACAGGCCAGTTAGTCTAACGTCTGTGGTGAGTAAATTATTGGAAACCCTGCTAAAAGAGAAAATAGCGAGGTTTCTGGAGTCCAGCAGATTACAGGATCCGAGGCAGCATGGATTCACCAGAGGCAGGTCTTGTCAGACAAATCTGATTGATTTCTTTGACTGGGTGACCAGGGAGTTGTACCAAGGGAGAGCCCTAGATGTGGTGTCAGGACAGTACCTAGACCTGTGCAAGCGGTGCGGCCGCACAGGGCGCAAAGGTTTAGGGAGGAGCATTTCTGCTTCCTGCTGTTGCCCTGCTGCCACCACTTTTTGTTCTCTCAGCGGCGGCAGTGCAACAGCAGGCAGCTAAAATGCTCCCCTATGCCTTTTCAGGTCTTTCTGCAGGTCTGGTCCCTCCCTTCTCTGACGTGACATCAGAGCAGGGAGGGATCAGATCTGCTGCCGGCAACTTGCAAATTGGGCACGCCCCCCCATACCTCTGTCCAGCCTCTATCTGCTCTTGCCCTGCTGCTGCCGCCGTGGAGAAAATAGAGGGCAGCAGCAGCAGGGTAGGAGCAGGCAATGGCTGGACGAGGTATGGGGAGGAGGAAGGGCACGCGCCTGATGTGCAAGTCGCACAAGGCACAATTCTGGCTCGGTATGGCCCTGTGTGGTCTACTTAGATTTCAGTAAAGTCTTTGACATCATTCCACACAGTCAACTTATAAACAAACTGAGCACCCTAGGGATGGACCCTAAAGTGACTGACTGGATTAGAAATTGTTTTAGTGGGAGGTGACAAAGGATACAGGTAAATGGAGCTCACATTGAGGAGAAGAAGGTTACCAGTGGTGTGCCGCAGGAATCTATCCTTAGTCTGATTCTTTTCAACATCTTTGTTAGTGATATTGTGGAAGGGCTGTTGGATAAGGTTTGCGGATGATACCAAATCTGCAATAGAGGAGACACCCAGGAAGGAGTAGATAACATGAGAAGGGATCTAGCTAAGCTTGAAGAATCTTCAAAAATTTGGCAGCTGAGATTTAATGCTAAAAAATGTAGGGTCATGCATTTAGGATGCAAAAATCCAAGGGAGCAGTACAGTGTGACAGGGTCAGGCACTACAGCCCCCAGAATCCCTTGTGTTAGGGATGGGAAGGCCCTGCCCCAGGAAAGCCCAAGTGAGAAAAAGGAGAAGCGATTTGAAAGGTAAACTTTCTGTGCTACAGAAGTTGGAACACCTTCTGTAAAAATGTATTGAGCCATTTTTAGGGGTGCTTATTTTTCAGGAACCTGCATTCTGATTGGCTGTGTCTTTTAGCAGTTTTTCTCACATGTCAAGTTTCATCCCATTCTGTACTTTTTTGGTACTAGTACGGCTCGGTGTCTTTCTCCTACAGCTTGGTTAATAGGCCCCTAAATATTCCTGCAGAGGGGTAGGAGTGGATCAAGGACTGCTTCTGCAGCATGCCCAATATGTAATGGAACTCAAAGCCTTTTTTTCTAGAGAATTAATGTTTTTCTTATAGTCTGACATATGATGGCAGATCAGTTGCTGTTGTTTTAAGAAATTTATCTGATTATTTCAATCATAATGGCAAACAAACATCAGCAACTGCTGTCTGCTTGGTCATTTAGGCAGTGTTCTTGAATGCTTCGGAAGTCATGTAAAATGGTTTTAGTATTGCGTTGCTAGGAAGCTATGTTCTCTTTTTCATGTAATTCAGTCAGCATGTAATAGTTAAGTTAATGCAAACACATGCTGCGGAAGCTTTCTACACAAGACATGCCAATGCATCTTGGTTCTGAGGAGTAATATCTGTGCTGTTTCAGTAATGGACCTCTGTGGAGCAAAGACTGACAATTGTATCTAATTCTGCCACATGACTGGATTTTATCATAAGAAAAAGGTGTATTAGCAATGACTATAAATAAGCTTAGACAGAGCAGAGAAAATCACTGAAATAGCACACACAATAGGAGAAAAATGGTAAGAGAATACTGGGAGAGGTGAGGTAAGCAAAGGACAAATCGCTGCCTTCATTCTTGGGAACAGGAGAAGTGGCTGACTGTTTTCCAAAGCTACCTTTCTCATAAATGAAATTTTGGCTGCCTAGTAGTGCCTGGCTAGGAGAAAATTCCTGGAATGAACTGTGGCCTTCCTTGCACAAGATGGGGTGATGCTTCTGGAAGAGACTAAGGGGGTTACTTTAAAAGGGCTGTTTGTGCTTTGGATGTCTGCAAACAAGCACACAGACATTCAAATTACAGAGATGTCTCTGGAGACTTCCTTGGTGTAAGGCTTCTCTGGGGCATTTCCAAGAACATGGACATCCTCACCTGATTTTGGAAACGCCCTGCATGTTCTGAGCTGTGTCAAAGGTTATACCTGCTCCAGGGATGAATAGCAGACTTAAAAAAACTAAAGACCCCCCCCCCCCCAACAAGATTTATAGAAGAAAGAGACCAAAACAAAAATAAAAAAATATATAAAAATATAGACAACAATCCTTGGACACTGTACCAAACTAAACAAAAATCCAACAAATAGGCATTGGAAAAGTACTCATTTTGCCAGCTAAATATCCTGAGTATAGAGACAGAGGTACACTCATATTGTAGCAGCAAAGCGCAGACAAACCAATGATACCAGGAGTCTGTTCAGAAGGTCCAAATCATTTATTTGTGCACAAGTCTCAAGCAAGTCAATTTCAAAATGGCTGAGCAAAGTTTTCAAGCATTACAACAACTTTTATAGACTTTTGTTCCATTCTAGGTATAGAAAAACATTTCATTGGTCCCGGTAACCTCCCGTACCTCCCGTACCTCCTCTATTGGTCCCGGTACTGATAAGTTTATCCAATTATGTCCCTTCTGTGGGCATGACACCTGCCTGCCCCCCTTCTAGTCCCAATTACAATGGTCAGTTCATCAACTTGTTACTTTCACACTCTCAAGGTTATGGAACCAATTTGTGCATACAGAAGAGCAAGGTTCTGTAACTCATCTGTCAGCACTCCTCATTATTTCTCTGCAGATGTACTTTTTCTTATCAGTAACTTTCAAACATGTCTTTTCTGTATTTTTCCATTTCTTAGTTCTGCAGTTCTGCTTACCTAAGCAAATTCAATACTTCTACTGAGTTCTATCTTACAATAGCAGCATATTGGGGGATGTGCAATCCTATATGCCTCTCCACAGGCCTCATTTACAGGTCAAGCTAGCCATGCTGGCCTGCCTATGTCAGACACCGTGGGTCACAGGCCTGCACCTGCCACATTCCCCCCTTTGATTAATCTCACCCTATTACTCAATAAGGTGTGAGAATTAAATCACTTTTTAGAAGAATCACATCATGATTGAAGGATTTCTACTAGGACTAGCTTTGTATAAAGCCATTATTTTAGTTGCGGTCTTCCGCTCTACTGTGGTATCAATAGCACTATGAATGGAACGCATACAACGTGGGATTAAACATGGTAATAAGAAGATAACAGCAACAAGGATTAGTACTAAAACAATGAAAGTCTTAAATCCTCCCAACCAAGAGAAAAGGTTAGCAAACCAGTTAGGAAATTTCAATGCGTGCCAAGTCTGTACTGGCACATAAGCATGTCTTTGCATATCTTTAGCAATTTCTTCAACTACTTGACCTTTATCATCTATTTTCAAACAGCAATTAGTTAAATTCAGCTTACCACATACTCCTCCTTCAGCTGCTAGCAAATAATCAAGTGCTAAGCGGTTCTGGTATATAGCAGTGCGCATCTGAGTACTTTGTCTAGCTAAGAGCGTAAGAGCATGGCTAGTTTCATTGGTTATTATTTCAACTACTGCTTGTAAGCGAATAATACGATTAATCATATAAATTGGGGTACGATAACCATACATACCATCATCATTCCAAGTGGCAGGTCCATAATACTCAATAATTCTTTCTGGTGGCCAATCATCACCTTGCCACTTCTCCCACTTGCCTATCTGTAAGGCTTCTCTTTTCTGTCTTGATGCTCTTTTGTGTCTGTGGGTTGTGTATACAGGGTATCCTAATTGTTCTCCATGTTCAGTGTTTAACAGGAAGAAAGAAGGTCTGATGGTTCCTAAGACACATGCTCCTCCCCAGTGTGGTGGAAGTTGCGCATATGCTCGGTTTCCACAGATCCAATATAGGCCAGGTGGGGCTTGCCAGGCTTGGACTTTGGCAAGGTTAGTCCATAGACCTGCAAGTTCAGGAAATCTAGCTAATGGGTTAGGAGGTTCAGGATGTCTGATTCCTGACCACCATGCTGTCTTTTTGGTCGTGGCATTATAGTATTTCTGGCTAAGACAGACCAGCTGTCCTACCTTTTGAGTGAACTGGGGTCCAGTTCTGGCATAGCAAAGACGTCCAACGATTGAGTGCGCTAACACCCATTCACTGGTAGTCTTGTGTAATTCAGTCTGATTGTAAATCATGGAATAATTCAATTCTTGGGCTTCCCAGGGCCATTGGTCTCCCATTTGGGTTCCGCCACAGAAATAACAATCTGTGATCTTAAGACTAGATACTACTGCTCCGGCTAATTCTAGAAACAAATTCTGTGAAGGGTGAGGGATCTCAAACTTATTTACATGCATAGCTTCATAAAAGGTATTATGAATATGATATTTAGATGACTTGTGGGCTTGGGTATTCAATCTGATATACACAATGGTCCCTGGATCTATTGCTCCTCCAGCAATACGTAAACCAAATTTGTATCCTTGTTTCCATGCATGGGGATTATGTACACGCAAATGTAAGGGGTTGCAAGCATCTTTCTGACATTTATCATTTGTGGTTGGCTTGGTTAGAGTAGCCATCCGCTTATCTATTTTCTCATCAGTTATACCAGTGTTCCAGGTAGCATAAAAACACATCCCCAATACGGGCAATAGTAATCTGCCGCTGTAGCAGTACTATAGCCTGATCCCGTTTTACCTGTACACTTCCACCAATTTGTGGCACCTTCTGGACACATATACTTATGGTCATTTCGATACGCTTTCTCCCATGTACCACAGGTGGACTGACTATCTCTATTAATGGCATTACATGCATCAAAATTCAAAACAGCAGGTTTAGTAATGTCCTTAAGTGGTGGTGTAGCAGCTAATATAGGTCCATCTGCATCCTTCCATCTTATTTCCAACGTGTAATAGGATGGATTCTGATGCGGATTATAGCATGCTTTGATTTTGCCATGAGTGCAAACATTTAGTTCAGTGGTGTTATAGATACACCGAGTTATTGTTCCCTTGCAGGTATAGTAAGAATGGTAAAGCAAAGTTTGAGTTACTTTCAGTCCAGTTCTAGTAGAAGTAATGCAAGCAGTGCATGGAGGTAAAGCATAAGTCAGTTCAAAACCTCCAAAGAGGGCAACCAAGGCAAAGCAGAAACAAAGATACATGTTGATGTTGATTGGAATTCTTCTGAATCCTCAGCTTGCTGATCTTGATCACGATGGTCTATTATTCTTCGTCCCGTTTGCTAATGAAGCAATTTAACGGGTGCTGAGTGTTGATTGAAGATCCTCAAGATGTCCGGTACACATTAACCAACTTAGCAATTCAGTTAGTTGGCTTGTGAAGTCTGGCTTAGTCAATGTAGTCTCAAAGTAGTGTGTCAAACCACACACAAATCGGGTTCGTTGAAACAAAACTGTTGCTGCATGGAAAACAGCAATCCTCTTCGAAAGACTTGGCTACTGCAAAGCACTTGTGATGAAGTGTCTATGCTGCTGGTTGCCGTCTCAAAGTAACTCGCAAGGGTACATCAGGGTGCTGCTCTGCTGTCCACCGCTCTGGTTCAGGATCGGCGGCGGGCTTGACTCTACTGTGGTGGATCCAGGCGTCGATCTCGGCTACCTTTACTGCAGTTGGGGTAGACAGGATGACGGTGTACGGTCCCTTCCAATGGGGTTCCAACGGTATCTTCTTCCAATCTTTGATCCACACCGAAGTTCCAGGCTGGTAGGGATGCAAGGGTTCCATCAAGTTGATAGGCAACTGATCTTGGATCCACGTATGGAGAGTCTGCAGAACAAAACTAAGAGCTAGGAGTTCTTGTCTAGTTACTTCTGAACCAATCTGGGCTAAACTTCCTTTGACTCCCTGCACTATTGGTGGGGGTTTACCATACAAAACTTCAAAAGGGGAAAATCCTGTTGACTTTACAGGGGCTGAGCGTATTCTGAGTAAGGCTATGGGGAGCACTTGAGGCCATTTCAAGTGTGTCTCCTGACAAAGCTTGGACATTTGGGCTTTCAAGGTACGATTCATTCGCTCAACTTTCCCTGAACTCTGGGGTCTGTATGCAGTGTGGAGTTTCCACTGTATCTGCAAAGCTTTTGCTAACTGCTGAGTAACTTGGGAGACAAATGAGGGTCCATTGTCTGACCCTATTACTGCTGGGATTCCAAATCTGGGAACAATCTCTCTCATTAAGACTTTGGTAACTTCTCGGGCTTTCTCAGTTCTGGTTGGGAATGCTTCTACCCACCCAGAGAAAGTACAAACTAATACTAGTAGATAATGGTATCCATTGGCTTTTGGCATTTCGGTAAAATCAACTTGAAGGTTGTGCATGGGGGTGACACCTCCTGACTGAACTCGGGGTGCTGTAATAAGGCCTTGCTTGGCATTATTTTTGGCACAAGTTACACATTGACGTGCTACTGAGGCTGATATGGTTGTCATCAAAGGGATGTAGAAATGTGGTCTGAGTGCTTTCTCCATAGCACTCTTCCCATAGTGGGTGGCTTCGTGGAAAGCTTTGACAAAGGATGGTCCTAACAGTTCAGGAATTACTATTCGTCCTGGAGGTTGACTGCCCTCTTCTGGTGGCAGCTCAATCCATCCGTCTTTCAATACTCCATTTTCTTTGTCACAATAGTAATCCAATTCTTTGGTGGTATATCGTGGGGTCCATAGATTCAAGGGTACTGGAAACAATGCTGCTTGCATTGGCATGGCTTGTGGGGCAATTTGTCCTGTCATAGCTGCTTGTCGTGCTGAGAAATCTGCAAATCTATTTCCTCGAGCAACTTCTCCTTTTCCTGCTTGATGTCCTCTGCAATGCATGACAGCTACACGTGTTGGGGCCCAAACGGCATCAAGTAACATCAATATCTCGGGACCATATTTGACTGATTTTCCTCCGGATGTGATGAGTCCTCTTTCTTTATAGAGAGCTCCATGGGCATGCAAGGTAGTGAAGGCATATTTGGAATCTGTATATACATTTAGCACAAGTTTTTTCTCCTAACAACAATGCTCTGGTGAGTGCTATCAATTCGGCTTTCTGGGCTGATGTGCCTGAGGCTAGAGCTGATGATTCAACTACTTCGTGTTGAGTGACGACTGCATATCCGGCACAGCGTCGTCCGTCAAGGATGAGACTGCTCCCATCAACATAATAGATCTGGTCGGGATTGTCTATGGGCACATCTGTTAAGTCAGGTCGACTGGAAAACACAGTTTCCATGACTTCGATGCAGTCATGCTCTGGGAGTTCTTCACTGATGGGTATCAAGGTAGCTGGGTTCAAGGCATGGCTCACTTCGAGTTGTATTTGTGGGTTTTCACATAACATGCTCTGGTACTTCAACATTCGGGAATTGGTGAGCCAATAATTTGCTTTTTGTTCCATAAGGGCAAGGACTGCATGTGGCACAGTGACTCGTATGTTCTGTCCTAGTGTGAGTTTGTCTGCTTCACTCACTAGTAGTGCTGTAGCTGCAACTGCTCTCAAGCAAGGTGGCCATCCTTTGGCCACAGGGTCCAATTGTTTCGATAGGTAGGCTACAGGTCGCTCCCAATTTCCCAATTTCTGAGTCAACATGCCTAGGGCATTTCCCTGTGCTTCATGTACAAACAAGTGGAAAGGTTTGTGGACATCTGGTAGTCCAAGTGCTGGTGATGACATCAATTCTTCTTTTAACTTCTGGAAGGCTGTATCCTGCTCAAGTCCCCACTCCAGTGGTGACTTCTCTTCTCCTTTTGTGGCTTCATACAGTGGTTTGGCAATTTGGGCAAAGTTGGGTATCCAGATTCGGCAATATCCTGCCGCTCCCAGAAAGGCTCTAACTTGCTTTCTGGTTGTTGGAGTTGGAATTCTGCATACTGCTTCTTTTCTTTCTCTGCCTAATCTTCTGCTTCCTTGGGTGATACGAAAACCCAGGTATTTCACTTCTTTTTGGCATAGCTGTGCTTTGGCTCTGGAAACTTTGTAGCCAGCTTCCTCTAGTAACTGCAAGAGATCTTTGGTGGCTAATATACATTCACTTTCTGATACGGCAGCTATCAACAGATCATCCACGTACTGGAGAAGCACTCTCTTTCCCGGGGCTACTGGATAGCTTGAAAGGTCTTGATTTAGTGCAGCACTAAAGATGGTAGGTGAATTCTTGAATCCTTGGGGTAATCTTGTCCAGGTAAGTTGGCCCCCTCTTCCAGAGATGGGGTCCTGCCATTCGAATGCAAACAATATTTGGCTTACAGGGGCTAATCTTATGCAAAAGAATGCATCTTTCAAATCCAGTACAGTGAAATGGGTAGCTTCAGCAGGTATCAGTCCTAGGAGGGTGTAAGGATTGGGTACGACTGGATGTATGGTCTCAGCTGCATCATTTACTCTTCTCAAATCTTGCACTGGGCGATAATCATCTGTCCCAGGCTTCTTTACTGGCAAAAGTGGAGTGTTCCATGGGGATTGGCATACTTTTAGTAGGCCATACTCGAGCAATCTCTGTAGGTGGTGATGGATGCCTTCAATTGCGGCTCTTGGGAGAGGGTACTGTTTGACGTGCACTGGTGTAGCACTAGGCTTGAGGGTTACAATCACTGGAGCTATATGCTTGGCTAGGCCTGGGGGACTGCCTTCTGCCCATACTCCAGGTGGTGCATCAATACTTTTCAAAGTTTGTTCAAAATAGGTGTCTCGGACAGAATCATCAATGTAATACCTCCATTCTTCTTCTCGGGGAACTGTCAGCAGCATCACTCCTGCTGGTTTGGCTTGGGAATTTACTGTCATTTGCATTTCTCCTTGCTCAGAGAAAGATATTTATGCTTGAAGCTTGGCTAGCATGTCTCGTCCCAGTAGCGGTACTGGACATTCGGGCATGTAAAGGAATTGATGAGTTACTTGTTGTCCTCCTAGACTGCATATTCGGTTTTGAAGAAAAGACTTTGTGGCTTTGGCACCAGTTGCTCCTATAATGGTGACTGCTTTTGTAGTGAATGGGGCTATCTTTTTGTCTATTACTGAATGCTCGGCTCCAGTATCAACCATAAAGTTCATAATTTGGTCTCCTATTTGTATTCCGACCATAGGCTCCTGGAGACCTAAAGCAAACTTGGAGCCCGGTCTGTCCTAATCCACGTCATCCTCATCATGGGCTGGTGTGGCCAATGCTTGAATGGCTCCTCCTCTCTCTCTCTGGTATTGTTCTCGATTGGCTCCTCCTCGGCCTCGGGGACGGCCTCGTCTTTCTTCTCGCCACTGATGATCGTTGTCGTCATCTTGCTGGGCGTCTTCGAGTTGCGGGCACGTATCTCTCCAATGTCCTTCCTCTCTGCAATAGGCGCATTGGTTCACGCCTAGTCTCTGGGTCCGGCCTCCGCCTTGACCCCGCCCTCTTCCTCTGCTCCTTCGACTAGGGACACCTCCCCTTTTCTTTTCAACTATGGCCGCAGCCAAAAAATCAGCTTTCTTCTTCATCTTTCTATCACATTCTCTCTGTCTTTCAGTATCACGATTCACATACACTTTATGAGCGACTTCCAATAACTGTGTTGCATTCATGCCCGCAAACCCTTCTAATTTCTGTAATTTACGTCTAATGTCTGGTTGAGACTGGTTTACAAAAGCAGAATTCACCATACATAAACTTCCTGGTGCCTCGGGATCATAGGGAGTATACATTCTGTAGGCTTCAGTTAATCTTTCATAAAAATCTGCTGGGCTCTCATCTATCCCTTGGATAACTCCTGTAACTTTGGAAAGGTTCATAGCTTTTTGGCCCCCCCTTTTCAGGCCTTGTAAAAAGCCTTGGCGAAAACGGGCTAGGGCTGTGGATCCTTCATCTGTATTTGGATCCCATTGGGGGTCTTCATTCGGGAATTCTCTCTGAGCTGCTTCCCTACGATCTATTATATTCTGCCCCTGCGCCGGAGCTGCAGGGTTTTCTGCCATCCATTCAATAGCTGCTTTTCTAATTCTCGCTCGTTCTTCTGTAGTGAATAGGGTGGTTAGGAGCTGACGGCAATCTGGCCAAGTGGGTTGGTGAGTTTCCATAATACTAGTTACTAATTCTGTCAGCTCCTGGGGCTTACTAGTATAGGAGGCATAATGTGACCTCCAATTTAATAAATCAGTTGTAGAGAAAGGGATATACACATAAGTTAAGGGTCCCGCTACCACTTCATCATTATCATTCTTTACGGGCACTCCCGGGACTTGCCGTAAGGGAAACAGTTTGGCTGTTACAGGCGTCTTTTGGGATCTAAGGGTTATTGTCGTTGCCTTTGCAGGAGTCACTTTCTTTTTTTCAACAGGTTTTGCTTTGGGTTTCTCTTTCACTGGCGTGCTAGTGCTAGCGCTGGCTTTCTCGATTATTTGTACACTGTCCTCCTCTTCTGGGGAATTCTCTCTTTCTCCTTCTTCTATCTCCGCTTCTGACTCACTTTTTACGTCCTCCACTTCTCTTTCCACTAATTCTTCCTCTTTCTCTTCTCCAGGAGGGGGATCAGGGGTTGGGTCCCGCCTCGGCTCTGGCCGTCTCTGGGGTTCTGGGGCAGGACGCCGGGCTACTCTTACTGGACCTGGGGTTCGGGGCTGCCTGAGGACTATTTCTGGGGAATCAGGATCTACCAAGATGGGTTTCTTCTTGGCTTTCTTATCCTGCTCTTTCATTCTAGGCTGTTCCGTTTTCTGTCTAGAATCTGTTTTAGCTAACATTATTCTGCACTGTTCCTCATAACAGCGCTGCGCCCAGGAGGGCGGATCTTCACAAATACTTAACCAGGAATCTATATAGGGGTACTGATCGGGGTGCGCTACCCGCACTCTACGGTGTATGGACTGAATAATCTCTACAGTGAACGTTCCCTCTCGGGGCCAGATGGGGTCTAGATCGGGCCACTCCCTAGTACACAAAATCTGCAAACGGGCTGCTGTCATTTTAATACCATAATCTCCTGAATATCCCTCTTTAAAATGTGCGATCATACATTCTAATTTCGATGTGTGCGCGCAACAACAGACAGAAGGGAAAAGGAGGGCGAACCGTGGGTAAGGGGTCCTCACGGCCCTGGAAACGTATAGGGAATACAAATAACAAGACAAGACGACAATCGCTTCCCCCTTTTCGCGACCTGAACGCGGTCGCCCGGTCAGGAAATGCGCTAATCAGGGGTCCGCCTTCACTTGGTCCGTGCTGCCAGACCTCTCATTCACACTTCGTTCACACAATCATGCTAGCAACGTATCCCAGAATGCATTCGTTTCTATCTATTCTGACTAGTCTTTTCCCAATTACAAAAAGGATGAGGGTTTCACCCAGCGAATTCCCATGCGGGGTTACTCGGCCCTTCCTTGAGAGGTGATCATGCTCTCTTACCAATTCCCAATATCTCGAGAT
Organism: Ichthyophis bannanicus; assembly: GCA_033557465.1. Classification (NCBI taxonomy): domain Eukaryota; kingdom Metazoa; phylum Chordata; class Amphibia; order Gymnophiona; family Ichthyophiidae; genus Ichthyophis; species Ichthyophis bannanicus. The sequence continues at coordinate 449,370,174 of CM066032.1, forward strand.
TACAAATTCCAAATTCCAATGGCAGTACTGCTCTTTCTATTTCTGTCTAGACCCAAAAATCAAAACTATACTCACCGGATCCGGTCCTCAAACTTCCCAAGCAGGCGCATGAGTTGGACCTTGGACTCCCCTCACTCGGGTTCGAGGCGTTGGCTCCAACCGGGCCCGGCACCCGCCGAGGTCCGACCAGCTCCCTCCGATACAAGGGACCGGTGGCGCCAGGGAGCAGCCCTCGTCGGAAGGGCGCGATCCCGGCAGGACCAAGCCTATAGAGGCGGAAAGTCGTGGTATATTGCCCTATATACACTTTGATTCCACAACTTCCCGGCCAATGCACCAAGGAATATGTAGCAGCAAAGCGCAGACAAACCAATGATACCAGGAGTCTGTTCAGAAGGTCCAAATCATTTATTTGTGCACAAGTCTCAAGCAAGTCAATTTCAAAATGGCTGAGCAAAGTTTTCAAGCATTACAACAACTTTTATAGACTTTTGTTCCATTCTAGGTATAGAAAAACATTTCATTGGTCCCGGTAACCTCCCGTACCTCCCGTACCTCCTCTATTGGTCCCGGTACTGATAAGTTTATCCAATTATGTCCCTTCTGTGGGCATGACACCTGCCTGCCCCCCTTCTAGTCCCAATTACAATGGTCAGTTCATCAACTTGTTACTTTCACACTCTCAAGGTTATGGAACCAATTTGTGCATACAGAAGAGCAAGGTTCTGTAACTCATCTGTCAGCACTCCTCATTATTTCTCTGCAGATGTACTTTTTCTTATCAGTAACTTTCAAACATGTCTTTTCTGTATTTTTCCATGCAGTTCTGCTTACCTAAGCAAATTCAATACTTCTACTGAGTTCTATCTTACAATAGCAGCATATTGGGGGATGTGCAATCCTATATGCCTCTCCACAGGCCTCATTTACAGGTCAAGCTAGCCATGCTGGCCTGCCTATGTCAGACACCGTGGGTCACAGGCCTGCACCTGCCACAATATCCCTGATATTTTCTATGTTAACAACCAATACTGAGGGGGAATTAGGGCTCTTATTTTTGTTTTGCCAAGCCAATGGATGTCTCCATATGCATGTGATAGAAATCGCAAATTAGTTTTAGTGGGAAAGTCGATGTGGATGCCGGCATGGACATTTGTCTCTATAATCAGGCTGAAACAGGCATTCACAACATTTTTCTGTATGTTTGGCCCCAGACATCCCAGATTGCATTTGGATGCCCTTTCTAAAATGCCACTTTAGGTGAGCGGGGATTTAAAGATAAACTTGATAAATCTTCCCATGTCCAACATAAAAGACAGTTAATTGTGGTAGCTTGTGAACAATAGTTACATTGATAATGTTCAGGTGGTCTGAAACAAGAATTGCACTTTAGTATGGTAAAGGCTCTGGAACTGGACTGCGGTAGAGTACTCTGAAGTACAACTTGAATTTTGGGAAGCCCAGAGTAAAGTCTCCTTTCCAAAAGTTCTTGAAGTCAGATTTAGAGTCATAGAAGTTGAAGTCACTGGGGTGAAAATAGTTGTAACCTGAAGAGAATTAGTTGAACCTTTTTTCCATTCATATGCAGCCAGAATTCCTCTACCTGGTTCCTCAAACATGAAGGTCATGCAGCATTAGTCTTTTAGGTTATTCAGGAGTGGGCTGTCATACTTCAAAAGCTGAGTAACTCACTATAGGGCCTGTCCCTTGAGGAGACTGCAAAGAAATATGCCTTACAAACTACCAGGGACAACGTGTAATAAACCCCCTAAATGTAGGGCCAGCCATGGGCATCTGATGCCCTAGCGCAGGGGTCTCGAACTTCAGTCCTGGAGGGCTATAAACCAGTCCGATTTTCAGGATGTCCCTAATGAATATGTATGAGATATATTTGCAAGCACTACCCCCATTGTATCCAAATTTATCTTATGCATATTCATTAGGGATATCCTGAAAATCTGATGGTTTATGATCCTCCAGAACTGGAGATGGAGATCCCTGCCCTAGATGAACTTTCAATCATGCACTCCACCATAGTCTGATATCTCCCCTTCCATGATGCCACCTCCCAGCGTAGCACATTTCCTTCCCTTCTCTCCTCACCCCGATATCCAGCACTAGCATACCACCTTCCCTTCTCCCCCCGGTGTTCAGTATCACAGGCAGAATTTGAGGGGTGGCAGCGAAGCCTGACACCAGCCCAAGTGTACACCACCCATCTCTTCCCTCTACTTCTGTCACTGTCACCCGCTCATCACCAACCTCCTGCTGTGCCAAGCAAGGCTGTGTCTTGTGTGTGCTCTAGGCAGCTGTGTCCTGCCCCTGCACTCTTTCATTTTTGGAGCCTCGTTTGGCCTGTTGTGAGGATAAACATAAGGGAGTGGTAGTGATGGCGGCAAGAAGCAGAAGTGAGTGATAACTGCAACTTGTGGCACTAGCAGGCTTTGTTGCCACCCCCCAAATTCTGCCACCCCAGGTGTACACCTAGTCTTCCTAGTGGTAGAGCCAGCTCTTCCTGAATGCTCCTGGATGTTAAACTTCTTGGAAAAAAGATAAAGGGGGCTCCTTGGTGATTAATGGAGGTTGCCCAAAAGTGTAGTAGCCTGCAGCTTCTGTTGGGTTCCAAATTCTCCAGAGTCTCTTTAAGAGCCCGTGCAACCTATAGATTGGTGCCCCCCCCCCTCATTACTGTTAATTCCGGCTACACCTCGCCCCCCTTTTTCCCAAAATGCCTTTCTGAAATCTTTTTGCATGATTTATTTATGTGCTTCTTTATATCGCCTTCTCACAAGATCAAAGCGGTTTACAAATAATAAACTTAGCTATATCACAACAGGGGAACAAAGTATGAATGTAACTTTTTTACAAGGAACATTCTTAGTGGATTAATGTCAATCTCCTGTTTTCCTGTGACCCCTCCTTGACCCCTCCAGCATCTGCCATCTGTTTTTTTGTGATACCCCCCTCCACCTCCAACATTTTTTGTCCATGTTCATTTCCCCCTCCATGGATCACATTTCTGTGACAACGGAAACAACACTAAACTTAAACAGCACGGAGGAAAGGCCTGGCAATCTACTTCTGTATCTCGCCATGAAAACCCATCTGGGCAGCAGCAGAATGGGACGGTGTTGGCGGCAGAGGATCACATTTCTGTGACAAAGGCAATAACACTAAAGTTAAACTGCGCGGAGGAAAGGACCGGCAATCTACTTCTGTATCTTGCCATGAAAACCCAATGGATAGTTACAATAAAACAAATTGCACTATAGTGCTGGAAGATGAGACCCCCAGGTTGGAAGGCACTCAGCTAGCTACTGGGGAAGAGCTGAAGACTTTTCAGTGTAAAGCCAGAATTTATGATGTGCTTGGATCAAAGCCCTCGGGACACCTGACTGCTGATGTAGCTGCACATGAAATGAGAGTCAGAAGCTGTAAAGATGTCTTACATATTGGAACATGGAACATGCGAAACATGAACCAAGGGAAGTTGGAGGTGGTCAAGAATGAAATGGAATGTGTGCAACTTGATCTGTTGGGTGTCAGTGAACTGAAATGGACTAGTATCGGGCACTTTGCATCAGATGATTACATGGTCTACTACGCTGGAAATGAAAGACAAAGAAGAAATGGTGTTGCATTTATAATAAAGGAGAAACTTACAAGAACTGTAATGAAATACAATGCAGTCAGTGAACACTTAATCTCTATTCGTCTATGAGGAATGCCTATCAACACAACTAATAATTCAAGTATATGCCCCAACAACAGCTGCAGAAGAGGATGGAATTGAAGAGTTCTATGAACAGGTTCAAGCTGAAATTGACAGAATATGCAAACAGGATATTCTGATAGTCATGGGTAACTGGAATGCAAACATTGGCAACAAAGAAGAAGGCAAAGTGATTGGAAAATATGAACTTGGCAACAGAAATGAAGCTGGAGAAAGACTGATAGAATTCTGCAAGACCAACGATCTATTCATCTCAAACACTTTCTTCCAGCAACACAAGCGGTGACTGTACACATGGACTTCACCCAATGAATTGTAGAAAAATCACATTGACTACATTTGTGGACGTCAACGATGGAAAAGCGCTATAACATCAACAAAGACAAAACCTGGAGCCGACTGTGGTACAGATCATCAACTACTAGTATGCAAACTCAAGCTAAAGTTGAAAAAGAGCAAACCACTCATGAATGCAGCAAAATATGACCTTGAGAGATACCACTGGAATTTAAAGACTGCCTGCAAAATTGATTTGCTGCTTTAGATACAAATGACAGAGCTCCAGAAGAGTTATGGAATGACATCAAGAAGGTTGTGTTGGAAGAAAGCGAGCACTCTCTACAAAAGGTGAAAAAGCAAAAACGACCAAAATGGATGACAGAAGAAACTCTGAAAATTGCCCAGAAATGCAGAAAAGCTAAAGCCAGAGGAGAAAGAAAGACAATCGCAGAACTCAACAGAGATTTCCAATGTGCAGCAAGACAGGACAAGGAAAAGTACTACACCAAGGTTCTATGTTGAATGATGCTGAGAAGATCAAGAAAAGGTGGAAAGACTATACAGAGTTTTTATATGATAAACATCAAGTGGACCAACAGCCATTTCAACCTGTACCTTATGATCCGGACCATTGGTGATGAAAGAAGAAGTTGCAGCAGCACTGAAAGCCTTATCAAAGCACAAAGCAGCAGGCATTGATGGCATTCCCATAGAAGTATTACAGCAATCTGATGCAGCTGTTACCATACTTACAAGGCTCTGCCAAGAAATTTGGAAGACAACATCATGGCCAACTGACTGGAAAAGATCTGTGTTTATACCAATACTAAAGAAAGGTTATCCAATTGACTGTGGAAATTATCGCACAATTGCTCTGATCCCACATGCCAGCAAGATTCTACTGAAGATTATTCAACAGAGACTACAGCCATACCTGGAACAAGAACTACCTGAAGTGCAAGCAGGGTTCAGGAAAGGGCAAGGAATGAGAGATATCATTGCGGATGTGAGATGGATCCTTGAAAAGACTAAAGAACACCAAAATTATATCTATGTGTGCTTTATCGACTATAGCAAGGCTTTTGACTGTGTAAACCATGAGAAACTCTGGGCCAGATTAAGAAGCATGGCTATTCCAGAATACCTGCACAATCTGTATATTGATCAAGAAGCAACAGTTGGAACAGAACAAGGAGAAACAGAATGGTTTAAAATAAGCAAAGGTGTATGACAAGGCTGCATACTTTCCCCCTACCTGTTTAATTTAGACGCATAACAAATCATCAGAGAAGCCGGATTGTATGAAGACAACAGAGGTGTGAAGAGTGGTGGAAGACTCATCAACAACCTTCGCTATGCTGATGATACCATATTACTGGCTGAAAGTGAAGATGAACTGAAACATTTGCTTCTCATGATCAAAGAACATAGTCTCAAAATGGGCCTGCACCTTAATGTAAAGAAGACAACGATCATGACAACTGGCAAAATCATCTTTGAAGGAGAAGAAATTGAAATCGTGGACAACTTTAACCTATTTGGATCAACTATCAATAAAGAAGCAACAAGCAGTCAAGAAATCCAACAATGCATTGCTCTTGGCAGAATGGCTATGACAGACCTAGACAAGATTCTCAAGAGCAGAGGTGTCTCTCTCCATACAAAGATTCAACTTGTTCAAGCCATGGTATTTTCAATAACATCATCTGGATGTGAAAGCTGGACAGTGAAAAAGATAGACAGGATGAAAATTGATGCCTTTGAATTATGGTGCTAGCGGCAAATACTGCGTATACCATGGACTGACCGAAGAACAAACCAGTCAGTATTAGAGGAGATCAAACCTAAGCTTTCTTTAGAAGCTCAGATGACAAGACTTTGACTTTCAAACTTTGGACACATCATGCAAAAAGAGAGATCATTAGAGAAAGACATCATGCTTGGCAAGATAGAAGGTCAACGCAAAAGAGGAAAGCCAGCAATGAGATGGATCGATACAATAACAGCAGCTACGGGTACCAGTTTGTCAGCAATGAGCCGCCTGACTGAAGGCCGAACACAATTAAGGACAACTATCCAGAGGGTCGCCATGAGTCGACACTGACTCGACGGCACTTAACAACAACTTCCTATGCCCCTTCTGTGTCCAGTATTTCCCTCTGTCTCCCTAACCCTCCATCCCCAGTACCTCCTATATCCTCCTTCCCCTTTCCTGCTGTCCCCCTTCACAGATTCTGTCCTTTTCTCACTTCCCCTTTGCAGTCTCATCCACCTCCAACTCTGTCAATCACTGTCCCTTTAAATCTAATCCAACTCTGCCCCTCTCTAGCCTTCAACAACTGCCCTTGCTTTCCCTCCTTGTGACCTGCAACTAGCGTGATCTGGTCGACAGCCCTCCTGCCTGCGGGACTTGCTGCTCCCGTGGACACTATTTTCCTTTCCGGGCTGCAAAGACAAGATCATGCCTGTGGGAATATGTTCACACAGGCAGCAGAGCTCTGTATGTAAGGCTGTGCTCGAGGACAAGATCGTGCCCATGGGAGCAGCAAGTCTTGCTGGCTGAAGAGCTTTTCCTGCCGGTACATTCTTGTCTTTGCAGTCTTGCATGCAGAGCTCTGCTGCCCGCAGGACTTGCTGCTCCCACAGGCAGATCTTCTGTCTGGACTGCAATTGTGATGCAGATCATGGCCCAGACAGGAAGATTGTGCCTGCGGGAGCAGCAGAACTCTTCTCTGGGAGATAAGGGCGTGGGCAGGGTGGAAGTGGGCCAAGCATGGGGGGGCGCTAGCGCTGGCAGCTCCTGACATGAGCGTCCCCTTGCAGTGCTTACCCTGCTTACCAGGTAGTGCTGGCCCTGGTCTCTTTAAATTGAGTCACAGTGAAGTAGCCATGGCCTGTTTCTAGCCACTGAATTTTAAAGCTTAGTTTTAAATTTATTATGTTTAAATCATTTTTATTGAAGCCATATCAAGAAAAATACAGATGGCCACACCTGACCCGTAGGGACACTGACACAGCATCAGGGGAGGAACCATCACACACAAGTCTTTTTATTTTCCATCAGTAACCCAAAATCTAGAACTCCACCCCCCCCCCTCCACCAAGGAGGACATTGCAAGAAATGACAAGGATGCCTAGTTAGTAATAGGGTGAGTCATAGACCTCTGAACTCCTAAGACTTGGGACCGCCAAGCCCCTGCCCCCCCCCCCCCCCACACATATAGTGGCAAAAAGGGCATTGGTAAGAACTAAGGGCATCAAATGAAGATGCAGTATAAAGTCATGCTGCTATCTCGAGCTGGTAGGCACTGAATGTAAGGTTCCCAGTCCGCCATGAATTTCATATGTTGAGGCCCAGATTCATATGCAGCAAGATTCTCAATCTGCATGAGCCTATGCAATCTATTCCACCAGGCCCAAAAGGTCAGTGGTTCCGAATCCAGCCATGTCCTGAGAATGCTCTGGAGCCCAAGTAAGCAGGCCTTTCATGCAAACAGCTTCACAGATTGACCCTTCACGCTAAACCCTGCTGGATCGCCTGACGAGAGGCCCTCCATGCGAAAAGACACCACTTGCCCAAGCACAACTGTCAAATAGCCCTGAATCCTATCCCAAAAGGACCTCGCCATAGGGCACAGCCAGAACATATGTCCAAGGGTACCATGCACCGCTGAGCACTTAGGACAAGTCCATGTAGAATTCATACCCACCATCCATGCTCTAGTGGGGGAAAAATCACCTTATAAACATTTCACATAGCGGTACCTCAGTGGCAACTTTAGGCATTCTCTTCATGGCCCAAGTGAAATCCTCTGCCAGTCATGTTATGCTCAGGTCCTCATGCCAGTGGCCTGCTAAAGCAGTATGCTGCTGAGTCTTCGCCAGCACGTCCAGCGCCTTCCGCATCAATGAGTGATATGTGGTCTCTGCTGTCGATCTCAAAAAAAGGCTACCAGCTTGTCAATGAACCCGTGTCCAAGGTCAGAGCAGGGAAGGTACATAATATAATGGTGCACCTGTATCAGCATGTATACTCCTCTGGGTGCCAGTTGAAATTCCCATACCTGCTCCCTGAAAGGCTTATATAGGACATCTGTTGTCAAATTGCATGGCCCTTAGGCAGGGACCACAGGTGGCCATTCTGCTCCGGTTTTGTGGCTTGCTGCACCTTGGCCTTCTCCTGCTGCATTGTTGTTTGTATCCTCTGCTATTGACTTTGCCTCCTGGGATCCTCCGCTGCATCACTGACTGTTTGTTCCCTTTGCCGTTTGTACGTTTGTTATTTCATTGCCTGTTGAACTTTATTGCATATTCTATTGAATCCTTTGATTCCCTTTACTTTTAATTAACCTATTCTCTTCTGCTACCCCTGCTGCTTATTTTCTTTGCTCCTTTCATGACCTTACCTTGACTTCACCTAAGGTTTGTCTTCTTCCTCCATTTCCTCCTTCCCTATTTCTCCTCCTTCCCTATTACTGCTCACTTGTTTTCTGCCTTCTTTGTGATGGGCAACTTGGCTAATCTCATCCATATCCCTCTAGCCTCTCCTTCTCTTCCCCCTCCCTCTTCTGGTTATTTCATTCCTAATCCTGGCCTTCCTACACTTTTGCCTCATTCTGTAATGAGTTCCTCACGTAACCTGTCCAATCTTATTCATATCCCCCTTCTTTCCCTTTCTTCTCTCCCTTTCTTTTGTGCCCTAAGGAATGCACACTCTGTCTCTAATAAACTCTCTTTTACACATGATCTTTTCATCTCCAACGCTTTTTATCTTCTTGCTTTAACTGAGACCTGGCTCCTCCCTGATGACACCGCCTCTGTTGCTGCCCTCTGCCGTGGTGGCTTTCAGTTCTCCCATACACCTCGTCCTTCTGGTCGTGGTGGTGGGGTTGGCCTTCTTCTTTCCCCCTCCTGGCATTTCCAACCACTCTTCCTGCCTCAGTCTCACTCTTTCCTCTCTTTTGAGTTCCACTCTATTCGCCTCTTCACCCCACTTCCTCTCCGGGTTGCTGTTGTCTATTGTCCTCCTGATAAGACTGCTTCTTCTTTTTTCTCTGACTTTGACTCATGGCTTTCCCTCTTTCTTAACCCTTCCTTCCCTACTCTTATTCTTGGTGATTTTAACATCCATGTTGATAACCCCTCTTATCTTCTTACTCTTAAGCTGCTCTCTCTTACCTCCTCATTTGGCCTTCAAGTTTGTTCTTTTGCCCCCACTCACCATCGTGGCCATTGTCTGGATCTGATTTTCTTTTCTTACTCCTCACCCTCTAACTTCAGTAATTCTGTTCCTCCTTTATCTGATCATCACCTTCTAACCTTTAATCTCCACCTCCCACCGCCTCTGCCTTGTCCTATCTCCTCCAACCTATTTAGGAACCTTCTTGCTATTGATCCCCTGGTTCTCTACTCTTCCATTTCTCCTTCTCTCTCTTCTATTTTGTCTTCCAAGTCTGTTGATGTGGCAGTGATGTCCTATAATTCTGCGCTCTCCTCAGCTCTGGATATTCTCGCTCCTCCCACCCCTCGTCCTGTGAGGCACTCCTTACCTCAGCCCTGGCCCTCTCCCACTACTTGCTATCTTCGCTTCTGTGCCTGCTCTGCTGAGCGTGCCTGCTCAAATCCCGTTCCCCTGAAGATTTCTCTCACTTCAAATTCATACTTTTCTCCTTCCAATCAGCCTTAGCTCTTGCCAAACAAGATTTTTTTGTTCACCTAATTCTCTTGCCTCTGATCCTCGCCATCTCTTCTCTGCTCTCAACTCTCTCCTTAAAGTGCCTCCTCCTCTGATTCCTCCTTCCCTTTCTGCCCAATCCCTACCTGATTTCTTCCATGATAAAATCCGTAAGATCACTCTCCAATTTCACTCTGTCCCCTATTTCCCCTTCTCCCCCTTCTTGCTCTCAATCCCCCCTTCTCATCCTACCCTCTCTTCCTTTCCTGCGATTTCTGATGATGAAACTGCTCATCTTCTCTCTTCCTCCAAGCTTACCACCCGTCTCCTCTGCTCTATCTCCTCTACCGTTGTCCCCTCCATCTCTCATATCCTCAACCTCTCACTCTCCACTGCTACAGTCCCTGCTGACTTTAAACATGCTGTGGTCATACCTCTCCTTAAGAAACCCTCTCTTGATCCCTCCTGTCCTTCTAATTATCATCCCATTTCCCTCCTTCCCTTCATTTCTAAACTGCTCGAGCGTGCAGTTTACCGCCGCTGCCTTGATTTCCTTTCTTCCAATGTTCTCCTTGATCCTTTGCAGTCTGGTTTTTGTCCTTTGCACTCTACTGAAACTGCTCTTGTCAAAGTCTCCAGTGACTTGTTCCTGGTTAAATCTAAGGGCCTTTACTCTGTCCTTATCCTCCTTGACCTCTCTGCTGCTTTCGACATTGTTGATCATGATCTTCTCCTTGACACTTTGTCCTCTCTTGGCTTTAGGGACTCTGTTCTTTCCTGGTTCTCCTCCTATCTCTCCCATCGCTCCTTTAGTGTATGTTCTGGTGGCTTCTCCTCCTCTGTTACCCCGCTGTCTGTTGGTGTCCCCTCCTTTTTTCTCTCTATACCCAGTCCCTTGGTGCGCTGATTTCCTCTCATTGTTTTCAGTACCATCTCTATGCTGATGACTCCCAGATCTCTTTCTCTACTCCTGATCTTTCTTCTTCTATCCAGTCCCAGATCTCTAGCTGTCTCTCTGCCATTGCTGCCTGGATGTTCCATCGTTGCTTGAAATTGAACATGGCCAAGAACGAACTTCTCATTTTTTCCCCTAAAATCCCCCCTTCTCCTTCTTCTTTTTCAGTCTCTGTTCTCCTACCTGTTTCTTCCGCTCGCAACCTGGGTGTTATGTTTGACTCCTCGCTCTCCTTCTCCTCTCATATCCAACTCATCGCCAAGACCTGTCGCTTCTTTCTCTTCAACATTGGTAAAATTCGTCCCTTTCTCTCTGAACATACTACTAAAACTCATCCATTCCCTAATCACCTCCCGTCTTGATTACTTTAACCTACTCCTTACTGGCCTCCCTCAGACTCATCTCTCCCCCCTTCAGTCTATTCAGCACTCCTCTGCATGTTTGATTTTCCGCCAGCCTCGTTTTGCCCATATCACTTCTCTCCTCGAATATCTTCACTGGCTTCCTATCCATTTCCGCATTCACTTTAAACTTCTCCTTTTGACCTATAAGTGCATTCACTCTGCTGCTCCTCAGTACCTTTCTTCTCTAATTTCTCCCTATTTCCCCCTCGTGAACTCCGTTCTTCTAGCCAGTTGCTTCTTGCTATGCCCTTCTCCTCTATTGCCAACTCCAGATTCCGCTCTTTTCACCTTGCCGCACCCTACGCCTGGAATAAGCTACATTTGTCTATACGTCAGACATCTTCTCTGACCCTCTTCAAACTTAGGTTAAAAGCTCATCTTTTCGCTTCTGCCTTTGGTTCTTGACTTACCTGTTCTCCTTCCTTCCCCTCTCTTTTTACCTGTTTTGCTTCCTCTTATACTTGTTCTTATCTCCTTCCTTTGTCTGGTCTCTACTGTTCTCCTTTTTTTGCCCTTGTTCTTTTCTTGTCCTTCCCCTTGTCTTTTTAGATTGTAAGCTCTTTGAGCAGGGACTGTCTCTTCTGTGTTTTCTTTGTACAGCGCTGCGTGCGTTTGGTAGCGCTATATAAATGCTTAGTAGTAGTAGTAAATTGGAACAAATGATTCTAACCTTGCTGTCCCCAGAGCCTAAACACCTGGGATCAGCGGAGGCCCAGGGGGGTGTGGGGCCATGTGTGGAGGCTCATTTGCATAATGCTAACGTGCACTAACGTTTAGTAAACATGCCTTTTAATGAGTGTATGGATAAAGAAAGACTACCAGATTTCTACATTATTATACTCCAGTGCCAACCGCCAGGCACATTAGGAACTACTGCAAACACTGACCATTTAGAACCCATAGCAAACCCACTGTATCAAAACAGCACTAACAGGACTCATAAAGCACCAAACCCTACCTATCAAAAAGGCAACACTGCAAATATTAAACCAATACATCTCAAAGAATACCAATACATCTCCTACTGGGGAAAGAGATCAAGTGGCACTGTCAAATAGAAACTACATGAATAGAATACCTCAGCTCGGTTACACATGCAGAACATAGACCACCACCAAACATACAACAGGGGATCACAATTTAGAAACAGAAAGACAGTAATTAATCTGGGAACCCCAAAAGCCAAACTTAGAATGTACAACAACACTGGGAGAAATAAAACTATAAATTAATTTCCTCTTGTACTAAACAAAACACAGATGTTAATGATACACAGGGCCGTACCAAGTGAAGATCGCGCCCTGTGCGCCCATATGGCGCTCCTCTTCTCTCCCACCGTGGGGGGGGGGGCACGCGCCCGATGTGCAAGTCGCAAGAGCAAGAGCAGGGAGGAACAGATCTGCTTAGCATGCCGGCAAGGAGGCTTAAGGGGTGCATTTTAGCTGTCCTGCCATTGCCTGCTGCCACTGAGAGAAGAAAAAGTGGCAGCGGCAGGCAACGGAAGACAGCTAAAATGTGCCCCTTAAGCCTTTGTGCCCTGTGCGGCCGCACTGCTCGCACAGGGCTAGGTACGATCCTGACGATACACATTTCCCAGAGCTGACATATTCCAGTTAATAAATTCAAAATAAGCAGTTTGTGCATTTTCTTTACAGTTGCAATTGCTCCAGTCACGTTCTTCTGGTTTCTTCATGTCTTCTGCTAATTCTCCATTGTCTGCTGTCCATTTGTCCTTTCTTCTCTCTCCTAGTTTTTTTTTTCCATTCTCTCTACATCTGCTTTAACATACTGATCTTTCTCCTTTTGCTCTTTTCTCCATTTCTTTCTTTATTCCTTTTTTCATCCACTCAAATTTTACCCCTCCATCCTCAGTCCCCACTTACTCTCCCAATACCCAGCCAATCGTAGATTTTTCTTCCCTCCCACACAATATTTTTCCCCTCTCCATCCTCACTCCCCCAGCCCCATCCTATTCTAGTCCTCCCCAACATCAGCTCCCTTCTAGTCCCATTCTCCCATCCCCCTCCATCAGCCCATTTCCAGTCCTATCCTAGCCCCCCATCAGCCCCTTTCCAGTCCTAACCTAGCCCCTCCATCAGCCCATTTCCAGTCCAAGCTCCCCCATCCATCTCCAGTCCTATCCTAGACTCTCCATCAGCCCATTTCCAATCCAACCTCCCCTTCACTCAGACATTTTCCAGTCTTAGCCCCCCTCCTGAAGAGCCCTGCGGTTGTCTGAATGTCTTTAGAGGGAGCTGGAGAGGCCCCGGCTCACCTCTGACAGCTGCTGAAGTGAACAACGCCTTTTTTCTTCACTTCAGCAGCCTTTCAAATCTCATGCCATAGGCTGGTGAAGCTTTGGAATGCAGACCTTAGTATGTCTTTAACTGGAGAGGGCATGTGGAAACTTATTGGCAAGATCCCACGGCTCACAGCTATGGTCTCCCTTCGTGATATTGGATAGTAAGACATACTTATCTCTCACCGAGTCAGTTGCGAGCGATGGGATATAGTGGTTGGTCCAATTATCCTAAATGTGGAGAGGACAGTGCCCCCTAAAGGCCTGGGTCACGAAAGAGGATTGCTCCCGCAACAGTCATCCTATCTGACTCCTTGCACAGGAAAAATTCTTCCAAGTCAGCACAAAATTCACTTGACAAGTTATTTCCTACCAGACCTTGGATGTAGTTACGAATCTGGTAGTAATGGAACAGATTCCAAATTGTCCTTTGAAGAGCTATGGGCCCAACAGTGTTCCATCCTCCGTTAGTACTTGTTCAAGGTGGTGCACAACCAAACCATGCCACCACTGAAACCTGAAGGCAGTCATACCTGGAATGAAGTCCGCATTACCCTAAATTGGCAAATAAACTGACTGGAAAGCAGAATGTCCTAATCACTCACAAATCCATCTGCAGGTCTGGCACGTAACCCGAATGAGGGCACACTTCCGCAATAACAGTGGTAATTTATTAAGGGGTGCATGCAACACATAGCAAAGCACAAGGGGTGCGACCAAAGCTTGTTCACATTTCAGAGGGTATAATCTGTTGTATCAAAGAGCCAGTCCTTTAAATGATGAAGCGGCCATGCTAAATTGTAGAGAACAAAAAAAGCGGAGCCTGGACTGACAAGAAATATAAACCTTGTTTATTATGCCCCCATGCTAAATTGTAGGCATGGAGGTCAGGGCATACCACCCTGGCACCAAGACCCCTTGAGCGTCTGCATTGTCACTTGGGCGTGCCGGCCTTGCCATAGAAAACAAGACAGCAAACCATCTATCTTAATTAAATCCTTCCGCAAAAGCCATATGGGCAATAGTTGTAACATGTAGAGCCACTGTGGGAATAAGGAATAAGGTCATCCTAAATAAAGCAATTCTATCCCCATCAAGAATGTCAAATCTTGCCATCTTGATAAGCGCTGCGCCGATTGAGCTAGTAGGGGCCCCACATTACATTTATACATGGGGGTCCATTGGTAGTATCACTCCCAAGTATTGGAAAGAGCCCTCTGCCCATCTAAGGGGAAAATATCCTTTCCATTCTGCCCACACTGATTCAAGCCCAGCCAGAGACTCAAGATTTTTCCAGATTTAACTTAAATCCTGAGAACATTCCAAAGATCTTGAATTCTGATTCTAAAGTTGCTAAAGATTGTTCAGGGTTGGCCAGATGAACAAGTAGGTCATCCATGAAGGCAGCCAGCTTGAATTCAAGTCTCCAGGCAGATTCCCTCTATTCCTCGATTTGCTCAAATGTGAAACAGTAAGGGTTCGAGAGTAAGAAGAAATATTAGGGGGGGCAGTGGACAATCCTGGCATGTTCCACGTTATAATGGGAACCGCTCTGTGCATTGCCCATTCACCAGCACTCTCACCCAGGGACCTATGCACATTGTCCCTAGCACTTCTAGAAAAAAACCCTCAAAACCGAAATGCTCCAATGTGGAAAATATACCACTACCCCACTCAAATGTTTTCTCGGCGTCAAAGCTGATATTGTAAGTATTGAGGGAGTTGCATTGACCCCACAGTGGTACTGGGTTACCAAAATTTGGTGAATGTTGGTCACTGCTTGTCTACCCTTAACAAAGCCTACCTGAGAAGGATGTATTAAACTAGGCTTGAGCGGAGAGAGTCATTCAGCCAGTACTTTGGACATGATCTTAAGGTCTATATTCAACAGATGGTGCAGTAGTACCCCAGCAGGAAAGGATCACGCCTTGGCTTAGGGATGATAGTAATCAAGGCTACATTAGTCCAGTAAGGAAAGATCTGAAGCGCAGCCAATTGCTGGTGCATTTCAGCCAGAGGGATACAGACCGTCTCCCAGTATCTGGTAGAATTCTGCGCTGAAGCAATCAGGCCTGGGAGCTTGAGATGTCTTCAGGCCTTTAATCACTCTTTGTATTTGTTGTGGGCTAATCCTTGCATTCAATTGGTCACGCTGAGTGCGTTCTAGCCAAGGGAGCTCATAGCTCTGCAAATATTCTTGCACTCCTTGGCCATCCTGTGGATCTGCACTATATAGGTTGCTATAATATTCCAAAAAGCAGTCTCCACTGCCTTTTGTGTTGTCTGGATTATCTCATCTGCAGCTCAATTGCTGCTACCACAGACTTCCTTCCTTACCAATGTAGACAACAGTCCCGAATGGTTACCAAACCAATAATAGTGTGTATTTATAGTGCAACATGGATCATTTTGCTTGGGCGTGGATAAAAGTATTCAGTTGGCTCTACAGTGTTAAATATGCTGCTCTATTCTCTTCCGTATCCTGGTGCACTAAATGACGGCGTGGAGCCCAGAGTTGAGAACTCCATTCCATGAGTTTGTGGTTGGCCTCTTTTTTTTTTTCCTCCAACTAACACATCCAATCAGAGCCCCCCCTTAAGTAAACTTTAGCTGTCTCCTAGAAGAGCAATGGATTGTCTATGTGGAGAGCGTTAGAATCCTTTATCTTTATCTTTATTACATTGCGTGCTTGACCGCCCAGGCCAAAGCATCAGGGCAGTTTACAGAGTAATAAAAACACATAAGCTGCTTTAGAAAAGAGAAAGGAATGCCAATTTGTGACAGGAGAGCAAGATAAGAGACAGCGAAAGTACAAAGTGGACATCGCACAACTAGGTGGGAGAGAGGTAGGTCAAAGGCCTTGCAGAAGAGGTAGGTTTTTAGGAGGGATTTAAACCGAGGGTAGGAGTGTTCAGTGCGGAGGGAGGCGGAAAGGGAATTCCACAGGGCAGGCCCAAGAAAGAAGAAAGCAGAGTGATGAATGTGTTCTAGGCAGGCCCGGGCTAGGGATGGAACAGCCAAGCAGTCATTGTGGATAGCATGGAGGGTACATGGAGGGAGGTGAACCTGGATGAGATCAGCAAGGTACTGAGGTTGGTCAGTATGGATTGTTTTATGGACAGTAGTAAGAAGCTTATACTGGTAACGGTAGGTCATTGGGAGCCAGTGGAGTTGAATAAGAAGGGGAGTGACACGGTCTGTGTGACTGACGGGAGTGAGAAGGCGAGTGGCGGTGTTTTGGATGAGCTGTAGACGGCGTAGCTGGTATTGGGGAACACCCACCAAGACTACATTGCTGTAGTAGAGGCGGGACATAGGAGAAGAGAAACTGTGAGCATAACCAAGGAAAAGTGCAGAAGGATCGTCCAACAAAGGAAGAGATATGCTGGTGAAATGTAAGAGCTGAGTCGAGAATGACCCCCAAGTACCACAGAGTCGAGGCAAGTGCAATGGGGATATCAGAAAGGGAGGGCGAAAGGTCGGGAATGGGGGCACCAGAGGTGAGCCACATAGCAGCAGACCTGGAGGGGTTCAAGTGGAGATAGTTTGCCAATAGCCAGGAAGAAATATTAGAAAGGCAGGTGTTAAGAGGAGAAAGATTGGGAACAAGTGGGCAGATGTGAAAAAGCAGAAATATGTCATGGCGTAATAATATGCTGAGATTCCTGATTGCTGGACAAGCAAGGTCAGGGGGGCAAGGAAGAGGTTGAAAAGAGAGTACTGAACCCTGAGGGACCTCACAAGGGAGAGAGGTTGGAGGAGAAGAGGAAGAACCCATATGGACCAAGAAGGAATGGGAGGACAAGAAGGACCGAAACCAGTTGTGGACCGTCCCACGCACCCTGTAGTCAGCAAGACATGTAGGAATGTGGGTCTACAAGATTGAAGGCGGAAGAAAGATCTAAAGAAACCAGTAGGGAAATGTCACCACGCTCACATGCTGTGTGTATCTCATTGAGGAGGGAAAGGAGAATGGTTTCAGTTTTGTGTCCAGGCCTAAAGCCTGATTAAGAACATAAGATATGCCATACTGGGTCAGACCAAGGTCCATCAAACCCAGTATCCTGTTTCCAACAGTGGCCAATCTAGGTCGTACGTACCTAGCAGTTTCAACAAAAGACACAGGTTCCGCAATGCTTGTACTGGGTTAAGAATTGATATCCTGGGTCCCTTTTTAATAATGGTTTATGGACCTTTCCTCCAGGAACTTGTCCAAACCTTTTTTAAACCCAGCTACACTAACAGCTCTTACTACATCCTCCGGTAACAAATTCCAGAGTTTGATTACACATTGAGTGAAAAAATATTTTCTTTATTTGTCTTAAATAGTTTATCCTGTAGCTTCATTACATGTCCCCTAGTCTTTCTATATTCTGATAGTGTAAACAATTGATCTACGTTTACCCGTTCCACTCCGTTCATTAATTTATAGACCTCTATCATATCTCCCCTCAGCCGTCTCTTTTCCAGGTTGAAGAGCCCTAACCTTTGTAGCATCTCTTCATAGGAGTAGCCTTCCATCCCCTTTACCATTTTGGTGGCTCTTCTCTGTACCTTTTCTAATAACGCTATATCCTTTTTAAGATACGGCGACCAGAATTGCATACAATATTCAAGGTGCGGTCGTACTATGGAACGATACACAGGCATTATAATATCCTTTGTTTTATTTTCCATTCTTTTCCTTATGATACCTAGCATTCTATTTGCTTTCTTGGCCGCCGCTGCACACTGGGCAGAGGGTTTTCACATGTTACCCACGATGACTCCTAAATCTTTTTCCTGGGTGGTGGTTCCCAATGTGGAACCTTGCATTGTGTAACCATAGTGTGGGTTGTTCTTTCCTAGGTGCATAACTTTGCACTTGTCCACATTAAATTTCATCTGCCATTTGGATGCCCAGTCTTCCAATTTATCCAGATCCTCCTGCAGTTTTCCACAGTCCTCTTGGGTTTTAACAACTTTAAACAGTTTTGTGTCGTCTGCAAATTTCATAACCTCACTAGTTATTCCCTTTTCCAGGTCATTTATGAATATGTCAAAAAGTAGCGGACCCAGTACAGATCCCTGGGGTACTCCACTATTCACCTATTTCCATTGGGAAAATTGGCCATTTAGCTCTACCCTCTGCTTTCTATATTTTAATCAGTTCCCAGTCCACAATAGTACACTGCCACCTATCCCATGACTTTTTAGTTTTGCCAAAAGGTTCTGATGAGGGACTTTGTCAAAGGCTTTCTGAAAGTCCAGATACACTATATCAACCGACTCACCTTTGTCTACCTGTTTATTCACACCTTCAAAAAACATATCAGATTAGTAAGACAAGATCTTCCTTGCCTAAAGCCATGTTGACTGTCTCCCATTAGGCCATGACTATCTACATACTGAGTAATTTTGTTCTTTATGATGGTTTCTACCATTTTCCCCGGTACTGACGTCAGGCTCACCGGTCTGTAATTTCCCGGATCACCCCTGGAACCCTTTTTAAAAATTGGCGTTACATTGGCGATCCTCCAATCTTCTGGTGTTACAGATGATTTTAATGAAAGTTCACAGATTACTAATAGCAGGTCTGCAATCTCATATTTCAGTTCTTTCAACACTCTTAGATTGACGGGGGTGGAGTGCAGACGTAGATTCCAGATGAGATCATAGCTGAGCAAAGACTAAAGTTTCAAGAAGCTTAGAAAGAAAGGGAAGATTTGAAATGGGTCTCCAGTGGACAAGAACAGAAGGGTCTAGGGAAGGCTTTTTAAGCATGGGGCGGACAATAGTGTGTTTCCATGCTGTGGGGAAGTAACCTGAGGAGAGGCTGGTGTTGATCAGACTGAGCAAAGGGGAGGAGGGCCAATGAGGGTTCAAAGAGCCAAGTGGAAGGGATAGGGTCGAGGAAACAGGTCATTTCGTGGGATTTGTGGATAGCTGAGAGAAGTTCGGTTGCTGTGCTTGGGTAGAAGGAACTCCAGGAGTGCATGAGGGAGGGGCACAGTGAAGATGATGCCTCAAAGGTACCATTGTTCCCAAAGAAATCTGTCAGTGTCCCCTCTTTGATGAAAGGGTAAACACCAACCTCTTCTCTCACCATGCTGACAGGGGGATTGAAGATCTATCCACCCCATTGCTTGGTCTGAAACCTGCACATTACCTATCTGAGCATCTTCAATTCTATTTAAGAGGCATTGAGATAAGAAAGTTTCTATTCAGGACCATGTACTGTGGGCTCTAGAGAGGTGCGTGTAGTCCCATTCTCCCAGGTGCAGAATGCGCCAAATATCAGTCAGATCCCTACTGTCTCAAAGGCCCAACACAAGGCATTTCCATCTAGCATCCCCATCAAGTTCCCCCTCAGGAGTAATCCGCCATAGGATCAAGCACACAGTTGTAGTTGCCTCCAAGGATTGTCTTAGTTTCTCATACCCGTCAAACCCTGTACCAACTCATAAAAAAACTTACATTCATACCGATTTGGGTTGTAGATGTTCCCTGTAAATGTCCCGAGATCAGCAAATAGCATCCCACAGGATCTCACTCGATGTGTCCTACCTGCAGATTGAGCACCATCCTGACTAAAATGGCCACTCCAGCTCATCTACTTCCTGCTGTGGCTCCATACACCTCCCCCACCCACCACCTCTTGAGCTTAGCATGTTCCAAGTCAGTCATATAGGTCTTTTGAAGCAGGGCAATGTTGAGAATCACGCAGTGCCCTAAGCACCTTATGTCTTATCGGATCTCTGATACCACAAACATTCCAAGAGATGATTCTTAGACCACCTTTACTCTTGTAACCCCTGACAGTGTTAGACCAAAGAACAAATGTTTGAAATTTATCCGGGGGGAGGGGGGGTCCCCAGCTCAAGCCCTATCCCTGGAGACAAAGATATTGTGAAGGCAATGCCTATCCCATTACCCTCCCAGTTAAACATACTCCTTCCCTCTATATCCCTTATGGAAAAACCCAAACTCCCAATCTTCACCCCCTCCCCCCTCCCCTTCTTCCATCCACCTCTTGTCACCACCCCATTATCGGGTGGATTGGAGGTCTGCGTGGCAATAGGGCCCCCACCCCTCCTCCCGTTGTGTCTTACCTCATCCCTCCCAGGTCCCGTCCACTCTACTACTTAACCGGCGTCAAACCATATCCCTATCATACATTCACTCATTCATCCACTCATTCAGTTGTTCACTATTCATATCCCTAAACCACAACCCAAAACGACTTTAAATATTGCAACTCAACCCGAGCTACTATCCCCAATCCCATCCCCTTCCATCCATCTCATAAACTCCCTACAAACCCCACGCATATTAATGCTGGAATACACAACTAACATGGATGAACCATTACAATACAGATAAGTTCAAAGCAACTGCAATCGTCCTCACTAGGAACTGCCAGAACACCAAATTGTTCCGAAGTCCCTAAAAAGGTGGCAAAGATGGTCTTCCACACGCCAGTCCCTAAACATGTCCCCAAACTGAAGAGAAGGGACTCAAAGCACACAGCATGGGCATCTCAAGCCAGAAGGAGCAGCACAATACATTAGCCCCTTTCGCCATCAGCCGTCAGACCGCTGCACCCACCAAGTCCACCTCATTTGTAAATGAGATGTTCAGTGTCAATATAATGGGTCCTCGAATTGCAGAGTCCAGTGGTCATAGGGCATCTAGCTCCTACCACCAAGCTTCTCATCGCCAAGCAGATCAGGAGACAACCTTAGACTTCTCCTTGAGTAACAGACATGTCCAAGAAGCTGCGTGCCTCAGCTGGATTGGCAAAGAATAGTCTGTCCCTGGTGTGTTATTCACAGCTTAGCAGGATATAACAATGAGAAGCAAATACCCTACTGTAGCAGCTGATTGCAAAGTGGGGAGTACTCCCGACGGCAGCTTAGAAGTGGTGTATAATCCTGGAATATGAGGATAATAGGTGTAGTTGTACCAGAGGTAGCATTCAGGTGCGCTCAGGCTGCCCGCAGCATGGCCTCCTTCTGGGTAAAGTCATGGAAATGCGCTATTACCACCCACAGTTGGGAGTTATTACACCATGCAGTCCTAGCTGGTGAATTCGCTCTAGGATTAATTTTCCTATGTGTTCACCCAACTGCAAGTTAAGGGACATCCAGGTCTTCAAGAACCCCCTCAGTTCTGAACATAAGATATGCCATACTGGGTCAGACCAAGGTCCATCAAGCCCAGTATCATGTTTCCAACAGTGGCCAATCTAGGTCCTACGTACCTAGCAGTTTCCCCAAAAGACACAGGTTCCGCAGTGCTTGTACTGGGATATCAAACATTGATATCCTGGGTCCCTTCTTAAAAATGGTTTATAGACCTTTCCTCCAGGAACTTGTCCAAACCTTTTTTAAACCCAGCTACACTAACAGCCTTTACTACATCCTCCGGTAACAAATTCCAGAGTTTGATTACACGTTGAGTGAAAAAATATTTTCTTTTATTAGTCTTAAATAGTTTACCCTGTAGCTTCATTGCATGTCCCCTAGTCTTTCTATATTCTGATAACGTAAACAATCGATCTACGTTTACCCATTCCACTCCGTTCATTAATTTATAGACTTCTATCATATCTCCCTTCAGCCGTCTCTTTTCAGGTTAAAGAGCCCTAACCTTTTTAGCCTTTTTTCATAGGAGTATCCTTCCATCCCCTTTACCATTTTGGTGGCTCTTCTCTGAACCTTTTCTAATAACGCTATATCCTTTTTAAGATACGGCGACCAGAATTGCACACAATATTCAAGGTGCGGTCTCACCATGGAACGGTATAGAGGCATTATAATATCTTTTGTTTTATTTTCCATTCCTTTCCTTATGAAACCTAGCATTCTATTTGCTCTCTTGGCTGCCGCTGCACACTGGGCCGAAGATTTTAACATGTTATCCACAATGACGCCTAAATCTTTTTCCTCGGTGGTGGTTCCTAATGTGGAACCTTGCATTGTGTAACCATAGTTTGGGTGGTTCTTCCCTAGGTGCATAACCTTGCACTTGTCCACATTAAATTTCATCTGCCATTTTGATGCCCAGTCTTCCAATTTATCCAGATCCTCTTGCAATTTTCCACAATCCTCTTGGGTTTTAACAACTTTAAATAGTTTTGTGTCATCTGCAAATTTGATAACCTCACTCGTTATTCCACTTTCCAGGTCATTTATGAATATGTCAAAAAGCAGCGAACCCAGCACAGATCCCTGGGGTAAACCACTATTCACCTTTCTCCATTGGGAAAATTGGCCATTTAGCCCTACCCTCTGCTTTCTATCTTTTAACCAGTTCCTGATCCACAGTAGTACACTGCCTCATATCCCATGACTCTTTAGTTTTGCCAAAAGTCTCTGATGAGGGACCTTGTCAAAGGCTTTCTGAAAGGCCAGATACACTATATCAACCGACTCACCTTTGTCCACCTGTTTATTCACACTTTCAAAGAAACATAACAGATTAGTAAGACAAGATCTTCCTTGTCTAAAGCCATGTTGGCTATCTCCCATTAGACCATGACTATCTACATGCTGAGTAATTTTACTTTTTATGATGGTTTCTACCATTTTTCCTGGTACTGACGTGAGGCTCACCGGTCTGTAGTTTCCCGGATCACCCCTGGAACCCTTTTTAAAAATTGGTGTTACATTGGCGATCCTCCAATCTTCAGGTATTAGAGATGATTTTAATGATAGTTCACAGATTACTAATAGCAGGTCTGCAATCTCATATTTCAGTTCTTTCAACACCCTTGGATGTATACCATCCGGCCCAGGTGATTTGCTACTCTTCAGTTTATCTAATAGTTGTAATACATCTTCCCGATGTATCGATATTTCCTTCAATTCTTCCACACCTTTAAATACCACTTCAGTCATGGGTAACATCCCTACATCTTCCTCTGTAAAGACCGAAGCAAAGAATTCATTCAGTCTCTCCGCTATCGCCTTGTCGCCTCTTAGTGCCCCTTTAACTCCTCTATCATCTAATGGACCAACTGAGTCTCTCACAGGTTTTTTGCTACGAATGTACTTGGAAAAAATCTTTATTTCATATTTTTGCTTCCGCAGCAAGCTTCTTCTCAAATTCTCCCTTTGCCTGCTTTATCAATGCCTTGCATTTGACCTGCCAGTGCTTGTGCTGTTTCCAGGTTTCGTCGTTTGGCTCTTTTTTCCATTTCCTGAAAGATGCTTTTTTGGCAACAACAGCCTCTCTGACCTCACCTTTAAACCATGCTGGCAGTTTTTTGGACTTCCTTCCTCTTTTTTTAAAGCATGGAATACAGCTGGTCTGGGCTTCCAAGATAGTATTTTTCAACAACACCCAAGTTTGATGTAAGTCTTTAACCTTTGCAACTGCTCCTTTTAGTTTTTTCTTAACTATTTTCCTCATTTTATCATAGTCTCCGTTTCGAAAGTTAAAAGGTAGTACTCTGGATTTCCTTACTATCCCTCCTCCTCTAATTAAATCAAAGGCGATCATGCTATGATCACTATTGCCAAGTGGCCCCAACACCCTTATCTCTTGCACTAGATCTGGTGTTCCACTAAGGACTAGGTCTAATATGGCTTCCCCTCTGGTCAGTTCATGAACCAGCTGCTCCAAGAAGCAGTCATTTATGTCATCTAGGAACTTTATCTCCCTAGCATGTCCTGCCGTGACACTGACCCAGTCGATACTGGGGTAATTAAAATCACCCATTATTACTACTCTGCTATGACTTTTGTTAGCTTCCTTGATTTCTTTGAGCATTTCATCATCCATTTGTTCATTCTGTCCAGGCGGTCGACAGTACACCCCCACTGCCATCGCCTTCCCCTTTTTACATGGAATTTCAATCCATAGAGATTCTACAGCAAATTTAGTTTCCTGCAAAACTTTAATCCTTTCTAACTCAATGCCCTCTCTAACATAGAGCGCAACCCCTCCACCAATTTGATCAGCTCTATCATTGCGATATAGTTTGTACCCAGGTATCACAGTGTCCCAATTGTCCTCCTTCCACCATGTCTCTGATATTCCAATCACATCTAACCTCTCATTTAGTGCTATATATTCTAACTCTTCCATCTTATTTTTTAGACTTCTAGCATTGCATACAAGCATTTTAGAGACTGTATTTTATTCATATTAATTTGGCTATTGGTAGACATGGGTAATTTAGGATCTTTAAGCTCTGTCTGCTCCATACTCGAGGGCATTTGGGCTACTTTACTCTTTTTTGGAACCTCTCTGCTTTTGGTAGTATCCTTCAAGGATACATTCTTCCAAACCATGCGCTCTTGAGTGACTGTCGGCTTTCCCCTATTATCTAGTTTAAAAGCTGCTCTATCTCCTTTTTAAAGGTTAATGCTAGCAGCCTGATTCCATCCCGGTTAAGGTGAAGCCCATCCCTTCAGAAGAGCCCCTCCTTTCCCCAGAATGTTCCCCAGTTCCTAACAAATCCAAACCCCTCATCTCTGCACCATTGTCTCATCCACGCATTGAGACTCCGGAGCTCTGCCTGCCTTTTGGGTCCTGCATGTGGAATGGGAAGCATTTCAGAGAACACTACCCTGGAAGTGCTGGATTTCAACTTCCTACCTAAAAGCCTAAATTTAGCCTCCAGAACCTCCCTACCACATTTTCCTATGTCATTGGTACCGACATGTACCAAGACAGCAGACTCCTCCCCAGCACTATCTAAGACCTTATCTAGGTGGCGCATGAGGTCCGCTACCTTCACACCAGGCAGGCATGTTACCAGGCAATCCTCACGTCCACCAGCCACCCAGCTATCTACATGCCTAAAGATCGAATCACCAACTATAACGGCTGTCCTAACCCTTCCCTCATGGGCACATGGCCCTGGAGAAACTTCCTCGGTGCGAGAGGGTTTTACATCACCTGGAGGAGAGGTCCTAGTTATAGGATCACTTCCTGCCACACCAGGGTGATGCTCTCCTGTCATGTGACCTCTCTCCTCCATGGCAACAGGGATGCTGCCAGACTGGAGGTGGGACTTCAGGACTATATCCCTGTAGGTCTCGTCTATGTACCTCTCTGTCTTTCTTATGTTTTCCAAGTCTGCTACTCTAGTCTCTAGAGAACGGACTCGTTCCCTGAGAGCAAAGAGCTCCTTGCACCTAGTGCACACTTAAGACCTCTCACCAACTGGGAGAAAATCATACATGTGACACTCAATGCAAAAGACTGGAAAGCCCCCATCTCGCTGCTGGACTGCTGTCTGCATCTTAGTTTTAAGTTTTTGTTTAGATCTTTAAGTTCTTTACTTACTAAGGGTTGCTATGGATATTTATACCAATAAAACTGTACCTAATACGTTTAATATACCTTGTTCACCTGAAGCTTAATTAATCTCAGGTCCTTAGTGTATGACTGATTTGGGTAACGAGCTTCACCTGAGAGCACCTCCTGTCTTTTAAGATGTGTAAGTACCTATAAAGCTATGATTATCCCAGGGGTGGGTGGGTGTGGGGAGGGAGGGAGGGAGGGAGGGAAATAACACTTATTAAAAGAGGGCTGCTACAGAGTTCCCTGTCCTGTGCTGCTGAGGTAAGCTATATTCTTATTTGATTTAAATTATAGCTCTTTGCTGCTGCTAGGCTCTAACTTATTAGTTCTGCATCTGCCACAGTTTCCGCCATGCCAACAAAATGGAGATTCTTCCTCTGACCATCCCGTTTCTCCTTGTATCAGCAAATAGTCCTCTAACCTTTTAATTGTGGCAGCCTGGGATTGCTGGGTGTCCTCCGCATCAGAAATTTGCTGTTCCACTGATGTTATGCAGCCCGTAAAGTCAGTGACCACCAGGGCCACTTGTGCCAATCGCTCATTCAGCGTCAGAAAGTGTTTGTCAAGGGCCTGCACCACTGCCAAGGACACTTAATCTGCCAAGCTGGGGTTCTGATCCGGCTGGGCCTGTGTCAGAGAGCTGGCAGCCATCTTTGTATCTGCAGCACAGCTCTTTTGGCAGGCTCCTTTTGCAGCCATAGACCAAATGTGCTAAGAAGATTCTCGGAATAATTATCGATCTGGGAAGGTAACTGTCAGTCAATCGGGTTAGAAAAATCAGGTTTTTAAAGACAGGGATGGCGGGGGAGACCTGGCGCCAAAAGCGGCACCTCTGGCTTGGCTCACTGCATCACATGACTCCCCTTAATAAAGCATTAAATCCAAACATATTTACTGCATCCACAACCCCCCCCCCTCACACACACACACCTGGCCCCTTTTCCCAACAGTTTGTGCAGAGAAAAGCAGAGCTAGAACCTTCCCAATAAAATTTACCATATGAAAAAAAATCACCATATGAAAAAAATCAGGGCCAGTCCCAGAGTTGGTTCAAAGTGTTGGCACCCTAGGTGAACCTTATGCTGTACGCCCCCTGGCTGGCAGAATTTGTTTATCTTTGAAAACCCTACGCTCTGCTGCCATCCAAAAGCTGTCACACTGTCCCAGTGAGCGGGCATAGGATGAAGGTGGAAGGAGATAAGATTCAAGTAATTTGTGGAAATATTTCTTTATGGAAAGAGTACTAGAAGCATGGAATAGTCTCCCAGAGGAGGTGGTAGAGACAAGAACTATATCTGAATTCAAGAAAGCATGGAACACACACAGAAGATCTCTAAAGGAAAAGAACTCTAGAGCTTTGTGACTGGTATGGAAGGGCAGACTAAGTAGGCCATATGGGGCCCAATATATTGGAAGGGCAGTTACTGTTTACGGCCCTGTAAACCATGTAACTGATGCTAAGGAATATTCAACCATGTTAGTGCCACTGAAATATCCCCTCTTCTCCCTTATGCGCCCCGATGCTAACTGCTTAGCATAGACATGTCGGGGGTGTTTTAGGAAGGAGCAGAGGCGGCAACTGTCCTTAACTGGGCAGCAGCAATATTGCATGCTGCCCAGCTAATGACCTGCACCTAAAAGACATACAAGGAGAACAAGGAATTAGAATCCAAATGTGGCCTCAAAGAGGTAAGCCCTTTAGCATGAATTTGGAAGAGGGGGCGAGAAGAGACTTGACATAAAGATAGAGGAAGTTTGTTCCATGCATAGGGAGCAGCAAGGTGAAGAAATCAAAGTCTGGCGTTTACAGAAGAAAAGGGCATAGAGAGGAGAAAGCCAGAGGAGGAGCAGAGTTAATGAGAAGGGGTATAGTGAGAGAGAAGAGGAAAGGAAGGGCAGTGGAGTGAATGTATTTATATCTTAGAGGATGTTTGAATTGGACATAGAAATGAAGGGGAGCCAGTGAAGTGATTTTAGAAGAGGAGTTATATGAGCGTATTGGGGCTGGCAGAAGATTAGCTGCATAGCAGAGTCCTGGATAGATTGAAGAGGAGAGAGATGACACTGAGGGAGACCAGCAAGGAGAAAGTTGCAATAGTCAAGAGATGAGGTGACTAAAGAGTGGACAAGATCCTTAGTAGTGTGTTCAGAGAGGAAGGGACAAATTTTGTTAATGTCATAGAGAAAGAAACAGGTTTTAGTTATATGTTGAATATGACTCCTCCCTTTACTTCTCCACACAAGATAACCCCAGGTTGCAGGCTGAGGAAACAGGAAGAAGGGTGTTGTCAACAGTGATACAGAAAGGAGGAAAGGGGGGAGGAGGGTTTACGGGGAAAAGTAAGAAGTTCAGTTTTAGCCATATTCAGTTTTAGGTGGCAGTGAGACATCCAAGTGGCGATGTCAGATAAGCAAGTAGAAATGAGTTTGGAGCAAAGGACAGATGTCGGGTGTAGATTTGAGTCATCAGCATAATTATGATACTGAAAGCCATGGGAAGAGATGAGGGCACCAAGAGACTGTGTATAGAGAGAAAAGGAGAGAACAGACCCTTGAGGTACACCAATTGAGAGGGATGGCAGAAAAAGAGGAACCTCCAGAACAAACACTGAAAGAGCAATTGGAGAGAGAAGAGAACCAAGACAGTATAGGGCCTCTAAAACCAAGAGAAGATAAAGTGTCAAGGAAGAGGAGGTGATCAACAGTATCAAAACCACCAGAAAGATCGAGAAGAATGAGAACTGAGTAAAGGCCTTTGGACTTAACGAGGAACAGATCACTGGAGACTTTGGCAAGAGCCATTTCAGTAGAATGAAATGGACAAACCAGATTGAAGTGGATTAAGGAGGGCTTGAGAGGCAACACCGTAAATATTGAAGTGGGCCCCAAATCGTCAATAAACATATTAGGAAAGGTAGAGAAGCCAGATTACTAAATGTTCTTAAAGAGAAATTCCATGCAAATAGAATACCCAGTCTTGATCACACACACACATGCACATCACAGACAGGCCTTCACCAATAAGTGACCACAAAGTGAAAATAGAAATATGTAGAAAATTAGATTAAAACCACAGAAATCCAGATGCTGCATACAGTGCACCAGAGAAACAAAAATAAATGCATTTCCCACTGTATTGTACAAAAGACTGCAGATGTCAGGACTGACATTAGGAGGGAAGCAACCAGGGCAATTGCCCTGGGTGTCCATGCCAGTGAGAGCCTCAGACCTGTCATACTGAAGAAAGGCACAGTTTGCTGGCAGGATTTATAAGGGTATGTTCTCATATTTTTTGCCTTGGGCTAGGCCCCTGTCATGTCTAGCTGCTGCTACTACTATTAATCAATTGTATAGTGCTACAAAAGCATACACAGCACTGTACATATAGATGTAGGACACAAGCCCTGCTCATCACAGCTTACAATCTAATCAAGACAAAGCACATAGTGAAAATGGGAACTAGCGTATGGTAAGATACACATAAGTAGTGGCGAGAGAGAGGAGCATCAAGATCCAAAAGTGGCTTCATAGAGGTAGGTTTTTAGCCTGGATTTGAATAGGGCTAGAGCCTGATGCACAGAATCAGGTAGTTTGTTCCAGGCCTATGGAGCAACAAGATGGAATGAACAAAGTCTGGAGTTCGCAGTGGCAGAGAAGGGCACAGATAAAAGGGATCTGCCAGAGGAGCGGAGCTCCCGAGGAAGGGTGTAGAGTGAGATAAGAGGAAAGGTACTGAGGAGCTGCACAATGAATGCACTTGTAGGTCAATAGAAGTTCAAACTGGATGTGGAAACTGATGGGAGCCAGTGAAGTGATTTGAGAAGAGGGGTTACATGAGCATAGCAACACTGGCAGAAAATAAGCCGTGCAGCTGAGTTTTGAACAGCTTGCAGGGGAGAGAGATGATTCAGAGGGAGACCAGCAAGAAGCAGGTTACAATAGTCAAGGCGGGAGGTGACTAGTGAGTGGATAAGGGTCTGAGTAGTGTGAGTAGAAAGGAAGGAACGAATTTTGCTGATATAGCCATCTGTTGGATGTGCACAGAGTGGAGTCAAAGATGACCCCAAGGTTGCAAGCTGAGGAAACGGGGCCAGTCCTGATTCCTGTCAGATGAACTTTATAAAATAAAAAAAATTTTTATGCCTTTTTGTCGGTCATTTTTATTTTTGTTTCTTCCGTCTTTTAGTTCTCTTTTCATGGTCTCCTCTCCATTTGCCATTTCTTCTCTCCTCCTGTCTTCACATCCTCCCTTATCAGTTTTTATCCCTGATATCTTCCTTTCAGTTTTCTTCCATTTAGTTTTCTGCTTCTCTATCCAGATTTATCGCTGCCTTTTTACCAACCACTGCTCAATTTCACTTTTTACTTTATCCAGCTATAACTTTCCATCTTTCCCTCATGCCAGCCTTCTCATTTCCCAGCTCTCACTCCTTCACCAGCCGTATTTCCTAGTCTTTCACTAACTCTCCCCCTCTCTATCCCATTTTCCAGTATCAACCCCTCTCCCTGTCCTGCTTTCCTTCCTCCGTCCAGTGTTTTCCTATCCTTTCCTCTATGTCCACTATCTTCTCTCTGTATCCCTATCTCCCCAGTCCAACAACTTCCCTCTTTGTCCCTTCCACCTCCCCCCATGTCCAGCATCTCTCCTCTGTGTCCTTACCCTGCATATCCAGCATATGTCCTCAATGTGGGATTGATAACATTCACATGGCCATTGCAATGATTTTCCTGGACATATCAGCGGCATTTGACTCAGTTGAGCATAAGATTATGCTAGCTAGACTCCACGAAAAAGGCATCCATAACCTTGCCTGGGACTGGTGCAAATCATACCTAGAAGAGCGATGGCAACAGGTCCGTATAGACAACATTACATCTGAACCCTTCCAACAGAAACAAGGAGTACCCCAAGGCTCATCTCTATCTGCGTTGCTTTTTAACATATACATGCAGCCAATCTGCCAAATCACCAGAGACTTCGGTATATCTTGCCTATTATATGCAGATGACGTGCTAATTTTCACACCGATCAAGCTATCAAATCCTGACTACTCTGCACTAATCAACTGCTTCAATGCAATAACCGACTGGCTTCTCAATCAGAACATGAGAATAAACTTCAAGAAAACCGAAGTACTCATAGCCACAAGAAACAAGCAATTTTCTCCACCAACCACCCTCATAGTAAGAGACGCAGAACTCCCGATCAAGGCCTCCATAAAGTACCTCGGTGTGATACTCGATCAACAACTCAATCTTAAGGAGCACATAAAGAACACCGTAAGGACAATCTACTACAAACTAAAAACACTGCGTCACCTGAAACCAATGCTGGAGACCAAGGATTTCCGTACAATCTTCCAAGCAATAGTCACACCGCACTTCGACTACGCGAATATCATCCTTCATGGCCTCCCCAAGAATACACTAAGTCCACTTCAACTGGCGATGAACGTGGCAGCCCGCATCTTATCCGGAGCTTCAAAAAGAGATCATATAACACCAATACTGATCGATCTACACTGGCTCCCGATAAATTGCAGAATAATATATAAAACTCTCCTCATCACATTCAAGGCCATTAATAAAATATCCCCTGCATCGATCTCAAATCTCCTCACCCACGCACCGAACAATAGATCCAGGAGACTAATAGCAGAAAACACACTAGTTACTCCTAGTATCTCCACAAAATGGACACAACAAACCACTAACAGAGCTTTTGTGTCATATGCTCCCAAGTGCTGGAACAAACTACCTCCCAGCATCAGATCAATCACGGACATCACCCAATTCAGAAAGTCCATCAAGCACTATTTATTAACTTTGCACTTCAAGCTACCATACATACCCTAGAATTGTCTTCCGCCTCACTCATCTAACTCTTACACATAACAACAACCCAGAACAAAGGTTTAAAATGTGAAAATACTGCATCTTGTCAAATACCAAACCTTGATGTTACATATTTCATTGTATATAGTTATCCCCGGTTCACACCCAGTTTACCTTCCCTGTTATCTGTAAACCTAGGTCTGTTATATATTGATAGGTATTTTGTTGTTTAATGTAAACCGCACTGATGATGAATAGTGCGGTATATAAAAACTGTTAAATAAATTTAACAAAAAAAATGTTTCACTGTCCTTATCCCCCTTCCCGCACATTCCCAGCACAAACTGCTGCACAGGGCCTGCGTTTAAACCATTCATGTGCACTCTGAGACGGCTCTGCCACATCCCACCCCATCCAATGACATCTGACATGAGAGGGTGACGGGACGTGGCAGAGCTGTCTCAGAGTGCACACGTGGTTTAAATGTAGGCCTCTGAGGCAGAGACAGAGGAATGACATTTTGTTTGGGGGGGGGAGGCCCAAGCTCTGCCCCATCTCCACCCCTAGTTCCCACTCCAAGTTATGATTAGTCATTCTTGCATATATATTTTATGCAAATCATAGAGCATAATTTATTCATATAGGACTTTTCCAAATCAACCAAAAAAACTCAACCAACAATGGGTACAGAGCAGAGCGTTTCACTTTATAGCTCAACACACAAAAACATTCCATTCAAATTCTGTTATGCCCCTTCTCCCATTCCCAGCCCTGTGAGGCCACCAGCCCCAACATCAGTCCCCTTTTTCCACCTGATCAGCACTTTGAAATGACCTGCAAAGCAGTGGAAGATTACCTTTTCACTCTCCTGGATCTTCCTGTCTTCTTTCAACTCTGACCACTGGCACCTCAGCATCAGACCACTGTCCCTGCCCTCTATGTAGCATCAGACCATGACACACATCCAATCCTGATGTGCACTCACTCTGCATATATCAAATTACAATGTTCAGTCTTGCTCCCATCTGATTGAAACCCAAGCCTTACAAGCACTCGCTCACTATGCTGACTCACTGACTATTGCTTTGTATTGTTGCATTAGATTGTAAACTCGGATGAGTATTAGATTGTAAGCTCGTATGAGCATGACTCTGACGAGCAGGGACTGTCTATTATATGTATATCTTTTATATGCATGTCATACCTGTACAGCGCTGCGTGCTTGGCACTATATAAGTGCTAAATAGTACTATGCACTGAAAATATTCCATTAATATTAACAGAGCAGTTCTACACCAACACACAGACCTCACAAACCTGCAAACACATCTCACTGCGTCTGTGTGATGTGTGTTGGGGGTTGCGTGAGTGGGGGTGGGTGTGTTGGGGGCTGCGTGAGTAGGTAGGGGGGTGTGCATGTGTGTTGGGACACTATCTCTTGAGTGTGTGTGTAGTGTTCCTCTCACTTGCACTATTATCCTCCCCCCCCCCTTCAATATCCTTCCTCCTTCCCCTCCCACCAAACTTTACTCTCTCCCTTCCCTGCCTTTCATGCCTTTCCTTCCATCCTCTCTTCAGTTTCTCCTCCAACCCTACCCCTATCCTTATGCTCCACTGCTTCTGACTTCCTCAACTTCCACCTCTGTACATTCTTCCCCTCCTCCTCTCTAGCCCCACCTCTTCCTTCAAACTCTGGCTACTTCCCCTCCTCTCTAACCCACCCCTTACCTGAATGCTCTGCTCCTTCTCTTCTTTTAAGCCACCCACTCTTTTATTGTGGCCTTAAAATTCTGGCAGGACTTTGGGACTCCTGCTGACATTTTAATGCCACAGTTCCCCACAGCGACCTTGAAAGACTATCTCAGGCATGGATAACTTCCCTACATTTTCTTGAGTAAAGACTGATGCAAAGAACTCATTCAGTCTCTTTGCTATAGCCTTGTCCTCCCTTAGGGTCCCTTTTACCCCTCTATCATACAATGGTTCAACTGATTCTCTCACAGGTTTTTTGCTACAAATATACTTGAAAAAGGGTTTTTTTAAATGCGTTTTTGCTTTCACGGCAAGCTTTATTTCAAATTCTCTTTCTGCCTACCCTATCAATGCCTTGCATCTAACTCATAAAACAGGAAGGACGCAATGGCTTGAGGAATGTCAACAATTGCTGTAAATGATTGTTACTCTGATTTAGTCACTGGGCTTTGGCCCAGCGCAGTGGCAGCATGAGGGTTTCTGCTGCCATAGGCAGACTCTCCATGTTGCCGCTGCCCCCAAAGACTGCCTCTATCTAGCTCGCCTTGCTGCCCCCCATTGCGCTGAAGCTGCAGCGGCTGAACTGCTGCTTCAGCACTGCGTCGGGCCTTAAAGTGCCTGCATCCATGCACGCTCACGGTCTGCTGCTCCTGCCCACACCCCTCCCCCCCCCCCGATGCAACTTTCTTGAAGGGGAGGTAGGAGTGGCAGGCCAGAACTGCGTGCATGTGTTTTAAAGTCTGCCATGGCGCTGAAGTAGCAGTTCATCTGCTGCTTCTGGAGGGGTTAGGGTAGTGATGCTACCAACCAGGATCTGCTGTCCTAGGTGACTGCCTAAATTCACCTAGTGGATGGGTCGCCCCTGGGCCCCTAGCCTAGTGAGAACTATTTTAGAAGTCACTTGCAAGTGTGTCTGTGGGATGCGGAGTCCCTGTTGTATCTCTATCCCTGGTGACCAGGTCCTTGGCCAAGCCTAATTCCAGTGGGAGTCCCTGTGGTGGCAGGGTCCCGACTGCTAACTCACTACACCACTTCTTAAAATAGTGGACTTCTTGAGCCCTCTAGATATAACCCTCTGTCTGTGTACTGATATTTAACCTGGAACTCACAATCCTCTCTGTCCTCAGATAGTTCTTTCAGGAGTTCTGAGTGCCTTGTTTTCTGCTGATCTTTGCTATCTGACTTCTGCTAGTTATTGTCTATGAACTGGTGTTGCCTGCCTGACTTTTGTCTGTTCCTGGACTCTGCCTCTTCCTGCTATTTGGATATGATTCTGCATCTGGTACTTGTGCCTCTTCCTTTGCTTGATGTCTGGTGTCCACCCTGTCTTCCTTGGGACTCCTGTACTTCAAGTCCTGGCAGCTTCTGGGTGCTGAAGTACTGAACCTGAAGGAAAAGGGAGCTGTTATAGATGAAGGTACACTTCCTAGGAGCCTAGGATTCCCCTAGAGTGGGCCAACATTTGACACTAGAGCAACTGAATTGGAAGCATGAAATGCAGTCTCTGAGGCAGGAACTAGACATGAAAGCAGACTTTGTATAGAAAGTCTCAAATATAAGGACTTGGAGATTAGAGCACTTGAAGCTGCAGCACTTTACAAATGGCTAGTGGTAGTAAACTGGAAACAGGACCTGCTGGAACAGAGGGGCTAGAGACTTTGCGATGGGAACTAAACCTCGACTTGAGGTGGGCTGTAGAGCTTTGCAGATTAGATCCAGAAACTCAGATCTCACAGGCTAGAACCAGACATAAGGCAGGAACTGAAGTCTTGCAGGCTGCAATGAGAATTTTGGAAGCACAGACTCAAAGCTCACAGGCCAGAAAGAAGTGTGACAGTATCCCTTTGATAGGTAAAACAATTGCCTCTTTGCTTCACATATCACTAAGATACAGTCCCCACCAGTTTCACTCTATCATATCTCCCCACACCTGTCTTCACTCAGTCTTCCTCTTCTGTGCCCTGCCCCAGTCTTCATACACTCTCTTACCCTCTCCTATACCCCTCCCAGTCTGTCTCATTTATACTCCTACCCTAGTCTTCATGCAGGCTCTCTCATATATACCACCCTTATCCAGGTAGGTAGCCATCTATCCTCATCCTTCAGGTAACTAATGGACTTGGTGTGCCTCCCTAATTCTGCCTTTCCACCTGTTCTGTCTCACCTTGAAAGAAAGACCATTGTACATTTGGACCAAAACAGAACTTTCAGGACAATAAGAATAAATCAGAGCTAGAACTATTGCCATATACAAGGCAGTGGTAACTGGAGTTCATTCTGAGGAGAAGGACATTATCAGCGGTGTGCAGCAGGATTGGTCCTTAGTCCTGTTCTTTATAACATTTTTGTAAGAACTATTGTGGAAGGGTTGTGAGATTGCCTCTTTGTGAATGATCACAAAATCTGCAATAGAATAGACCCATGGAAGGTGTAGATAACATGAGGGGGAATCTAACAAAGCTTAAAGAATGGTGTAAAATTTGGCACATAAGATTTAATGCTAAAAAATGCATTTGGATGCATTGGATTGCAAGAACCAAAGGAGCAGTATTGTGCACGAAAGAAGAGCAGGGAGGAGGAGAGACCTAGTGGTCGGGGCAAGTTGCCTCAGGCTGGAGGGCCAGCAACCTTGGGCTGGAGGGACTGGGGGTTTCTAGTCCCACTGGCACTCCTTGTGACTTGGGCAAGCCACTTATCCCTCCATCGCCTCAAGAACAAAAACAGATTGTGAGCCCTTTGGGGCAAGGGAAATATATACCATACCTGAATGTACATGGCTTTGACCTAATGAAAAGCAGTAGATAAGCATTACTAAATAAAGAGCAGGACCTCAGGGGTGATTGTAGCAGATTATCTTAAGGTAACAGCAAAACCAGAAGACCCTAGAGACACATCCTCAGTGCAAGAGGACATTGCAGACCCTGGGTAGAGGATCACTTTGTGCCATGCTCTTCGTTCAGGTGACTCTCTCCTCCATGGCAACAAGGAGGCCACAAGACTGGAGGTGGAACTTCTCTACAATGTCCCTGAAGGTCTCCTCTGTTTTCCTCGGCTCCTCCAAGTCTACTACTCCAACCTCCAGAAATCAGTTTTGTTCTATGGGAGCCAAGAGCTCTTTGGAGGCCGTTTCTTCAAATGCATTAGTTTTGTGCATACCATGATAGTCACAAAGCTCACTTCTAAGCCCCAGGGTAGAGCAGTATGATCTTGGTCTCTCAGATTTATTGCTAATGCTCAGCATAATACTTTTATCATGCCAAAGAGTCTCCTTCTGGAGTTTGTAAGATACAACCTATATGGGTAATTTACAGTATCAAGGTGTGCTTGGAAATCCTCCTTAAGCCTGTAACTCAGTATTTTTCTGCCACATTTTCTTGGTCTCTGACAGCATTTCTGGGTACTTGAAGGTCTTCTCCCTCTCAACATGCTTCACAGAATAGTCGCTTGGGACGGACACCTCTAATCAATGCTGTTCTGGTGTTCTCCTTTACCACTATGTCTGGCTTCCTTGCAATCAACTTTTTATCAGTCACTACTACTACTACTACTGAACATTTGTATAGTGCTACAAGGTGTACGCAGTGCTACACAGACACATGTAAAAGACGGTCCCTGCTCATCCGAGCTTACAGGCTAATAGAGACAAACACAGTAGCTGTAGACAGTGATACAGCTAGGGGGAATGGTAAGGAAACACCAAGGACATTGGGTAAGTCAAGATTCGAAAGCGGCAGTGAAGAGGTGAGTTTTTCAGCCTGGATTTGAAAAGGGTCAGAGAAGGCACCTGATGTACAGACTCAGGTAGTTTGTTCCCGGCATAAGGTGCAGCAAGGTGAAAGGAGTGAAGTCTGGAGTTAGCAATAGAAGATAAGGGCACAGATAGAAGCGATTTGCCAGAAGAGTAGAGTTCCTGAGGAGGGGTGTAGGGAGAGATAAGAGAGGAAAGGTAGTGAGGAGCTGTAGAGTGAATGCACTTATAGGTCAGCAGGGGACATTTGAACTGGATGTGTCAATGTATAGGAAGCCAATGAAAAGAATTAAGAAGAGAGGTAATATGAGCATGACAAGGCTGGTGGAAGATTAGCTGCGCAGCAGAGTGTGAACAGATTGAAGGGAAGAGAGATGACTCAGAGGGAGATCAGCAAGAAGCAGGTTACAATAGTCTAGATGGGAGGTGACTAAGGCATGGATAAATGTCTTAGCAGTGTGTTCAGAAAGGAATGGACAGATTTTGTTGATGTTGTAGAGAAAGAAACAGCAGGTTTTAGCTATCAGTTGGATGTTTGGAGGAGAGAGAGGAGTCAAAGAAAACCCCTAGGTTGCGAACTGAGGAGACAGGGAGGAATAGAGAGTTATCCACAAACAGAGAAAGGAGGAAGGGGAGAGAAGGGTTTAGAGGGGAAAAATAAGAAGCTCAGTTTTGGCCATGTTCGATTTCAAGTAGCGGTGAGCAGGACCGTACCTAGCCCGGTGCGAGCAGTGCAGCAGCACAGGGTGCAAAAATCTGGGAGGCGCAGTCAGAAGGGACTGGAAATAGGTGAGGCCAGGGGTTCAGTAAAAACTATACCTCTGCGGACTGGTTATATTTGACATCCGGATCCTCTCCTGCCTCCCAGTGAGCTGGAGTGTGCACTCGTTATTACAACTACAGCCGCGGGACCTTTCTCTTTCAGTTCTGCGGCTGTACCAAACTGCAGCCACCCGCCGGCACAATCGCAAAGCCCGCACTGTTAAAAGTGATATGGGGAACTTTCTGTCTCTTGCGCAAGAGACAGGAAGTTCCCCGTTTCACTTTTAACAGTGCGGGCTTTGTGATCGTGCTGGCGGGTGGCTGCAGTTTAGTACAGCCGCCAAACTGAAAGAGAAACGTCCCGCAGCTGTGTGGAGAGTGGGGCCACAGTCCAGACCAGTCTACCTGTACTCTGATAAACGGTGAGTGCGGGGGAGAAGGACTGCTGCTCTGGGGCGGGGGAGCGGGAAAGAGAAGGCATGGGAGGACTGCTGCTCTAGGAGGGGAGAAGGCATGGGAAGGACTGCTGCTCTTGGGCAGGGGGGCGAGAAGGCATTGGGAGGACTGCTGTTCTCGGAGGGGGGGGGGAAGGCATGGGAAGGACTGCTGTTCTGGGGGTGGGGGAGAGAAAGCATGGAAGGCTAGAAGCTTCATGCTAGGAGAGTTAGGGCCTAGAAGGGAACTGATGCTGGGAGGGACAGGGACTGGAAGGGAGCAGATTCTGGTGAGACCTGGAAGGGGGTGATGCTGGGGAGCTGAAAGGGGGCAAATACAGCAATCAGAGTGGAGAAAAAGGTTGGGGAGGAGGACATATATTTTGGGTAAGATGGAAGAAACACAGATATTTTGTGTAAGAAGGAAGAAACAAGGTGGATGTAGAGAGAGAGTGGAAAAACATAAGAGACGAGAGAAGAAAGGATAAATGGATAGCAGACAATGGAGAGTTAGCAGAATATACAGTATGAATTTAGAAAGCAAAAGAGAGAGACTGAGGCAATTGTGACAGAAAAACAAATTGCCCAAACACCAAAAGGTAGAGAGAAATTATTTTATTTTGAATTTACTAACTGGAATATGTCAGCTCTGGAAAATGTACATCACTGATGTCTTTGTGTTTGTTCACTATGAGAGGAAATGAATTTATAGTTTTATTTCTCCAGTGTTCTGGTGCTTTCCAAATTTGGCTTTTGGGGATTCCCAGTTCAATCATGGCCTTCATATTTCTAAATTGTGATCCCTTGTTCTGTATTTGATGATGTCTGTCTATGTTTTGCATTTATCACCGAGCTGCGGTATTCTGTTTGTATAGTTTCTGTGTAGGAGTCCTACTTGATCTCTTTTCCCAGAAGGAGATGTATTGGTTTTCTATGAGGTATACTGGATTTATTTTTCAGTGTCACCTTTTTATATGTAGAGTCTGGTGCTGCGTGAATCCTGGTAGTGCTGCTATGATATGGCAAGTTTGGTATGGGTTCTAAGTGAGCAGGGTTTTGTAGTACTTTCTAATGTATCTGGTAGGTAGTTGACACTAGAGGATGGTAATGTAGAAATATGGTAACCTTTCTTTACCCTTACTGCCCATGAAAATGGTATTAAGACACTCACTCATTGAGACATGTTTACTAAAGGTTAATGCGTATTCACAATTGTTAACACGCACTAAGTGCAGCAACACCCATTTATTTCTATAGGTCTAGTGACATTTAACGCACATTAATATTTAGTAAACATGTCCCTAATTCATTGCTGTGACAAAAAAGAGCTCCTTTAGAATCCTGAAGTCATCTGGGACCAGATATGCAGCCAAAAGGCACTGTTTATAGCCCCCAGGGATGTGAGCGGGGAAGAAGAGAGGCTCAGTCATCTTTAAATAATGGTCTGGATGCTCAGAAGAACTATGGACCTATGTACTAAGCATTTATTCCCCCAATCTACAACATACTTTTTTTTTTCTCCTATCATTTTAGTGTATTTGCAAAAGGAGTGTTTTCCTAATTTATGATTATCACAATGAGCCAATCGAAAAAACCATCTGGGGCGAAGTTCAGAAAATGAAGAAAAGAACTCCAAGAAACCAGCAAAAAATGCATCAACAAATGCAGAATTGGCTTAATGTTTCCATGTCAGATACCAGCCAAATACAGATTGATGATTCCACCCAGTCGGGCATAGGTGATATTCAGAATTACAAAACACTAGCACCTACTGAAGAGGAAGTATCTGAAATTCTGGATGTTGCTGGCTCCACCAGTGGAAGTGGTGAAGTTAGCGAACCAATGGAAGAAGATCCACAGAAAGCAAATTTTCATTTTGATGATCCCGTGACTTGGCCTCCAATCACTGACAAAGTTAGGTGTATGTTAGTTTCTCATGGGCCAGATCAAAATGATAGGGATTGCAATTTTCTGAACAGTTGTTCTACTTCTGGAAAACGGCATTTCAGTAAAAACTGGTTCAAAAAAGCTCTTCCAAATGGTGGAAAGGTTCACCGCCAATGGCTCTTGAATAGTACATCTAAGGATGTAATATTTTGCTTCTCATGCATGTTGTTCTCCTGTGCTAACAACAACTGTACATTTTCAGATCCTGCTAAAGGTTTTTCTGATTGGGTTCATCTGAGCCCCAAGATTCCAGAGCATGAAGACAGCTTAGAGCACAGAAAATGCTACCATCAGTGGAAAGAGCGCGAAAGGAGTTTGAGAAAAAGACAGAACTATTGATGATGACTTGCAGAAAACATTGAAAGGAGAAATAGAAAGGTGGCGCAACATATTGAAGGTTATCATTGATGCTATAATGTTCTGCGCTCGAAACAATCTTGCTTTGAGAGGTACTAGTGAGGTTATTGGAAAACCAAACTGTGGTTTGTTTCTGAAAATCTTAGAACTAATAAGTCATTACCACCCAGGGTTGGCTGAGCATATTGCAGCTGCTAAAACAGCAAAAGCATCCATGACATACTTTTCTCCACGAATACAAAATGAGTTAATAGTGCTGCTGGCTGAAAAGGTGAAGAAAGAAATTGTATCACAAATCAAAGAGGCTAAATATTATTCTATTCTTTTTGACAGTACACCTGACGTTTCTCACAAGGAGCAGTTAACCTTAATTATGTGGTATGTTTTAATTAAAGATGGTCAGTGTTCATTGGAAGAACGTTTCATCGATTTCATTGAAAGTCATGATAAAACTGGCCTTGGGCTGGCCACAGAGATTACAGGAAAATTAGAAAGTGATGGTTTGGATATAAAAGATTGTAGAGGTCAGGGATATGATAACGGAGCAAATATGACAGGCAAGTACAGTGGAATGCAAGCCAGAATTAGTGGTCTCAATTCCTTGGCTAGATTTGTGCCATGTGCAGCCCATTCCCTCAATTTAGTCGGAGTTCATGCAGCTGAAGTTTCACCGCTCATGATAACATTCTTTAGTTGCGTTCAAAAACTGTTCACATTTTTCTCAGGCTCTACAGTGAAGTGGGAATGACTGATGAAGTTGTCAACTATTTCTTTAAAAAGTAGTAGTGTAACTAGGTGGTCCGCTAGAAAAGAAGCAGTTTCTGCACTGTTGACACAAATTGAAGGAGTTTATAATGTTCTACAAGAATTAAGTAATGACTGGAGTCGCAATGATGATACAGTATCAGATGCTCAAACAAGTCTCACACAAATCAATTTTGAATTTCTTTGCTTGCTCCATCTATGGTGTCAGATTCTTACAGTCATCGACAGAGAGAACTGCTGCTTGCAATCAAAGAATATATCAGTTGATACAGCTTCGAAGTTGTTGCAAGGTTTGTCATTGCAGATACACTATATGCGTGACAAAGGTATCACAGAAATAATCAATGCAGCAAAGATAACAACTCAAAGAATTGGCAGTTTTTGCAATAAAGAGGAGACATAAAGCCAAAAGAATGTGAATTTGATGGTGATCTTCTTACACCGGAAAATAATTTTGAAAGACAGTGCAACATGGTGTTTGACAGCCTTATAACTCAAATGCAGTGGCATTTTGAAACATTAGCTGGGATGTCTTCTGACTTTGAATTCCTCACCAGCAATTCTCTTGCAACGTTTTCAGTGGAAGAAGCCAAAACTTGTGCAGCTAACCTAGCTCAGAAGTATGACTGTGACTTGGATATGCTGGAACTGATTACCAAAACTGAGTTTCAAATTTCAAGCAAATATATTGATTGCTGATTTAGGCAAAGCAAATACTATTGACCTTTTGCAACTTATCCATACGTATTCCTTAAAAGATGCATATCCTAATATAGAGATTGTGCTTAGAATTGTTTTAACAATTCCAGTCAAAGTTGCTTCTTATGAACGTAGTTTTAGCAAGTTGAAGCTTGTAAATAAATTACCTTAGGTCATCAATGGGCCAAGAACGTTTGTCCAACTTGGCAATTTTGTCTATTGAACATGAAATAGCTGACACTCTCAGTTACAACAGTGTCATTGATGATTTTGCTGTGCAGAAAGCAAGGAAAGTAATTTTGAAATAATTGAGTTGTCGATTGGATTTGGGCTCCAGTTCTTCTTTATTAGTTTGGTTGATGAACTTTGGTTTAAAACCCTATAACTTTATACTAAAAATTTACCAAAGACCAATTTTCTGTTTATTAATTTTGCCTTTGTGGATAGTGAAGTCACATTTGGCTAAATTTAAATATAAGCTAGATTTTGTATCAAAATGACACCTACGTTAGTTACAACAGCTCCTTGTAGGCTGTTACTTGATAGTGGTTTGTGGTGAGGAAACCACGGCTGATTATAGAAATGCACAGGAAAAAAGGTCCTGTCACTTTAATTCAGGTTGTATCAAAGGTTTCCCCGGTAACCAGGAGTATGTGACTCAGAAGCTAGTCATCCCTAAGCCCCGCCCACAGCAGCACGTCAGAGAGAAGCTTGTCCCTAGTCACATGTGCTGGGAGCAGGGTGTGCCTCAAAGGGAAGGAAAGTTTAAAAAGCTGATTCACAGAACAGAAGTAGGTTCACGAGGTTCAGGGAGTTCACGAAGTTCAGAGGAGAGCCTAATCCGTAGTCCACGGAGTTCACGAGGTTCAAAGAGTTCAGAAGAGGGGCCAACACGGAGTCCAGGAGGCAGAGCAAGTAAGAGAGTGTTTGCAGAGCCTGCGAGACAGAGTGTGAGAAATACTATTTGCTGTGAAGAGGAGATTGATGAGAGATTGCCAGACACAGCTGGGAATGAGAGGCTGGTGTCAGCAAACGGAAGGTCTGCACTTGAAGAAAAGCATGACTGGTTTGCAGGACGGAGGGAATCCCTAAATACCTCAGAACCAAGGCAAGTCTGTCCTTCTCAATGCCTACAGAGGAAAAGCCCCAGAGAATTACCCATAGGCGAGAAAGCTAAGTTTAAGCATAGCCAGAGTCCCAGGGAAAAGAGAGACAGCTGGTCTAATCAGCACGTAGCTCAGCTAACAGACGAGTTGCTGCAGAAGCAGACTTTACTGAGAAGGCTAAGTGATTTAATAAAGAAGGAAAATAGTCAACTCTCTGTGCAGATACCTTATGCCATAACTGAGGG
This sequence comes from Ichthyophis bannanicus, assembly GCA_033557465.1. Lineage (NCBI taxonomy): Eukaryota > Metazoa > Chordata > Amphibia > Gymnophiona > Ichthyophiidae > Ichthyophis > Ichthyophis bannanicus. Next base: position 449,413,465 of record CM066032.1, read on the forward strand.
TGATAGAGAGGAAGAAATGGACACAACGAATGTGGATAATAGTATTATGGATTGTCAGTGTACTATGTGTTTTAACTCTGACGGTGAAGAATCCTAGAAAAGCCATTATAGCTGTGCCATGCTCAGGAAGCACGTTAATTTGTGAAGACGTCACAAACTGCAAGAAACAGCTGACTGTGCTGACAAAGTGAAAAGCTAAGTTACATGTTTAAGGAACATTTAAAAGTTTTGTTTTTGACAACAAGAAGTTGTTCCTGTCTAAGAAGAAAGCATTTATCTGTTTAAAGTTTTGAAAGTGCCAATTTGATTTCTCAAGCAAAGTGATGCCTATTTCTGTTGGAAGTTATATTGCAAAGCATAATTTGTTCCTGTTGTTTTGAAGCAGTACCGTGGATTAAAAATCCTTTCCATACTTTATGCCTCACGCCTCCTGTGTATGAAGAAACCCTGATTACATTAAAAGAAATATTCTCTGTCTTGTGCCTAAACCCTCGGATCACAACTCCTTTGCTTTAGGATGAACTACGATTCCCATCAGCCCTTCTGGCAGCCATTACAGGGAGTCTTGTCTTAAGGCTAAAAGGCGACCTCACCTGCTGCCAGTCATCTACCTGGCCAGGAGGGGGCGACAGGTTTTACATGGTCATATTAGAAAATAGACCTGTATAAAGTTGACTAAAGTTGACTGTGGGTTGCATAGACTCATAACTTTAATTAACTTTATACAAGCCAAGCCTGTTGTCTAATACAACTATTTTTATTTTGTTTTATGATGTTTTCAGTTTGTTATTGTCTAACTTATTGTTATGAATGTTATTTTGTAAGCCTCTTGGATGTTGATAAGCAGCATAGAAATGCTTTTAAATAAATAAAATATGTAACTGATAAAAGTCTGATGTCATGGGGGGGCACCAGTTTCACAAGTCGCACAGGGCGCAGTTATAGCTTGGTACGGCCCTGGCGGTGAGACATCCAAACAGCAATGTCAGAAAGGCAGGCAAAGATCCTATCTTAGATTGCTGGAGAGATTTCAGGTGTAGACAGGTAGATCTGGAAGTCATCAGCATAAAGATGGTACTGAAAGCCATGGGAAAAGATGAGTGCAGCAAGGAACTGGGTATAGAGAGGAGGAGTGGACCCAAGACCGATCCTTGGGGTGCAACTGACAGCGGGATAGCAGTAGAGGAGGATCCACCAGAACCAAGAGTGATGGGAGAGATAAGAGAACCAGGATAGCACAGAGCCCTTAAAACCAAGTGAAGACAAGGTATCAAGGAGTAGATTGTGGTCAACAGTGTCAAAAGCAGCAGAAAGGTCAAGAAGGATGAGGATCTAGTAAAGGCCCTTGGATTTTTCCAGGAACAGGTCGCTGGAGACTTTGGCAAGAGCTGTTTCGGTAGAATGTAAAGGACAAAAATCAGATTGTAAAGGAGCCAGAAAGGCTTGAGAGAAGAGAAAGTCAAGGCAACAGCGGTGAACTGCACATACAAGTAGTTTAGAAATGAAGGGGAGGAGTGAGATGGGTCAATAGTGAGAAGGACCGGTAAGGTCTAGTGAGAGTTCCTTGAGAGGAGTGACCACAGCATGCTTGAAGGCTGCAGGAAAAATTGCAGTAGAGAGCAATAGGGTGAGAATATGAGAGATGGAAGGAACTACAGGGGAGAAGATGGAGCTAAAGAGATAGGTGGAAATAGGATCAGAGGAGCAGGTAGTGAGTTTGGATGAGGAAAGAAGGTGAATGGTTTCCTCCTCGGAGATCATAGAAAAGGAAGAAAGGGTAAAAGAGGTAGGGGGAAGGTTGGGAGTAAAGAGGGGGAGTAGCTGACCTAGTGGGGAATTGGAGTGTGATCTTGTGGATTTTGTCATGGAAGTAGTCAGCCAGGTTTTGGGCAGAAAGGGACGGAGGGTCGGAAGTGGAGGCATCTTGAGGAAAGATCTGAGAGATGTAAAGAGACGGCGAGGGTCAGTAAATTAGTCAGATGGACATAATAGTTTTGTTTGCCAAGTACTATGACTGACTGGAAAGAGACAAGCATGAATTTTGAAGTGTAGAAAGTCTGCAAGGGTGTGGGATTTGAGCCGGGCACGCTCAGCTGAGTGGGTAAAGGAACATAGATAGCAGGTAGTGGAAGACAGCCAGGATTGAGGTATAGTATGCAAGAGCATCCAAAGCAGAGGAGAGTGCAGAGTTTAACATCAACAGACCTGGATTACATACTGGAGGAAAGAGTTGATGAGACAGTGGAGGAGAGAGCCAATGGGTCAATAGCATGAAGATTTCTAAAGAGGTTGGATGAGACAGGGTGAGGTTGAGGCAGTGAGTGATGAAGAGTAAAGCTTAGCAGGTGATGGTCTAATAAGGGGAGATGTGAGGTACAGAGGTTTGAGCGTAGGCAATTTGGGAAGAATACAAGGGCAAGGCAGTGGCCTTGCTGGTGAGTGGGGGCAGTAGAGCAAAGCTGGAGGTTGAATGATGTAAGGGAGAGGAGCTTTAAAGCATAAGAACCGGAGGGGTTATCAACATGAATGTTAAAATCCCTGAGAATAAGGGAGGGGGAAGATGCATCCAGAAAGAAGGAAAGCCATGAGTTAAAGTCAGAGAAAGATAGAGGTGAACTTGTCGGGGGGGGGGGGGGGATTTATTTATTTATTTTATTTATTTACATTTCTTATATACCGCACTATTTGACATCAGCGCGGTTTACATCAAACAAAACATTTCAGTACACAAAAATGTCTGAGTTACATTAAACAGGGTTAACAACTTGGACAACAGGGTAATTTTACAACTCAGGTAAATAAACTTTGATTGTAGTGTAAACTATTTACATCAATAAGTTAGGGCACCGTTGAGACGTAATGGTCAGTTGAGCGTTGAACTTACTAAGTGGGGAATTCAGGGTCAATGGGTGATTCAGAGTTTCTATAACTAACAGTGATGGGTCGTGATTCTGCACTCACTGGGAAGTATATAAGGAATAGGTAATGTTTGAGGGCCTTTCTGAATTGGAGTATGCTGGTAATTGCTCTAATATCAGGTGGCAGCATATTCCAAAGCTTCGGGGCACGGAGACTGAAAGCTCTGTTTGCTGTTGATGAGGTGCTTTTTGTAAGTTCACGGGGAACCAATAGCGTATTTAATGCCATTGATCTTCTTGATCTATTAGAAGAAATGGGTTTGATGAGATCAGTTAATGATGTGGATGAGAGACTATTTACCGCTTTGAAGGTAAGTAGTAATGTCTTGAAAATGATCCTGGCCTGTACAGGAAGCCAGTGTAACTGCTTCAGAAGGGGCGACACATGCTCACTCCTAGATGCCCCATAGAGAATCCTCGCAGCGCTATTCATTGCAAGCTGTAAAGGGTTCAAGGTGGATTGAGGGAGGCCTAGCAAAATGACATTAGCATAGTCAAAGTGGGGCAAGATCAGAGCCTGGTAGATGGTACGGAAATCCTCAGGTTCAAGCAGTGGGCGAAGGTGTCTTAGTGATCGGATTTTGTAGTATATGGATCTTACCGTGTTAGCTATATGCGCCTTCATGTCCAGGTTCTGATCGAGTGTAACACCCAGGTAACGTATTTGCTGTTTTGATTGTAGCTCAGCATCTTTCACCTTAAGGAATTGTGGAGGGCTGAAGTTCGGGTTCTTTGACATGAAAAGCACCTCTGTCTTCTTATGTTGAATCCGGAGGTTTTGTGATAGGAGCCATTCCGATATGGCGTCAAAGCAGTTGCTCAGAGGGGACAGGTCCAAATTGTCAATGTTGAAAGGCATATAAAGCAGGACGTCGTCCGCATATATCATGCAACCAACATTGAAAGAACGGATGATCTTGCAAATAGGTTGCATATAATATTGAACAACAAAGCAGAGAGAGAGGAGCCTTGTGGGACCCCTTGCCATTGGTGGAATGGATCAGACATCACTCCCCCAGCACGAACATGTTGCCATCTTTCGGATAAGTACGATCTGCACCACTCAAGGGCAGTTCCGCCTACTCCTTTCTCCTTCAGCCGTAATAGGAGGAGGTCATGGCTCACAGAGTCAAAAGCAGCGGCTATGTCCAGGAACACAAGTGCGAAACCCTGTCGGATGTTGTTGATACCAGAAATTATGGTATTGAGGAGAGCTGTGAGGAGAGTCTCTACACCATGTGACTCTCTGAAGCCATGTTGGCAAGGATCCAATGGAGCATTGGTATCGATGTGGTCTTGCAATTGACATTGTACCTCCTTTTCTATTAACTTCGCGAGAAAAGGTATACTTGAGATGGGTCTGTAGGAGTCTACCTTTTGAGGATCTAACTTACAGTTTTTCAGGAGAGGTCTGATGGAAGTTTGCTTGAGGGCAGATGGGAATGTACCGGAGTTGAAAGACAGGTTTACTATTTTAGTTATTATTGGGCTGAATTCACAACGCAGATCCCTTATACAGAAGGATGTGCATGGTACCGTCTGAGAAGTAGTGGAATTCAGAGACATGATCAGATCCTCAATTAGCTTCTTGATATGGGAAGAAAACATGGTTAGAGCTGTTTGGCAATCTTGATCTGTGGGGGTTAATTTTAATGGAGGTTTATTTGTTTGTGTAAGCTTGGATTGTAGGTAGGCTGCGAAATCTTGAGGATGGATCTCGCCTTGCTTTTCAGGGGCTGGCTCTTTAGATAAGGTCTTGACTAGGTTAAACAAATCATGAGGTTTGTTTAGAGCCCGCCTCAAGGTGTCCGTGTGGTACCGCTTCATTTTCTCAGAGATGGCCTTGCGGTGGATGGATAGCTGATTGAGGTAGGCTGCCTGGTCTGCTGTTGAGCGGGACCGACGCCAGCGCTTCTCGAGGTTCCGTAGTTGGGATAGTGATCTTCTCAGGTCATCTGTGTACCATGGTGCCGAAGCTCTCTTTCTAGGCAGCCTGTTGAGTGATGGTCGTATTGCAATCGAATTAAGACTGGTGTTCCAGCAGGTGATTAGATCTTCTATTTCTAGGGAGGCCTTGTTACGGAGTGAGCATGTTCCAGCAAGGATGCGATCTCTGTTGAAAGGAAGAAAGCTCCTAGCCAGAGATTTGGGGCTGTTATCCGGAGCATTGTTAGTCATTGAATGTCTGTTGTGCGTAGGGATTTCCCATCAGCCCCTGCGGGCTTAACAGAGACGCGAGGGAGACACTCTTCCTTCGCGCCTCTCAAAGCCGGCACGGAAGGAGGGAGGGACGGATTCAGCCGGGCAGAGGGGGCCCCGCGGGACAGTCCATGCTGCCGCGGCAGCAGAGGGGGCCCCGCGGGACAGTCCATGCTGCCGCGGCAGCAGCCAGTGTTGTTTTTTCTTAAATTTAATTTTAAGAACGCTAACAATTTTTTCAGTTTTTATGGGCCCTTGTCATCTTTGGGCCCTACGCCACGGCGTAGTTGGCGTATAGGTAAATCCGGCCCTGATCCCAAGTGATCATAACATCTTCCTACTTTGTAATTCTATTAAGGTCATGATCCCAGTGCTTTTCAGGCACAGTGATGTTGTAGTGTTTAGAGTTTCCAATAGATTAGGCATGCTTCTTTGCTATGCCTTTCTGTATAGAAATTTTCTGCCATCAAAACTTTACAGCCAGCTATAAGGTAAGTCACTGTTTCCAGCTCTGTCTTACAGAATCAACATTTGTCTGTTTTGCTAGTTTTTTTAAAGCTCACTGTAAACCATCTCGTCTGTAATCCGCTGTCCTGGGTTTCAACTATCAATCTCTCATCCTTTGGTTTCAGTTCACCTCTCCTTAACCATTCATGTGTTTTTGATCGATAAAGGGTTCTTGTAGTCACACTTTGTATCCCCCACTGTATTTGTGCATTTGCCAATTGTTTTTCCTCGTTTGCTGATTTAATTCTTTGAAGAATTTTTTCTCTTGTTTTGAAAATTCTGTTGTTTCCTTCCCTGTGTGTGATTGTGGATTCTCACTCATTCCTTCTAGTCATTGGAACACTTGTGTAGGTTTGATGGAGACAGATTCTGGGCATTTACTTTCATATTTCAGCACTTTGTGTGTTATTTGGATAAGATGATGCTGTTAGTTAGGCCTTGAGGCCTATGATAGTAGCTCTATATGTAAACTTTCTATGAAACCTAACCCTCCTTAAGCTCTAGGGATGTACAGTCTTGGCATACACAAATTATTGTAAATTACCTCATGGACATGGAGGAGTTTTCTTGTTCACACATCCAGTTTTTCAAGATCTTTAAGAGGCTAGTCTACAATCTCAAAGCTGTATGAGAGTACTGGAATTGCCAGATGATTGATGGTTTGTATCTTGTATCTGTGAAAGCACTTTAAAATAACTATTTTATCTTCTATAGTATTCTTTGCTGATCTTTTCTCTTAGTAATTTCTGCTTGAGTGTCATTCCTTCCTCTACTCAGATATTTATATACACTTTCCTGTTAAGGTTTTCTTGATGTTACAGCCCTCAGCCAGGGAGATGCTTTCCATTTTGCTCAATTTTCCTCTAAAGAAAAGTTGCTTTAGCACATTTGTCAAGGCCAAAAGTCATCCTGATGTCATCAGAAAGCTTGTCATTAGTTTAAAAAATGTAAAAAATAAAAGCTTTTCTCTACATGGAGTTGCTCATTGGAACTATAGAGCTTTAGGACATCTACAAATAGTAAATGGGATGTTACATCTTGGCTGTTACTCATTGTATTAAGTGCCAGGTGGTTGGTAGTATACCCTCCCCCCCCCCCCCCCGCCATCACCATCCTCTTTTTACATGGTATTTCTATCCATAGAGATTCTACAATGTATTTTGTTTCATGCAAAACTTTACTCCTTTGACTCAATGCCCTCTCTAACGTGGGGCAGGGGGGGGGGGGATTGCGCTCTATTTTAGAGAGGGTACTGAGTCACAAAAGACTAAAGTTTTCCATGAAGAAAAATACTGTAGAATCTCTAGGGATATAAATTCCATGTGAAAAGGGAAAGGCAATGGCAGTGGGGGTGTACCACTGACTGCCTGGCCAGAATGAACAGATGGATGAAATGCTAAGAGAAATTGAGGAAGCTAACAATTACAACATAGTAATAATTGGTGATTTCAGTTACCCCTGTATTGACTGGGTCAATGTCACTGCAGGATATGCTAGGAAGATAAAGTTTCTAGATGAAATAAGACTGCTTCTTGGAGCAGCTGGTTCATGAACTGACAAGAGGGGAAGCTATTCTGGACCTAGTCCTTAGTGGAACACAGGATCTGGTACAAGAGATAAGGGTTTTGGAGCCACTTGTCAATAGTGATCATAGCATGATCGTGTTTGATTTAATAAATGGAAGAAGGACGGCAAGGAAATCCACAGTACTACCTTTTAACCTCAAAAGGGAGACTACAATGATTTTGTTCTTATCTATATTCCTCATTTTAAGAGGAGTAGCTGCAAAGGTTAAAGATTTACATCAAGCATGGGCATTGTTTAAAAACACTATCTTGGAAGCCCAGGCCAAAATACTGACAGCATGGTGTAAAGGTGAGGTCAGGAAGGTTTTGTAGCCAAAAACAGCATTCCTCGGGAAATGGAAAAATAAGCCAAATGATGAAAACAGGAAACAACATAAGCACTGGCAAGGCATTGATAAGGCAGGCAAAGAGAATTTGAAAAAAAGGTTGCCATGGAATCAAAAACACATAATTTTCAAGTATATTCATAGCATGAAACCTGTGAAACAGTCAGTTGGACCATTGGATGATAGAAGGGTAAAAGTGGCACTAAGGGAGGACAAGGCCATAGCAGAGAGATCAAATGAATTCTTTGTTTCGGTCTTTACTGAAGATGTAGGGAAGTTACCTATGCATAAAATGGTATTTAAAGGTAATATAAGCTGAAGAGTAGTAAATCACCTGGACCTGATGGTATACATCTGAGGTTATTAAAAGAACTGAAAGATGAGATTGCAGACCGAACTATTAGTAATCTGTGAACTATCATTAAAATCATCTGTAGTACCTGAAGATTGGAGAATGGCCAATGTAATGCCAATTTTTTAAAAACGTTCCAGGGGTGATCCGGGAAATTACAGAACGGTGAGCCTGACACCGGTACTGGACAAAATGATAGAAACCATTATAAAGAACGAAATTACTGAACATGTAGATAGTCATAGTTTAATTGGAGAAAGCCAACATGGATTTAGCCAAGGAAAGTCTTGTTTTATTAATCTGTGATTTTTTTTGGAAGGTGTGAATAAACAGACAAGGTGAGCCAGTTGATATAGGTGTCTGGATTTTCAGAAAGCCTTTGACAAGGTCCCTCATGAGAGACTCTTGGTTAAATTAAAAAGTCATGGGATAGCAGGGTTGCTATTGTGGATGAGGATCTGGTTAAAAGATAGAAAGCAGAGGGTAGGGCTAAATGGTCAATTTTCTCAATGGAGAAAGGTGAATAGTGGAGTACCGCAGGGATCTGTGTTGGGCCCGCTGCTTTGTAACATATTCATAAATGATATGGAAATAGGAATAACAAGTGAAGTGATCAAATTTTCAGATAACAGAAAATTATTCAAAGTTATTAAAACACAGGAGGATTGTGAAAAATTGCAAGAGGACCTTGATAAATTGGAAGACTGGACATTCAAATGGCAGATGAAATTTAATGTGGACAATTGCAAAGTTATGCACTTAGGAAAGAACAACCCAAACTATGGTTACACGATGCAAGGTTCCACATTATGAACCATCACCCAGGAAAAAGATTTAGGTGTCACCATGGATCCCTCACTTGGTTTGCAGCTTGTCGTGCTGTGAGGGCTTGTGTGCATCAGTGATGCTGAGAGCTAAACTATCGGTAGTTTAACTACTGGCAGGGTCTCCCAAGATGGACAGGTCTCAGCTGAGATGCCAGACCAAGACAAACCACCCATCTGGGCAGCAGCAGAATGGGATAGTGTTGACGGCGGAGGATCACATTTCTGTGACAACGGCAACAACACCAAACTTAAACTGCGCAGAAGAAAGGCCCGGCAATCTACTTCTGTATCTTGCCATGAAAACCCAATGGATAGTTACAACAAAACAAATTGTGCTGTAGTGCTGGAAGATGAGACCCCCAGGTCGGAAGGCACTCAACTAGCTACTGGGGAAGAGCTGAAGACTTTTCAGAGTAAAGCCAGCATTTATGATGTGGTTGGATCAAAGCCCTCAGGACGCCTGACTGCTGATGTAGCTGCACATGAAATGAGAGTCAGAAGCTGTAAAGATGTCTTACACATTGGAACATGGAACATACGAAGCATGAACCAAGGGAAGTTGGAGGTGGTCAAGAATGAAATGGAACGTGTACAACTTGATCTGTTGGGTATCAGCGAACTGAAATGGACTGGCATCGGGCACTTTGCATCAGATGATCACATGGTCTACTATGCTGGAAATGAAAGACAAAGAAGAAATGGTGTTGCATTTATAATAAAGAAGAAACTTGCAAGAACTGTAATGAAATACAATGCAGTCAGCGAACGCTTAATCTCTATTCGTCTACGAGGAATGCCTATCAACACAACTATAATTTGTCAGACGGCTGCCTGGGTGAGAATCTTCACAGTCTTGGCAATGCATATATCTATATGATTTGCAAGGTATTGTGGGCAATGTAGTTCATTCACACCAGACACAGCTGCTGACAATAATTTAGTTGTGCTCTTGGGTAAAGCCAATAAGATATTTATTTATGGGGTTATTTCTCCCAACACAGATATGCTTGGTAGCACATAAATTAGGTTACTTGCTTTCAGTGTTAACTTGGAAAAACAAAGTCAAAATCAGGAAACAACAACAAATGAAAAGCCACAAAGCAAGAAACAAACTGTTCTTTTCAGGTTAACTTCTGATTACTTCCCACATAGATACAGAAGTGATTCTCTCCTAGCTCACAAGCAATTAGGTAAGGCTTAATTGCTAGCAGTCACCAGCTGAAACCCCTTAGCTGGCTTGCCTTCCAGTGTGTGGGTCAAATCCTGCTTCAGGAGCTTTTCTGAGTAGATTAAAGAACAAATTTGTATTTCTTTGTGATGGTTGCTGTACTTTATAACAGAAAGTTACCAACGGAGTTTAGCTAGAGAGCAGTCCATATAAACAGGATCCTCATCTGCTATTATTCCCCCTTGTTCAACAAGCATGGGTTCAATATCATGGATTGGCACAGATGAATCTCTCAATGGAGCATTTTCAGGAGAATACTTGTTTCCCTGCTGTCTTTCAAGGTTATAGCTAGGGCATAGATCAGTGTTCATACCTGAGCTTCCATTGCTGCTAGAGTTCCTCTCTATATAGCCTGGCCAGTATGTAGTCCAGTTCTTATGTCCAGCCTTCCAATCCAGATCCCTGGACACTGGATCTCTCTTCACATACCTTCTGGCACAGGTCTTAGGGTCCCTTCCACGTGCAGCCGTCTCCCTCACAGGTAGCCTCTGGTGATTCCTAGCTCTGCAGCACCATTCCTCTGGGTTTCTCCAGTCCAATGGTGTATGCTGGCCCTTGAAATACCTCCCAGTATACGTACTGCTTTGGACTCTTCTAGACCTCTCAAAGGCTTTTCTCTTCCTTCTTCCAAAGGGTCTCTTTCCCTCTCTGTCCGTCCGGTTTGGCTTCTGCTTCTGATGATCCTTCAGATGAAACTGATGATCCTTCTCTGGATATCCAAGGTGATCATGAAGATGATCATCTGTAGAATAAACTCTACTCTTATTCTGCTTAGATGAGTGATCCTCCCTAACACAGCGCAGCTGTGCTGAATCAGGCCCTGCCCTTTGAGATGAGTGCTTAGGGATTACCTCATAGCCCTCCTGATTGAACACACGTTTCCTCACTTCAGCTCCTCTAATGGCTGTTGGAAACCTGGTGCATTCTGGGACTGGTAGTCTTTTATGGCAAAATTCTGTTTTCTTATTTCTACCAGAACTGACAGGTTGCTTGTTTAGAGTCACTTCACCTTTTCTATAGCTCCTTCCTGAGCTATGATAAGCTTCCTTATCACAAATTCAAGTATATGCCCCAACAACAGCTGCAGAAGAGAATGAAATTGAAGAGTTCTATGAACAAGTACAAGCTGAAATTGACAGAACATGCAAACAGGATATCCTGATAGTCATGGGTGATTGGAAGGCAAAGGTTGGCAACAAAGAAGAAGACAAAGTAGTTGGATAATATGAACTTGGCAACAGAAATGAAGCTGGAGAAAGACTGATAGAATTCTGCAAGGCCAACGATCTATTCATCTCGAACACCTTCTTCCAGCAACACAAGCGGCGACTGTACACATGGACTTCACCCAATGGATTGTATAAAAATCAAATTGACTACATCTGTGGAAGTCAACGATGGAAAAGCTCTATAACATCAACAAAGACAAAACCTGGAGCTGACTGTGGTACAGATCATCAACTACTAGTATGCAAACTCAAGCTAAAGCTGAAAAAGAGCAAACCACTCATGAATGCAGCAAAATATGACCTTGAGAATATACCACTGGAATTTAAAGACTGCCTGCAAAATCGATTTGCTGCTTTAGATACAAATGATAGAGTTCCAGAAGAGTTATGGAATGACATCAAGAAGGTTGTGTTGGAAGAAAGCGAGAAGTCTCTACAAAAGGTAAAAAAGAAAAAACGGCCAAAATGGATGACGGAAGAAACTCTGAAAATTGCCCAGAAACGCAGAGAAGCTAAAGCCAGAGGAGAAAGAAAGACAATCACAGAACTCAGAGCTTTCCAGCGTGCAGCAAGACAGGACAAGGAAAAGTACTACAATGATGCATGCAAGGAAATAGAAGCAGAAACTATTAGAGGAAGAACAAGATCAGCTTTCCTAAAGCTACGAGAGTTAAAGAAAAAGTTCCAGCCTCGAATTGGAATGTTACAAGATGCTCAAGGTTCTATGTTGAATGATGCTGAGAAGATCAAGAAAAGATGGAAGGAATATACAGAGTTTTTATATGATAAAGATCAAGTGGACCAACAGCCGTTTCAACCTGTACCTTATGTTCTGGAACCACTGGTGATGAAAGAAGAAGTTGAAGCAGCATTGAAAGCCTTATCAAAAAACAAAGCACCAGGCATTGATTGCATTCCCATAGAAGTATTACAGCAATCTGATGCAGCTGTTACCATACTTACAAGGCTCTGCCAAGAAATATGGAAGACAACATCATGGCCAACTGACTGGAAAAGATCTGTGTTTATACCAATACTAAAGAAAGGTGATCCAACTGACTGTGGAAATTATCGCACAATCGCTCTGATCCCACATGCCAGCAAGATTCTCCTGAAGATTATTCAAAAGAGACTACAACCATACCTGGAACAAGAACTACCTGAAGTGCAAGCAGGGTTCAGAAAAGGACGAGGAACGAGAGACATCATTGCGGATGTGAGATGGATCCTTGAAAAGACTAAAGAATACCAAAAGGATATCTATTTGTGCTTTATCGACTATAGCAAAGCTTTTGACTGTGTAAACCATGAGAAACTCTGGGCCACATTAAGAAGCATGGGTATACCAGAACACCTGATCGTTCTCTTGCACAATCTGTACATTGATCAAGAAGCAACAGTTCGAACAGAACAAGGAGAAACAGAATGGTTTAAAATAAGCAAAGGTGTAAGACAAGGCTGCATACTTTCCCCCTACCTGTTTAATTTATATGCAGAACAAATCATCAGAGAAGCAGGATTGTATGAAGACAACAGAGGTGTGAACATTGGTGGAAGACTCATCAACAACCTTCGCTATGCTGATGATACCACATTACTGGCGGAAAGTGAAGATGATCTGAAACATTTGCTTCTCACAATCAAAGAACATAGTCTCAAAATGGGCCTGCACCTTAATGTAAAGAAGACAAAGATCATGACAACTGGCATAATCAACAGGTTCATCGTCGAAGGAGAAGAAATTGAAATCGTGAATAACTTTAACCTACTTGGATCAACTATCAATAAAGAAGCAACAAGCAGTCAAGAAATCAGACGACGCATTGCTCTTGGCAGAATGGCTATGAAAGACCTAGATAAGATTCTCAAGAGCAGAGATGTCTCTCTCCATACAAAGATTCGACTTGTTCAAGCCATGGTATTTTTAATAACATCATATGGATGTGAAAGGTGGACAGTGAAAAAGATAGACAGGAAGAAAATTGATGCCTTTGAATTATGGTGCTGGCGGCGAATACTGTGTATACCATGGACTGCCCGAAGAACAAACCAGTCTGTACTAGAGGAGATCAAGCCTAAGCTTTCTTTAGAAGCTCAGATGACAAGACTTCGACTTTCATACTTTGGACACATCATGCGGAGAGATTTATTTATTTATTTATTTATTTAACAGTATTTCTATACCGTCTTATCGTAAAATCAAGGCGGTGTCACAACAATACAATCAAAAGTAGTGGAGGTGTAATTCATGCAGTGAAAGAAGTGTTATCATTTGCGTGTGTGGGAAAGTGTATTAGATTAGGTTGAGCTATGTACAGTGTGCGCTATGGTACAGCATGGGCTATAATACAAGGTACAATACAATTAGGGCTTAAGATATATCCTGTGACGTTATACAATTTCTTGTCAGGGTTGTAAGGGGTGGGTACGTGGTTCTTGTTGATTAAGTGACATGTCCATAGTGTTCTATGAACAGTATTGTCTTCAGCTGTTTGCGGAAGTCTTTGAGGTCTGTTGTTGATCTGAGTTCGTCTGGGAGGGAGTTCCAAATTGTTGGGGCAGCCAGGGAGAGTGCTCTCTCTGTGGTATCCTTTCGTGTTTTTCTGAAGTCTCTCGGGGTGTTGACTCTGTTGGAGGTTCCTTTTCTTCTTGGGCGAATGCTGGTGTCTGGATGAATGAGGGTGTGCAGGCTGTTGGCTGAAATGTGGTGTTTGATTTTGAATATTTTTATTATTGTTTTGTATTTGATGCGTGAGCTGATTGGGAGCCAGTGTAGGTCTTTAAGTACCGGAGTAATGTGTTCATGTCTTGTTGAGCCAGATATAAAGCGGGCTGCAGTGTTTTGGGCTAGTTGAAGAGGTTTGAGAGTTTGTTTTGGTAGGCCAAGGTAGATGGGGTTGCAGAAGTCCAGTAATGGAGTGATGAGTGCTTGGCATACGGTACGGAAGTGTTCTGTGGCGAGGAGGGGTTTAAGTCTTCTGATGATTCTCATTCTGTGGTATGCGTTCTTGATTGTTTTGTTTATGTGTGTCTTGAGATTCAGTTCGTTGTCCAGGGTTACTCCAAGGTATTTTACTTCCGATTTCTTTGGTATGGTTGAGTTTGCTACTCTGATGTCCGGTGGGCGGATGAAGTCTGGGTTGCGAGTGATTATTAGTGCCTCAGTCTTGCTGTAGTTGATTGAGAGGTTGTTGTTCTTGCACCAGCTTGTCATTTGTGTTAGGCAGTCGGTTATTTTATTGTAGTCTGGGTTGTCAGTTGAGATAGGTGTGTATATCATAATATCGTCTGCATAGATGGTGTATTGAATGTTGTTCGCTTTCAGGATGTTGCATATTGGCTGGATGTATATATTGAACAGAAGTGCCGAGAGGGCGGATCCTTGAGGCACTCCTTGGAGGACTTTTATGGGTTGAGAGGTGTTGTGGCCTACCTTGACTTGTATCTGCCTGTCGGTGAGGTAGGATTGGAACCATTTTAATGTGGTACCATGCAGTCCAATTTTCTTTAGTCTTTCCAGGAGAGTTAGGTGGTCAACTGTGTCGAAGGCGGAAGAGATGTCTACGAAGATCATTAGGATACCTTTTTTGGTGTTGTCTATGACTCGGAGGATGTTATCTAAGAGGTAAATCATCAGTGTTTCGACTCCATGTTGGGGGCGGAAGCCGTGTTGGTTGTCATCTAGAGGAGCATGGTTGTCGATGTGTTCCTGTAGTTGTTGTTGCACTGATTTTTCTATGATTTTTGCTAGAAAGGGTATGCTGGATATTGGTCGGTATGCAGCTGGGTTGCTCTTGTCGAGAGTTGTTTTCTTTGGTATTGGTCGTACTGTAGCTTGTTTTAGTTGAGCTGGCATGAGTCCTTGGGTGAGTGAGTTGAGCACCATGTTGTGTATGAAGTGGATGAGGCTTGATTTGGTGGCTTTGATCCAGGATACTGGGCAAGGGTCCGTAGGAGCGGTGCTTGTTCTGATTGCTGAGATGATGTGGGAGAGCTGTTCTGTTGAGGGAGGGCAGAATGTGTCCCAGGTCTTAGGGTGTGAGTCAGGCTGGGTGTAGTTGGTTCTGTGGAGTGAAATTTTTCCTTGATGTGATCAGCAAATTTTTGCGGGTCTATTTGTACTTCCTTCTCTGTCTTCTGTTCTTTTGTGAGGATTTTCACTATTTCGAATAGCTCTCTGGGTTTGTTTATGGAGGTGTTTATCATGTTTGTATGGTATTCTTTCCTGGATTGGTTGATGTGTTCAGTGTATTGTTTTTGGTTTGTTAGGTATATCTACTGGTTTTCAGGTGTCTTGGATTTTCTCCATCTCCGTTCAATCTTTCTGAGTTCTCTTTTTTCTTGTCATATGGTTGTGGAGTACCAGGGCTTGTGTTGTCTCTTGTTGTGAGAGTGTTTCTTTGGTCATCTTTGGAGATCATCTTTGGAGATCATTAGAGAAAGACATCATGCTTGGCAAGATAGAAGGTCAACGCAAAAGAGGAAGGCCAGCAATGAGATGGATCGATACAATAACAGCAGCTACGGGTACCAGTCTGTCAACAATAAGCCGCCTGACTGAAGACCGAACACAATTTAGGATAGCTATCCAGAGGGTCGCCATGAGTCGACTCCGACTCAACGGCACTTAACAACAACAACATGGATAAGATGTTGGAACCCTCCACCCAGTGTGCAGCAGCAGCCAAGAAAGCAAATAGAATGCTAGGAATCATAAGGAAAGTAATGGAGGATAAAACCAAGGATATTATAATGCCTCTGCATCATTCCATGGTGCGAGCGCACCTTGAATATTGTGTGCAACTTTGGTCACTGTATCTTAAAAAGGATATAGCAGAATGAGAGTACAGAGAAGAACCACCAAAATGGTAAAGGGGATGGAAATGCTGGCACTGCAGTGGCGCAAATCCCTCCCACCTGACAATGTTTGACGGCATCAGGGGATCGTGGCATTGGGAGCAACTCAGGGGATCAGGCTGCAGGGCAAGGGCCAGGTTGCTGCACCTCTGTGGAGGGCAGCAGCACAAGTGTACGGCCGCTGCAGGGCTGGGACCGAACTGGTCTTTAGTCAGTTTGGATCCCACCACTACTTAAAAGGTTAGGGCTCTTCAACTTGGAAATAGACGGCTAAGGGGGAGATATGATAGAGGTCTATAAAGTGATGAAAAAGTAGGAAGACTAGGGGGCCCAATGAAGTTAGTGTAACCCATTTAAGACTAATAAAAGAAAATATTATTTCACTCCGTGTAATCAAACCCTGGAATTCATTACTGGAGGATGTAGTAAAAGCTGTCATTGTAGCTGGGTTTAAAATAGGTTTGGACGAGTTCTTGGAGAAAAGGTCCATAAAGCATTATTAAAGAGGACCCAGGAAATCCACTGTTTGCCTCATGACAAGCATTGTGGAACCTGCAGATACTTGTGACCAGGATTGGCTACTGTTGGAAACAGGATACTGGACTTGATGGACCTAGGTCTAACCCAGTATGGCATCTCTTATGTTTTTATAAATAAAGAAGTGTCAATAGGGGATCTCCCTTAAACATTCCTTGTTGGATCTTGATGTTAGGAATGACGTACTGACCATCTTGATACCTCAAAAAGAGTGTGATTTGCCACATTGTCATTGTCAACTTAATGTACTCTATCAGACAAGGATTTATTTTGTACATTTTAAGGCAATTTATTATCTAAGAGTGTGGGACACCGTCAAGTTTTCTTATCAGTCCATGCTGTACTGATAGTTTCTGCTTTTCTTAGCACTGGCAATGATGGCCTTATTTAGCATCAACTGGTCTTTGGTTCCATATGCTCTCCTCTTATAGCCCTTTTGCTCTATTGCCATGAGATTAGATGCGATTTGATCATATATTCTGTCTGCATCTATTGCAGTGAACATCTTATAGATTGTAGGCAGATAAGTTATTGGTCTATGATTTTTGGGAATGTTACTTGGGTCCCCCTTTGGAAAGAGAAATGTTCTTCCTGTTTTAAGCGATTCTGGTGTTAAGTCCGGCTGCTTGATCAGTTGGTTTTTGCAGTTTTACAGGTCTTGCTGAAGCGGTCAACTGTTTGAGCCAAAAGTTGGTCACTCCATCTGGGCCAGAGCTCTTCCAGTTAGGGACTCATTTTAACCTGCTTTCCAGCTCTTTTGTGTTATTGCAGGCCTTTCTGTAGATTTGTTTGGTTACCCTGCATACACCAGAAGGTTTGTTTTAGCTTTGGTTGGTGGTGTTTTTACCATAGTAATGCTCTTTCCCAATTCTCTGTAGAACTATTTTGGGTTCTCTCTAAATAGCTTATTTTGATCTCTTTCTCTTCTGTTTTCTTCATATCTTTGCAGTTTTTGCACTTCTGCTGCTTAAATAGGGAATGGTCATTTAATCTTTCATACTATACAAAACCATGAGGGCACTGCCTGATACCAATGGCCAGTAGAGTGATGTGCAGTCAGGGGCTTCAAGAGATTCACCGAATCCCCAGCCCTGCTGTGATGCAATCTGTTTTTGTTTTGTTTTTTAACATTTTCAATGGCAGGCAGCAGCATTTCTTGTAGCCTTCCCTTCCCCCACTGACACTTCTGCAGCAACAATAAAACATGCAATAAACACGAGGCCTCTGATGCAGGTGCGTCTCGAAGGCACCGCTGGTCCTGCCGCCTCTAGCATGAAATTCATCTATCAGAGGGGGTAGATCAGATGGACCTTCCACTTCGAGGAGCGGCTGACTTGCAGAGGTCCCATGCTTATTCTATTTTATTGCTGCTATGGCCACTGCTCCATGGAGATGCTGCAGCAGCGGTGGTGGAGGGAGGAAGACATGCTATGCCTGCAACTGCAAACAGTGTTGAAAAAAGCACAGAAGGGGAGGGAAGAGAAACAAGGGGAGCTGCAGGACAAGGGAAGGCCCAGGAAGATGAAGGGAAGATAGTTTAGGCTGGTTTAGTTTAGTTTATTTGTGCATTTGGACAAGGGTGGAGGAGCATATGGAAATGGAAAGGGGATCTTGGATATTGGGGGAAGGGGGTCACAGGAAAACAGAAGGAAGATACTGGAATGCAGGGGGCATAGGAAAGAAAAAGGGGAGTGTGGGGGGCACAGGGAAGATGCTGGACATGGAGTGGCATAGAGAGGAGGAGGGGGAGATGTTAGATGCGGGGTTGGATCTAGGGAGGCATAGAGATTTTTGAGATGAAGGGGAGATGCTGGACATGGGCATGGGGAGTCACAAGACAGATGGTAAGTTCTGATGAGCAGGGACCATCTTTTACACGTGCTTGTGTGGTGCTGGGTGCACCTTGTAGTGCTGTACAAATGATCAGGAGTAGTAGTAGTAGATGCTGGACATGAAGGGATGGGCACAGGGAAAGAGAGATAGGAGATGCTGGACATGGAGAGGATAGGGAGAGAGAGATGGGAGAAACACCGGCATGGGGAGAGGGAGAAGTGCTAGATTGGGAAGTGGGGAGGTATTGGACATGGAGGGGACAGAGAAAAGGGAGAGTCAGTGACAGACTGAGAAAGGAGAAAGGTGGTGAATGAAAGAGCTGGGGTGAGGGTTGAAAAGTGGTAGGGAGATGGAGTAAAAAGAGGATTCACAAATGGATATTAAGCAGGAGTGAAATCTGAGTGGATAGAAAAAAATTAAAAGAAGAAAAGCCGAAAAGAGAAGAACAATATCTGAGATGAAAGGAAGTTAAAAAGACGAGAGGGGAGAGAAGATGTGCCAATGGACTAGAGACCCTAGAAAGAGAGCTAAAGAAGATAAAAGAAAGCAGAAACCACAGGCTAGGACTAGCACACTTAGAAAATAAAATGGCCAGACAACAAAGACAGAATTTTATTTTCAATTTAGTAATCTAAATATGTCAGTTTTGAAATCTATATGTGCTGTCTTTATATTTTTCACAATACAAGGAAAATGCATCTCTTTATTTCTCTGGTGTTGCAAAACATGCAGTCTGGCTTCTTGGGGTTATAGTAATGGTAGTACTTTTCGTCTACAATTTTATTTTGTGTTCATTTATTTTGTACTTGGTGAGGGACTATCTCTGTTCAGAGTGTGTGACCAAGGCCAGGTGTTCTTTTAGCAAGGAGTTTCTACATAGGATCTATACTGTAGTAATCCAAATTGTTCAGTTTTCTAAGTGTATGGATTTATTTAACGAGTTTTCTATACCACCTTATCTTACATTCAAAGCAGTTTACATTATAACTGGAACTTTATATTGAACAGGTAATTAAACTTGGAGAACAGAAGAGGGGACTAACATTAATGCTGGATATACATGTAGGAGGGAGAGCAATTATATGAAGCAGAGAGTATGGGGGCAAGGATTATTTAGTGTGGGGATAGGAGGCAGTAAGGATTGTAAATTAACTGCCCCAGTTGGTAAATGAAAGGCAGGAAGGAGTTTTCAGAGCCTTTTTGAAATCCATTAAGTCATGAAGGACTTCAAAAGGGGACTGCTACGTCTGGAGAGAGATCTGCAATAGTGAGTATATACTTCTGGGACTTTTTCTGAAGGGAATTCTTTGGATTACAGCTGATTAATCTGTGAACCCAGTGTATTTGTTAAATCAGTCAGGGCCTAGTAGCAGCAGTTTAAGTTTAGATTTAAAACACAGAAGAGAGCTTTCTGGTTAAATTTAGAACCCAGCAGAGAGCTTGTAGCTTAAATTTAATACTCATTCAGGGCCTAGTAGCAGCAAAGCACTTTAATTTAAATCAAATCCAAATATAACTTAGCATAAAAGGCAAAGCAGGGTCAGTATTCTTTGAGCACTAAATACATTCTTCTAGAGACCTTTACAAAGAGGCCTTCTACCTAGAGGGGCAAGAGACCTGTGAAACCTTTTAAATAGGTGTTAAAGCCAGGTGGCAGGTCAAAAGGCCATTTTGAAAGACTCCTTCTATCCAAGCAAGGACTGTTAATCACTCAGGAAGTTGGTCACAGCTTACCTCAGAAGCACAGGACAGGGTACTATGTAGCAGCCCACTTTTAATAAGTCTTATTTCCCTCCTTCCTTCCCCAACACGCACCCACCCCTGGGATAATCGTAGCTTTATAGAAACTTACACATCTTAAAGGAAGGGAGCTGCTCTCAGATGCAGCTTTTTATCTAAATCAGACATACATTAAGGACCTGAGATTAATTAAGCTTCTGGTGAACAAGGTATATTAAACGTATTAGGTACACTTTTATTAGTATAAGTATCCACAGCAACCCTTAGTAAGTAAAGAACTTAAAGATTTAAACACAAGCTTAAAACTAAGATGCAGACAGCAGTCCAGCAGCAAGATGGGGGCTTTCCAGTCTTTTGCATTGAGTGTCACATTTATGATTTTCTCCCAGTTGGTGAGGGGTCTTACATGTGCACTAGGTGCAAGGAGCTCTTTGCTCTCAGGGAACGAGTCCATTCTCTAGAGGCTAGAGTAGCAGACTTGGAAGACATAAGAAAGACAGAGAGGTACATAGATGAGACCTACAGGGATATAGTCCTGAACTCCCATCTCCAGTCTGGCAGCATCCCTGTTGCCATGGAGGAGAGAGGCCACGTGACAGGAGAGCATCACCCTGGTGTGGCAGGAAGTGATCCTGTAACTAGGACCTGTCCTCCAGGTGATATAAAACCCTCTTGCACCGAGGAAGTTTCTCCAGGGCCATGTGCCCATGAGGGAAGGGTTAGGACAGCCATTATAGTTGGTGATTCGATCATTAGGTATGTAGATAGCTGGGTGGCTGGTGGATGTGAGGATCGCCTGGTAACATGCCTGCCTGGTGCGAAGGTAGCGGACCTCACGCGCCACCTAGATAAGGTCTTAGATAGTGCTGGGGAGGAGTCTGCTGTCTTAGTACATGTCGGTACCAATGACATAGGAAAATGTGGTAGGGAGGTTCCTGAGGCTAAATTAAGGCTTTTAGGTAGGAAGTTGAAATCCAGAAGATCCAGAGTACCTTTCTCCGAAATGCTTTCCGTTCCACGCTCAGGACCCAAAAGGCAGGCAGAGCTCCGGAGTCTGAATGTGTGGATGAGACGATGGTGCAAGGATGAGGGTTTTGGATTTGTTAGGAACTGGGGAACATTCTGGGGAAAGGAGGGGCTCTTCCGAAGGGATGGGCTTCACCTTAACTGGGATGGAACCAGGCTGCTGGCATTAACCTCTAAAAAGGAGATAGAGCAGCTTTTAAATTAGATAATAGGGGAAAGCCGACATTTGCCCAAGAGCGCATGGTTCGGAACAATGTATCCTTGAAGGATATTGCCAAAAGCAGAGAGTTTCCAAAAAAGAGTGAAGTAGCCCAAATGCCCTCAAGTATGGAGCAGATAGAGCTTAAACATTCCAAATTGCCCATGTCTACCAATAGCCAGATTAATATGAATAAAATACAGTCTCTAAAATGCTTGTATGCAAATGCTAGATGTCTAAAAAATAAGATGGGAGAGTTAGAATATATAACACTAAATGAGAGGTTAGATATGATTGGAATCTCAAAGACATGGTGGAAGGAGGACAACCAGTGGGACACTGTGATACCTGGGTACAAACTATATCATAATGATAGAGCTGATCAAATTGATGGAGGGGTTGCGCTCTATGTTAGAGAGGGCATTGAGTTGGAAAGGATTAAAGTTTTGCAGGAAACAAAATTTGCTGTAGAATTTCTATGGATTGAAATTCCATGTAAAATGGTGAAGGCGATGGCAGTGGGGGTGTACTATCGACCGCCTGGCCAGAATGAACAAATGGATGATGAAATGCTCAAAGAAATCAAGGAAAGTAACAAAACTTACAGCACAGTAATAATAATGGGTGATTTCAATTATCCCGGTATCGACTGGGTCAGTGTCACAGCAGGACAATGCTAGGGAGATAGTTCCTAGATGAAATAAATGATTGCTTCTTGGAGCAGCTGCTTCATGAACTGACCAGAGGGAAAGCCATATTGGACCTAGTCCTTAGTGGAACACCAGATCTGGTGCAAGAGATTAGGGTGTTGGGGCGACTTGGCAATAGTGATCATAGCATGATCGCGTTTGATTTAATTAGTGGAGGAGGAATGGTAAGGAAATCTACAGTACTACCTTTTAACTTTCGAAAGGGAGACTATGATAAAAATGAGGAAAATAGGAAAAAACTAAAAGGAGCAGTTGCAAAGGTTAAAGACTTACATCAAGCTTGGGTGGTGTTTAAAAATACTATCTTGGAAGCCCAGACCAGCTCTTTTCCACGCTTTAAGAAAAATGGAAGGAAGTCCAAAAAACTGCCAGCATGGTTTAAAGGTGAGGTCAGAGAGGCTGTTGTTGCCAAAAAAGCATCTTTCAGGAAATGGAAAAAAGAGCCAAATGACGCAAAATGGAAACAGCACAAGCACTGGCAAGTTAAATGCAAGGCATTGATAAGGCAGGCAAAGGGAGAATTTGAGAAGAAGCTTGCTGCGAAAGCAAAAACGCATAATAAAGACTTTTTCAAGTACATTCGTAACAAAAAAACATGTGAGAGAGTCAGTTGGTCCGTTAGATGATAGAAGGCGACAAGGCGATAGCAGAGAGACTGAATGAATTCTATGCTTCGGTCTTTACTGAGGAAGATGTAGGCATGTTATCCATGACTGAAGTGGTATTTAAAGCTGACGGCTGTGGTGAGGGGGATGGGGGAAAGAGTTAATGGGTGAAATGCATGTAAATGCGCGTTCTGCGAGTTGGAAATGGCATCTCGTACATGATCTGATTGAGGATCAGGGTTTGGATTTTCTTTTTGTGACAGAATCTTCGGTTTACAGAGGGAGAGTTGTTGGTGTGCTCATCTGTCTGGAAGGTTATAATTGTTTTCAGGTTGCAAGAACAGGTAAATATGTGTTGGGGGCAGGGCAGGGGAAGTGGCAGTGGTCTTCCATCAGTGCTGGCATTAGTGCAGCGTAGATGGGAAGGCCCTGTGGGTTGTGAGGGACTTCTGGTTGAATTGAGGGGGGGATTGCATGCTGGGTTTTCTTTTGTTGTGTCCTGGGGCTGCCACAGGAAAGGTTGGGGGAGGTGGGAGATGGGATTGCTGAGCTTTGGTTGGAGTATGAGGAATTGTTTGTGTTGGGGGCTTTTAATTGTGTTGGGGGGACTGGTTAGACATCTTTTTTTGAGTCTATGTTGCAGGATTTAGGCTACCAGCAATGAGTGGAAGGGGCTACCCATGTACAGAGGAATCACTTGTACTTGATTTTCTTTTCAAAGATAATGTGGGGTGGTTGGGGTTTGAGGTGGGAGTTGGGAGGGAAGGTTGATGAGTTTGTAGGAGTCAGCAGTTACTTGTAGACAGGTTGGTTGTGACGGGGATGTTGGAGAACAGGTGCATGATTGGGTAGAGGCAATGAGTGGCGCATTGGAGGAAGTGGCCCCACGGAAGTTGGTATGGATGAGGGAAGGTCATGGAAAGAATAGGGGGTGGTTCACGGGGGAGTTGTTGGACATTAAAGGGCTTGTTTACAAAGCCGCGGTAGCGGTTCGCGATCGTTATTGGAGCCGCGGCTCCATTGATTTCAATGGGGCCGCGGCTCCAATAACGATCACGAACCGCTACCGCGGCTTTGTAAACAAGCCCCTAAGAGTATTGCAGATGCTGGAGCAATGTTGGAGAAAGTTTTTTATGGAGGACATGAAAAGGTTGACGTCCAGGTGTGGCCGGAGGTGGATGGTGTGCATTTGCCATGGCAGAAGGAAATTAGGAATCTAGGGGTGCTGTTGGACTCTGGGCTAGATTTGCATTTACAAGTATCTAAGGTGGTGAGACTAGCATAAGGGAAGTTGTGGTTAGTTTGCCATCTTCACCCTTTTTTGGACACGGGGGCCCTCCGTATATTGAGCTTTACCCAGTCTCATGCTGCTCCCACGGCCTCTGCCATCACCGTCCTGGAGCTTTCTCCTAGGTTGTCGCAGCTGCTCCAGGACGGTGATGGCAGAGGCCGTGGGAGCAGCATGAGACTGGGTAAAGCTCACCCCCACCCATTTCCTCGGGGACCGAAGGATGAACGGGCTGAGAAGCTGCACTGCCTGGTCATACGGTATGTGCTGCCCATGTCTGTAAGGCACAGCTGGGTCCTTGCCACACGTCCTGCCAGAGCCGGGAATGCACAGCTGCGATACAAGGGGCATCGACACAGCCTGGCAGGAACAGTAGGCGACAGAGCACTCTGAATTCCTGTTGTGCTCTTACTGGATTCATCCCACATTTCCCTGGAAAGCCGAGCCCCTTCTTGCCTGTCTGCTAATTGAGCTGAGCTCCATGGGGACCACAGAAGCCACCCTAAGAATGGAGAATGTGGACGTGGATGTGGACGTGAAGGAGGAATGGCAGGATGATGACTTTCCCAGACCCCTTCCTGAAGACACAGGAGTGGATTCACTTTGCAGTCCAATAGAGGATGAGCACGCATCTTCACCGCCAACCACATTAAATATTAACGGGTCACATCGCAAGAGAAAGACTCTGACAGCTCCTGAAATTAACATCTCTCTGGATCACAGTGAAGGCTCCATCCTGTCTGATGATTCCTTGACACCCCTGATGACCTTGACATCAATGTGGATGACATTGAGACCCCAGATGAAACAGACTCCCTTGAATTTCTGGGGAATGGAAATGAATTAGAATGGGAAGATGATACCCCTGTGGCCACTGCAAAAAACATGCCAGGTGATAGTGCAGATCTGTTTGGTGATGGGGCGGTGGAAGAAGGCGGTGCAACCAATGGCCGCCTGTGGAGGACAGTGATTATTGGGGAGCAGGAACACCGCATTGATCTGCAGATGATAAAACCATACATGAAGGTGGTGACACATGGAGATGGCGAAAAAACGTGGTTTTTATCTCATTGAAGAAATGTCCACCACAATTCTGGGGGCCAAGCTCCCCAGCAAGGAGCAAGTGTTAAGTGTATTTTTACATCACCATATGACATTAAACAAAATTAACTCTCTCAGGTTTTCTTAGACAGTCCGGTTGTGTACACCACCCTGTACAAACAAACATACTTTCAGTAATCTTCTGTACTTGGGTTTGCCCAAGTACTTGATTTGGAAATTGCAAACAGTGCAGAATGCAGTTGCGTGTGTGATTTCAGGATGTAGGCGTCGGGAGCCTGTGGCGGATGTACTATATCAACTTCATTGGCTCCCGGTGGAGCAGCACTGGGTGTTTAAACTTCTCCTGATGACCTTCAAGGCCCTGCAAGGCCATGGGCTGGGTTACTTGGCAGATGTGCTACACTGGTATCAGCCAGGTTGAATACTGTGGTTGAGCCAGGGTTACAGTTTGGTCATTCTGGCTCCCAGCAGGTTCGATTAAAGAAATGGCATAAGAGGTGCTTTGTTATAGCAGCCCCTTTGTAATGGAAACAGCTATCTATTTCGCTGTGACAGAAGCATAGAATGTTGGCCTTTTGGAAGGTCTTGAAGACCTTTCTGTTCCCTCAGCTACAGCGGGGAAAGTGAGGGACTGGACAAGGCAGGCAGGTGGTCAGTTGATATGTAGTAAGATAAGGTTTTAGCTTGCTCTATTAGGCTTTTAATTTGTTTTTATTTTGTGCACCACCTTGAATGCCTTTGGGCACTTTGGCAGGATATAAATGTTTTAGAATAAATAAGTAGAGGGTTTAATTTAGAACAGCCTTTTTGCTGGCCTAAATGAAACCAGTTATAGCTTGGTGGAACGCCCTTGCTCTACCCAGACACTCACCAGAGGGAAACTGCAGCAGCACCATCCTCATACTGCTGCTTAAAATTCACAAATAGGGAGATAAACAACCCAAATGCTTTAAATCTTGGAACATATTCATATTCAAAAGTCGTTACAGCAAGTATGCATGTCAACTGTATGATCCCTGAATCGGCGTAATGTGAAAACATCCCACCTCACGTTGCTGCAGATCCTCCTCGGCACAACACTGCAGCGGAAGCTGAAGAGCCAACGTACTTACCATAACCAGTTGCTCACGGTATGCTGTCAGAAAGCTTCATCTAGAACACAGCAACAATTCCTCTGCCCGAGGAAAAATGCTAAAGAAGTGAATTAGATCTCTGTCAGCAAGCCACACTAGCAGCTAAAGAGAATTTCATGCTGCCTGCATTTCAGTGTATGAGAGTAATACTAATCAGTGTTATTAACATCAAGACATGTTCACAACTGTTCCAACAGCTGAGTGCCTGTAAGCTAACTTGATTTCAGCCCTTCGACATCCATCAGTGCTCTGCTTTCCATTTACATAATAGAGTTCCATTACCGAGGGGTATTTGTGAAATGGCAGCTATTTGATTTGCAAGTGACCTTAATTAAGGAGGCTGTGTACCTGTTGAATATAAATATTTTTTTTTTCCATTTGGATACCAAATCACTTGTAAGTTGAGAGATGCATATTCTGAGCAATTTTTAAAGTGCGTGAATACAATGGAACACATTTGCCTGACCTTTCGGACTTTCTGCAGAATTGCTTTTAAGTCAGATTACATTTCTATATAAATGTTGTATTCATGCATAACAGTGAAAAAAATGTGAGATTTTATTTGTTCCTTAAGACTGCATCCCCTCCTCTGGCTTCATAACATAGGGACATAAGAATTGCTATACTGGATCAGTCAAACCAAAGGCCTATTGAGCCCAGCATCCTGTTTCCAAAAGTGGTCAAGTCAGGTCACAAATTCCTGAAAGGATCTTAGAAAGTAGCTAAATTTCATGCTGCTTACCCCCAGGAATAAGCAGTGGATTTTCCCAAATTTACCTTAATGGTTAATGAACCTTTCCTCCAGAAACTTGTCTAAACCATTTTTAAACCCAGCTACACTTAACTGCTTTAACCACATCCTCTGCCAACAAATTCCAGAGCTTAATTGTTGAGTGAAAAAATATTTTCTCTGATTTGATTTAAATGCACTACTTAGGGCCTCAGTAACTCGTTAATGTGTGCATTAACACATGGCAAGTGGCAGCTTGAAATGCTAACGTGGGGCATGCCAGTAAAGCGTGCATTATAACGCATGGTAATCGGCCATGGCGTGAACCGTGGGGGATAGCTGGAGAGCACCTGGCCATTAGTGCCAAGGCAATTGCTGCACGCTTAGTAGCAATGCAGCAGTTAGCATGAGTGCGCCTACCAGCACTTCTACGGGTGTTAGGTGTACCCACATTAAGTGCGCCACACGTTAAGGTACCAGGTCATGCACCTGACAACTAATAGAGACATAGAAATATGATGACAGAAAAAGACCACATGGCCTATCTAGTCTGTCCTTCCATATCAACAACTATAACAGTCCCCTTTTTTCCTTTAGAGATCCTCTGTGTTTGTCCCATGCGTTTTGAATTCAGTTACTGTCCTCATCTCTACCACCTCCACTAGAGACTATTCCATGGATCCGCCACTCTTTCCGTAAAGAAATATTTCTGCATATCACTGAACTTTGGAAGATGCGGTATATAAATGTTAAATAAATAAATAAAATAAAATCACTCCTGAATCTATCCCCCTTCACCCTCACCCCATGTCCCCTCGTAGCAGAACTTGCTTTCAATTGAAAGAGGCTCTCCCCCTGTGCATTTATGCCACGGAGGTATTTAAACGTCTCAATCATATCACCTCTAGCCCGCCTTTCTTCTAAGGTGTACATATTAAGATCCTTAAGTCTGTCCTCATATGCTTTATAATGAAGACCACTAACCATTTTAGTAGCCACCCTCTGTACTGACTCCATCCTGTTTATATCCTTTTGAAGATGCGGTCTCCAGAATTGCACACTATACTCCAAATGAGGTCGCACCAAAGACTTATACAGAGGCACTATCACAGTGATGGCTAACCTTTTTGAGCCCGAGTGCCCAAACTGCCGCACAAAACCAAAGAATTTCCTCAAAGTGCCAGCACGTCAATTTGCATAATGCTAACATACACTAACTTTTAGTAAACATGTCTCTTAATGAGTGTATGGATAAAGACAGACTAAAAGATTTCTACATTACTATAATCCAGTGCCAACCGCCAGGCACATTAGGAACTACTACAAACACTGCCCATTTAGAACCAATAGCAAACCCGCCGTATCCTAACAGCACTACCAGGACTCACAAAGCACCACACCATACCTATCAAAAGGCAACACTGCAAATATTAAACCAATACATTTCAGACAATAACAATACATGACCTACTGGGGAAAGAGAACAAGTGGCAATGTCAAAAAGGAATTACATAAACAGAATACCTCAGCTCAGTTACACAGTTGCAATTGCTCCAGCCACTTTCTTCTGGTTTCTTCATGTTTTCTGCTAACTCTCCATCATCTGCTGTCCATTTGTCCTTTCTTCTCTCTTCTAGTTTTTTTTTTCCATTCTCTCTCTCTACATCCGCTTTAACATACTAATCTTTCTCCTTTTGCTCTTTCCTCATTCCTATTTCATCCACTCAAATTTTACCCCTCCATCCTCAATCCCCACTTACTCTCCCAATACCCGGCCAATTGTAGATTTTTTATCCCTCCCACACAAAATATTTTCCCCTCTCCATTTTACTCTCCCAGCCCCATCCCATTCTAATCCTCCCCCAACATCAGCTCCCTTCTAGTTCCAGCCTCACCCAGCATCCATTCCCTTCTAGTCCCTGCATCAGCCCATTTCCAGTCCTAGCAACCCCCCACCCAATACCAGTCCTAGCCCCCCCCCATCAACTCACTTCCAGCCCTAAACCCCCATCACCCCATTCCAGACATCCCCCCCATCAGCCCACAGCCCATTAGCAGTCCTACCCCCCCCGCCCATTAGCAGTCCTAACCCCCCCCGCCCTCCCGCCCATTAGCAGTCCTAACCCCCCCGCCCATTAGCAGTCCTAACACCCCCCCCTCCTGCCCATTAGCAGTCCTAACCCCCCCTCCTCCTGCCCATTAGCAGTCCTAACACCCCTGCCCATTAGCATCCTACCCCCCCCTCCTGCCCATTAGCAGTCCTAACCCCCCACCCCTGCCCATTAGCAGTCCTAACCCCCCCCCCCCTCCCGCCCATTAGCAGTCCTAACCCCCCCCCCTCCTGCCCATTAGCAGTCCTAACCCCCCCTCCTCCTGCCCATTAGCAGTCCTAACCCCCCCCCTCCTGCCCATTAGCAGTCCTAACCCCCCCTCCCTGCCCATTAGCAGTCCTAACCCCCCCCTCCTGCCCATTAGCAGTCCTAACCCCCCCCCCCTCCTCCTGCCCATTAGCAGTCCTAACCCCCCCCCTGCCCATTAGCAGTCCTAACCCCCCCCCCCTCCTGCCCATTAGCAGTCCTAACCCCCCCCCCCGGCAAATTTTTTTAAAAAAAAAATCAGGCTCTGGCTGCTGGCGCGGCAGTTTGCAATGTCCCGCGGGGCCCCCTCCCCCCGCTAAGCCCCTCTGTAAGGGCTTTCAGATTCGCGAGGGAGAGCGTCTCCCTCGCGTCTCTGTTAAGCCCGCAGGGGCTAATGGGAAATTTCCCATCAGTCCCTCGCGTCTAAAGGGGCTGATGGGAAATTTCCCATTAGCCCCTGCGGGCTTAACAGAGACGCGAGGGAGACGCTCTCCCTCGCGAATCTGAAAGCTCTTGCAGAGGGGCTTAGCGGGCGGAGGGGGCCCCGCGGGACGCTGCATTCTGCCCTTGCCGCGTCCGCAGTCAGAGACAGCTTTTTCTTTTTTTTGCAGACCTATGGCCCGCGTGCCAGCTGCAAGGCCTTCGCGTGCCATAGGTTCGCCATCGCTGCACTATCACCTCCTTTTTTCTGCTAGCCATTCCTCTCCATATGCACCCAAGCATCCTTCTAGCTTTTGCCATCGCTTTTTCTACCTGTTTAGCTACTTTAAGATCATCAGACACAACCATGCCTAGGTCCCGCTCTTCTTTAGTGGACAAAAGTACTTCACCACCTATACTATATTGCTCCCTTGGATTGCTGCAGCCCAAATGCATGACCTTACATTTTTTAACATTAAATCCCAACTGCCAAATTCTAGACCATTCTTCAAGCTTAGCTAGATTCCTCCTCATGTTATCTACACCTTCCTGGATGTCTATTCTATTGCAGATTTTGGTATCATCCGCAAAGAGGCAAACCTTACCCGACAGCCCTTCCGCTATATCACTAACAAAGATGTTAAAAAGAATCGGACGAAGGACAGGTCCCTGTGGCACACCACTGGTAACATCCTTCTCCTCAGAGTAAGCTCCATTTACTTGTACTCTTTGTCGCCTCCCACCCAACCAATTTCTAACCCAAGTAGTAACTTTAGGGTCCATCCCTAGGGTGCTCAGTTTGTTTATAAGTCACCTTTGAGGAATAGTGTCAAAGGCTTTACTGAAATCTAAATACACCACATCTAGGGCTCTTCCTTGGTCCAACTCCCTGGTCACCCAGTCAAAGAAATCAATCAGATTTATCTGAAAAGACCTGCCTCTGGTGAATCTATGCTGCCTTGGATCCTGTAATCCGCTGGACTCCAGAAACCTCACTATTTTCTCTTTCAGCAGCGCTTCCAATAATTTACTCACCACCAAAGTTAAACTAACCAGCCTGTAGTTTTCAACCACATCCTTACTTCCGCTTTTGTGTAAAGGCACCACATGAGCCTCTCTCCAGTCCTTTGGCACCACTCCCGACTCCAACAAGGTATTGAAAAGGTCAGTCAGTGGAGCTGCTAGAACCTCCCCAGGTTCCCTCAGTATTCTAGGGTATATCCCATCCGGTCCCATTGTTTTGTCTACTTTAAGTTGAGCCAGTTTCTCACGAACACAGTCTTCTGAAAAGATGTCCTGTTCCTGTTTGTGGGTGTTTTCTGAGGTCCTGCTCCTGGTTCTTCATCTGTGAACACAGAACAGAAATATTTGTTAAGAAATTCTGCTTTATCCTCATCAGCTTCTACATATTCCTTCCCTTCACCCTTGAGTCTGACAATGCCACTTTTGCCCTTCCTCTTCTCGCTAACATATCTGAAAAATGTCTTATTCCCCCATTTTTATTGCATTGGCTATTTCCTCCTCCTTTTGAATCTTTGCCTTCTTGACTACTTTGTTAGCTTCTCTAAGTTTTTCCAAATACAGATGCCTGTCTTCCTCTCTCTGTGATCTCTTGTATTTCATGAAGGCCTCCCTTTTTTTCTTCACCTTTCTGGCTACTTTTTTCGAAAGCCATAGCGGTCTCCTTTTCCTTTTACCTTTATTTACCATTTTAACAAGAAGGTTGGTGCCCTTAAAATATCCCCTTTCAGTTTTGCCCACTGTTTTTCTACATCCCCCAGCTGTTCCCATCCC
Organism: Ichthyophis bannanicus; assembly: GCA_033557465.1. Taxonomy (NCBI): domain Eukaryota; kingdom Metazoa; phylum Chordata; class Amphibia; order Gymnophiona; family Ichthyophiidae; genus Ichthyophis; species Ichthyophis bannanicus. The sequence goes on from CM066032.1 coordinate 449,444,928, forward strand.
GCTAACGACTCCCAGAGGTATCGGCCCATCTTGGCAAAGTTAGTCTTCCTAAAGTCTAAGACCCTCACCTTTGAATGGATTCTAACAGCCCTAGTCCTAATACTAAGGCTTTACACTTAATGTAAACCTTAGCAGGCTTTAGTAAAAGGCGTGTTTCTCATTGTATCTACTTCATGAAAGAGTAAACAATTGATTTGCATTTAGTCACTCCATTCATGATTTTGATCTCTGTCTCTTCCCCAAGCTGAAGAGTCCTAACTTCTTTAACCTTTCCAAACAGGGCAGCCATTCCATTCACTGTATTACTTTTGTCATCCTTCTCTGCAGGGCCAATGATACTTTTTTGGCTGCCCTGTGCGAGTAATAACTTTGCATCACCCCCACCCAAGTGAATTCCAATGGAGCCCTTCACAAGCCTCTTTTTTTTTTCTTTTTATGACCCTACATGATGAAACTTTTCTCTAGGGTAGCTGAAATGGCAAAAATGGCAGAGGCAGGTGGTACCTTATCGCTGTCACGGTGCATCTGTAGTTTTTGTCCCAACAATAACTTAAGTGTAAATGATGTTCATGCATTTGTACATGTGCAGTGGGGTTAGAGACAGGCTACCCGATTTTTACGTGATTTCCCTTCAAGGCCAACTGCAATATGCATAAGGAAGTAGTATAAAACCCTGCAAAAAGACCAGTCAGAGTCCATAGCAAATCTGCCATAACAATACTAGGACTCACACAGCAGCAATCCTACCTATGACAAGGCAGTACTACTGATATTAAACCAATATATCTTAGAAAACACCAATACGTTTCCTAGTGGGAAAACAGAACAAGTGGGACTGCTACAGATATCTGCTACAGACTAACAGAATATCATACCTCAGTCACACACACAAAACCGACAGGCCCTCATCAAATACGAAACAAAGGACCACAAGTTAGAAATAGACAATAATTGAACAGGGAACCCCAAGAAGTCAAGTCAGCACTGATGGCAACACTGGAGAAATAATAGAAATGCATTTCCTCTTGCACTGAACAAAGCACAGACATCAGCAATGCACATTTCATATTCCAGTTAATAAATTCAAAATAAAATACTTTTTTCCTACCTTTTTGTGTGGGCATTTTATTTTTTCGGTCACAATGACCCCAGTCTTTGTCCCTTCCCCTGCAGCCACCACCCATGTGTGCCCCTCTCTCTTTGCCCCCTCCCCTGCAATACCACCCATGTGTTCATCTCTGTTTTTTATTGTCCCCCTGCAGCCTTCACACAATGTGTGCATCTCCTCTGCCTGTCATATAGATCCATCATATAGATTTTCTATACTCTTTTATGCCACATAGTGGAGGAGTAGCCTGATGAGAGCACTAGCTTGGTGACCAAGAGACCTGCGTTTAATTTCCACCGGCACTTCTTGTGGCCTTGGGCAACTCACTTAACCTGTCATTGCCTTATAAAGAAAGGCCTGGCAATTTACTACTGGTCACACTCCAAGAAAACCCACGAGCTGCAGGGTCACCGGGAGTCAGCATTGCCTCACAGGCACACATTGCATTTTATGCCACATTATAACATTCACAGACTTTGTAAACCTCCAATTGACTGCAATTGCCAACTTCGCAGCCATTACAAAATGACTGTAGTGTGAGAGCCTCCCCACCCTACCTACCTACCCATCAACAAAACAGCCCTAAGCTGCAGAGTCGGGAGTGGTGCCAAAGGACTGGAGAGAGGCTCATGTGGTCCTTTTACACAAAAGCAGAAGTAAGGATGTGGTTGAAAACTACAGGCCGGTTAGTTTAACTTTGGTGGTGAGTAAATTATTGGAAACGCTGCTGAAAGAGAAAATTTCTTCTCTGATATACGCAGACAATGTCTTGCTCTTCACTCCAATCAAAATCATGCAGCCTAGCCTTTCCCCTCTAGTGGATTGCTTCAACGCAATCACTGACTGGCTCCTATCTCAGAACCTACGGATAAATTTCAAGAAAACTGAGGTACTATTTATCACCTAAAGAGCTTCTCTCCCCCCACTACCTTGAAAATGAGAGATGCGGAACTTCCTTGCAAAAATGTGATACGTTACTTGGGAATCACGCTCGACCAACAGCTCAGTTTCAAGGAACACATAAAGAACACCACCAAGGCTATCTACAATAAAATTATGACATTAAGACATCTCAGACCTTTGTTAGCGCCAGGTGATTTTAGAACAGTATTCCAGTCACTTGTAACACCACACTTTGATTACGCGAATATTATCCTTCATGGTGTCCCCAAGAGCACCCTTAACCCATTGCAAATTTCGATGAACGTAGCAGCCCGTATTCTCTGCAGCCTATCGATGAGGGATCACATCACGCCCATACTCATGGAGTTGCATTGGCTACCAGTGGAGAGCAGACTCACCTATAAGGCAATACTCTTAACTTTTAAAGCAATTAACCTCATAGCCCCCTCATCCTTATCTGCCCTCATTACCCCCACCCCTAATAACAGACTCAGGAGATCAGTAGCTACAAACACGCTTACTATCCCTTTGGAAGCGACAAAATGCAAGCAAACTACCAGGAATAGATCTCTTTCTTTGCCCCGAGATGCTGGAATAACCTCCCCTCACATATCAGAGCAATTAAGGACCTTTCACAATTCAGGAAAGCTCTTAAGCACCATTTGTTCCTCCTACACTTTTCCCACTCTAACCTAAGGCAACCATCCTCCTCTCCACATCTTATTCTTGAGGACCCCAACACTCCTATAACTTGACTTACATGAACACAAATCAGACCTTGCCAGCACAAATCAGACCTTGCCAGCTTGGTTATATGTTGTAAATAGTTAATAAAGCAACTGTACATAGTTCCCCTGTTCTATCCCAAGTTATCCATCCTGTTATAATGTAAGCCTATGGCTGTTCGTCTGTGGCAATATTTCTGTTAATTGTAAACCGCACTGATACGAAAAAGCGCGGTATAGAAGAACTGTAAATAAATAAATAAATAAATAAAATAGTGAGGTTTCTGGAGTCCAGCGGATTACAGGATCCAAGGCAGCATGGATTCACCAGAGGCAGGTCTTGTCGGACAAATCTGATTGATTTCTTTGACAGGGTGACCAGGGAGTTGGACCGAGGGAGAGCCCTAGATGTGGTGTATTTCAATTTCAGTAAAGCATTTGACACTACACTGTTCCTCATAGGCGACTTATAAACAAACTGAGCACCCTAGGGATGGACCCTAAAGTTACTGCTTGGGTTAGAAATTGGTTGAGTGGGAAGTGAGAAAGGGTACAGGTAAATGGAGCTCACTCTGACGAGAAGCAAGTTACCAGTTGTGTGCCCCAGGGATCTGTCCTTGGTCCGATTCTTTTTATTTATTTCTTTAGTTTTATATACCACACTTTTTACAATCAGCGCGGTTTACATGTTAACAACATAGTACAATGAGCAGGTATAAACAGTACATAAGAGTATATATAACAGGTACACAATAATAAATTAACAAGATTAGCTAACAATAGAACGTTTCCAACAGCTTACAAGTTTGTTAGTGATATAGCAGGAGGACTGTCAGGTAAGATTTGCCTCTTTGCTGATGATACCAAAATCTGCAATAGAATAGACACCCAGGAAGATATAGATAACATGAGGAGGGATCTAGCTAAGCTTTATTAAGGGATTTAATGTTAAAAAATGCAAGGTCATGCATTTGGACTGCAGCAATCCAAGGGAGCAATATAGTATAGGTGGTGAAGTACTTTTGTCCACTAAAGAAGAGCGGGATCTCGGCGTGGTTGTGTCTGATGATCTTAAAGTAGCTAAACAGGTAGAAAAGGCAATGGCAAAGCTAGAAGGATGCTTGGGTGCATATGGAGAGGAATGGCTAGCAGAAAAAAGGAGGTGATAGTGCCTCTGTATAAGTCTTTGATGCAACCTCATTTGGAGTATTGTATGCAATTCTGGAAACCGTACCTTCAAAAGGATGTAAACAGGATGGAGTCAGTACAGAGGGTGGCTACTAAAATGGTTAGTGGTCTTTATTATAAAGTATATGAGGACAGACTTAAGGATCTTAATATGTACACCTTAGAGGAAAGGCGGAAAAGAGGTGATATGATTGAGACGTTTAAATTCCTCCGTGGCATAAATGCACAGGGGGAGAGCCTCTTTCGATTGAAAGCAGGTTCTGCTATGAGGGGACATGGGATGAGAGTGAAAGGGGATAGGTTCAGGAGTGATATGCAGAAATATTTCTTTACGGAAAGAGTGGTGAATCCATGGAATAGTCTCCCAGTGGAGGTGGTAGAGATGAGGATGGTATCTGAATTCAAGAAAGCATGGAACAAACACAGAAGATCTCTAAAGGAAAAAAGAGGACTGTTGTAGTTGTTGATATGGAAGGACAGACTAGATAGGCCATGTGGTCTTTTTCTGTCATCCTTTTTATATATTTCTAATCTTCCTAATCTTCTCACCTACCTGCTCCCAGAAAAACCTCAATCTAAGACATTCCCATTCAAATATGCCTATAGGTACCCACCTCCCCACAACCTCTCCAACACTTCTCTTCCATCCTTGTGTTGACGCTACACAGCTCAACTGGAGTTCTGTACCACCTAAATATTAATTTGCACTGCACTTCCTTAAATCTCTGATTTTTTCGAGCACCTTCCCAAATATTCTCCCTCTGCTCCTCTTCCAAAACCATCCCCAGCTCCTCCTCCCACCTCAATTAATATCCCAGCTTTTTCCCTTCCTCCAGTACCCCCAAAAGCCCGAAAAAAGACAAAAAGCCCCTGCATGATCCCTGTCCATCAATCTGTTTTGTTAAATTAAGAGGCAAAAGATAGCAAACTCTAAGCTCCCATAAAGTCATGCAGCTGCAGCCAAGGAAAAATTGGAATACATCCCCGTCCCAGACCCTCCTTCAGCTCCTCTCTAGAAACAAACCTTCCCTTCCAAACCAAATATTTTACTTTAACCCACCAATGCTCCCCCAGCCATCCAAATTTCTTCCCTGCTTCCAAACTTTGCGAATAGCGAGTTATTCAAAATCGCAGATAACGGTGAAGCTCTCTCTGCATACCTCGCCTACACATCAGCCCCTTCCACATCCCTCAAACAAGCCCCACAAAGGGATGTCCCCTTAACAGATCCTCTCTCTCCCAATCCAAAAATTATATCCCTCAAAGAAGGTCCCTAAATCATACCTATCCAATGCTGCTCTGAGATCTGATCATGCTACAACTGACAAATTCTAAGTTTCTGCCAACTCCACCCCCATCCCCCCAAGTCAAAGGGCCACATTAGAGTAACATATAACAATCCTGGCCTCTTCGCCTGCCACAGAAAATTTGCAACACCCCCATTCATTGCTCGAAAGAATACCTCAGGCCCTGTACATGGGAGCATTGTGAATAAAAATAGCACCTTGGTCAAAGGATTAACATTCATAATATGTATTGTGAACAGGAAGGCCGACAAACCTTGCCACCAGTTCAGGTCCTCCTCAATCTTCAATAACAAGGGTGGTTAATGCGTGTTATATAGCTCCTCCAAGTCCCCTCTAATCTCAACCCCCAATACCTAAACTCTCCCTTCATCCACGGAAAGGGAAAGTGCAAGAAAGGTAAGACTAACAGAGATGCCTTTAAATACAGAGCAGGCAGAGATGGAATATTCCAAATTATCCCTTCAACTGATAACCAGATTGTTAATATGAATAAAATACAAACTTTGCAATGCCTGTATGCAAATGCACCCACCTCCTTAGCACCATCTTCTCCACTATCGTTCCTTCTATCTCTCATATTCTCAACCTATCGCTCTCCACCGCAACCTTCCCTTCTGACGTTAAGCACGCTGTGGTCACACCCCTCCTCAAGAAACCCTCACTTGATCCCACCTGTCCTTCTATCGTCCCATCTCTCTCCTTCCCTTCATCTCTAAACTACTTGAGCGTGCAGTCTACCACCGTTGTCTCAATTTCCTCTTCTCTCACACCCTTCTTGATCCTTTACAATCCGGCTTCCGTCCCCTCCATTCCACTGAAACGGCTCTTACCCAAGTCTCTAATGATTTGTTCCTAGCAAAATTCAAAGGCTTTTATTCTGTCCTTATCCTTTTTGATCTCTCTGCTGCCTTTGACACTGTTGACCACAACCTTCTTCTTATCACCCTGTCCTCACTTGGTTTAAGGGCTCTGTTCTATTTTGGTTCTCCTCCTATCTCTCCTATTGCTCTTTCAGTGCGTGCTTCAGTGGCTCCTCCTCCTCTTCCACCGCGCTACCTGTGGGTGTACCTCAGGGTTCTGTCTTGGGACCGCTCCTCTTTTCTCTCTATACCCAATCCCTTGGTGCCCTTATCTCTTCCCATGGCTTTCACTATCATCTCTATGCTGATGACTCTCAAATATACCTCTCTACGCCTGTCATCTCTCCAGATATCCAGGCTAAGATTACAGTCTGCCTCTGTGACATTTGTAACAGGGTAGACCCTGTACGAGCTGAGGAAGTGCAGGCCAGCACAAGTGAAAACAAACAAAATGACAGGGTAAACAAGAAACTGTCAGATAGTTACCCTGAGCAACGCAGGAACACGTGCAAGAGCTCAGTCAGGACACACCCAGTTAGCACAGGAGAGGAATTCACTTCACCTGACAGGGCTCAGCTAACTAAGGGTGGAGCAAGTGAACGTGGGTTTAAAACAAGCCCTCAGGCATTAGGAGACAGATACAGATGCAGACGCAGATGCGGATTGGGTTGGAGTTTGAGACCCGGATTTGGATTCAGACAAGGAGCAGGGCAAAGCCAGGAGCTGGTGCCAGAGCCGAGAGAGAGAGAGAGTGAAGCCGTGGCAGCCAAGGACACACTTGGAGAAGCTACAGAGAGGGCAGCTAAAGCCCTGGGAAACACGGCAAAGGTATGAGAATGCAAGAGAGAGGGACGAGGAAACTCTGGAGCAATTAGAATGCCCATATGAAGGTCAGAGGGAATCTGAGGACCTGAATGAGTCAGTAAGATATTCACAGCCAAGCAGGGTGTGTGAGCAGGAAAAACGCCAGAAGACTGCAGTTGCAGGTTATAGAGAGAAGCGTGATTACAAGGGAGATTTGCCTCGTGGAAAAAGGCAACCCTGGGCTTATGGGAATAAGCATACAAGCTCACATAATATAGAGGCTGAGAATATCCCTCTTTCTAGTTTTAAAACTCTCAAAGATAAAAGATTTTACCTACCAGAACAAGAGGAAGAGTTTTGTGATTGTCAGTTAGAAGCTCCGTCTGAAACTCCACGAACACTACAATTCAGCTCAGTTGGATCACACAAGGGAAAACGTGATTGGTTGAAAAGTTCCCTTAATTATTCTACAGGCAGAGTAAGGGAGAAGCTAACCTCTACTAAGAAGTACCAGCAGGGGCAGTGCCTGGGAAACCACTATACAAGAACATATGGTAATACCCAGAGAGGCTTTAGCCCGGTGAAGGAGAAGAACTTCCTTGTTGACGTACTTAGGCAGCAGGTCTCACAGAGTACTCATGCAGGGCAGAATGAATCCCTGAATCAACCTGAGGTAATGGAATACCAGGATGCTGGGGAGACTAATGTACAGGAGATAATGGACTGCTCTTTATTAGTAAGTGAACCTGAATTCTCCCTGAGATAGGGAAGTATCTTTGGTGGCTTAAAAACTCCAGTAAATACAGCCAGCCTGTAACTCTCTCAAGGCAGAAGAGAGATATCCTATTGGCAGCTATCTGGGTGAGAAACCTTATAGCCATATTTAACTTTGTGTTCATTTTGTTGTTTTATCCTTTAAAAGCTGAGGGAAGCAAGTTTTGTTTATATTTGTTTTGTACATGAAGTGTCCAAGCAAGCATATGTTTGATGCTCCGTGAAGATAATATACCCTCAATGGGACGGGGAATAAAACCCATTTTGAATTAAAGGAAGAAGCGTTTGAGTTATATTTATAAAAGCACAACTACTACCCTCCAGGGGCCTTGCAATACTGGAAGCTACCGCTTGGCCAGAGAGGGTGTGACACATTGCTACCTGGATATCCCATCGCCGTTTAAAATTGAACATGGCCAAAACTGAACTCCTTATCTTCCCCGCCGAACGCCTCCCCTCCTCTTTTCCCTTTCTCTGTCTCTGTGGATAACTCTGTAATCCTTCCTGTCTCTTCGGCACGTAACCTTGGTGTTATCTTTGACTCCTCTCTCTCTTTCTCTTTACATATCCAACTCATTGCTAAGACATGCAGTTTCTTTCTCTACAACATCTGCAAAATTTGCCCCTTCCTTTATGAAAACAATACTAAAATGATTGTCCACTCCTTAATCACCTCCCGCCTTGATTATTGTAACATTCTGTTTGCCGGCCTCCCTGCTAACCACCTTTTTCCCCTTCAGTCTATTCAACATTCTGCTGCTCGTCTGATTTTCCAACAGCCTCGTTTTTCCCACATCGCTCCTCTCCTCATGTCGCTTCACTGGCTCCCCTCCGTTTTCATATCCAATTCAAACTCCTCCTGCTAACCTATAAATGCATTCATTCTTCTGCCCCCCCAGTATCTCTCATCTCTTATCTCTCCTTACACCCCCTCTTGAGTACTTCGCTCTTCTATTAGTCTTCATTTATCTATGCCTTTTACTCATACTGCTAATTCTAGACTTCGCTCCTTTCACCTGGCTGCACCCTTTGCCTGGAATAATCTGCCTGTCTCTGTGCGCCAGGCACCCTCCCTGGCCCTTTTCAAGTCCAGGTTGAAATCTCACCTCTTCACTATTGCTTTTTGTTTCTGACTCTTGTGTTGTAATCTGACTTCTTTATAAACGCTGTTATATTTTGTCATGTTGAATTGTAAATTGTATTTTGCAATTTTATTTTGTAATTTGTCTGACTAGATTGTGAGCTCTGATCAGGGACTGTCTCTCTTATATGTCTGTACAGCACTTTGTATGTTTGCAGTGCTATATAAGTGCTTATTAATAATAATAATATATAGCACTAAATGAAAAGATAGGTATAATTGGCATCTCAGATCTGGTGGAAGGAGAACAATCAGTGGGACACTGTGATACCTGGGTACAAACAATATCGCAATGATAGGGTTGATCAAATTGGTGGAGGGGTTGCGCTAAATATTAGAGAGGGCATTAAGTCAAACAGGATAAAAGATTTTTGCAGGAAACAAAATAAACTATAGAATCACTATGAATAGAAATTCCATGTTAAAAGGGGAAGGCAATGGCACGAGGGGTGTACTACTGTCCACCTGGCCAGAATGAACATATGATATGCTAAAAGAAATCAGGGAAGCTAACAAACGTTATAACACAATAATGAGTGATTTCAATTACCCTGGTATCGACTAAGCCAATGTCACAGCAGGACATTCTAGGGAGATAGTTTATAGATGAAAGAAATAACAGCTTCTTGCAGCAGCTGGTTCATGAACCAACAAGAGGGGAATCTATTTTAGACCTAGTCCTTAGTGGTACACAGGATCGAGTGCAAGAGATAACAATGTTGGGGCCACTTGGCACAGTGATCACAGCATGATCGCATTTGATTTAATAAATAGAGGGAGGGCAGCAAGGAAATCCATAGCACTAGCTTTTAACTTTCAAAAGGGGATTATGATAAAATGAGGAAAATAATTAAGAAAAACAAAAAAGGAGTAGCTGCAAAGCTTAAGGGTTTACATCAAGAATAGATGTTGTTCAAAAATACTATCTTGGAAGCCTAGACCAGATGTATTCTATGCTTTAAGAAAGGTGGAAGGAAGGCTAAACAACTGTTGTAGCCAAAAAAAGTATCTTTCAGAAAATGGAAAAAGGAGCCAAATGACACAAACAGCAAACACAAGCACTGGCAAGTTAGATGCAAGGCATTGATAAAGCAGGCAAAGAGAATTTGAAAAAAGTTTGCCTTGGTAGCAAAAACACACAATAAAAAATATTTTTCAAATACATCTGTAGCTAAAGAACTCTGAGAGAGTCAGCTAGACCATGCTATGATAGAGGGATAAAAGGGGCCCTAAGGGAGGACAAAACCATAGCGGAGAGACTGAATGAATGAATTCTTTGCTTTGGTCTTTACTGAAGAAGATGAGGGAAGTTACCCATGCCTAAAATGGTATTTAAAAGTGATTTATCAGAAAAACTGAAACAAATCCCAATAAACCGGGAAGATATATGAAAGCTACTTGATAAACTAAAGAGTAGCAAATGATCTGGACCAGATGGTATAAATCCCAGGGTGCTGAAAGAACTAAGATATGAGATTACAGACTTACTATTAGTAATCTGTGAACTATCATTAAAATCATCTGTAGTACCTGAAGATTGGAGAATGGCAAATGTAACACCAATTTTTAAAAAGGGTTCCAGGGGTGATCCAGGATACTATAGACCAGTAAACCTGATATCAGTACCAGCAAAATGGTAGAAACCATTCTACAGAATAAAATTACTGAACATGTAGATAGTTATAGTTTAATGGGAGAAAGCCAACATGGATTTAGCCAGAGAAAGTCTTATCTCTCTAATCTGTTATATTTTTTGAAGGTGTGAATAAACAGGTAGATAAAGGCGAGCCAGATGATACACTATATATCTCAATTTTTAGAAAGCCTTTGACAAGGTTCCTCATCAGAGACTCTTGGCCAAATTAAACACATGAGAAAGGAGGCAGTGTACTACTGTGGATCAGGAATTGGTTAAAAGATAGACAACAGAGTAGGATTAAATGGGCAATTTTCTCAATGGACAAAGGTGAATAATGGAGTACCCAAGGGATCTGTGCTGGGCATGCTGCTTTTTTTTAACATATTCGCATTTCCAGGTCATTTATGAATGAGTGAGGTGATCAAATTTGCAAATGACACAAAATAATTCAAATTTGTTAAAACACAAGAGGATTGTGAAAACTTGCAAGAGCACCTTGATAAAATGGAAGACTGGATGTCTAAATGGCAGATGGACAAGTGCAAAGTTATGCATATGGAAGCCTATTCTTTTCTGGATGTCCAGCCCCTTGTGCGGCCGGCAGAATCGGTGCTGCAAGCGGTAGATCTGATTCTGATAAACGTCCCTGCAGGATCGGAATCGGATCTACTGGCCTTGACATGCAGGCCGGCCCCGATTCTGATTGGCCGCACACCCAGCCGCATAGCCGAATAACTCAGCCTGGCTTCGTAATGCAGCCACCATGCTATGGTGTCTCATTGTCATGGCATGGCGACTCCATTACAGAGCCGCAAACGCTGCCTGCACTGAGATTGTCCTTTCCTCGCAGCCAGACCCCCAATCCAGCATCCCATGGCCAGGGTCCGGCTACAAGGACCTCCTGCATGTCTCCCTGCTTTGTCCCTGCTGGCCACCACTAGTACCCCGCATGCAGGGGGGGCTTATTCCACCTCTGAGGTGGAATAAGTCCCCCATCAAACCGGCATACCCCGGACGTACAGGGCCGACCTCAGAATCGGCCCTGTATGTCCAGGGTGATGGCCGGCCCACAGACTGCCCTCGCTCCGCCTTCCACACACCCCTCCCACCCCTGTCTAAGACTCCATGTATAACTCTGTTGTTCGTACAGGGAGCTTTGCATGGTGATGGCCAGGGGACCTATAGTGGGGATTTACGTCCAGGTAGGGAGTACATCCCCGCTATTCGGGGCTCGGAATAGACCCCTTAGTGAAGAACAACCCAAACTATGGTTACACAATGCAAGGTTCCACATTAGGAACCACCACCCAGGAAAAGGATTTAGGCATCGTGGATAATATGTTGAAACCCTCTGCTCAGTGTGCAGTGGCAGCCAAGAAAGCAAATAGAATGCTAGGAATCATAATGAAAGGAATGGAGAATAAAACAAAGGATATTATAATGCCTATGTATCGTTCCATGGTGCGACCACACCTTGAATATTATGTGCAATTCTGGTCACCATATCTTAAAAAGGATATAGCAGAAGTAGAAAAGATACAGAGAAGCGCCACCAAAATGGTAAAAGGGATGGAAGGATACCCATTTGAGGAAAGGCTTAAAAGGTTAGGGCTCTTCATCTTGGAAAAAAGACTGCTGAGGAGCGATATGATATAGGTCTGTAAAATAATGAATGGAGTGAAATGGGTAAACATAGATTGGTTGTTTACTCCTTCAAAAAGTAGAAACACTAGGGGATATGCAATGAATCTACAGTGTATCCCATTTAAAAGTAATGAGAGAAAATATTTTTTCACTCTATGCATATTCAAACTCTGAAATTCATACCAGAAAATTTAATAAAAGCTGTTAGCGTAGCTGAGTTTACAAAATGTTTGGACAAGTTCCCGGAGGAAAGGTCCATAGACCATTATTAAAGAGGACCAGGGAAATCCACTGTTTACTCCAAGATAAGCAATGTGGAATCTGTATCTTTTTTGGGAACCTGACGGGTACTTGTGAACTTGATTGGCCACTGTTGGAAAAAGGATACTGGGCTTGATGGACCTTTGGTCTGATCCAGTATGGCATATCTTATATGGACAGGGGAGGGAGACAGAGGGGGGATGCTGAACTTGAGGAGGGATAGGGAAAGAAAGAGGAGAGGCTGGACATGAGGGGGATAGGGATGAGAGGCAGGATATGGGGGGGTTGCAATGCAAGCCTTTGAGTCAGTGCTGACTCCTGATGACCCAGTAGCTCCTTGGTTTTCTTGGCAGTGTGACTGGAAGTAGATTGCCAGGCCTTTCTTCTGAGGCAATGGAGGGTTAAGTGATTTGCCCAAAGCCACAAGGAATGTGAGTGGGAAATGAATTCTGGTTGATGGCTATCAAAAAGAGATGTCCTGAAATAAGACAGCTTTCATTAATCTATCTTTTCTTTTTGTCGGAACTGTAAATACAAAAGAAGGTGAAAATTCATACCATCTCTTCACCGTAACCGCTCCTTTTTACTCGTGTCTTTAAACCAGTGCTACTTATCTGAAGTATTTCATAGCATGGAAATGTCTGATACTCGCTTCCATGTCTCCACCAAAATCACAAAGCAGCAAGAAACAATGTGCCACGTTTCGGGTTCGCCACTCTCGACCCTGCATCAGGTTTCAGAAGTTTGTCTGCATTCTCCTCAGCACAGGCTGGAACATCCCAAATCTGTCTGTGTAATGCTTATAAAATGGTGTCTGACGTCATGGCTGGAATGATCATAGCTTTGAATACCTTCGCTGGCGGGTTATGGACTTTGTTCCACCTGATCCGCGGGGTGGCGATCGGGTTTCTAAACTGCAGGTGAAGGAGCAACGTTGGATCTTTCGTCTGAGGACGATGACCCCTCAAGGACTAAATGCAGCGTTGGAATGGTACAGTTTTTCTGATTCATCAGCTTTTAACTTGGCAAATGTTTTGTTTTGTCATTATATCGCAGTGCCAATAGGATCCGGAGGTTCCCTTTTGAGTGGGGACTGTCCGTTCCTGATTGGCTGTTAAGTGAAAAGGCTTGCATCGATTGGCTGGTTTTTAGTTCCTCTTCCAACCATAATGTCAGACGCCATTTTATAAGCATTACACAGACAGCTTTGGGATGTTCCACTTCCAGCCTGTGCTGACGAGAATGCAGACAAACTTCTGAAACCTGATGTGGGGTCGAGAGTGTTGAACCCGAAATGTGGCATGTTGTTTCTTGCTGCTTTGCGATTTTGGTGGAGGCATGGAAGCGAGTATCAGACATTTTCACGCTATGAAATACTTTAGATAAATAGCACTGTTTTTTCCACTTTAAAGACACAATTAAAAAGGAGCGGTTACGGCGAGGAGATGGTGTGAATTTCCACCTTCTTTTGTATTTACAATTCCGACAAAAAGAAAAGATAGGTTAATGAAAGCTGTCTTATTTCAGGACCTCTCTCTTTAGGGCATTTTGTTTTGGTCTTTGAATGTTGGGACGTTTTTGAGATTTGCTTCGTTATCAAGCCAATGCTCTAACCACTAAGTTACTCCTCCATACATGGGGTGGGGGGGGGGGAGGGGAAAGAGGGGGGGATAGGAATAAAAAGAGAGAAAGGAGAGCCTGGACATGAAGGGATAAATAGGGAAAAGAGGAGATGCTGGATATGAGGGGATGAAATCAGGCAAAAGGTTGGAGGAGAGAATGAGAAAGATCCTGCACAATAGATAGAAAGGAGAGAATTAGTAAAAAGCTCGGGAAGGAGAGAGAGATGGGGAATTGGAGGGCTGTATTAAGGATTGAAATGTGGTAGGTGAATGCAGTAAAAAGAGGAAAATTGATGAAAAGATGGTAAGGAGGAGTGACATCTGATAGAGATAAGAAAGCTGAAAAGAAAACAGATAGAAGGAAGTGAAGAAGGCAGGAGGGGGAGAAAAGTAGTAGATGGACTGAAGGCCCTATAAAGTGAAAGCGAGTTAATAGAAGACAGAGGAAAGAAAAACCAGACACTGCGACCAGACAAAAGGTAGAAAAAAAATTGTATTTTCAATTTAGTGATTGGAATATGTAAGGCTTTGTAATTTATATGTTCTATTTTTATATTTTGCACAGTACAGGAGAGCATCTACATTTTTCTATTTCTTTGGGATTTTACTGCATGCAGATTCCAGTTTCTTGGGGGTTTTAGTTTAATTTTTTCTCCATATTTCTAGTTTTCATTTATGTTGTCATTCTGTACTTGGTGAGGGTCCTTCTGTGTTCTGCATGTGCGATCAAGCTGCATGTGTTCTGATAGCTTGGAGTTTTTGTGTAGGAATGTGTACCGTAGTGAGCTGGTTTGCTAGGTTTTCCGAAAAGATATATGGACGTTCTAGGGTTCTCGGCAATATTTATGGTAGGCTTTTCTGGGTAGGCTTCTTGTGTAAATTTTAGAGGTTAATGTTGTTATAGTGTGGTAGATTTTCTCTATAGTTTCTGAGCAATGTTCCCGCTAAGCTGCACTAAGTCCTCTGCCGACATTCCTGCAGTGGAGGGAGGTGCAAAGCAATCAGGATCACGCAGCATAGGCAGGTCCCGAGGGCCTACTGATGCTGTGTGATTGCTTTGAATCTCCCTCCACTGGCAGGAATGCTGGTGGAGGGCGCAGCTTAGCGGGAACATTGGTCCTGAGTGAGTTTTGTAGGGTGTTGTATTACAAAACAATATGCCTGGTACTGCTGGTATTGAGACACTAGAATCAAAAATTATTTTTGGTATGTTGAGCTCTATGGGGAACCCATTGTTGGGAGAGGGGTTCCTTTGGTTACAAAATATATGTTAAAAAAAAAGAGAACCACAGTGCAGTTTATAATAACAAAATAAAATTAGTTCATTATTTTATTTTGGTACTATAAACTGTGCTGTGATTCTCACTTTTTTTTTGTTCATTGGTGTGAGTACCTTTCATCTCCTTCATTTTTTTGCCGAATATATATTTGCATTTCATGCTGGTAGTGTCAAGAGCTGATATATTTTATATTAGATTCCCAGGCTACATAATTACGCTCCTATAATTTTTGTTGCATATAGAAACATGACGACAGAAAAAGACCACATGGCCTATCTAGTCTGCCCTTCCATATCACCCACTACAAGAGTCTCCTTTTTTCCTTTAGAGCAGGGGTCTCAAACACGCGGCCCGCGAGACAACTTTGTGCGGCCCGCGACGGCGGAAAACCAAAAATCCCCCAAAACCCTGGCTTCTGCTGCTGCCGTTGCCGCCGTGGCAGCAGCAGAATCAACTGTCAAATTTTAAAAAAAAACTGACTTCTGCTGCTCAAGCAGCTGTCCTGCGGCCCCTTTCCCTCTGCCCGGAGATCCGACTCTGCTCTCAGCGGCGTGCTTTTCAAGCCGCGAAGAGAGTATTCCCCTCTCGCGCGGCTTGAAAAACCGCGCGAGAGGGGAATACTCTCGTCGCGGCTTGAAAAGCACGCCGCTGAGAGCAGAGTCGGATCTCCGGGCAGAGGGAAAGGGGCCGCAGGACAGCTGCTTGAGCAGCAGAAGTCAGTCAGTTTTTTTTTAAAATTTGACAATTGATTCTGCTGCTGCCACGGCGGCAACGGCAGCAGCAGAAGCTAGGGTTGTGGGGGTTTTTTTGTTGGCCGGTAATGAGCTATGGAGGGGCTGACTGAACTGGAAGTGGGCTATTGGCAGAGGGGGGAGGGGGGGGGGTTATGACTGGTAATGGGCTATGGTGGGGGCTAGGACTGGAAATGGGCAGATGGGGGTTAGGACTGGAAGTGGGCTATTGGCAGGGGGGGTTATGACTGGTACTGGGCTGGGGGGGGGGTTATAACTAGTAATGGGCCATGGTGGGGGCTAGGACTGGAAATGGGCAGATGGGGGTTAGGACTGGAAGTGGGCTATTGGCAGGGGGGGGGTTATGACTGGTAATGGGCTATGCTGGGGGCTAGGACTGGAAATGGGCAGATGGGGGTTAGGACTGGAAGTGGGCTATTGGCAGGGGGGGGTTATGACTGGTAATGGGCTATGGTGGGGGCTAGGACTGAAAATGGGGTGATGGGGGTTAGGACTGGAGGTGGGCTGATTGGGGGGTTAGGACTGGTAATGGCCTATGAGGGGAGGTAAGACTGAAAATGGGGTGATGGGGGATACGACTGCAAGTGAGCTATGGGGGGACTAGGACTGGTAATGGGCTATGGGGGGGTAAGACTGAAAATGGGGTGATGGGGGGTAAGACTGGAAGTGCGCTATGGGGAGGTTAGGACTGGTTATGGGCTATGGGGGGTCTAGGACTGGTAATGGGCTGGGGGGGTTGCTAGGACTGGAAATGGGCTGATTGGAAGGGGGCTTGAACTGCAAATGGCTGATGGGGAGGGGGGCTTGGAATGGACATGGGCTGGGAGGGGAGGGAGCTAGGATTGGACAGGGGCTGATGGGGGGCTAGGATTGGAAATGGGCTGATGGTGAGGCTAGGATAGGACTGGAAATGGACTGATGCAGGGACTAGAAAGGAGCAGATGCTGGGTGGGGCTGGAACTAGAAGGGAGCTGATGTTGGGGGAGGATTAGAATGGGATGGAGCTGGGAAAGTGAAATGGAGAGGGGAAAAATATTTTGTCTGGAAGAGAAGACAAATCTACAATTGGCCAGGTATTGGGAGAGTAAGTGGGGATTGAGGATGGAGGGGTAAAATTTGAGTGGATGAAATAGGAATGAGGAAAGAGCAAAAGGAGAAAGATTAGTATGTTAAAGCAGATGTAGAGAGAGAGAATGGAAAAAAACTAGAAGAGAGAAGAAAGGACAAATGGACAGCAGACGATGGAGATAGCAGAAGACACGAAGAAACCAGAAGTGGCTGGAGCAATTGCAACTGAAAAAAAATGCACAAAAGGTAGAAAAATATCTCTTTATTTTGAATTTATTAACTGGAATATGTCAGCTCTGGGAAATGTGCATCATTAATGTCTGTGCTTTGGTACAAGAAATTATTTATAGTTTTATTTCTACAGTGCTGAGGTATTCTGTGTAATTCCTATTTGACATTGCTACTTGTTCTCTTTTCCTAGTAGGTCATGTATTGTTCTCTGAAATGTATTGATTTAATATTTGCAGTGTTGCCTTTTGATAGGTAGGGTCTGGTGCTTTGTGAGTCCTGGTAGTGCTGTTATGATACGGGGGGTTTGCTATGGGTTCCAAATGGGCAGTGTTAGTAGTAGTTCCTAATGTGCCTGGCGGTTGGCACTGGATTATAGTAATATAGAAATTTTCTAGTCTTTCTTTATCCATGCACTCATTATGCAACATTATGCAAATATTTATGCAAATGAGGCCCCTTATGCAAATGAGGCCCGTGTCTTATGCGGCCCCCGGGTTACTTTACAAGTCCTCATTCGGCCCTCAAAGCAATTTGAGTTTGAGACCCCTGCTTTAGAGAGTCTCTGTTTGTCCCATGCGTTTTTGAATTTAGATACTGTCCTCATCTCTACCACCTCCACTGGGAGACTATTCCATGCATCTACCACTCTTTCCATAAAGAAATATTTCCACATATTACTCCTGAGTCTATCCCCTTTCACCCTCATTCTATGTCCCCTCATAGCAGAGCTTGCTTTCAATCAAAAGAGACTCTCCTGTACATTTATGCCACTGAGGTATTTAAATGTCTCAGTCATATTTGTTTAAATAAATAAATCCGTTTAAATAAATAAAATAAATATCACCTCTGTCCCGCCTTTCCTCTAAAGTATACATACAGTATTAATGTCCTTAAGTCTGTCTTCATATGTTTTATAATGAAGACCATTAACCGTTTTAGTAGCCATCCTCTGCACTGACTCCAACCTGTTTATATCCTTTTGAAGATGCAGTCTCCAGAATTGCACAGCATACTCCAAATGAGGTTGCACCAAAGACCTATACCTCCTTATACCTGCACCAAAGACCTATACCTCCTTATACCTGCACCTCCTTTCTTCTGCTGGCCATTCCTCTCTCTATGCACCCAAGCATCCTCCTAGCTTTCGCCATCACCTTTTCTACTTGTTTAGCTACTTTGAGATTGTCCGGTTCTTCTTTCATGGACAGAAGTATGTCACCCCCCTATACTGTACCACTCCCTTGGATTGCTGCAGCCCAAATGCATGACTCTACATTTTTTAGCATTAAATCTCAGCTGCCAAATTCTAGACCATCTTCAAGTTTGGTTAGATCCCTCCTCATGTTATCTATACCTTCCTGGTTGTCTACTCTGTTACAGATTTTGGTATCATCCGCAACAGCCCTTCTGTAATATCACTAACAAAAGATGTTAAAGAATCGGACCCAGGACATATCTCTGCGGCACTCCACTGATAACCTCCTTCTCAGAGTGAACTCCATTTACCTGTACCCTTTGTCGCCTCTCATTCAACCAATTTCTAACCCAAGCAGTAACTTTAGGGTTCACCTCAAGGGTGCTTGGTGTGTTTATAAGTTGCATTTGCGGAACAGCGTCCAGTGCTTTACTGAAATCTAAATTCATCACATCTAGGGCTCTCCTTCAGTCCAACTCCCTGATCAGCCAGTCA
The DNA here is from genome assembly GCA_033557465.1 of Ichthyophis bannanicus. Taxonomy (NCBI): domain Eukaryota; kingdom Metazoa; phylum Chordata; class Amphibia; order Gymnophiona; family Ichthyophiidae; genus Ichthyophis; species Ichthyophis bannanicus. The sequence continues at coordinate 449,463,925 of CM066032.1, forward strand.
AAGAAATCAATCAGATTTGTCTGAAAAGACCTGACCCTGATGAATCCATGCTGCCTCGGCTCTTGAAATCCGTTGGACTCCAGAAACCTCACTATTTTCTCTTTCAGCAGCATTTCCAGTAACTTACTCACCAGACAGATTACACTAACAGGCTTGTAGTTTTCAACCACAATCCTACTTCCGCTTTTGTGTAAAAGGACCACATGTGCCTCTCTAGTCCTCCAGCACCACCCCCGACCCCAAGAGGCATTGAAAAGGTCAGTCAGTGGAGCTGCTAGAACGTCCCCAAGTTCCTTCAGTATTCTTGGATGTATCCCTTCTGGTCCCATTGCTTTATCCACTTTTAGTTTAGCTAGTTCCTCACAAACACAGTCCTCTGAAAATTGTTAGAGATCCACGTCACTTCTGTTTCTGTTTGTGGGTGTTTTCTGAGGTCCTGTTCCCGGCCCTCCATCTGTGAACACAGAACAGAAATACTTGTTAAGAAATTCTGTTTCTACATTTTATTTAGCAATACTTGTACCACTTTTCACCGGGTCAAAGCGGTGTACATTCAGGTACCATATATATTTCCCTTGTCCCCAAAGGGCTCACAATCTGTTATGTACCAGAGGCAACGGAGGATTAAGTGGCTTGCCCAAGGAGCACCTGTGGGACTAGAAACCCTAATCCCTTCAGCAGGATTCAAACCCCTGGCCCTCCGGACTGAGGCAATTTTGCCCCAACCACTAGGCTACTCCTCCCCTTCATCCTTAAGTCTAACAATACCACTTTTGCCCTTCCTCCTCTCACTCACATATCTGAAAAATATTTTATCCCTCCACCCCATTTTATTGCATTGGCTATTTCTTCTTCTTTTTGTATCTTTGCTTTCCTGACCACTTTGCCAGCCTCTCTGTTTTTCCAAATATAGATGCCTGTCTTCCTCTCTCTGTGATCTCTTGTATTTCGTGAAGACCTCCCTCTTTTTCTTCACCTTTTCAGCTACCTCTTGAGAATCATAATGGCCTCCTTTTCCTTTTACCTTTATTTACCATTCTAACAAAAATGTTGCTTTTCCCTTAAAATATCCCCTTTCAGTTTTGCCCATTGTTTTTCTACATTCCCCAGCTGTTCCCATCCCACTAACGACTCCTTGAGGTATTGGCCCATCTTGACAAAGTTAGTTTTCCTAAAATCTAAGACCTTCGCTTTTGAATGGATTTTATCAGCCCCAGTCCTAATGCTGAATCACACCATCTAGTGATCACTGGATGCAAGATGATCTCCCACTATAACATCAGAAACACTTTCACCAAGTCCAGTATGGCTCCTTCATGTGTGGGTTCTGTTACCAGTTGCCTGAATACTTCTTCCTGTAAAGAATCCAGGATCTCCTTGCTTCTAGATGATACTGCAGCAGAGATGCGTCAATCAACATCTGGCATATTGAAATCCCCTATTAGTAGCACTTCTCCTTCCATGACAATGCTGCATATGTCTTCTATTAAATCTCTGTACACATCTTCTCCCCGTGATGGAGGTCTGGATATCATGCCAATGCAAATGGATTTATTTCCCTCTTTCTAGTTTAATCCACACTGCCTCCTCTCTCCCTTTTAAGCCATATATTTCCATAGCTTCAATAATTTTACATATAGTGCCATCCTTCCTCCCCTTCTTCCTACCCTGTCCTTTCTGAATAATGTATAGCCTGGTATAGTTATATCCCAGTCATGGTTGTCCGTGAACTATGTCTCTGTAACTGCCACTAAATCCAAGTCAGCCTCTCCCATTAAAGCCTCAACATCTGGGATCTTATTTCCCATGCTACAGACATTTATAGACACTGCTTTCCAGATGTTGCCCTTTAAATATCTTTATAGAAATAGATTAAATGTTTCACTTACCTTGGGGCTCTTTTCACCCATCCCAAAATGAATCTAGTTTAAAGCCCTCTTCAGTAGGTTAGCCAGGCTGCTACTGAAGACATGTCAACCCTTCTTGGACAGATGGATGCTATCTCTGCTCTGCAGTCCTTGGAACATCATCCCATGGTCCAGGAAACCAAAATGCTCTTGATAACACCATCCATGCAACCACGTATTTATCTCCAGGATGCAAGCATCTCTGGCCTGGCCTTTACCCTCAACAGGGAGGATTGAAGAGAACACCGCCTGCACCCTTATCTGCTTCACCCTATGTACCAGAGCCATGAAGTCACTCTTGATACGCTCAGAGGGATACCTGGCATATATCATTTGTGCCGATATGGATGAGCAACATCAGGTAATAGCCAGTAGGCTTGATGAGTCTCAGCAAACTCTCCATAACATCTTGGATTTTTGCACCTGGCAGACAGCATACTTCTCTGGACATCAAGTTTGATTGGCAGATGGATGCTTCAGTACCCCTCAGAAGAGTCACCAATCACCACTATCCTTTGCTTCCTAGTGGTCACTGATTCAGCAACTTTGGGATGCTCAAGTTGTGGTTCTTCCCTTTCCTGGGATGCCTCCACCTCCTCCACTTCGAGGGCTGCATAATAGTTCTTCAATTCAAGGGCTTGAGGAGTTGGATTGGTGATTTTGCAGGCCCTGGTGACTCATGTCCAACCTTGGTCCTTCTGTATGCTGCCATCCTCACCTCTGCTGGAGAACTTGGATGTTTCAAGAAGCATCTCATCAATGTACCTCTCACTGTCTTGAATGCTCCTCAGCCTTGCCACCTCTTCTCTGAGCTCCTCCACCTGTTTCCTGAGAGTTTCAGCATGTAGGCATCCTGCATATGGAACTGCTCCTTCAACTGGCATTGGGATATCTGTCTGGACAGAGGTAGAAGCTGTAACAGGGCAACAACTTTGTCAATATGATTTTTCTCAGCCATTGTTCAGTTGGTTGAGCTTTGGTACCTTACTTTAAAATGGACAGACACTGTTAGGAATGCCTTGGAAGATTCTGAAGGCTTTTATGCAGTTCTCAGTTCTTCCACAGGCTAATCAGGCCCACTAACCCCTGATGAGGTGTGAGTGGCTTCAAAGAGCTGAGAGAAAGAGAAACTAACAGCAGAGTTTTAAACTTATACCACTAAAAAAACCCAAGTATTTCCTCTTTTAAAATAAAGCAGCAAAAAGACTAACTCTTTCTAAAAATGTAGACCAAAACCCTTTTTTAAGAGCTCTCAGGCAGACAGCTAGCAATTAAAAGCCACACACTCTTACCATGCTTTGAAATGGAGAGACCCTGTTAGCATTGCAAAGTTTGTTTATTAAATTATATAGCCTAGGATTATGTTGCTTTCTTTTTTCTTGGGGCAAATACCTCCCAGTACGCTGAGCAAGAGAAGTAGAGGAGTAGCCTAGTGGTTAGAACACTGGCTTGGTAATCAATCAACCAGGGTTTGATTCCCACTAGCATTCCTTGTGGACTTGGGCAAGTCACTTAACCCTCCATTGCCTTAAAAGAAAGGCCTGGCAGTCTACTTCCAGTGACACTGCCAAGAAAACTCAGGAGCTTCTGGGTCACCAGGAGTCAGGACTGACTCAAAGGCACACATTGCATTACTCTGAGCAAGAGGGCTCACTGCTTCCTAGCCAAAGCTCTGAGGAGGTCCTTTCATTGGGGGGGGGGGGGGTGCCAGCTCATCTCTTGCCTCAGGCAGCAGATTGCCTTGAGCCGCCACATACACAAAACTTGCACTCTGGCCAGTGGTAATATTTGCAAAGGTGATTTTTAAAAGCAAAATTCTAAACACAGAACTTCACATCAGAAATAGTTCTTAAAAGAAATGTGAATACCTGGAGTTTTAAAATTCTAACTTTTGTCTATTTAATTAAAGGTTTACACTAATTTTAAAGGGAAAAAAAGACTTGAAGCTGTGAACAAAGTAAAGAGGAACATTCTTCTAGAAAATTTTAAGAGGCTGCTTATATTCATATAACCTAAAGTCCCTCAGTTCATCAATCAATTCTTGAAAAATAGAATCTGAGAAAAGGATCAGTCTAGTGAAAACATATGAGAATTTTTTAAGTCTTTTAAGATACTGAATTGTTTCTTGAAAGACTATGAGGTGTGATCAAAACGTATTGAGACTTGTGTAGTTATAACAATACGTCGCACCACAATGCTAAAGCAATGACTTAGTTATGTGCTCTGCATGTGCAGAGTGTAGCATGGCTGCAGCAAACCTGTACTTTTTTAATCATGTGATCTTTGGTATCGTGTAAAAACAGTTAGTCAGATTTACGATGAGTGAAAAAACCGAACAGCAAATTTGCATTAAATTCTGCCAGAAACTTGGAGATTCATGCAAAGAGACTTATGACAAGTTACAGCAAGTGTACCAGTCAAACTCGAGCATGACTCATGCATTTATCAAACTTTTCCAAGAGGGCCACCAAAGTGTTGACAGTGACAAACATTCTGGAAGACCATCCACATACAGGAATGAAGACAAAGTTGAAGCAGTGCACGCAACAATACGCTCAAATCATCGAGCGTATCAAGGAGCTATCAGGGAGCTTGCTGAGGACATCGATATCAGTTTTGGGTCAATACAGTCCATTCTTACTGTCAATTTGTGGATGAGACGTGTCTGCAAATTTCGTGCCGAAACTCCTGGCCCCTGACCAAAAAGATCAACTGTCTGCAGCCAGAGAGGAGTTCAAATGCTTTGAAAATCACTCAGGTTTCATCAAAAAGATTACTGGTGATGAATCGTGGGTTTATGGTTATGACCTGGAAACTAAGTGGTATGTTTGCTAAACAGCGGTAGCAGCTTCTGTGGGGCTGCGGCTCCGATATTGAATTCAATGGGGCTGCGGCTCTGATATTGCATGGAAGCCGCTACCACTGTTTAGTAAACATACCCCTAAGGTTCAGTCCTCACAATGGAAGACTCCAAACTCTCCCCGACTCAAGAAAGCCCGTCAGGTGAGGAACAATGCAAGGTCATGCTCACAGTTTCTTTGATTACCAGGGTATTGTTCATCATGAGTATGCTCCAAAAGGCCAAACCATCAATAAGAGTATTACATCCAAGTTCTGACTCGTTTGAGAAATGAACTTCGTTGTAAGAGGCCAGAGTTGCATAGGAATGGTGAATGGTTCACAATAATGTCCCAGCTTACACATCACATCTTGTCCAGCAGTTCTTGGCCAAACACCAAATTGACCAAATCTGTCAGCCTCCGTACTCACCTGACCTCGCACCCAGTGACTTGGAAACCATTAAGCAAAATTTGACACAGCAGCTTCACAGCATGACGAAAGAGGCATTTCAAAATTGTTTCCAGCAGTGGCAGGAATGCTGGAGGAAGTGTGTTTTATTAGAAGGGGACTACTTTGATGGAGACTGAGCGCAATAACTGCCAGTGTTATACTTCTTGTGTTATTGTTGTACAAGTCTCAATACTCAACCGGGCAAGTAGCATCCAGGCCCCATGCAGCCATTCTTTCTCCCCCTCCCTCACAACCTTCCCCCACCCATGTCCCCTGAAACCAGGTATAAACTCAGAACTGTCAACAGAAATGTTTTTTTATTGACATACATTTTGGAACAAAATTTGGAAAAAATTTAACCCCAGCATAACCTATACAACACATTACTAACTAGAACGTGTACATACAATACATAACTGTGCTACTGTGCAATAACAAACTATATACAACAGTTAAAGAAACCCTACTTTGAGACATACAGCCCATACTCGCCTGGAGGTGTTGCCATTAAATCCCACCCCTCTGCCTCAACTCCTTCTAGTCTCAGTATTTGCCACCAAATACACCGCTTGGAGGATGGGCCAGCTGGGGAGCAAGCCATTAAAACATGCCCCTGGCTCCCCCTGTTTGCAGCAGGGTTTCATCTTCACGGTTTGGACCAACCCATCAAAGGTTGGACTCCCACCTGTTTGGGTTACCGATGCCGTGTTGTCACCCTCCCTCTCCCGCCGTCCGAGCGGGGAAGGCGCATTGCTCTCTGGTCCTGCTGTGAACCCATTGGCTCTAGATCAGGGAGGACCACTTCCCCTATGGCCAGTTCCCTTAGACTGTACTGTACAGCTGTGTGCTCAGTCTGGTACCCCTTCAATCCAGGGCCATGCTGCGACGGCTGCATGAGGGGTGGGTGGGAGGGAGCGCTGTGTGGTGTGATAAGGAAGCTTATCATAGCTCAGGAAGGAGCTATAGAAAAGGTGAAGTGACTCTGAACAAGCAACCTGTCAGTTCTGGTAGAAATAAGAAAACAGAATTTTCCCATAAAAGACTACTAGTCCCAGAATGCACCAGGTTTCCAACAGCCATTAGAGGAGCTGAAGTGGGGAAACGTGTGTTCAATCAGGAGGGCTATGAGGTAATCCCTAAGCACTCATCTCAAAGGGCAGGGCCTGATTCAGCACAGCTGCGCTGTGTTAGGGAGGAGCACTCATAAAGGCAGAATAAGAGTAGAGTTTATTCTGCAGATGACCATCTTCATGATCACCTTGGATATCCAGAGCTGGGATGTCATGATCATTGGTATCTTGATCATCCACGGGATCCTGATCTTCATTCTCATCAGAAGCAGAGGTCAGAACGGACGGACAGAGAGAGCAAGAAGCCCTTTAAAAGAAGGAAGAGAAAAGCCTCTGGGAAGTCTACAGGAGTCCAGCACAGTACGTATACTGGGAGACAGACAAGAGGTCAGCATACACCATTGGACTGGGGGAAACCAGAGGAGTGGTATTGCAGAGCCAGGAATCTCCAGACGGCACCTGTGAGGGAAACAGCTGCACGTGGAAGGGACCCTGAGACCCATGCCAGAAGGTATGTGAAGAGAGATCCAGTGTCCAGGGATCTAGATTGGAAGGCTGGACACAGAAACTGGACTACATATTGGCCAGGATATTTAAAGGGGAACTCTAACAGCAATGGAAGCTCAGGTATGAACACTGATCTATGCCCTAGCTATAACTTTGAAAGGAAGCAGGGAAATGATTATTCTCCTGGTAGTGCTCCATTGAGAAGTTCCTTTGTGCCAAGCCAAGATATTGAACCTATGATTATTGAAGAAAGGGGAGAGGTCTTAGAACCAGAATGTGAATATATGGACTGCTCTCTGTCCAAACTCAAATGGTAGTTTTCTGTTACAAAGTGCAACAACCCTCACAAAGAAATACCAACTTGTTCTTTAATCTACTCAGAAAACCTTCTGAGTAAGATTTTGAGCTACACAGTGAAAGCAAGCCAGCTAAGGGGTTTCAGCTGGGTGATTGCTAGCAATTGAGCTTACCTAATTGCTTGTGTGCTCTGAAGGGAATCACTTCTGAATTTATATGTAAAGATATAAGAAGTTAACCTGATCAAAAGAACATTTTTCCTACTTTGTGGGTTTATTTGGTTGCTTACTGCATTGCTAAGACATTATTTGCTAAAGCCTACAAGAAAGACCAGTTTGTTGCCAACCAGGTCTTTAATCCTTTGCTTTAATTACCTGACAAGTTCAGATGATGTTTTTTTCCTGATTTTGTTTTCCTAACTTTAAAACTGCAAGCAAGTATCCTGAGTTCTGTGCTACCAAGCATTATCTGTGTTGGGAGAAACCCTCATAAATAAAAATCTTATTTGCTTTACCCTTGAGCAAGTATAATTAATTATTGGTCACGGCTGTGTCTGGAATGAATGGACTACATTACCCACAAATCCTTGCAAATCATATAGCGGTATGCTTTTGCCAAGACTGTGAACATTCTCACCCAGGCGGCCGTCTGACAGTGGCCATCCTGATCGGAGGGGTAAGAGGGCGGCCTGCAGCCCACTGGCCCTTGAAATAGCCAGCCTCAGCCCACTCCCCTGCCCCTCCTCACCCCCCAACCTTAACCCTTGGCCTTCCGCCCTGCCCAGTTGTGCCCAGCAGCCATTAATCCGGCCGGCTGGGTCTTTTTGATCACACCTCATGCTTACCTGAAAAGTGTTGTACTGCTGTTCAGAAAACAATACCTGAAAAGGCAGAAATGTTGAAGTAAAAAACTGGCAAATTTCATGCAAAAGTATATTTAATAATATGCCTGATGAAAAACAAGATTTGAACACACAGAGGGACATATTCAAAGTGATTTGGTGGATTAGCAGAACATGAACTGGAACAAATCAGCAGACAGATGTATGAAACTTAAAGATGGCTACAAGAAACATTTGGGGGCCATCATCACTGCCAAGGGTTTTGCATCCAAATATTAGTGAAGGGTGCCATTAATGCTGTCCAAGTCATATTTTGTTTTTTTTTCCCAGAAATTGTTATGTCTGCATTGCACAGACATCTTTTTTTGTTGTTGCTGTATACCTTTGAACCTACTATTAAAATAGTATGATGACATACAGTTGGATTAATTATTTCCACTTATTTCTCAAGATACTGTACACCACATACCTAAAATGCGAGGGTGCCAACAATGTTGACCACAACTATAAATAAGGCAGATTTAATTTCAGCAATAGCTCTGCCTTAATTTATTTCTTATATAAAAGTGAATTAAAAGATTCAATTTGAAATCCTATTTACAGTATTTCACTCCATGCTATTGTTCCCAACCTCTGGGACCACTTTAGCTGCTGATGTTGGTAAAGGAACCTAGCAGAAAGAGGGCAAAAATATGTAAACTCTGGGTGACATCTAGCAGATGTAATTATATTTACCATCCATCAGTTCACCTAAGGCCACCAGTGGGAAGGTTCCTAGCCCAGAGGCTCTACACAGGGATGAACATTTATGAAGAAATACTGTGTCATTCTCTCGTACATTTAAAGATGAGTTATTTCGGTGGTTTCAGTCTTGCAACAAAGCACCAGCAGCACAATACATCAATCATGCTCAAAATGGAAAGGTTCAAGGGAAATGGAATTTCAAGGGTAGAAAATGACTGTAGGAAGACAAAGATGGCGAATATTGGAGAGATGTTAGCCTTAAAAGCATATCTTAGAAATATCTCAAAATAGATCTATCCTAGCAATATCCAAAAATAAATATGGGAAAGCTCAGCTACAGTGGCATGTTTACTTTCCAAATGCTTCAGGAACTAGGCTTTGTGCAATCCCTTCTACAGTGACAGTATACCAATACACAGAGTGACAAAGCTATTCTGAATACATTTTCCATTCCCTAATTATTTCCCTGAGGGTGCTACAATGTCACCTGATCTGCTTTTCCACTGAAAGTAAATCACTAGGTCCATTTTTCCGTTCAGGATTTACAGTACCTTATGCTTTCCTGTCCCCAGAGTGAATACTTTGCTTCTGTATTTCTGACTAGCTGAAACCCACCAAACATTTGCAGCCAAGTATTTCTGTTGAAAGACTCCTTTTCCCCTTTTTTCCCCATCCCCATCTCACTCTTCACTCCTCTTTCCCTCAACATCTCTTCCCCAGCCTCCCCCACCCTCTGTATTTATTATTTTTATAGATTATCTCCTCAAACTTATACAATGTCACCCAAATGGTATATAACTTATAAAAACACATGTAAGAGGGGGTAAGGAAAGCCCCTGACTAACCCCTAATTGCTTTGTATTATGACCCTGGACATTAAGTCAGTTTCTGCTTCATAGATAGTGGTGTAGATGATTTCTCCTAAGAGGACTTCATGGGAGGAGATAGGAGAAAGTGATGATGCAAAGTGTGGGAGGAAGGTTGTCTTTTCTCCTTTTCTGCCACTTTTGCAGAGCGCACAGACATTCTGGCCTGATCAGAGCTGGCTCTTCATTCACTAGCCACCTATTTGGCTCCAATGCCCTTGGAAAGAGAAGAAATGGAAGTGTAGGCACTGTGTGGCTCGAACATGCAGAGTCACCAAGAGCCATAAAGGGGCAGGGGCGGATCTACTGTGAAACTAATGAAGCTTAAGCTTCAGGGCCCCTAATCCTGAAGCGACTTTAGTCCACATTGCTTAAAATATTTTGGATCTACTGTATGGGAAGGGGGCTTTAAAAATATTAATATAGTGTAATTCAATACAAAATAATAGTTAAATAAAAATTAAAAGGTTATTAAAGTATCCTGTAGGCTAGCCATAAACGAAAAAACATTCTGAGAGGTAGTGGTTAAATTGTTAAAAGCTTTGTGGTGATCTGTCGTGGAACAACCCCACTGAAGAAGAGAACAGAGGTTACCCAGACCTCATTGCTGGTTGTGAAGGGGCCTCCGTAACAGTTCAAGTTTCAAGGCCCCAAAAATGTAGCTTTGCCACTGGACAGAGGTTGGGCAGGGAGTCAGTGAATGGTGAGCTGGACAGCAGAAGTTGATGAAACATAGTAGAAAGTGTGGCTGAAAAAAAGCTTTTGGTGATTTTTGTGAAACGTTGATATGTTATGATTAACAACATGCTCCTTTCTGTGGCCTATTTTTCTTGCTATTGTACTTTCAGCCTTACTGGAGGCCTGAGAAAGTTTTAACTCCTTGGGCTCTAGATCTCTTAGTGTAGCATACGTCATTCTTATTACAGATTTATATTAAACCTAGCCTCTGATATGCTTCAGTAGATAACCACAGAACATCTGGAATGTCTGTCAATGATGAGAAAACTTATGTCAGTGATGTCTGTTTAAAACCACATTTATAAATGCTAATGTTTGAAAAGAGCAAATGGCAAAGTGACCTGTTAAATTGTTAGTAAGAATCCTGGTATTTCACTTAACTCAGAAACCCTTGGGTCAGCCCTGGGGTCTGTGGATGTCCCCAGCGTGAGGATGTCCAAGTCTGAATGGGGGCATGGCAGAGGCGTGACAAGGGAGTTTCCATAAACGTGGACATCCCCACCTGATCTCAGAAACAGCCTGGACAGCTGGAGTCATGTCTAAGATTAACAGGCACCTGAAAAGTGATTGTTTTGCCAGGCAAATGTCTGAAGGGTATGGAGAAGGAGCTATACTAACACCCCCTTTTATTTTGCAGTCTGTTAATGAACATTGACAGGGAATTGGGACTCATGTTTTCATTTTGCTATGCTGCTGGACGTCCCCTTCTTCTAGTTTGCATGAGATGGACGTCACCACCCCATGCTTTCCTAAGGGGGATGTTTATCTGGCTGCCAGCATGGACGTCTATGCCAAGGACATCTGTTACCAAAATTGGCCTGAAGGAATGGAAATGGCAGACCCAGACATAGAGGATGATTCAGATGCCGCAGGAGGACACAGCTCATTTGCACCAGCTTGGCATAACTGCAAGAAATGAACTGATACACAAGCATTTTCTGTCTAGGTTTGTGCTTCAATAGACAGAAACAAATGCTGTACTGTACATGCATGAGATTCTGTGATGCTTTCAGCACCCCCTTAGGTGGTGTTCACTGCATCATCACATTCCCTGGGTTAAGGAAGCATAGTGGCCCTGAGAGAGCTGGGGGAGAGGAACTCTCAAGCCAAGCTAGTGGTTCTGATAGCAGAGTTTATGGCTCCACCCAGTAATGGCCTCTGCCAATCAGAATGGGGATCAGAGGTGGACCTAGAGTTCCCAGGAGTGATAACTGCTCACTTCCCACAGACTAGAGTGGTCCTGGGAAAGAGGTTGCAGGATCCAAAATCCTGTCAGGTTTGGGATAGACAGAGCCACAAGGTGAGCTGGGGAGAAACTTTCAGGCAGGGGCCTGTGGGCTGCCCCTCCATCAAGGCTGAGAGAAACACCCTCCCTCTGGCCCCTGCCTGAAGGTTTCTGCAATTCAGAGACTCCACTCTTAATTGTTGCAGGGTGCATCATAAGGAATATCCCAACACCTGGGGACTATCACTGTGATTTGGTGCATCTACACACAGTGCCACATGGAGGGGACCTTGGCAGGGAAGCAGCCACACCATTACACCACACCACAGCATGGCAGTATGACACATTTGGTGACTGGTGCACACATCTGTCCCACTACAGACACCACTCAAAAGGCATGGCGAATCAACTTTGATCTTTTGTGAAGGTGGCAGGCCTAGGTTGACAAGTGACAGTCATATGTGTGAGAGCATGAAGGGAACAATGGGAACAGAATGCAAGGTGTGGTAGAGATACCTACTGTTATGAGGGGCTCTGGAGTTGTCCACCTCAGACTCCTCATCCATGGTGTCCATCACCTGATGCTCAAGTTCAGTCAGGGCCCTTGGCTAGTCATCAAGACCTGTATTACTGGCTTTTTGCTTTGTTTTTCCCCTGACCTCACACCATTTTCTTTTCAGATCTACAGATTTTCTTCTTTAATGATAGATGGCATTGACTTTCTGGCATACTTGTATGTCAAAACCATAGCTTTTTTTTTGATAAGCACTGACTCTCACTCCAAGATGGCTTAATGGAATATGATGTTGCCTAAGCACCTCTCTAAGCAGCAATTTAACATCCACTGGGCAGAAGTTGTCCTTGCGGGTGAACTTCCTGCCCACTGGTGCACAACTGGCACACATACAGCTCAAATCTCAACTCTTTAAAAATGGGTGGCTACATGTAAGTGCCAGTTTTATACAAACTAAAAGGGCACTGCTTCCATGGTGGCATGTTATCATGGTTCTCACTGAAATGACCTGCACCTGGACACATATATGGAAGATAAACATGCTAATCATTTTGCAAATCACACATCTCTCATTTACGTGTGGTTGATTGCAAAATTACTTGCTCATGGATGGCTACTGTGGTTAGATTTCTACTGCCAAACCTGCTCTGTGGCCAGCTCAGGTATTCAATGCCAGTAGCCGGATATGGCCCCCGGCATTGAATGTGGTGTTAAACTTCAGTGGCGACAGCTAGCTGCTTTACAGGTGCTAGCCACCACTGCTGAATATCCCCCTCCCTTAGGTTTTTAGCATTTGCATAGAGACATTTCAAGGTATATTTGCTTAACAGTTGGCAGGGATAATTAGCAATTTTTCATCTTTCTGTTCTTTTTTCATTTTTCAAATGACTTTATTAAATAAAGCAAGGAAAAACAAACAGTATCAATCCACGTCAAGTGGGACAAACAAAAACATCATTAACATAACATAAAAACAGAAGTCAAATTCAACCCACCTGGATACTAAAGGCCCAATTCCAATCCAGACGTACAGGCCCTCTGTGCGCCCAGCTGGATCCGGACACACAGAGGGAATCGCAATTCCGATCCCGCAGGGCACATCTCGCCCCGCGGGATCGGAATCACAAACAGGCCTGTATGTGCAGGCTAGGACCGTGATTCAGCCCGGCCTGCACGTACCAGCTGTGTCCGACTAACTCAATGTGAGCTGTACAATGGAGCAGTGGCACCATGGCATCCGATTGCCATGGCACCGTGGCTCTATTGTAAAGCCACGATCCCCAGCCGCTGGCTCCTACAATATTTTCCCCGCAGCCTGACCCCCAATCTGGCCTCCCAAGGGTCGGACTGTGGGGAATGCTCTCACCCCTTCCCGCCACTGCCATGCTCCGGGCTGCCGTCCTCTGCCTAATCAGGGAACTTATTCCACCTCAGAGGTGGAATAAGTTCCCCGTCTAAGCCATCAGCCCCCGGAAATACAGGGCCAACATTGGAATCGGCCCTGGACGTCTGGGGCAGACAACTGCCTACTGCCCGCCCTAATGCCGCCCCCGATCTGCCCCTTCCCTACCCCTGTCTAACTTCCCCCTACAATGAACAGGGAAGGAGGACGAGGCAGGAAAGGGCACGAATAGCTATTCGTGGCTCAGAATGACCCTGTAACTCTCCAATACCCACATTTAATTAAATCAATGTGGAAAAAGAAAAAAATGTAGAAACATAAATACTATTATTCCCTCTTTGCCAGACAAAACAACTCTTACTAGGGCTGGGTCCAAGAAGACAAAACTGTTTCCCTGAAAAACAATCTGACATTTACAGTACAAGAATATTAAAAAAAAAGTGTCAGAGGGTCAAAACTCAGGGTTTCAAGTCTAGAAAAGTCTTCCTCTATTTTCAGGTTGGCTTAGACACATCTGGGAAGACCTAGATTAAACCACCACACAACTTATTCTGCCCAAAAATACAATTGCATGATAAGATTCTTATTTAATTCAGATAAGAAGGAAACAAGCAACGTTACACGCATAGGTATATCATCCACAGAGTATTCTGAAAAGGCAGAGACATCCAGACTGTCAACAGGTGATAAATGATCAAAGTCATCACCTGCCTGACCCTCAGTTTTGGTCTCCCTAGCAACACAACGAAATTAGAAAGCCTAATATTATCCACATCAGGCACAAATAATATTTTCTTCAAGTATTTTTGGAATAGGTACAGCAGGCCAAAGGTAATGAGTCTGTGTGAAATTTAAAAAACTGAGATTCTTCCCACGAGCAGAGTTCTCCATTAGCTTGAGCTGATGGTGAACAACTAAACTGTCCTTCACTGAAGATGAAAGGGCAGGCTGTACTAATGACAGCTGACCCTCAACCTTAGTAATAGAGTTACAAACAGTCTAGAGTCCTGCTTGACCAGTTTAGAAACTACTTCATTTGAAAACTGGGAGACCTTCTGTAAAGAGAACCACAATGGCATCTCAGTCCAGGTAACCACCTTCCAAATATCCCGGAAAGAAATGTCTTTGGCGGTCTCTAACACTTCAGCAACCATCGGAAACACCATAGGCACTGGAACAGAGGAAACAGAAGAACAAACAGTTCCTAAGACCTGTGCTGAATCTTCCATCTGGTGGGAAGGCAGTAAGGGGACCTTATCCTCCTGTATCAGAGAAGGAGAGGCCTCACCCTCAATTAAGTAACCACATTGGCTGGGCGGGGTAGAACCAAATATCACTGAGGATGAAAGAGATGAAGAGGAAGTACTTACAGTCAGTGAAACCATCTCACCTTCACCAACCCGGTCTTCCAGCGCCCTTATTTGCAGATGACTATCCATTGGCCCAATTACCTTGGCCGATTTTACAAGTAATGCCTGTAAATCCCTGTACTTTCTCTTCCCAATGAAAGGGGAAAACAAAAACAAAAAAAAGGAGAAACTCCAAATTCTTGAGATTCCAAAGGGGCAGGCGTGCCCCTTTGGAAACGTGCCTGCCAAAGGGGCCCAAGCTATTAAAAGGCCCCCGGATGCCATCAGCAGGCCATGCCTCCTCCCTGTGGCAGTGGAGATCCAGGCAGAAATGAGGCAAACGAAGTGCAGGCAAAATGTCCCCATCTCTTTCTGCTATTTATTTAAAGGCACCTGGGCTATCATAGCCTTTATTGCAACCTCTCTACCAGGATGCCTTAACTTCCCTGTTATTATGGTATCTTTCTTAAATAGCCTGTTTCAATCCACGGCACCAACACCTGGTAATACAAAACCTCTCCTTCAGAAGTTTTCTCCTCCATCCCCACCCTCAGCCCTTTCCTTCCATGTTCCTAGTGGTCCAACAGTGAAGGAGGCTGGAGTGGTTTCCTCCTCTGCTGCTGTCACCGCCTCCACTGCCATTCAAAATGGTGCCAGTCTTTCAGTGCAGCCCCCTAGCAATAAGACTTCAGGTTGCATTGACATCTTATCGCTAGAAGGCAGCCACCACAGGATTGACACCATTTTGAATAGCACCGGAGATGGGGCAGAAGCAGAGGCACTTTGCACCTGCTCCTTTGCCGCTGGACCACCAGGAAAAGAAATGGTAAGGCCTGGGTGGTGGTGGTGGTGGGGTCTGGTGGGAGTCAGCCAGCTAGCTGGGATCTTTGATGCCAGGGGAGGTCCCCAAAATCTCCCCTGGACAGTTTCACCATAGGTGTGAAGTGCTGTTTGGGGGGGGGGGAGATAGATTCTGAAGGGTGGGGGGGGGGGTGGTTGGCTGCCCATGTTAGTGCCACAGATCTTCTAATCCACAGCACTCGTTTTCCATGGCGAACCCCGGGGGGGGGGGGGGCGTGGAAAGGTAGCATGATGCTGCTGCCCATCAAGTAGGACAGAGCAACTACTTGCTCTTTCTTCCCCTTGCTCCCTTCCTTTAGTCTGCATCCTCTGCATTAGTCTGCATTCTTTGGCCTAGTGGTTAGAGCAACTGCCTAGTACCCAGAAGATCAAGGGCTCAATTCCCTCTGGTATTTCTTGTTTTGTTTCTATGTTTCCATTCTAAAGGAAAAAAGGGGACTGTTGTAGTGGTTGATATGGAAGGACAGACTAGATCTTTATCTTTATTTATCGCTTGATATACCGCCAAGCATATGCGATAGGCCATGAGGTCTTTTTCTGTCGTCATGTTTCTATGCATTGGTAAAAGCACGAGAGTACTCAAATTGCCTGCAGATGCAGGGAACATGGGCCTGTGCAGTAATGGCCAGCCCTTTACAGTATCTGCAGGGCAGATGCTTACTACTACCCCTCTGCTGATACTGCACAGGTTTTGTAACTACCGCATGACATTTTGACCAGTTTTTAAAATAAAACAGTCTGGGGCAAACTATTACTTGCAGCAAATGGTTTAAAAAAAACCCCACAACTCTAAAAGGCCTTTCTACAGACAAGGGCAAACTAAAGCTAAAACTTTAAGCCAAGCCAATAACTATTTTTTGTTTTTGAATAATTTAAAATTTTCCAAATAATCCAGAGTCTCTCTTGTTCCAAACTTTAAGTTACTAAATTTACAAGCAGAATTGTGCTCACTTACCTGTAGAGGCTTCTTCTACTATCAGATTCCTTTCAAAAACATCAGGAATATTGTTTACAAGCAGCTAGACATGCCAAATGAGCTCCCAGTGCCCCTGGTAGAACACTATTGCGCGAGTGGGAGTTCCAGGGACTGGGCAGGGGTGGCGCGCTTCCCCTGGTGCCGGCGGCGTCCTGATTTACCGAGGTGGACTGTGGAGGGGTTCCGCTCTCTGTACATATCGGCCCTTCGGAAGTCCCGATGAGGTCGTGTCAGCCGCCCACGCGGGAGTTCCAGTTTGATCATCTTCTCGGCACTCCGCCAGGGCCGTCGCTGACCCCGGCGGGGCTGATCCGAGGACCTCACTAAACCATCCAATCAGTAGTAGCAACGGGTGGTGTGTACAAAGGGCAGGGACGTAATCAACACGAGCTTATGACCCACACTTGCTGGGAATTCCTCGTTCATGGGAAATAATTGCAATCCCTGATCCCTATCATGATCACGGGGTTCAGTGGGTTACCCATACCTGTCAGCGAAGGGTAGACACACGCTGATCCGTTCAGTGTAGCGTGTGGGCTCGGGTCGCTCGAGTCTTCAAACCTCTGCCGCCTCGCCCGCCGGGACGGCACTAGGTACGTGGAACCGTGACGAGGGAACGGTTCTCATCCGGAGGGTGGCGGGGCACCGCATGCACGGCGCCTGCCGGCCACGATGCTGCATGCACCGGGACTCCTTCCCTCCGGGACCACGGCGGCCCGACCCCTTTCTTCCTTCCTTTTTTATAAAACCTGACCTGGAATTTGCAGGCCCGAGGCGCACAAGCCATTGGATATGGATGCAAATGTTCTGCACACTTTGTAAAGGGTGTCACCCCTTTGTCGTGCAGCACCTCCTGCTGGTCACAGCTGGTACTGCACCTGGGTGTAAAGTACTGGCCTTTTCAATATTTATAGTCCTTGCCAGTACACAAATAAGTTGTGACACCGAAATCGGTTTAACTGGGTTTTATTCCCCGTCCCGTAGGATTCTTTCAAAAGTATAACAATCAAATCAACATAACCCTTCTTGGGCAAACAAAAAGAACTATAACAAAAATAGCTTTCCTTTCAGCAAACAAAATATGAATGGAAACAGAAATACAGCTTGTCAGGTTTCCAGATAAAGGCTTCTCTGGAGCAGTTCAGCCTTCTATCTGAGAGACTCTATTTGGTCAGCTAGTATCAAACTACAGTCCATCTGTTCAACAGGCAATTCAATGTTATCCTCTATTGCATAAGGCTCATACTGCATTGGAACACTGTCCTGTACAGATGCTTCGTCACTTCTCTCCTGAGGTAGTTTGTTCAACAAACTTTCCAGCTTGTGACGTACTTGACTCTCTACAGAATGTATCTGTTTGGCTTTACCATATTCTCTGGAGTTGCTCAACCAGGAGCCTTTCCTCTGCCTCTGGTTATCAGGCAGAGTAAAGCAGTTAGCTGCCCAGCTATTAGAGAGTGGAACCTTTGTTCGGGGTTTTGTTTTAACAGGAGCTTTACAAACAGCTGTTATCTCCAACGGCAGTTTCTGAGAAGGCTTATGCCAGCTATATCCCTCTGCAGGGTTCTCTCTCACAGGTAACAAGCTTTGTTCTATATTCTGTCTGTAGCCCAGACTCTGGAGTTTTCCTGCTTTCATTAAGTTAACATTATAGGGCTTTTGTTTCTCATACAAATGCCTCTCATAGCTCAGCTTAGCATTTCTCCTCTCTGGCTCAGAATAGCTTTTCCTAGCTTGTAACTTGTGTCTTAGGGCATAGCTTCTATCAAGGCTGCTGCATACACTGTCCCTGTCTGAATTCAGTTGCTCATCTCTTTCACTTAATTGTTCATCAGACTCACTCAGACTTTCATTCAGCCAGTGCCTTCTGCCTTGCTGTAGAGACCTGGGAGGTCTGTGTTCTTCCCACTCTGGGTATCTCCTCTGCCTGGGAATATCCTTTCTCCTTGAGTCTTTCAACTCACTTGGTTGCCTTGATTCTCTTAACCGCCTTCGTCTCTCAGGTCTCCCAGCTTCTTCGGCTCTCTCTGCCTTGCTTCCCTCCTGTGAGCTGTGCTGATTATTTACGTAATCCCCAGCTGCACCACACCCTAGCCTATTGGGGTCAGGTGGGACCTTCCTTGCCTCCCTACTGGCTGGGTGATAATTCCAGGCTTGTGACCTCACTCCCTTATACCTATTCTGATATCCTTGTGTCATGTGCTCTCTCCACACGTCACTGTTTACTTGAGGAGTAGTGTTTTTTAGCTCCACAGGGGGCTCTAGAGAGTCTGCTCTGTGACAAGGGATATATTTAGCTGTAATGCAACACTGCTGTTGCTCATGGAAGCTTTTTGAGAGGTTCCATCTGCAAATTGATATGTATTCTGTAGTGCATCTAGGTCAATAACTATTGGAACTATATTTCTTAGGGTGCTTAACATCTGCACCTCCAGAACCTTTTAGACCTAGTCCTGTACCATTTGTTTGTCCCCATCTTGCTCTACATTTGCCATAAGGAGGATGGATGCACTTCCTAGTACCCTCATTTCTCTGATATGTGTGTCTTGGGAGGTGTGCATGGTGAGTGTGCAGATAGTGTGTCGCTTGTCATCAGAAGCCTTGGTAATGTGGGGGCCTATATGCGTGGCCAGTGTCTTACATGCCTTTATATTGGCTACTGTTCCACCAAGTGCATTTGTCTGACTAGCTATTTATACAACCTTTCTGAAAGGATGTACTCCCTTAACAGGACCACTCCATACATAGGATGGCTGTGAAGGTCAAACCTTTTGCATGTGTGCACATCTAGCAAGATGCAGTGAAAAACTTGTATTACAACCCACCCATACATGGCCCCTTTTGGTCTTCTCAGGATTGTGCACGGTGAAAAGGCTATATTGTAGCTCTAACTTCAGGAAATGCACATTTAGTGCCTTGACCATTCCATGCATATTTGTACCCTACACAGCACACTTCCCACCAAATGCTTTCTCCCATTCACAACCCAACCCAGGTACACCATTTATTTTTCCCTGGACTACCCTTGCTGCTGGAGCTGATTAAATTGCATATTAGTATAATTTACAACACCTCTGGAGGTCTTACACACATTGGCCTGCAGGTGCTATACTTTTCCTGTACATGTTTAATTTGCTATTGTAAACCGCATAGTTTTTTTTTTTAAAGATATGCGGTATATCAAATAAAGAGTAACATAACATAACTGCTGGAAACAAAGGGAAACCAACCACTGGAGAATGACTATGGCTAAAGCTCTTAACTTTTCCTTAAGGAGTACTTTATTTGGGACCCAACTTGGCCAGGTTTTGGCAAATCATGCCTGCATCATTACTCTGCTCGAAACAACCATTCTAGGCAACCTCCTTGTTTAGGATTCACATTAGATGGGCACTGCAGCTTAGTGCTATATGCTGTAGATGCATGCATTTCAATTTTATCTCTTAAAGCTACATTATCCTTAGTTAGAGCTACAGTTGAGTCAGAAAGTGAATCCAACTTCTGAACATTCTCATCTACTTTAACCTTTAAATCTTTAGTCACCGTCTTACAGGAATCCAAATTCACTGTATTTTGCTCCATTTTAGCTGATATTGCTGCTGTTTTATGAGAAATAGCTGTGGACAAATTAACTGTTGCATCCCAAATGCTATCAAGAGTGATCTTCGAAGGGCGAGAAAGATGTAAGGAAATGGGTGAAGAAGCAGTAAAGGGTGCCTGCATAACATTATCCGTGCCAGGGTGACTCGCACCGCATCCAAACGTCAACTCTCCCCACACTGGAACCTTTACCATGCCGACTTCCGATGCTGAAGGCACCTGAGAAGGTGGGGTGGGAGTGAACTCCCTTGAGGATTGTGGCGGTTGTTGTTCTCACTCCAGAGACAGTAGTATCAGGATCTCCAGCGAACCCTCCTGACCGAATCTCCTGCTTAGCAGCCTCAGAAAACGACAACGTAACAGTCCATAGGACCCGGCACTGAAGGCTGAGGCTCGGCAGGGTAAACCTTGGCCTTCCCTTTTGTTTTCGACATGAGTGAAAGATCACGTTCCACCCTCAGGCATCTATCTTGTTAAAGCCATGCCCCCAGGAAGACAGCTTAAGCTAATTTAAATTGGATGGGGATCAAGAAAAGGGAAATAGCAGTGGTGCAAGCAGATGCTTTCTGAGATGCTGAGGTGGAAGTTTTTCTTTTTCCTCTTACCTACTCCTGTATGCCACATACCAGGCGAAAACGTAAAGCTAAGCTCCAGCCGGAGCCCACAGGTTAGGCCGGGCTGATGGATGCTTTTCTTCTGCCCGGCAACAAGAGTGAAGGCGCCGGGCAGCATGCTGGCAGATAAGGGGGTTGAAGGAGGACTCCTGCTCAGCCCTGGGCCTCTAAGCCTGGAGCTTTGGCTTCCCCCAGCACAACCGGCAAGTGTGATCAGTGTGGCTGCTGCAGGTGAAGTCCTTTTGGCTGGAGCTGTGGGTTCTGCCTTTGATTGGTGGCCTCTGTGCCCTGGAAGGGTTTCCTGGAAGACAGTTTCTTGCTGATGTCGCTGGAAAAGAGGGGGCTGAGGACGGTCAGTTGGAGCTGCAACAGAGAACAGCAGTTGCGGAGTTCCCCTGCTGTGCTACCTGACTCGTCGGATGTCCAAGTTACTTTTCCATTATCCAGGGTGGTGTTGGTGAGACCCGATGTTTTTTCAATGGCGACAGTGTGGGAGGCACTTTAAAAATTTGAACAGTCTTTGTCGGGATAGTTGCAGGCTATGTCCAGCCAGTTTGCTATTTCTGGTCAAAAGACTGAGGTTCACGAGGCACTCTTGGGAGACCTGCCGGTGAAAGTTAGTACTTTGGAACAGTGGGTGGACCAAGTCCAGGACTCGGTTAATGCTATTATGCGTGATGCAGAGAGTTTGCAATGAAAAAACGAAGCCCTGGAGAATACATCCAGAAGCAGGAACCTGAGAGTCTGGAACTTTCCTAAAGTTCCATCTTTTCCACCTTTGGAACTCTTTAAGGAACTCTTTAAGAAAGTCTTGACTAGTGTTTTGAAAATTCCAGTGGAATCTATTCCACCAATTTCTCGTGCTTCCTATTTACCTTCTGCTAAGGTTAAGATGGCTAGTGGATTGGGTCAGGGTTTAACTTCTACCCCGGTCCTATCTAGTGATAGCCTGGACTTGACTGGTTATTTAGAGTGGTTGGGATCTGATTCCAGGATGACTGCTACTTTATTGGTCACTCTGGTGTTAGATGTCAACCGGGACTGGCTCCTTAAAATGTATTTTCGATCTTCTGTAAAAGAGTTTATGGGGTCCCTTAGGTTTTTCCCAGATGTGTCTAGGGCAACATAGAAGAGAAGGAAACAATTTTTGGTTCTTATATCTGGGGTACTTCAGCTGGGAGGGCTATTTTTTCTCTGTTTTCCTTGTAAGTGCCTGGTCAAGTTGGCCGGGAATAGTTATGTTTTATTAGACCGTCAGCAGTTGTCTACCTTTATTTCTTCTAGAGTTGTTGGTGCCCAATCTGATGCTGTTGAGCCTCCCTGAAATGAGCTCTATTAGACAGAGCAAGTTAGTTGGTTGATCTGCAACTCTTTTGGTTCGCTTGTACAACTGTTTTATTTTGTGTTATGTTTTCTTGGGTATTGTGTATGCTCCTCCTAATTGAGGGCTTGTGGGGCTTTGCATTCTTACTTAAGATTTTATAGTGTCTACATATGGACTTTGTCCTACTTCTTTGCTTCGGTCTTTACTGAGGAAGATGTAGGGATGTTACACATGGAAGTGGTATTTAAAGATGATACTGCGGAAGAATAGAAATATTGATACACCGAGAAGATGTATTACAACTATTTGATAAACTGAAGAGTAGCAAATAACCTGGACCGGATGGTATACATTCAAAGGTGTTGAAAGAACTGAAATATGAAATTGCAGACCTACTATTAGTAATCTGTGAACTATCATTAAAATCATCTATAATACCTGACGATTGGAGGATCGCCAGTGTAACGCCAATTTTTAAAAAGGGTTCCAGGGGTGATCTAGGAAACGACAGACCGGTGAGCCTGACGTCAGTACCGGGAAAAATGGTAGAAACCATTATAAAGAACAAAATTACTCATCATGTAGATAGTCATGGCTTAATGGGAGACAGCCAACATGGCTTTAGTCAAGGAAGATCTTGTCTTACTAATCTGTTATGTTTTTTTTGAAGGTGTGAATAAACAGGTAGACAACGGTGAGTCAGAAAGCCTTTGACAAGGTCTCTCAGAGACTTTTGGCAAAACTAAAAAGTCATGGGATAGGAGGCAGTGTACTATTGTGGATCAGGAAATGGTTAAAGATAGAAAGCAGAGGGTAGGGCTAAATGGCCAATTTTACCAATGGAAAAAGGTGAATAGTGGAGTACCCCAGGGATCTGTGCTGGGTCCACTGCTTTTTGACATATTCATAAATGACCTGGAAAGGGGAACAACGAGTGAGGTTATCAAATTTACAGATGACACAAAACTATTTAAAGTTGTTAAAACCCAAGAGGATTGTGGAAAATTGCAAGAGGATCTTGATAAATTGGAAGACTGGGCATCCAAATGGCAGATGAAATTTAATGTGGACAAGTGCAAAGTTATGCACCTAGGAAAGAACAACCCAAACTATGGTTACATGATGCAAGGTCCCACATTGGGAACCAATACCCAGGAAAAAGATTTAGGCATCATTGTGGATAACATGTTAAAACCCTCCACCCAGTGTGCAGCGGCGGCCAAGAGAGCAAATAGAATGCTAGGTATCATAAGGAAAGGAATGGAAAATAAAACAAAGGATATTATAATGCCTCTGCATCGTTCCATGGTGCGACCACACCTTGAATATTGTGTGCAGTTCTGGTCGCTGTATCTTAAAAAGGATATAGAGTTATTAGAAAAGGTACAGAGAAGAACCAACAAAATGGTAAAGGGGATGCAAGGATACTCCTATGAAGAGAGGTAAAAAGGTTAGGGCTCTTCAATCTGGAAAAGAGACGGCTGAGGGGAGATATGATAGAGGTCTATAAATTAATGAATGGAGCGGAACGAGTAAACGTAGATCGATTGTTTACGTCAACAGAATATAAAAAGACTAGGGGACATGCAATGAAGCTACAGGGTAACCTATTTAAGACTAATAAGAGAAAATATTTTTTCACTCAACGTGTAATCGAACTCTGGAATTTGTTACCAGAGGATGTAGTAAAAGCTGTTAGTGTAGCTGGGTTTAAAAAAGGTTTGGACAAGTTCTTGGAAGGTCCATAAACCATTATTAAAAGAGACCCAGGATATCACTGCTTGACCCAATACAAGCATTGAGGAACCTGTGTCTTTTGGGGAGACTGCTAGGTTCTGTCATACCCCGCCCTCTGCCTTAGTCTTGGAGGGCTGGGGTTGCCATTATTTTTCTCTATTGAAGGTTAAATTAACTAACGTTCCTCTCGTGATACATGCTGGAAAAAGTAGTTTTCCTTTTGATAGAAAATAGTCATGAAGCCAGGGTTATAGGCAAAACTATAACAAAGTTTATTTCTCCCAAAAAGCAAAGGTTCAAAGTAAGTTGCATCAGGATACTTCTCCAGTATTTGTTCAAAAAGGTTTTTTATACAAGTGTGCTGGCTGAGCTTTTACCTTCATTCAATCCAAATGCAGCTGCTTCTCATGTATACAGCAAAAGAACAAAAATTGGCAGCTTCCTTTACCAAAGAAAATATCTTCTTTTCTTTAGGTTACACTCAGCTTATACTATACAGTTTAGCAAAGGCTTTCAATACTGTCTGCAAAGCATAAAGTACAATCCATAGGCTGTTCTGACTGTAAGGAATCACTCTCCTTAGAGTCCACCTGCATTGCTTCAGGTTCTTGGGCTGCAGTGCCTTGCCTTAAACTACTGGCCAATGCCTCAGGGTGTTTTCTCCCTAGAACTCCCTGTGGGTCTTTAAACACAGTTCTAGTGAATAGGGGTAAGCAGTACCTGAGCCTGATGAAACTCCTCTCTGCAGCTGTGCAGCTATCTCCTGCCAGCTCTGGGGAAATGGTCCCTTGTCTCTTAGCTTAGGTTCCTCCCTGGAGCTCTGCCACGGTTCTCCGTTCCAGGCTGGGCTCTGCAGACTTCTGCAATGAGTCTTAGGCACCCACCTCTGAGCTCTCTGAAGCTTTTCTTTCAGTGCTTGGGTTTGAAGGTTTTCCTGCTCTTTCTCTCTGAGCATGCCAGACCACCTTCCTGTCCTCTCCCTTTCTGCACTGCTTGCTTCAGTTCCTTTCCTCCACGTGGCTTCCTTCCTCCAGCTACCGTGTTTCCTCCAGCTGTGCTCCCGTCTAGGCTGCTCTCTGTGCTGCTCTCCATGTGGCTTCCTTTGCTACCTCCTGTGTTGCTCTCTTTGCTACTCCCCGTGTTGCTCTCCTGACTCACTCTCCAGCCTTGGTTTATATTCCTGTTCTCTGATCAGCCTCCCTGACTCTCTAGACAGGTGTTTGTAATCAGTTTCCAAGCCTGTTGCTACGTCACTTGGGTGTGTCAGCTTAGCTTTTGAATCCCTGTGTTTGTTTTCTCCAGAGAAATGCTGGAACGTGTGCTTTTCAGGCTGTGACCGTTCCTAAAGGTAGAATCATTCTTTTCTTCTACTTCCATGGGTTCACTAGAGTCTTCCTTATCACAGTACTTATGACCTAGATTGGTCACTGTTGAAAACAGGATATTGGGCTTGATGGACCTTGGTCTGACCCAGTATGGCATATCTTATGTTCTTAGATTCATTTTTATATTTTTGTTGAAACTGCATAAATTAAAAAAAATGGATGGGGATCTTCTGTGAACTGCAGTATTTAAGCTTTGCCATAGATTTTATTGCTACTAATTAAGCCCCCTAGTGGACACAAAATGGATGGAACTAGAGTTTCTGCTGCCCCCCTGCAATTAATAAATTGATGCCCCCCTCCTCCTCACCCTCTATCTCCAGAATGGTGTTAGGATGAGCCCTGGTGTCCCCTGAACATTGACGCCCTCCTGCTACACTCACCATGCTTATTGTATTATGCTAACCCTGAATGTTTGAATTTAATGCTGTATTGGGGGAGCATATTTGTGTTGGGGACTGGAGATCACTAGAGGCTCAAAAGTGCAACTTCTTGTATTACCCCCATCTTGAGGTGCCTTGTGGACGATGGTCCTTACTGCAGCTGTTATCAAAAGCTAACAACACACCACTTTCTGGAATCATCTGGCCTAAATTCAGCTGAGGAGTAAGACCGTCGCTACCCACTCATGTCCAACATGACACCACCCCACAACTTCAAATCTCTGAACAGCTCTCACATGCATCCTCTCCACAAGACACTTTCAGGTCCCCAATAGCTCCTGTCTCTCAAGACTGTAATACTGCCTTCTGGCTAGTAAATAGGTCCTCAGATGACCAGTAATAATCTTTCTGTATATACGTTTGTAAGGAAGCAGTTTTATGTAAGACTACCATGTACCTTAAGAGTTGTTCACTGTTCATAGTAAACCGCCTTGACTCTTTGAAAGGCAGTATAAAAACAGCGTTAAAAAATAAATACATCAATACTACTATTACTTCTTCTTATCATTAGTATAGCTCTGCAAGGCATACACACATACACATAAGAGACGGTCCCTGTTCAAAGGAGCTCGCAATCTATCCAAGACAGACGAATACAACAAACAGGAAAACAGTTATAACGTTTCGGGTCTGGACTTTGACTGGCACTGGTCACTTGAGGACATTTACTTTCTTCTTGTTGATCAGCTCCATTGTTGTTTTGGCTTTGTGCTTTAGGATCATTGTCCTACTGAAAGGTGAATCTTCTTCTCAATCTCACATCTATGGCAGATGACCTACACGTCCCGTCATGTCTCTGGTCCAATCAAACCTCCCTTGGAACCGCAGGACCCGCTCTAGTAACTCCTCCCCTCTCTCAGTCCCCTCTGTCGACTTCTCCTCTCTCACTTCCCCTTCTCCCCGCCCCCAGAACCTTCCTACTGATCTCAGTCCTCCAAAGAGAAAACGCTACGGAGCTGTACTTCCTGATTCACATCTTATTGGATGCGTACCTTCTGTGACTAGCATAGGATTGGCTGCAGTGGGAGTGAGGGGAATGATGTGAGTGGCTGTGCGGCGTAAGGCGGCGGTGCTGCGGCGGACGCGCTGCGTGGGGGGCGGGGTCGAGGGCGGTTCTGTGAGTGCTGCTGGCAGGTAGGTGCAGCTCTCGTTGCTTTTTGTCTTTCTTCCGGGCCGGGAGTCGGTGTTTGGGTCTCGGAAGGAGCAGCTGGGGGTGGCGGGATGAGGCTGCAGAGGGCTCTCGAGGGCAGGAGGGTTGAGGCGAACCAGGGAAACACATCTTGGGTGAGAGGCCCGGGAGACCAGGGCCGGCTGTGTGTGTTTATACTGAA
Source organism: Ichthyophis bannanicus (assembly GCA_033557465.1). Taxonomy (NCBI): domain Eukaryota; kingdom Metazoa; phylum Chordata; class Amphibia; order Gymnophiona; family Ichthyophiidae; genus Ichthyophis; species Ichthyophis bannanicus. The sequence continues at coordinate 449,490,944 of CM066032.1, forward strand.
GCACTGCTCCCTATGTTTGTATTTAAGAATGGAAAAAGAAGTCAGGATAGCTTTGAAACAATGTAAAGGGAAATCCGTTTTTTTCCTGGTCACCCGCTGCTTTTAGGTACTTCCAGTTAATTTTTCGCTGTAATGGGAAAAACGTATATGTGCGTTGGATACTTTTTTTAAATGCAGTTTTACTTTTCTGTACCTTTTGACTTTATTTAGAATTTTCTATCGCGTCAATGAACTTAGCAGAACTTGTAAAGCAATGCGAGTCTTAAAATGTAAAATTAAAATTCAAATTATGATTATGTTGTGTTTATGATTATTTAGTATGTTTAATTGGTGTAATCCGCTGTGGTCTGGCCCGATGGCTGGGTGGTATATCAATGCAATAATTGAATTATAAAATATAAATAAAATGTAAAATACATAACATAAAAGGGATCCAACCAGATATCTGGTTTGGGTACTTTCTGCTGAGAAGGCTAGGCTTGATGCACTTTTTGGTCTGATCCAGTTAAGGCACATCATAGGTTCTTGTATTCTTACTGTAGAATAGTGCAGCACTCCTCAAACCTACCTTCGTAGTATGGAAATCAAACCTTGGAAACAGGAATCCCAGAACTCCTCTGAAACATTTGTTGCTTAGGGAATAGTTTAGTTTTAACTTGACTACGAAAGCTGAGACTTTGGATTTTCCTTACATGGTAGTAGCTCAAAGTGAGTTACATTCAAGTACATGAAGTGTTTCTCTGTTCTTAAAGTGCTTACAGTCTGTACCTGAGGTAATGGAAGGTTAAGTGATTTCCCCAAGATCACAAGGAATGGTAATGGGATTGAAACTTGGCTTCCCTTGTTCAATCTGCTGCTCTAATCATTAGGTGAGTTCTCTACTCAGCTTAGCTTTAACTTGTGTAAATTGTCCTACAGAACAGGAACCATTATAGAACACATCCTTGCCCTTGACTTAGACCACCTCATCGCTTTACCTGTGAAAGTTGTCAACATAGGTCCTTGGCTGTCTTGGATAGATTGCAAGCTCCTTTGAACAAGGACCATTTCTTATGTGTATGTGTGTATTAAAGAAAAAAAGGTAATAGATGTACAGTGGGCTAAAACCTTGAATGGGCATCCAAACCTCTTCTGCTTGGATCTTGGCCCCCTAAACAAAATTGTGAGATGATTGTTTTGTATCCCTAAGTGTTTGTTTCTGATATTGAAATTCCAGGCAGGAGACTAGAATTTCAAGCACAGAGAGGAGTGCCCTAGTGGTTGGGGCAGTAGCCTCGGTTCGGAAGGACCTGGGTTCAAGTCCCACTGGACAGCAGCCTCAGGCTGGAAGGGCTGGGGCTTCAGTCCCACTGGTGCTCCTTGTGGCCTTGGGCAAGCCCCTTAACCATTGCCCCGGGTACAACCTTAGATAGTGAGCCCTTTGGAGACAGAGAAATGCATGGATTCAGGTACTGTAACTTCCTTAACTGCCTAGCTGTTACCCGCTATAGATGTGTTTTTTTTTTTTTTTAAAGTTTAATGAGATAAACAAGAACAACTTAATTTGGTGATCTCCAAATGGATTAGTTTGAAGATGAACACCCATGTCTGGATATATTGGCGATGCTCTCAGTATCTCAGATTCACTATTAATGCTGATCTTAACACACTTTTACAGAGAAAAGCATGGAGTTCCTAAGTGGTAGTGAATGCAGCATATCAAGATGCACTTGAACATTCTTTTTAATCAGGCCAGTTAGGACAATTTCTGTATCCTTCCTCCATGTTTTCTTGGTTGCTGTATTTTTCAGTACGTGAGGATCTTCTTTCTCCATGCAGTGTTCTCCAGAAATTTTTGCCAGCCAGGTGGCATGGAGACAGCGTAGCTCATTGTCTTTGAGGACATTCCCTATAAGATGCATTGGTCACTGTTTCAAATTCATTTGTGTGTCTAATTCATTCATATTATGCTTTCACGTACTGTTATGTTTTTCTAAGTATTAATTTTATATAGTCGCTTAAATCATTTTTCCATTCCTGCTGATTATTTTGCCATGTCAGTTCATCAGATTGTTAGCCAGGTGGTCAGTAAAATCAGTGTGGTGGCGCTCCCATTCAAAAGGGCCTGGGGAGAACACTGGGAATGGTCAGTTGTCACTGGCAGATTTATTAATAATGCCTCTGCTGTAGTTTTGCCCTTCACTGCAATGTCTGGCTTTCTTACATCAAATCTTTTATTGGTGGGAATAGATATGTCGAGTGATCACAACTTCCTGATATCCCATAGTTCTGTCAAGGTGGTGGTATTTGTTGTTTGCAGTTCCACGTGAAGGAGGAGCACATATGATGCGCATGTGTTCAGAGGACCATAATTTTCAGGCAGTTCAGTTTAGCAACCTGTTACAATATATAAAATTCAGCTTTTAAGATATGTGATTGTGTGATATGTATTTTTCTTTATCATAATTACTTTTTATGGAAATCAGTCTATTGCTAATGGATCCTGCATTCAATTTATTCTAATATTGACACTAAGGGGCATGACTATGAAGGTGCACGTCGGTAGCAGGTGATTGTGCTGTCAAATTAGCACAGAAGCTCATGCTAATTTTTGGCGGCTCACCAATCAAAAAATGGTCTTTATCTCAGAGCAATCACTTTGTCAATTATATTTTACCACTCTGATAATATACATGAAAGTAAAGCGTATCTCAAATTATGGCTTGTGCAATCATTGAACCGCGACTAAAGGTCTCAGACTTTTTGGGCATCCAAAAGCAAACTTCAGTATAACTTCGGAATAGCGCCCCAATTGCATCAGTGACCTTTTTTATCGCTTATGAATCAATTATTTCAAATAAATAATTTAGAATTACTGAAACAGTGCTTAGCTTTCGATGTTGACGGCTTGCATTCATCCCCCTGCCAATAACAGGGTACTGTGTATTAGCATTATGTTAAATGGTGTGTGGATGCACTTAACACACCCATTGAGGTGGCATTAACTAAACACACAATAATGGCAAAAGGCACAGTTTGATGGTGTGTCAAGGGCACACTATGTCCATGTTACACCCCTAACCTGCATGCTACCCACTTAGCATAGGCTTTTTAGCTTGGCAACCTTAATGCACAGCAAGCTTGCACTAATGCAGTGGTTCTCAACCTTTTTTGCACCGTGACCCCTTTTACCATTGGTCAACTTGTGGTGACCCCAGTGATAAAATCAAATGCGTGTCTCTTCCTTTACCGTTAACGCATTGTCGCTGTAATCATTTGTTGAATTATTAATATATTGTAGGCCTTTGCAATATGTTTTTATTTATAAAATTTACTTATTTAAACCACAATAATTAATCACAATAACAAGTAACAATATTTGATTTCAAAATGATGATTTTGTAGTCAAATCACTAACATGAAATAAAATTATTTTTTCTACCTTTGTTGTCTGACCAATTTATTCTCTGATCATGCTGGTCCCGATCTGAGGCTTCTGCTTTCCTGTCTTCTCTTAGCTCTCTTTCTGTGGTCTATGGTCCATCTGCCATTTCTTATCTCTTCTTTCATTTTCTTCACTTCTTTCCATCAGCCTATTTCCAGTCCCAGTAACCATCTCCATATCAGCTCCTTTCCAGTCCTCACTCTCAGTACCTTCCAATGTCAGCTTGCATTCCCATGACTGCCACTGGTGTCCAGTCCCTTCTAGTACAAATACCATGGCAGCCCCTCTCAGATCCACTCCCTTCCAGTTTCATTCTCCCATCCCCTCGTATCAGCCCATTTGTAGCCTTAGCCCCCAGTTTTCTTTCAGGGCCAACAGCTCTATCCTCCCCTCCCAACAATCAGCCCATTCCCAGTTGAAGCCCCCCAATCAGCTTGCTTCCAGTGCTAGTCCCCCTCAACCCCATTACCAGTGCTACCCTCCCCTAATCAGCCCAATACCAGTCCTACCCCCCCATCAGCTCATTACCAGTCCTAGCCTCCACTAATCAGCCCATTTCCAGTCATAGCCCCCCGATCAGCTCATTTCCAATGCTAGCCTCCCATCAGCCCATTACCAGTCCTAGCCTCTCCTAATCAGCTCATTTCCAGTGCTAGTCCCTCCTCAACCCCATTACCAGTGCTAGGCTCCCCTAATCAGCCCATTCCCAGTCCTAACCTCCCCGATCAGGTCATTTCCAATGCTAGCCCCCCATCAGTCCATTACCAGTCCTACCTCCTATCAGCACATTACCAGTCCCAACCCCCCCCTTGATCAGTCCATTCCCAGTCCTAGCCTTCCCTAATCAACCCATTAGCAGTCCTAGCCCCCCATCTGCCCATTATAATCCTAACCCACACTCTCTCCCCTCTGTCCAGCATTTATCCCCCATCTGTCCAGTATGTCCCCCTGTCTCTTCCCATTGTCAATGTCAGCCCCCTCTCCATCCATCCATCCATCCATCAATGTCAGCCACCCCTCCCTCCCTGTCCATGTCAGCCCCCTTGCAGGTTCCATGCCCCCTCCTCCCCTCTCCCTGTCTGCCTGCTTCTGTCCTGTTCTTCTGCAGCCGCGGTTCCCTGTCTCTTAGGGAACTGCGGCTATGCCTGTAAAACTGTTGCGGCGCCTTCCTGTCTCTCGACGGGCTCTGTGCAGCACTGTCCCGCCTCCAAAGGAAGTGGTAAACAACTTCCTTTGGAGGCGGGACAATGCTGCACGGAGCCTGTCGAGAGACTGGACGGCTCCACAACGGTTTCGCAGGCACAGCCGTGGTTCCCTAAGAGGCAGGGAGCCGCGGCTGCATTAGAAGGGAAGCAGTGAGTTTTCCGCTGCCGAGAAGCGGACCCGGCAACGGCAGCAACTTGTGTGCTTTTTTTTTTTTTAACGGCGTGGTGAGGCGACCCCCCCTGGGGGTCGTGACCCACAAGTTGAGAACTGCTGCACTAATGGTTAGAGTACTTTCGTAAACATGCCCCTGAATGTGTTAAATTAGAATTGCAATATGTTTATACTTGCAGTCCCAATCATTAGTTAACAGTTCTATGTGCAAGCATGATAAATAGGACCTGCAAAGTCACTTAATTGCTTGCATATTGCTTTTGCTAAATTTAGAGGGCAATTTTCATAGAGGTTTGTCTGTAGGAATTGGTCTTTTGAAAGTAAGCATGCACGTATGTGAGTTTGATAACTGGGGAGGCCTTATAGAAGGTGGGTTTGGGACCAAAGGTACACGTATATGCATATTTGTGTAGCTCCAAAAGTATGCATATAAGTGGTTTTTTTTTTTTTTGGGGGGGGGGGTCTTTCATGCATTTTAATGACTTTCTTATGAAACCTGCCTAGGTCTGTTTGGGGGTCTGGTAAACTACTTTTTATTTTATCAGACATTTGGTTGGACACTCCTGGTTAAGGAAATGGATTATTTTCAACTAGCTTAAATATGACATCAAATCCGCTATTCAGTGCCTGGTTAGTAATCATACAACCCATTGTAAAGTGCAATAAGTAAATATCGTGCAACATGTTTTGTATCATGAATCATCTCCATCACCAAAATGGTGAAAAAAATGTTGAATGCTGCCAAACATTGCTGGTAATATTTGTATCAAGGGAGAAACAATGACAAGACATGCAGACTGTGTGTGTGTGTGTGTGGGAAAATAGGGTAGTTACATTTTTCTGCTCAGCGGCAAGAGTAGTCAGCAAGACTTTCACCTTTTCCTGCTGTACCACACAGCTTCACGTCAGGCCTAGTTTCCTGCTGAAAACTGCGGCTGCACATCGGAGCCATTTTTCTACATGCCGGCCTCATTCAGCTGACGGAGACCAGAGGACTCATGTCCACGTAAATTTATAAGATAGGTCGCTCCGTGGTTTCCCGATGTGAAAAACTGAGAGTTATAATCTGGCTAATACGGTATGTATTTCTGGGAGTGAACAAAAAGGACTGTATTGCCCCCATTAAGGTCTTCTAGGTATTCATAGGTGACGTAGAAAACAGGATGCTGGACTTGGACTAGTGGTCTGACCCAGTATCACATTTTCTTTTTTTTGTTATTAGGCTAACATTAATAATGAGTCGTCATAATTGGTGATGTAGCGAAGAACCAATGAAACCTAAAACAGCAAAGCTTAAAAATGCATCATAACACCTCTGCTACAGTCCTTCAAAGCCTTATAATCGAGGATTCCAGCTCAAGGCCCAAATGCAGTAACATAATGGACAGACTACTTACTCCTGTTGAATTCCAATGATTCAATCAGTCTACAATCACAAGAGCCCCATCACTTGCTGCGCCCGTCATATGGAACTCCTTACTAGAATACATGAGATCTATCAGAGACATTAAGGACTTTTGTATGATGTTAAAGACATTGTTTTCGGATCACTTTGGTCCTCCTCTTAGTGATACGACCTACTGCTAATGACCAGTTCTTTTTCTTTTCTTTTTTTCCTCAATTGTAATAACCCTTAATGTAACCCCTAATGTAAACCATTTTGATTGAAGGAAAAGGTGGTATATAAATCTGGATAAATAAACAAGGGCCTGTTGAGCAGTCACAAATTGGAATGATCTGGAAGAATGCAGCAACATCACACAACCTCAAAGCCTCCCTCCCCCCTCCTCTGTCTTCTCTGCTCTTTCTCAAAGATTGCAGAAGGCTCTCGGAGATTTGCCTGCCAGCCATCTTAAACACAATGCTGCAAAGCCAGCCAGTGAAACAGTTTCAGGGAGTAGAGCTGAGCCCGGCACAGATTCTCTGCCTGGGGCTCTTAGGGGGCGAGTACTAAGGCTTGATCTTGTCATTGTCCTTGTTGGGGGCTCCCGATTCTGCCTTGGGATGCAATTTGGGGTGGACCGCTGGTGACCGTTGGCCCGATGTGGGCGTTTTCCTACCCGCGTTAGTAACATTTTTACCTATTGTACACTTGGTGGTCGTGCATTCCGCCCAAATGGCTCCAAGGTGTGCTCCTTCCCTAGTGCCTGTAACATGTGTAACGTAAAATTGCAGTTAAGATGTGCTTGTGGGCCAATGTAGCCTTAGCATGCACTGTTACTTGCTCTAACTCTCTTCTTTCGGGAAACGTTTGACCTGTGGCAAGCGAGATGCCTCATTTCTGGATTCTGCTTTTCCTGCTTGGCAGTTTGAGTCACCTCTGAAAGGCCTGCTTTCCCCCTCTCTGCTGAAGGTTGTAGTTAGTCCAGCCTTGCCTGTCTCATGGCGACAGGTGACGGATGGTGCTATGGGCAAGGATATACAGCTGGCTGGAGGTTTCGGCAACTGCTTTGAGCCGCTTATCCTCTAGGGGGTGCTTGGCAGCTGTGCCCTCTGGTGTTGAGGTGTCATGTCTGAGAGGAGGCTTCTGGACTCTGGATAGTCCTCTCTGGAATTCTTTTCCTTTTTGCAATCAGGCCTGTTCTTCTGGTGTGGAAATTCAGACCCTGCAACCTCTGGGTGTCTCCAGGCACAGTCTCATATGGAAGCCCTTTTTGATTACCTTTTGGCTAAGCATCCATGGAGGGGTTCTCCCTGGAGATGGGGAAATAGCTGGGTTCTATCCGAGATGTTGACTATGACTGATTCAGATGAAGAAGTGATCTACCTATTCCAGAAAGAGGAGCTGATGGCGTTGATTGCCAGGGTCTCATCTGCCTTGAACTTGACAGATGCTTCTGGCACGGAGCAGGAGCCAAAGGTACATCTGCTCCTTAAAGGGGTGCGAAAAATCCACTACTATCTTCTCTTTCCCAGATGTGATCAAGGATTTGATCTGGGCAGAGTGGGATTCTCTCGACTCCCTAGCTAAAGGGTTACTGGTGTGTGAAGATCTACTTTCTTCCAGAGGAGGAGTGTGTTGAGTGGTTTGGCATTCCCAAGGTGGATGTGCATGTCATGACAATTACCAGATGGACCACCGTTCCTATGGAAAGCGGGTCAGCCTTAAAGAATTTTCTGGAGCGTAAGGTAGATTCCTTGCTGAGGAGCCAGTTCATCATGGTGGCAGCTGTTATGCAGCTGCCAGTATGTACTAGCCTGATATCTTGAGCCCTGTTCCAGTTTATTCAGACTCTTATGCCAGATGATACTACCTTTCTTTTGGAGTCAGCTACGGCCTTCCTTTCTGATGCCATATATAACCCAGTATGTTTGGCGGCCAGGGATGGTGCACTGATGGCGGTGTCATGGTGTTGGATTTGGCTCCAGTACTGGGTAGTGGACACATCTCCAAACCCGGTTGGCCCAACAGGCTTTTAAGGGGAAGCTTCTGTTTGGAACTGATTTGAAGAAGCTGGTGAAGAACCTGGGTGAGACAAAATCTTACCGCCTTCCGGAAGACAGGTCCAAGGTGCCTGTGAAGTGGGCTAGTACTCCTTTTTCATTCGCCTCCACCTATCCACCAAGTTCTGGCCGGAATCCTGGGTCTCTGGCCTTTTGTCATTACTGACCTGGAAAATCTCCCCCCCCCCCCCCCAGCTTCTGTACTTCAGGCTTGTTCAGTCCTTTCTTAGAGTGCGTGGGGCCAGGGACTCGGTCCCCTCTAGAAGAGGAGCCTACCGAACTGCACAATGATGGTTTGGGGGTTCCAGGCCCTGGTTCTTCCACTGGGAGGCACGCTTTGCCTTTTCTTTCAGGAATGGGCCAGGGTTACCAAGGATCGCTGGGTGCTAGACCCCATTCAGTTCGACTGTGTCCTGGAATGCAAAGAACCAATTCTAGATGCTTTTTCGTCACTTCCCCTTATGGGTCTGCGACTAAAAGTGCCACTGTGCAGGACCACCTTGCACAAGTTGCTATGAAGGCAGTGGTGTCTGTCCACATGGATGAGCAGGGCAAGGGCAGCTGCTCCATCTATTTATTGGTGCCAAAACAGGACGGTTCCTTCCAGCCCATTCTGGACCTCAAAGGTGTCAATGAGCACTTGCAGATCCTAATATTGCAGATGGAGACCTTGCACTCCGTGATTCAAGCAATGCGCCGAGGAGCATACTTGGCTTCTCTGGATCTGGCCAAGGTGTATTTTGATGTTCTGATTTTGGATAGATCAACAGAAGTATTTGTGTTTTACTGTGCTTGGCTCTCACTATCAGTTCGCCATCCTCCCTTTCTGGCTATCCACCGCACCATGGACATTCTCCAAGGTCATGGTGGTGGCCGAGGTGCCAAGGGACCCGTGTTCATCCCTATCTGGATGACTGGCTCATCCAAGACCATTCCCTTTCAGAAGTGCCTCGTATGGCATCCTGAGTGGTGTCCTTTTTTGGAAAGCCTTGGCTGGGTCAGGGAAAAAGCCAGCTATTGCTTTCCCAGTCCCTGGAGTTCTGAGTGCATGATTTGACACTCGGGTGGGCAGAATTTTCCTTCCAGAGGAGAAAGTCAAAAGACTGTTGCATTGCCTGATGCTGTTTTGTGCACAGCAGGCTCCCAGGGTCTTGTATTTTCTTCAGTTCCTTGGATTGATGATGGCAAACATAAAGTAATGCTGTGGGCGCATGTTCACATGTGACCGCTCCAGCATCCTTGTTTCGATGGTCCCATGGTTTTTAGGCATGGAGCGTAAACTTCTGCTCCTGTTGATGGTGAAGGTCAGCCTGTGGTGGTGGTGGCAGCCCTGTCATCTGAGGAAGGGTGTACCCCTGGATGATTTCTCCTGGAGCATCATGACCATTGATGCCAATTTCTCAGGCTGGGGAGCCCATTGCCAAGACCTGTGATAAGGAAGCTTATCATAGCTCAGGTAGGAGCTATAGAAAAGATGATGTGACTCTGAACAAGCAACCTGTCAGTTCTGGTAGAAGTGAGAAAACAGAATTTTCACATAAAAGACTACCAGTCCCAGAATGCACCAGGTTTCCAGCAGCCATGAGAGGGGCTGAAGTGAGAAAATGTGTGTGCAATCAAGAGAGCTATGAGGTAATCCCTAAGCACTCATCTCAAAGGGCAGGGCCTGATTCAAGACAGCTGCGCTGTGTTAGGGAGCAGCACACATTAGAACAGGATAAGAATAGAGCTGTTTCTTCAGATAATAGTTTGAACTTCAGGAAAGGAGACAACAACAGTTTCAAGAACAGCTTCAGGAAGAGATACAGAGACAGCAACGGCTACAAGCTCAAGCACCAGTATCACCTGGAGAAACAGAAGCCAAGCCAAGCAGATAGAGAGAGAAGGAAACTCTCTGGAAGGAAGAGAAGAAAGGCCATTGGAAGGTCTGGGAGATTCCAAGGCAGTACTCATACTGGGAGGTATTCCAAAAGCCAGCAGAGTCCATTGGACTGGATTCAGCCAGAGGAATGGAGTGGCAGAGATAGGAATCACCAGTGGCTACCTGGAAGAGAGAAGACTGCATGTGGAAGGGACTTTCAGACCAAGGCCAGAAGGTATGTGAGAGGAGATCCAGTGTCCAGGGATCAAGATTGGAAGGCTGGACATCAGAATTGGATTACATATTGGCCAGGCTATACAGAGAGGAATAATGATAGCAGGAGAGGCTCAGGTATGAACACTGATCCAGACCCTATCTATAATAGAGAATGGCAGCAAGGGAATGAGCATTCTCATGATAGTGCCTTAATGAAAGACTCGTCTGTGCCAATGTATGATAATGACCCTATGTTGATTGATACAGCAGATGAAAGTACAGTTTATATGGACTGTTCTCTATCTAAATGCTATTGCTAGTTTTCTCTGAGCAAACACATCAGCCATCACAAAGAAACCTAACTTTGTTCTTTATTTCCACTGCAAACAGCTCTTAAAGCAGGATTTGGGCTCACACAGTAGCAGCCAGCCAGCTAAAGGCTTTCAGCTGGTCCATTGATAGTAATTAGGGCTGCACCTGATTGTGTGTGTGAGCAAGGGAGAATCACTGCTGAGATCTGCGTGGAAAATAAGCAGAAGTTAACCTAACCAGCAAAGTTTATTCTTTTCTTTGTGCCTTTGTATTTGGTAATTATTTGCTAAGAAAACATTAGCTAATTGCCTGACAAGCTGAAGGTTGTTTTCTGGTTTACTTTGTGATTTTTGTTATCCATTTTTAAACACTGCAAGCAAGTAACCTCATTTATAGTGCTATCAAGCATACATGTGCTGGGTGAATTAAACCCCATCAATAAAAGAAGTATTTTATTGATCTTACCACTTGGTTTCACAACTCAAATTATTGTCATCAGCTGTGTTTGGGAGTGAATGAACTACAATACCCACAATACCTTGCAAGAATCATATGAATATATGCATCGTCAAGATTGTGCAAGTTCTCACCCTAGGCAGCCGTCTGACAGACCGTATGGCCCAAGGCCGTTGGAACCGCAGGGAAGTGGTATGGTCTATCAACCGCCTCGAGGCAAGGGCAATCAGGTTGGCTCTTCTCTGTTTCCAGCCCTTGGTAGAGAGTCAGGTGGTTCCAATGTTTTCAGACAATGCCACAGCGGTGGCTTAGGTCAATTGACAAGGCAGCCTGAGGTGTGCTGGTGTAGCTGTGAAAATGGCTCTCCTGTTTGCCTGGGGGGAGAAGAACCTCCTAGCCTTGTCAGCCCAGCACATTGCCGGGGTGGACACAGACTTCCTCAGCTGGCACTCTCTGGATCCTGGAGAGTGGGAGTTGAGTAATTCCTCTTTCTATGCAACCCCCTCATATAGTCTGGAGAAAAGTCAACAAATGCCCTCTTAATATCCTCTACTTGATTCAACAAGGCCACTCCTTTGCGATTTGTGGATACTCCATTCTCCCTTCGTCTCGTCTGGAGAAAATTTGCTAACAACCTGCCCAATTTATTGGCCCCTGAGTAATAATTGGACCTTTTTAGATGTATTACTTGTCAGTCTGCTGACTTAAAGTATGGCACTTAGGGCATTGCAACTTAGGCTCCAAAAACTTATCATGGGTTTGAATATGCTGAGATTCCCCATTTTGAATTTTGGCTGCCAACCTCTGCACCTCTTGGCCTACTTGCTTTCACTTGTCCACTCTATAAACTAATAATTATGCCTCTCAGATATGACTTGAATGCATCCCATATAATACTAAACTGGATCAGAAATTGGTGCATTAATCATATGATTAAAGTCTGAGTTGATTACAAAGCTAGGTCAAACCTCCATGCCCCGCCTCCTTGTGCCCCATTTCCACTCATAAAGTGATCATAGTGTGATCAGAATTATCAGTTGAAGAGGAGCTCTAAAACCTCTAACATTAAGGATTTAGAAATCAGAAAAAATATATATTCTTGAAAATATACTGAGGGGGGGTTATGAATAATATAAACTCCCTCCCAATAGGGTTCCTGAGATGCCAGGGATCCACCAATCTTTCATCAAATAGGTTCTATAGCCATCTCCATTATCTGGAGCTGTGGTTCTCAACCCAGTCCTCTGGGACCCCCAGGCCAGTCAGGTTTTCAGGATATCCATTATAAATATGCCCCCTTCCTGATCGTCCCTCCAGTCTAGTCCTGGAATCTCCGGGGTTGTCAACCTCATCCAGCAGCTTTGGAGACTGAGAAACTTCAGTGCTGTGATGTCACCAGTATATAAGGGCTGGCACCGCCTCCTCACATCAGTTTTTCAGTCTCCAAAGCAGCTAGAGGTGGTGAGCCCAGGGATCCCAGGGCTCACTAGAGGAACGATTAAGTAAAATTAGAGGAGTTTTTTTTTTAATTTTTATAAAAAGATAAGGGGCTAATTACATCGGACGTCTTTGTTTTGGCTCTGCCTCTAGTCTGGGAGGGCAGCGGTTTGTCCGTTGCCCGGGGATCCTCTGCTCCATTACCCGCCCTTTACCTCAGCCAGGGGACAGTCAGGAGCCCGGCAGTGGGGTCTGGTCGACGTTGGGGAGAGGATCGAAAGCTGGTTACCGTCCCGGCTGCAGGGGACCGGAACCAGCTTGTTTTGCGGGGCGCGGTGAGTGCAGAAGTGTTTGCCTGCCAGTGCCAACAGCCCTAGGAGCAGTCCCAGCTGTCTTTCCTTCCTATGAGGCAGCTAAAGGTAACGGGGCCTGTTAACATCGCCGGTATGGGGAACGGAGAGTGATAGCCGATCCGGCAGCAGTTGTGCAGGGCCGCAGGCCATTTTCGGCGGGAAACAGCTGTTTGTAGCGATCAGGCCAGACTGTGTGGCCTGAGGGCGGGAAGATCGCCGGTTTCCAGTGTGGGGCTTTGGTGCTTCCTAGCTTGGCCTAGAAGCTTCGTTTTACGTTTCTTTCTTCAGGGCTCCGGTGCGGGGAGTCTCCCTGAAGGGGGCAGGAGAAAAAAAAAAATTTGTTTCTTTTGAGGGGGGGTTGCGCCCTGTGTGGATCAGGTCGGCATGCCTTCCAAGCAGCTCTGCCTTTTGTGTGGAGCTAAGCGCAGTTCAGTCTCACAGGAGGGTGTCTGTAGGGGCTGCGCTCCCGAGTTGGAGGCCAGAGAGGTGGTTCCCGATGCAGAGGCTAGGGGGCCTGAGAGTTTGGAGGATATGATTGACCCCAGTCTTCCATCCCTACTGCCTCCTGAGCCGGGGGTCAGTGCATCTGCTGCCCCAGTGCCTCCGCTCTCTCAGCAGCCTCTAGCAGGCAGTCTCTAGGGGCAATTTTCTCGTCGGATTTCATAGCACTGCTCCAGAAGACTTTGGCGGCCTCGCAGGTAGTGCCTGCAGCGAGTACCTCAGGAGCGGAGCTGGGGCTGAAGCGACCGCTGTCACCGTTGTCAGCGGCAGCTTCGGGCATCAGTGCCAAGAGGACTAGGCCAGGAAGAGATCACTTAGCGCCCTCCGTCGTGTCAGAGGATGTGCGTTCAGAGGACGCGGACATGGATAGAGATTTGGAGGATCTAGAGGAAGGTGAGATTAGGGAACAAGAGGATCAGGCGTGAGTAGTTCGGGTATTTCATAGAGAGGAGTTACTGGCGCTCATTTCAGAGTCTCTTAAAACGCTTAATATGCCGGACGCGGGACCGGTAGCAGACTTTACCCTGGAGGATCCGCTGCTACAGGCGGTTTGTAAAAATCAGAAGGCTTTCCCGGTGCATAGGGTGTTTAAGGAGATGATACAGGAAGAATGGGATATGCCGGAGACTGCTCTTAAGGGCTCTCGAGTGATGGCACGGTTGTATCCTCTCTCGGATCAGGACAGGGGGTTGTTTAAGGCTCCCAAGGTGGATGCAGCCGTATCGGCGGTGACCAAGAAAACTACTATCCCGGTGGAAGGTGCAGCGGCTCTTAAGGATGCGCAAGACCGCAAGTTGGAAATGTTGTTGAAGCAGATTTTTGAGGCCAATGCATTGTCATTACAGGCATCTATTTGTGGAGCCTGGGTAGCGTGGGCCTGCTTGCGGTGGGCACAGCGAGTGCAAGGTGACCACTTGGTGGAAGTGTCCGAGGAAGCGGCAAGATTGGAGTCCGGGGTGGCGTATCTCGCCGACATTCACTATGATTTGATCCGCGGTTTAGCAAAGAGTATGGCCTCTGTGGTCGCCAGCAGACGGTGTCTGTGGCTGCGAAATTGGGCAGCGGATGGTTCTTCAAAGGCGAGGTTGAGTAAGTTCCCTTTTAGGGGGAAGCTGCTCTTTGGAGAAGATTTGGAGAAGTTGGTTAAGGATTTAGGGGAGTCTAAAGGCGGTCATTTGCCAGAGGATAAACAAAATGGCCACGTTCAGCAAGCCATTGCCCTTTCAGCTTGGGCCAGCCGTTTTCTGCACTCCAGAGGGGTCCTCCCCTTCCGGTCCCACCGCGGCCGCGTGAACACGGCCGCGTTCAGCAAGGTACACTGCCTTGCTCTATAAAATATGAGCGCCTGCGGTGCTCGTCGCCGTGGCGCGCGGCAGGGGCGCGCACCGAAGGAGCACACCGTGCTCCTTAGGTGCGATCCTTGGGGCCGCTCCGGTAGCGAAGGCCCCCTCCTTGTTCTCCAGTCCAATTGGTATATGTTTTGTTTTCCTTATCACTTCCTTCTCTGGTGGGTCCTCTCGTCCTCCTCCTCCCCTCCTACCAACATTCAGGCCTGTCTTTGACCCAGCCGTTCTAGAAGTACCTCTTCCTCACGGTCCCCCGTACTGTCCCCTTCCCTCTCCCATGGCTGCTATCCCTGCATTCTGGGGCAGGCGGCCTGCTAAATCTCCCAGTCAACGCTTCCGTTGTAGCACTAACTTACGTTTATGCCCCCTCTCATCCCCCTCCTCCGTCTCTGTTCCTGCCCTCCCCAGCTCTTCTCAAACTTCTTTTTCTATCGGCTTCCTTAATTGCAGGTCTCTGCAAAATAAATCTCTTCTTCTTCAAGATCTTGTTCTCAGGTCTTCCCCCGGCATCACTCTCCTCACAGAGACCCGGCTCCGTGATGGTGAGGATGCTATTCTCGCACGCTGTCTCCCGCCCGGCTTCTCTGCTGCCTCCGTTCCCCGCCTCGGGCGGTCCGGTGGCGGTGTGGCTGCCATCTTTCACCCTTCCTTATCCTACACATCAATCTCCTCCCCGTCACTGCACTATGCTGAAGCTCTTCTCCTTCGTCTCCACACCTCATCTACTCTCCTCCCGCCCTTCGCCTTCAACTATGGGAGACCCTTTTACTAACAATCACTGACGTTTCTTTAGCTTTCCCCCATTTAATCATAGCGGGCGACTTCAATCTTCATATGGATTCCCCCTCTTCATCAAGAGAGCTCTCTTTTCTTTCGTTCCTCCGGGATCTCTCTTTAATTCAGCACGTCTCCATCCCCACTCATCAAGCTGGCCACATCCTAGATTTGTTCTTGTCTCCTGCCTCTTCTTCTTTTACTTTATCAGTTCCGACCGCCACGTCCCTCTCTTGGACAGATCATTTCTATCTTACCTTGTCCTGCTCTCTCCCAGGAGTCTCTTCCTCTATCACCCCAGCCTCCCCTATGTCATCATCCCCAGTGCCTCTATCCCGGGCTCTTACCCCTCTCACTTTACAAAGATTCCCACCTGCCTCTGAGCTTTTGCCCAGTGACTTCTCACTCCTTTCACCAAACTCTCAAGCCGCTTGCTGGTTCTCCTCCCTTTCTGCTACGCTTGATCTACTAGCCCCTCTCCGTCCTCCATCCCCCCCGTCGGCATCCTTCTCATCCCTGGTTTCATGGTGGCCTTCGACTCCTGCGCACTCACCTTCGAAGGGCCGAGCGCCTTTGGCACAAGGACCCCTCCCCCGCCAATTTATCTGTTTTCAAATCCCACCACTCCTTCTACCGCACTCAACTTCACTCCGCTAAACGCGACTTCTTCTCTAATGCCATTTCACAGGCACCCAACCAAACCCGGCACCTGTATTCCACCCTCCGCTCTCTCACTTCCCTACACACCCCTTCATCAACCACTACTATCCAGTCTTCCCCCTCCCCATCGCAATTGGCTTCCTTCTTCACCTCGAAGGTTGTTTCCCTGAGGGATTCCCTGCCCTCATGTCCTGCTCCTATTTCCTCCCCCCTCCTCTTCCCTCGCCTCGGCCTGTCTCTCAGCTTTCTCATTTCTGGGCTACCTTCTCACCCATCACTGCACCCGAACTCCATCATCTCATCTCCTCATCCCGAAAGACCTCTTGCTCGTCTGATCCTATTCCCTCCTCTTGGCTTCTCACTCCTTCCCTGGGTGTCCTCCCCTATATCCTCACTATTTTCAATTCTAGTCTTTCCACCGGGATTTTTCCTTCTCCCTGGAAGCATGCACTGGTCCGTCCCATCTTGAAGAATCCCTCTCTTGATCCCTCTCTTCCGTCCAACTATCGACCTCTTTCTAACCTCCCCTTTTTGTCTAAGCTCTTGGAGAAATTTGTCTTTGCACAACTTTCCCATCACCTTGATTCTATTAATTTCCTTCACCCCCGTCAATCAGGTTTCCGTTCTGGGCATAGTGTTGTCACTGTTCTTCTGGCTTTCACTAATGCGCTTCTTGTAGCTCACGACCGAGGTGATATATCGGTGGCGGTTGCCCTGGATCTCTCAGCAGCGTTTGATTTGGTTGATCATTCCCTTCTTCTTCACCGACTTCGCGAAGCTGGACTTTGTAGCACTGTTTATCACTGGTTTCACTCTTTCCTCTCCTCTCGCTCCTGCACGGTCCTTCCTCCTTCATCTGCTCTTCCCCCTTCTGATCCACAGCACATCCTTTGTGGGGTTCCGCAGGGTTCCGTTCTTGCCCCCCTTCTTTTTAACCTTTTTCTCGCTCCCCTTGCACTCCTTATCCAGCAGTCAGGTATCTCAGCTTTTTTCTACGCGGATGATATTCTCTTACTCCACCACACTTCTTCCTCCTGCCCTGATCTCACTTCTCTGAATTCCTGCCTTTCCTCTGTTGCTGACTGGCTCACTACCAACTGTCTCCATCTTAACCTCACAAAGACTCTTGCTATCTGGTTTACTTATGGTGCTCCCCCCCCCCCCCACTCTAGCCCCTTCTTTCTCCAATTCCTCAGTCCCACTGGTTTCTACATTCCGGTATTTAGGCGTCCACTTTGACTCGGATCTTTCCTTTCACTCTCATATCTCCCATATCACTAAAATCTCCTTCTTTTTTCTCCAACAAATCCGCTCAATCCGCCCTTTCCTCTCCCCTTCTGCTCTGACCACACTAGTACTGTCCTTAGTCATGTCACGGTCTCCCCAAAAACCAGGTGATCCGGCTCCAAAGAATACAAAATACTGCTGCACGTCTTATCACTTCTTCCGCCCTTCAAGATCATGTCACTCCCTTACTTTTCCATCTTCATTGGTTGCCGGTCCCATTCCGTTCCCAGTTTAAACTGCTAACTTTACTTCACAAAGTTTATCACACTGGTACCCCATCCTATCTGTCTGACCTTCTATCTTTCCACTCCCCGCTCTTTCCATCTCAACCGTCTTGCCCTCCCCCCCCTTCCCGTGCCCACCTCCAATTCACACGTCTATCTGCTTTCTACTTTGCTGGTCCCGCACACTGGAATTCTCTCCCCCCTTCCCTCCGCCTGGAACCACAATTCGCAACTTTCAAACAAAACCTTAAAACCCATCTCTTTTCACTGGCATTCAATATCCCCTCCCCTTTTGTATGAATCTGTCCCTGCTGTACCTACCCACCCGTTGTATCCTGTCCCGTACTTGCTGCATATTAGTCTCTATCCTTTACAAAATTGTACATTTCCTTTCCTTTCTGGCCATGGCCAAAGTTTTTATGTATTATGCTTTTATGTTTTGTATAATTTATCTATTTTATGTATTTTATGAATTTTTATGTATTTTACTACCTGTACACCGCTTTGATTGCCCCAGAAAGGCGGTTATATCAAATGAATAAACCTAAACCTAAAAACAGAGCCGCGCTGGTCCCGGGTCTCGGGGGGCTGCAGCGGGAGTTTCGACGGTTCACTTCCCCGAGAGGGGCCCAGGCCCAGAGAGGTCGCTTCCCTGGTAGGTCCCAGGGGTTTCGGGGGGTTCGAGGAGCGAACAGGGGTTTTGCGGCTGCGTCCTCGTCCTCCACCTTCAAAAAGTCACAATGAAGTCAGGGGGGCCCAGGGGGGGTTAGTTCCCGTAGGGGGTCGGCTACGGGATTTTTACCCTGCTTGGGCCCGACTCACGTCCGATCAGTGGGTATTGGAGGTGATTCGCGAAGGTTATGCGCTCGAGCTGCAGCAGCTGGTATCCGATTCTTTCGTTCGGTCCCCGTGCAATGCTCCCACGAAGCGCAAGGCAGTACATGATACGGTGCAAAGGCTGTTGTTGCTCAAGGCCATTGTCCCGGTTCCTATCGACCAGTTAGGTTGCGGTTGATACTCCATTTACTTCGTCGTGCCAAAGAAGGAAGGGACGTGGCGGCCCATTCTATGTTTGTTTGTTTATTAAGCTTGATATACCGCTATTACAATTAGAACATAGCGGTTTACAATAGAAACACAAATTCTTATACAAAGAGACCAATAGGTCAAAAAAAAAAAAAGAGAAGGAGAAAAGAAATTACAATATAAGACAGGAAAGCACCCAAGACATTTAAATAGACATGACTACGGGGGAGAGAGGAGAAGGAAAACAGGGGGAGGGGGGCATTCTAGATTTAAAAAAGGGTGAATCGCTGTCTGCGCGTGTCGCATTTTTGGATGGAGACTCTCAGGTCAGTCATTGTAGCGGTACGGCACGGAGAGTTTCTGATCTCCCTGGACTTATTGGAGGCGTATCTTCATATTCTAATCCGCCGGGAGCATCAGAAATTCCTCAGGTTTGCGGTGCCGATGGGGCATTATCAGTTTCAAGCGCTTCCATTTGGCCTGGCGACGGCGCCACGAACGTTCACCAAGGTGATGGTGGTAGTGGCGGAGGCGTTGCGGAAGAAAGGAGTGTTGGTGCATCCCTATCTGGACGATTGGTTGATCAGAGCGAAGTCCAGGGAGGAAAGTCTCTCGGCTACGGCCAGGGTGATAGCTCTTTTGCAAAACCTCGGTTGGGTGGTCAACACTGCAAAGAGCAAGTTGGAGCCATCTCAAAACCTGGAGTACCTCGGAGCACGTTTCGATACGAGCGTGGGTCGAGTGTTTCTGTCTCAGCAGCGAGTGCTAGCCCTCAGGCGATTGGTGAGTCGGTTTCTCGGTCTCAGCTGTCCTACAGCCTGGGAGTATCTGCAGGTGTTAGGTACGATGGCGGCGACGCTAGAGTTGGTGCCGTGGGTGCGGGCCCACATGAGGCCGTTGCAGCGGGCTCTGTTGAGAAGATGGTCGCATCAAGAGGACTCCCTGTCCCAGAGGTTGCCCTCCGCACACGTGTCGGGCGCTGCGTTGGTGGTTGAGACCAGGATGGCTAGAGAAGGGGGTGTCGTTAGAGGCTCCAGCTTGGGTGTCGCTAACGACGGATGCCAGTCTGTACGGCTGGGGAGCTCATTGTCAGGGGCACCTGGTGCAAGGTCAGTGGTCCGACCTGGAAAAGCAGTGGTCAATCAACAGGCTGGAGTTGCAGGCAGTGACGCTGGCTCTTCAGCGGTTGTGCCCTTTTCTACAGGGAACGGCCGTTCGGGTGTTCTCGGACAACGCGATGGCGGTAGCGTACATAAATCGACAAGGAGGCACCAGCAGTGTAGCGCTGGAGGACAAAGCGGACGTTTTGTTCGAGTGGGCCGAGAGGAACCTGGTGGCCTTGGCGGCGGTGCATGTCGCAGGAGTAGACAATGTGGAGGCCGATTTTCTGGGTCGAGTAAGGGTGGACCCGGGGGAGTGGGTCCTGCACCCCAAAGTGTTTGCGATGTTGGTTCAGCGCTGGGGGACGCCAGTAATGGATCTCATGGCGACTTTTCAGTCTGCAAAGGTCGATCGGTTCTTCAGCAGAAGAAAGGAGAGGATGGCAGAGGGCCTAGATGCTCTCATTCAGAAGTGGCCAGAGGGGCAGCTGCTGTATGTTTTTCCGCCGTGGGTGTTGATCGGGCGGGTTCTACAGCACATAGAGCGGCACAAGGGTCGAGTGGTTCTAATTGCTCCGGATTGGCCAAGAAGACCTTGATACGCGGACTTGGTCAGACTGTTGGAGGGGCAGCCCTGGAAGCTTCCTGTTCGCAAGGACCTTCTCACCCAGGGACACCTCTGCATGCCCCAGGTGGATCGATTCTCGCTTACGGCCTGGCTCTTGAGAGGGTAAGGTTGAAAGCGAGAGGTTATTCGGCGGCAGTCATTACTACCTTGCTGAAGTCGAGGCGGAAATCTACTTCCTTGGCGTATGTCAGAGTGTGGCGCGTCTTTGAGACTTGGTGTGCGGATAGGGACTGTGTTCCTTTGAAGGCGTCGGTCCCGCAGATTCTATCTTTCTTGCAGGATGGGTTTCAGAAGGGCCTAGCGGCATCTTCCCTGAAGGTGCAGTTGGCGGCTTTAGCCTGTTATAGAGGGAAGGTACAAGGCAGCTCGCTGGGTAGTCATCTGGATGTTAAGCAGTTTTTGAAGGCGGTAGCTCTTCTCCGGCCGCCGCGTACGCGTATGGTTCCGGCTTGGGATCTACCCTTAGTCTTGGAGGCCTTAGGTGGAGCGCCTTTTGAGCCTTTGGGGAAGGCTTCTTTGAAAGATCTTACGCTGAAGGTAGTGTTTTTAGTGGCTATTGCCTCGGCTAGGTGAGTTTTGGAGTTACAAGCGCTGTCATGTAGGAAGCCATTTCTCTCTTTCTACGATTCTAAGGTGGTGTTGAGACCGGTTCCGTTGTTCTTGCTTAAGGTGGTCTCGGTGTTTCATTTGAACCAAGTGGTGTCGTTGCCTGTGTTTCACGTTAAAGGTAAAACTCAGGTGGCAGACCGACTTCATACTTTGGATATTCGCCAGGCGTTGAAGTATGTAGCTAGAACAGAGCCCTTCCATAAGTTGGACAGGCTGCTTGTTCTGTTCGCAGGGCATAGACGAGGGGAGGCGGCCTCGAAAGGTTCCATTGCTCGTTGGATCAAGGAAGCGATCGCATCGGCTTACATTCTCCGTGGTCGCATAGTACCGGAAGGGCTGTGGGCTCATTCCACTAGGGCACAAGCGGCATCTTGGGCGGAGTCTATCTTGGTGCTGGCGGTGGACATCTGTAAGGCGGCTACTTGGTCGTTGCTGCATACCTTTGTGAAGCATTACCGTCTGGATGTGCAGGCGGACAGACTCCTGTTTTGGATTGGCTGTGCTTCAGGCCGGTCTAGCAGGACCCTCCCGTTAATGTGTTTACTGCTCTGGTACATCCCCAGAGATTCCGGGACTAGACTGGAGGGACGATCAGGAAGGTTAAATTAGACTTACCTGCTAATTGTAGTTCCTGGAGTAACTCCAGTCTAGTCCCGTGTCCCGCCCTATCTCGTCGATTTTACCGTGGCCTGAAGCAGGAGCTGTATTACTGGTAAGCAAACTTTTCAATGCGTTTGGGAGGTTGGAGTGCATGCACAGCGCATTTTTCCAATGGCGGGGCATGGGGGTTTCCTGTCCCCTGTAGTAGGGTGCTGGACAGGGGATCTCCTGGCGTATGATCCGCAAGGGTCTTGTAAATAGTTGGGCTGGCAGGCCTATATAGTTTAGTTAGGCGGTGCTTTAATATTGCATTTTGTTACTTACTTATTGCTCCGGTGAGTCTGCTTTGTCAATAGGTAAACTAATGTGAGGAGGCGGTGCCAGCCCTTATATACTGGTGACATCACAACACTGAAGTTTCTCAGTCTCCAAAGCTGCTGGATGAGGTTGACAACCCCAGAGATTCCGGGACTAGACTGGAGTTACTCCAGGAACTACAATTAGCAGGTAAGTCTAATTTAACCTTTCCAGTCCTCCCCTCCCAGTACCTTCCAACATCAACCACCTTGCATTCCCACAACTGCCACTGGTGTCCCCCTCTTTCCGCACTGACCAGCCCCTTCTAGTCCAAATACCATCCCAGGTATTAGCTCACGTCCACTCTCAGTGCCACCCCCTCCAGTCAACTCCCTTCCAGTCACCCTACCCTCTATCGCCCTTCCAGTGCCATTCACACATGTGAGCTCCCTTTCAGCCTCTTCCCTATTACCCAGCCACCTACCACTCCCATCCCCAAGTGTCAGCTCCCTTCCAATCCCCCTTCAGTACATCCCAGGTGTCAGCTCCATTCCAGCCCCCTCCTTCCCCTGCCATATCAGCTCCTTTCCTGCCCCCCTCCTCCCTCTGGCAGACCCTCTCAGTATCCGCTCCCTCCCAGTCCTATTCTCCCATCCCCCCCGCATCAGCCCATTTGTAGCCCTAGCCCCTAGTTTTCTCACAGGGCCTGCAGCACTCTCCTCCCCTCCCCCATTAGCCCATTTCCAGTCCTGTCCCCCTTATCAGCCCACTCCAGTCTTAGACCCCCCCCAATCGGCCCATTACCAGTCCTAACACCCCCAATAAGTCCATTTTCTGTCCTAGCCCCCTTAATAAGCCTATTTCCAGGCCTAACCCTCCCGATCAGCCCATTACTAGCCCCCTCCCGATCAGCCTATTTTCATTCTTAACCCCCCATCAGCCCATTTCCAGTCCTAGCCCTCCCCCATCAGCCCATTACTATTTCCAGTGCTACTCCCCCAGCCCCGCCCCGCCCCGCCCCTGACCACCTCAAGGGAAATTTTAAACAAAACAAAAAAACCCAGTTGCAGAAGCAGAACACAGAGACCAAGAGAAGAACAGGGTAATCTTGGAGTAGATAAAGCAAAGAAGAGCTAATCTGCCACTTAATCCAGCCCTCCCCTGCTGTCATTCCAGGATGGCTAGAGGAGTGTGACTGACCAGAACTCACACTCCAGGTCAAAGTAGTGGAGTGGAGGAGTAGCCTAATGATTAGAGCACTGGCTTGGGAACCAAGAGACCAGGGTTTGATTTCCACTAGCGCTCCTTGTGACCTTGGGAAAGTCACTTAACCCTCCATTGCCTCAGAAAAATCCAAGTTATCAGTGTCCCTGTTTAATGTACCGTATTTTTCGGACCATAAGACGCACTTTTTCTTCACCAAAAAGTGGGAGGAAAAGTGCCTGCGTCTTATGGTGCGAATAGAAGAAGTTGCAGAGCGGCAGCGGGTCCCCCGGGACCTTCCGTGTCCCTGGGGACTGCATAGCTAATCCTAAACAAATTGTGTGCTGCCATCTAATGGCCACTTTAAATTACAGCATCTCTTTTTCATAGGGAAGAATACCGTATTTTTCGCACCATAAGACGCACCGGACCATAAGACGCACCTGGTTTTTAGAGGAGAAAAATAGGAAAAAAAATATTCTGAACCAAATACATCGTTTGTGAGAGAGGGTAGCCAGAGCTGCACACAATATTCAGAGTCCAGTCCTAAAGCCACTTATTCTTCTGGTGTTTGAGCAGTTCAAATGTTTGAGATACGGTAACAATCTTTTTCTGAACTTCAAAGGGTGTTTTAACAGAATATACAGTTTTAATGCTTTTCAATCATCTTCTTCCTTTTTTATTTTTAAACTCTCAACTCTCAACGGATCTCCAAAAAGGTAATTCCTCACAAATCAAGGGAGCCCTCGCTAATTAGCTAAAAGATACTCCCCCCACTGAAGAAAATCCTTTCTGCCCAGCCCGACACTGCTATTATGCCTCCTGGACTGCGGCCAGACCTGTTTCGCGCCAAAAAATGAGGACGGCTGCGAAGCACAAAATCTACTCGGGCCTCCTTAGCCGGAATTCCCCACTCAACTACTTCGCTTATGGCAGGGGTCAACAACCTCCATTTGGCCGCGGGGCAAAAAGCCGTCTTCCGGCAGTCTCGGGGGCCGGAACCCCCCCCGTGAAAAAAAAAACCTGCTCATACTGTACTTTGCTTATTCTATGTCAGCTCCCTCCCTCTTTCTGCAGCCGCGGCTCCCCTGCCTCTTAGGGAACCGCGGCTGTGCTTGTAAACTCATCGTGGAGCCCTTCTGTCTTGACGGGCTCCGTGCAGCATTGTCCTGCCTCCAAAGGAAGTTGTTTTACCACTTCCTTTGAGGCGGGACAATGCTGCACGGAGCCCGTCAAGACAGGAAGGGCTCCGCGATGAGTTTACAAGCACAGCCGCGGTTCCCTAAGAGGCAGGGAGCCGCGGCTACAGAAGAAGGGAGGGAGCTGACATGGAAGGAGTCGGTGAGTTTGCCTTGGCGGGCCGCACCGGGGTAGAGTCTCGCGGGCCGCACGGAGGGACCTCGCGGGCCGCAGGTCTGAGACTTCACTGCTCTAGCCTCCGCCGCAATCCAAACTGGGCAGGAGGCCTTAGGGGGTTTTGCGTCTTGCAAAATCCTCCCTCCGGAGAACCTCCGTGATCAGCCGTCTTGCGCTGACAGGCAGGGCATCTGTTCTTGCGCCGGCTGTGCACAGTTCTAGGGGCAAATACTACTTCGCGGTACTTATTCTTCCCTATGAAAAAGAGATGCTGTAATTTAAAAGTGGCCATTAGATGGCAGCACACAATTTGTTTAGGATTAGCTATGCAGTCCCCAGGGACACGGAAGGTCCCGGGGGACCCGCTGCCGCTCTGCAACTTCTTCTATTCGCACCATAAGACGCAGGCACTTTTCCTCCCACTTTTTGGTGAAGAAAAAGTGCGTCTTATGGTCCGAAAAATACGGTAAGTACCGCGAAGTAGGTGCGAATAATGAGAAGGCACGTGAGGATGTGGAATACTTGCATCTGATTATGAGTTTTGGCACTTCTAACATCTGATTAGTGAGTGTGGACGTGTTGTAGAATATCGTGAATGTGGTTAGTAATACTTTATATCTTACTCTCATATGAATTGGAAGCCAATGCAGGTGTAAGGTGGGTGTGATGTGGTCTCTTCTAGGAGTACCTGTTATAATTCTGGCAGCTGTATTCTGCGCCAATTTAAGGGGGTATAGGGCTGTTTTTGGGAGTCCTTGATATGTTACACTAGTCGAGGATTGGGGTGATGAGGACTTGGCAAACATCTCTGAAATCCAAAAGAGGTTTTGTGAGTGTGGAAGTCTAGGCCTTGATCGAGTGTGATTCCTAAGTACTTTACTTGATTCTTGACTTGAAGTGTCACTCCAGATAGGGTTGATATTGCTGGTGGAAGGAATGAATGGCTCCTTATGATGTGTAGGGATTTTGTTTTGTTGTAATTGATGTGTAGGTCATGTTGAGTGAGCCATTGTGATATTGCTTGGAAGCATTGTCCTATTGTGAAGTCTGGGTTGTTTATAGAGAATATTGTATATATAAGAATGTCATCGGCATAGAAGTGGTATTAGATCTTATATTTTTGGATTATAATGCATAGTGGTTGTATAAATATATTAAAGAGGAGCAAGGATAGGACTGAACCTTCTGGTAGACCTCTGTTTTGCTTGAATGAAAAGGAGCTGTGTGGTCCTACTTTTACTTGTTGGCGATGATCCTGGAGAACAGCCTCTTGGAGTTGTGAGAAGTTTATGGTGGTCTGTTGAATCGAATGCAGAAGAGATGTCCAAAAATATGAGTCTGAAGCCTTATGTTAATTGCTCTGTTCCTTTGAGGTTGTCTAACAGTGAGGTAATTTATAGTCTTGATCTCATGGAGCAGTCTGAATCCATGCTGCTGAGTCTAGAGGTGAGTGGGAGTCTATGTAGTCTTATAGTTGTATGTGCATAACCTTTTCTATGACTTTTGCAATGAATGAAATGCTGGAGATAGGTCTGTATGATGCTGGGGACTTTGGGTTGGATATGGAGTTTTTAGGAGTGGCCTGATGGAGAAGCATTTAAGGTTCTTGGGCATGTATTCCAGTTCAATGGAAGACTGTATGATTTTGAGGGGAAGAGGGTTGAGCTCCTGCTTGGTTGTTTTAATCCATGAGACTGGACATAGATCAAGTGGGGAGGTCAGGGTGTTTACATGTTGGGAGTAGTTTGACTGTGAGCTAATTAAAGTTTTCTCTGATGCATAATTAATTGTCTTGTAAGCAGGACATACTCACTAACCCTGTGGCTTTTATATTGAACCACAAAATATTATTTTGTAGTAGGAAAACTGAAAGAATATGCTTTTTACTTATTTTATTTGGCTATATTTATATACCACTTTTCAAAAAGGTCAAAGCTGTTTACAGAGAACTTTGATTGTACCAACAACGTTTACATTGAAACGAGCAATTTTGTACATTAAATAAGGAACGGGGGTGTTTAGCTTTGGTTAGCTATGTACAGGTTGACAAACTATATTCATGTTCTTGTAATGTTTTGGTCCTTGATGTGATACAGGGATGCAGTTATGGGGAGAGGGGGTTGGGGGGGGGGTAGACAGGGTGAGGGTGAAGAGGTGGGTCTTGAGGAGTTTGTTAAAGGTTAAGAGGTCTGTGGTGTTTATGTGGGCAAGGAGGGAGTTTCAGATGGATGGGGCATAAAGTTCAAAGGATTTGGCATGGGCCTGTTGGGTGCATTTTGTTATAGCTTGGGGTTGGCCAGAGTGTTCATAGTGGAAGCTCTCTGTGGTCGGTTCGATTTGTTGTGGTATGATGAGGGAGCGAAGGTGGGTGGATGATTGGTGATTCAGAGCTTTGTGAATCATTAGAAGGATTTTTTTTTTTTTTGAGTATTCTGCTTTGCAGGGGGAAGCCAGGTGTTTGAGGATGGGGGTGATGTGTTCATACTTGGATGTTCCTGTGTTGGTCCCTGCTGCCATGTGGAGAGCTGTTTAGAGAGGATGGCTTGTTGATTTTGGGGGTCTGTGGTATATTGAGTTGCAGTAGGGTGTAGTGAGAGCTTGCAGAGCTGAGCGGAAATCTGATGGGGTGAGGAGAGGGTGAAGGTATTATAGGGTGCAGGTCTTATGATAAATTGATCTTGCTTTGTTTGCTGTTTGAGTCTTCAGAGTGAGATGGCTGCCAAGAGTGATTCCCAGGTACTTTACTTCTGGTTTGATTTAGATTTCTGTATTGTTGAGGGTGATGGCTTGGGAGGGGGAGGGTGAAGGAATCATTTCTGGTGACGAATAGAGTTTCTGTTTTCTTAAGGTTTATAGACAAGTGACTTGCATAAAGCCATTGTGAGATGTCTGAGAAGCATTGTTGTATTTCATGGTAGGATGGTTTGTTGAGGTTGAGTGGTGTGTAGAGCATAATGTCATCTGTGTATATGCGATAGTCAATGCTGTGTATTTGGATGATGATGTAGAGGGGTTGCAGGTAGATATTGAATAGGAGAGTTGAGAGAGTAGATCCCTGGGGGACACCTTGTGTTTGAATATATGGCTTTGAGGACAGTGCTCCAATTCTTATCTTCTGAGTTCTGTTGTGGAGGTAATCTTGCAACCGATTAACTGGAGGCGCAGTAGGAGGGTGTTGCGGTTGATGGTGTCGTAGGCAGCAGAAATGTCAAGGGATACAAAAATAAATCCTTGGTGAATGTTCTGGGTTCACTTTATGAGGTTGTTCAGAAGCAAGGTTAGGAGGTTTTCCACTTCATGCTGAAGCCAGAAACCGTGCTGCTGAAGGTTAAGTGGAGCATGGGTGCTGAGGTATTCCTGTAGCTGTCTTTGGACCGATTTTCTCTATTTTGGATAGGAAAGGTAGGCTTGTGATGGGTCTGTAAGAAGAGGGGTCAGATGGGCCGAGGTGAGGTTTTTTTCAGGAGAGGGTGAATTGAGGAGGTTTTTAAGGCAAGATGGTAGCTATCCATGTAGTAGAGAGCATTGAGTGAGTTTTGCTAAGAAAGGAGCGAGATCAGGTGTGGTGACTTTAATCCAGCTGACTGGGCAAGGGTTGAGGGGGGAGGTGGTAGTGGTGAGCACAGAGATGATGCTTTGGATGTTTTCAGCCAAGATTTTTTCGAAGGTGGTCTATGAGTACGTTGGTCTGGTACATTGTAGAGGTGAATCGAGTTGGGCCAAGTGAAGCAGGTTGGGGATGGCAGGTAGAGAATCTATTAATCTACTAATTGTTGAGGAGTGATGGGGCTGTTGTGGTGTTGGTGGGTGTTGACTTGAGCTCTTTTACTTCAGCGGTTGAGCGATCTTTAAATTAGTTTGTGTGATAGTTTTGCTTTGAGAGGTTGGTAGCTCGATTGTACTCTCTTAGAAAGGTCATGCACTGGATTTGATCGGCGGATAGCTTTGATTTTCTCCATCTACATTCGTGTTTCCATAGGGATTTGAGCTTGCGGAGGTTGGAGGTATACCATGCAGTCCGTTTGAACAGGGTTATGAGGATGGGTCGAGGTTGATGTGGAAGCTGTTTTGCTGATGAATTCATTCCAGGTGTTGATAGTAGAGTCTATATTTTGTGGTTCTGTGGTAAGGACTGGGGGGATGTGAGCAAGGAAGGATTCTTTGTGGAAATGTCCGAATCAATTCTTGTGCCGTTTTGGGGTGACGTGGATTTATGGGGGTTGTTGAAAGGCAGCTGGAAGATTACTACTTTGTGGTCGGACCAGGGTACTGGAATGGTTTGGACTAGAGGGGGAGAGACAGTGTGGATGGGGCTGTGCTGATGAAGATGAGGTCAAGGATGTTGCCTTTGCAGTGAGTGGGGGAGTCCACTATTTGAGAGACGTCCATTGCTGTCATTGCTTCCATGAAGGCTGTCACTTGTTTGGTTGGAGCTGACTGAAGTTTGAGGTCTCCTAAGAGGATGAGGTACTTGTGTTTTGTGTTCTTTTTGAGGGAGGTATGGATCAGGTCAGAGAGGTCACTGCTTGGTGCTGATGGGGAGCAGCCCGGTCAATAATATACCGGGGCTACCCTCGGTATATTATTGACCAGGCCTATCGTCGAGCCCGGTTTAACTATACTGAGTGGTGGGATGCCCCGAGTTTGCCATCAGCGAGTTCATTGTTGGAACCTGAAACCCCGTTTATAGGAGTCTTACCCTATATGCCTGGCACGTCTGACATTCTGAAAATTATGAAATCTCACTGGTCAGTTTTATCCATTCATACTGCCTTTAGGAAACCATTGAGGATCGGTCTCCAACGGGGTAGAAACATTGCTGATAGGGTAATACATCATGGCAACCAAGCTTCGGTGTTAACGGGGGATTCCCCCGCCGGCCATTCAGGGTGTTCACAATGTGAATTTTGTGCCTTAACGTTGGATGGAGTTTCCTGGGAGCACCCGCAGTCCCATCGACGGTATTCTAATAAATTCACTACAACCTGTTTGACACCCTTTGTGGTTTATATAATCATCTGTCCATGCTCCTTGATTTATGTAGGAAAGACTACTCGGAGCATGAAGAAACTGCTTCAGGAACATCGTTCTCGTATTTCTAGGGGGGTCATTACGGCCCCCCTAGTACCTCATTGCCAGGAGCATAATCACTGCTTTCAAGATTTGAGGTGGCGTGTGATCGACCATATCCCCCCGCATGTTAGGGGGGGTGACCGACATTCTAAGTTGAGCCTCCGTGAGCAATATTGGATCTTTTCACTGAATACAGTCAGTCCTCAGGGTTTAAACTCTAACATTGAATGGTGGTCAATCATTTAAATCACTGTCTGAATACATTCCATGCCTATTGGTTACCGACCGGTCAGCTGACTTGTTCCCTGAATTAAAAGGCATTGTGGGCAGGTCATGTCTTCGAGCGCTGCAAGTTTGAGGAAGAGCCGGGAATCACGGCGGCTCGAAACGCTACAACGTTTGGTCACAACAACAATTTCGCTCTTGTGAAGCTATTTGAGGGGGAATCAGCTTGAGAGGCCTCTTGATTTTGGAGGAGCCGACCGTTTGAAATTACAACGCCTACTTCACGCCATCTGGATGGTGAAGACTCCGAACGTTTTCGAGTGACAGCGTGGATTGGGTCGGCGTTTGCTATCGAGAGCCCCTAGTTTATCATGATAATCTCAAGCTAAGTACCTTTCCAATTTCACTAACTGCTGGTTGGTATTGAGGGTGTGAGTCCCTCGATCCTTATAGGGTGGTAGTCCCTATTTTTTATTTAAGATAAAAACGAAGCAACATGCCATTAGAAGGGGAGGTTTCTCTTCCTTCTAGGCATGCGCTCCAACAAAAATTAGTGTGTTCCACTGTTAGGTTTTCCTCTATTTTTGGAGTGATATAACTGTGTGGGGGGATATTGTTAGGTTGATGGGGAGCAGTAGGCAAGGCAGATGGTGAGTGGTTTGTTTGAGATGGTAAGTGTATCCAGGGTTATGGTGGATTTTGGTGAGGATTTGGACGCTGCCTCCTTTTTTATGAGTCGTGGGGAGTGGAAGAGGCTGTAGTCTGGGGGGCATTTGATTTAGGAAGGCTGTATTTGTTTCTGTGAACCATGACTCTGTGATGCAGAGGATGTCCAGGTTGTGGGTGCAGAGGAGATCTCTTATGGGTGTGGCTTTGTTCTTCACAGAGCGGGTGTTGAGGGCGCAATTGAGGGATACTGAGGAGAGGGGCTTGTTTTTGAGGGAGGGTAGTGTTATGTATTGGGATTGTAATGAGGTGTTTTGTATTGCTGGGGGAGGGGGTAGTTAGATATTATGTTGTAGGGGCAGAGGGGTGATGATGAAGGAAGGGAGTGGGAGGGTTTGGGTAGGGATGTAGGAAGGAGTTTGCAATGGAGGGAAGGATAAAAATAGGGCTAGCAGGGAGTAGATGAGAGCATATAGTTGTAGCATGTTGTTGAGTAGGTTGTCGAGTTTACTGTTTGAGGGTTGTCGCATGACTGTTTCTGAGAAGGGCGTGGAGAAGGCGTGCAGCTCACTGTTTGCAAAGTTGTCCTTGTGCTGTTCTTGCTGGCAGGTCTGTACCTTCAGTGGGATGGTTATTCCAGTTGTGAACATGGAGTAGCCTTTTGTGAGGCGCATAGCAGTTTCTGGTCAATTTCTGTAGGGCTCGTTTGTCGCTATGGCGTATATTCTCAGCCTGTGCCTAAGGATCATGCCAAAAGGGCCCTCTGTTTAAAGTTTGGTGAAAGGCCCTGATTGGCCTTGGTGTTGGGGAGCAAGAGGGGCTTACCTTCTGCTCCCTGCTGCTGATGCCGATCAAGGCTCTGTACGGCGATGGAGGGCGCACTGTAGTTTAAAGTCCGGTGAAAGGCCCTGATTGGCTTTTAGGTATAGTTTGAGAGTAGATTACTACAATTTTTCGTTTATTTATTAGTATTTAGCTCACACCTTTCCAGTAGTGGTTCAAGGTGAGTTACATTCAGGTACAGTAGGCATTGTACCTGAGACAGTAGAGGGTTAAGTGATTTGCCCAACGCCACAAGGAGTACCAGTGGGATTTGAATCCTAGTCTTTCTGGCCTTAGGCTGTTGGTCTAACCACTAGGCTAATCCTCCACTCCTGGAGAGAATCCACTGGACTCCCCTCATCCTCCCCACCAAAGTAGTAGCACTCCTCCCCCCCCATTCCTTGCATTGGCATGTCAGCAAAACTTCTTACAGGGGCAGTTAATCCAAATGGGTTAGTTTTGCGCATAAGTATACACAAGGGTGTGGTTGTATATACTTATTTCCTGATCGCCTCTACAGTCCAGTCCCTGCATCCTGGGTTGTGCCTCTCTACCTGCAGCTTGGAGACTGAGCCAATCAATCTTCTGACGTCATCAGGACCCATATAACCCACTGGCACACCCACCAGCTTCAGTACCCAGTACTCAGTCTCCAAGCAGCTGGAGAGAGCAGCAACCTAGTGAGCTAGTTAGCTGGAGAGGTGTAGGTTTTTGGCTGGTTAAGCTTTTGTTTCTTTAAGTCTTCTGGACTTCCTATATCTTTATTTGTTTTTATTTCCTGTAGCAGGGTTTTTAGGGTTTGGTCCCCCCTCCCCTCCCCCCCCCTCCAGAGGAGGCTTACAGCACTGGGATCGGTGTTTTAAAAAAAAAACTAAAAAACAGGACATCGGAGTGGCGCAGACTGGCTGGTTTGGTGAGCCGGTTAATTTTGCCAGCGCAGGGCCTCCTCTTCAGTCTCCCGCCTCGCTGCCGAAGCCCCGAGGCGGCTGAGCACGAGGGCGGGAAGACCGCGGCTCCTCTCTTCTCTTCGCGTCGTTTTGGAGGCGCTTGCAGAGCACCGCAGATCTCGGCGGTAAGGAGACTGCTGCAGGCAGAGCAGCCGGGCCACGTGGAAGGAGTGGGCCCGGGCTCTCTGCGCTCGTGGCACAGCAGGGGAGATAGCAGCGAGATCATTTTTCCCACGCAATGACCAAGGTGGCCTGTGCTGGAACGGGGGGTGTAATCTTGGCAGGATCAGCTGTTTCGGTGGGGGAGGGGGGGGGAAGGACCATATAGCTTTTATTTCTTTGGTTTCCTTTATTTCTTGGTTAAGGGTGTTCTGTTTTTCTATATATACATATACATCTATATAGATATACGAGGGGGTACCCAAAAAAACCAGGAATTATTTTTTAAAAGCTATTTATTTCAAATTCTTTACAAAACAACCTTATCCCCTTCAAAATACTCTCCATTACAACTGATACATTTGTCCCACCGGTGCTTCCACTGTTCGAAACATTTTTTTGTAGTTATCTTTAGAAACGGCTGACAGCTCCTCCCTTGTTTTTTTCTTGACTTCTTCAATGTTGTCAAATCGGTGTCCTTTCATGCCCCTTTTCATGTGTGGAAATAAGAAAAAGTTGCACGGAGCCAGGTCAGGCGAGTAAGGTGCGTGGGGCAGCCGAACCATGCCATTTTTAGCCAAAAACTGTCTAACAGAGATGGCTGTGTGTGCAGGTGCGTTGTCGTGGTGGAAGAACCAGTCTCCTGTCTGCCACAAATCGGGTCTTTTTTGACGAACACTGTTGCGCAATCTTCTTAAAACTTCCAAATAAAAGGTTTGATTGATGGTCTGACCTGGGGGAACAAACTCTGAATGAACTACCCCCTTGGCATCAAAAAAGCAAATCAGCATTGTTTTGATGTTTGATTTGACTTGACATTTTTTTGGACGGGGTGACGATGACTTCTTCCATTGGCTTGTCTGTTGCTTTGTTTCTGGGTCGTAACCATAGCACCATGACTCATCACCTGTAATGACCTTTGACAGAAAATCTGGATCAGTTTCAAGCTGTTTCAAAACACGACATGTTTCAACTCGATGTTCCTTTTGATTGTCAGTCAGAACCCGAGGAACAAACTTGGCAGCAACCCTTTTCATTCCCAAATCTTCCGTTAAAATTCGCTGAACCGAGCTCCAAGATAACCCACTAATCTCAGACAGTTGATCAATTGTCTGTCGACGGTCTGTGAGCACAAGCTCTCTCATTTTTTCAATATTTTCATCGATTCGGGCAGTTGATGGACGCCCAGAACGAGGTTTGTCATCAATCGACATGTCGCCATTTTTAAATCGAGCAAACCACTGGTACACTTGACTTTTTCCCATAGCGTCATCTTGATAAGCTGTTTTCAATATTAAAACAGTTTCAGCAGCATTTTTGCCGAGTAGAAAACAAAATTTCACAGCTGCACGTTGTTCACTTAAACTTGTCATCATAAAAAAAGAAACAAGAACAAAACAGCGCTAGCAAAAACAATCGCTGCAGTTGAACAGAACAAGCCAGGTCGACAACACAGGTGGCACTGAACTGACAATGAGTTGCACGATACACGCCTAGCGGAAGAAGTGCGTACTACACAAGCTCCGCCCATGGCAATGTTGTTCCTGTTTTTTTGGGGTAATCTATGAGCTAGAGAGAGAGATTTTATGTAGATTGCTCTCTATTCTAAGCATTAGTGTGTGAAAAAAAAAAAAAAAGAGGGAAAAGAAACAGAGGCAGAAGTAATAAGCAGAGCTATGCCTGCTCGCCCTTAATGTCTGGTCTGTGGGGCCCGCAGGGGGCGGTGTCCGAGACCGGAGTATGCAGGGGCTGTGCGTTGGAGGCAGTTTCTGTGGAACAAGAGCTTCCTTCTGGTAATGACTTGCTGCCGGGGTGGTGCAGTCGGTAGAGCCTTTAGGGGAGACCAGGGGCGCGGGGTCTTTGTCATCGGTTCCCTTAGGTCTCCAGGTTCCCTCCCATCCTCAGCCTGGGCCTTCCTCGGTAGAGGGCGGCCTTGGGGGGTTCTCTCCGGAGTTTGTCCTCTTGTTGCATAAGGCTTTTTGTATGAGACAGGAAGGTCCGGGGGGTTCACGTAAGAGGCAGTTGTTGGACAGGTCTCTGACGGAGGCTGTTTTTCCCTCCAAGCGTCCTAGACCGGAGGAAGAGGAGCCCCTTTCCCCAGAATCTGAATTGGTGTAATCCGATAGAGAATGGGGGGAAGAGGAGCTCGAGGAGGGAGAAATCCCGCAAGAGTAGACAAGAATTGTGAGGGTATTTCGCAAGAAAGAGTTACCCGCTCTGATTGGGGAGTCCTTGAAGGCCTTGAACATGTCCGTGGGGGCTCCAGAGGACGAGGACGCCTTGGAGGACCCATTGATTCAGGCGGTCCAGAAGTCTCAGAAGGTGTATTCCCTGTCCATAAGGTGGTCAAGCAGATGATCCAGGAGGAGTGGGATCAGCCCGAAGCTGGCCTTAGGGGCGTGCGCTCCATGGCACGCTTGTACCCTGTACCAGAGGCAGAGAAGGAAATGTTGAAGTCCCCCCGGGTGGATGCGGCGGTGGCAGCTGTGACCAAGAAGACCACCATCCCGGTGGAGGGCAGTGCAGCACTAAAGGATGTTCAGGATCGGAAGCTGGACACGTTGCTTTGACATTAGCGCTATGGCCCTTCAGGCTTTGGTGTGCGGAGCTTGGGTGGCCAGGGCGTGCTTGCGGTGGTCCCAGCAGTTACAGGGGGCTGGGGAGTCGCAAGTTGGAGCGCTGGGGGAGGCCGCGCGCATAGAGTCGGGGGCGGCGTACCTAGCAGATAGTCAGTACGATCTGATTAGGAGTTTATCTAAGAATATAGCTTCTGTGGTGGCGGCTCGTAGGTACCTTTGGCTCCGAAATTGTGCGGCCGATGCTTCTTCCAAGGCTCACCTTAGCAGGCTTCCTTTTAAGGGAAAGCTACTTTTTGGAGAGGATTTGGACAAGTTGATAAAGGATCTGGGGGAGTCTAAGGGGGGTAGACTTCCAGAGGATAAGCCGCGGCAGGGTCGTTTTGCTTCCGGGGGGCGTTCTCAACAGCGGGACATCAGGAGGCCTAGACCGTCTCGCCAGGGCTCCTTTCTGAGGGGCCGATTCTTTTCCAGAGGCCAAGGTTTTCGGGGGTTTCGAGGAGCGGGAAGGGGTTTTGGCGCCTCTTCCGCTTCCTCGGGCCCGAAGAAGCCACAATGAGACAACGGGGGTTCAGGTGGGGTGCTGCCGGTAGGAGGGCATTTGCGGCAGTTCCTTCCCGCCTGGCCCGGGTCACGTCAGACAGATGGGTTCTGGAGGTCATCCAGTTCGGTTATACTTTGGAGTTCTCAAGACCAGTTCTTCCTTCTTTCATTCAGTCTCCGTGCAGGACGGTAGCCAAGCGGGCGGCGGTGGAACAAACACTGTCGAAGTTGGTGGCGCTGGGGGCCGTAGTCCCGGTGCCAGGCGATCAACGCGGCTGCGGTCGGTACTCAATTTATTTTGTCGTCCCCAAGAAGGAAGGCTCCTGGCGTCCAATTTTAGATCTCAAGCACCTCAATCGGTGTCTCCGCGTACCGCACTTTCGGATGGAGACTCTGAGGTCGGTGATAGTAGCGGTGCGACTAGGAGAATTTCTTACCTCACTCGATCTCACCGAGGCGTACTTACACATTCCCATCAGAGCCGCCCATCAGCAGTTCTTGCGGCTTGCGGTGCCGGAGGGTCACTTTCAGTTTCAGGCGTTGCCGTTCGGCCTGGCGATGGCTCCGCGCACGTTCACCAAGGTGATGGCAGTGGTGGCAGCGGCCCTGCGCAAAGAGGACGTCCTGGTCCATCCTTATCTGGACGATTGGTTAATCAGAGCCAAGTCCGAGGAGGAAAGTTCGAGGGCGACAGCCAGAGTGGTGGCATTTCTTCAGAGCTTGGGATGGGTGATCAACGAGGCGAAGAGCAAGTTGACACCCTCCCAGGAACTGGAGTACTTAGGAGCAAGATTCGACACAAGCGTGGGCGAGGTGTTTCTGCCAGTTCACAGGGTAGAGAGCCTTCGTCGGCTGGTGCGAGAGTTTCTAGCACGGGAGGCACCCTCAGCGTGGCACTATTTGCAGGTTCTGGGGACCATGGCGGCGACGTTGGATCTGGTTCCTTGGGCCAGGGCTCATATGAGGCCTCTGCAACGGGTGCTGCTTTGGCGCTGGTCCCATCAGACGCAGTCTTTGACGACGGTGCTTCCATGTACAGCGGAGGTCAGGGAGTCCTTGAGGTGGTGGCTCTCACCAGGGAACCTGGAGAAGGGAATGCATCTAGAGTCACCTTGTTGGATTCAGGTATCAATGGATGTGAGTCTGTCAGGCTGGGGGGCTCACTGCGAAGGCCATTTTGCCCAAGGGGTTTGGAGTGTTCAGGAGGCTCGGTGGCCCATCAACAAGTTGGAGTTGAGGGCGGCGACGCTGGCCCTCAGAGAGTTCCGTTCCTTGGTTCTGGGGAAAGCAGTCAAGGTTCTCTCGGACAATGTGATGGCGGTGGCCTACATCAATCGGCAGAGCGGCACGGGCAGCAGACTATTAGAAGAGGAGACGGCCGATTTGCTCGCTTGGGCCGAGGAGCATCTGCTAGCCCTGTCGGCTCAGCATGTCGCCGGAGTGGAAAATGTGACAGCAGACTATCTCAGCAGGCACAGAGTGGACCATGGCGAGTGGGAGCTCTGTGTCAGGACGTTTTCGACCAGATAGTGCGCCGGTGGGGGCAGCCGGTGATGGACTTGATGGCGCAGTGGTCGTCAGCCAAGACGGGCAGATTCTTCAGCAGGAGAAAAGAGAGGATGTCGGAAGGGCTTGACTCTCTGGTTCAGAGGTGGCCCGCAGAGGGGATGTTGTATGTGTTTCCTCCCTGGGCGCTCATAGGTCGGGTTCTGCACAGGATAGAGGCACATCGAGGGGTAGTAATCCTGATAGCACCAGACTGGCCGAGGCGGCCCTGGTATGCCGATCTGGTCTGGATGCTGGTGGACCGCCCCTGGCGGCTCCCGGTCCAGGAGGATCTTCTCAGGCAGGGCCTGCTCAGGATGCCGCAGGTGGGTCGGTTCTCGCTTACGGCCTGGCTATTGAAAGGGCAAGGCTGAAAAAGAAAGGATACTCGAGGGCCGTGATATCGACTCTGTTGAAGGTCCGCAAGCGGTCTACCTGCTTAGCGTATGTGCGTGTTTGGCGCATATTTGAGAACTGGAGCGAGGTAAGCGTCCCCTGGCAGTTTCTGTGGCAGAGGTGTTAGATTTTTTGCAAGCTGGGCTTGAGAAGGGGCTGGCGGCCAGTTTGTTGCGGGTCCAGCTGGCAGCCATTGCTTGTTACAGAGGTAAGGTAAAAGGTAAGGCCCCGGGGCAACACCCCAATGTGGTGCGGTTTTTTAAAGCGGTTAGATTACGGCCACATCGGAGGGTGGTAGTGCCGCCTTGGGATCTAAATTTGGTGTTGGACGCTCTGGCTGGTGCGCCCTTTGAGCCGCTTGGTAGAGCTTCTCTGAAGGATTTGACGCTTAAGGCTGTATTTTTGGTGGCCATTTGCTCAGCTAGGCGAGTGTCGGAGTTACAGGCGCTGTCCTGTCGGCTGCCCTTTCTCGTATTTTTCGAGAAGGTAGTGTTGCGCACGGTTCCTTCCATTTTGCCTAAGGTAGTCTTGCCTTTTCACGTTAATCAGTCGGTGTCTCTCCCTTCCTTTACTGCTGGGGGGCAGGAGGAGGGGGATTCTCGTTTGCGGCTCCTGGATGTCCGTAGAATTCTAAGGAGGTATTTGAAGCGGTCTAAGGCCTTCCGTAAGTCAGAGCGCCTATTTGTGTTTGGAGGACCGCGTAAGGGGGAGGCGGCGGCCAAGGCCATGATTTCTAGGTGGATCAGGCAGGCCATTGCGTCAGCTTATATTGTGAAGGGTAGACAGGTCCCTGTGGGCTTGTGGGCGCATTCCACGAGGGCTCAGGCGACGTCCTGGGCGGAGTTCAGTCTGATTCCCCCTTTGGATATCTGCAAAGCGACGACTTGGTCGTCGTTGCATTCCTTTGCCAAGCACTACCGGTTGGATGTGCAGGCAGCGGCGGATGCCAGTTTTGGTAGAGAGGTGCTTCGATCCGGCTTGGCGGGCCCTTCCCATATTTGAACTGCTCTGATACATCCCAGGATGCAGGGACTGGTCTGTAGAGGCGATCAGGAAGAAGTAATTAGGTCTTACCTGCTAATTAGTGTTCCTGGAGAATCTACAGTCCAGTCCCTGGCCCCACCCGGATTCTTAGTGCTGGATCGAAGCACCTCGGGATGGATAGTGCTCCGGAGTTGGTATTGCTCGCGTTGCCCTGCGGTTCTAGTGGCCGGGCGGTTGGGACTGTGGCGGAGCCCTGTTGGGTGGTGAGCGCTGTGTTTGTCCTTAGGTAATTGGGGGGGGGGGGCTAGGTTCTGCAAGCCTTCTTCCCCCTTCCTCTGCCTTGGGAAGGGGGACCCCGGCTCCTCCCCAGTCTGGGGTGGGAGGGGCGTGGGTGAGTTTGGTTAGTTAGTTAGTAGTTAGTTGTTAGTTGTCTCTCCGGTTACTTTGCTTTGTCAACAGGATACTGAAGTTGGTGGGTGTGCCAGTGGGTTATATGGGTCCTGGTGATGTCAGAAGATTGATTGGCTCAGTCTCCAAGCTGCAGGTAGAGAGGCACAACCCAGGATGCAGGGACTGGACTGTAGATTCTCCAGGAACACTAATTAGCAGGTAAGACCTAATTACTTCTTATTTCCCTTAGTGTAGTGCTATAGGATAATTAGTTTTGCACATACCATGATAGTAATGTAATACTCTTCAGCCAGGGTATGTGGAGGAGTCTTACCTATGTGTCTCCTCTGCTGGCTTCATTCTTGTGTCTGAATGCATGGAGCCCGGCCATCTGACATGACCTGCTGGCCTTATATGTTAGGATGTGAGATTGAATCTGAATCTGGTATCCACAGGCGGTAAAAAAAAATGCTGCTTTCTTCTGTTGGTGGGAGGGATAGAACAATGAGGATCTTGTAGATGGGGATGACCCTACCAGTAGGCAACAAGGCAGTTGTCTAGGACAGCAGTTGATGGGAGGGGGAGAGGCAGCAAAGAGCAGCTACAGACAAAGCAAAGCAGTGGGTCCTGGCAGCCACACATGCTTTTACTTGCAGAAAGAATGGGCGATATTTAAATAGTCTCTATATCCTTGTAAGTGGCTTTTTGAAATCTCTCATATTTGCAAAACAAAATTTAATGTTTGCATATGTGGATGTCATGCTTTTATTTTTATAGGATTGTTCTGGGAGGGATGGTGTTGAGATGATTTCAATTGAGTTTGGTCATCTAAATCTTGGGCGAGGTGCTAGGGGTGCAAGGCTGAAGTTTTGCCTAGGACGCTAATACCTTTTTCGTTATCGTTCCTCCAGTTCAGTCCTCCACCTCTAGTGTTCCTCCTCCTGCAGCTTGGAGACTGGGCATGTCAGAATCGTGACATCACTGGATATAGCCTGCTGGTTTCTCCCATCAGCCCCAGTGTGTCCAGTCTCCATGCAGCTGGAGGACGTAGTGAGCCTAGGTGCTGGGCTCACTTGAGGAACAGATAAGGAGCAGTTAGGGTTTAGTTTTTTTACAAAATTTACTTTGGTCCCTTTAACTTCTTTACTTTGGTTTCCTGGGAGCTATCACTTAAAAAAAACCCAAAAACAAACAAAAAAAAAAAAGTCTGGGCTGCTTTCCTTCTCCCTCTGTTTTACCAGGACAGATCAGCTCACAGGATCTCTCCCCCTAGGCTGTACAGGGGAGAGCCCCGCAGGGCGAAAGCACTCTCGCAGTCCGTGGTGCTGTCCGGCTCCCAAGCACCGTGGGGAGCCAAGTCGGCGGTTTTCTCCGGCAGAGCAGTTCTCGCTATGGACGTCGCTCGCGGCAGGGCTGAGCGACGTCGCGGCTTGCAGAGCTGTACTCCCGAGCGGTAAGACTTTTTTTTTTTTTTTTTTTTTTGGGGTCCTGGCGGCGCAGGGAGGACTTTGGTAACTGCGCAGGGGGACGTTAAGCCTGGGAACGCTTGTTCAGGTGTTTTGGTGCCAAACAGGCCCGAAAGCATTCGCGGTCATTTTTCTCACGCAGTCAAAGCCACGTGGTTTTTTGTTGCAGTGGCCTGTGCTTCGGAGGAAGCAGCATGGCACGGCCCTGATTCAATTCTTTCAATTTCTTTTAATTCCTTTGCCCCTGTCATTTCGGGGGGTTACTTGGTCTTTTTAGGGGTGGTTCCCTTATGGTAGTAATTTTTGGTTTGTTTCTCACTCCCCTCAGCTTGAAAAGAAAAAAAAAAAAAGGGCAGTAGCAGCGTGTTCTGTCTTGGCAAGGAAGTGCTAGAGTGCATAATACATGTCATCACGCCCACAGTGTGTTGTCTGCTGCACCCGCAGAGGCACTGTCGCTGACACCGGAATCTGCAGGGACTGCGCTACTGTTTCTACCAGCATGGTGCAACAGATGGAAGGTAAAGTGCTTGAAAATCCCCAGGACCCACTGGTGGGCGCCGGAGGAGAGTCTCTGATGGGTGCCCCACCACTGCCCTGCCCGGAAATCCCAGCGGAACCATCAAGTGCGCTACTGGCCTAGAGTCGGGATTGCATCTCAGAGATTTCTCTCCGGACTTTGTTTTAATAATGCATCAGGTGTTCTGTTTAAGGCGGCAGGGAAAGATACCTGAGTCCTTGCCGCTTACGTCTTCTATGCAGCAACCCAGGATAGGGGAGGTTGGTAGTATTTCTCCGAGGCGTCCAAAGAGGGCACGTCCTCTTGACCTTTCTCTTACAGATATGGAGTGGCAAGAGTCAGATGAGGCCGAGTTGGAACTTGAATCAGGTATGGAGGAACTGGAAGAAGGGGAAATACCAGGCGAAAATCATTCTGGTATTCCGGAAGGACGAACTTACGGCACTCATCACGGAATCCCTTCAAACGCTCAATCTCACTACGGCACAGCCAGCGGAAAAAGAGGATGTAGAGGATCCTCTCATTCAAGCGGTGAGACAAGCTCAGGTAGTGTTTCCCGTTCACCGGGTGGTAGACAGGATGATCCAAGATGAGTGGGATCAGCCAGAAGTGGGACTAAGAGGAGTCAGGACAATGAACAGGCTCTATCCCTTGGTGGACAAGAACAAAGAAAAGTTTTGCTCACTGCGGATTGATGCAGCATTGTCAGCGGTTACAAAGAAGACCACTATCCGGGTAAAAGGTAGCGCGGCCTTAAAAGATGCGCAGGACAGAAAAGTGGATGGATTACACAGGTACACTACCAAAAAACTGCCTCCAGTTTTGCAACTGATTCCTATAGATTTTGGGGTGCTGAATCCAGGAAAAATAGCCAAAATGTTCCATCACGTCACGTTTTCTTGCAAAATTAGATTTCTTACCCATATAAGGAATGTTCACATAATTTCTTTTTAGCCGACTGCAGTTTATTTTCTTGGCCCAAAATAGAGGTTGTAATGGTTAACTAACTAGAAACACTCCCTCATGATATTTTAGAGTGTTTTGTATTCATTTTATACATTAACAGGACAATTGGGAGGCGGGGGGCTAAATCCAGTACTCGCGCTGGCGCATGTTCTTTCCTGTTCGCCTCGCCTCGTTCGCTCGCTCAAACATGGTGGTTGCGACATGAACGTTCCTGTCAAATTTCAGTTTCTTGCAAGTTCATTATTAGCTTTTGTTTGCTCAGTCGTAATCCAGCTTTATTCCGAAGTGGTTCACTACAGTTGTAGTTTGCAGTGCTGTGTATTTGTGATGGCTCACAGAGCCAGAGGTTGCGTCAACTCTCCGGACAGTTTTTGTTTTATTTGTGGGGAATATACCGTGAAAAAGCGGCAGAGGAACATTTCTGCATTTATTAAAAAAGTATATTTCGCCTATTTCGGTTTGAAGTTAGGCGATCAAGACAAACCGTGGGCTCCTCACAAAGTGTGCAAGACATGTGAGGAAGATCTACGCTTATGGATGAAAGGTAAAAAACAAGCATTTTGTTTCGGAATACCTATGATGTGGCGTGAACAAAGAGACCACAGCAGTGACTGCTATTTTTGCTCTTGCATTGTGAAGGGATACAACTTAAAAAATAAGAACGTAATAAGTTACCCCAACCTTCCCTCAGCAATTAGGCCTATGCCTCATAGCAACGAAGTACCTGTGCCTGAACCACCAAAATCTTTGGATCATATTTGTGTGGACGGTTCTGATCATGATGAGACTCATCAGATGGCTTTTCCCAATGAGTGCAGTACTTCCGAGTTTGAAACTGAACCAGATCCGAAACCTGAACTTTTCTCTCAAGCTGAATTGAATGATTTAGTCCGGGATTTAGGACTCCCAAAAGGTGCTGCCCAACTGCTAGGTTCTCGGCTTAAACAGAAAAATCTATTGTCACCAGGAACAACTTTTTATTGGTACCGCAACCGCGAGACACAATTTTTGAAGTATTTCAGCAAAGAGGAAGATTTGGTATTTTGCAACGATATATACGGAGTGATGGAAAAGTTTAAACTCAAGTATGATCCTGCTGAATGGCAGCTGTTCATTGATTCGTCAAAAGACAGCATAAAAGGTGTTCTTCATAATGGCAACACATTCGCTTCAGTTCCTATTGCTCACTCTGTTATTCTCCAAGAAAAATACGAGAATTTGGCCCTGATTCTTCAGAAGATTCGTTATGATGAGCATAAGTGGATGATTTGTGGAGACTTTAAAATTCTATCCATGCTATTAGGGCAGCAATCCGGTTTCACCAAATATCCCTGCTTCCTTTGCTTGTGGGATAGCCGGGCCCGCGACCTACACTGGGGGAAAAAAGACTGGCCAATTCGGGAGTATTTGAGACCTGGTGAGAAAAATGTTCTTCATGAGAGCTTGGTACCTCGTGATAAAATTCTATTACCACCTCTCCACATTAAGTTGGGTCTCATTAAGCAATTCATCAAGTCCCTTCCAAAAGATGGTGAGTGCTTTCGGTACCTTTGCTCAAAGTTCCCCCGACTTTCTGAAGCAAAGCTAAAGGAAGGAGTGTTTGTTGGCCCTGATATAAGGAAACTCATTTCAGATGGAGCATTCGCTGAAACTGTGTCTGAGAAGGAAAAAGAAGCCTGGGATTCCTTCAAGGA
Source organism: Ichthyophis bannanicus (assembly GCA_033557465.1). Classification (NCBI taxonomy): domain Eukaryota; kingdom Metazoa; phylum Chordata; class Amphibia; order Gymnophiona; family Ichthyophiidae; genus Ichthyophis; species Ichthyophis bannanicus. The sequence continues at coordinate 449,534,404 of CM066032.1, forward strand.
TGATGTTCTCAAATTCTTGGGGAACAGGCGGGATGAGAACTATAAGGATATTGTTGCCAGGATGCTCAATGCCTTCAAAGAACAAGGCTGTAACATGAGCCTGAAAGTCCATTTCTTGCACTCCCATGTGAACTACTTTCCCGAAAACTTGGGGGCGTACAGTGAAGAACAAGGTGAAAGGTTTCACCAGGACATCAAGGACGCAGAGAGAAGGTACCAAGGAAGATGGAACACCACTATGATGGCTGATTTCTGCTGGTTGCTGCTGCGGGAAACCCCAGATGAAAAATACGCCAAGCAGCGCACCAAGAGAAGCATTCGGGGGAAGAAGAAACGGGCCCACCAGGCGATTGATTGACCCAAGAATGACTTTAAAATCTAAACTGTGTTGACAAATTTGCTAGTTATTACCACAGTGTCGGATCTCATTTATTAGAATTTTATTTTCACACCATCGGGTGTTTGTCTTCATGTATTGCAATGGTGCGGTTTGCGTTTTCTATTCTTACATACATACCTGTACAACATTTTTTGCACATTTCTTTGCTTTGCTTTGTGTCTAACCTCGCTCTTATATACTCAATGTTTGTGCACATGTATGTGGCTGTTTTAAGTGCAGACAATTTTGCTACCATAACAGTGTGTTTTGTTGAGATTACTCTATTCTTATGTGCTGCCTTGTTACAATTTTCTTTATTCTTATTTGAATAACTACTAAACAATTAGTATAAAGAATTCATCCAAGAAACTTTTATCTCGATCGCACTCAATCTGAAACGTTCACCTCAAACTGCTAACCCAATGTAGCAAAAAATCTGTACGTGATGGAGCAAATTGGTTACCAGATTTGGATTCAGCGCACCAAAAATCGTAAAAATCAATCGAAACATTAGAGGCAGTTTAAAAAAAATTTTTTTAGTGTACCTGTGTTATTGAAGCAGACTTTGAGGCTAACACTTTATTCTTGCAAGCTTCCATCTGTGGGGCTTGGGTGGCGAGAGCATGTCTTCGATGGTCCCAACGCGTAAGGCAGTCTAGTCAACTAGAGAACGAGATTTTGGGGGAGCTGACGAGGCTCGAGTCTGGGTCAGCGTATTTGGCAGATGTACACTACGATTTGATCAGAGCATTAGCAAATAGTATGGCTTCATTGGTAGCTGCCCGGAGATCTCTGTGGTTAAGAAATTGGCTGCCGACGGCTCTTCAAAGTCTCGCCTCATTAAGTTTCCTTTTAAAGGGAAGTTGTTGTTTGGAGAAGATCTAGACAAACTGGTTAAGGATTTGGGAGAGTCAAAGGGCGGAAGACTCCAGGAGGATAAGCCTAAGCAAGGGAAGTCCCTTCTGGCCACGCGGGGACAGTTTAGAGATTTCAGGAGATTTCGTACTTGTTGTTTGGGTTGTTTCAAAGGGGAAGATTTGCTTCTCGAGCCCAGGGGTTTTGGGGATTTCGTGGAGCAGGTAGAGGTTTCACAGCGACCTTTGCAATGTCAAGTAGAAAGTTATAATGAAATGAGGCGGGTTCAGGTAGGAAGCCAACCGATTGGAGGATGGCTTCGGGAGTTTCTTCCTGCCTGGGCCCAAATAACGTCCGACCAGTGGGTGTTGGAGATAATTCGCGAAGGTTATGCACTGGAATTGGCACGTCCGGTACTGGACTCGTTCGTAATGTCACCCTGCAGAGGCCGACAGAAAACACTAGCTGTCCGCCATATGTTAGATCGGCTCTTGCAAATGGGAGCAGTCGTGCAGGTCCCGGCAGCAGATTATGGTGTAGGTCGCTACTCCATTTATTTCGTGGTGCCAAAGAAAGACTGGTCTCTTTGGCCTATATTGGATCTAAAAGGGGTGAACCGTTGCCTTCGAGTTCCGCATTTCAGGATGGAAACGTTGAAGTCGGTCATTGTGGCAGTTCTCCAAGGAGAGTACCTGACTTCCCTTGATCTTATGGAGCCTGTGATAAGGAAGCTTATCATAGCTCAGGTAGGAGCTATAGAAAGGATGATGTGACTCTGAACAAGCAACCTGTCAGTTCTGGTAGAAGCAAGAAAACAGAGTTTTCACATAAAAGACTACCAGTCCCAGAATGCACCAGGTTTCCAGCAGCCATGAGAGGGGCTGAAGTGAGAAAATGTGTGTGCAATCAAGAGAGCTATGAGGTAATCCCTAAGCACTCATCTCAAAGGGCAGGGCCTGATTCAAGACAGCTGCGCTGTTAGGGAGCAGCACACATTAGAACAGGATAAGAATAGAGCTTATTCTTCAGATAACAGTTTCAAGAACAGCTTCAGGAAGAGATACAGAGGGGAGAGCTTCAGCAACGGCTACAAGCACCAGTATCACCTGGAGAAACAGAAGCCAAGCCAAGCAGATAGAGAGAGAAGGAAACTCTCTGGAAGGAAGAGAAGAAAGGCCATTGGAAGGTCTGGGAGATTCCAAGGCAGTACTCATACTGGGAGGTATTCCAAAAGCCTGCAGAGTCCATTGGACTGGATTCAGCCAGAGGAATGGACTGGCAGAGATAGGAATCACCAGTGGCTACCTGGAAGAGAGAAGACTGCATGTGGAAGGGACTTTCAGACCAAGGCCAGAAGGGATGTGAGAGGAGATCCAGTGTCCAGGGATCAAGATTGGAAGGCTGGACATCAGAATTGGGTTATATATTGGCCAGGCTATACAGAGAGGAATAATGATAGCAGGAGAGGCTCAAGTATGAACACTGATCCAGACCCTATCTATAATAGAGAATGGCAGCAAGGGAATAAGCATTCTCATGATAGTGCCTTAATGAAAGACTCATCTGGGTCAATGTATGATATTGACTCTATGATTGTTGATGAAGGGGGAGATACAGCAGATGAAACTATTTATATGGACTGTTCTCTATCTAAATGCTAGCTTTCTGTGAGCAAACACATCAGCCATCACAAAGAAACCTAACTTTGTTCTTTATTTCCACTGCAAACAGCTCTTAAAGCAGGATTTGGGCTCACACAGTAGCAGCCAGCCAGCTAAAGGCTTTCAGCTGGTCCATTGATAGTAATTAGGGCTGCACCTGATTGTGTGTGTGAGCAAGGGAGAATCACTGCTGAGATCGGCATGGAAAATAAGCAGAAGTTAACCTAACCATCAAATTTTTTATTCTTTACTTTGTGCCTTTGTATTTGGTAATTATTTGCTAAGAAAACATTAGCTAATTGCCTGACAAGCTGAAGGTTGTTTTCTGGTTTACTTTGTGACTTTTTGTTATCCATTTTAAACACTGCAAGCAAGTAACCTCATTTATAGTGCTATCAAGCATACATGTGCTGGGTGAATTAAACCCCCATCAATAAAAGAAGTATTTTATTGATCTTACCACTTGGTTTCACAACTCAAATTATTGTCATCAGCTGTGTTTGGGAGTGAATGAACTACAATACCCACAATACCTTGCAAGAATCATATGAATATATGCATCGTCAAGATTGTGTAAGTTCTCACCCTAGGCAGCCGTCTGACAAGCCGTACTTACACATCCCAATCAGAGCGACCCATCAAAAGTTCCTGAGGTTCGCTCTTCCCTGGGGACATTACCAGTTTCAAGCATTGCCCTTTGGTCTGGCGACGGCTCCGCGCACCTTCACCAAGATCATGGTGGTGGCGCTGTGAAAGGAAGGCATTCTAGTTCATCCTTATCTTGACGGTTGGTTGATTCGGGCAAAATCCAAGGCCGAGAGCATACAGGCAACAGACAAGGTGGTGAAGTTTCTTCAGAATCTCGGCTGGGTGGTCAACTCGGCCAAGAGCCGCTTGGTTCCGTCCCAGGATCTCGAATATCTGGGGGTACTGTTCAACACTCGGAGAGGAGCGGTGTTCTTGCCGGGCCGTCGGGCTCCTTCGACACCTAGTGCACCAGTTCATGTCCACCCTGGCACCCTCAGCATGGAGTTACCTTCGCATACTGGGGACAATGGGGGCAACCCTGGAGGTGGTGCCATGAGCCAGATTTCATATGCGGCCATTGCAGAGAGCACTTATTCGCCAATGGTCGCACCAGACAGACTCGCTGAACAAACGTCTTCTCTGTCCTCTCCAGGTCAGGCGGTCGCTTCAGTGGTGTCTGGATCCAGGATCTCTGAAGGCGGGCATGCTCCTGGAACAGCCAGAGTGGCTCCCATTGTTGACAGACGCGAATCTTGCCAGATGGAGAGCACGTTGCGGAGACCTCTTCACGCAAGGGACTACTTGTGCCGCCCAGGATTGCGAATGGTTGGTCAACCGGCTGGAGCTGTGAACAGTGCTGCTAGCGCTACAGACGTTCGAAGCCACGGTGAAGGGCCGAGCAGTGTGGGTTCGAAGCCACGGTGAAGGGCCGAGCAGTGTGGACAACTCTGTGACTGTGGCCTACATCAGTCAACAAGGTGGAACAGGAAGTGTGGCCATGGAAGAGAAAGCAGGGGCACTGTTCGCTTGGGTAGAACCTCATCTACAGGTGATCTCGGCGGCGCACATTGCAGGAAAGGACAATGTGATGGCAGATTTTCTCAGCAGGGTCTGAGTGGATGCCCGGGAATGGGAGTTGCATCCGGACATGTTTGCGAAAATTGTCCGCAGATGGGGGCCGCCGATTATGGATCTCATGGCGACGTTCAGTCAGCGAAAACGAGTTGCTTCTTCAGCAGGCAGCGAGAGGATGTCAGAAGGGATCGATGCCCTGATACAGCAATGGCCGTCGTCAGGTCTCCTCTATGTCTTCCCCCCGTGGGCGCTCATAGGGCAAGTGGTTCAGCGCATCGAAGCTCATCATGGAAGAGTGCTGTTGGTGGCTCCGGACTGGCCAAGATGCCCATGTTATGCCTATCTAGTTCGGTTGCTCGACGGGGAGCCTTGGAGGTTACCAATATCGGAGAATCTGTTGCTTCAGGGTCCATTGCGGATGCCTCAGGTGGATCGGTTCTCGCTTACGGTTTGGCCATTGAAAGGGCAAGGTTGAGGAGAAAAGGTTATTCTTGAGCGGTTATCGCGACTTCAAGCCAGAAAGAAGTCCACATCTCTTGCATATGTGCGCATATGGCGTATTTTTGAGGACTGGTGTTCCCGGTGACAAGTTTGCGTGGCCACGGTATCCGTTCCCTTGGTGTTGAGCTTCCTTCAGGACGGGTTGCTTGCAGCCAGTTCTTTAAGGGTCCAGTTAGTAGCCCTGTCATGCTATAGAGGCAAGGTCCAGGGAGTGGCCCTGGGTTCTCACATAGATGTGCTGCATTTTTCTTAAGCGGTGTCCCGGCTGCGGCCCTCTCGTAGAGTAATGGTTCCACCATGGGATCTCAATTTGGTTTTGGGGGCGTTAGCTAAGGAACCCTTTGAGCCCTTTCGCCAGGCGTCCATTAAGGACTTAACCTTAAAGACAGTGTTTTTGGTAGCCATCTGCTTGGCGAGGTGGATTTCAGAGTTGCAGGCATTGTCATGTAGGGAGCCGTTTTTGTCCTTTTCCAGAGAAAAGGTGGTGTTGCGACCAGTGCCATCCTTTTTGCCGAAGGTAGTGTCTCTCCGTTTCACCTAAATCAATCGGTTTCCCTTCCAGCTCTAGGTTCGGCGGATGGGAACATATCGGACCGTAGCTTACGCCACTTAGACATGAAGAGAGTGCTGCGGCAGTATTTAAAGGTGTCAGAAACTTTCCGCAAGTCGGAACGTCTGTTCGTGTTCTTCGGAGGTCCCCGTAAAGGGGAGGCAGCAGCAAAAGCGTCCATTTTCAGATGGATTAGAGAGGCAATTGCGTCAGCATATATTTTGCAAGGGCGCCCAGTGCCAGTGGGTTCATTCTACTAGAGCGCAAGCGACATCCTGGACAGAGCACAGTTTGGTTCCGCCAGTAGAAATTTGCAGAGCGGCTACCTGGTCGTCTCTTCAGACTTTCAGTAAGCACTACCGCCTGGATGTTCTGGCAGCGAACAATGCCTGTTTCGGGTCGGCAGTGTTGCGATCCGGATGGAAAGGTCCCTCCCAATGATTACTGCTCTGTTACATTCCAGAGGTGGAGGACTGAACTGGAGGAATGATAAGGAAATGAAAATTACACTTACCTGGTAATTGTTGTTCCTTGAGGAACTCCAGTTCAGTCCTCATTCCCGCCCGGGGATAGATTCTTCAGCAGTTGATCGTCAGTTGGGAGAAGTGCAGGACTCTCGATGGATATAGACCTTTATAGGCCTGGGTTCGTTCTAAGACATTCTATCAATTTCTTTCTATCATTTCTCTTCCTTGTCTCTGGCTCGGCATGGGGGGTGGGGGGGAGTGGGAAAGTGCAAGAAGCAGCCTCCTTCCTTCTGAAGGGGGGGGGGGTTAGTTATCAGTTAGTTATGAGTTATACGTTCAGGTTGAGTATAAAGTTGAAATTCATATGATAGCTTTTAAGAAGAAAGAAATGAAATTCTGTGGGGACCGAGTTTCAGTTTTCCCGGATGTATCGCACTCTACGCAGTTACGTAGGAAAGCTTTCTTGGTGTTTAAAGCTAGAATTCTTGCTCTTGGGGCGACTTCCTTTTTAAGGTATCCCTGTAAATGCTGTGTTACTTTTAGGGTATGATAAATTTGTATTTTTGTCATCTTGAGATTTAGAGAAATGGATCCTTGATAGGGAAAAGGCACATTGACTTCCTGATTTTCTTTTTGATTTCCTTTTTTTACTCTCAGCTAGGGGCTAGGGAGGTGTCTCACCAGACCGCTTAGTAGGCTAGGGATTTTCCCTTGTGGTATAATTCCCTCACTTTCTTTTCCTTAAGTTGTATATTTATGTTTAAATGTATGTTTCCCCCGAAATGTGGGCTGATGTACCTTATGCCTGCCTTACAAAAAATTAACAAAAGAAAATATTTTCTTTATACTGTAAATGTACTGTATAAATGTAAAATTTTCTATAAATAAGTAAAGTAGATGGGAAATCTTAAGTAGCTATCATATGAATTTCTTTTTTTTTATTTGTTGCTCCTTTGAGTCTGCTTTGTCAATAGCTCACTGGGGCTGATGGGAAAGACCAGAAGGCTACATCCAGTGATGTCATGATTCTGACATGCCCAGTCTCCAAGCTGCAGGAGGTACACTACCCAGAGGTGGAGGACTGAACTTGAGTTCCTCAAGGAACAATTACCAGGTAAGTGTAATTTTCATATACTGGCCATGCATGCATAATTTGGTTTGTGTGCCGCAAGAAGTGAACAGACTCAAGAGGGAAGGGGAAAGGGGGGTGGAGGAGGAAGGTTTAAAATCTTAAACGGAATTCTAGATTTAACTGATGTCTGTGATGCTCTTAGTAGTGGAGTAGCTTGATAATTACAATGTTCATAAATATTTATCCTAATAACACAAACACAACCATTGAGTCAAACTAGGCATTAGTTTTCTTTAACTCAATTTCCAAAAGATGTTTTAAGAAACAGGGGACCATGAACAGGGGACATGGATCATAACTTTCTTTTAGTGATCACATATTAATCCCTCCATTTCATCATCAGTCTCCCCATTTCACTTTTCTGTATTACATTAAAAAGTCTTCAACTAAAGAGCCTCATGGGTACTTATCTTTTCATCTAATCATGCTCTGACATGAATCCATGTTTCAAGTAGGGAAATGTACATCCTCTCTGTTTCAAACAATCTCATGTCAAAATGTTCCAATTAAGTTCACTTTTTTATTCGGCAACAAAGTTTCATCTAAGGCAAGCTGTTAAAGAAACACAGGCATCATCCATCTTTTAAGTTAACCATGTGACATCATTAACCAATCAAATCTCTGACAGTGACGTCCATTCAGTCTCATTTAACCCATTAGGGGTCACCGATCAGAGTTTGTAAATCCACCACCATTCACGATAGTTTAGTAATTGCATTTTAATCCCTTCTCTCCAGTCTGTCTATACTTGTCTATATCTTCCTTGCACAGGTGAAAACCTTTTTGGTAAGGATTGGCAAGCAAAGGCCACTCAGATGGATGCTGAAAATTCTGCCTTAGATAGACTTTCAAAGTCTACTTCTGCTCCTGCTAGAAAAGGTTATTCAAAAAGACTTTCTTTCCCAAAACAGGGAAATATTATCCTGGTTATGGTTTCCAGGCATCTTCTACAGGTCGTTTTGCTGCAAAGCATCAGCAACAACCTAAACAAGCCAAGCCTAAGGCTACAAGGACTGCTACGGCCCAACAGCCTCAGCCTCCACAGGGCCTTTGACTTACAACTAGAGAACTTAGCCTTTCTGGCTCTAGAAGAACCAGAGCCTCTCACCATTCCAGGAAGGTTAGCTCATTTTGCTCCCAGATGGGAACAAATCACAGCAGAGCAATGGACCCTCTCCATCATAAGGGAGGGGTACAAGCTTCATTTCTTAAACCTTCCTCCTCACACTATGGTGAGACAGTTCAATTCTCCAACATCTCTCCTCGACCTTCTGGGTCAGGAGATTGCTACCCTTCTTGCCCAAAGGGCAATAGAAGAAGTACCCCCCCTTCAACAGGGTTCAGGGTTCTACTCCCCCTATTTTCTTATCCCAAAGAAAACAGGGGGCTACAGACCCATATTAGATCTCAGAGAATTGAACAAGTTTCTATGCAAGGAGCTCATCTACAAGATCTCTCCACCCAGGGCATCTGGTCTCCACAGGAGACATCTCTACATATCAGCCTCTTAGAGCTCAGAGCAATTCTGCTAGCTCTCAGTCTTCCACACCCTGCTCAGCTACAAGACAGTCCTCATCCATACGGACAACCAAGTAGCCATGTTCTACGTGAACAAGCAGGGCGGGACTGGCTCTCTGTCGCTTTGCAACGAAGCTTTGAGATTGTGGGCCTTCGCCAGAGAGCATCAGATTCATCTCATGGCAGTGTATCTTCCAGGGGTTCAAAACTCTTGGGCAGACAGACTCAGTCGAGTTCTGCTTCCACACGAATGGTCCCTCCATGGGGACCAGATAGCCAGGATCTTTCGAATTTGGGGAACCCCAGACATAGACCTGTTTGCAAGTCCGTGGAATGCCAAACTTCCCCGGTTCTGTTCCAGGATTCCGTGTCAGGGAGTTCAGGCCAGGGATGCCTTCCTCCTCCACTGGGGGCAAGACTTCCTCTATGCCTTTCCACCCATTCCCCTAATTTCCAAGACACTGTTCAAGCTTCAGAGAGACAAGGGGTCTATGATCCTCATAGCTCCACGTTGGCCACGCCAAGTGTGGTACCCTCTACTTCTTCATCTCTCTCAAGCTCCCTCCCTGGACTTGGGATCTGCTCCAGACCTCCTGTCCCCGGAGGAGGGAAGGTTATGGTACCCAAATCCCCAGTCTCTATCTCAGAGCCTGCTTGCTGAAGGCCTAGACCTTCAAGATTGGCATCTGTCTCAGCAAGTGATGGATATCCTTCATGCTTCCAGAAAGCCTTCCACTAGACGTTCCTATGCTTTTAAATGGAAAAGGTTTACCATTTGGTGTGCGGAGAAGGGTCTTAACCCTCTTGCAATACCTCTGAATTCTTTACTAGAGTATTTGCTGCATTTATCCCATGCAGGCCTCAAAACGAATTCGGTAAGAGTCCATTTGAGTGCTATTGCAGCAAACCCTAAGCCTCTCAATGGACATCCTATTTCCTCTCCTCCTCTTATTGCAAGATTCATGAGAGGCCTTCTTTTAACTAAACCTCCCATTAGACCACCTCCAGTGGCATGGGATTTGAATTTGGTTCTTGGCCAGCTTATGAAGCCACCCTTTGAACCCTTAGCCACTATCTCCTTGAAATTCCTTTCCTGGAAGGTTATTTTTCTCATTGCAGTCACCTCAGCTCGCCGTATCAGTGAGCTGCAGGCCTTGGTGGCTAATCCTCCTTATACAAGGTTCCATCATGATAAGGTAGTTCTCAGAACTAATCCACACTTTATGCCTAAAGTGCTCTCACCTTTTCATCTGAACCAGGAGGTGCATTTACCTGTCTTTTTTCCAGAACCTCATGCATCAAGTGTAGAGAGGAATCTTTATACCCTGGATTGTAAAAGAGCACTTGCTTTAGGCTTACAAAGGACACAGCAACATAGAAAGTCTTCTCAACTCTTTGTTGCTTTTGATCCCTCTCATTTAGGACTTCCAGTCTCTAAGAGAACTCTGTCCAATTGGATTGCTCAGTGTATTTCCTTCGCCTACCAGAGTAAGAACCTTTCTCTGGAGGGCCATGTCACAGCTCACAATGTGAGGGCCATGGCAGCCTCTATGGCTCATCTAAACTCTGTGTCCATCGACCAAATCTGTCGAGCGGCCACTTGGGCCTCGGTTCATACCCTTACAGCCCATTACTGCTTGGACAAGGACTCTCGCCGGGATGCCTTGTTTGGTCAGGCTGTTCTCAAACACCTGTTCCATACCTAATCAACTCCTACCCCCCATTTCTGTTTGGATGCCCGTGATCCATGGGGTGAGGTAGAGCCCTTCTCAGGGACTCACAACTTTGGAGATCTCCCTGGCATCTCTAGCTGGGGAGTCCCCATATGTGAAGACTCATTCCTGCTTGTTCCTGGAGATAGCACAGTTACTTACCTGTAACAAGTAATCTCTGGGAACAGCAGGAATAAGTCTTCACAACCCACCCACCTCCCCTAGGAGTTGTATCTCTCTATCTTTCCTTTTCTCTCTCTCTCTTTGTCTCAGCTTTAAAACTCGAACTGGAGAGAGGCGGTTTGGAAAGGCGGGAAGGCAGCGCGCAGGCGCTGTGGGATGCTCCCAAAAGCTTTCTTACTGGACGCTGGGGAGCGTTCCCGCGCAGGCTCCGTCGGTACCGACGATACCCCATATGTGAAGACTTATTCCTGCTGTTCCCAGAGATCACCTGTTACAGGTAAGTAACTGTGCTGTCTGCAATCGCATATTTCACTTCTTTCAACACCCTTGGATGTATACCATCCGGTCCAGGTGATTTGCTACTCTTCAGTTTATCAGATAGTTGTAATACATCTTCCCAATATCTATTTCTTTCAATTCTTCTGCAGCATCACCTTTAAATACCATTTCAGTCATGAGTAACATTCCCTACATCTTCCTCAGTAAAGGCCAAAGCAAAGCATTAATTCATTCTCTCCTCTATGGCGTTATCCCCCTCTTAGTGCTTCTTTTATCCCTTTATCATCTAATGGTCCAACTGACTCTCGCAGGTTTTTTTGCTACAAATATACTTGAAAAAGTCTTTATTATGCGTTTTTGCTTCCACAGCAAGCTTCTTCTCAAATTCTCTTTGCCTACCTTATCAATGCCTTGCATTTAACCTGCCACTGCTTGTTTCCAGTTTTTGTCATTTGGCTCCTTTTTTCCATTTCCTGAAAGAAGCTTTTTTGGCTACAACAGCCTCTCTGACCTTGCCTTTAAACCATGCTTGCAGTTTTTTGGACGTCCTTCCACTTTTCTTAAAGCGTGGAATATAGCTGGTTTGGGCTTCCAAGATAGTATTTTTAAACAACACCCATGCTTGATGCAAATCTTTTTAACCTTTGCAACTGCTCCTTTTATTTTTTTCTTAACATTTTTCCTTATTTTATCATAGTCTCTGTTTTGAAAGTTAAAAGGTAGTACTGTGGATTTCCTTGCTGTCCTTCCTCCATTTATTTAATCAAATGTGCTCATGCTATGATCACTTTTGCCAATTGGCCCCAACACCCTTATCGTTTGCACCAGATCTTGTGTTCCATTAAGGACTAGGTCCAAAATGGCTTCCCCTCTGGTCAGTTCATGAACCAGCTGCTCCAAGAAGCAGCCATTTATTTACCCTAGAAACGTTATCTCCCTAGCATGTCCTTCTGTGACACTGACCCAGTCAGTACCGGGGTAATTGAAATCCACCCATGTAACTTTAGTTGGCTTCTCTGATTTCTTTGAGCATTTCATCATCCATCTGTTCATTCTGGCCAGATGGTCAATAGTACACCCCCCACTACCATTGCTTTTGTCTTTCCTTTCCCCTTCCCCTTTTACATGGAATCTCAATCCATAGAGATTCTATAGTATATTTTGTTTCCTCAATGCCATCTCTAAAATTGCCTTCCCCCCCTAAACTATTTTCTCCAGTCTAACATAATCCAACATTACACTGCCCATCCCCCTTGTCCCCCCTCCACCTCTACCCCCTCCTCCTCCTCCCTCTTCCCTGTCGCTCACCCTCTTCACATTGTAAATATGTAAAAAGTTAACTGTTCAATATACTGTTATGTTTTAAAAGTTATTGTTCTTTGTAAAACAGCTGTGTCAACACTGTTACCTCATGTTCTATGTAAACCGTATTGAACTGTAGAAAGATGGTATATAAAAAGTGTTAAATAAAAAATAAAATAATAAATAAAATAGAGTGCAACCGCTTCACCAATTTGATCTGCCCTATCATTACGATATAGTTTGTACCCAGGTATCCCAGTGTCCCACTGGTTGTCCTCCTTCCATCATGTCTTTGAGAAGATACCAATCATATCTAACTTATCATTTAGTGCTATATATTCTAACTCTCCCATCTTATTTTTTAGACTTTTAGCATTTGCATACAAGTATTTTAGAGGCTGTATTTTATTCATATTAATTTGGTTATCGATAGGCAGCGATAATTTGCAATCTTTAAGCTCTGTCTGCTCTGTACTTAAGGGCATTTGGGTTACTTTTATCTTTATTGGAACCTCTCTGTTGATATGCCTTAACTTCAGTCTTTTGCTAGTATCCTTAAAGGATACATTGTTCCGAATTATGCGCTCTTGGTTGACTGTCAACTTTCCCCTGTTATCTAGTTTAAAAGCTGCTCTATCTCCTTTTAAAGGTTAATGCCAGCAGTCTGGTTCCATCACAGTTGAGGTGGAGCCCATTCCTTTGGAAAAGCCCCTCCTTTCCCTAGAATGTTTTCAGTTCCTAACTAATCCAAAACCCTCTTCCTTGCACCATCGGCTCATCCATGCATTGAGACTGTGGAACTCTGTCTACCTTTTGGGTCCTTCACATGGAACGGGAAGCATGTCGGAAAATGCTACTCTGGAAGTTCTGGATTTCAATTTCCTACCTAAAAGCCTAAATTTGGCCTCCAGAACCTCCCTACCAGACTTTCCTATGTCATTTGTACCAACATATACCAAGACAGCAGACTCCACCCCAGCACTATGTAAGACTTTGTCTAGGTAGCGCATGAGGTCTGCTACCTTTGCACCAGGCAAACATTTATTTATTAGTGCTTATTTACCGCTTTTCGTGAATCAAAGTGGTTTACAGAGACATGTTACCAGGCGATCCTTACGTCTACCCAGCTATCTATATGCCTAATGATCGAATTGCCAACTATAACTGCTGTCCTAACCCTTCTCTCATGGGCACATGGCCCTGGTGAAACCTCCCCGGTGCGAGAGGGTTTTATATCACCTGAAGGACAGGTCCTAGCTACAGGATCACTTCCTGCCACACCAGGATGATGCTCTCCTGTCACGTGATCTCTCTCCTCCATGGCAACAGGGATGCTGCCAGACTGGAGGTGGGAGTTCAGTACTGCATCCCTGTAGGTCTTGTCTTGGTACCTCTCTGTCTTATGTTCTCCAAGTCTGCTACTCTAGCCTCTAGAGATCGGACTCGTTCACTGAGTGCAAAGAACTCCTTGCACCTAGTGCATACGTAAGACCCTTCACCAACTGGGAGAACATGTGACACTCGATGCAAAAGACTGGAAAGCTCCCATCTCGCTGCTGGACTGTTGTCTACATCTTAGTTTTAAGGTTGTGTTTAGGTATTTAAGAAGTTACTGAGGTTTGCTGGGAATACTTATACTAATAAAACTGTACTCAGTACGTTTAATGGACTTTGTCCTCCTCAAGATTAATTAATCTCAGGTCCTTAATGTATGCTTGATGAGGATAAACTGCTGCAGCTGAGAGTGAATATGAGCACCTCCTTCCCTTTAAGAGTTATAAGTACTTGTAAAGCTATGATTATCCCAGGGGCGGGTGGGAATCGGGAAGGGAGGGAGGGAAAGAAGAGTTATTAAAGGTTGGCTGCTACACAGTGCCCTGTTCTGTGCTTCTAAGGTAGTGTCTTGCCAATTTCCTGGGTGATTCACAAAGCCCTTGGTTTGATAGAAGGGCTCTTTTAAATTGCCCCTTTGATCTGACCCTTGCCTTTAACAATTTGGGGGATTGTGAGTAGAAAACAGGTTGATGCAGTTTGAAAGGAGGACTTTTCTAACTGGTATACTGTATGTAAACGTCTGTGCTACATAAGTTGGAGCAACTGCACTTCTAGAGTGTCACTCATGGCAAATTAATAATCAAACGCTCAACTATATAGTCCCAAAACACTGAGGATTTAGAAAATGGTGTTGGAATGGAACAGTTTAAACAAACCAGTCAAATACAGTAGTTAGTCTGTGACCTAGCTAATTCATCTGAAAGCCTTTTAGCAATTCATTTCATTCCATATCTTAAGTACTTGGAACTGAAAAATTAAAACAATTAATTTAAATAACTATGTTAAATCCATTAGCAGAGAGGAGAGAAAAGAAAAAAGGGAAGTGGAAGGAGTGGTGCAAGTAGGAAAGAGTGTTCTCCAAACTGTACACACAGCCATCCTACCTTACCCAATACCCCTCACCATTTATCCAGTCTTCACCTCCTGCCCCTCTTGAGTTCCCTCACAGGGGAAAGGGCAGTGTCCGGGGAAGCAGGTTCAGGGATGCCAGTTGCTGAGAAATATTACTGGAACTCTGATTGTCACGCCCTTGGAGACTCTGCCTTCCTCCTTCCCTAATGATTTAAATTGTTGAAAGAGCTAGATGTTCGGCCATTCAACAAAACCTCCAAGAGGGCGGATCCTCACTGCTCTTCTTAATAGTTTGAAATATCCCATATAGCCTTTCTCATGGAAAGTTTGAAGACATCTGCTGTAACATCGATTTCGAACTGGAACGCCTTTATGTAGGCTGAATAGTAATCACAAATCAAAATGAATAAATTAAAAACTCATTGAGGGCTCTATTCCAAAAGTCCTAATTCAACAGAGAGCTTTGTACCTAAATAGAATACACAGTCAGAATTACAACTTTATCAAAATAAGATACTAAAAGAGTTAATTAAAGACAAGCAATGCTTTGGCTGCTACATTGCATTATGTAGCAAGGCTTTGAAACATCAGAATGGGAACCATGTCAGTGTTTTCCTTAAACTAGTCAGTATGTCTATGTATGGCTGTATGGACGGATGGATTCATTTATTCATTTATTTATACAGACAGACAGACATACTATTGGTTCTCTGATTTTTATGGACAAATCCTCTGTATGCACTCAGTTGGTATAAAGTTTACTTATTTTGTTTTCCCCCCCTCTAGGTCACATGATTGGATAAGTAGTTGCACAAGACAGAATGCTGGTAACAGTGCATTTAAAAAGTAAGAAATTATTTTTGTGGTGAAAGACTAGGCACTGGAAAATTATCACAGCAACACAAGCAGCTCTATTCAGACTTTGTTACGTGGTTAATCATGAGGTGGCGTAAACATAGATCATATCTGTTTTTGAGGAAGACTTAAAGTATGAAGGGGATGCTGTCTGCCTTCCTATATTCTGAATCAAATGCATGAGATGTCATTATTAAAATGTAAGCACAGAGCTGTAAGGGTTTTTAAGAGTTTGCCGAGGTCCCAACCTCATTTTCTCAATGGAATATGCATTAGTACAAGCCTGAGAAATGTGATATTTACTTCTGATACCAAGCAGTTACAATTTCCTTCATTGTAGTAAAGCATGTCTTCCTGCTAGGGTTACCAGATAGTCTGACTGATGATATGGAGCTAAATTAGGTATTGTTACACTCCCATAGCAGGCGTGAAAACCCATTTTTCTATTAATGGGAAAATTATTCCATTTCCTGCAAGTAGGAGGCAGTGTTGTCAAGTCTTAAAAATCCATCAAGCCAGAGCTTTCATTAATAATAAAACTTGAGAAACAAATGTCCTTCCAGCTACACTCACTCTAAACATAATGCTATTTACAACAAATTTGGACCTTCTATATATTCCAGAAAGAAGTATATTTTTTTTTTATCTCCAGGAACAAGCAGGAATTCAGTCTTCACATATGGGTGACGTCAGTGACTGAGCCCGCGCGGGAACACTCCCCAGCATCTAAGAGGAATGCTTTTGGGAGCGTTACTCCATGCGTGTCTGCCTTCCCGTCTTCCCAAGTGTTTCAGTTCAGTTTCATTTGATATACCGCCCTTTATGACATCAGGGCGGTTTACATTATTTGGAAACATTTACAGGATGTCTTGAAGCCGTAGAAAAGGATAGAAACTACAATAGTGACAGGAAAGAAGAAATGGCAAGGGGAGCAGAGACAAGACATAACGAGGAGGTCAGACAAATGAAGATAAACCAGGTCAATTGTGTGTTTCTGGGAGGTTGTAGGGAATGGTGAACAGATGAGTTTTCAGGAGGGATTTGAAGGTGAGATAATTCTGTTCCAGAGGGAGAGGAGTGGGCAGAGAGTTCCAAAGGACAGGACCGTGGAAGAAAAAAGCAGAGTGACGTGTGGACTGGAGATGTGAAGGGGAAGGGAGATGAAGACAGTTGATATGAAGGGAATGGAGGTTGCGCGTGGGAACGTAGAATTGGAGACGATCAGTGAGATACTGTGGTGTATGTGTGTGAATAACTCGGTGTACCAGGGTGAGTATCTTAGTGTACACAAAATTCTACCGGAAGCCAGTGTAAATGAAATAGAAGAGGAGTGATGTGATCTCTACGGGTGGAGCGAGTGATGAGTCTAGCTGCAGTGTTCTGTATGAGCTGTAGGTGGCGCAGTTGGGTGCGCGTGATACCGGAGAAGACAGACTTGCAGAAATTAAGCCGAGATATTACTGTAGATAAGATAACTGGTAGATAACTGGTTTCCTTAGTCGTCTTTTTTTCTGTGGAGTCATTGGGACATAGTCCCAATCACCACTGTGAAGAGACTTCTAAATGTTCTTTTTGATACCTTCTCAGTGCTGTTTATCACCTTCCAGTTTCTCATTGCTCCGGTACCCCTTTTGTGTCATTTTTATTTTCTTTACATTATTTTCTTTCTTTTCGTCAGGCCTAGTGCCCAGTCAGGCACCATTGCCCAGTTTGATTTTGCGTTTATTTTTTCAAGAATGGAGAAAACCCCAAAGTGGGTTCAAAAAGTGCACAAAGTGCCTCTGGACCATATCAGCTACCAATGAGCATAATTAGTGTCTGAAATGTATGGGCCCAGATGACGATGTGGATTCCTGTGCCCACTGCAAACACATGACTGCTAGGGGGAAGAAGAATCGAGATAAGCAGAGGGTTAAGCTGTTTCAGACAGACTCGGCTGCTTCGGTACACTCTTGGGGGGGGCATCAACACTATCAATGTCATCTCACGCTTCCCGCTCATCCTCCCCTTCCAAACACAAGAAAAAGCATTGATCGGAGTCTCCGGTGCATAAAGCAGCATGAACATTGCTGTCTGCATCGAAGGGATCATGTTCATGAGCATTGGCTTCTGCTTCAGCCTCGGACTCCAATGCCCGGCATCGGTACCGGTATTCATCAACGGATCCTGATGGTAGGCCATTTGGCCAAGCAGCCCCGGTGGGGAGGATACATCCTCCAAAGCCTCAGAGGGGCTCGGGGATGCCCCCAAGGCTATGTCCTTGGTGGAGCCCCCTATACCATGCTCAGACATTGTGGCTCAGGTCTCCGGACCCGAGACCACACAGTCCCCTGCACCGACCCTCGATGACCGTGTGCAGGCCATTGAGAGAAGCCTCACAGCAATACTGGTGGCAGTTGAATCAGGGTGCTTGAGTCCTTCAGATACCATGGCAGATCTCAGCACCCCGACACCACCTTCAGGACTTGATGTCCCTGGTACATCAACACCATGCTTTGGTGCACAGGTATCACAGCGCTGTATTGATACACCAACTTCGCTGCATCTGGAACCGTTCACCTCCAAGGCTTCCCATCCTTCTCATTGGCATCAGCCATTGGAGCATCGTTGGTACCGGGGTATCGACAGGATTACTTTGACTTCTGCTGGATTCAGACTCTGGTTCTTCAGTCTCAAAATCGGAATCGGTCTATTCTGATCCCCACAAAGACATTCCCTTGAACCATTCACCACCGTATGAACAGTGCTGTTCTTCCCCCAAAGACATGTACTTTATGGACTTTATTAAAGATATGGCTGCAGCCCTCGGGGTCTCAGTGTCAATGGAGATGGAACCGAGGGCAGAAGAACTGGTTATCCTACAATATCCCTTGGCACCGAAGGAGGCAGCAACTCTTCTCATACACAATATCCTTAGGAATTTAATGTCTAGGATGTGGGAAGCTCTTCTTGCAACTCCTGCCATTAGTAAGTACTTGGACACCCTATAGAGGGTTCCCCCCTGCCCTGGATTCCAAAAGCCACAGCTAGCACACCACTCCATAGTGGTAGAATCTGCTGTGAGGAGGATAAAGAGTCAGAAGAACCACTCCTCAGTTCCTCCTGGCAGAGAGGCAAGAACCCTCAATGCTTTCGTTAGGAAAGCCTACCAGGCAGTCATGCTGGCCTCTAGGGCAAACTCATACATGCTCCTTGGGGATATTTCCAGAGACCTTGCTGAGTTCACCACTCTTCCATCTAAGAAGCAAACCTCTCATCAAGTCCTGGTTGCCCATGCTCAGAACACATCAAAATTCCTCACAAGGGCAGGTTTTGATGCCTTTGACAGCAGCGACCTGTATAGGGGCAAGGAGAACAGCTTGGCTGCAGGCTTCCCAGCTAGAGCAGCAGGTGCAGGATAAACTGATTAGCATCTCCTGCAATGGTGAAAATCTGTTTGGTCAAAGGTGAAAAAAAAGGCATGTGAAATTGAAACAGATGTCTCGACTATGAAAAGTTTGTCTAGGAAGACTGCTGATTCTACCAAAAAGAAGCTTTCTACAAAGAAGCTATTCTGTCCTAAAAAGAGGCCGTTTTACCCACCATACCACACTCACGCAACATACCATCCTCTGCTATCACAACAAAAGCAGCAAGGGCCCAGACAGCTTAAGAAAACGAAAACTCCTAAGGCCCAACCTGCTCCACAGACAACCTCCACAGAGCTTTTGACTCCTTCCTAAGGAGCATAGCTAGTCGACCTCTCAAATCTTCTGTTCCTTATCGTCACTCCAGTCCAGTCCCTTCACTTCTGGGGTTGCGCAACCCTTCCAGCAGCTTGGAGGCTGAGCCCACCTTTTTGGGGGATGGAGCGGTATAAATACCACTGGGACCACCCACCCACTCCAGTATTCTCAGCCTCCAAGCAGCTGGAGGGTTCCGTAAGCCTGGGGCTTACTGCAGTCCTACTTTAATTTGCTTAGTTTCCTTAATTTTTAGCTTAATTTTAGCTTAATTTGTGTTTAATTTTTACTTTCAGTAATTTAATTTCCTTTTTTTTTTCTCTTGCGATTTTAGGGGCTCTGCTCCTTTAAGAATTGTTTCTCCCTCCCCCCCCCCTCCGGCGCCCGACGCGGCTCGCAGAGCAAAGCCCCGGGTTGTAGCAGCGAGGAGGTGCTCTGCTCTACCCGGCTTCCTACACTTCGGGCTCTTACGTTGAGGGGAGAAACAGCCTCGCGCCGAAGCCCTGAAGGTGGCTGAGCGCTAGAGGCTGCAACGGCAACCGGGGGGAAGCCTTCCATTCCGGCCTGGCCAGGCTGACCGCGGAGAGGATCCACGCGGTACCCCGGTCTTCTCACGGTGCGATCAGACGGCGATCGCACTCGTGATTCTGCAAGGGCTCAGCATCGGGCTCAGCGGGGGAGTGTTGGCAGACGCCGGAGTCTCTTTTTTCCCCGAGCAGGCTCCACGTGGTGAGGCCTACCACGTGTAGAGCCCTCGGGTAGGATTCGCAGCATCGGGCCCAGGATCGGCAATCTGCAAACTGCAAGTACCTCCCTTAGGGGACAAAGTAGTGCTAGCCACTAATTTCATTTAATTTCGAGTTAATTTTGGGAATTAGTTTATTAATTTCGTTTGTTTCAGGCTCGATTTCTGTTCTATTTTTATTTAGCATTTATTTTAATTGCATTTATCTTTTTGGCAGCCCAATTGGTCTTTGTTTAAGGGATCCCCCCTTTAGCTCTCCTAGGGGTATTGTTAGGAATTGTGTCCTAAGGGAAATTGGGCTTTGGGGGACAAGGGCCTACAAAGTTAAGCCCCAACCTTTCACCATGGCTTCCAAGCCACGCTGTCCTTCATGTGGGACACGCAGGGGCACCTCCGCAGAGACAGGAATCTGCCGGAGCTGCACCGCAGTGGCTACATCAGTGGAACAGGAGATATTGCAGCCTTCCCAGGGATCATCTGACCCTCTAGTAGGGGAAGGGGGTCCCAGGGTTCGGTCTCTACCCCCTCGGAGCTTCCCACGCCTCCTCTGCTTCCTCCACCCCCTCCCTCGAGTGCAGGAGGGGACGGAGAATTCTTCTCCCCTGACTTCATCCTTTTACTCCATAAGGCCTACTGCCTGCGCAAGCAGGGCCTGGGGGCAGATGGGGTTACCACACCAGGGGAGGAGAGTTCATCCAGACGCCTAGGGGCGATCAATCCTGAATCCAGCATCCCTTCTAAGCGTCAGCGGCTGGACAGGGAGGATCTCCTACCGTTCTTTTCCCAGGGGACTCCGGAGGAGGAGGGTTCGGCGATGGATTTGGACGAGGAGGAGGAGGAGCTGGAAGAAGGAGAGATCCCGGAAGAAGATAAATCTCGGATAGTTAGGGTCTTTAGGAGAGAGGAGCTCCCGGCGCTAATTAATGAATCCTTAAAAGTACTCAATGTGGCCTCAGATGTACCATCGCAGGAGGAGGCATTGGAGGACCCCTTAATACAGGCCATTAGGAAATCCCAGAAGGTTTTTCCGGTCCACAGAGTAGTACGCCAGATGATCCAGGAAGAATGGGACCAACCGGAATCCAGCCTAAGAGGGGTCCGAACCATGTCTCGCCTATACCCTCTCCCAGAGTCAGATAAGGAACTACTAAAATCGCCCAGGGTGGATGCAGCGGTATCTGCAGTCACTAAGAAGACGACTATCCCAGTTGAGGGCAGTTCGGCCTTAAAGGACGCACAGGACAGGAAGCTGGATACTCTCCTGAAACAAGCCTTTGATGTAAGCGCCCTGGCATTACAGGCCTCCGTGTCAGGAGCCTGGGTAGCTCGAGCCTGCCTAAGGTGGGCTCAGCAGCTTCAGTCAGAAGACTCTTCGGCCGAGATCCAGGCAAACTCAGCCAAAGTGGAATCCGGCGCAGCCTACTTGGCGGATAGTCAGTATGACCTCATCAGAAGCCTAGCCAAAAACATGGCCTCGGTGGTGGCGGCCAGGCGTTATCTGTGGCTACGTAATTGGGCAGCTGATGCCTCCTCGAAGGCTCGACTAAGTCGGCTCCCTTTTAAAGGGAAACTCTTATTTGGGGAGGATCTGGAAAAGCTGGTCAAGGATCTGGGCGAGTCCAAGGGAGGTAGGCTCCCGGAAGATAGACCGAGGCTAGGCCGCGCCCAAGCCCCTGTGCGCTCTCAGCCTAGGGAGACTCGGAGATTTCGTTCAGCCAGATCAAACCCCTTCTCCAGGGGCCGGTTTCCCTCTAAGGGTCAAGGTTTCAGAAGTTTTCGAGGGGCAGGTAGGGGATTTGGAGCTTCCTCCTCCTCCTCTCCCTCCTCCTTCTCGGGCCCTAGGAAACAACAATGAGGTGTCGGGGGTCCAGGAGGAAGAACGCCCGGTAGGCGGCCGCCTGAGGCTGTTTCTCCCCGCCTGGACCCGGGTCACGTCCAATCAATGGGTTCTAGAGGTGATCAGAGAAGGTTACACGCTAGAATTCGCAAAGCAAATCCCACCAGCCTTCGTTCAGTCGCCCTGTGGAGCTCCAGCAAAAAGGGCAGCGGTCGAGTCTACCCTCGCCCGTCTAATAGCATTAGGGGCGGTAATTCCAGTTCCCCCAGACCAATGCGGATTCGGTCGATACTCGATTTACTTTGTGGTCCCGAAAAGGGAGGATTCCTTTCGGCCAATCCTAGATCTAAAACAAGTCAACCGCTGCCTCAGGGTTCCTCACTTTCGGATGGAGACCCTACGTTCAGTCATAGCGGCCGTGAGAGGAGGCGAATTCCTCACTTTCCTCGACTTGACGGAAGCCTACTTGCACATCCCGGTCAGGAAGTCCCATCAACAATTCCTGAGATTCGCGGTACCAAGAGGCCACTTTCAGTTCCAGGCCCTACCCTTTGGCCTAGCCACGGCCCCCAGGACGTTCACCAAGGTAATGGTCGTAGTGGCGGCTTTCCTAAGAAAGGAGGGCATCTTAGTACACCCCTACTTGGACGACTGGCTAATACGCGCAAAGTCGGCTCCGGAAAGCCACGCAGCAACGGCCAGAGTGATTCAGGTCCTAGAGGAGTTGGGGTGGGTCATCAACCGGACAAAGAGCAGGTTGACTCCCTCTCAGGATCTCGAGTACCTCAGAGCAAGATTCGACACCCTCAGGGGCAGGGTGTTCCTGTCACGGTCAAGATCAAGGGATCTAAGAGTTCTAATCACTCAGTTTCTGGCCAGACGAAGTCCCTCAGCCTGGCATTATCTCCAAGTTCTGGGAACTATGGCGGCATCAATAGAGGTGGTGCCATGGGCCAGGGCCCACATGCGACCGTTGCAGAGGGCGCTATTGCGTCGTTGGTCTCCCCAACATCAGCCCCTCTCGATGCAATTACCTTGCGCTCCTCGGACCAAACAGTCCCTCCAATGGTGGAGGTGCCCGAAGAACCTGGACTGCGGAATGCCCCTCGATCCCCATCAGTGGGTGTTGTTGACGACGGATGCCAGTCTGACAGGCTGGGGAGCACACTGCGAGGACCAGTTCGTCCAGGGTCTCTGGTCACAGTTGGAATCGCAGTGGCCCATCAACAGACTGGAATTGCGGGCTGTCACTCTGGCTCTCAAGGCATTCAGGATATTAGTGCAAGGAAAGGCTATCCGAGTTCTCTCCGACAATGTCACCGCGGTGGCCTACATCAATCACCAGGGAGGCACCAGCAGTCGCGCCTTAGAGAAGGAGGCGGACTCTCTTTTCCAGTGGGCGGAGTCCCGCCTACTAGCTCTGTCAGCGCAGCACGTGGCGGGAGAGGACAACGTCACGGCCGACTTCCTCAGCAGGTGCAAGATAGACCACGGGGAATGGGAGCTAGAACAGGAGACCTTCAACCAGATAGTAGCCCTTTGGGGCTGCCCAGTCATGGACCTCATGGCACGGTTCTCTACAGCCAAGGTGGACAGATTCTTCAGCCGAAGGAAGGAAAGGATGTCCGAAGGGTTAGATGCCCTGTCTCAAAAGTGGCCTTCGGAGGGTCTTCTCTATGTATTCCCCCCTTGGGCTATGATCGGGAAAGTTCTCCAACGGGTAGAGACTCACCAGGGCTTGGTAATTCTCATAGCCCCGGATTGGCCTCGTCGCCCATGGTATGCCGATCTGGTCAGACTGCTCGCCGACCGTCCTTGGCGGCTCCCTCTCAAAAGGGACCTGCTGAGGCAGGGTCCGGTCAGGATGCCTCAGGTGGATTGGTTCTCGCTTACGGCCTGGCTATTGAGAGGGCGCGGCTGCTAAAACGAGGCTACTCAGGAGCGGTAATCTCGACTCTTCTGAAGGCCAAAAAGCGCTCGACCTGCCTTTCTTATGTAAGAGTTTGGCGCATCTTCGAAGCTTGGTGCGCGGAGCATCGTCGGAAACCACTTTCGGCCTCGGTTCCGGAGATTCTGGACTTCTTGCAAGCAGGTTTCGAAAAGGGTCTGGCGCATAGCTCCTTGCGGGTTCAGTTGGCAGCTATCTCTTGCTATAGAGGAAAGGTCCGGGGCAGGCCCTTAGGGGCGCACCCCGACGTGGCCAGGTTCCTACGAGCGGTTAGTCGGCTACGTCCGCAACGGAGGTCGGTTATCCCCCCTTGGGATCTCAACTTAGTGCTAAGTGCCTTGGCCGGGGAACCCTTCGAGCCAGTGAAGAGAGCCTCCTTGAAGGATTAAAGACAGTCTTCCTGGTCGCCATTTGCTCGGCCAGAAGGGTCTCAGAATTGCAGGCGCTCTCGTCCCAGCCCCCCTTCCTGGCCTTTCTCAAGGACAAGGTGGTTCTGCGTACAGTACCGTCCTTTTTACCCAAGGTTATCTCTCCTTTTCATGTAAACCAGACAGTTACCCTACCAGTCTTAGTGTCTAAAGGGCAGGTAGGTACAGACGACAGGCTGCGTCTACTAGACGTCCAGAGAATCTTGAAACGTTACCTCTCTCGTACAGCGCCATTCCGAAAGTCCGACCGACTATTCATCCAGTTTGGAGGGCCGCACAAGGGGGAGGCGGCGGCCAAGGCCTCCATCTCCAGGTGGATCAGAGAGGCGATTGCCTCCGTTTACATCCTGAAGGGGAAGCAGGTTCCGGTGGGACTGCGGGCCCACTCCACTAGGGCTCAGGCGGCCTCTTGTGCGGAGTTTTCCCTGGTGCCTCCGCTGGACATCTGTAGGGCAGCGACTTGGTCATCGCTGCATACCTTCTCCAAGCACTATAGGTTGGACGTGCAGAGTGCAGCGGACGCCCGGTTTGGGCTAGCGGTTCTTCAGTCCGGTATGCCGGAACCCTCCCAGGGGTGAACTGCTCTGGTACTTCCCAGAAGTGAAGGGACTGGACTGGAGTGACGATAAGGAAATAGTAATTAGATCTTACCTGCTAATTGCTGTTCCTGAAGGAACGACAGTCCAGTCCCTGATCCCACCCGTTCCGGCAACCGTTTCAGACATCGGGTTCGGGGCCAGGCATTGTTGGGGCCGTAGCTCAGTATGGCAGGAAGAAGTCCGGGTCTCAAATCTTCTGTTTGCCATATCCCAGGAAGATTAACCCTCTTTGCAGAACGATGGCCCACAATAACCTCAGAACCCTGGACCTTTCATCTGATCAGCA
This sequence comes from Ichthyophis bannanicus, assembly GCA_033557465.1. Taxonomy (NCBI): domain Eukaryota; kingdom Metazoa; phylum Chordata; class Amphibia; order Gymnophiona; family Ichthyophiidae; genus Ichthyophis; species Ichthyophis bannanicus. Next base: position 449,559,371 of record CM066032.1, read on the forward strand.
TAGGTTACCATCTACGTTTCAGAGCTCAACCACCCATTTTCTTTGTGGGCCAAGCCTGGATGCCTGCCGCAACAGGAGATCTTCACACTCCTCTCTGAGGGCCATCGAGGAGAACCCTCCTCTGCAGCAAGGCCTAGGTTTCTGCTTCCGTTACTTTATCATTCCAAAAACGTCAGGAGGTTACAGACCAATCCTGGATCTTAGAAACCTCAACAAATTCCTAGTAAAAGAAACATTGAAAATGATCTCACTAGGTACACTTCTTCCCTGTCTACAGAAAAACGAGTGGCCATGCTCTCATGATCTGAAGGATGCCTATACTCACATCCTAGTCCACTCCACATACTGAATGTATCTCAGATTTGACTTCCAAGAATGTATAGAATTCTCCCCTAGACTTGGCTTCAAGTGTTTTCACCAAGTGTCTGGCAGTCATGGCAGCCTATCTGCACACTTTGTGAATCTTTCTCTTTCCTTACTTAGATGACTGGCTCATCAAGGGAGATGCCACACAAGCAGTCGCCACATCCTTTCAACAAACCATCCAGGTCCTCCTGTATTTGGGATTCGTCATAAACTATCCAAAGTCGCAGCTTACTCCAACACAAAATCTCAAATTTATAGGAGCTTGCCTAGACATGGTGTGGGCTCAGGCTGGCTTGCCAGATGATTGCCTTTGCTGCCTGATCTCTCTGGCCAGTCAATGTTAAAGTTGGACAGCTGTCTCTCCCCGAGGCATGCTTTGTATTCTGGGCCACATGGCCTTGACAGTCCATGTCATACCTCATGCCCAACTATGTGCATAGGACAGTGGAACCTATCGGAGCAGTGGACTCAATCCACAGGTCATCTCTCTGTACTCATCACCATTTCATCTCAACTGGTAAATTCCTGTCAATGATGGCACATGCCTCAAAACCTCGTCGTAGGGTTACCTTTTCAAAAGTCTATACCACAGTGTACCCTGTCTACGATGCATCGAAACACAGTTGGGGAGCATACTTCAATAGCCTCACAACTCAGTCTATGGTCACGGCAGGAGCTTCTACTTCACATTAATTTATTGGAACTGAGAGCGATAGCGAATGTCTTTTGCGTCTTTTGTCCCTATCTGACAGGACAGACTGTCTTAATTCAGACCGACAATCAGGTTGCCATGTTCTGTGTCAGCAAACAAGGAGGGACAAGCTCTCGCCTCTGCAATGAGGTGATCCATCTTTGGAATTTTGCGATGGCTCATCACATTTATCTCCAAGCAGTTTACCTCCCTGAAGAGGAGAATCAGTTGGCTGACACTCGGTCGAGTCCTTCATCCTCACGAGTGGATGCTTAATCGTCAAACGACCCATCACTTATGGGGAACCCCTATAGTCAACCTCTTTGCTTCCCCAGTCAGTGCCTAACTGCCTCGCTTTTGTTCAAGGATATCTTCCCCACACAGCGAGAGTTCAGATTCTTTCCTTCTCCATTTTCCTGGCCCCCTTACCCTTATTAGCATAGGTCATCATGAGGAGACATACATGTATTCCCAGACATAACTTTTAGACAATAATTCTAAGATGTGCAGTTTTGATATCTCTGAATCGAGACTGTGAAACAAACTCCTCCCTGCACTATCTTTTGTATAACAAACCTAATGTGTTTGTTATTAGGAACGGTCAGCCTAGTTATTTCAGTAGAGTCTTTCAAGGTTGTTGCTGAGTAATAAGCTCTGGAATGTCTGTGGTGTTAACTTTTTCTTAGGGCTTTTAGTAATATGATGTTAAGTATCCTGACTGTGTACACAGCCCTGTACAGACAAGCTTCCTTTCAATGACATTATCGTATTCCATCACACTGATTCTCGGTCTCCTGACTTAGCCCCCATGAATTTGTGTCTTTCACATATCTCCACCTGGCTGACTACAAACTGTCTTCTTAATACTTCAAAATGTGCCGCCATCTGATTCACTTTCCACATATCCTGCCCCTCGCAAACTCCTCAAGATTGCTCACACTCCTATTCCTTTGGTCCAGTCTTTTCGATATCTCAGGGTCCTCTTAGACTCTTCTCTCTCTCTCCTTTCACAATCATCTGTCCTCTCTGGTTCAGCGCTCCTTCTTTTCTCTTCATCAGATTTGTGCATTTTGTCTGTTTCGAGCACCACCCTCCCTCACGACTCTCCTCCTTTCACTGGTTATTTCTAGGTTTGATTATTGTAATGTCACACTCGCAGGTCTTCCCTATTATGAGCTTCACTGTCTTCAGCTTCTACAAAATAATGCTGTGCGTATGCTCACACACTCATCCTGTAGATATTGCATCACCCCTCTCTTTATCCATCTTTGCTGGCTTCCTCTTAAATATCATATACACTACAAAATCCTTACACTGGTACACAAAGCTAACTACACCAGTAACATGCAGTATCATTCAAACCTTCTCCAATTTCACACCCCGCACCGTCTCCTTAGATTCATCCATGTCAATGGCCGCGTACTTTCCTCAGTCTCACATGCACACCTCGAATAAACGCGAAACTCCTGCATTCTTCATCCTGGGCCCCACACTGTGGAATTCCCTACCCTCCTCTCTGTGCTTAGAGACCTCATTCCCCAAATTTTAAGTCTATGCTAATAACTCACCTGTTTCAACTTTCTTTTGACCTCCCACCCCTGATCTCTCGGCATCATACCGCTACCCCCCCTTGAGCTCATTCCTCTCTTCATTTTTACGATTTTTTTTCTCTGATTTTCCTCTCTTCTGTCTTTGTAAATTTGGCATTCCACCTTCCTTTTTTTTAAATATTTCTTTGCTTTTTTTTGTAAACCGCTCTAATGCCACAGTTGCCTGAGTGGTATATCAAATGCTCGATACAGCAGATCCTGTTCCCACTGTCTTTATCTTTTAAGTGTTTTCGTCAGTTCCCCTCATTCCGAAAATGCTTTTCAAATTCCAGGCCGACAAGGGGACACTGATTCTGATCGCCTCCTTCTGGCCCAGACAACCTTGGTTTCCACTTCTTCGCCCAGCTCAGGCTCCACCTCTCTGGTTGGGCTTTGCTCCCAACCTGCTCTCGCAGAATCACACTCTCGTGCATCCCAGCCTCAAGTCCCTCCACTTGACAGCATGGCTGCTGAGTGCTTCATCCTCTCGGACCTAGAAATCCCAGAGGATGTCATGCAGGTCCTCTTAACTTCCAGAAAGGACTTTACTAGGTGCTCCTACGCATTTAAATGGCGCAGATTTTCCCCCTGGTGCTCACAGAGGAATCTGAATCTTTTCACTTGTACAGTGGAGCACTTGCTTCAATATCTTCTACGTTTATCCTCATCTAGCCTCAAGTTCACTTGAGTGCCATCTCCACTATGCACTGCCCAATTAGGACTCACCCAATTTCTTCTCACCCGTTGGTGGCGTGGTTCATGCGGGGACTTCTATCAACAAAATCACCTTTCCACCCCCCGCCTACAGCATAGGTTCTGAATTTTGTTCTTACACAGCTCTTGCAGTGCCCCTTTGAGCCGTTAGCGATGGCTCTTTTAACATTCCTAACTTTGAAAGTCCTTTTTCTTGTTGCATTAAGTTCAGCCTGTAGAGTTAGTGAACTACAGGCTTTTGGAGGACTGTGCTCCATAGAGAAGATTCCATCATGATGAGGTTGTCCTCCGGACGCGCCCTAAATTTCTTCCAAAGGTGGTTACCTCGTTCCATCTCAACCAATACATTTTGCTTCCAAATTTCTTCCCTGGACCTCAAGGATCTCGGGCTGAAGCCAAGCTACACCCTCTTGATTGCAAGAGGGTGCTTGCTTTCTATCTTGATCACACTAAAGGTCATCACAAATCCTCACAACTCTTCATCTCCTTTGACCCAAGCCACCTTGGATTACTAGTTTCCAAGAGAACCCTAGCAAACTGGATAGCGGACTGCATTTCATTTGCATATACCCATTTTGGTCTATCCCTGCATGATCATGTCACAGCCCATAATGTCCGAGCTATGGTGGCCACTGTGACCAATCTTTGTTCAGTCTGTATTCCATAAATCTGCCAGGCTACCACATGGTCTTCCCTGCATACCTTCGTTGCTCACTATTGCCTGGACAAGGACTCCAGTCGTGATGCTCAATTTGGTCCAGCTGTCTTATGGAATCTTTTCCTGGTTTAAAGCAATTCTGCCTACCATCCATTCTGACTACCCTATTGGGAGTCTACCAAACGAGCTGAGTCTGTCGGATCCCTGCTATAACCCCTGTATAGTCCTGGTCTTCTCCCTCTCACTAGGTTGTTGTGGGCTAGGGAGTCCCATATGTGAAGACTGCATTCCTGCTTGTTCCTGGTGATAGCATAGTTACTCACCTGTAACAAGTGATCTCCAGAAACAGCAAGAATCAGTCTTCACAACCCGCCCACCTCCCCTCAAGAGTTGTTCTTTTCCACACACACTTCCATTATCAATTTTTTATTCCGCTCTATACCTAACTGAGGAAACTAGTTAAGAAGGCGGGAAGGCAGACACGCATGCATGGAGCAATGCTACCGAAAGCATTCTTCTTGGTTGTTGGGGGGTGTTCCTCTGCCAGGCTCCATCGATGCCGACGTCACCCATATGTGATGACTGATTCTTGCTGTTTCCGGAGATCACCTGTTACAGGTGAGTAACTCCGCTTTATTGGCTAACAGAATATTCTGAATATAAAAACAAACTGAGAGCAATTTCACATAAGCCTTTAAACTGAAAAAAACCCCACTATTGGTTGCCTCCATCTTGGCAGAATGGTGCTTTAAAATACAAAGTTACTCTTTTTGTTAGCATTGAATTTTTCATAAATTCTACAGGAAAAATGAATTAAGTTTGACTGCTCAGTGATTAATGTAGGCTATGACTATAAATTATGTGAAACCATCATGGATGAGAGATGTGAGGATACGTTTGTTTTACAGACTGACGGTATATATTGGCTACTGAGGAGAAGGTTGTGAACCCCAAGAATATTAATGAGGACTACAAGTTATTACCATGATACATTTGTTTCACTGAAACCTGTCTTCTTCTGTAGTAAAATGGCTTTGAATCTAAATGATTGTGTTTTTCTTGAGCATCAATAATGTGCAAAATCGGAACAATAAGAATAATTGAGAATTAGTGTGTGGAAATGCAAGTTTACCTCTAATGTACTTAGCCCAATTAGGGGGATAGGTACTAAGCTGCGGTAAAATAATATATTTTAGTGTAGTCGGTCATATTTATCTGCAGCCAGGAACATCATGCATTTCTGGCTGCAATAACACATATTGCAGGCCCCAAATCTGCCACTATCTTCTAAAGAACTCTGTAGTAGAATGCATTGACATTTCCTGACCTCTCCATCACCAAATCCTCTCCCATCCTAAACACTCAAATCAAATCACACGTGTTAAGCCCACGTAACACTCAAAGGCTGACTCTCCCTCCACTCCCTGAACCATCTCTGGGCATCTACCAGGGGAGCTTCTGTGGTGGCTAGTGAAGGGGGTAGGAAGATCTTGAATTACACCTACACTGTTGATCACTAGGTTCAAAATGGACCCATTCAATCCCTAATTGTGGTCCCATGGTGGTATCACGTTAGTAATGTGATACTACCTCAAGAGATTGACCGATGCCATTTTGAATCCAGCACCCAGCAAGATAGGGAGTGACTGGGGTTTGCTCCTACCCCCTCTTGTAGTCTCAGTGGGAATCTCCTGGTAGGTACTTAGGACTTGTGGGGGGAAGGATTCGCTTTTTGGTGAGTAGGACCGAGAGGATATGATTTGTGAGTGTATGGAGGCAGAGTCCAAATGCATGCCCTCAAGCCCTTTGAAAGGCTCACTGGGGACATTTGTGGGTTGATGCTTCCAGGGAAGAAAAAAAATGCCAGCTCAAAGTTGGCATTTCATTTGTTCTAAGAGTATTGCAGTTTGCAGGGTTTTGGGGCTATTTTAGTGCAAGCTGAATTATTTGATATGTATAATAATGAAGAGCTTTACATCTTGTAGTAGATTGGGTTGTGGTAAACTCTAGTAGGCATTGAGGGCAGCCAATGCAGGATTTTGCTTTTTAATGCATATTAAATGGCAGCAGTCATTCATTATCCCTTTAATGCATGTTAGTAGCTACCTCCTCTAATTGGATGTTTAGAATTAGGTACTCAAATAATTGGATAACAAACACAATACAGCTTATTGAAAGGCTGAGTTTAATTAGCCTGCCCTATATTAACGTCCTAAAGGTTCTGAATTTGTCCTCCGCATAAGAGTTAGTGGGAACTCATCATTCTGTGATTATCACAGACCCTCTGAAATTTCTTTTAGAGACAGTGCTTATGCTCATTTGTCTGGGCAGGCTTGCAAGTTAATTTCTAAACAGTTCCATCCATTCGTTGTCTGTCTACAAATGAAAAAGGTTGACAGTGACTCCAGCCAGGAGCAATTGTCCTGCTGAGATGACCCCCAGAAGCAAATCAGATGCTCATTCATGAAGTCACAAAACTCCACATTGACATCTAAGGGGTCAAAGGGAAGCACAGCATAAAATTCACTAGCAATGGTGAATTGTGCATCTGTTAAGGGGAGAGAATATAGTTGACTCCTCAGGTCTTGCTGAGTACCTTCACGTGGTGATCCCATTGTGCAAAATCTATAATAAATTTCAGCAAGGTGACACTACAATTGAAGTATGGTAGTAAAGAAAAAAGCAAAATACATATGCACTAGGGCAGGGGTCGGCAACCCGCGGCTCCGGAGCCGCATGCGGCTCTTTCTCACCTTTGCCGCGGCTCCGGAGCACACTGCCGGCTTTAAACGTCGCGTTATGGGCTCCCTGTCAGCTCCCTCCCTTCTTCTGCAGCCGCGGTTCCCTGTCTCTTAGGGAACCACGGCTGTGCTTTTAAAATCATCTCGGAGCCCTTCCTGTCTTGACGGGCTCCGTGCAGCATTGTCCCCGCCTCTAAAGGAAGTTTTGGAGGCGGGACAATGCTGCACGGAGCCCGTCAAGACAGGAAGGGCTCCGAGATGATTTTTAAAAGCACAGCCGCGGTTCCGTAAGAGGCAGGGAGCCGCGGTCTGCAGAAGAGGGAGGGAGCTGACATGGAGGGAGGGAGCAGATATGAATGGATGGATGGATGGAGGGGAGGGGGGGGGGCTGACATGGATGGAGGGAGCAGATATTAATGGATGGAGGGAGGGGGGCTGACATGGGAGGGAGGGGGGTCTGATATGAATGGATGGAGGGAGGGGGGGCTGACATGGAGGGATGGAGGGGGCTGACATGGAGGGAGGGAGCAGATATGAATGGAGGGATGGAGGGGGCTGACATGGAGGGAGGGGGGCTGACATGGAGGGATGGAGGGGGGGCGACATGGAGGGAGGGAGCAGATATGAATGAATGGAGAGAGGGGGGCGGACATGGAGGGATGGAGGGGGCTGACATGGAGGGATGGATCGGGGGGGCTGACATGGAGGGAGGGAGCAGATATGAATGATGGAGGGAGGGGGGCTGACATGGGAGGGAGGGGGCTGACATGGAGGGATGGATCGAGGGGGGCTGACATGGAGGGAGGGAGCAGATATGAATGTATGGAGGGAGGGGGGCTGACATGGAGGGATGGATCGAGGGGGGCTGACTTGGAGGGATGGAGGGGGCTGACATGGAGGGAGGGAGCAGATTTGAATGGATGGAGGGAGGGGGCTGACATGGAGGGATGGAGCTGATATGAATGGATGGAGGGAGGGAGGGAGGGGGGCTGACATGGTGGGAGGGATTGGGGCTGACATGGAGGGATGGAGGGAGGGGGGCTGACATGGATGGATAGAGGGGGCTGACATGGAGGGAGGGGGGCTGACATGGAGGGAGGGAGCAGATATGAATGGATGGAGGGAGGGGGCTGACATGGAGGGATGGATCGAGGGGGGCTGACATGGAGGGATGGAGGGGGCTGACATGGAGGGAGGGAGCAGATATGAATGGATGGTGGGAGGGGGGCTGACATGGAGGGATGGATCGAGGGGGGCTGACATGGAGGGAGGGAGGCTGACATGGAGTGATGGATCGAGGGGGGCTGACATGGAGGGATGGAGGGGGCTGACATGGAGGGAGGGAGCAGATATGAATGGATGGAGGGAGGGGGGCTGACATGGAGGGAGGGAGCTGATATGAATGGATGGAGGGAGGGAGGGAGGGGGGCTGACTGGAGGGATGGAGGGATGGGGGGGCTGATATGGATGGATGGATGGAGGGAGGGGGCTGACATGGAGGAGGGAGCTGATATGGATGGAGGGAGGGGGCTGACATGGAGGGATGGAGGGGGCTGACATGGAGGGAGGGGGGCTGACATGGAGGGGGCTGACATGGAGGGATTGGGGAGGCGGGGCTGACATGGAGGGAGGTGAGCTGATATGGATGGAGGGAGGGAGGGAGGGAGGGAGGGGGCTGGACATGGAGGGATGGAGCACTGGTAATGGGGTTGAGGGGACGAGCACTGGAAATGAGCTGATTAGGGGGAGGCTAGGACTGGTAATGAGCTGATGGGGGGTAGGACTGGTATTGGGCTCTGATTAGGGGAGGCGAGCACTGGGAATGGGGTTGGGGGGGGATTAGCACTGGAAGCGCGCTGATTGGGGGGCTTTGACTGGGCATGGGCTGATGGTGGGGCGGGGCGGATAGAGCTGCTGGCCCTGGAAGATAACTGGGGGCTAAGGCTACAAATGGGCTGATATGAGGGGAGGGGAGAATGGAACTGGATCTGAGAGGGGCTGCCATGGTATTTGTACTAGAAGGGACTGGTCAGTGGGGAAGGAGGGGGACTGGAAGGAAATGGACACCAGTGGCAATCATGGGAATGCAAGTTGACATTGGAAGGTACTGGGAGTGAGGACTGGAAAGGGGCTGATATTGGGGAGGGTTACTGGGACTGGAAATAGGCTGATGGAAAGAAGTGAAGAAAACGAAAGAAGAAGAGATAAGAACTGGCAGATGACCATAGACCACAGAAAGAGAGCTAAGAGAAGACAGGAAAGCAGAAGCCTCAGATCGGGACCAGCCTGATCCAAGAATAAATTGGTCAGACAACAAAAGGTAGAAAAAAATATTTTATTTCATATTAGTGATTTGACTACAAAATCATCATAATTTTGAAATCAAATATTTGTTACTTCTTGTTGTTTATATTTTCTGGCGTATTTTTTTTGGTGTGCGAAGGAGAGGGGGTAGTCCTTCTATACGGCGAGTATAGGCCAAACACCTATTTTTAACAGGAAAAGTAGGGGGTTCGTATATAGCATTAAGGTAAGAAACAATATATGCAGTGTTAGATTTGTTTTAAATGTCGCAATGGTTTTGCGGCTCCCAGTTTTTTTTTTCCCTTCGGAAACGGGTCCAAGTGGCTCTTTATGTCTTAAAGGTTGCAGACCCCTGCACTAGGGTAATGATGATGGTAGTGCAGACACTGCAGATGCAGATAACATCCCTGCCATGGATAAAGGCAGTGGTGAGTGTGTTTATGGACCCACTGTGGCAGGAGATAAACCACAGAAATTAATGAAAAAGTTAAGTGGATTTCCTCAGATAAGAGATAACGTACTGCTATTTTTATGCTGCAAATCCTATATTTAAATCAAGAGGGTATATAAAGAGTTCACCAAAAACTGGAAGACAGAGGAATATTGCCACAAGAAAAATGACAGAAAGCAACAGATGCAAATGTAAGATCTTGAATTTCACAGATGAATGTAAAGAAGTATGTGAATGATAACTTCTTGGATCAGCTAAGGGCTTCCATGAAAAAGAAATACAGAGAGGAGGAGGAGACCTGGGTGAGAGTACCAGAAGAATGGTATACACACAAAAAAGAACAGTTTAAGGGGCAGATGGAGCTTAGAGATCTGGAATTGCAGGAGAGTGTGATGAACAAAGGCTAGGACAAGAAATAAACTGAAGAGAAAGGAGAAGAAAGACCCAGAGGTGGAGGAATTCCAGATCGAACTGCTAGCCCATGTAGAAAAAGATAAATATTCTGGATTCCAGGGAAGTGAAAGATTACCCAAGTTAAATTTAACACTTAAGGTTAAAAGTATAATTAAAATGAACAAGGCCATATCCTGTATAAAGGGACGATTTACTGACTTCACCAAAATAAATCAAATACAGCATTGTGCAGCTAAAATTATTACTGCAAGAATACTACCAATTAAAATGTAAGGCCAGAAGAAAAAGAACAATAACAGTTCCTCCTTGGAAAAAGCAAGTTGAAACATGCTGCATTAACAGAAGAAGAACTGAAATTTACATGTTCCAACAATAAATTGAAAGTAGCGGCAGAAGCACAAAAACTGTGAAGATAAGAGGAAAGCAGAAAAAATATCAAAATAAACCATTCCTTAGCGTCCCTCCAGTCCAGTCCCTTTCCTCTGGGTTGTGCTCCCCTTCCAACAGCTTGGAGACTGAGCCAGTCATCAATTTGATGACCCTGAGCCAGTCATCAATTTGATGACCCCCTGGTATAAATACCGCTGGCACCACCCACCAGCTCCAGTAAACTCAGTCTCCAAGCAGCTGGAGGGAAGCAGTAAGCTAGGGATCAGGGCTTACTGGAGAGACACTTAGGAACTAGAGGGGTTTAGATTGAGGACTCCTTGGTACAATATTTATATTGCTTTACTTCCTTAATTAAAAGAAATAAAGGGAAATAAAAGAGAGAAATTTCTTTAACTTCTGGTAGCTCTTTCCTTTGAGGAGTGTTGGAGTGGCCCCCCCCATCCCTGGGCCCTTGTTTTTTCCCCTCTCTGAACGAGAAGAAGGAGGAGGCTTGCAGTCGGTCTGCATCAGGGACAGTGAGCAGTGAGTAGAGGCAGAAGCGTCCCACCTCTTTTCTGCGCATGGCCTGGGACGTGCTGGCTGCCGCAGAGAGGAAGTCAGGCCTGCCTTTCCTGCCTCACACCGAAGCCCTGAAGGCGGCTGAGCGCGGGTGTGGAGGATCGCCAGAGATAAGGAGGACTCCCAGCGTATGGCAGAGATGCGGTCGGCAGGTGGAGACAACGGCGGCGATCCACGTGGTGCTTGACTGCCACGCGGCTGCCAACCGCATGGCTCAATGCGGTCTGTGAAGGCCTTGGAGTGAAGAGCTGAGGAGGTGAGTTCTCTTTTTGCGTGCTTTCGCGTGGCGTTAAGCAAGAGGGCAAAGAGGAACATAAGATATGCCATACTGGGTCAGACCAAGGTCCATCAAGCCCAGTATCCTGTTTCCAGCAGTGGCCAATCTAGGTCATACGTACCTAGCAGTTTCCCCAAAAGACACAGGTTCCACAATGCTTGTACTGGGTCAAGCATTGATATCCTGGGTCACTTCTTAATAATGGTTTATGGACCTTTCCTCCAGGAACTTGTCCAAACCTTTTTTAAACGCAGCTGCACTAACAGCCTTTAGTACATCCTCTGGTAACAAATTCCAGAGTTTGATTACACGTTGAGTGAAAAAATATTTTCTTTTATTAGTCTTAAATAGTTTACCCTGTAGCTTCATTGCATGTCCCCTAGTCTTTCTGTATTCTGATAACGTAAACAATCGATCTACGTTTACCCATTCCACTTCGTTCATTAATTTATAGACTTCTATCATATCCCCTCAGCCGTCTCTTTTCTAGGTTAAAGAGCCCTAACCTTTTTAGCCCTTCTTCATAGGAGTATCCTTCCATCACCTTTACCATTTTGGTGGCTCTTCTCTGAACCTTTTCTAATAACGCTATATCCTTTTTAAGATACAGCGACCAGAATTGCACACAATATTCAAGGTGCGGTCTCACCATGGAACGATATAGAGGCATTATAATATCTTTTGTTTTATTTTCCATTCCTTTCCTTATGATACCTAGCATTCTGTTTGATCTCTTGGCCGCCACTGCACACTGGGCCGAGGGTTTTAACATGTTATCCACAATGACGCCTAAATCTTTTTCCTGGGTGGTGGTTCCTAATGTGGAACCTTGCATCGTGTAACCATAGTTTGGGTGGTTCTTCCCTAGGTGCATAACTTTGCACTTGTCCACATTAAATTTCATCTGCCATTTTGATGCCCAGTCTTCCAATTTATCCAGATCCTCTTGCAATTTTCCACAATCCTCTTGGGTTTTAACAACTTTAAATAGTTTTGTGTCATCTGCAAATTTGATAAACTCACTCGTTATTCCCCTTTCCAGGTCATTTATGAACATGTCAAAAAGCAGCGGACCCAGCACAGATCCCTGGGGTACACCACCATTCACCTTTCTCCATTGGGAAAATTGGCCATTTAGCCCTACCCTCTGCTTTCTATCTTTTAACCAGTTCCTGATCCACAGTAGTACACTGCCTCCTATCCCATGACTCTTTAGTTTTGCCAAAAGTCTCTGATGAGGGACCTTGTCAAAGGCTTTCTGAAAGTCCAGATACACTATATCAACCGACTCACCTTTGTCTAATCTGTATATTCACACCTTCAAAAAAAGATAACAGAGTAGTAAGACAAGATCTTCCTTATCTAAAGCCATGTTGACTGTCTCTCATTAGGCCATGACTATCTACATGCTGAGTGATTTTGTTCTTTGTGATGGTTTCTACCATTTTTTCCCGGTACTGACGTCAGGCTCACCGGTCTGTAGTTTCCCGGATCACCCCGGAACCCTTTTTAAAAATTGACGTTACATTGGCGATCCTCCAATCTTCAGGTATTTCAGATGATTTTAATGAAAATTCACAGATTACTACTAGCAGGTCTCCAAGCTCATATTTCAGTTCTTTCAATACCCTTGGATGTATACCATCCAGCCCAGGTGATTTGCTACTCTTCAGTTTATCTAATAGTTGTAATACATCTTACCGATGTATCAATATTTCCTTCACTTCTTCCGCACCTTTAAATACCACTTCAGTCATGGGTAGCCTCCCTACATCTTCCTCAGTAACGGCCAAAGCAAAGAATTCATTCAGTCTCTCCGCTATCGCCTTGTTGCCTCTTAGTGCCCCTTTAATCCCTCTATCATCTAATGGACCAACTGACTCTCTCACAAGTTGTTTGCTACGAATGTACTTGAAAAAATCTTTATTTTGCGTTTTTGCTTCTGCAGCAAGCTTTTCAAATTCTCCCTTTACCTGCCTTATCAATGCCTTGCATTTGACTTGCCAGTGCCTGTGCTGTTTCCAGGTTTCGTCGTTTGGCTCTTTTTTTCCATTTCCTGAAAGATGCTTTTTTGGCAACAGCCTCTCTTACCTCACCTTTAAACCATGCTGGCAGTCCTTCCACTTTTCTTAAAGCGTGGAATACAGCTGGTCTGGGCTTCCAAGATAGTGTTTTTCATCAACACCCAAGCTTGATGTAAGTCTTTAACCTTTGCAACTACTCCTTTTAATTTTTTCTTAACTATTTTCCTCATTTTATCATAGTCTCTCTTTCGAAAGTTAAAAGCTAGTACTGTGGATTTCCTTACTATCCCTCCTCCACTAATTAAATCAAATGCGGTCATGTTATGATCACTATTGCCAAGTGGCCCCAACACCCTTATCTCTTGCACTAGATCTGGTGTTCCACTAATGACTAGGTCTAATATGGCTTCCCCTCTGGTCGGTTCATGAACAAGCTGCTCCAAGAAGCAGTCATTTATTTCAGCTGAAAACTATCTCCCTAGCATGTCCTGCCGTGATACTGACCCAGTCGATACTGGGGTAATTGAAATCACCCATTATTATTACTGCGCTATAACTTTTGTTAGCTTCCTTGATTTCTTTGAGCATTTCATCATCCATTTGTTCATTCTGGCCAGGCGGTCGATGGTACACCCTCACTGCTATCTCCTTCCCCTTTTTACATGGAATTTCAATCCATAGAGATTCTACAGCAAATTTTGTTTCCTGCAAAACTTTAATCCTTTCTGACTCAATGCCCTCTCTAACATAGAGCTGATCACATTGGTGGAGGGGTTGCGCTCTATTACGATATAGTTTGTACCCAGGTATCACAGTGTCCCACTGGTTGTCCTCCTTCCACCATGTCTCTGATATTCCAATGATATCTAACCTCTCATTTAGTGTAATATATTCTAACTCTCCCATCTTATTTTTTAGACTTCTAGCATTTGCATACATGCATTTTAGAGACTGTATTTTATTCATATTAATTTGGCTATTGGTAGACATGGGTAATTTGGGATCTTTAAGCTCTGTCTGCGCCATACTTGAGGGCATTTGGGCTACTTTACTCTTTTTTGGAACCGCTCTGCTTTTGGTAGTATCCTTCAAGGATACATTTTTCCGAACCATCTGCTCTTGGGCGACTGTCGGCTTTCCCCTATTATCTAGTTTAAAAGCTGCTCTATCTCCTTTTTAAAGGTTTATGCCAGCAGCCTGGTTACTTCCTGGTTAAGGTGAAGCCCATCCCTTCGGAAGAGCCCCTCCTTTTCTCAGAATGTTCCCCAGTTCCTAACAAATCCAAAACCCTCATCTCTGCACCATTGTCTCATCCACACATTGAGAAATCCTTGGGGGGGGGGGAGCCCCTTCTTAATGTCATTGAAAAAAAACAAAAGTAATAGGAGCTGTATGCTACAGGTTAGAACCTATGTAGGTAGGTCTGTATAGGTATATATGTATGTGTATGTATATATGTGTATATATATATATATATAGATATAGATATAGTTACATTTGGATAGTTGCAATATAAATTAATTGATCTTCGCCATGCCAGGTAGACCATAGTGTCTGGTATACGGCACCTGGCGGGGCACGGTTTCAGAAGCTGGTGTCTGCAGAGGCTGCGCTGCGGAGGCCGCCTCAGTGGAGCAAGAAATGCAGATGGGGATACCTCAGGATTTGTTGCCGTTTGATTCCCAGGGTTCAGGGGATCCTCTGGAGGTAGATTCCGTGCCAGCCTCTCTACCGTTAGGCTTAGAGTAGTCGGGCTCTCCGCTGTCTCAACCAACGCCCTCCACTTCCTCGGGGATTCTGGAAGGAGGAGGAGGGGGAGGGTTTCCCCTGAGTTTGTTTTGCTGCTGCTTAAGGAGTTTTGTCTGCATCAGCAGGGAGCGAGTGGGTTGTCGACCGCACAGGGACGCGTGCCTACAGGGCAGGAGAGCGCCAAGGTGCAGGAGGAGGTGGTTGTACCGCCTAAGTGGGCTAGACTGGCGAATGAGGATGTTTGCAGGTCTACCTTGTCTGAGATTCTGGAGGGTGAAGCCTTTGACAGGGACTTGGGGGAAGATGAGGAGAAACTCAAAGAAGGGGAGATCTCGGAGGAGGAACAAGCCCGGATTGTTAGGGTTTTCTGGTGGGAGTAGCTCCCGGTGTTGATTGGCGAGTCCCTGAAGGTACTCTATATGGTGGTGGGCATTCTAGCAGACGAAGAGGTGTTGGAAGACCGGTTGATTCAGGCGGGTAGCCAGGGCTTGCCTGCGATGGTCACAGCATCTTCAAGGGGCTGACGACTGCTCCGGAAATGTGCAGGGAGAGGTGGTCAGAATCGAGTCAGGAGCGGCTTACCTGGCTGATAGTCAGTACAATCTCATCAGGAGCTTAGCGAAGAATATGGCTTCAGTGGTAGCGGCTCGGCGTTACCTGTGGCTGCGCAATTGGGCAGTGGATGCTTCTTTGAAAGCACGCCTTAGCAGACTCCCCTTTAAAGGAAAGTTACTTTTTGGGAAGGATCTAGATAAATTGGTAAAGGAGCTCGGCGAGACTAAGGGAGGCAGGCTCCCTGAGGATAGTCCGAAGCAGAGCTGAACGCCCGCTCCCGCGCATAGTCAGCCGCGGGTGTTTCGGAGGTTTCGTGCGGCTCAGTTGGCGCCCTTTCAGAAGGCCTGTTTTCCCTCTAGGGGGCAAGGTTTCTGGTGATTTCAAGGAGCAGGAAGGGGTTTTGGGGCTTATTCCTCCTTCTCGGGTCCTAGAAAGTCACAATGAGACAACGCGTTCCCGGGAGGGAGTTCTGCTGGTGGGAGGCCGTCTAAGGCGGGTTTTTCTCCGCCTGGGTCCGGGTTACGTCCGATCAATGTGTTCTGGAGGTGGTCCGAGAAGGGTATGCCCTTGAGTTTGCCAGACTAGGTTCTTCTGGCATTCATGCAGTCTCCTTGCAGATCCCCAGCAAAGGCCGTGGCGATGGAAGACACACTTGCACGGCTGCTATTGTTGGGGGCGGTGGTACCGGTTCCTTTGGACCAGTACGGTTGCGGTCAATAGTCCATTTATTTCATACTGCCCAAAAAGGAGGGTGCCTTTTGACTGATCCTCGACCTAAAATGGCTCAATCATTGTCTCAAGGTTCCGCACTTTCGCATGGAAACTCTGAAGTCAGTGATTGTGGCCGTTCGGCAGGGAGAGTTTGGCGTCTCTGGATCTCACAGAGGTGTATTTGCATATTCCTGTACGCAGGTCGCATCAGCAGTTTCTGAGGTTTGCTATGCCAAGGGGACATTTTCAGTTTCAAGCGTTGCCATTCGGTTTGACGACGGCCCCACGGACCTTTACCAAAGTAATGGTTGTGGTGGCCATGGTGCTTCGCAAGGAAGGGATCTTAGTCCACTTGTACCTCGACGACTGGCTGATCCGGGCAAAATCAGAGGCAGAGAGTCTGAAGGCAACGGCCAGAGTGGTCGGACTCCTGAGGGAGCTGGGGTGGGTTATCAATCTGGCAAAGAGCAGGTTGGTGCCCACTCAGGAAATCGAGTATCTTGGGGCAAGGTTCGACACCGGCAGGAGCAGAGTTTCTTGCCGAATTAGAGAGCAAGGGACCTGAGGCGTCTGGTACGGCAGTTTCTAGCCATGCCGGTGCCTTCGGCCTGGCATTATTTACAGGTGCTGGGGACCATAGCGGCCATGATCGAGTTGGTGCCATGGGCCAGGGCTCACATGCGGCCACTTCAGCGGGCTCTTCCCCGTTGATGGTCCCATCAGCGTCAGCCCTCGTCTGTTATGCTTCCTTGTCCTCCAGCAGCAAGGGGAGCCTTGCAGTGATGGCTCCGACTGGGAAATTTGGAGCATGGGATGCCCCTCGAGCCTCCGCAGTGGCTGTAGTTGACGACAGACATCAGTCTGACCGGTTGGGGGGCTCACTGCGAGGGCCGTTTCGCTCAGGGCCTCTGGAATGTGAGGGAAACTCAGTGGTCCATCAACAGACTGGAGATGTGGGTGGTCTCCTTGCCTCTCAAGGCATTACAGCATTGGATCCGCCAGAAGGCAGTCCGGGTGCTGTCCGACAATGTCACCACAGTGGCCTACATCAATCGTCAGGGCGGGACAAGCAGTCCTCTATTGGAGGAAGAGGCGGAAAGTTTGTTGCAGTGGGCTGAAGCCCATCTAATAGCCTTGTTGGCTCAACATGTAGCCGGGGTAGAAAATGTCACGGCAGATTACCTGAGCAGACACAAGGTAGACCATGGCGAGTGGGAGCTCTGTCAGGAAGTATACGAACAGGTGATAGGCCATTGGGGGTCCCAGTCATGGACCTCGTGGCAAGATGGGAGCCGGTTCTTCAGCTGGAGAAAGGAGAGGATATCGGAGGGCCTGGATACTCTGGTTTAGAGATGGCCCTCGGAAGGGCTTCTGTACGTTTTTCGTACGTGAGGATCTGGTGCATATTTGAGGACTGGTGTGCAGTCCAGGAGAAAATACACTTCACGGTCTCGGTGCTAGAGGTTTTTGAGTTTGTACAGGCAGGTTTTGAGAAGGGGCTGGCGGCCAGCTCCTTGCAAGTTCAGTTGGTGGCTATTTCCTTTACAGGGGCAAGGTTCACGGAAAGTCTTTAGGAGAACATATGGACGTAGGCAGGTTCCTGCGGGCGGTGCGGTGCCTGCGGCCTCAGCAGAGGTCAGCGATCCCTCCTTGGGATCTCAATTTGGTGTTGAATGCTTTGGTTGGAGAACCTTATGAGCCAGTGGGGAAGGCTTCTTTGAAGGATTTAACTCTCATGGCAGTTTTCCTGGTGGCTATCTGTTCGGCTAAGGTGTATTTCGGAGCTTCAGGCTCTGTCATGTCATCCGCCTTTCATTTCTTTCTTTAAGGAGAAGGTAGTCTTGCGAACGGTACCTTCCTTTTTGCCCAAGGTGGTTTCACTCTTTCATGTGAATCAGTCTGTTTTTCTTCCTTTCTTTCCTAAAGGGGGGTCTGGAGGCGGACGATGAGCGATTGCATCATCTGGATGTGCGCAGGTTGCTGAAGCGCTACCTGAATTGCACGGCGGTGTTTCGGAAGTCGGATCGTTTGTTTGTCCTGTTCAGTGGACTGCGGAAAGGGGAAGCCACAGCTAAGGCATCCATCTCTAGGTGGATCAGGAAAGCTATTGTGTCGGCCTACATTCTGAAGGGAAAGCGGGTTCTGGAAGGGTTCCGAGCACATTCGACATGTGCCCAGGCAGCCTCGTGGGTGGAGTACAGTTTGGTTTCGCCTCTGGACATTTGTAGAGCGGCTACTTGGTCGTCTTTACATTCTTTTGCCAAGCATTACCGGTTGGATGTTCAGGCAGCAGCGGATGCTGGATTTGGAGAGCGGTGCTTTGGTACGGTTTTGCGGACCCCTCCCAGGTTTGAACTGCTCTGTTACATCCCAGAGGAAAGGGACTGGACTGAATGGACGCTAAGGAAAAAGTAATTAGGCCTTACCTGCTAATTAGTGTTCCTGAAGTTTTTTTTCAGGGTTACGTTCCAGGAATCAGATCGTGGGCCCGAAGCTGTAGATGAGGGCGTGGAGGAGATGTTCGGATGCTCCTCTCGGAGGCTTTCGGTGGCGAGGCAGTGTGAACCAGCAAAGTGCCCTGCTCAGTGGTTAGGTAAGGGTAGGTGCAGTATCAGGTAAGCCGCCTCCTCTTCCGGGGAGTGGAAAGTTCCTTTCTGGGGAGGTGGGAGCGGTTATTCTTGAGTTCGGAGTTAATTTTCTGAAGTTAATGTTTTAAGGTTACTTAATTGTCTCTCCATTAAGTCTGCTTTTTCAGTAGAATACAGGAGCTGGTGGGTGGTGCCAGTGGTATTTATACCAGGGGGTCATCAAATTGATGATTGGCTAAGTCTCCAAGCTGCTGGAAGGGGAGCATAACCCAGAGGAAAGGGACTGGACTGGAGTTCCTTCAGGAACACTAATTAGCGGGTAAGGCCTAATTACCTTTTTAGAAAAACCCAAAACAGTAATACAGGGAATTAGGAAAGAGCATTAATATGGTAAAAATACTACCAACCTAAGCTGAAACAGAAACCTTCTGGAGAAAACTATATAAGGATCCTGTAGAACACAATCAAGAAGCAGAAGGGTTACCTTGCATATGGGAACATTTAGAAAAAGCAAACATCAAACCTATGGGTTGGCCTGCAATAACACAAAAGAGCTGGAAAGCAGGTTAAAATGAGCCCCAACTAGATGAGCCCTGGCCCAGATGAAGTGACCAACCTTTGGCTCAAACAGTTAACATGGTCTTTGCAGTTTGCCAGGTCTTGCTGAAGCAAACTGATCAAGCAGCCGGACTTAACACCAGAATGGTTTATAACAGGAAGAACATTTCTCCTTCCAAAGTGGGATCCAAGTAACATTCCCAAAAATGACAGACCAATATCTAGTCTGCCTACAATAGATGCAGACAGAATATATGATCATATTGAGTCCAATAACTTCATGACAAAAGAGCAAAAGGGTGACAAAAGAGCAAAAGGACAATAAAAGCTGAGCATATGGAACCAAAGACCAGTTGATATTAAGGCCATCTTGGCCAATATTAAGAAAAGCAGAACTCTAAGTATAGCATGGGTTGACCATAAGAGAGATTTTGATGGTGTCCCATACTCTCTGATAATAAATTGCCTTGAAATGTACAAAATAAATCCTGGTCTGATAGAGTACATTAAGTTCACCATGACAAGGTGGCAAACCATGCTCTTTTTGAAGCATGAAGATGGTCAGTACATCGTTCCTAACATCAAGATCCAGCAAGAAATATTTCAGGGAGATTCCCTGTTACCACTTCTGTTTTGTATAGAACTTAATCCAGTGACTAACAGCACAAAGGTAACTTCCTGTTTACTATTTGTGGACGACCCGAAGCTCTACAGTTGCAGTGACCAACAATTAGCAGAGCAACTTTGTGTAGTGAAAAGCTTTTCTGATGACATCTGGATGACCTTTGACCTTGACAAATGTGCTACAGCAACTTTGTTAGAGGAAAATTGAACAAAATGGAAAACATCTCCCTGGCAGAGGGCTGTGACATTAAGGAACTGGAACAGGAGGGCTTATTTATTTATTTATTTGCTTTTATATACCGTACTCTTTGAAATCAGTACGGTTTACATATAACGTGAAAAATAGAACAGTTTACATTGAACTGAAAATAACATGAACAATAAAATAGTAAAACAGTTTACACAGAATAGGGAGAGACCAAACCTGCTTAGAGTGCCGTGAGAAGGCTTAAGGGGTGCATTTCAGCTGTCTGCCGTTGCCTGCCGCCGCTGAGTGAATAAAAAGTGGCGGCGGCAGGCAATAGCAGACAGCTGAAATATGCCCCTTAAGCCTTTGTGCGCTGTGCGACTGCACCGCTCGCACAGGGCTAGGTACGGTCCTGGCTACAGCTCAGGACAGCGGATTACAGACAAGATGGTTTGCAGCGAGCACTGAAAAGACTGGCAAAACAGCAACAAGTTGATTCTGTAGAAAGAGCTGGAAACATTGACTCTCTTCATCACTGGCTGTGAAGTTCTGATGGCAGAAAATTTCTATATAGAAAGGCATAATAAAGTAGCACGCTTCATCCATTGGAAACTCTGTAAACACTATAACATCACTGTGCCTGAAAAGTACTGGGATCATGACCCTAAGAATTATAGAGAATGAAGAGTTTATGATCACCTGGGATATACCCATTTCAACTGATTTAAAAAGCCTGCTGCAAGGAAGCCAGACATAGTAGTAAAGGAGAAGAACACCAGAAGGGCATTGATTATAGAGGTGTCGGTCCCAAGCAACTATTTTGTGAATCGCGTGGAGAGAGAGAAGATCATGATATACCAAGCAAATGTGACAAAATATACTAAGCTATTTTCCATTATATCGAAAGCCACAGGTTTGACTGAAGAATTTCCAAGCACACCTTTGATAAATTATTGATACATGTTACATCTTACAAACCCCAGAAGGAGGCTGTCTTTGGCAGAATGCAATTACTACACCAAGCATTAGTAAATTTGAGCAACTGAAATCATACTTACTGTACATACTCTGGCTTAGAAGAGAGATTCATTACTACTACTAATCATTTGAATAGCGCTACCAGGAGTATGCAGCGCTGTACATATAGATGTAAGAGACAGTCCCTGCTCATCACAGCTTACAATCTAATCAAGACAAAACACACAAGAGGTAATTCCAGAATATGAATAAGGGGGTTTGTACGTGCTGCGGGATTTTTATGTACCGAAAACATCCTTGACCGTATTCTGAAACACTGCTATTGTGCACGTACGTGATGCTAACATTGGGATCTCAGAACATGTCCAGAATGGGGGCATGGCCAGCTGCAGAGACATATAAAACATATTCAAGAAAGGTCCATGTACGTGTTAAGTGTTTCCTGGAAATGTCCATATAGTGCCTGCTGAAACGTGGAATAAGACCAGGACTTAGAAAAAATTCTGCTCTTCTCTTTAATGCATCCCATATTGAAAAATGGTTGGTTGTGACAAGTATGTTTTGAACTGATGTGACTGCAGTCTGGAAAAACATAAGATACAGTTTTAAGGTACAGAGAGCAGACGTATAGACACATTAATAAACACCCTTACAGAAATATTAAGAAGAGCAATAGTGTTTATTCTGGCTATGCTTAAATAGGCTGTTTGTGCTAAAGGAGCCAATCTAGGGGACCCTAACAATTCCCATGTTCTGAAAAATGGGACTGCTGATGTAGGGATAGTATGGGCGTGAGAAGGGAAAGGATTCTTTTTTCGATGAGAAACAGAGATCATATTCTTAGTCCTGGAACCCCTATTATGGTATGTCATAGCTGTTATGTATAGGTTCAGGGCATCTTTTTGGCAGAATCATGTTTTAGTGACAGTGAGAGTGTGTGGTTTGGATGTGTGTGGTTTGAGAGGTGTAAGGGGGGAATCTAGTATGCTCATCTGAAAACCAGGGGAGACATGAAAGCCTGGCCAGTACTTGGACCATATGAATGACCGCAGCATCACCAGGTGCTAGTGTGATCGGGCAGTCAAAATCAGGGAGGGTTTACTATAGCTAAATGTTGACATATCCCTGTCAATAATAAGGGACCCTGAGAATAAGGGCATTCAACAATGAAAACAGCACTAATGCAT
This sequence comes from Ichthyophis bannanicus, assembly GCA_033557465.1. Lineage (NCBI taxonomy): Eukaryota > Metazoa > Chordata > Amphibia > Gymnophiona > Ichthyophiidae > Ichthyophis > Ichthyophis bannanicus. The sequence continues at coordinate 449,581,685 of CM066032.1, forward strand.
GCCCACAATGCACATTTTGTGAGACCAATGGTGTTGCTGTTGAGTGCTGTGTGCACTGCTGAATGCATTTATTCTGAGGGTCCTATATAATAATTTTTTTTATTTTATATTTATGAAATTTTAAAATATGACTTTCACAAAACAGTGAACCACAAATTGCATCATAAATTAATACATCCAAGGCAATATAAATCAAATAACAGCCCACAAAATATAAGAATTAAGGAGATCTAAGTATCGGGAAAAAAAGAATCAATACCAATTAACCAAAGAATATATTCTCCAGAAACAGGGCCCCCTCCCCCCAATGGTCACTACAGTGGTGGCTGTGGAGAGGAAGACAGGACATTCACACCTTCCTAGTTAATAGAAAATCAGCCAACAATTTAAGCTCAAAGAAGGTATTATCATGCATCACCAAGCATACACAAGGAAATCTCAGCACAAACTTCAGATCTGGAGGCCAGGAACCCCTGTCCCCACTTCTGAGTGTGCTGCAACATATCAGGAAAAATACGTATATAAGAGCCTAAAAATGGCTTATTCATGGCACGAAAATACATTTTAAAGACTGCATCTCAATCAAATTCCAAAGCAAAAGTCAAAATAAGAGTTGTCCTCTAGATAATAACTTCTAGTGAGGATTCCAGAAACTCGGTCAAGTTGGCAGCAACAGAGACCTCTTGCCCAACCTGGGGGGATACAACCCCACCTAGTGGAAGGTACTGGGCCCTCACCAGTGGAGGTAAGTTCCCAGAGTCCATCCTAAGAACCTCAATAAAATATCTTAGCCATTTCAACAGGTGAAACAAGAGGGGACTTCGGAAAGTTCAGCAGATGCAAGTTACTATACCTAACTTGATTTTCCAGATATTCCATCCAATGGACTGCTGTAGTGCAGTCCTTCACCACCATGTTGCTTACAGCCTGTTGATTAGCCACAGTAGACTCCAATATGTCCATTCTTCCAGCTAGCACATCAATTGCCTTGGACTGATTGAGGACAGCCTAAGAAACTATATCAATGTCTCCCAAAACACAACTAGAAAGTCCTTGAAGGGAGGAATGGGATCCCTGAATCACAGTCCACAGTAACTCCAATGTCACTATCTTAGGTCTTTGTACCTCACCAATAATGCCGTGAAGGGCTGTCTCTCCCACTCCTATGTGATGGATTCCACAGTTATCTCCGGGGCAGCAGTTCCTCCTCCAACTGTGCCCACTTCCAGGGAGGATGAAGCAGCAACCGGAGCACCTCCCAGTAGGATCCCCAAACCTGCCTCACAGGATTGCAGGAGACCCAGAGGGCTGGTGAGTGAAATACTTCTGGGGTTAGGGGGTGGTGTCTGCACTATGGGGCTCAGCAAAACCCCGTCCCTGCTGCCCAGGAAACTCTCCCCAGGCAGGACCTAGAGGAGCTGAAGCTGGAGACACAGGAAGAACAGGAAGAACACTGAAAGCCTCTAGCATCATCTGCTGCAAAGTCACAGAGGCGCCCTCCGGTAGAACAATCCTTTTCTTTCCTTTCCTCTTACCCATGACAGGGGCTGAGGAGTACTCAAGGCAGAGAAGCAGGAGCGCTAACAGGTGCATCTGTCCACAAGTGTCCTTACAGTACTATCTTGAATCCCCGGGGTCCCTTATTGACGGGGATATGTTTTGACATTTGACCATAGGGAGCCTATGCCAGTTCCTTCTGGATTATTTTTCTTAGGGTACTCTAGTAAAATCAGATGATATTGGCAGTGTGACAGGATATACATACATCTGCTGTACCAGGCACTAGGAGACATGACTGATGATGTGCCAACATTTATTTATTTTATTTATTTAAACGTATTTCTATACCGCCTTATCCTGCAATCAATTATCAAGATTGTACTGTGTGGCCTACATCCCTACCCAGGCCAGGATCAATGAGAGTTGCAAGGGGGTTGACATATCTGTAGCCTGGCTACTTTGTATGATGGCACAGGGATCTCCCCTCCCATGCCCACATAGGCCTGATCAGGGGAGCAGTGCCACAAAGCAGACTGTGGGAAGGCAGGCAGGGTTGCCCCACAGATAGCAGATGTATGCATACAGACATACGCCACGAAGGGACAGGTGTAGCTGTTGTGAGAAATGCTAGTACCCAGATAGGTGGGCCTTAAATGCCATAGCCAGAAGGTCCTATTACTACTACTGATCATTTGTATAGCACTACAAGGCGTACTCGGTGCTGCACAGACACACACAAATGATGGTCCCCCCCCGCTAAGCAGAGCTTACAATCTGGTCAGAACAGACAGCACAGCAGTTGTGGATAGGATACATCCAGGTGGAATGGTAAGGAAACACAAGGGAGCTTAGGTGGATGAGTTCCAACAGCGGTCATGAAGAGGTGAGCACCCAGCCTGGATTTGAGAGCGGCCAAAGATGAAGCCTGAGATACAAACTCAGGTAGTTTGTTCCAGGCATAAGGAACAGCTAGGTGAAAGGAGCGAAGTCTGGATTTAGCAGTAGAAGAGAAGGGCACAGATAGAAGCAGTTTGACAGAAGAGCGCAGTTCCCAGGGAGGTGTGTCGGGAGGGGGGGGGGCGGGATAAGAGGGGACTGGTAATGCAGAGCAGCAGAATTAGTGCACTGATGGGTCATAGGCACGAAAAGGTCATACATTTGTTGCTCAGCAATATTATGCATCCTTTGGGGAAATGCAATGTTCTGGGTTTTGTGCACTACGTAAGGGTTCATCCCTAGCAGTTTTAAAGCGTGTTTGTAGAGATGACCAGGGCATGAATCACTGGAGCTGGTTCCTAATGCCACATACTATTTAATGCAAGGTATGTCCTGACATACACATTCATATTTACATTCTCGAATACCATATTGGATTGCATTGGGATTACCCTAGCACTTTTCAGGGCATGAGGAGGACTGATATATGGTCTAGGTTGCAGCAGCTATCATTTCTTATTGGTATTTCTGTCTAGTTCTCCAGGACTAAGCAGGAAGTCAGTCCTCACTTATGGATGACATCGGCACCGATGGAGCCCCCGTGCGGAGCATTTCCCCAGCTTTCTAAGAAAGCCTTTGGGAATACTGCATGCATGCGCGGTCTCCTTCCCGCCCAAAGGTGCCATCTTGCTCAGTTTCTCTTTTTCCGTGGAGCCCATCGGACGTCTGTCCGAGTCACCCGGAAAAGTTGACGTTTTTTTCAACGATTACTTCGTCTTTTTCTCCGAATTCGACGCCGGTTCCCCTTCCCGCCGGGTTCAGTACACCGGTATCGAGCCCATCTTCTGTTTTTTGGTTTTTGCCCTTCGTGGCTGGCGTTCGCACCCTTTTTTCTGTTTTTCCCTGGAAGGCCGGTCCTTTGACCTCGCGGGGGCCCTTTTTTCCCCGATGGCTTCCAATGGTTTCAAGAAGTGTGATCGGTGCAAGAAACTAATGTCTCTCACCGACACACACGACTGCTGCCTTCGGTGCCTTGGACCAGATCATGATCCATTGATCTGTGGCCCGTGTGGCAAAATGTCCACCAAGGCACTTCGAAGCCATCAGCACCAGAAGGAAAGGATTTTCTCAGATTCTGCCTCCAGCCGGGCCCGGACCTCGTCTGAGGCCTCAACGTCTCGGGAGTCTGATCCCGAGCATCGCCGGGGTTCCCCCGACCAGGAACGCAAGAGGAAGAAGCGGCTCATGAGGGCAGCGTCGGAAGAGGTCCCTGGTTCCTCGAGGGCCAGGTCTAAGACACCCGACCGCCGTCCCGGAACAGGAGAAGCCATCCAAAGTAACTCGTGTGGAGCCGGAGACCATCGGGCACGTAAGTCCTGTAGTCCTCGTGGACTCTCCTCCGAGGGAGCCGACGTTGGGCCCGGCGCCGCCGGGGCCCGAGTCGGTGGCTGCTGAGTCTCCTGAGCTTTGACTCAGGCTGACAGCCTTGGAGTGCAGATTGTCTGCCTTCATGGATCAGCAGCGGGTACTGATGGCCAGCCTCGCTGGTGCATCTGCCCCGACCACCAGGACATCGACATCAACGTCGAAGACTGAGCCAATACTCGAGACCATGAAGGCTTGAAGTCGTCCTCGGTCAGGGTCCCCCTCGACCTCCTGCTCGGAACCGAGGGTGTCGACGCCGGTGCCTTCGGCGTCGGGGTGGGTGCCACCTCGACCTGCGCGGTCGGAGCCCCTTGACTCCTCTTCGGATGAGTCAGCGTGGGAGACGGAGGACGAGGAGTCCCCTGACACCTTCCGGACTCGGTGCGTCCCTTCGGACACACCGCAATCCGAGCCCCGGAGTAGGTCCCCCCCCCGGAGGACACCCGGTTCTCGGAGTTCGTGCGGGACATGGCCAAGGCATTGGCGATTCCCGCAGACCCCGAGGAGGAGCCTCGAGCCGAGGAGCTCGAGGCCCTCCAGTATGACTCTCCTCCGAAGGAGGCCTTTACTGTGCCAGTTCCTCTGATGCTGGAACGGCTCCTCTGTGGGAGGCACCGGCCTCGGCGCCGGTCTTGAGTAAGCGGGTCGATTCCATCTATCGACTTTGTAAGAGCCCTGGCTTCCAGAAGGCGCAGCTGCCGCACCATTCCATGGTGGTGGAATCGGCCATGCATCATCTGAAGAGCCAGAAGATGCACTCTGCGGTGCCCCCCGGCAGGGAGGCCCGGAACCTGGATGCTTTCGGCAGAAAGTGCTTCCAGGGCTCGATGCTTGCTTGCCGTGTCCAGTCTTACCAGCTGTACATGGGCATGTACTTAGGAGACCTGGCTAAAGAGCTTGCCGGGTTCTCTGCTGGCCTCTCCGGGGAATCTTTGCAGAGTTTCCAGACTTTGTCCTCAGGAATCAGGGACTGTTCCAAGTTCATGTCCCGAGCGGCCTACGATGGCTTCGAGGCTTTGGCTCATGTGGCGGCAGCCGGCATTGGAGCCCGACGCCAGGCATGGCTGCAGTCATCGGACCTCGAGCCTTGGGTGCAAGGCAAGTTGGTCGATGTCCCTTGCCGAGGTGAAAACCTTTTTGGCAAGCCCATGGCCGAGAAGGCGGCTGAGCTCGAAACCGAGCACCCGACTAGGACAAGGCTGCCCAGAAAGACTTCTGCCCCTTCTCACAAAAAGAAGGGCTCGGGTAAAAAACCCTTTTACCCGAGAAAGGCGGCTGCGTACAAACCTTTCCCTCAGTACCAGGCCTCGGCAGCAGGCCAAGGGGCAGGGACATGGGCCCCGTAGGCAGAAGACCCCCAAGCCTCCGGCTCCTGCTCCTACCCAGCAGGGAGGGGGTTTTTGACTCCCACAGCATAGACTTTCCACCTCTGCTGCCCCATTCCTGCACAGGAGGTCGCTTAACCCTGTTTGCCCACAGGTGGCCACCCATTACAGGGGATGCTTGGGTATTAAGCATAGTCCACAAGGGTTATATGCTTCATTTCTAGCAGTTACCTCCTGTCTACTTCCCAGGAGAGCCTCTGAGGCCTCTCCTGCACACAAACCTCCTCCTCCAAGAACTTCAAAGTCTGCTTCTGGACAAGGCAGTGGAGTCTGTACCTCCTCGCCTACAGGGGCACGGTTTCTACTCCAGGTACTTTCTGGTGCTAAAGAGAACCGGAGGCCTAAGGCCTATCCTAGACCTCTGGAACCTCAACAAGTTCTTGGAGAAAGAGAAAGAGAAGTTCAAGATGCTTACTCTTGGAACACTTCTGCCCTACCTCCAGCAGGGAGATTGGCTATGCTCCTTAGATCTAAAGGATGCGTACACTCACATCCTCATTCATCCAGACCACAGAAAGTACCTCAGGTTCATGGTGGGAGGAAACCATTACCAGTACAAAGTGCTGCCTTTTGGCCTAACCTCCGCCCCACGAGTCTTTACAAAGTGCCTTGCTGTGGTGGCGGCCTACTTGAGGACTCGAGGTGTTTTTGTCTTCCCCTATCTAGACGACTGGCTCATCCGGGGTCAGACTTACCAGGAGGCCAGGCAGGCCACTTTCAGGACTGTATCACTCCTTCAAGACCTAGGCCAGTGATGGCTAACCTTTTTGAGCCCGAGTGCCCAAACTGCCGCACAAAACCAAAGAATTTCCTCAAGGTGCCAGCACGTCAGTTAAACCTTAACAACAAGATTTTAGTATCTAAAAACTCTTTATAAAGTTGCCTGAACTATGTAACATCATTTGTAAAGTTTGGAATCTTTGTATTGTCAGAGAATCAATTTGATTCACAATCCTTTGGTTTTCATTTCAATTTATTGGCAATTTATAATGTTTTAATGATTTCATTCAATTTAGAAACAGGAAGGCAATAATTAAACTGGGAACCCCAAAAGCCAAACTTGGAATGTACAACAACACTGTAGAAATAAAACTATAAATTAATTTCCTCTTGTACTAAACAAAGCACAGACACTAATGATGCACATTTCCCAGAGCTGACATATTCCAGTTAATAAATTCAAAATAAAGAGATATCTTTGTACCTTTTGTGCATTTTTTTCAGTTGCAATTGTTCCAGCCACTTTCTTCTGGTTTATTTGTGTCTTCTGCTATCTCTCCATCGTCTGCTGTCCATTTCTCTCCTTTCTTCTCTTCTAGTTTTTTTCCATTCTCTCTCTTCATCTGCTTTAACATAATAAACTTTCTCCTTTTTTAGTCTCCCAATACCCGGCCAATTGTACATTTTTCTTCCCTCCCACACAAAATATTTTTCCCCTCTCCATTTCACTCTCCCAGCACCCACCCCTTCAAAACGCCCCCAACATCAGCTGACTGATAAATCCAGCCCCACCCAGGAACCGCTCCCTTCTAGTCCCCACATCAGCCCATTTCCAGTCCTGGCCCCCCATCAGTCCATTTCCAATCCTATCCGAGTCCCTTCATCAGCTCATTTCCAATACCAGCCTCCCATCAGCCCATTTCTAGTCCTTTCCTAGCCCCACCATCACTCAGCCCATTTCTAATCCAAGCCCCCCATGAGCCTACTTCCAGTTCTAGCCCCTCCATGAGTCCATTTCAATCCAAGCCCCCACCACAGCCCATTTCCAAACTTAGCTCCCCCAACACCCAATTCCCAGTCCTATCCTAGCCCCTCCATCAGCCCATTTCCTGTCCTAGCTCCCTCCCTAAGAGCCCATTCCAAGCCCCCCTTCCCATCAGCTATTTGCAGTTCAAGCCCCCTTCCACTCAGCCCATTTCCATTCCAAGTCCCCCTCCCCATCAGCTATTTGCAGTTCAGCCCCCCACTTCCCCTCAGCCCATTTCCATTCCAAGCCCCGTCCCCATCAGCTATTGCAGTTCAAGCCCCCCACTTCCCCTCAGGCCCATTTCCATTCCAAGCCCCGTCCCCCATCAGCTATTTGCAATTCAAGCCCCCTTCCACTCAGCCCATTTCCAGTCCTAGCAACCCCCCCAACCCATTACCAGTCCTAGCCCCCCATAGCCCACTCCCAGTCCTAATCCCACCAGCCCATTTCCAGTCCTGGTCCCCCACACCCCAGTTGGAGTTTAAGCCCCCTCATAGCCCATTACCAGTCCTAACCTCCCCATCAGCCCCACTCCCAGTCCTAATCCCACAAGACCATTTCCAGTCCTAATCCCCAATCACCCAATTTTTAGTTTAAGCCCCCCATAGCCCATTATCAGTCCTAACCCCCATCAACCCACTTCCAGTCCTAATCCCACCAGCCCCTTTCCAGTCCTAATCCATCACCCAATTTTTAGTTTAAGCCCCCCCATAGCCCATCACCACTCCTAAACCCCCCCAGCACCACTCCTACCCCACCCCGTGCACATCAACACTCCTACACCCCCACAGGGCCCATCACCACTCCTAACCCCCCAGCGCCCATCACCACTCCTAATCCCCCCGCAGCGCCCATCACCACTCCTAACCCCCCCAGCCCAGCCCAGCCCAGCCCAAATTTAAAATAAAAAAAAGCTGTCTTCTGCCGCTTCCGGGGCCGCCGCGGCAGAATCGAGTGTGCCGCGGGGCCCCCCCCTGTGCCTGGCAGAGCCTGCCCTCCAGATCCTGCCTTCCCCGGTATCAGCTCCCTGTTTCCAGCTTGTCACACGCGCCGGCTTTCAGAGCGCGAAGGGAACTAGTTTCCCTTTCGCGGCTCTGTTAAGCCCGCGGGGGCTGATGGGAACTTCCCATCAGCCCCCGCGGGCTTAACAGAGCAGCGAGGGAGAAACTCTCCCCTCGCACTCTGAAAGCCGGCGCGTGTGACAAGCTGGAAACAGGGAGCTGATACTGGGGAAGGCAGGATCTGGAGGGCAGGCTCTGCCAGGCACAGGGGGGGCCCCGCGGCACACTCTATTCTGCCGCGGCGGCCCCGGAAGCGGCAGAAGACAGCTTTTTTTTATTTTTTTAAATGCGGACCTTCCCGCGTGCCAGCTGCAAGGCCTTCGCGTGCCACAGCTGGCACGCGTGCCATAGGTTCGCCATCGCTGACCTAGGCTTTGTCATAAACTTCGCAAAGTCCACTTTGCTCTCCTCCCAGAACCTAGAGTTCATAGGAGCACGGCTGGACTCTCTGCAAGCAAGGGCTTACTTGCCAGAGGACAGAGCTCAAAGGCTCATGGAGTTGGCATCCCGGTTTCTCAGCCTGCCAAGGGTTCCTGCCAGGCTCTGTCTCCAGCTCCTAGGACACATGGCATCGACTGTACATGTGACCCCCAATGCCCGCCTCCACATGAGGCCGGCACAGTGGTGCCTCAGAACTCAGTGGAAGCAAGCCACTGGGAACCTAGCAGACAAAGTCAGGGTGTCAGAACCATTCCTGACTTCCCTTCAGTGGTGGCTACACCCCCCCCAACTTGCTTCAGGGGGTGCCTTTTCAGGTGCCTGTTCCCACAGTGGTGTTGACAACAGATGCCTCCTTACAGGGCTGGGGTGCACACTGTCAGGAGAGCTGCACTCAAGGCCTCTGGTCCCCATGGGAAGCCACGCAACAGACCAACCTACTAGAACTGCAGGCTATTCGCTTAGCCCTCAAGGCTTTTTCTCACACTTTGGCTCACCAGTCTGTTCTAGTTCAGACGGACAATCAAGTAGCCATGTTCTATGTGAACAAACAGGGCGGCACTGGGTCCAGGCCCCTATGCCTGGAAGCACAGGCCCTTTGCTCCTTTGCCCTCAGACACCAGATGTTGCTGAGGGCTGTTTATCTTCCTGGCCAGGAGAACTTTCTGGCAGACAGATTAAGCAGAATTCTGCAGCCCCACGAGTGGCAGCTGCACCCGTTAGTGGTTCAAAAGATTTTCCTGAAATGGGGACTTCCATCCATGGATCTCTTTGCCAGTCCCCTGAATCACCAACTGCCCAGGTTTTGTTCAGGGCAACCGCGTCCCCTAAGGGTAGCGGTGGATGCCTTCCTGATTTCCTGGTCCCAGGGCCTACTGTATGCGTTTCCTCCCACGCCTCTGGTGGCCCGAACCTTGTTCAAGATTCTCAGGGACAAGGCCTCGGTCCTTCTGGTTGCTCCCAGGTGGCCGAGGCAGCCCTGGTTCCCACTCCTGCTTCAACTGGCAGTGGAGACACCAGTGCCTCTGGGGTTCCAACCCGACCTTCTCTCTCAGGATCAGGGTTCCCTTCTGCACCCCAATCTCAAATCTCTCAATCTGATGGCCTGGAGGCTGCAAGGGGTAGTCTTGGCTCCCAGGGGCCTGCCTCAGGAAGTAGAAGAGGTGGTCTTGGCCTCTAGAAAGCAATCCACCAGGAAAACACATGCCCTGAAGTGGAGGAGGTTCTCCTTGTGGTGTCAGAAACGCAAGGAAGATCCTTTCGGCTGCACTGTGCCAGTAGTGCTCCAGTACCTTCTGCACTTGTCCAATCAGGGCCTTAAGTCCAATTCTGTTCGGGTCCACCTCTCTGCTCTGGCAGCTCACCACTCAGTGGTGGAGGGGACACTCTTTGTCGGTCCATTCCTTGGTGTCCAGGTTTCTCAGAGGCTTACTATTGCTCAAGCCTCCTCTCCGTCCACCGGCCCCTGAGTGGGAGTTGAATGTGGTCTTGCAGCAACTTACTCGCCCACCTTTTGAGCCAATGGCAACATGCCCTCTACGCTTCCTTTCCTGGAAGACTCTATTCCTAGTGGCCTTGACCTCGGCCAGGCGAGTGAGTGAACTTCAAGCCCTGGTCTGTGACAGACCCTACCCTCGCTTCTATAGGAACAGGGTAGTCCTTAGGACTCATTCTAAGTTCCTCCCAAAGGTTGTCTCCTCTTTCCATCTCAACCAGGAGGTGGTTCTTCCGACATTCTTCCCTAGGCCCCATGCCAGCCGGGCTGAGACAGTCCTGCATACCCTGGACTGTAGGAGGGCCTTATCCTTCTACCTTGAGCGTACGCATGGGCATAGGAGGGCTACTCAGCTCTTCGTATCTTTTAACCCCAATAACTTGGGGGTGCCTGTCTCCAAGCGTACCTTGTTCATCGGGGTGGCTGACTGTATCACCTGGGCTTACAGGGCAGCTGACTTTCCTTTGCAGGGTCAGGTCATGGCCCACCGTGTCAGGGCAGTGGCTGCCTCAGTAGCTCATCTCCGCTCTGTACCGTTGGCAGACATCTGCAGGGCTGAACCTTGGTCCTCAAGTCAGACTTTTGCGGCCCATTACTGCCTGGAGAGGGAGTCCCGTAGGGACAGTGCTTTCGGTCAGGTGGAGCTCCGGAATCTTTGAGGTTTAGGCAATTCCTACTCTCCAGCCCTCTGGTTGGGCTACCGGTGGGGGTATGTTTCAGTGAAATCCTTTCTCTGATGCTGCGGCTAGAGGGAGCTCATTTTTCAGCTCTGGGTCCCCGGTAGCCTGAAGCTGGGGAGTCCCATAAGTGAGGACTGACTCCCTGCTTGGTCCTGGAGAAAGAGTAGTTACTCACCTGTAACAGGTGTTCTCCAGGAGCAGCAGGAATCGGTCCTCACAACCCTTCCTCCTTCCCTGGGAGTTGCAGTTGTACATAGTTCATTTTTACATTTTTGTGTGCTGTTTTTTAGCTATGTCATTTGACTGAGCAAGATGGCACCTTTGGGAGGGAAGGGGACCGCGCATGCGTGCAGTATTCCCAAAGGCTTTCTTAGAAAGCTGGGGAAATGCTCCGCACGGGGGCTCCATCGGCGCCGATGTCACACCCATAAGTGAGGACTGATTCCTGCTGCTCCTGGAGAACACCTGTTACAGGTGAGTAACTACTCTTTTGCATCAGCAAACTACTGTCTGTGATGAACAGCATAGGGGCATGGTATCCGCGGGTACCTCGTGGGGACAGGCAGGATCCAAGATATGTAACTTTACAGAATCTGGTAGGCGCGGGGACATCCAAAAAGTTTATCCGCATCCGATAATACTGACAGGGAAGTGTTTCTTCGTTATATTGCATGGCCCATGCCTGCACCTGTGCATGGGCTGCACCCCAGATGTGTGCCCGGGCCGGCTGAATAGCGCTTGCTTGTGCCATGCTGGAATATGTCTATCTCTCCTATTCCAGACCCGTGGGCACATCCAGACCCGCAGATGTGGAATTAGGCTCAAATGGGGCCTGTTTTTAATTTAGACATGTCCGTGGGCTGGACATGCACGTTATGGAATGAGGCTCATAGTGAAACTGGGGACTAGTTCATAAGTAGTGGATAAGAGTGGGGAGCATCAGGATCCAAAAGCAGCTTAAGAGGTGGGTTTTTAGCATGCAATTGAATAGGACTACAGAACGTTCCCGATGTACAGACTCAGGTAGTTTGTTCAAGGCATATGGAGCAGCAAGATGGCATGAACAAAGTCTGGATTTGGGAGTGGCCAAGAAGGGCACAGATAAAAGGGATCTGCCAGAGTGGCGCTCCCAAGGAGGGGGGTGTAGAGTGAGATAAGAAAGGAAAGGTAGTGAGGAGCTGTAGAATGAATGCACTTGTAGGTCAGTAGGAGAAGTTTGAAATACATGCGGAAACTGATAGGGAGCCAGTGAAGTGACTTGAGAAGAGGGGTTACATGAGCATAGCGGCACTGGTGGCAGCTGAGTTTTGAACAGATTGAAGGAGAGATGATTCAGAGGGAGACCCGTGAGGAGCAGGTTACAATAGTCAAGGCGGGAGATGATTAGTGACTAACTAAGGATCTTAGTAGTGTGAATAGAGAGGAATGGATGAATTTTGCTGCTGATATAGAGAAAGAAACAGCAGGTTTTAGCTGTGGGGTGGAGGTGTACTATCGACCACCGGGCCAGAGTGAACAAATGGATGATGAAATGTTCAAAGAAATCTGGGAAGCTAACAAAAGTTACAGCACAGTAGTAATGGTGATTTCAGTTACCCTGGTATCGATTGGGTCAGTGTCATGGCAGGACATGCTAGGGAAATAAAGTTTCTTGATGGAATAAATGACTGCTTCTTGGAGCAGCTGGTTCATGAACCGACCAGAGGTTAAGCCATTTTGGACCTAGTCCTTATCTCTTGCACCAGATCTGGTGTTCCACTAAGGGTGTTGGGGCCACTTGGCAATATTGATGATAGCATGGTCATGTCTGATTTAATAAATGGAGGAAAGATGGTAAGGAAATCCACAGTACTATGTTTTATCTTTCAAAAGAGAGACTATGATAAAATGAAGAAAATAGTTAAAAAAACAAAACAAAACAAAAACTAAAAGGAACAGTTGCGAAGGTTAAAGATTTACATCACGCATGGGTGGTGGTTAAAAATACCAGTGATCCCCGCCTAATCCTTATGCTTAACCCGCATATAACTCCGTTGATGTTGATATGTATATACGTTCTGCCCCCCGGGCACCCCCTGCATGATACCCTTACCTATGTTTTCTATACGTTCTCTGTAATGTGTTGAATTCTATGTAAAATGCTTTGATTTGTATGATAAGGTGGTATAAAAATCCTGTTTAATAAATATGTAAATATTGGAAGCCCAGATCAGCTGTATTCCACGCTTTAAGAAAAGTGGAAGGAAGTCCAAAAAACTGCCTGCCTGGTTTCAAGGTGAGGTCGGAGAGGCTGTTGCCAAAAGAGCATCTTTCAGGAAATGGAAAAAGGAGCCAAATGATGAAAACTGGAAACAACATAAGCACTGGCAAGTAAGGCGCAAGACATTGATAAGGCAGGCAAAGAGAGAATTTGAGAAGCAGCTTGCTGTGGAAGCAAAAATGCATAATAGAGATTTCTTCAAGTACATTTGTAGCAAAAAACCTGTGAGAGGGTCAGTTGAACCATTAGATGATAGAGGGGTAAAAGGGGCACTAAGAGGGGACAAGGTCATAGCGGAGAATCTGAATGAATTCTTTGCTTTGGTCTTTACTGAGAACGATGTAGGGATGTTATCCATGACTGAAATGGTATTTAAGCGTGATGCCGCAGAATAATTGAAAGAAATATCGATACACCTGGGAGGTGCATTACAACAATTCGATAAACTGAAGAGTAGCAAATCACCTGGACCGGATGGTATGCATTCAAGGGTGTTGAAAGGACTGAAATATGAGATTGCAGACCTGTTATTAGTAATCTGTGAACTATCATTAAAATCATCTGTAATACCTGAAGATTGGAGGATGGCCAATGTAACGCTGATGTTTAAAAAGGTTTCCAGGGGTGCTCCGGGAAACCACAGACCGGTGAGCCTGATGTCAGTACCGGGAAAAGTGGTAGAAACCATTATAAAGAACAAAATTACTGAACATGACTTGATGGGAGACAGCCAACGTAGCTTTAGTCAAGGAAGGTCTTGTCTTACTAATCTGTTATGTATGTTTATTTTTTTTGAAGTTGTTAATAAACAGGTAGACAAAGGTGAGTCGGTTGATATAGTGTCTGCATTTTCAGAAAGCCTTTGACAATGTTCCTCATGAGAGACTTTTGGTGAAATTAGAGAGTCATGGGATAGGAGGCAGTGTACTATTGTGGATCAGGAACTGGTTAAAAGATAGAAAGCAGAGGGTAGGGCTAAATGGCCAATTTTCCCAATGGAGAAAGGTGAATAGTGGAGTACCCAAGGGATCTGTGCTGGGTCCGCTGCTTTTTAACGTATTCATAAATGACCTGGAAATGGGAATAACGAGTGAGGTAATCAAATTTGCAGATGAGACAAAATTATTCAAAGTTGTTAAAACCCATGAGGATTGTGAAAAATTGCAAGAGGACCTTAATAAATTGGAAAACTGGGCATCCAAATGACAGATGAAATTTATTGTTGCAAAGTTATACATCTAGGAAAGAACAACCTAAACTATGGTTACACAATGCAAGGTTCCACATTAGGAACCACCACCCAGAAATAAGATTTAGGTGTCATCGTGGATAACATTTTGAAATCCTCTGCCCAGTGTGCAGTGCGGCCAAGAGAGCAAGAATGCTAGGTATCATAAGGAAAGGAATGGAAAATAAAACAAAGGATATTATAATGCCTCTGTATTGTTCTATGGTGCAACGCCGATCTTTATATTGTGTGCAATTCTGGTCGCCATATCTTAAAAAGGATATAGCATTATTAGAAAAGGTACAGAGAAAAGCCACCAAAATGGTAAAGGGGATGGAAGGATACCCCCATGAAGAAAGGATAATAAGGTTAGGGCTCTTCAACCTTGAAAAGAGATAGCTGAGGGGAGATATGATAGAGGTCTATAAATTAATGAATGGAGTGGAACGGCAGATAGATGTAGATTGATTGTTTACGACATCAAAGTATAGAAAGACTAAGGGACATGTAATGAAGCTACAGTGTAACCTATTTAAGACCAATAAGAAAAAATATTTTTTCTCCAGGACCAAGCAGGAAGTCGTTCCTCACATATGGGTGACATCAATGTCGATGAAGCCCTTGCGGAGCATTTCCCCAGCCTTTGGGAATGCAGGCACGCATGCGCGGTTCTCTTCCCGCCTAAAGGTGCCATCTTGCTCAGTCTCTCTTTTTCCGTGAAGCCCACCGGACGTGTGTCCTAGTCCTCCCGGAAAATAGTTAGATTTTTTCGCGATTCCTTCGCTATTTTTTTCTCTGGTTCGACACCGGTTCCCCTCCCGCTGGGTTCGGTACACTGGTATCGAGCCCGATCTTCTTTTTTCGGTTTTTGCCCTTTGTGGCTGGCGTTCGCGCCCTTTTTTTCTTTTTCCCTGGAAGGCCGGTCCTTTGACCTCGCGGGGACTCTTTTTTTCCCCGATGGCTTCCAGTGGATTCAAAAAGTGTGATCGGTGCAAGAAGCTAATGTCTCTCACCGACACACACGACTACTGCCCTCGGTGCCTCGGTCCTGACCACGATCCTTAGACGTGTGGACCATGTGGAAAAATGTCTTCCAAGGCACTTCGAAGTCGTCAGCACCAAAAGGAAAGGCTTTTCTCTGACTCGGCCTCTGGCCGGGCCCGGACCTCATCTGAGGCCTCGACATCTCGGGAATCGGATCCCGAGCACCGATGGAGCTCCTCGGACAGGGGTCCCCCGACCGGGGACAAAAGAGGAAGAAGCGGCTCGCAAGGGCGTCGTCGGAAGAGGTCCCTGGCTCCTCGAGAGCTAGGTCTCAGACCCCCGACTGACGCCCCGGGCCCGTGGAACAGGAGAAGCCTCCCAAAGTACCTCGAGTGGAGCTGGAGTCTGCTGGACACGTAAGTCCTGTAGTCCTCCTCCCAGAGAGCCGACGTCGGGCCCGGCACCACCGGTGCCCGAGTCGGGGGCTGCTGAGTCTCCTGAGCTGGGTCTCAGGCTAACAGCCTTGGAGAGCAGACTGTCTGCCTTCATGGAACAGCAGCGGGCACTGATGACCAGCCTATCTGGCGCATCTGCCCCGACCACCAGGACATCGACATCGAAGTCGACCCCGGAGACCGAGCCGATACTCGAGACCATGAAGGCTTGAGGTCGACCTCGGTCGCGGTCTCCCTCGACCTCCCGTTCAGGACAGAGGGTGTTGACGCTGGTGCCTTCGGTGTCGGGGCAGGTGCTCACAGGCCCTGTGCGGTCGGACCCCGATTCCTCATCGGACGAGTCCGCCTGGGAGACGGAGGATGAGGAGTCCCCCGACACCTTCAGGACTCGGTGCGTCCTGTCGGACTCACAGCAGTCTGAGCCCCGGAGTAGATCCCCCCCCCCCTCCCGGGGGATACCCGGTTCTCGGAGTTCGTCCGGGATATGGCCACTGCGTTGGCTATCCCTGCGGACCCCGAGGAGGAGCCTCGAGCCGAGGAGCTCGATGCCCTACAGTATGACTCTCCTCCAAAGGAAGCCTTTACTGTTCTGGTTCCTCCGATGCTGGAACGGCTCCTCTTCCAGATGTGGGAGGCACCGGCCTCTGTGCCGGTTCTAAGCAAGCGGGTCGATTCCATCTATCGACTCCGGAAGAGCCCTGGCTTTCAGAAGGCACAGCTACCACACCATTCCATGGTGGTGGAATCGACCATGCATCGCCTGAAAAGTCAGAAGATGCACTCCGCGGTGCCTCCTGGCAGGGAGGCCCGGAACCTCGATGGTTTTAGTAGAAAGTGCTTCCAGGACTCGATGCTTGCTTGCCGTGTCCAGTCTTACCAGCTGTACATGGGCATGTACATGCGGGACCTGGCCAAGGAGCTGGCCGGGTTCTCTGCTGGTCTCTCCGGGGAACCCTTGCAGAGGTTCAAGTCCTTGTCCTCGGGGATCCGGGAATGCTCCAAGTTTGTCCCGCGCTGCCTACGATGGCTTCGAGGCTTCGGCCCGTGTTGTGGCAGCCAGCATCGCGGCTTGACGCCAGGCATAGCTGCAGTCATCGGATCTCGAGCCATGGGTTCAGGACAAGTTGGTAGACGTCCCTTGCCGAGGTGAGAACCTTTTTGGCAAGCCCATGACCGAGAAGGCCGCACAGCTCGAAACCGAGCACCTCACGAGGACAAGGCTGTCTAGGAAGACTTCTGCCCCTTCTCACAAAAAGAAGGGCTTGGGTAAAAAGCCCTTTTACCCGAGGAAGGGCACTGCCTACAAACAGTACCCACAGTACCAGGCCGCCCAAGCTGCCCCTCAGGGTCAGCAGGCCAAGGGGCAGGGTAATGGGCCCCGTAGGCAGAGGACTCTCAAGCCTCCGGCCCCTGCTCCCACTCATCAGGATGGGGGTTTTGACTCCTTAGGCATAGCCTCTCCGTCCCTGCTCTCCTAACCCTGCACAGGAGGTCGCCTCGCCCTGTTTGCCCACAAGTGGCCACTAATCAGTGGGGACAGTTGGGTGTTAAGCATTGTCCACAAGGGCTATTTGCTACACTTCCAACAGCTGCCTCCTCCATACTTTCCAGGGGAACCTCCAAGGCCTCCCCTGCACACAGATCTTCTCCTTCAGGAGCTCCAAGGTCTGTTGGTGGACAGGGCAGTGGAGCCTGTGCCTCCCCACTTACAAGGTCAAGGGTTCTACTCCAGGTATTTCCTGGTACCCAAAAGAACCGGTGGCCTTAGGCCTATTCTAGACCTCAGAATTCTCAACAAATTCCTAGAGAAGGAAAAGTTCAAGATGCTTACTCTTGGAACACTTCTGCCCTACCTCCAGCAGGGAGATTGGCTATGCTCCTTAGATCTAAAGGATACGTACACTCACATCCTCATTCATCCAGACCACAGAAAGTACCTCAGGTTCATTGTGGGAGGAAACCATTATCAGTACAGAGTACTGCCTTTTGGCCTCACCTCCGCTCCCAGGGTCTTTACCAAATGCCTGGCAGTGGTGGCGGCCTACCTGAGAAATCAGGGAATCTTTGTCTTCCCCTATCTGGACGACTGGCTCATCAGGGGTCAGTCGTGCCAGGAGGCCAGACAAGCCACCCTCAGAACTATTGCTCTTCTTCAAAGCCTGGGGTTCGTGATAAACTTCGCTAAGTCCACTTTGCTCCCCTCCCAGAATTTGGAGTTCATAGGGGCGAGGTTGGACTCTCTGCTGGCAAAGGCGTTCTTGCCAGAAGACAGAGCCCAAAGACTGATAGCAAACCAGTTTCTCAGCAGGTCACTGGTCTCTGCCAGACTCTGCCTGAGGCTTCTTGGCCACATGGCTTCGACAGTCCATGTTACCCCCAATGCCAGGCTCCATATGAGGCCTGCACAGTGGTGCCTTCAGACTCGGTGGTCACAGGCCATGGGCAGCCTCAGAGACAGGATAAAGGGTGTCCAGACAATTTCTGAACTCACTTAGCTGGTGGCTGCACCCACCCAATCTGCTGCAAGCGGTACCTTTTCAGATTCCTGGGTTCACAGTGGTGTTGACCACGGACGCCTCCCTGCAGGGCTGGGGAGCTCATTGTCTAGGCATGTGCACCCAGGGTCTGTGGTCTCCCTGGGAAGCCGCACAGCAAATCAATCTACTGGAACTCAGGGCTATTCGGTTAGCCCTCAAAACGTTCTCTCCAACCTTGGCTCATCAGTCTGTCCTAGTTCAAACAGACAACCAGGTAGCCATGTTTTATGTGAACAAGCAGGGCGGAACTGGGTCCAGGCTCCTTTGTCAGGAAGCACAGGACCTTTGCTTGTTTGCTCTCAGGCACAACATGCTCCTCAAGGCTGTGTATCTCCCTGGCCAGGAAAACTACCTGGCCGACAGGTTGAGCAGGATTCTGCAGCTCCACGAGTGGCAGCTCCATCTTTTGGTGGTTCAGAAGATTTTCCTGAAATGGGAACTTCCATCCATAGATCTGTTTGCCAGTCCACTAAACAAACAGCTGCCAAAGTTCTGCTCCAGGCAACCGCATCCTCTGCGGATAGCAGCAGATGCTTTTCTGATTCCATGGTCTCAGGGCCTCCTGTATGCATTTCCTCCCACGCCCTTGGTGGCCCGATCCCTGTTCAAGATTCTTCAGGACAAGGCCTCTGTCCTGCTGGTGGCTCCCAGGTGGCCGAGACAGCCTTGGTTTCCACTTCTGCTTCAGCTGGCAGTGGATCCCCCCTGCCTCTGGGTTTGCAACCCGACCTTCTCTCTCAGGATCAGGGTTCCCTTCTGCATCCGAATCTCAAAGCTCTCAATTTGATGGCCTGGAGGCTGCAAGGGTAGTTTTAGCTCCCTGGGGCCTACCTCAGGAAGTTGAGGAGGTTGTCCTAGCCTCTAGGAAACAGTCCACTAGGAAAGCCTATGCTCTCAAATGGAAAAGATTTTTTTGTGTGGTGTCAGCTACGTACAGAAGATTCTTTCTCCTGTACTCTACCAGTAGTGCTTCAGTACTTACTGCACTTATCAAATCAGGGACTTAAGTCCAATTCTGTTCGGGTCCACCTCTCAGCTCTAGCAGCTCACCACTCACTGGTGGAAGGACATTCTCTGTCGGTTCACCCCTTGGTGTCCCGTTTTCTCAGAGGCTTGCTTTTGCTCAAGCCTCCAATCCGTCGTCCTGCTCCTGAGTGGGAGTTGAATGTGGTCTTGCAGCAACTGACTCGCCCACCTTTTGAGCCGATGGCTACTTGTCCTCTACGCTTCCTTCCTGGAAGACACTCTTCTTGATAGCCCTAACCTCGGCCAGGCGAGTGAGCGAGCTTCAGGCTCTGGTCTGTGACAGGCCTTACACCAGATTCTATAGGAACAGGGTAGTCCTTAGGACTCATCCAAAGTTCCTCCCAAAAGTTGTCTCCTCCTTCCACCTTAACCAAGAGGTGGTTCTTCCAACATTCTTCCCTAGGCCTCATGCAAGCCAGGCTGAAGCAGTTCTGCATACCCTGGACTGTAGGAGGGCCTTATCCTTCTACCTTGATCGTACGCAGGGACATAGGACTACTCAGCTCTTCGTATCTTTTGACCCTAATAATTTGGGGTTAACTGTGTCCAAGCGTACCTTGTCCACCTGGGTGGCTGACTGTATATCACCTGGGCTTACAGGGCGACTGACCTTCCTTTGCAGGGTCGGGTCACGGCCCATCGTGTCAGGGCAGTGGCTGCCTCAGTGGCTCATCTCCACTCTGTACCTTTGGTGGACATCTGCAGGGCTGCAACTTGGTCCTCAAGCCAGACTTTTGTGGCCCATTACTGTCTGGAGAGGGAGTCCCGTAGGGACAGTGCTTTTGGCCAGGCAGTACTCCAGAATCTCTTTGAGGTTTAGGCAACTCCTGCCCTCCAGCCCTCCGTTGGGCTACCGGTGGAGGTTCTGTCAGTGAAAAACCTTTCTTTGATGCTGGGACTAGAGGGAGTTCTCTTGTAAAGTCTGGGTTCCTTGGTAGCCCAGAGCTAGGGAGTCACCCATATGTGAGGACTGACTTCCTGCTTGGTCCTGGAGAAAGAGTGGTTACTCACCTGTAACAGGTGTTCTCCAGGAGCAGCAGGAATCAGTCCTCACAACCCTCCCTTCTCCCCTGGGAGTTGCAGTTGTACATAGTTTATTTTTACATTTTGTGTGCTGTTTTTTGGCTATGTCATTTGACTGAGCAAGATGGCACCTTTAGGCTGAAAGGGAACCGCGCATGCGTGCCTGCATTCCCAAAGGCTTTCTTGGAAAGCTGGGGAAATGCTCCGCAAGGGCTTCATCGACGTCGATGTCACCCATATGTGAGTACTGATTCCTGCTGCTCCTGGAGAACACCTGTTACAGGTGAGTAACTACTCTTTCACTCACTGTGTAATCAAACTCTGGAATTTGTTACCGGAGGATGTAGTAAAAGCTGTTAGTGTAGCTGGGTTTAAAAAAGATTTGTACAAATTCCTGGAGGAAAGGTCCATAAACCATTATTAAAGAGGATCCGGGATATCCACTGCTTGCCCCGGTACAAACATTGTGAAACCTGTGTCTTTTGGGGAAACTGCTAGATACTTGTGATCTAGATTGGCCACTGTTGGAAACAGGATACTGGGCTTGATGGTCCTTGGTCTGACCCATTATGGCATTTCTTATGTTTTTATGTTACTATCTGTTGGATGTTCCCAGAGGAAAAGAGTAGAGTCAAAGATGACTCCAAGCTTGCAAGCTGAGGAAATGGGGAGGACTGTAATGTCATCCATTGAAACAGAGAAGTTGAGGAAGGTTTAAGGGGAAAGATAAGGAGCTCAGTTACGGCTGTGTTCATTTTCAGACTGTGGTGAGACATCTAGGCAGCAATGTCTGATAAGTAGGCAGAGATCCAGGATTGGATTCCTGGAGAGATTTCAGGCACAGAGAGGTAGATCTGAGAGTCATCCACATAAAAAATGGTACTGACAACCATGGGAGAAAATAAGTGCACCAAGGGACTGAGTGTAGTGAGAGAAAATTAGAGGTCCCAGGACAGAGCCCAGAGCTACACCAATTGAAAGCTGGATAGCAGTAGAGGAGGATCCACCAAAACATACATTAAAAGTGTACTGGAAGAGATAAGAAGAAAACCAAGACAGAACAGAGCCACTAAATCCAAGCAAGACAGGATATTGAGGAGAAGATGGTGATCAACTGTGTCAAAGGCAGCAGAAAGGTCAGGAAGGGTGAATATTGAGTAGAGGCCCTTGGATTTGATGAGAAACAAGTCACTAGAGACTTTGACAAGAGACGTTTCTGTGGAATGTAGAGAATGAAAGCCAGACTGCAGTGGATCCAGAAGGGCTTGAAAGGAAAAAGTCAAGACAGCAGAGATGAACCACGTATCTTAGTAGTTTTGAAAGAAAGGGGAGGAGAGAGAGGCCGGTAGCTAGAGGACAGGCAGGGTCTAATGAGGGCTTTTTGAGGGGAGGTGTGACCAGAGCATGCTTAAAGGCCACAGGAACCGTTGCAGTGGAAATCGAAAGGTTAAGGACATGACAGATGGAAGTGATGATGGTGGAGGAGATGGAGCTTAGTAGATGGGTGGGGAAGGGATCCAAGGAGCAGGTAGTCAATTAGAAGGAGGAGGAGAGAAGATTTACTGTTTCCTTCTCAGTGATTTCAGAAAAGGAAGAGAAGGTAACAGAAGGTGAGGGAATGATTTTGGATTGAAGAGGGGGAGGTCAATCTGTGGAGAAATCAAGGCTAATCTTTTGGACTTTGTCATGGAAATAGCCAAGGTCTGAGCAGAAAGTGAAGGAGGGACCTTGAGGAGAGAGTTAAGCATAGCAAAGAGACTGCAAGGGTCAGAGGCAAGCGAGTTAGTCAGATTGACATAGTACTCTTGTTTGGTGAATGCTATGGCTGACTGAAAGGAGGTTAGCATGAATTTGAAGTGGAAATAATCAGCAAGGGTATGTGATTTAAGTCAAAGGCTGAGCGGGCACAGGAACGTAGATAGCGTGTTGTTGAGAAATTGGAGGAGCAAATGCATCCAGAGCAGAGGATAGTATAATATTATAGGAAGATACTGCCTCATGAAAAGACTCGGTGATAAAACAGCACTGGTAAGAGCTGAAGGGTCAATAGTGTGAAGATTCCTAAACATGTTGTTGGAGATCAGGTGAGACAAGGACAGGGGGTGACTAAGGGCGAAGGTTAGCAGGTAATGGTCAGATAAGAGAAGAACTGAGGTAGAGAACTTTGAGGGTGAGCTGACTAGGTAAAGGCAGTGGCTATGCTTGTGAGTAGGACCAGTAGAACACAACTGGAGGTTGAATGAGGTGGTTAGGAAAAAGAGCTTTATTTATTTATTTATGCTATTCTTCTATACCGCTTTTTCCAGAGATCAAAGGTGGTTTACATATAACAAATATTAAACATGGTTAACTTAACATGAACAATAACAAATTTTAGTAACTCATTGATTGAAGTCAACTCAATCAGCGATAACAATGCTATTAACATGCGATAACAATGCCATTAATATGCGATAGCAATGCCATTAACTATTTACAAACATTTCATTTACAACATTTAAGGCAAAAGGGTCAGAAAGGTCAACAGCATGGATGTTAAAATTCCCAAGAATAAGGGCAAGGGAAGATGCATCCAGAAAGGAGGAAAGCCAGGAGTCAAAGTCTGAGAAAGGTAGAGGTGGACTTCTTGGGGGGGGGGGGGAGGGGTGTCAACAAATGATAGTTACCCGGAGAGCTAGTGGAGTAAATAGGCAGATGGTATGGACTTAAAAGGAAGCAAAGGGATTAGATGGAGGCAGGACTGATAGAGTAGAAATCCAGTACCATCACCACCACTGCCAGTAGGCCAAGGTATATGGGAAAATAGGTAACCTCCATGACAGAGTCTTCAGGAAGAAGCCAAGTTCTAGTAAGAGCCAGGAGATGTAGAGTATTAGAGATATAAAGAGGTCATGAATGAAGGCAGGTTTATTGGAGACAGAATGTGCATTCCACAAGGCACATGAAAAAGGGAGAGAGGAGAAGGATATGAACAAGATTTAAGAGGTTACATATTGATCTGAAGAAAGTCTAAGGGGGCCAAGGTTGGGGTTGATATCTCCAGATAGGAGAAGGAGCAGGAGAGAATGGAGGAGAGAGACAGGAGGTAGTATGACAGAAGTGAGAGTGAGGTTCCCTCAGAGTGGAGATGGCTGAATGAGAAGAATAAAATGGTGAAGCTCAAGGGCATATGATAACGTAGAAGAGGAAAGGGCAAAGGAGGCGGGGACAGTAATGAGAAGTATGGCCTTAGAATTGTTGGTATGAGGAGAAAAGATTAAAGAGAGTTAACATCAAGAACAGAAAGTGATGTGGAGCTATAGGAGAGGGAGAAGAGAAGAGAATGCAAATCAGAGGAGATACATGTACTGTAGAGTGGGAGGAGAGAGGTCCTGGTGGGTTCTGAGTAATTGTATCAATGAGCATAGCTATAAAAGAAAGCTAAGCCAGGGGTGTGTGGCAAGAGGGGTAGGGGTGGCGTAATAAAATAAAGCATTGAAGGAGACATAGCATTACAGAGGGCAGCAGCTGGGTAAAGGACAGACAGAAGATAACACACACTGAAAATCTAGAAATAATAGAAAGAACAATATATAAATAAATAAATAACAAGCTACATTCTAAGCAGGCACAAAAAGATGCCTCAATAGAGCATAAAAATTAGTAGATGCTTACAATGAGGGTGTTCTCCCAAGCAGAAACCACCAAATGTGATGTCACTGTATGCGCAAAACTAACCCATTTGGAGAAACTGCCCTGAGTGAAGCATCTAACAATCTGTAGGCCTCTCTTGCTGTGATTGATATGAGAGTTTTTGCATCAACCATCTGGAAAAAATGAATATAATAATCATTGGAGGATAGCTAGGAATTAACCATTGTTCTTTAAAAAAGATATCGCTGCCCTGCTTTGGTTCATCAAAGAACATGTGGATGACCCACAAGGCTTCTAGAATAATATTTTTTGGATAGATCAGTGAAACAAATATCTCCTTCCACAGTAAGAACGTTTTCTCAACTGTCAAGCATGGTAGAACAATATCATGGTATGAACCATCCTGCATTGGAACCTGGACAGCTTGCCATAATTTTTGTAACTATTAATTTTGTTTTTATATCAAACTCTTAGAGGACCATGCCAGGTTATCCATCTCTGAGCTGAAAGTGGGTCATGCAGCCGATGAAATTAAATTTGTCAAAGCAGTGTTCTCAGTGTGCCTTGGGAAAGTCCTTGGTATACTTTGGTGCTGACTGCCAGAGATGTGGCTGGCCAATGCCTTATGAGGTGCTCGTCCTTTCTCAATTAGACAATATTCCTGAAAATAGCCGTCTGCTTATGGCTCCCACCTCATCTTTCTTGAGCCAGAACCCAGAGCAGGAGAGCACAGAGTAAGTTTGGAGCAGATAGACTAGCTCTTCTTTGTTCTCTCTTAATTCTCAACTCCCCCGTCATTCTAGGAGTGTTACTGAATGGAGCATACACTCCAGATCAAAGCATTACCCCTACTCTCCGTGTTCCAGTCTTTCTTTTGTATCCTAGGTGTAGGAATATAACTTTTAATTTCACGTTAGTGATTGTAATGTGTGATTTAGTAGCTGTAAGCTTTCTGGATTAATCTGGATGTCCTAGATCCCAGGTTCAAGTCAGCGCTTTTGCACTATTTCCTATGCAGAATTTACATGTTGGGAATAGTTTGATTGTGTTAGCTAATCTGATTTTTCTCTGATGTATAACTAATTGTCTTGTAGGCAGGACATATCCACCAGTTTGGAGGCTTTTGTACTGAAACCTGAAAATAGTGTGTAGTAGCAGGACTGAAAGAATGTGCTTTTAGGGGGGCGTGTGTGTGTTAGTATGTGTGTGTGTGTAAGTGTGTGTGTGTATTTATCTATATATATATATTTATCTATATTTTAACATTATTTTATTTATGCAATTATCTGCTATACATCCACGTAACATATTTGTACAGAAAAGTTGCAATTTGGGGGAAAAGGAAACAAATAGAAAACAAAAATACATTTGAAGAAATGGAAAAACCCCCCTGC
This sequence comes from Ichthyophis bannanicus, assembly GCA_033557465.1. Classification (NCBI taxonomy): domain Eukaryota; kingdom Metazoa; phylum Chordata; class Amphibia; order Gymnophiona; family Ichthyophiidae; genus Ichthyophis; species Ichthyophis bannanicus. The sequence goes on from CM066032.1 coordinate 449,606,892, forward strand.
AACTCAAGCCCACAATTATGGGAGAAATGGTGAGGAATTAGTAAAGGAAAGAAAATTCACAAAATTATAGTACCTAACAAATTACAATGGTAGCCAACAGACCTTCCAAACAATATATATTGAACAAAATTTTAGAACGGAGCCTCAGGGGCAGAAGATAGTACAGCTGGTGCATTCTTAGTTGACAAAAAGGAGGACAACGACATAGGTTCAAAGAGAACATATTTCACCGAGCAATATTTATTTATTACACATCTATAGGGAAATCTAAGAAAAAACTAAGGTCCCTAGATGTAAAACTGCAGGCTAGACAAAAGTAATTGGTGACACCACTTCTGAGTTTTTCTGGAGACATTTGGGAAAATCTGAATTTTCTGATCGTAAAAGAAATGATTTCGAAAAATACGAGCGAAGCAACCAATCCTTATCAGAAGATAATGCAAGTGTAACCACAGGAGTATTCAAAACCATACAATCCTCCTCAGACATCTCTAAAAACACAGAAAAGTTTTGACATTCATCCAGCTGTATAGGTATTCCACTAGTGACTAGACATTCCCTGTGGGCCAAACTTTGACTTAGTTAAATAGTAAATCCAAGCAATTGGAAGGATATTTTTCCACTGGGACTTCCAGCACCTCTACTAAATACTTTTTAAACATTTCCCAAGGTGTGATTGTAGAAACTTGTGGAACATTAAAACACACAGATTGCAACTGTTTTGCTTGATTCTCCAAAGTTTCCACCTTAAGTCTCAAGGATAGTAAATCTTTAGTAAAAGCAAATTTGAAGTTGTTGAGAATCTACAGATTGCTTCTGCAGGTTTCCCAGTTGCGAGTTGAGTTGAGTCACATCAGATGCATTTTTAGTTACCTTATCCTGTAGGTTCAGGGCATCCTTTGCAAGAAAGGATATAGAGGAACCAAAGCCTTAATAAGGCTTTCACGGTATATTTTGAGAATAGATTAGTGGACTCTCTCCATGAAAAATTGTAGTAGACTTCCCTCATCACCTCCAAACTGAACTTATTGCTTACTACTCTTACTAGCACTCCCCCCTCCCATCAGTAGGGAACAGCACTTTTTAGGGACAATCGGGATTAAATCATCATCCTGTGCCAGACAGTTGGCGTTGGAGTGCAAAAAATGCATTCCTATTCGTCTCTCCGGGCCAGTCCAGGACATTTGGGTGGTCAATCCACTCCAGCAGCTGAGGACTGAATACTGAAAGTTTTCCTGACAGCTTACCCAGCTCCCCCTGATGTCAGAGAATCAGTCTTTCAGTCCTCAGCAGCTGAATAGGACGTCAGATTGACCAGCTACCCAGAGAGATGAATAGTGAATCTTTAGTTATTTGAATGAGGATATAAAATAAAGAAAAGAAAAGAAAAGGCTATCCTATAAGTCGGGAAGAGAGTTTAGCTCTTGGTTAATTTCTGTCCTAGCAGGGCAGATAAAAAAAAAAAAAACACAAAAAAACCAGAAGGAGCTAATAAGGATCTGTGGAGCTCCGGTTTTCCTGCCGAATACTGCAATCGGCTTGTAGTGGTAGAGTCCACCCCTCTGGAGAATTTGTGTCCGGAGTATTGGAAACAGGCCTGGGAGCCCCAGGATCCCCTTCCTTACCTCCGGTTTCGGCACTTCACTGGCTTACCGCTAGCAGCGGCAAAGCGGTTGAGGAAGTGTTTGCTTTGTTTCTGGTAATTTTCTAAAAGGAATTCTTTGTATTAAAGCTAATTAATCTGTGAACCCACTATTTTTGTTAAATCAGTCAGGGCCTAGTAGCAGCAGTTTAAGTTTAAATTTAAAACACAGAGGAGAACTTTCTGGTTACATTTCATACCCAGCAGAGAGCTTGTAGTTTAAATTTAATAGTCACTCAGGGCCTAGTAACAGCAAAGTACTTTTAGTTTAAATTTAAAACACAGAAGAGAGCTTTCTGGTTACATTTGGAACCCAGCAGAGAGCTTGTAGTTTACATTTTATAGTCACTCAGGGCATAGCATCAGCAAAGTACTTTTAGCTTAAATTTAAAACACAGAAGAGAACTTTCTGGTTAAATTTAGAACCCAGCAGAGAGCTTGTAGTTTAAATTTCATAAGAAGTTAGAGTCTAGCAGCAGCTAAGAGCTATAATTTAAATCAAATCAGAATATAGCTTACCTCAGCAGCACAAGACAGGGTACTGTGTAGCAGCCTTAGTAAGTAAAGAACTTAGATCTAAATGCAAACTTAAAACTAAGATGCAGACAGCAGTCCAGCAGCGGGATGGGGGCTTTCCAGTCTTTTGCATTGAGTGTCACATGTATGATTTTCTCCCAGTTGGTGAGAGGTCTTATATGTGCACTAGGTGCAAGAAGCTCTTTGCTCTCAGGGAACGAGTCCATTCTCTAGAGGCTAAAGTAGCAGACTTGGAAAGCATAAGACAGACAGAGAGGTACATAGACGAGACCTACAGGGATATAGTCCTGAAGTCCCACCTCCAGTCTGGCAGCATCCCTGTTGCCATGGAGGAGAGAGGTCACGTGACAGGAGAGCATCACCCTGGTGTGGCAGGAAGTGATCCTGTAACTAGGACCTGTCCTCCAGGTGATGTAAAACCCTCTTGCACCGAGGAAGTTTCTCCAGGGCCATGTGCCCATGAGGGAAGGGTTAGGACAGCCGTTATAGTTGGTGATTCGATCATTAGGCAAGTAGATAGCTGGGTGGCTGGTGGACATGAGGATCGCCTGGTAACATGCCTGCCTGGTGCGAAGGTAGTGGACCTCACACGCCACCTAGATAAGGTCTTAGATAGTGCTGGGGAGGAGTCTGCTGTCTTGGTACATGTCGGTACCAATGACTTAGGAAAATGTGGTAGGGAGGTTATGGAGGCTAAATTTAGGCTTTTAGGTAGGAAGTTGAAATCCAGAACTTCCAGGGTAGCATTCTCCGAAATGCTTCCTGTTCCACGCGCAGGACCCAAAAGGCAGGCAGAGCTCTGGAGTCTCAATGCGTGGATGAGACAATGGTGCAGAGATGAGGGTTTTGGATTTGTTAGGAACTGGGGAACATTCTGGGGAAAGGAGGGGCTCTTCCGAAGGGATGGGCTTCACCTTAACTGGGATGGAACCAGGCTGCTGGCATTAACCTTTAAAAATGAGATAGAGCAGCTTTTAAACTAGATATTAGGGGAAAGCCGACAGTCGCCCAAGAGCGGATGGTTCGGAAGAATGTATCTTTGAAGGATACTACCAAAAGCAGAGAGGTTCCACAAAAGAGTAAAGTAGCCCAAATGCCCTCAAGTATGGAGCAGACAGAGCTTAAAGATCCTAAATTACCCATGTCTAACAATAGCCAAATTAATATGAATAAAATACATTCTCTAAAATGCTTGTATGCAAATGCTAGAAGTCTAAAAAATAAGATGGGAGAGTTAGAATATAAATGAAAGGTTAGATATGATTGGAATATCAGAGACATGATGGAAGGAGGACAACCAGTGGGACACTGTTATACCTGGGTACAAACTATTATCGTAATGATAGAGCTGATCAAATTGGTGGAGGGGTTGCTCTCTATGTTAAAGAGGGCATTGAGTCAGAAAGGATTAAAGTTTTGCAGGAAACAAAATCTGCTTTAGAATCTATATGGATTGAAATTCCATGTAAAAGGGGGAAGGCAGTGGCAGTGGGGGGTGTACTATCAAGCGCCTGGCCAGAATGACCAAATGGATGATGAAATGCTCAAAGAAATCAAGGAAGCTAACAAATGTTACAGCACAGTAATAATAATGGGTGATTTCAACTACCCCGGTATTGACTGGGTCAGTGTCACGTCAGGACATGCTAGGGAGATAAAGTTCCTAGATGAAATAAATGACTGCTTCTTGGAGCAGCTGGTTCATGAACCGACCACAGGGGAAGCCATATTAGACCTAATCCTTAGTGGAACACCAGATCTAGTGCAAGAGATAAGGTTGTTGGGGCCACTTGGCAATAGTGATCATAGCATGATCGCCTTTGATTTAATTAGTGGAGGAGGGATAGTAAGGAAATCCACAGTACTACCTTTTAACTTTCGAAAGGGAGACTATGATAAAATGAGGAAAACAGTTAAGAAAAAACTAAAAGGAGCAGTTGCAAAGGTTAAAGACGTACATCAGACTTGGCTGTTGTTGAAAAATACTATCTTGGAAGCCCAGACCAGCTGTATTCCACGCTTTAAGAAAAGTGGAAGGAAGTCCAAAAAACTGCCAGCATGGCTTAAAGGTGAGTCAGAGAGGCTGTTGTTGCCAAAAAAGCATCTTTCAGGAAATGGAAAAAAGAGCCAAACGACGAAACCTGGAAACAGCACAAGCACTGGCAAGTCAAATGCAAGGCATTGATAAGGCAGGGAAAGGGAGAATTTGAGAAGAAGCTTGCTGTGGAAGCAAAAACGCGAAGTAAAGATCTTTTCAAGTACATTCGTAGCAAAAAACCTGTGAGAGAGTCAGTTGGTCCATTAGATGATAAAGCGGTTAAAGGAGCACTAGGAGGCGACAAGGCGATAGCGGAGAGATTGAATGAATTCTTTGCTTCAGTCTTTACTGAGGAAGATGTAGGGATGTTACCCATGACTGAAGTGGTATTTAAAGGTGCGGAAGAATTGAAGGAAATATCGATACATCGGGAAGATGTATTACAACTATTAGATAAACTGAAGAGTAGCAAATCACCTGGGCCGGATGGTATACATCCAAGGGTGTTGAAAGAACTGAAATACGAGATTGCAGAACTGCTATCAGTAATCTGTGAACTATCATTAAAATCATCTCTAATACCTGAAGATTGGAGGATCGCCAATGTAACACCAATTTTTAAAAAGGGTTCCAGGGGTGATCCGGGAAACTACAGACCGGTGAGCCTGACATCAGTACCGGGAAAAATGGTAGAAACCATCATAAAGAATAAAATTACTCAGCATGTAGATAGTCATGACCTAATGGGAGACAGCCAACATGGCTTTAGACAAGGAAGATCTTGTCTTACTAATCTGTTATGTTTTTTTATGTTTATGTTTATTATTTGATAAAAACCGCCTTTCTACAAGAACCAAGGCGGTGTACAATTTAAAATTCAATAAAAGAAGGTTAAAAACCAGTGGAAAGGAAAAGGAATGTACAAAATAATTATAGGATAGAATGAAAGAGAAAGCAGACAAACGAAACATGAGAAGAAGAGGAAGAGGAAAACCTAAGAACAAACAAAAGGTGGGGGAAAGGTAGAAGTCACACAAAAGGAGAGGGAACATCAAAAGCTAAAGAGAATAGATGAGTTTTCAAGTCTCGTTTGAAAGCAGAGTGTTGAGGTTCTAAATGGAGGGAAGAGGGAAGGGCATTCCAAAGGGCGGGTCCAGCAAAGAAGAAAGCGGTAGAACGGGTAGACTGAAGGTGAGCTCGGGAAGGGGAGGGGAGGGTAAGGCGGTTAAGATGAAATGAGTGAGGAGTGTGTCTAGGGGAGTGGAAAAAGAGAAGGTCCGTGAGATACTGTGGAGTGCTGTCGTGAAAAGCTTTGTGAACCAGGGTCAGTAATTTAAACATAGCACGGAAAGATACCAGTAACCAGTGGAGGTGAAATAAAAAGGGGGTTATATGGTCGCGAAGGGAGGAGTGAGTGACAAGGCGTGCGGCAGTGTTCTGAATGCGTTGAAGACGGGATAGACGATTCTTAGGGAGACCGGTGAAAAGAGAATTGGCGAAATCGACACGGGATATGACTAAAGAGAGTACTAGAGTAGCAAGAGCAGAAGGGGAAAGAAAAGGACGAACAGAGCGAATCTGACGAAGAAAGAAAAAAGTGGTTTTAGTAACCTGAGAGATATGGGAGTGAAAAGATAAGTCTGAATCAAAATGCACCCCCAGATACCGAAAAGTGGAAACCAAGGGTACAGGAGTGCCAGAAAAAGAGGGAGCTAGTGAAGGAGGAGGACTACCATGCGAGAACCAAATAGCCACCGTCTTAGTGAGATTCAAGTGAAGACAGTTAAGGGTCAGCCAGTCTGCCACAGCTGCAAGGCAGGTGTTAAGAGGTGAGAGGTCTGGACAAGAGGGGGAAGTATGATAGAGGAGGAGAATATCATCGGCATAGAAAAATGTAGAGATACCGAATTGTTGGATCAGGGAGGCAAGAGGGGCTAGGAAAAGGTTAAAGAGGAGAGGAGCGAGAACTGAGCCCTGGGGAACCCCACTGGGAAGGGAGTGAGAATCTGAGGGAGAAGTGGAAGGCAGAGAGGAAATGACTGCACAGGAGCGAGAAGAGAGAAAAGAGTGAAACCAGTGATGAACTGTGCTACAGAGACCCGCATCCCGCAGACTGTGTAGAAGAAGGGAATGGTCCACTAAGTAGAAAGCAGCCGAAAGATCCAAAGCAACCGCCACCGAGATATCACCAGATTCATGTGCTACGTGTAAAGCATTGGTGAAAGATAAGAGAATTGTCTCAACACTGTGACCCTGTCGAAACCCAGATTGGCGAGGGTGCAAGAAATTCATGGAATCCAAGTGGTGGGAAAGTTGTGCGAAAACAAACTTCTCCAACAATTTAGAGAGAAAAGACAGATTAGAAACAGGGCGATAGCTAGCAGGGACCGAGGGATCGAGGGAAGAATTTTTAAGAATAGGACGTATTAGAGAAGTGAATAATCAGGTGGACAAAGGTGAGTCGGTTGATATTGTGTATCTGGACTTCCAGAAAGCCTTTGACAAGGTCCCTCATGAGAGACATTTGGCAAAACTAAAGAGTCATGGGATAGGAGGCAGTGTACTATTGTGGATCAGGAACTGGTTAAAAGATAGAAAGCAGAGGGTAGGGCTAAATGGCCAATTTTCCCAATGGAGAAAGGTGAATAGTGGTGTACCCCAGGGATCTGTGCTGGGTCCGCTGCTTTTTGACATATTCATAAATGACCTGGAAAGTGGAATAACGAGTGAGGTTATCAAATTTGCAGATGACATAAAACTATTTAAAGTTGTTAAAACCCAAGAGGATTGTGAAAAATTGCAAGAGGATCTTGATAAATTGGAAGACTCGGCATCAAAATGGCTGATGAAATTTAATGTGGACAAGTGCAAGGTTATGCATCTAGGGAAGAACAACCCAAACTATGGTTACACGATGCAAGGTTCCACATTAGGAACCACCACCCAGGAAAAAGATTTAGGCGTCATTGTGGATACCATGTTAAAACCCTCGGTCCAGTGTGCAGCAGCGGCCAAGAGAGCAAATAGAATGCTAGGTATGATAAGGAAAGGAATGGAAAATAAAACAAAAGATATTATAATGCTTCTATATCGTTCCATGGTGAGACCACACCTTGAATACTGTGTGCAATTCTGGTCGCCGTATCTTAAAAAGGATATAACGATTTTAGAAAAGGTTCAGAGAAGAGCCACCAAAATGGTAAAGGGGATGGAAGTATACTCCTATGAAGAAAGGCTAAAAAGGTTAGGGCTCTTTAACCTGGAAAAGAGACGGCTGAGGGGAGATATGATAGAAGTCTATAAATTAATGAACGGAGTGGAACGGGTAAACGTAGATCGATTGTTTACCTTATCAGAATATAGAAAGACTAGGGGACATGCAATGAAGCTACAGGGTAAACTATTTAAGACTAATAAAAGAAAATATTTTTTCACTCAACATGTAATCAAACTCTGGAATTTGTTACCGGAGGATGTAGTAAAGGCTGTTAGTGTAGCTGGGTTTAAAAAAGGTTTGGACAAGTTCCTGGAGGAAAGGTCCATAAACCATTATTAAGAAGGGACCCAGGATATCAATGCTTGAACCAATACAAGCATTGTGGAACCTGTGTCCCTTGGGGAAACTGCTAGGTACATATGACCTAGATTGGCCACTGTTGGAAACAGAATACTGGGCTTGATGGACCTTGGTCTGACCCAGTATGGCATATCTTATGTTCTTATATGTTCTTCTGTCAGGCTGTGCAGGTAAGCCTCCTTAGGGGAGTACAAGTTAGAGGATGAGCTTTTACCTTCTTGGTTTCCCTTTCCCCGCCGCGGGGGTTTTTGTTTTTTTTCGGCAGTTCAGTTTCCTTCAACGGGGTCAGTTTTCTTTGGGCAGGAGCAGCACGCGCTTCAGTTCCCCGAGGCCCCGATTGTTCTGGGGATCGGGGGTGGCCAGATTTCTCGATTCAGGACTCCTTGCTTTTTCTTTCTCCTTCGATTGCCATAGATAACACAGGTACACTAAAAAAATTTTTTTTTAAACTGCCTCTAATGTTTCGATTGATTTTTACGTTTTTTGGTGCGCTGAATCCAAATCTGGTAACCAATTTGCTCCATCACGTACAGATTTTTTGCTACATTGGGTTAGCAGTTTGAGTTGAACGTTTCCGATTGAGTGCGATCGAGATAAAAGCTTCTTGGATGAATTCTTTATACTAATTGTTTAGTAGTTATTCAAATAAGAATAAAGAAAATTGTAACAAGGCAGCACATAAGAATAGAGTAATGTCAACAAAACACACTGTGATGGTAGCAAAATTGTCTGCACTTAAAACAGCCACATACATGTGCACAAACATTGAGCATATAAGAGCGAGGTTAGACACAAAGCAAAGCAAAGAAATGTGCAAAAAATGTTGTACAGGTATGTATGTAAGAATAGAAAACGCAAACCGCACCATTGCAATACATGAAGACAAACACCCGATGGTGTGAAAATAAAATTCTAATAAATGAGATCCGACACTGTGGTAATAACTAGCAAATTTTTATTTCAAAGTTTAGTAAAAACACGATATTTGTCAACACAGTTTAGATTTTAAAGTCATTCTTGGGTCAATCAATCTCCTGGTGGGCCCATTTCTTCTTCCCCCGAATGCTTCTCTTGGTGCGCTGCTTGGCGTATTTTTCATCTGGGGTTTCCCGCAGCAGCAACCAGCAGAAATCAGCCATCATAGTGGTGTTCCATCTTCCTTGGTACCTTCTCTCTGCGTCCTTGATGTCCTGGTGAAACCTTTCACCTTGTTCTTCACTGTACGCCCCCATGTTTTCGGGAAAGTAGTTCACATGGGAGTGCAAGAAATGGACTTTCAGGCTCATGTTACAGCCTTGTTCTTTGAAGGCATTGAGTATCCTGGCAACAATATCCTTATAGTTCTCATCCCGCCTGTTCCCCAAGAATTTGAGAACAACATCCTTGAAGGAATCCCAGGCTTCTTTTTCCTTCTCAGACATCATTTCAGCGAATGCTCCATCTGAAATGAGTTTCCTTATATCAGGGCCAACAAACACTCCTTCCTTTAGCTTTGCTTCAGAAAGTCGGGGGAACTTTGAGCAAAGGTACCGAAAGCACTCACCATCTTTTGGAAGGGATTTGATGAATTGCTTAATGAGACCCAACTTAATGTGGAGAGGTGGTAATAGAATTTTATCACGAGGTACCAAGCTCTCATGAAGAACATTTTTCTCACCGGGTCTCAAATACTCCCGAATTGGCCAGTCTTTTTTCCCCCAGTGTAGGTCGCGGGCCCGGCTATCCCACAAGCAAAGGAAGCAGGGATATTTGGTGAAACCGGATTGCTGCCCTAATAGCATGGATAGAATTTTAAAGTCTCCACAAATCATCCACTTATGCTCATCATAACGAATCTTCTGAAGAATCAGGGCCAAATTCTCGTATTTTTCTTGGAGAATAACAGAGTGAGCAATAGGAACTGAAGCGAATGTGTTGCCATTATGAAGAAGAACACCTTTTATGCTGTCTTTTGACGAATCAATGAACAGCCGCCATTCAGCAGGATCATACTTGAGTTTAAACTTTTCCATCACTCCGTATAAATCGTTGCAAAATACCAAATCTTCCTCTTTGCTGAAATACTTCAAAAATTGTGTCTCGCGGTTGCGGTACCAATAAAATGTTGTTCCTGGTGACAATAGATTTTTCTGTTTAAGCCGAGAACCTAGCAGTTGGGCAGCATCTTTTGGGAGTCCTAAATCCCGGACTAAATCATTCAATTCAGCTTGAGAGAAAAGTTCAGGTTTCGGATCTGGTTCAGTTTCAAACTCGGAAGTACTGGACTCATCGGGAAAAGCCATCTGATGAGTCTCATCATGATCAGAACCGTCCACACAAATATGATCCAAAGATTTTGGTGGTTCAGGCACAGGTACTTCGTTGCTATGAGGCATAGGCCTAATTGCTGAGGGAAGGTTGGGGTAACTTATTACGTTCTTATTTTTTAAGTTGTATCCCTTCACAATGCAAGAGCAAAAATAGCAGTCACTGCTGTGGTCTCTTTGTTCACGCCACATCATAGGTATTCCGAAACGAAATGCTTGTTTTTTACCTTTCATCCATAAGCGTAGATCTTCCTCACATGTCTTGCACACTTTGTGAGGAGCCCACGGTTTGTCTTGATCGCCTAACTTCAAACCGAAATAGGCGAAATACTTTTTTAATAAATGCAGAAATGTTCCTCTGCCGCTTTTTCACGGTATATTCCCCACAAATAAAACAAAAACTGTCCGGAGAGTTGACGCAACCTCTGGCTCTGTGAGCCATCACAAATACACAGCACTGCAAACTACAACTGTAGTGAACCACTTCGGAATAAAGCTGGATTACGACTGAGCAAACAAAAGGTAATAATGAACTTGGAAGAAACTGAAATTTGACAGGAATGTTCATGTCGCAACCACCGTGTTTGAGCGAGGCGAACGAGGCGAGGCGAACAGGAAAGAACATGCGCCAGCGCGAGTACTGGATTTAGCCCCCCGCCTCCCAATTGTCCTGTTAATGTATAAAATGAATACAAAACACTCTAAAATATCATGAGGGAGTGTTTCTAGTTAGTTAACCATTACAACCTCTATTTTGGGCCAAGAAAATAAACTTCAGTCGGCTAAAAAGAAATTATGTGAACATTCCTTATATGGGTAAGAAATCTAATTTTGCAAGAAAACGTGACGTGATGGAACATTTTGGCTATTTTTCCTGGATTCAGCACCCCAAAATCTATAGGAATCAGTTGCAAAACTGGAGGCAGTTTTTTGGTAGTGTACCTGTGTAATGGAAAGCAAGGTTTCTGAAGAATTTTTGACCCAGTCTCAAAGCTCTTTAGAGAGAGCGGGAACGGCAACCGTTTTGTGTGAGCTGGCCGTTTCTCCCGCGCTGCAGGGGAAGCACAAAAGAGAAAATCTAAATTGCGCAAAGCTTCTTTGCCTTCTTTGCATGAGACTTTGGGCTCCTTCTTCTCCCCAGATTTCATTTTGACGCTGCATAATGCATATGTTTTAAAGAGGTCTCAATTATCACATAGTGCTGCCTCAGACAGCCTTATTTGGGGCCCAGAATGTCGGTCCTACTGTGGCAGACCCTGGGGAAGGCAGCTCTTCGGTGGAGAAGGGTTTGGAAACGGGATTAGATGCAACTGTGGCACATAGTTCTTTTTCCCAAGTAGCAGAGGAAGGAGAGATTCTCTCGGAGACAGGGGTTGATGCCTGGCCAGGAGAGTTGGAAGAAGGAGAGTTGGGACCGGGCGAAGATCCCAATATCTTTAGGGTTTTCCGTATGGAAGAGCTGGGAGCTTTGATTACTCAGTCTCTTGCGGCTCTAAATATAGTGCTCCCGGCAGTGCAGCAGGAACCGCTTGAAGATCCCTTGTTACAGGGGCTTAGATCAGAACAGAAATGTTTCCCAGTTGATAGGGTTATTAAGCAAATGATATAGTCAGAATGGGAGTGCCCAGAAGCGTCCTTAAGAGGTGGTCGCGCTATTGCTCGGCTGTACCCCGTTCCTCAGGACGAGAAGGACCGTTTTGCGTATGCCTAAAGTGGATGCGTTGGTTTCAGTGGTCACTAAGAAGACCACCATTCCCGTAGAAGGGAGTACAGCGCTTAAAGACTTGCAGGATCGTAGATTGGAAGCGCTGCTGAAGCAAGCATTAGATTCCAGTGCTTTAGTTCTGCAGACTTCCGTTTGTGGGGCCTATGTATCCCGGGCCTCTATCCGCTGGCTGCAAGGCGAACAGAGTCCGGACAAGGTGGAGAATTCTTCAGCAGACGTCGCTAAGCTCGAGTCAGCGGCGGCTTATCTAGCAGATGCCTTTTATGATTTAGTGCGTATTTCGGCAAAGTCTTTGGCATCGGTAATTGCCGCTAGGCGTTTGCTCTGGCTATGAAATTGGGCGGCAGATGCGTCTTCTAAGGCGCATCTCTGTAAGCTTCCGTACAAGGGCAAGTTGCTGTTCGGGGAGGCGTTAGAGAAGATAGTTAAGGATTTGGGAGACTCCAAAGGTGGCCGTCTTCCTGAGGACCGTCCGAGAGCGGCAAAGATGGGTTCCATGCAGAGAGGTTCCGGTAGGGACTTTCGCAGGTTCCGCGGATCTCGTTTCACACCTTATCAGCGGGGCCGTTTTGTGGCTAGAGGGCAGTCCTTTTGAGGGGCCAGAGGGTTCAATAGGGGCTATTTTAACGCCCAACAGAACTCAGCAAAGAAGCCGCAATGAAGTGAGGCCGGTCCAGGTGGAGGTTCCTGTAGGGGGTCGATTACAGCAGTTTCTCTCCGCCTGGGCCAACATATCTATGGACCAGTGGGTTCTGGAAATCATCAGGGACGGCTATGCGCTGGAGTTCGCGCAACCTTTGCCAGACGCCTTTGTCCTGTCTCCATGCGGTCCGCAGGCAAAGCGGGATGCGGTCAACGAGACTCTGTTGCATTTGTTGCATCTTCAGGCAGTAGTGCCAGTGCCTGCAGACCAGTACGGATTAGGTCGATACTCTATTTATTTTGTAGTTCCCAAGAAGGAAGGTTCTTTTCGGCCTATTCTAGATCTCAAACACGTGAATCGTTGTTTGAGAGTGCCACATTTCAGGATGGAGACTTTACGATCCGTTATCCGGTCGGTAAGACAGGGCGAGGTTCTTTCTTTCATAGATCTAACGGAGGTGTATTCCATATCATCTCTCCGGGCCAGTCCAGGCAAGTGAGGGGTTGTCAATCTTCTCTAGCAGCTGAGGACTGAAAAAAACTGAAGTTTTTGCTGAAAGCAGTATCTGGCTCCCTCTGCTGGCCAAACCTCAGTCCTTCAGTCCTCAGCAGCTGAAGACAACGTCTCTTGTCTGGCTCCTTTAATTTTTTCCTTTTTTGCTGGCTTTAAGTGGTTTCTTTTCTTTGCTTTGAGTTTATTTTTACTTTCCTTCTTTGTCCTGATTCTTGGGCCGATAGGGGTAAAGGGTTCTGGCAGAGCGCTTCCCTTTTCGGCTCCTTTGAAAGTCTGCAGGGAGCTAGAGGCAGAGCCTGCCTCGTCTTCAGCTCCAGGCCCAGAGGGGAAGGCAGTGAAAGGTCCTGGGAGCCCCAGACACCATCATTTAGCCTCCGGAGCCGCGGGCACGCCGCCGCTAGCAGCGGGGGGTCGGCTGCCCTGCTTGGTAAGCCTCCGTAATCGGCAGATCCCTCTTGGGCTCCGTTCAGTCAGGTGAGTCTGTTGCTGCGGTTTGGGACCGAAGGGGATTTTGGCGCGCTTAGCGCGGTGCCTGTATTTTCGTTTTTGCTGCGGTCGGACTCAGCAGCCTTGTCGGGGGTTTTTTCTGTAGCGTTTTCTCGCTTATTTTTGCCGCGCAATTCCGCCGGCATGGAGCCTCGTTTGGCGGTGCAGGAGCTCTCAGGCAGTTTAGCGTCGGCCACTGATTTGGCGGGAACGGCGGCCATGTTGTCGGCGTCTGTTCCCTTGCCGGCTGCTCACAAGGCTGGTTCTAAAAGGAAGGCTAAAACAAAAAAAACAGTTGCTGTGGAGGAAGCTCCTTCACTATCTTTGCCTCCTGATCAGCAGCCTTTGGCTAAGGCTTTAGGGGATTCCTTGGAAAATACTTTTTCTGCAGTGTTTATCCTGGCTATGCATAAGGCCTATTGCTTGAAGTGGCATCAGGCTCAGCTTAAGAGCTCCGGCCCTCTCCTCTCCAAGGGCCTGGAGACAGCGACTTCTTTTTTGGACCCGGGGAAGGAACCTCGGGCGAAGTCCAGGGCGTTCAAGGGCCTTCCGATAGCTTCGGTTTGCCCGGTCCAGAGCTTCCTGGGATGGAAGAAGGGGAGCTTCTCATGGATCCTGCCCTGGAGCAATGGGCTGATCTGGAGGAGGGCGAGTTGGAAAGCTCCGACGATCCTAGTCTTTTCAGAGTCTTTCGGAAGGAGGAATTGGGGGCTCTGATTTCCCATACCTTGTCAGCTTTAAATATTGTGCTGCCTCCGGCTCCGGATCAGCAGTTGGAGGATCCGCTCCTCCAAGGGTTAAAACCGAACAGAAATGTTTCCCGGTACACCGCGTTATGCGGCAAATGGTAGAATCTGAGTGGGAATGTCCAGAAGCGACGCTGCGGGGGGCTCGGGCTATCGCCCGTTTGTATCCCTTACCGCAAGAGGAGTTGGAGTTGCTTCGCTTGCCTAAGGTGGATGCCTTGGTGTCGGCGGTTACCAAGAAGACCACCATTCCCGTGGAGGGCGGTGCGGCCCTCAAGGATTTACAAGATAGGAAGCTCGAAGCTCTGCTCAAGCAAACCTTTGATACTTGCGCCCTGTCGCTGAGAGCGGCCTTCTGTGGGGCATATGTGTCCAGGGCTTCCATTAGGTGGATCCAAGGGGCACAGAGCGGCGGCAATGCGGAGGAAGGCGCAAAGCTCGAATCCGCGGCGGCCTATCTCGCAGATGCGTTCTATGACCAGGTTAGAATTTCGGCTAAGTCTATGGCGTAGGTGATTGCGGCTCGGCGATTTCTCTGGTTACGCAATTGGTCAGCGGATGTTTCGTCTAAGACTCGGCTCACTAAGCTTCCCTATAAGGGCTCTTTGCTTTTTGGGGGGGCCTTAGATAAAATTGTGAAAGATTTGGGTGACTCAAAAGGGGGTCGCCTTCCAGAGGACAGACCGAAGGGTCAACGTCAGGCCGGGGGGCCCAGGTTGGCATGTCGCGAACCTCGCAAGTTTCGTGGGGCTCGTTTTGCCCCCTATCCGAGAGGACGTTTTGCTGCTCGGGGTCAGTCCTTTCGAGGAGCTCGGGGGTTCGGCAGGGGTTATTTCCAGTCTCAGCAGAACCCCAGCAAAAAGCCCCAATGAAGTGAGGTTGGCCCAGATGGAAGTGCCAGTGGGGGGTCGCCTCCAGCGGTTCCTTTCAGTCTGGGCCACCATAACGTCCGATCGCTGGGTGCTCGAGGTCATACGCGACGGGTATGCCCTCGAGTTTGCACAGCCGTTGCGAGACGCTTTCGTGGCATCTCCTTGTGGTTCTGCGGAAAAGGCGTTGGCGGTGTTCGAGACCCTTCAGCGCTTGTTGCGTCTACGGGCGGTGGTACCGGTCCCACTAGACCAGTTAGGGTCGGGTCGGTACTCCATTTATTTCGTGGTGCCCAAAAAGGAGGATTCCTTTCGCCCTATCTTGGATCTCAAGCACGTGAACCACTGCTTACGCATTCCGCATTTTCGCATGGAGACTCTATGCTCCGTGATTTGCTCCGTGCAGCCTACGGAGGTCCTTACCTCCATAGACCTCACAGAGGCCTACCTTCACATTCCAGTGCGGCCTGACCACCAGCGGTTCCTACGGTTTGCGGTACCCATGGGTCACTTTCAGTTCCAGGCGTTGCCATTTGGGCTGGCCACGGCTCCGCGGACCTTCACAAAGGTGATGGTGGTGGTTGCGGCGGCGCTGCAGCGCGCGAGGGCGTGCTGGTGCACCCTTACCTCGACGATTGGTTGATTCGGGCACCGTCGGTGGCGGAATCCGAGTTGGCCACAGCTCGAGTGGTGGCACTCCTCGAGGGGTTAGGCTGGGTGATAAATCAGTCCAAGAGCCATCTGCTGCCCTCTCAGAGGCTTCTGTATCTGGGAGCGCTGTTCGACACGAGCGTCGGAGCGGTCTTCTTGCCCGAGCCACGGATATGAAAACTGCTGGGGCAAGTGCGGGCGTTCCTGTGCCTGAAGGCTCCAACTGCTTGGCGCTACCTGCAACTGCTCGGTTCCATGGCGGCGGCGCTGGACCTGGTTCCCTGGGCTCGGGCGCATATGCGTCCGTTGCAGCATGCGTTGCTCTCGAAGTGGTCTCAGCTGCACCCATTGTCCCGCAGATTGCCTCTCGCTCCGGCTGTGCGCGACAGTCTGCTCTGGTGGTTGGATCCCGCGCATCTCAGGGCGGGTATGCCCTTGCGGCTCCCAGATTGGGTGTTACTTACGACGGATGCCAGTCTCGCGGGCTGGGGGGCTCATTGCCAGTCTCACCTAGCTCAAGGGCTCTGGACTCCGGCGGAGTCGACCTCGTCGATCAACCTGCTCGAGCTCCGAACGGTACGGTTAGTGCTACAGGACTTCCGCTGGCTCGTCGAAGGCAAAGCGGTGAGAGTTTTCTCAGACAATTCCGTGGCAGTTTCTTACATCAACAAGCAGGGAGGTACAGGCTGCATGCCTCTCTTGGACGAGAGTCAGCTGCTAATGGCCTGGGCGGAAGCTCACCTGGTAGCGCTTTCAGCGGCTCATGTGGCGGGACGCGACAATGTGCAGGCGGATTATCTCAGCAGGCACGCCGTGGATCCCGGGGAATGGGAGTTGAACGCAGCAGTGTTTCACACCCTGGTTCTCCGTTGGGGACAGCCGTCGATGGACTTGATGGCCACTTTCGACAATGCGAAGGCTGGTCGGTTCTTCAGCAGGAGGCGGGAGCGCATGTCCGAAGGCCTAGACGCTCTGGCGCAGCCGTGGCCGTCGGTGGGGCTGCTCTATGTGTTCCCTCCATGGCCATTGATAGGTCGTGTCCTTCGGCGGATAGAGCGTCACGACGGACGGGTACTCTTGATTGCCCCGGATTGGCCGCGACGACCTTGGTACGTGGATTTGGTTCGTTTGCTGGTGGACAGTCCTTGGCGGCTGCCGACGCAGGTGGATCTGTTGTCTCAGGGTCCCCTTCTCATGCCGGATGTGGAAAGCTTCTCGCTTACGGCTTGGCTCTTGAGCGGGAAAGGTTGAGGCGTAGAGGTTATGCGCCTTCAGTCATCGACACTCTTCTTCGGGCCAGGCGTGCTTCCACTTCCAGGGCGTACGCTCGAGTCTGGAGGGTGTTTGAACGCTGGTGTGCGGAGCGCGGTCTTCGGCCAGGCGCCTCCTTGGTGCCGGCGATTCTGTCTTTTCTGCAAGGGGGATTCGAGAAGGGCTTGGCTCTCGCTACGCTCAAGGTGCAGGTCGCTGCACTGGCCTGTTTTCGGGGTAGGATTAAGGGGGTTCTCCTCTCTCATCATCCCGATGTCTTGCGGTTCCTGCGTGCAGTTCAGAACTTGCGTCCTCCGGTTCGCTCCATTGTTCCCCCTTGGGATCTTAATCTGGTTTTGGAGGCGCTTGTCCGACCTCCCTTTGAACCATCTAGGGAGGCGTCCCTTCAAGTGCTGACTTGGAAAACGGTCTTCCTGGTGGCCCTCTGTTCCGCCCGGAGGGTTTCGGATCTTCAGGCTCTTTCATGTCGAGAGCCGTTTTTGCACTTCTCACGCGAGAAGGTTTCGTTGCGTCCAGTGCCCTCTTTTCTTCCGAAGGTGGTTTCCCATTTTCATGTGAATCAGTCTATTTCCCTTCCGACCTTTTCGGATCGCGAGGGCGCTCCCATCGATTCGGTCCTTCGGAAACTGGATTTAGGTAGGCTGCTTAAAAGGTATCTGCATCGGACAAAGCCTTTTCGCAAGTCGGACAGGCTGTTCGTGTTATTTGGGGGGCCTAGAAAGGGGGAAGCTGCCTCCAAGGCCTCCATAGCGTGCTGGGTTAAATCTGCGGTGTCGGCGGCGTACCGAGCGAGCGGCCAGGCGCCGCCGGAGTTTTTCAGGGCTCATTCGACTCGTAGCCAGGCTACGTCCTGGGCTGAGCTGGCCCTCGTTCCGCCAGTGGATATCTGTAGGGCGGCGACTTGGTCGTCCTTGCACACTTTTTCGAGGCACTATCGGTTGGACGTGCAGGCTGCGGGGGATGCCAAAGTAGGGGCGTCTGCGGTCATTGCGGGGCTCGCCGGTCCCTCCCTGGGATAGTTACTGCTTTGGTACTTCCCTCACTTGCCTGGACTGGCCCGGAGAGACGATATGGAAGAAGAAATTAGACCTTACCTGCTAATTGTCTTTCCTTGAGTTCTCTCCGGGCCAGTCCAGGCCCCACCCGTGAAGCTCGGCGAGACTCCGTTTTTGGTCCCACGGTTTTGTCAGGCAGCGTGGAAGGTTTTCGAAGAGTAAATATTGCCTTCCGCGGTTTTGGCAAGGCTTGCTATGGTGTGTGGGGCTCCATAGTTCATGCTATCGGGTATTCCTGGGCATGCAAGTCTGGGAAATTAAAAAAAACAAAACAAAAAAACACGTTTCTGTTTCTCTGGTGGGCACGGGAGGAGCCCGTGGTTGGTATGGTCTTGTTGACCTATGGGGGGGGCTCGTGGTGTGCTGCAGTTCTTTTTTTCTTGTTACCTTTTGGTTCTCTTTCTGCTGCTTTGTGAGTCACGACTGAGGTTTGGCCAGCAGAGGGAGCCAGATACTGCTTTCAGCAAAAACTTCAGTTTTTTTCAGTCCTCAGCTGCTAGAGAAGATTGACAACCCCTCACTTGCCTGGACTGGCCCGGAGAGAACTCGAGGAAAGACAATTAGCAGGTAAGGTCTAATTTCTTCTTTGCACATCCCAATCAGGAGCGAACATCAAAGATTCCTGCGTTTCGCAGTTCCCATGGGTCATTTTCAATTCTGAACTTTACCTTTTGGGCTGGCTACAGCGCTGCGGAACTTTACCAAGGTAATGGTGGTGGCGGCAGCAGCGCTACGAAAGGAAGGGATTCAGGTCCATCCCTACCTGGACGTCTGGTTAATTCGGGCGGCGTCTCGGTCGGAGTCAGTCATGGCCACCGCTCAGGTGGTAGAGTTCCTTGAGCAGTTAGGCTGGGTCATCAACCGCGCGAAGAGTCATTTGGAGCCGGCCATGCAGTTAACCTATCTCGGTGCTTTCTTCGACACGTAGATAGGCTCAGTTTTTCTTCCGGCAGAAAGAGTAAGCAAGATTTTGGCTCAGGTGTTGCCGTTCCTGCGCGTAAAGGCTCCAATGGCCTGGAGGTACCTACAGTTGTTGGGATCGATGGCGGCGGCCTTAGATCTGGTTCCGTGGGCCAGAGCTCATATGCGGCCTCTTCAGCAGGCATTGTTGTCCCGTTGGTCTCCGCAGAATCATCCACTTTCTTGGAGATTGGTATGTCCGGAGGAGGTGCGTGTCAGTCTACAGTGGTGGTTGGTTCTGGCCCACCTGCAAGCAGGAGTTCCGCTGGATATGCCGGATTGGGTATTACGACGGATGCAAGCCTCTCCGGCTAGGGGCTCATTGTTTGTCGCAAATAGTGCAGGGGACGTGGACGGCAGAAGAGAGCATTTGATCGATCAATCGCTTGGAGCTGCGAGCGGTTCGCTTAGCGCTGCGGGAATTTGCCTGATTGCTCGAAGGGAAGGTGGTTCGGGTTTTCTCCGACAATCAAGTGACGGTGTCTTACATAAACAGGCAAGGAGGCACCGACAGTGCAGTATTGCAGGACGAAAATCAGCAGTTGTTTCGTGGGCAGAAGTCCATCTCTTAGCAATTTCGGCGGCGCATGTGGCAGGAAGAGACAACATTCAAGCCGATTATCTCAGTCGTCATCTCCTGGACCCCGGGGAATGGGAGTTGGACTGGGCGATATTTCAGGAGATTTCGCTACGCTGGGGTCAGCCAGTCATGGATCTCATGGCTACCCAGGCCAATGCCAAAGTGGTGCGGTTTTACAGCAGGCGCAGGGAGCACATGTCGGAAGGTCTCGACAGCCTGGTGCAGCCTTGGCCGTCGGATCAACTACTTTACGTGTTTCCTCCGTGGCTGGTCTTGGGGCGGATCATCCAGAGGGTTGCGAGACACAGGGGCACAGTGATTCTAGTTGCTCCGGATTGGCCCAGATGACCATGGTATGCCGACCTGATGAGACTTCTCGTGGCTCCTCCCTGGAGACTGCCCCTTCGGTTCGATCTGTTGAGGCAGGGGCCTGTGTTAATGCCACAGGTGGATTGATTCTTGCTTACGGCTTGGCTATTGAAAGGGAACGATTGTGCCGTAAAGGATACTTGAAGTCGGTGATAGCCACTATGTTACAGTCCAGGAGATGGTCTACTTCGTTAGCATACATTAGGGTGTGGCGCGTTTTTGAAGCATGGTGTAGGAATCGCCGAGTAAAGCCCTGGGGGGCACAACTACCTGAGATCTTAGGTTTCCTTCAAGGAGGACTAGAAAAGGGATTGGCTCTTAGCACGCTGAAGGTACAGCTGGTGGCGCTGGCCTGCTACAGAGGGAGAGTGCAGGGCAGTCCGTTTTCCTCTCATCCTGATGTACTACATTTTCTGCGAGCTGCCAAAAACATTAGGCCTCCGGTGAGGCGAGTTGTGCCTCCTTGGGATTTGAATTTGGTTTTACAGGCGTTGACGGAGCCTCCGTTTTGTAGCAAGATCATCGGAGCACCTTTGGGAGTTGTCCTGGAAAACGGCTTTTTTGGTGGCATTGTGTTCTGCGAGAAGAATTTCGGATCTGCCAGCTCTCTCGTGCCTTCAGTACCTTCAGTTCTCGGCAGAAAAGGTGGAATTGCGACCAGTGCCGTCCTTCCTGCCTAAGGTGGTTTCCCCTTTTGACGTGAATCAGGTCGTTTCCCTTCCCACTTTTGGTGCTCTAGGAGATGGTAAGTTGGACCGTTCGCTTAGGCGACTAGATTTAGGTCAAGTGTTGCGTAGATATCTCAGACGGAGTCTTTTCGACAATCTGACTGGTTGTTTGTCCTCTTTGGGGGGTCAGCTAAAGGTAAGGTGGCCACTAAAGCTGCTATCGCTCGCTGGGTGAAGCACGCGATACGGGCAGCGTATGAGGCGCAGGGCAAGCCGGTTCCTCTTGGGCTCGGTGCTCATTCAACTAGAGGTCAAGCAGCCTCTTGGGTGGAGTATGCGTTGGTTCTGCCGGTTGATATCTGTCGGGCAGCGACGTGGTCTTCGTTGCATACGTTTGCGAAGCATTATCGGTTGGATGTTCAGGCAAGGGATGATGCTAGAGTGGGTGCCTCGGCGATTGTTGCAGGGCTCGCAAGACCCTTCCGGATTTAGGTACTGCTTTGGTACTGCCCAAATGTCCAGGACTGGCCCGGAGAGACGAATAGGAAGAAGAAATTAGACCTTACCTGCTAATTGTCTTTCCTTGAGTTCTCTCCGTGCCAGTCCAGGGCCCACCCTGGATGTCTGCGAGGCTTAGAAATAAGGCGTCCTTGGCTGGAGTGTTGGCAGAGTTGAGCATATGTTATTGCGCTCGTAGCCGGGGATGCGGAGAGGGGAAAGCTTATTGGACGTGGATACTGGGGGTCCCTTTGTGAGAAAACAGAGGTTCTTCCAATTCAGAAAAATAAAATAAAAAAAAATTAAGAAAAGACAAACATGGAATGGCTTTTCCTTTTTTTTTTCGAAGAGTGCCCTTTTGTTCTAAGGACGATGTTGTCCAGTAGTTAGGATTTGTTGTTTTAGTTGCATTACTAGTTTGAGTTTCACTGCTTTGATACCGTAAGACTGATTCTCTGATACCAGGGGGAGCTGGGTAAGCTGTCAGGAAAACTTTCAGTATTCAGTCCTCATCTGCTGGAGTGGATTGACCACTCAAATGTCCTGGTCTGGCCCCGAGAGAACTCAAGGAAAGGCAATTAGCAGGTACGGTCTAATTTCTTCTTGTGTGCCTTCCAATTAGTGCGATTCTTGGTGACCCAGCAGCTCCTGGGTTTTCTTGGCAGTGTGACCAGAAGTAGATTGCCAGGCCTTTCTTGCAAGCCAATGGAGGGTTATGTGACTTGCTCAAGGCCACAAGGAGTGCTGTTGGGAATGAAACCCTGGTCTCTTGGTTACCAAGCCAGCGCTCTAACCACTA
Source organism: Ichthyophis bannanicus (assembly GCA_033557465.1). Taxonomy (NCBI): domain Eukaryota; kingdom Metazoa; phylum Chordata; class Amphibia; order Gymnophiona; family Ichthyophiidae; genus Ichthyophis; species Ichthyophis bannanicus. The sequence continues at coordinate 449,628,827 of CM066032.1, forward strand.
GACTGCGTTGGAGTGCATCTGTTCTCTTTTGCAAGATTGGTGAGGCAGAGAGCTGTCTGATGGCAGGTATGCTGTTATCTCCAGGAACAAGCAGGAATAAGTCCTCACATATGGGTACGTCGGTACCGACGGAGCCCGTGCGGGAAAGCTCCCCAGCTTCTTAGAATAGAAGCTTTTGGGACCTCCCACTGCACATGCGCACTGCCTTCCCGCCTTCCTGAACAGCTCTCCTCAGTTTCTCTTTTTCCGCGGAGCCAGCAGGTCGTGTTCCTGTCACCGCTGAAGAAATTGTTATTTTATTTGTTTCTTTAGACCGCGTACCTGCCTTCCCCATACCGATACCGGTATCGCCGGTCTTTTCTTTCTTTCTTTAAAAAATTATAATTCTTTTTTCTTATTTTTTAGCTTTTTGGTCACTTCAGAGAGGCCTCTCGGCCTACTCAATTTCTCATCATGGAGAAGCCAGCACATGGATTTAAGAATTGTAACAAATGTAATGCTGTTATTTCAGTCACAGACAACCATGACTGGTGTCTGAAAAGTTTTGGTACTGACCATTCCATACCGGACTGCCCATCTTGCTCCCACATGTCTAAACGTGGGCTGCAGAACCGGGCCAACCAAATTCCATGTGCTGTTTGCTTCAGAGAATACAGCATCACAGTCATCCAGGTCTTCTTCTCCGGATGGATCTCAGGTAACCAAACCTTCTGTGGGCAAGTCCTCAAAGAGCAAATCTCCTTCAAAGCATCGAGAGGCTCTTAGCTTAGAACTTGAGGACCCTGCCCCAGCCAAACAACCCCGGCGGGAAGTCCAACTTCCAAAAAACGCCAATTCAGGGGTCTCATGTTGATATCGATGCTACGGCCTCGTCAAATCAACTGTTAGCCTGCTCTGGGGTTACGGGTCACTCCGGTACCGACATCCAGGCAGCTTTGGCGTCCATGGGCGATACTGTTAAGTCGTTGCAGCAGGCCGTCATGGCTTTCATTAAAGCTGCAACGCCATCGGTTCCGCTTTCAGCGGTTCCGGGGCCCGATACCGGTATCGTCCGCCATGCCGGTATCGAGGCCGTCCACCTCTAAACGCAAGTCGGTACCGTATGGGCTTTCGCTCCATACCGGTTCCATACCCGATACGCCCGATATCGATACCGATCGGTACGCGTATCGTGCGTTAGAGGAAAGCACCGATTCCTCTGAGGATTTTCACTCCTCTGATGATTCTGCTGAGTTTTCACTCAACTTACCTGAGGAGCCCTCTTCTCCTAAAAGGAGAATGTCCCCTCCAGAGGATTTGTCCTTCCAGGACTTTGTTTTAGATATGGCTACAGCCCTTTCTATTACCACATCCTCTGAAAAGGAACCCAGATCCAAAAAACTGGATATTTTGGGATACTCAAAGGCCCCTAAGGAGGCAGTTACCCTGCCTATCCATGAAATCCTTCAAGAACAACTGATGGATTTCTGGGAAAATCCTTTGACTTTGTCTCCTTATTCCGTAGGTTGGACACCATGTATAGGGTCCCTCCTTCTCCTGGTTTCCAAAAGACTCAATTGCCCCACCACTCTATTGTGGTGAAGTCTGCAATGAAGAAGATTAGGAGTACCAAAAGGCACTCTTCCACCCCTCCAGGACGGGAATGTAAGACTTTGGACTCTTTGGTAGGAAAATTTTCCAGGCTAGTATGCTTATAGCCAGGATTAATTCCTACAGTCTCTATATGGGCATGTTCCTGGAGGAACTTGCCAAAAAGGTGCGGCATTTTGCCCCCTTTATCCCTGAGGATAAAAAGCAGGGATTCCTTTCCCTAGTGAAACAACTCTTAGAGGTTTCTAAGTTCTCTAATAGGGCAGCATATGATTCCTTTGAGGGAGCCAGTAGGGCTTCGGGCATTGCTATTGCAGCCCGACGTCTTGCTTGGCTCCAGGCCTCTGATCTGGAACCTTGGGTTCTAGATGGCTTACGGAATCTGCCCTGTACAGGTGAGAACTTATTTGGGGAAGAGTGGCAAATCAAAGCCACCCAGATGGATGCTGAAAATGCCACCTTGGAAAGACTTTCAAAGTCCACTTCAATTCCTACTAAGAAAAAGTCTTTTAAAAGGCCTTACTATAAGAAGGCCAGAGTTGCTTCAAATACTGGCCAGCAGTCTTCTCAACCTCGCTATACTGCTAAGCGTCAGCAATCCAAACAAGCACGAGCTAAGCCTGCAGCAGCTACTGTAGCTCAGCAGGCTCCAACCCCTCAGGGGTTTTGACTTGCTCCTAGGGAACTTGCCACTTCTGGTTCTAACACAACCAGAACCTCTCACCATACCCGGAAGGTTTGTTCACTTTGCTCCCAGATGGGAAAAAATCACAACAGAACAATGGACCCTCTCTATCATTCGAGAGGGTTACAAACTTCATTTCTCCAGCCTTCCTCCCCATCATATGGTGAGACCATTCAATTCTCCACCATCTCTCCTAACCCTGTTGGGTCAAGAGGTTTCCTCTCTTCTTGCCCAAGGGGCCATATAATAGGTTCCTCTTCCTCAACAAGGGTCCTGTTTCTACTACCCTAATTTACTCATACCAAAGAATACAGGGGGATTCAGACCAATCATAGAACTGAGAGAATTGAACAAAATTATCTTCAAGGATAAATTCAAAAATGCTGTCTCTCGGCATTCTCCTTCCTTACCTCCAGGGTCAGGACTGGCTTTGTTCTCTAGACCTACAGGATGCGTATACACATATACTCATCCATCCATCCCACAGAAAGTATCTTCGCTTTCTGTTTCAGGGAAAACATTTCCAATACAGAGTACTCCCCTTCGGTCTAGCCTCTGCTCCAAGAGTATTCACAAAATGCATGGCAGTCGTAGCCGCATTTCTAAGAGGCATGGGAATCTTTGTCTTCCCATATCTGGACGACTGGCTCATCCGAGCTCCAACTCAGTCACAGGCCCAGATTTCCCTGGACCACACAAGGAGCCTTTGCAGTATCTGGGACTGGTAGTAACCTTCCCAAGTCCCAACTCATCCCTACTCAATCTCTAGAATTCATAGGGGCCCAGTTGGACACCATCACTGCAGGCCTACCTTCCACATGTTCGAGGCCAGCGCCTCCTGAGTTTGGCCTCCCAAGCTGAGTCCAGCACTCACTTGACAGCCAGGGAAATGCTACGCCTACTGGGTCATATGGCCTCCACAGTGCATGTGGTGCCCTATGCTCGTCTTCATATGAGAGCAGCTCAATGGACCCTGGCCACTCAGTGGGACTCAGGCGTCAGGAGCGCTCTCAGACCAAATACAAACCTCCGATCGTCTGTTTTGGTCCCTCCACTGGTGGACTTCCACCAAGAATCTGTTGTTGGGGGCTCCATTTCAACCATTGCTACCCCAAGCAACCCTCACAACAGATGCCTCCCAAACAGGGTGGGGAGCCCATCTGCAAACTCTCTCCACTCAGGGCACTTGGTCTCTACAGGAGACCACCCTTCATATCAATCTTCTGGAACTGCGAGCAATTTACCTTGCCCTCAAGGTCTTCCACTCCCTCCTAGCCAACCTCACTGTCCTAGTTCAGACGGACAATCAGGTGGCCATGTTTTACATAAACAAACAAGGAGGGACGGCTCTCTGTCGCTTTGCAACGAAGCTCTAAGACTATGGGCCTTCGCCAGAGAGCATCAGATTCACCCTGCTAGCAGTGTATCTCCCAGGAGTTCAAAACTCTCGGGCAGACAGGCTCAGTCGAGTTCTGCTGCCACACGAATGGTCCCTACATTTGGACCAAATAAACCGAATCTTTCAGGAATGGGGGACCCCGGACATAGACCTCTTTGCAAGTCCGTGGAATGCCAAACTTCCCCGGTTCTGTTCCAGAACTCCGTGTCAGGGAGCTCAGGCTACGGACGCCTTTCTCCTGAATTGGAATCAGGCATTCCTATATGCCTTTCCACCCATTCCTTTGATTCCCAAGACTCTGTTCAAACTCCAGAGGGATCATGGAACTATGATCCTCATAGCTCCACGCTGGCCACGCCAAGTGTGGTTCCCTCTACTTCTACAGCTCTCCCAGGGATCCTACTTGGATCTGGGAGCTGCGCCAGACCTCCTGTCTCAGGAGGAGGGGACTTTGTGGCACCCAAACCCCAAATCCCTTCACCTCAGTGCTTGGTTACTGAAGGCTTAAGCCTTCAAGACTTTCATCTTTCCCAACCAGTGAAAGATATCCATTCTGCCTCTAGGAAACCCTCTACCAGGCGTTCCTATGCTTTCAAATGGAAACGTTTTTCCATTTGGTGTGCTCAGCAGGGTCTTGACCCTCTGGCACTTCCTTTGAATTCTCTTCTTGATTATCTCCTGCATCTATCCAATGCAGGCCTCAAGACGAATTCGGTAAGAGTCCATTTAAGTGCTATTGCAGCATCCTTGAAACATATAAATGGACAACCTATCTCCTCTCATCCTCTTGTTGCAAGATTCATGAGAGGCCTGACTCTCACTAAACCTCCCATCAGACCACCCCCGGTCGCATGGGATTTGAATCTAGTGCTCGGTCAACTTATGAAGCCACCTTTTGAGCCAATGTTTTCCACCTCCTTGAAATTTCTTACCTGGAAGGTCATCTTCCTCATTGCAGTCACTTCGGCTCGCCGCATCAGTGAGCTGCAGGCTTTAGTGGCTAATCCACCTTACACAAGATTTCATCATGATAAGGTGGTCCTTAGGACGAATCCCCACTTTATGCCTAAAGTGGTCTCGCCTTTTCATCTTAATCAAGAGGTATATCTACCTGTCTTTTTTCCAGCTCCTCATGCATCCAAGCCAGAGAGGAACCTTCATACTCTGGATTGTAAAAGAGCTCTCGCTTTTTACCTTAATAGGACTCAGCCACATCGAAAGTCTTCTCAACTTTTTGTGGCCTTTGATCCTTCCCATTTGGGACTTCCAGTCTCCAAGCGTACACTTTCCAATTGGATTGCTCAGTGTATTTCTTTTGCTTACCAGAGCAAAAACATTTCTCTGGAAGGCCATGTCACTGCTCACAATGTGAGGGCCATGGCAACTTCTATGGCTCATCTGCACTCTGTTTCCATAGATCAGATCTGTCGAGCCGCTACCTGGGCCTCGGTTCATACCTTCACAGCCCATTACTGTTTGGACAAGGACTCCCGCCGGGATGCCTTGTTTTGGCCAGGCTGTCCTCAAGCACCTGTTCCATTCCTAAACAACTCCTGCCCACCTTCCCAGAATGGATGCCTGAGATCCATACGAAGATGGCGAACCTTTACAGGGGATCCCATGCATCTAAGCTAGGGAGTCCCCATATGTGAGGACTTATTCTGCTTGTTCCTGGAGATAGCACAGTTACTTACCTGTAAACAGGTGATCTCTGGGAACAGCAGGAATTAGTCCTCACAACCCACCCACCTCCCCTAGGAGTTGTATCTTTTATCTATCTATCTTCCTGTCCTCTCTCTGTTGACTCAGCTATAAACTCGAAACTGAGGAGAGCTGTTCAGGAAGGCGGGAAGGCAGTGCGCATGTGCAGTGGGAGGTCCCAAAAGCTTCTATTCTAAGAAGCTGGGGAGCTTTCCCGCACGGGCTCCGTCGGTACCGACGTACCCATATGTGAGGACTAATTCCTGCTGTTCCCAGAGATCACCTGTTACAGGTAAGTAACTGTGCTATGTCAGGATATAGCCCGGCGGAGAATCTCCGTTTTGAAGTACCTGTAGGCGCTGCAGCGGCGTTGGCTCAAAGATCAAGAGCTCAGTCCCTGTGAACCTGTGTTGCCTCCTTCCCCCCACAAGCTTGGCCTGTGCAACATTTTTGCATAACTTCCTGCAGTTATAGTTTCTGGTCTCTGGAGTAACTGTCCTATACTTTAAAGGCAAAGCAGGAGAGGCAGGTAGTTCCACAGTCATCTTATAAAGGTTTCAGTGCCAATCTGAAGTCCTATCTATTCAAGCATATGTTTGAGATCATGGACTAGTACAAGGGCTGGCTCTGCATTGATAATTGTCTGTCTGAATGCTTGACTCTAGTTGTGCAAATTAATGCTGTAGCCTGTATGATGTTTCTCTCTCTCTCTCTCTTATTTCACCTTTCCTATATCCAATTATGTAGTTCTTTTCCTATTTTTGTTTTAATTGTAAACCACTTTGTACACCAGCAAAAAGTGGTATAGTAAATAGAATAAACCATAAACTGGTTAGTTTTGCGCATACCATGACGATCTAAGCCCCAGAGTATGTGGAGGAGTCTTGTCTGTGTGCTTCCTTTTCTGGCTTTATTTTGGTGTCTGAATGCATGGAACACTACCATCTTACATGACCTGGCTGAATATGTTCAGAAGTGATTGAATCTGGCAAAGTGAGGCACCCACAGGTTAAAAACAATGTTCTCCTTCTGGTGGGAAGGACCAAGCAGTTATCTACCTAGATTAGATTGTGAGCTCTGATAAGCAGGGACTGTCTCTTACATTGTATATGTACAGCACTGTATACACCTTGTAGCACTTTACACATGATAAGTAAAAGAAGTAGTAGTAGTAAGAATGCATACAGCGACAACCCAACTAATAGGCAAACTAGAGGAGATGGAGTGCAGTAAAGAGCAGTTACAGTCAAAGCAAAGCAGTGGGTCCTAACAAAAACTGTCAGTGTGTGCTTTTACGTGCAGGAAGAATGGATGATATGTAAATAGTCCATTTACCCTTGTAAGTGGCTTTTTGCAACCTCCTTCATTATTCATATATTCACAAAACATAATTTTTAATAATTAAAAGTGTGATGTCCTAATATGTTTTTCTAAGATTGTTCTGGGAGGGATGGTGCTGAGATGATTGCAGTTGAATTTCATAGTCAAAATTTGGTGATGGGGGTTGTTGCTAGGGGTCTAAAAGATTATTGTGAGGAGGTGCAAGACTGAGGTTTTGCCTAGGGTGCCGAATACCCTGCACCGACCTTGCATGCAAAATTTTGTTTTGTGTGCCCTGAGGACAGAACAAACGCAAAAGCATGCCACAAAATAGAAAAAGGTTGAGAAGCACTGCACTACAGTATGCATGAAAAAGAGATTTTGCATTCAATAAGCCAAAGTCCTATCCTAAATCCTACTGAAATGTTTAGAAAGACCAGAAGTGAACTGTTGACGAATGGCACTCCTCAAATTTGACAGAGGTGAAAAAGTTCTTTATGGAAGAATGGGTCAAAATTCCTCAAGAAAGATATTAGAGAGACAGGTAACAATTACAGGGAATGTTTAATTTACATTATTGCTGCTGAAACACTTCACACTGGCTTTTTTTTCCCCATTTATATTTTTCAAGTTTCCATAATAAACAAGCATATACCACTTGTACAAGAAAATAGAAAGCAGTTGAAAATAAAAATCTAGCAACTTGGGTAAACGAAAAGAAAAAATGAGATAATCAAAATTAACTGCATAATCTTATAAAGCCCTCACTAAAGGGGGAGAGCAAAAGAAGTTATAATCTTAGTGTTACACAAGGAAAAGGGAAGCTGCGTATTACAGTAAAAACGATTTTACCACAGATTCAGGTGTTCAGTATTAAAGGAGCACTTAAGCCTACATGAATTTATAAAATAAAGCAGTTGAGAGGGCTCAAAGGACACATAACTAACAGAATTTAGCTTAATTAAGCATGTACAAGGAAACTTGAGAAAAAACCAAGCCCTCTCCACCCCTGACTGAAGCACCGCTGATCTCAACAACAAAAATTCCTTATGCCTCTTCTGAGTTTCCCTAGATAGATCTTGAAACGTGTACAGTATCAATACCCTTAAAGGCCACATATCGTTTCTTGAAGAATATTTTTAACAGCCAGTCATGTACTGAAGTTAAAACAAAAGTCACCAATAAAGTAGTAGGGACCACCAATTCTATTTTGAACTCTCTAATATTGCAAAAATGTCCAAAGTATCCATTTGCTGTTCCAGGGAGCCCTGGGAAACCCCAGGAAACTTCTTAGTAGTAGGTAAGTAATATACCAGAGTCAGTGGAGGATGGGATTCCATGGGCACACTCAGGGTGTCCACCAAATATTTTTTATATTTAATCATGTTTATTAAGAAAACAAAGGTTTGTACAGTTCCATAGCCAAAGTGCAAGGAGAAATTCCTAATGGCGAACAGGTCATAACCAACATGTTCAGCACCAATACACAGGAACCCCAATGTTGTCCCCGACACATAGTGCGGGAGGGCCCTACCAAACAGCAAAAAAACATGAAAAACGAACCATACAACCACATGAACCAGAGGTTTCAATTTTATTAAACAAGATTTTTCATGTTTTCTACCCCCCCAATTCCCCTCCCCCTTCCCAGTGACTCGACACACTGTAGGATCGGCAACTCCAACCTTCCTACCCAATCTCCCACAATCACATGCTCCCACATCCTACCAGGTGGGTGCTCTCTTCACCACCCAGGGGCGATGCCCACCCATGCTTCATCCCCTCTTTCTCTCCCCCATCCTGGGAACCACTTATTACCCAGCAGGACCCCTAAACAGGACCAACTCCCAATGAAACCCCAATCACAGAGTGAGTACATCATTGGAAGCCCATGGAGATAAGTGGGAAAGATATGGCTCCCACAATGCGATAGAGGATCCTCTCTGGTCTCCTTCCCCTCTTGGAGGCCAAATCCTCCCAAACTGCCAGTTGATGCAAGGCGTTGTGTCATTCCCATATGTCTGGGCCGTCAGCATCCTGCCAGAGCTGGAGGATGCACCATATAGTGAGGAAGCACTCCTGAACTGAAAGCCAGGCCCCTGCCCTACAGAGCCCAATAGAGTCCTAGAGATCCAAGATAGTAAACCACAGAGAGAGGGCAAAAGTTTATCCTAAAAAGCCTGAACTTGGGCACATCCCCAAAACATATGACTCAGGTGTACCTGACTCTCATTGCACCAAGGACCCTTCCCCAAATCCGTGAGGCTTGCTCTCCAGGAACGATAGGGAGAAAAGTACGCCCTCTCCAGAATCTTAAATTGTAACTCAGGAAGCCATGCCCCCTTGACCACTTGGGATATACAAAACACCACAGCACTCCAATCAAGCCCTTCAAGGGATATCCCCAATGGCTAATTAAATGTGTATAGGGGTGAACAATACCTAGGTCTTCCAAAGCCTGATAATGGCAGGTCACCGAAATCTGCTCCCATTCCTCAAACTCGAGCCAGCCTTCCACCTTGTCGAGGGCCCCTTTCTCCAACCCTACCCTCGCCAAAGAGCCCACTTAGTGTTTCAGTCGTAAGAAAGTAAAGTAGTGTCCCCCAGGGAACTGTAATTTATCATGGAGATCTGAGAATGGAAACACTCGTCTCATCATCCACAACTTGTCACACCTGTGTAAGCCCCAAGGAGCCCCATATCCGAAATGGACAGGAGCCAAGACTAGGGGCAAAGGTGTCATTGCCCTGTAGCGGCAAGTAGCCTGTCACCTCTGGAGCAAGCCCACAGAGAGCCCTACACCTCCCTCTAGCCATGCTAACTGGTAGTTTGTCCCTAATCTGTGCTTGTAATGTAAGACCGAGGGGAAGAGAAGAAAGGGCCACATAAGCGGACTCCAGAGTCCATGGCATGAAAACAGAATGTTCCCCCAGCCAGTCCCGAACATGTCGTAGGGTACAGGCAAGATTATATTGGGACAAATATGACACCCCCATGTCCCTCCCCCTTTAGTCCAGCGTCGTTGCAGCCTGCCCAGCATCAGGCAGGGTTTCTTTCTGCCCCAAAGAAACACCTGCAGCAACTGCTTGACTGCATGGATGTCCCACTGTAGAAGCTTCACAGGCAGTAGCTGCAGGGCATATATGATTTTAGGAATATCATCATCTTATATGCTGCTACGCGGCCCAGAAGAGAGCGAGGAGGAGCAGGGTCCAATTCCGTAGTCTGTCTCTGACCCAGAGAAGTAGGAGGGAAACATTAAGCCAGTAAAACACCTAGGATTCACAGGCAGATCCCTAGTTATTTAAAACTATTGACTGCCCACCAGAGGGGGAAGGGCCCCTTCCAGCCTCCACGCAAGCCACCAAGAACATCCAAAGCCTCGGACTTTGACATGTTCAGCTGCAGCTCTGCAAAAGCCCCAAAACCCTCTATCTCCACTAAAAGAGCTGCCAAAGAACTCTGGATCAGTTAGGTAAACAAGAAGGTCGTCCGTAAGGGTGGACACCTTGAAAGTTCAAGCAACGATTTCCACCCCCTTGATATTGGCCCACTGATAAATAAGCTGCAGCAGAGGATCCAGTGATAATAATACAGAAAGTAATGGGGGTGGGGCACCCCTGCTGGTTCTCTGCTCCAAGCCAAAATGTGGCACCAGCCCTCCATTAACCACTACTGCCACTGTCAGGTTATGGTACAAGACCTTTACCCCTCAAAGAAAACCTTCCCCCAGCCCATACCACTCCAGTACCAAAAACAGATATTGATATTAAAGTAGCCCAAATGAAAATTGGTAATCAATTATCAAACAGTATTATATCAAGGTTCCAATACTAATGTCTCCGGTAAAAGCATAACTACTGGGAGCCACAGTCAAAAGGGGTGGAAAGAACAACACACCTCCTCGCTGTAAAGGCTTCTTTTACTTAATTATTAAAATAAAGCTTGTGATAAACTTATCTTTGAAGACCTCCAAGTGTCATAAAAACCTGTTTTCTTTCACCAACAATGACGACGTGTCACGTTTCAGACTGACCAAAATACAGTCCTGCTTCAGGTTTGAGTGGAAATAACAGGTGTTATAGCCTGAAGCAGGACCGTATTTTGGTCAGTCCGAAACGTGGCACTTCCATGTTGGTGAAGGAAAACAGGTTTTTATGACACTTGGAGGTCTTCAAAGATAAGTTTAGCACAAGCTTTATTTTAAATAATTAAGTAAAAGGAGCCTCTACAGTGAGGAAGTGTGTTCTTCCCACCCCCTTTTGAATGTGGCAAACAAATATCGGCACCCCCACCCTATGCTTTTTCAGCTTCAAAGCTATTTATTTGTCTTTTATACTGCCTTATCACATAATCAAGGCAGTTTACATAGAACAAGGGGTACTGCTCTGGACAGTTTACAATGAACAGAAACAGAATATATAATACAATAGACAATCTTAACTTGTACCAAACATACTCAGCCTTGAGGATGAAGGGAGTGGCCAATTCTTTACAGATCTAGTGTATTATAGAAATTGTTGTAAAGTGAGTTATTTTGCATCAAGGTAGTCTATGCAAGGGGGGAAGTGAGGTGGGGTTATAGGCATAGATGAGTGTATATCAGGTCAAGTTTGGTCTATTCATTAATGACTGGCAAGATTCAGTTAATAGGGTTTTGAGGTTTTATTCTGAATGTGGTTAGGTCCTTTATTTTGCATAGGTTGCTTGGAAGAGAGTTCCATAGTATGGGAGAGTATAATGAAAAAGCCCTGTTTATCGTCAATTGTTTTGCATTTCTTGATGCTGTTGGTGTGGAAAGAAGGTTCTTCATATATTTCCTTCTGTTTCTTGTTCCCTGTTGGATTAGTGAGGTGAGGTATGTTGGAACAATGTTTGTTTAAATAATTGTTAGTATTGCCTTGAATTTGATTCTCTGAGAAACAGATAACCAGTGCAGGTGGTACAGGATTGGAGTTATATGCTCTGTTCTTGATGCTTTCATTATAATATGAGCTGGAAAACACAGAAAAGAGCACGTGCTCTTGCAGTAACGTCCAGAGAGTCACAAGGAGCAAAAGACGTTTGATGGTCAAAGATGATTTTATTGAAGAGGACCCCAACGTGTTTCGGCAACGCCTTCCTCAGGGGGGCATACAACTTAAACAACAAAATGAATAAAACTGATTAAAACAATTAAAAACAATTAAAACAATCTTTGTCAATGTCAAACATATATATATACAAAAGGAACCATAATAAACAATACTGTACATTAATAGACCAAAAAATTAAATGAAAACGCAGGGCAGCAAGAAAGGATAAGAGCTATATTGCTGGAGACATGTAAAAGAAATTAAATACTTACAAGGGTTGTCTGTATAGTTGAACACATACAGGACGTATTATAAGATGAATGTTATAATACTTGAAAAACAAATAGTATATGAAAGTGAGAAACAAAAACTGTAAAATTTGCAGTACCAAACAATAACAATCCAATAATGATAAAAAGGATACTCATCAACAAATTAAAGAAAAGTGAGCAAGAGGAGAAAGGGGGGGGGGGGAAAGAAGGGAAGGGGGAAGGTGGGGAGGGGAGGGTTTGGGTGGAAAGAGGGGGGGGGGGTGTTGTGGTGGTGTGGAGGGGAAGGGGGAGGAGGAACCAAGGGGAGATGGGAATAGAAGTAAAACATGTTGAACGAGAAAACATTCTAAATTACATTGTAGACCTTGTGAGTAATGTTATGATAAATAGAAACCTGGGGTATAACAATTGTACCATCGTGGGTCACAAGGGCCTATTGGAAAAGTGACTGTAAATGTCCTCGGATTCGAATACCAATAATTATATATGTAAGTTGTATCGATTTGTATACCCACGTAGCTATATAATCTTTGCTAATAAAAGTGTGCTTTTATATAGATTAAAAATTGTAGCGGAGCTTAAAAACAGAAATGTTAAAAAACATAATGTAGAGAATAATACAAGGAACACTATTATCATGTAACGGCATGTGACTCCCTTCAAATCTTTTACAAGGTCTTGCAGGGAATATGCATTTACGACGAACCTTAAATGATGAAACGTCTGCAATCTATCACAACTGGTTCTGGTTGGAAAGGGGAAGGAGATGAAAAACTGGGGTATATGTAGACGCCGGGTTTTGCGCCGAAAAAAGGAAACTTGATCTCATGGGCAGAGTCAAATGTAGTAAGGATACCAAATGTTAAAAATGTTTGAAAATAGAAGTGATGTGTATTATGTGAAATATAACTTTGCATTATTTATTATTTTTTTGTTACAGCTACACAGAGTTCTTCTTTGCAAGCATGCATTTAAGACACTTTTGGTTGTAGTTTTGACTTAAGTGAGTCTTCCGACATGCATATATAATTATTGGTATTCATATCCGAGGACATTTACAGTCACTTTTCCAATAGGCCCTTGTGACCCACGATGGTACAATTGTTATACCCCAGGTTTCTATTTATCATAACATTACTCACAAGGTCTACAATGTAATTTAGAATGTTTTCTTGTTCAACTTGTTTTACTTCTATTCCCATCTCCCCTTGGTTCCTCCTCCCCCTTCCCCTCCACACCACCACAACACCCCCCCTCTTTCCACCCAAACCCCCTCCTTCCCCCCCCCCTTCCCCCTTCCCTTCTTTCCCCTTTCCCACCTCTCCTCTTCTTCCCCCCCCCTTCTCCTCTTGATCACTTTTCTTTAACTTGTTGATGAGTATCCTTTTTATCATTATTGGATTGTTATTGTTTGGTACTGCAAATTTTACAGTTTTTGTTTCTCACTTTCATATACTATTTGTTTTTCAAGTATTATAACATTCATCTTATAATACGTCCTGTATGTGTTCAACTATACAGACAACCCTTGTAAGTATTTAATTTCTTTTGCATGTCTCCAGCAGTATAGCTCTTATCCTTTCTTGCTGCCCTGCGTTTTCATTTAATTTTTTGGTCTATTAATGTACAGTATTGTTTATTATGGTTCCTTTTGTATATATATATTTGACATTGACAAACATTGTTTTAATTGTTTGTTTTAATCAGTTTTATTCATTTTATTGTTTAAGTTGTATGCCCCCTGAGGAAGGCGTTGCTGAAACGCGTTGGGGTCCTCTTCAATAAAATCATCTTTGACCATCAAACGTCTTTTGCTCCTTGTGACTCTCTATAGTGTTCTGGGCCATCTGTAATGGTTTCAGGGTTTGTTTGGGTAGGCCTTGAAGAATGATGATATTGAAGTCGAAGTGTGGGCCAATAAATGCTTGGGCTATTGTGCGGAAGTCCTCTGAAGATAGTATGGGTCTTAAGTTTCATATCATATGAATTTTGCTATATATTCTCATTGTCATGCTGATGTGTTTTGTCATGTCGAGGTTCTGGTCCAGTAGACTACCTAGATATTTTATTTCTTTTTTAATTTTGAGGAAGGAATTGTTTATTAGAAATTGTGGAGGTAGAGAAAATAATTTGTTTTTAGAGATCATTAGAACTTCAGTTTTGTTTAAGTTGATTGATTCACAGAGTTGAGCCATATTGAGAAGTCTTTGAAGCAGTTTATTTTCCCATAGTCTGGATTTAGTGCATCAATGGCTGTTAATAGCATGATGTCATCTGCATAAATTCTATAATCAACATTGTGTTTGTGGATTACGGTTCACAGATTGGTTGAATATAGATGTTAAATAGTAATGCAGATAATGCTGAACCTTGTGGGAATCCTTGGGTTAGATGAAAATTTTTGGAGAGGGTATCATTGAGTATGACCTGTTGTGTGTGGTGAGTTATTTAGGACTGAAACCACTGAATTATGGTGCCTCCTATTTTGAGATGTTTTAGACAGTTGATTAGAATTTCATGATTAATAGAATCAAAGGCAGCTGTTATGTCGAGGAATATGAGGATGTATACTTGTTTGGTATTTTCCATTCCAAGGATGATATTGTCTAGGAGGGATGTTAGGAGAGTCTCAACTCCATGGTAAGCACAAAAGCCATACTGGATCAAGTGGAGATTTTGTGTCAATGAAATCCTGCAGTTGCCTCAGTATGGCTTTTTCTATTACTTTGGATAGGAATGGCAAACTTGATATCAGTCTGTAAGAGCTAAGGCAGTTCTTATCCAGTGAGTGATCTTTTTTTAATATTGGACGGATGGAGGCTTCTTTTAGTTGTTTTAGCATTTGACCTTGTGATAGTGATAAATTGACAATATTTTGAACATAAGGTGTTAGTTATTTTGTGGTTAGTTTAAGCCAGGTAACTGGACATAAGCAGGGAGGGGTCCCTCTTCCAGTGAACCATTTCCAATGATGTTAAGATCTTTTGCATATTATTTGTAGGGTACCGCCCCCGCATGAAGCCCACTTGATAGGGGTGAACCAAGTTGGGGAACCACAAAGCCAGGCGGAAAATTTTAGTGAAGGCCTTCAGGTCAAAGTTCATAAAAGAAATAGGCTGGTAAGATTTGGCCATGAGTGGATCCTTGCCTGGCTTTGGAGGTACCACAATATGGATGGTATTGACATCATAAGTGAGCGATCCTCTGGTAAGCCACATGTTAAAGATGTTGACTAATCGGGGAAGAATCTGTTCTGGCACTAACCTTTGTAATACTTGATCCGGTACCCAACCGCTCCATTTTATTTGTCACGATATGTGGCATCTGCATCCTAGTCAAATACTGGGCCACTTGGGAGATAGAAACATCGTCCCCTTTATACAGGTCACAGTAATAATTCACTAGGATTTCCCCAATGTCCACTGTAGACTGCCGCAGGGTGCCGCTGTTGTCACGGAGAGCTGCCACATAACTAGATCCCTCACTTTTGCGCAAAACACTGAGCTAGCACCTTCCCTGTCTTATCACCATGCTGATTGAGATGGTTTATGGTTTATTTCAACACTTGATATACCGCTTTTCTTGACAATCAAAGCAGTTTACAATAAACATCAGAAATACAATAAATGGAAACTGGAAAAGAATGCCAAAAATTTAATAGGATAGAAAATAAGAAAGAGGGAGGAGGGAATTAGGAAGGGGGGATCCGATGTGTAATTTGGTTTTTTGGACTTTCAAGGCTGCTATACTTCATATATGGTTGGTTTCCCACAATTGTTTGTTCCGATCGAAACCGCAAAACTGGGATATTACCTAGAGTTACAGTGTCCTTTTTCAACAGTTGGCAGTTCCTTTACGGTCCCAAGTTTTTATGGTGTGCCTCAACCCCTGAAGAAGTACAGTACGAAACACGGCCTGTGTTGGGTTTGGCCCCCTTTACATTTGGACCAATAAAAGTTGTGAGTTTTAAATGCTGCCCACGTCGCTATATTGTTTTTCTGTTGACAAAGCTGATACTTCGGAAGACCCGAGTAAATAGTGTTGCAATAATCCAATTTCGAAATTACCAAAGATAGAAGCAATGTAACTAAAGATGATGAAGGGAGAACAGAATGAATGGAACAAATCTGGTGCAGGGTAAAGAAACAGCATTTCGCTAAGGAGTTAATATAACAATGAAAGCTAATTGCAGGATTTAAGGTGATGCCAAGATATCTCAGGTAAGATACCAAAGGGATAGGGAAGGTATGAATGATAGATGATGGACCTGGGGATAGGAAGGAACCTGACAACTGTAGAGCATTGAAACTTAGAAATATGGCGACAGAAAAAGACCACATGGCCTATCTAGTCTGTCCTTCCATATCAACCACTACAACATGCCCCTTTTTTCCTTTAGAGATCCTCTGTGTTTGTCCCATGCTTATTTGAATTCAGATAGTGTCCTCATCTCTACCGCTTCTAATGGAAGACTATTCCATGGATGCACCACACTTTCCGTAAAGAAATATTTCCACATATCACTCCTGAATCTATCCCCTTTCACCCTCATCCCATGTCCCCTCGTAGCAGAGCTTGCTGTCAATCGAAAGAGGCTCTTCTCCTGTGCATTTTTGCCTTGGAGGTATTTAAATCCTAGTTGAAATCCAAGTTTTCGCTCCTGTTCGATGTAAAGGCATAACAGATATCTGAGATGCTTGAATGTTACTTGTAAACCGCGCTGATTTTAAAGAGCGCGGTATATAAAAACAATAAATAAATAAATAAATAAAATAAACGTTTCAATCATATCACCTCTATCCCGCTTTTCCTCTAAGGTGTACATATTAAGATCCTTAAGTCTGTCCTCATATGCTTTATAATGGAGACCACTAATCGTTTTACTAGCCACCCTCTGTACAGATTCCAGCCTGTTTATATCCTTTTGTAGATGAGGTCTCCAGAATTGCACACAGTATTCCAAATGAGGTCACACCAAAGACTTTTATACAGAGACGCTATCACCTCCTTCTGCTGGCCATTCCTCTCCCTATGCACCCAAGCATCCTTCTAGCTTTTGCTGTTGTCTTTTCTACCTGTTTAGCTACTTTAAGATCATCAGACACAATCACGCCTATGTCCCGCTCTTCTTTAGTGAACAAAAGTACTTCACCCCCTATACTATATTGCTCCCTTGGATTGCTGCAGCCCAAATACATGACCTTGCATTTTTTTAACATTATTTATTTATTTATTTATTACAGGCTCTTATATACCGCTCTATTCAGAATCAGCGCGGTTCACAATATAACAACATACCATAACAACAAACTGTTAGGTTTTACAGAGAACAAGGTCAGAGAACTTGGATAAAACATGGGACGTCATTACTGCAACTATTTACAAGAGTATTTACAAGTATACATAACAGGATTTGTTCTTAGTTTGGGTAGTGATTAAGATTGGTTAGTTGGTCAAGTAATATTGGGGGAAGAGGTGGGATTTGAGTGCCTTTCTGAAAAGGGATAGATCAGTGATAGCACGAATCTCTGGGGGTAGAGCGTTCCAGTACTTAGGGGCATAGAATCTGAAGGCCCTGTTAGATGTCACTGATAGGCATTTTGTCGCTGCTTTAGGGATGATTAGAGTATTTGTTGATATCGTTCTCCTGGATCTGTTGGGTGGGACGGCCTGAATGAGGTCTATTAGAGAGGAGGAGGTGATGCTTTTAGTGGCCTTGAAAGTTAGTAGTAATGTTTTGAACAATATTCTGCCATGTATGGGGAGCCAGTGGAGTTGCTCTAGGATGGGTGTTACATGGTCCCTTCTTGATGCTCCGTAGAGGACTCTAGCAGCGGTATTCATGGCGAGTTGCAAAGGGTTTAATGTGGAGTGTGGGAGGCCTTGGAGAATGGCATTGGCATAGTCAAGGTGTGGTAAGGTTAAGGCTTGAAATATAGTTCTGAAGTCATCAGGATCAAGCAGGGGGCGAAGATGTCGAAGAGTCCGGATCTTGAGGTAGATTGCTCTGACTACGTTGGTTATGTGTAGTTTCAGTTGTCCAGGACCAAGCAGGAAGTCAGTCCTCACTTATGGGTGACGTCGGCGCCGACGGTCAAAAGTGACTCCAAGGTAGCGAATGGAAGGTTTTGATTGGAGCTCAGCTTCTTTCACCTTTATATGGGATGGGGGGGTGAAAAGTGGGTCCCTGGTGATGAAGAGAACCTCGGTCTTTTTGTGTTGAATTCGGAGGTTCTGGGATTGAAGCCATTCGGATACTGCATCAAAACATTTAGCTAGCGGGGAAAGGTCCATATGAACTGTGGAGAAAGGCATATATAGGAGGATGTCATCTGCGTATATCAAGCATTCAACCTTGAAGGACCTGATGATATTGCAAACCGGTTGTATGTATATATTGAAAAAGAGTGAGGATAGGGATGATCCTTGTGGTACGCCTTGCTTTTGGTGGTAAGGTGTGGATGTTGTGGTCCCTGAGGTAACGTACTGCCATCTCTGATCAAGGTATGACTTGCACCACTCCAGGGCAGTGTTATTGATGCCTTTTTCTTTTAGTCGCCCTATTAACAGATCGTGATGTACAGAGTCAAAAGCCGCAGCAATGTCTAAGAAGATGAGAGCAAAGCCTTGGCGGATGTTATCAATGCCTGTGATGATGTTGTTGCAGAGAGTGGTAAGGAGGGTTTCAACACCGTGGAACTCTCTGAAGCCATGTTGGCAGTGGTCAAGAGGGGAGACGGTGTCAATGTGGTCCTGTAACTGTCTTTGAGCTTCCTTTTCAATTATTTTCGCTAGTAGGGGTATGCTAGCTATGGGTCTATAGGATTCAACCTTTTGTGGGTCGAGTTTGTGGTTTTTCAAGAGGGGTCTTATGGATGTTCTCTTGAGGGCTGGTGGGAAGGAGCCGGTTGTAAAGGATAAGTTCATCATTTTAGTGATGATGGGGCTGAGATCTTGGCGTAGTTCCTTTATCCAGTGGGCTGGGCAAGGGTCAGTTTGTGCAGTAGTCGTGTTAAGAGCAGCGATGGTGTCTTCAACATGTTTTCTGGATGGTGTGGAGAACATGGATAGGTTTGATATGCATATGGTGACTTGAGAGGAGATTGTTGCAATGTTGTTGGTTTGAAGCAACTTGGATTGCAGGAAATCGGCGAATGCTTGGGGATGGATGGGTTCAGGATGTTTTGGTGAAGGTTCTTTAGATAAGGTTTTGACTAAGTTGAAAAGATCGCGTGGTTTATTTAGTGATCTTTTCAGCGTATTGGTATGGAATTGTTTCATCTTGGCCATGACTGACTCCCTGTGCACAGATAGATGTGCTTTATAGGCTGCTTGGTCTTCTGAGGAGTGTGAGCGACGCCATCGTTTCTCCAGTTTTCTTAGGTGTGTGAGGGAGGCTCGTAGGTCAGGGGAGAACCAAGGAGAAGATTTTCTTTTCTTTGGGTTGTTACCCTGGACTGGTTGCAGTGCAATGGTACTGATAGTGCTGTTCCAGGATGTGATCAGATTTTCCAGATTGAGAGAGGTGTCATGTAGGAGAGGGAGGGTTTCCATAACTATATGTTCTTTGTTGAGGGTTTTGAATTTTTGAGATGTTACTCTTGTTGAGTCAATGGAGTTATTGTTTCTGTGTAGTGACTGTTTGCCATTGATGAGGATGGGGAAGGTGATTAAATTATGGTCTGACCAAGGTACTGGGGTTACAGAGTTGTCAAGTCTATTGTTGGAGTCGAGAGCTGTAAGAGGGGCAAAGATCATGTCAAGGATGTTTCCTCTCTCGTGCGTGGGGGTGTCAACAATTTGCTTGTATCCCAGTTCGTTGATTGCTTCAAGGAGGGCTGAGGCGTGGCTGGGATGTAGTGTTGGGAGATTGAGGTCTCCTAATATCCAGTTGGGAATGTTGGGCTTGCGTGAGTTAGCTGCTAGGTCTAGAATGTAAGGTAGGTCGTCCGTGGAGGGTGAGGGCGCTCTGTAAATTAAATTGATGAGGCATTGTTCATTTGTGATGGTTAATACGTCCATGCTGTTTGAGCTTGTGGAGTCCACGGTGTGGAAATTTAGGTCATTCTTGGTAAGTATGAGAATGCCTCCTCCTCTCTTGCTCTCTCTATGTTGGGAATGGGCAGAGAAGTTGGGGGGTATGAGTTGGTTAAGGATTACATTATCCGCGTCAGATAACCAGGTTTCGGTTATCATGAGGACATCTAGATTATGAGAAGAAATTGTGTCAGTGATGACTGGCCATTTCTTGCGGATAGACCGTGCATTTATGAGAGCACAGTTTAAGTAAAAGGGTTGAGGGGGTTCCTCTTGCTTATTTTTCTTTGGTTGTTGAAGGGCTATATGTATCAGGTGAGAGTGGCGTGTGGGGGTCTCTATTCTTGAGTTGGGATAGGAAGATTCTGCCCTTCTTTTTCCATGACTCAGAAGTATTGGAATTTGGTGAGCCGTGTGATATAAGGCAAGGGCTTCGTTGAGCCAGCTTGTGAGAAGGAAAAGGCAGATCGCCAGGGTATTAAATGGTAGAGCCATTGGGGGTTTTGTTGAAGTGGATGAGGTAACTTTCTGTGAGGGATTCTGTGATTCTGGTGATTCTGTGATTCTGGTGCTTTCTGTGATTCTGGTGCTTTCTGTGAGGCTACTGACCACAGTAATAATTGAAACAACAGTGAAAATTGAATGGTACTGGCAACAGTAAAACTGAATGCAACAATGATAGTTGAATGGTACTGGCGACAGTAAAATTGAATGCAACAATGCTAGATGGATCTTACTGGCAACAGTAATAATGGGTCTTACTGGCAACAGTAATAATGGAAAGTAACAGTGATAGTTGAATGGTACAGGCAACGGTAAAATTGAATGCAACAATGATAAATGTATACTATTGGTAGCAGTATAAGTGAAAGCAATAGTAATAATACAATATAATAATTATTATGGTATGTTACTGAAAACAGTACTAGTATCTTCCTATATAGTGTAGCCGTTGGTATTGGTGAGCCTAGTCAACATTACAAGGTTGAGCAGGAGATGGAAAAAGAAAAAAGAAGAGACATTATGCTGTATAATACTATCGATCAGTGTCTGTGAGAAAACAAGTCAGTTGAGTCGGATATGTAGCATGTATACTTGCTGTGGTTGAGGTTATGTGGTTGAGGTTTGGTGGCTGGTCTCCAGGCAGGCTGCTAGGGAAGGTGTCCTGGCTCCTCGGTTGGGCTGCAGAAGGTGGTCGAGTTAATGTCGGAGCAGAAGAAATGAAATAGAGCTACAGGCTTGTTTCACGGTCCACGCCTAAGGGCCACGCCAAAGGGCCCTCTGGCGAGGTCCTCAGGCGCGGGCCCGACAGGCGCGGGCCTGCCTGTCTGCGATGCTTTAAATATGCGGCCTTTTTGCCTCCCACAGCCCGGATTGGGCCGGAGGACCGAGAGGAGTGCTTGCTGGCCTGCTCGGCGCTTCAACCCCGATCGGGTCAGTAGTAGATGGGCGCTGGTTGGAAAAGGCTATTCCCGCCGCTGGCGGTGCTTTAAATATGCCGCCTTTTTGCCTCCCACAGCCCGGATTGGGCCGGAGGACCGAGAGGAGTGCTTGCTGGCCTGCTCGGCGCTTCAACCCCGATCGGGTCAGTAGTAGATGGGCGCTGGTTGGAAAAGGCTATTCCCGCCGCTGGCGGTGCTTTAAATATGCCGCCTTTTTGCCTCCCACAGCCCGGATTGGGCCGGAGGACCGAGAGGAGTGCTTGCTGGCCTGCTCGGCGCTTCAACCCCGATCGGGTCAGTAGTAGATGGGCGCTGGTTGGAAAAGGCTATTCCCGCCGCTGGCGGTGCTTTAAATATGCCGCCTTTTTGCCTCCCACAGCCCGGATTGGGCCGGAGGACCGAGAGGAGTGCTTGCTGGCCTGCTCGGCGCTTCAACCCCGATCGGGTCAGTAGTAGATGGGCGCTGGTTGGAAAAGGCTATTCCCGCCGCTGGCGGTGCTTTAAATATGCCGCCTTTTTGCCTCCCACAGCCCGGATTGGGCCGGAGGACCGAGAGGAGTGCTTGCTGGCCTGCTCGGCGCTTCAACCCCGATCGGGTCAGTAGTAGATGGGCGCTGGTTGGAAAAGGCTATTCCCGCCGCTGGCGGTGCTTTAAATATGCCGCCTTTTTGCCTCCCACAGCCCGGATTGGGCCGGAGGACCGAGAGGAGTGCTTGCTGGCCTGCTCGGCGCTTCAACCCCGATCGGGTCAGTAGTAGATGGGCGCTGGTTGGAAAAGGCTATTCCCGCCGCTGGCGGTGCTTTAAATATGCCGCCTTTTTGCCTCCCACAGCCCGGATTGGGCCGGAGGACCGAGAGGAGTGCTTGCTGGCCTGCTCGGCGCTTCAACCCCGATCGGGTCAGTAGTAGATGGGCGCTGGTTGAAAAAATCTCAGCTGCCAAATTCTAGATCATTTTTCAAGCTTAACTTTAGGGTCCATCCCTAGGGTGCTCAGTTTGTTTATAAGTTGCCTGTGAGGAACGGTGTCAAAGGCTTTACTGAAATCTAAATATACCACATCTAGGGCTCTCCCTCGGTCCTGGTCACCCAGTCAAAGAAATCAATCAGATTTGTCTGACAAGACCTGCCTCTGGTGAATCCATGCTGCCTCTGATTCTGTAATCTGCTGGACTCTAGAAACCTCACTATTTTCTCTTTCAGCAGCGCTTCCAATAATTTACTACCCACCGAAGTTAAACTAACCGGCCTGTAGTTTTAAACCGCATCCTTACTTCCGCTTTCGTGTAAAGGGACCATTTGTGCCTCTCTCCAGTCCTTTGGTACCACTCCCAACTCCAATGAGGCATTGAAAAGGTCAGTGAGAGATGCTGCTAGAACGTCCCCAAGTTCCCTCAGTATTCTAGGGTGTATCTCATCCGGTCACATTGCTTTCTCTACTTTAGGTTTAGCTAGTTTCTCACGAACACAGTCTTCTGAAAATTGTTCAAGATGCCCCTTGCTTCTGTTCCTGTTTGTGGGTGTTTTCCGAGGTCCTGCTCCTGGTTCTTCATCTGTGAGCACAGGAACAGAAATATTCGTTAACCAATTCCGCTTTATCCTCATCAGTTTCTACATATTCCTCCCCTTCACCCTTGAGTCTGACAATATCACTTTTGCCCTTTCTTGTCCCACTAACATATCTGAAAAATGTCCTATCCCCCCCTTTTAACTGCATTGGCTATTTCCTCCTCTTTTTGAATCTTTGCTTTCCTGACTACTTTGCTAGCTTCTCTAAGTTTTTCCAAATATAGATGCCTGTCTTCCTCTCTCCGTGATCTTCTGTATTTTATGAAGGCCTCCCTCTTTTTCTTCACTTTTTCAGCTACCTCTTTCGAAAACCATAGTGGTCTCCTTTTCCTTTTACCTTTTATTTACCATTTTAACAAGCAGGTTGGTTTCCCTTAAAATATCCCCTTTCAGTTTTGCCCACTGTTTTTCTACATCCCCCAGCTGTTCCCATCCCGCTAATGACTCCATGAGGGTATTGGCCCATCTTGGCAAAGTTAGATTTCCTAAAATCTAAGACCCTTGCTTTTGAATGGATTTTAACAGCCCTAGTCCTAATACTGAACCACACCATCTGGTGATCACTGGATGCAAAATGATCTCCTACTATAACATCAGAAACATTTTCACCATTGGTAAGCACCAAGTCCAGTGTGGCCCCTTCACGTGTGGGTTCTGTTATCAGTTGCCTGAATAATTCTCCCTGTAGAGAGTCCTGGATCTCCTTACTTCTAGATGATACTGCAGCAGGAATCAACATCTGGCATCTGCCAATCAACATCTGGCATATTGAAATCCCTTATCAATAGCACTTCCCCTTTCCTAGCAATGCTGCGTATGTCTTCAATTAACTCTCCATCCACCTCTTCCTCCTGTGAAGGAGTTGTATATATCACTCCAATGAAAATAGATTTCTCTTGCCCTCTTTCTAGTTTAACTCACGGTGCCTCTTCTCTCCCTTTTAAGCTCTGTAGTTCCAAAGCTTTAATATTATTTTTTTTACATATAGTGCCACTCCTCCTCCCCTTCTTCCTACCCTTCCTACATAGAATATAGCCTGGTATAGTTACATCCCAGCCATGATTTTCTGTGAACCATGTTTCTGTAACTGCCACTAAATCCAAGTCAGCCTCTTCCATTAAAGCTTCAACATCAGGGATCTTATTTCCCATGCTACGGGCATTTATACACATTGCTTTCCATATGTTGTTCCTTTTATTCATTTCCATAAAGGTATTTAATGTTTCACTTACCTGGGGCTTTCTTCACCTATCCCCAATGAATCTAGTTTAAAGCCCTCTTCAGTAGATTAGCCAGTCTGCTACTGAAGACAAGTCGTCCTTTCTTGGACAGATGGACGCCTTCTCTGCTCTGCAACCCTTGGAACAGCATCCCATGGTCCAGGAAACCAAAATGCTCTCGATGACACCATCCACGCAGCCATGCATTCATCTCCAGGATGCGAGCTTCTCTGTCTTGGCCTTTACCTTCAACAGGGAGGATTGAAGAGAACACCATCTGTGCCCCCTATCTGCTTCACCCTGAGCATCAAGCCAGGAAGAGACAGAGTCCAGACAAGAGTTCAAAATACTAAGATCAGGTGGCACTGCAGAAGTGTGAAACAGTAGCAGGATGTCATCCACATACAAATATGCGGAGATATCCTGCTGCTGAATCAGAAGAGCAAGAAGAACCAAGAAAACATTGAAAAGAAGAGGTACCAATACTGAGCCTTGAGGTATACCTCAAGACAGGGGAAAGAGAGAACTGGACCCCGAAACGTGACAGAATAAGAGCGATCAAAAAGGAATGAATGAAATAGAACTGATAGTATACTAGCGACTTCTGCACCCGCTGATGCAAGACTCTGTTTAGGGCCACCTGCGAAGCTAGCAGCTGGGCCTTATTAGCTGGCGTCGGCTGTCGAGTCAAGAGTCACTGGGCCTGGCAGACCTGCCGCTCAAGATGGAGTACCCACGTGGCCAGATCCCGACAACTCTTGGTCGCATAAGCAATAATATCACCTTGCAGAACTCACTCGGAAGCCTCCCAGAACAACTCGGGGTTGTCTCGATGTCCCCCTTTGTGGAAAAGATAATCTGTCCATAGGATGAGCCTGAAAACCTTCATCACAATAGAGATCTAGTGGAAAGTGCCAGAGTCTACATGGAGGCAGGGGTCCCCCCAGTTCCAGCCTAACCAGATAGGGGCATAATCTGAGATCTCTTATGGTCAAATTTCAGCTGCATCCTCTGCTCTGAAGAGACACTCTGAAACAGAGGCAGTCCAACTGCGTACTGGCACCATGGGCCCTAGACAAAGGAGTATAGTCTTTTTCTAGAGGGTGCAGGACTCGCCACACATCGACCAACTGCTAACATTTCACAAAACGTTGCAAATGTCGGGACATAGGTGTCCTCCCCCTGACCTCTGTTCCCCCAGAAGTATCCAACCTAGGATCCAATACCCCATTGCCAGTCTCCCTACCCCCTCTCCCCCGAATCAATGGATGGTTAGGGAATGTCTCAATAGTTGCTGCCAGCCCCTCAAAGCAATTGGAGTCTGTGATGTTGGGTGCATAAACACTCCCCAAGATCACCTTCTATCCGAGCAACTCCCCACCCACCAGTACATATTGATCAGTGGGGTCCACAATTTCCAAAGTGGATTGAAAGCTAACACCTCTCCACACCGAAAGGGCTACCCTCCCTTTTTCCTTTCTACTGGAACTCCCAATACTTGCTCTTTCTGCCCCCCCTGCAGTTTGGAAAGCTCTAATTTGGATTGGTGGATTTTCCTGCAACATAATTACATCCCCCCCTCCCCCCCTCCCCCCAATGAGTTGCAGTGCGTAACTGGCCTGCCAAGCCCACAAACATTCTAGGAGAGGACTCTCAGCTTGGGTCAAGTTGGGGTAGATGGCTCCATCCATCGTTGATTCAACATTTCAATTTTGGGAAGCCCACACAGCCTAGATCTCCGCTTCAGCTCCAGTGCTCCACAAAAGACACCCTCCCTCCTCCAGCCCTGCTTGCCACCCACCAGTGGTCCCCACTCCCACCTCCCATCCCCTCTTGTCCGCCTTTCTTGACCCACTCAAAAAGCAGTCACTCCTAGATGTATTGGGTGTTCCTCTTCCTCACCAACTACACATACCCAGCCCCCACATACACAGAACCTGAGGCATTCTAAACCCTCCCTTTCCCTGACAGACAATACAAGCACCCCGTTCTACCCTGTATACATCCAAGACCTGTGTCCCAGCCAACCTCCCCATAACCGTAGTCATCTGTCCAGCTAACATATCTATCCCCTCTTCAGGTCCCACCTTCCTCCCCGGTTCCCACCCTGAACAGCCACCAGGTCAGAATAGAGGAAACATCAAGCCATACGGGGCAAGATATTTTGCCTCAAGCAACCAATAAGGGAGGTACAGATCCACAAACATCAACAGGAAACAAGTGTGCACGATAACAACTGCAGGAGGCAGGAGTGCAGAAATGAGAGCTGCAAACCGCACGGCGCACACTCTCAAGATACAATTGCCTCAATCCCTTCCAGAGACAGCCTGGTTGCAAGGTGCATATTGAGACCGTCACGGGTCGCTTCTCAGTGTTCCAGCTCCTGGCGACCTGCTGCAGAGCACACATCATTCCCACATAACTGCAGCTGTCCCTACTAGTGCACATCATTCCACCCATCTTAACCAATAAATAACCAGTCCAGTTAATATTATTCCACACTTTTCACCTTGAATGGCGATAAACAGTAAACAAAACCATTAGGGCCTCTCCGCACCTGCGGCACCATCAATCAGATGTTAAACTCACCCAGTCACCCTACGTAACCGCAACTCATGGTGGTGGCAGTGATTGCATGTACTCCATGGCCAGATCTGGACCATCAAATACCCGGGAGGCCCCATTGTAGAAAATGCAGAGGCGGGCTAGGTATAAAACAACAAATTTGATTTTTTGCCTCCACAAGCCTCTGGCATACTCCTGCAGAAGCCCTTTGCCGTGGACTAAGTTCCATAGAGTAATTTTGGAAGATATTAATCCAGATATTTGCACACTGAATTGGTCCCTGCGCTCGTACGGCCCGCAATGCTTTCTCTTTTTGTAAGAAATTGAAAAAGTGGGCTAAGAGATCACAAGGACGAGAATCTGCAGCTCTCACAGACCCCACTCAATGAACTTGCTCAGTCAGCAGCCCGCAGTTCTCTCCCATTTGCAGAGAGGCTGGGAGGAGTGTCTCTAGGTAGCGCCAAAGTTCGGATTCCTTAATGGACTCTGGAATGCCGACAAAACAAAGATTTTTTTTGACAACCCCGATTTTTGAGGTTGTCCAACTTTGCCGCTTGTTTTGTGACAGTCTTTTTGTAAAAGTTTTATATCCTTTGCTGCCGTCTGCAATTCATCCTGTGCCTGAGATAGGCGGCGTTCCACCTCTTGGAGCCAGCTGTTATACGTCTCAAATGTTTTAGCCATAGAGTCAAATTGTCCCGTTAAGGTATTGAATCTCCTGGCTAGCACACCCACCATGGCAGCCGACACTTCTTCAACTAAGGCTGCCTGCGCTGGAGAGCTGGGAGAGGCCTGGGCATCCGCCATCTTAGGAGCTGCTGCCGTGGATTTCATCCCTATCTGCCGGGAAGATGCCCGTGTTGTTTAGCTAGATCTCCAGTTAGTCTTGAGGGGGTTTGGTGCTTGGAAATGTCCCAAAAAAGATTATTTTAGTGGGGGGATGACCCCAGAGAGGACACAGTACACATCCACACTCTCTCAATACATCACATTGTTGCAGCCAAGCAGCTGAAAATGCTCTCATTCTCTCACTCACCCACAGAAGGAAGCACACAGACAGGCTGGAATGCAAACAGGATCTTTTAATGTGCACACAGGTTCAGACAGAGAGCCGGTACCCTCCACAAAAATCTGAGCCCCGAAGGACGTCCTACATTGTCTATATACATTACATATTAAAACTCATTCTACAATCTCATTCGTCTCAGGTATTTTCTGTCCACCAATCAGCAGCCCCTGGGGAAGGTGCCTGGGTGACCTGCCCAAACCGGTATGCTCTGGTCTGCTGATTTCTGGGCAAGGGGGTATTGTGCTCAGGCCTGGAGGGGGGGGGGGGGGAAGGGTGCCTACTGAAACCTTTATGTCTTTTCTTAGCAAGCTGATCACTATGTAAAATCCTCATGGCTTGGGGGGAAGGGTTACCCACATGACCTCCCACAAAATATTTTTTAAACATATCACGAGGAAAAAACATGGATTCCCTGGGAAAATTAATCAAACACAAATTTGAAGTTCATGAAGAATTCTCCAGAAATTCCAACTTAAATTTTAATGCGGTCAAGTCGTTCATGATATTAGCAATACAACTATCAAGCTGCTGAGACTTTTTCTCCAAATCAGTCATAGAAGATTTAACCACAGATAAATCTTACACATTTTTTGCAATATCAGAGTTTTTACCTTGAACTTGCTGATTCAAAACCTGTAACTATGGAACCAACGCTTCACGCAGACTAGAAATGGCACTCCATATAGGCTCCAAAGTGAATGTTGCGGGTCTAGGCAAGGGAACCTCCCAAGAGTGAGCAGGAACTCAATTCAACTTAGTTGAGACCAGCGCCAGAAACTTTCTGCAGGCCAGGATTTGATACTCTGGGCACCATGGAACTGTTCAACACCCTGTGCTGCTCCACTTTTCAGATTCCTGTTATTCCTGTGACACAGATCCAACCGTCCTTATTTTCCCTGGGGGCTGTCCTCCTACAGGAACTCCTTCATTGGCATGTTTTGGCAACGTGAGAAATCTAGCCCCCTCTGGGGTTACACAGGCTGCTGGCAGCATCGGGGGACACCCCTCATCTGGGGACAGTGAGAACTCCATCCCAAGCTTGATGCCGAGTCACCTGGCTCTGGCATTGAGACAGCCAGGCTTACACCAGAGGTCACTTGCTGTATTCTCGGGTGGCTCAAAAAATAATCAAGGGAAATCTGTACAGGTAAGGTGAGGAGAGTTATAGCAGCCGTGGAGAGCTTAACAGCTGCTTTTCCCCTCCTCTTGCCCATCTCTTAGTGTGGCCCTTCACCTGGATTCCGCTATCTTGGCTCAGCTGTTTTTAATATCTCCTTACCTCCTTTGTGTGCTGTTCCATGGAGATATGGTGACAGCTTTCACCTTTTATTCTGACATTGATTATTATTATGAAGGAGAATCTTTTGGAACAAATCCATTTTAGAGTTATGTATGAATGATACTTTTAATTGGTTATCTAATAACTAGCTGGTATTAAACCTTATTTTTTGATTGCTGAGGATAGTTCCCTGTTTAGAATAGATGGCCATGTTCAGGTCAAAACCATGGTCCGTTATCTTGGAATTATATTGGTCTCTAAATTATCTATGAAGCCACAGATCTTGAATTTAGTGAAAATTTATTTTTACAAATTGTGGATTCTTCATAGACTGAGCCCTTATTTATTAGGTGAGGATTTCATATAGTTGTCCAAACACTGTCTAAAAAGCTCTTGATTATTGTAATAAAATTTACACGGGCTTATTGAAGTCTGCACTGCAGCTGTTGGTTTGTGCAAAATGCAGCGGTATGGCTAATATCTGGCTATTCTAAAATATAGTATGTTACTTCTTGGATGCGTTTGCTGCATTGATTATCCACTGAAGCACGTATAAAGTTTAAGGTAGTGATGCTGTTTAAAGCCTTGAATATTTGTGTCCCCAAGTATTTGAAAGTGAGTATATCACCGTATATCCCCAATTGTTTACACTCTTTATATCTGAGTCTTTTAACTGTGCTTATTAAGATGTATGTCTAAGTCATGGCTAGGAGCCAAGGCTTTACAGTGGCTGATCTTGTATGTGGAATCAATTGTCATGTTCAATAAGAAGGGAAACTAAATATCTGAAACTTAGTAAATCTGTGAAATCTGTATTGTTTGCATGATTTACTATTTTTAACTGTTTCCTGTCTCTTTTTTTTTGGTTTTGGGTTTTTTTTTTTTTTTTGATGTGTCAGATTTTTTTTTTTTTGGCTACCTGCTTGGGAAAGTTGTTAGGTGAGCTATAAATTGTTTTAAATAAGGAGGTGCCACCATTTCCCAAATGAAGGGTTCACATACTATGTAAACTACTACTAGTTATCATTTCTATATGGCTTCTAGAAATACAAAGTGCTGTATACATACATAAAAGACAGACCCTGCTGAATAGAACTCTCAATCAATTCAAGACAAGTTTAGCTTCCATATCGTTCTGCAAGACCAGTCCAGACAAGTGGGTTGTGTTCCCGTGTTAGCAGATTGACGGAGACAGAGAACCAATGAAATGCCCAGGTTTCAATGACATCATTCCCATGCATCTATCAGCTTGAGCCACTAGAGGCAACTCTGTTATTTTCTGTCTCCTTTTCTGAACTCTGATAAAATCTGTAGAAATGAAAAATTGATTTTGCTCGTTGAGTGTGCTCTCACTTGAGCGTGATGTGGGAGGCTCCACTATACTAAGGTCTTTTCAGTAGCCATAGGAGGAGGGAAAATTGGTTCAGCTCTACCCTTCTATCCTGATAAGGGCCTGTTGAGCAGCCAGAAAATTTGAAGGATTTCGAAGAATTCAGCAGCCTCACACAATCTCAACACCTCCTCTGCCCCCACTCACTTTCCCCCGACGACTGAAGATGGCAGGTTATGTGGCTGCAAGCCTGTTTTTCACAAGGAGAAAGAAAAACAGCATTTAGGGATAAGTACTGAGCCTGGCATGGTTTGCCCTGTCTGGGGCTCTCAGGTGGTGAGTAGCAAGGCTTGATCTAGTCATTGTCCTTGTTTGGGGGCTCCTGAACGCCTCTGTTTTGAGGCTTTTAGGGCATAAGTTGGGGTGGACCATGGGCAACCATTGGCTCAACATTGGGGCTTCCTGTCTTTTTCCAATGTACGCTTTAAATGTTTTTTTTCTACTACTGAGCATTTGTATAGTGCTATAAGACACACGAGCACTGCATAGACATGTAGGAGACAGTCTCCCTGCTCATCAGAGCTTACAGCCAAGACAGATAACCCAGTAGGTGTAGACATGGGGATACATCTAGGGGGAATGGTAAGGAAACACAAAGGAGACCAAGTGAGTCAAGATCTGAAAGCAGCAGCGAAGAGATGAATTTTTAGCATGGATTTGAAAAAGTCAGAGAAGGTGCCTAATATACAGATTCAGATAATTCCCAGCATAAGGAGCTGCAAGGTGAAAGGAGCGAAGTCTGGAGTTAGCAGTAGAAGAGAAGGGCACAGATAGAAGCAATTTGCCACAAGAGCGGAGTTCCCGAGGAGGGGTGTAGGGAGCGATAAGAGAGGAAAGGTAGTGAGGAGCTGCAGAGTGAATGCCCTTTAGGTTAGCAGGAGAAGTTTGAACTGGATGGAGAAAGGGATAGGAAGCCAATGAAGAGAAGAGGGGTAATATGAGCATGATGAGACTGGCAGAAGATTAGCCGCGCAGCAGAGTGTTGAACAGATTGAAGGGGAGAGAAATGATTCAGCAGGAGAACAGCTTAGGCGTACCTTGTGCCCAGGAAGTACTAGTTCATGTTCTGCCTTAGTGGTTCCAACATGCGTGCTTATCCAAGCACCTGTAATGCATGCTCCTTTAGCGCATACTCTTGTGCCTATATGGCCTTAACATGCGCAAATGATTGCCTTGGTTTAACTCTTTCTGTCATCTTCCAATGCAAAGAGCTTCATTATTGAATTCAACTTGCATGGCAGCCTCTGACCTCACTGGTAGACCGGTCTCCCTTCTTAAAGCTAGGGGATTCGGTTGACCCGCCATTTTTTGCCTCAAAGTAGGAGGCGATTGATGGTGCTGTGGGTAAGAATACTAGCTCTGCCTGGAGTTCCAGTGATTGCACTTCTGGCTGCTTCTCTTTTTTGGAAGATTCAGCTCCAGCTGTGCCCCCTGTGTTTGTGATCATTCTCAGGGAGGCGAGCTCCTGGAATCCAGTTTGCCCTCCCTGAAATTCTTTTCCTTTTTTAGCAAGCCTGGTCTTTTTGGCACAGAAACTCAGACCCTGCAGCCTTTGGATTCCTTCGACCTCAGTCTTGTGAGGGAGGGGCAGAACGTAGAAGCCCAGCTTGAGGGGAAGGCAATGGCAGTGGGGTTGTACTATCGACCGCCTGGCCAGAATGAACAAATGGATGATGAAATGCTCAAAGAAATCAGGGAAGCTAACAAAAGTTACAGAACGGTAATAATAATGGGTGATTTCAATTACCCCGGTATTGACTGGGTCAGTATTACGGCAGGGCATACTAGGGAGATAAAGTTTCTAGATGAAATAAATGACTGCTTCTTGGAGCAGCTGGTTCATGAACCGACCAGAGGGGAAGCTATTTTGGGCTTAGTCCTTAGTGGAACACCAGATCTGGTGCAAGAGATAAGGGTGTTGGGGCCACTTGGCAATAGTGATGATAGCATGATCGCATTTGATTTAATTAGTGGAGGAGGGATGGTAAGGAACTCCACAGTACTACCTTTTAACTTTCAAAACTGAGACTATGATAAAATGAGGAAAATAGTTAAGAAAAAACTAAAAGGAGCAGTTGCAAAGGTTAAAGATTTACATCAAGCTTGGGTGTTGTTTAAAAATACTATCTTGAAATCCCAGACCAGCTGTATTCCACGCTTTAAGAAAAGTGGACGGAAGTCCAAAAAACTGCCAGCATGGTTTAAAGGTGAGGTCAGAGAGGCTGTTGCCAAAAAAGCATCTTTCAGGAAATGGAAAAAAGAGCCAAATGACGAAAACTGTAAATAGCACAAGCACTGGCAAGTTAGATGCGAGGCATTGATAAGGCAGGCAAAGAGAGAATTTGAGAAGAAACTTGCTGTGGAAGCAAAAACATCTAATAAAGACTTTTTCAAATACATTTGTAGCAAAAAAACCTGTGAGAGAGTCAGTTGGACCATTAGATGATAGAGGAGTTAAAGGGGCAGTAAGAGGGGGCAAGGCTATAGCGGAGAGACTGAATGAATTCTTTGCTTTGGTCTTTACTGAGAAAGATGTAGGAATGTTACCCATGACCTGAAGTTTAAAGGTGATACTGCGGAAGATTGAAAGGTATATCAATACACTGGGAAGATGTATTAAAACTATTTGATAAACTGAAGAGTAGCAAATCTTCTGGACCAGATGGTATACATCCAAGGGTGTTGAAATAACTGAAATATGAGATTGCAGACCTGCTATTAGTAATCTGTGAACTATCATTAAAATCATCTGTAATACCTGAAGATTGGAGGATCGCAGTGTAATGGCAATTTTTAAAAAGGGTTCCAGGGGTGATCCGGGAAACTACAGTCCTGTGAGCCTGACATCAGTACCGGGAAAAATGGTGAAACCATCATAAAGAACAAAATTACTCAACGTGTAGATAGTCATGGCTTAAAGGGATACAGCCAACATGGCTTTAGACAAGGAAGATCTTGTCTTACTAATCTGTTATGTTTTTTGGAAAGTGTGAATAAACAGGTAGACAAAGGTGAGTCAGTTGATATAGTGTATCTTGACTTTCAGAAAGCCTTTGACAAGGTCCCTCATCAGAGACTTTCGGCAAAACTAAAAAGTCATGGGATAGGAGGCAGTATACTATTATGGATCAGAAACTGGTTAAAAGATAGAAAGCAGAGGGTAGGGCTAAATGGCCTGTTTTCCCAATGGAGAAAGGTGAATAATGGAGTACCCGCAGGGATCTGTGCTGGGTCTGCTGGTTTTTGACATATTCATAAATGACCTGAAAAAGGGAATTACGAGTGAGGTTATCAAATTTGCAGATGAAACAAAACCATTTAAAGTTGTTAAAACCCAAGAGGATTGTGGAAAATTGCCAGAGGATCTTGATAAATTGGAATACTGGGCATCCAAATGGCAGTTGAAATTTAATGTGGACAAGTGCAAAGTTATGCACCTAGGAAAGAACAACCTAAACTATGGTTACACAATGCAAGGTTCCACATTGGGAACCACCACCCAGGAAAAAGATTTAGGCATTATCGTGGATAACATGTTAAAACCCTCCACCCAGTGTGCAGCGGCAGCCAAGAGAGCAAATAGAATGCTAGGTATCATAACGAAAGGAATGGTAAATAAAACAAAGGATATTATTAGGCCTCTGTATCGTTCATGGTGCGACCGCACCTTGAATATTGTGTGCAGTTCTGGTTGCCGTATCTTAAAAAGGATGTAGTGTTATTAGAAAAGGTACAGAGAAGAGCCACCAAAATGGTTAAGGGGATGGAAAGATATGCCTATGAAGAGGGGCTAAAAAGATTAGGGCTCTTTAACCTGGAAAAGTGACGGCTGAGGGGAGATATTATAGAGGTCTATAAATTAATGAATGGAGTGTAACGCGTAAACGTAGATCGATTGTTTACTCATCAGAATATAAAAAGACTAGGGGACGTGCAATGAAGCTACAGGGTAACCTATTTAAGACTAATAAGAGAAACAATTTTTTCACTCAACGTGTAATAAAACTCTGGAATTTGTTACTGGAGGATGTAGTAAAAGCTGTTAGTGTAGCTGGGTTTAAAAAAGGTTTGGACAAGTTCCTGGAGGAAAGGTTCATAAACTATCATTAAATGGGACCCAGGATATCACTGCTTGACCCAATACAAGCATTGAGGAACCTATGTCTTTTGGGGAGACTGCTAGGTTCTTATGACCTAGATTGGCCACTGTTGGAAACAGGATACTGGGCTTGATGGACCTTGGTCTTACCCAGTATGGCAGTTCTTATGTTCTTCTAAGTGACCCCGATGGTGGTTGTATTCTGGCAATGTGGGTTGGCTGGGGTCTGTCTGAGACTTGGACTTGAGTGTTGGTTCTGACAACTCTGTTGAGGAGTCTGATAAAAAAAAAAGTTTTCACCTCAGAGGTTCATGTTGCAGCTGGCATTTTCCATCTGTCCCAGAAGGGAGATGTGGTGACTTTGATTGCTCGCGTTTCAGCCACTTGGTATTTAGCTGATACTCCAGTGATGGAGCAGGGGGCGTAGGTTCCCTACTTCTACAGACAGTGTGGGTATTCACAGCGGTCTTCCCATTTACGAAAATAATCAAGAACATGTTCCAGTCAGAATGGATCCTTTTGAAATCCCTCCCTAGGGGGATAAAGGGATGTAAAGGGATGTATACTCTCCTGGAGAGAAATATGTTGCATGGTCTGGTTTGCCCAAGATGGAGGCACAGGTCACAGCGGTCATG
Source organism: Ichthyophis bannanicus (assembly GCA_033557465.1). Classification (NCBI taxonomy): domain Eukaryota; kingdom Metazoa; phylum Chordata; class Amphibia; order Gymnophiona; family Ichthyophiidae; genus Ichthyophis; species Ichthyophis bannanicus. Next base: position 449,664,172 of record CM066032.1, read on the forward strand.
CAGTGGACCTCCACTCCCATGGAAGTTGGATTGACCTTAAAGAACACTATGGATAGAAAAAACCTTCGGCTGAAAAGCCAATTTGCAGCGTCTCCTGCTATTCTCCAGGTGGCGGTATGTGCAGGCCTGATGTTTCCAGCCATGCTCCCATGGATTCAGTCTCTCTTGCTGATGATACTACCCCTCCTTGGAGTTGGTTACTGCCTCCTTCTGATGCCATGTATGTTCTAATCTGCCTGGCGACTGGAGATATTGCTCTGTTGGTTGTGTTGCGGTGTTGCATATAACTTTGCCACTGGGCAGCGGGTTTATCCTCTGAAGCCCGGCTATCTCTACTGGCCATTAAGGGAAAGCTCCCTTCTGGGGCTGCTTGGGAAAGTTGGTGGAGGACTAGGCCAAGGCCAAGCCATGTTGCTGTCCAGTGGACAGACTGAGGACCGGCGAAGCATGCTGGATCATTTTCCCTCTTCAGCTGCCGCCTAGCTGTCATGGGCACTCTGGACTAACTTCCAGGAGTCTCGGGACTTTGTCATCCTGGAAAGACGCCTTACTGTATCTGCTTCTGGATTTCAAATCTGTATTTAGCCCTTTCAAGGGACTCGTAGGCCCAGAGGCCCAGTCCCTTCCAGAAGGGGTTCCCTCTCATTCATTACATGAAGGTTTGGGGGCACTTTCCTGGATGTTGCCAAGGATTGCTGGATGCTAAACGCCTTTCAAAGTGGCTATGTCCTGGACTGCAAGTAGTCATTTCTCCTTGTGGGTAGGCAGACAGAGTCATTGAAAGGGTCATGTTGGACAAGTTATTGCACCTAAAAGCGATGGTGCCAGTGCCCATGGCTGAGTGGAGCAAGGACAGATATTCCATTTATTTTGGGATGCCAAGAAGGATGCCATCTCCTGGTAGTTGGTGCTCATTTGCACGTCTTTCGCTTCCACCTGGAATCTCTATGGCTTTCGGCGATGTGCTGAAGGGAGTTCCTAGCTTCCCTGACTTTGGTCGAAGCTTATTTTTATTTCCCAGTCTGAGAGCATCAGCAGAACTATCTACATTTTTACTGTGTTTTGGCTCTCACCTTCAGTTCATCACTCTTACTTCGGCTTTCCACTGTCCCAGATGTGAATTCAGGGGTCATAGTGGTGGTGGCTTCTGTGCTGCAGTGCTAGGTACTATGTGTGCACCCATTTCTGAACGACTGGGGGATCTGTTTGCTAAATTGTGTTAGATGTTAGCATGGAAGATAACGTGGACAGATAGAATGCACTAACAAATGGTAAATGCAAAATGCAGTTAACACAGAAAATCACTGCGTTATCTGCATTAGAGGCCAGGATAAGAGCAAAGAATGAGTATCTGCCACGTGTGGTTACCATGGGCCTCAAGAGAACATGGTAATGGTCAAATTTGCAGACACTGCAGATGCTACCAACACCACTTCAACTGAGGGCATTAACTACAACCAAGCCACTATTCTACTGTGCTCTCTGCAAATTGAGTTCACTATCTGCTTGGAACATGCTGTGCAAGCCCACAGATAGCACGACGTTAGCTGCACTTTTTCTGCTGTTTTAGCTACAAAAGTCTAACGCGCTTTAGTAAACTGACCTCTTTGTATGTCATGTTGCCTCTCTGGTTCTATTCAAATCCAGCCTAAAAGCCCATCTTTTTTGAGGTTGCTTTTAAATCTCATAGTAGTAGTAGTAGTAGTAGTATAGTGGTGATGGTATTAAAGATATTTTTCACCTCCTATACCACTTTTAGGCACATTACAAAAGACATATAGCAAAATAACATGCATTAAAAACCATACATCTCCACAGAAAATAGCTTCAACTTGTAACCTCTCAAATTGAATTGTTAATGTGCCCGAATGCCTTTCAAAAAAAAAAAAAGTGGAAATTTTGAATTTTTTCTCACCACTTATATTCTTATCCATACCCATTTTTTTAACAATTTCCTATAATAAATGAAACTCTCTAAAGGTGATATTTTACTTAGCAGATAATGTCCTTTCCTTGAGTCCTACTAGACCAGTCTAGTGAAATGGGTTGTGTTACCCTATCAGCAGATTGGTGGAGCCAGCGAGACAATGAAATGCCCAGATTTCAATGATATCACTCCCATGCCTCTATTAGCTTAAGCTACTAGAGGGCAAACCAGTATTCGTCCCAAAACATATGGGAAGGCCTTGTCAACCTCACACAAGGACATTAATGATTAATCCACAGTAGAAAAAATAATTTACAGGAATAATGGAACGGAAGTCTGTCAATAGGATATGAGCCTGCAAAGCCATGCATGTAGATAACAATGAAAATAGAAACATAGAAAAATGACGACAGAAAAAGACACATGGCCTATCTAGTCTATCCTTCACAACATAACAGATCAAAAACGGTTTCAGGGGCGGGTCCTGGACTGGTCTAGCAGGACTCAAGGACAGGATATTATCTGGTAAGTAAAATGTCACCTTCCATATCATCTTACTAGACCAGTCTAGACATGTGGGATGTACCAAAGCTACACCTCTACTGGGCAAGACAACGACACAGCAGTTCACAAAACCTTGGACTCAAACGATGTGTCCAGCCAAGCATGGACATCCAAGCGCTAATGCTTGACAAAAGTGAAAAGTGATGTCCACGAAGCTGCACAAAAATATCTGAAAGGGCTACTGACCTATAATCTACATGCGAGAAAGCTTGTGCTTGGGTAGAAGAGCATGTAAACCCTCTGGAACCGGCCAGTTCCACAACAGATACGCTGAGGCAAAAGCCTCCTTAACCTAGTACATCAGTGTAGACTTTGCTGCCGCAAAACCCCTGCATGGGCCAGCAAACAGCACAAAAGATGATCTAATTCACAAAGGAATTCATAACTTCCAAGTACCTGAGAAGCACCTTCCAGACGCCACAAGGTGAAGATCCTTTTCTTTCCCTTGACATTGCTTCTTAGAGTGGGAGAGCATGTCAGCCACTTGTGTCACATGAAAGGAAGATAACGCCTTGGAGCAAAGAAAGGCACAGGGCCAAATGAAGACGGCCTTCTCCTAGAAAGACAGATATGGATCATGGGAAGACAGAGCCTGCAGCTCAGAAAGCCACTTTGACCAACAACTGTGAAGAAAACAGCCTTTAGAGTCAATCCTTCAGAGTCATAAGAACATAAGATATGCCATACTGGGTCAGACCAAGGTCCATCAAGCCCAGTATTCTGTTTCCAACAGTGGCCAATCTAGGTCATAAGTACCTAGCAGTTTCCCCAAGGGACACAGGTTCAACAATGCTTGTATTGGTTCAAGCATTGATATCCTGGGTCCCTTCTTAATAATGGTTTATGGACCTTTCCTCCAGGAACTTGTCCAAACCTTTTTTAAACCCAGCTACACTAACAGCCTTTACTAAATCCTCCGGTAACAAATTCCAGAGTTTGATTACACGTTGAGTGAAAAAATATTTTCTTTTATTAGTCTTAAATAGTTTACCCTGTAGCTTCATTGCATGTCCCCTAGTCTTTCTATATTCTGATAAGGTAAACAATCGATCTACGTTTACCCGTTCCACTCTGTTCATTAATTTATAGACTTCTATCATATCTCCCCTCAGCCGTCTCTTTTCCAGGTTAAAGAGCCCTAACCTTTTTAGCCTTTCTTCATAGGAGTATCCTTCCATCCCCTTTACCACTTTGGTGGCTCTTCTCTGAACCTTTTCTAAAATCGCTATATCCTTTTTAAGATACGGCGACCAGAATTGCACACAATATTCAAGGTGCGGTCTCACCATGGAACGATATAGAGGCATTATAATATCTTTTGTTTTATTTTCCATTCCTTTCCTTATGATACCTAGCATTCTATTTGCTCTCTTGGCCGATGCTGCACACTGGGCCGAGGGTTTTAACATGGTATCCACAAGGACGCCTAAATCTTTTTCCTGGGTGGTGGTTCCTAATGTGGAACCTTGCATCGTGTAACCATAGTTTGGGTTGCTCTTCCCTAGGTGCATAACCTTGCACTTGTCCACATTAAATTTCATCTGCCATTTTGATGCCCAGTCTTCCAATTTATCAAGATCCTCTTGCAATTTTCCGCAATCCTCTTGGGTTTTAACAACTTTAAACAGTTTTGTGTCATCTGCAAATTTGATAACCTCACTCGTTATTCCACTTTCCAGGTCATTTATGAATATGTCAAAAAGCAGCGGACCCAGCACAGATACCTGGGGTACACCATTATTCACCTTTCTCCATTGGGAAAATTAGCCATTTAGCCCAACCCTCTGCTTTCTATCTTTTAACTAGTTCCTGATCCACAGTAGTACACTGCCTCCTATCCCATGACTCTTTAGTTTTGCCAAAAGTCTCTCATGAGGGACCTTGTCAAAGGCTTTCTGAAAGTCCAGATACACAATATCAACCGACTTAACTTTGTCCACCTGATTATTCACTCCTTCAAAAAAACATAACAGATTAGTAAGACAAGATCTTCCTTGTCTAAAGCCATGTTGGCTGTCTCCCATTAGGTCATGACTATCTACATGCTGAGTAATTTTATTCTTTATGATGGTTTCTACCATTTTTCCCGGTACTGACGTCAGGCTCACCGGTCTGTAGTTTCCCGGATCACTCCTGGAACCCTTTTTAAAAATTGGTGTTACATTGGCGATCCTCCAATCTTCAGGTATTAGAGATGATTTTAATGATAGTTCACAGATTACTAATGTCTGCTATCTCATATTTCAGTTCTTTCAACACCCTTGGATGTATACTGCAAATTTGACCATTACCATGTTCTCTTGAGGCCCATGGTAACCACTCGTGGCAGATACTCATTCTTTGCTCTTATCCTGGCCTCTAATGCAGATAACGCAGTGATTTTCTGTGTTAACTGCATTTTGCATTTATCATATGTTAGTGCATTCTATCTGTCCACGTTATCTTCCATGCTAACATCTAACGCAATTTAGTAAGATCCCACAAACTCGAGAAGTTTAGACTGTACGGCACAGTAAGGTGGAAAGAGAAGCAATTGGAGTTAGTATATGAGAAGGGTATGGATAAGAGTGACTTAACTGCTAAGCCACATTCTCAAGAAGTGGTGTAGGGAGAGGTGATGAGGAGCTGCAGAGTGCGGATAGGAATGCAGTGAAGTGACTTGGGTTATGCAAATGTAGTGACTGACAGAATGTAATCCGTGAAGTTCAATTTTCACTAGATTGACGTGGAATGATCTGGTTCAGTGGGAGATGTATAAGGAGCAGGTTGCAGTGGCCTAATGGGGAAATGATGAGAGTGAGGATAAAGATTTTGGTAGGGTGTTCTAGAAAGGAAGAAATACCCCAATTAACCTCCAAGTTGTATATCCCTGTTCTATGTAAAACTCGTTGCTGTAATTGTTCCATGTGAACCGCTTTGAATGTATGATAAGGCGGTATAGAAGATATGTTAAATAAATAAAATAAATAAATTCTGTTGATCTAAAAAGAAAGACACTGGCTTTTGTCAGTATGTTGTGATGTGTGTAGAGAAAATAGGGAGAGTCAAAGATAATCCCAAGGTTACGAGTTGAGAAGACTGGGAAAATTAGTGTTCTCCATAGAAATATAAAAAAAAAGAAGTGGGTTTAAAGGGAAAGATAAGTAGCTCTGACTTAGTCATATTAAGTTTTAACTGGCAGTGGACATCAAGGCAGCAATGTCAGACAAGTAGCTTGAGATTTGGGACTGGATTCTTAGTAAAATTTCTGGTGCAGAAAGGTAAATATTGAAGTCATCGGCATAGAGAGATGGTGCTGAAATCTATAGGAGAAGATAGGAGCACCAAGGGAATAAGTATAGGTAAAGAAGAGAAGAGTCCCCCCAGACAGAGCTCTGAGGCATAGCAGTGGAGGAAGGAAGTGATAAGAAGGAAATCAAGATAGAGCGGAGTCCTGAACTCCCAGTGAGGATGGCTTATCGAGGAATAGATGGTGATCAAGAGTGTTGAGTATATGCAGCAGATAGACCATGAAGGATAAGGATCATGTAAAGGCACTTGGATTTAACCAGGAACAGGGTACGGAAGACTTTAGCAAGGGCTCTTTATGGCCTAGAGCAGTGTTTCCCAACCCAGTCCTACGGGGCACACCGGCCAGTCAGGTTTTCGGGATATCCCTAATGACTATGCATGAGATATATATGCATTAGAGATATCCTGCCAACCTGACTGGTTTGTGGCCCTCCAGGGCTGGATTTGGAGACCCCTGCCTTACACCTCTGTCATTTAAGATTGTGAGTGGGCAAGGTGCAGATGTCCTAGACATCGAAAGGGTATATAGAATGTGACACATTCCTCCTTGATTCTCACCACCACCAAAATATTGTCTATTAGACAACTTTTTGGTGGTGGTGAGAATCGAGGAGGAATGTGTCACATTCTATATACCCTTTCGATGTCTAGGACATCTGCACCTTGCCCACTCACAATCTTAAATGACAGAGGTGTAAGGCAGGGGTCTCCAAATCCAGCCCTGGAGGGCCACAAACCAGTCAGGTTGGCAGGATATCTCTAATGCATATATATCTCATGCATAGTCATTAGGGATATCCCGAAAACCTGACTGGCCGGTGTGCCCCGTAGGACTGGGTTGGGAAACACTGGCCTAGAGAAATGGTGGAAACAAGATTAGAGTGGGTCAACAATAGCTTGAGTTGAAAAAAGTCAAGAACGCGGTGATGAGCTGCAAGTTTTGAGCAGATTGAGTGCAAAAGGGGAAGAGGGAGATGGCACAAAAGCAGGGCATATAAAGACAAGTGAAGGTTTGTTTCAGGAGTGATATAATTACAGCATGCTTTTAAAATTTACTTTTGATTTTTGATAGTTTTCTGATATTCTGTACGTTTATTTGAAAATATCCAGCAGTTAACAGCTGCAAAGCGGCCCTTATCTAAAAGAACACTTTTGCAATAGTGTAAATCAATTATGTCTCAGAAGCTCTTCATGACCAATAGCAGTCCCACGTTTTATTGTAGGTAGGCAGGCAGCAGGAACATTTTATCTCCAGGAACAAGCAGGAATGAGTCTTCACATATGGGTATCATCGGTACCGACGGAGCCTGCGCGGGAACGCTCCCCAGCGTCCAGTAAGAAAGCTTTTGGGAGCATCCCACAGCGCCTGCGCGCTGCCTTCCCGCCTTTCCTAAATGCCTCTCTCCAGTTTTTCTTTTCCGCGGAGCCTGCAGGTTGTGTTCCTGTCACCGCTGAAGAAGTTCTTTATTTTTCTTCATTTCTTTGGTCGCACGTCTGCCTTCTTCGACGTCGGACCGGTACCGCCGGTCTTTTCTTTCTTTCTTTCTTCTTTAAAAAAAACAAACAAAAAAAAAACACTACCGTTTTTCCCACTTCTGTGCATTTTGGCTTTGGGCCTTGGGCCTAGAAGATTTTTCCTCATGGAAAAGCCCGCTTCCGGGTTTAAAAAGTGCACGAAGTGCAGCGGTACTCTTTCTATCACCGACACCCATGACTGGTGTCTAAAATGTTTGGTTCCTGACCACTCCATCACCGATTGTGAGTCCTGTTCCATGATGTCTAAAAGAGGTCGACAGAATCGAGCGGCAAAGCTCAGTACCCTGTTTCCCTCGGATGCAGCTTCGGTGACATCGACATCTTCCAGGACTTCGTCTTCTTCCTATGGATCTCAGGTAACTAAACATAAGTCCAGCCGGTCCTCGAAGGGTAGATCTCCCTCTAAGTATCGAGATGTCTCCGGGCTTGCCCTCGAGGATCCTGCAAAATTACCTCGACGGGAGGCTCCGGCTTCCAAAGCTTCATCTATGGGGTCACAGGTTGACATCGATGGCGTGGCCTCGACCGATCACCTGTTGCCATGTTCTGGGGTACCGATGGTTTCCACTGGTACCGACATCCAGACATTGGTTGCGTTGATGGATCAGAATATTCTGACCATGCAGCGTGCCATCACGGCATTCATACAAGCTGCGACGCCACCGGTACCGCGACAAACTCCGTTGGCAGTACCGGTTCCGGCATTCATCTAATCCTCCAGGAAGAGAATGCAGAACCTTAGATGCTTTTGGCAGGAGAATTTTCCAGGCCAATATGCTTACTGCCAGAATCAACTCCTATAGTCTCTATATGGGGATGTTTCTAAAGGAAGTTACAGATCATCTGCTAACTTTATCTCCTTTTATCTCAGAAGATAAAAGGGAAGAGTTTCTCACCTGGCTTAAACATGCCCAGGATGTTTCCAAATTCTCCAACCGTGCAGCCTTTGACTCTTTTGAGTGTGCCAGCAGAGCCTCGGCTATTGCTATAGGTGCACGCCGACTTGCTTGGTTGCAAGCTTCTGATTTGGAGCCCTGGGTCCAGGATGGATTAGGAAATCTTCCTAGTACAGGTGAAAACCTTTTTGGTAAGGATTGGCAAGCAAAGGCCACTCAGATGGATGCTGAAAATTCTGCCTTAGATAGACTTTCAAAGTCTACTTATGCTCCTGCTAGAAAAAGGTTATTCAAAAAGACTTTCTTTCCCAAAAAAGGAAAATATTATCCTGGTTATGATCTCCAGGCATCTTCTGCAGGTCGTCTTGCTGCAAAGCGCCAGCAACAACCTAAACAAGCTAAGCCTAAGGCTACAAGGACTGCTACGGCCCAACAGCCTCAGCCTCCTCAGGACCTTTGACTTACAACTAGAGAACTTAGCCTTTCTGGCTCTAAAAGAACCAGAGCCTTTCACCATTCCAGGAAGGTTAGCTCATTTTGCTCCCAGATGGGAACAAATCAGAGCAGAGCAATGGACCCTCTCCATCATAAGGGAGGGGTACAAGCTTCATTTCTTAAACCTTCCTCCTCACACTATGGTGAGACAGTTCAATTCTCCAATATCTCTCCTCGACCTTCTGGGTCAGGAGATTGCTACCCTTCTTGCCCAAAGGGCAATAGAAGAAGTACCCCTTCTTCAACAGGGTTCAGGGTTCTACTCCCCCTATTTTCTTATTCCAAAGAAAACAGGGGGCTACAGACCCATATTAGATCTCAGAGAATTGAACAAGTTTCTATGCAAGGAGAAATTCAAGATGATTTCTCTCGGTACTCTCCTTCCATACCTTCAGAGTCAGGATTGGCTTTGTTCTCTAGATCTCAAGGATGCGTACACCCATGTCCTCATCCATCCAACACACAGAAGGTTCCTTCGGTTCCTTTATCAGGGAAAGCACTACCAATACAGAGTGCTACCTTTCGGTCTGGCCTCTGCTCCAAGAGTGTTCACAAAATGCATGGCAGTAGTAGCTGCATTTCTACGCACTCTAGGAATATTTGTATTCCCATATCTGGATGACTGGCTCATCCGAGCACCATCCCAGTCAGAGGCCCAGACTTCCCTAGCCTGCACAAGGCGTGTTCTTCAGTATCTGGGACTTGTAATAAACATCCCAAAGTCACAACTCACCCCTATTCAGTCATTGGAGTTCATAGGGGCCTTGATAAATACCACAACTGCAAGGGCCTATCTTCCCCAGGCCCGTTGCCTACGCTTGGTGCAGTTAGCCTCTCAAATTCAGTTAAAATCCCATTTAACTGCTCGAGAGATGTTACAACTGTTAGGCCACATGGCATCCACCGTGCATGTGGTTCCTTACGCTCGACTTCACATGACTGCTGCTCAGTGGACTCTGTCCACCCAATGGACCCAGACATCAGGTTGCCTGTCAGACAAAATAGCAACCTCCAGTCGCCTCTTTTGGTCCCTCCAGTGGTGGAAGTCTACTCAAAATCTGTTGCTGGGGTCCCCCTTTCAACAGTTGCTACCCCAAGCAACCCTCACAACAGATGCCTCCCCAAAGGGTTGGGGTGCTCATCTACAAGATCTCTCCACCCAGGGCATCTGGTCTCCACAGGAGACATCTCTACATATGAACCTCTTAGAGCTCAGAGTAATTCTTTTAGCTCTGAGTCTTCCACACCCTGCTCAGCTACAAGACAGTCCTCATCCATACAGACAACCAAGTAGCCATGTTCTACGTGAACAAGCAGGGTGGGACAGGCTCTCTGTCGCTTTGTAACGAAGCTTTGAAATTGTGGGCCTTCGCCAGAGAGCATCAGATTCATCTCATGGCAGTGTATCTTCCAGGGGTTCAAAACTCTTGGGCAGACAGACTCAGTCGAGTTTTGCTTCCACACGAATGGTCTCTCCATGGGGACCAGATAGCCAGGATCTTTCGAATTTGGGGAACCCCAGACATAGACCTGTTTGCCAGTCCGTGGAATGCCAAACTTCCCCGGTTCTGTTCCAGAATTCCGTGTCAGGGAGTTCAGGCCAGGGATGCCTTCCTCCTCCACTGGGGGCATGACTTCCTCTATGCCTTTCCACCCATTCCCCTAATTTCCAAGACACTGTTCAAGCTTCAGAGAGACAAGGGGTCTATGATCCTCATAGCTCCACGTTGGCCACGCCAAGTGTGGTACCCTCTGCTTCTTCATCTCTCTCAAGCTCCCTCCCTGGACTTGGGATCTGCTCCAGACCTCCTGTCACAGGAGGAGGGAACGTTATGGCACCCAAATCCCCAGTCTCTTCATCTCAGAGCCTGGTTGCTGAAGGCCTAGACCTTCAAGATTGGCATCTGTCTCAGCAAGTGATGGATATCCTTCATGCTTCCAGAAAGCCTTCCACTAGACGTTCCTATGCTTTTAAATGGAAAAGGTTTACCATTTGGTGTGCAGAGAAGGGTCTTAACCCTCTTGCAATACCTTTGAATTCTTTACTAGAGTATTTGCTGCATTTATCCCATGCAGGCCTCAAAACGAATTCAGTAAGAGTCCATTTGAGTGCTATTGCAGCAAACCTTATACCTTTCAATGGACATCCTATTTCCTCTCATCCTCTTATAGCAAGATTCATGAGAGGCCTTCTTTTAACTAAACCTCCCATTAGACCACCTCCAGTGGCGTGGGATTTGAATTTGGTTCTTGGCCAGCTTATGAAGCCACCCTTTGAACCCTTAGCCACTACCTCCTTGAAATTCCTTTCCTGGAAGGTTATTTTTCTCATTGCAGTCACCTCAGCTCGCCGTATCAGTGAGCTGCAAGCCTTGGTGGCTAATCCTCCTTATACAAGGTTCCATCATGACAAGGTAGTCCTCCGAACTAATCCACACTTTATGCCTAAAGTGGTTTCACCTTTTCATCTGAACCAGGAGGTGTTTTTACCTGTCTTTTTTTCCAGGATCTCATGCATCAAGTGCAGAGAGGAATCTTCATACCCTGGATTGTAAAAGAGCACTTGCTTTCTACTTACAAAGGACACAGCAACATAGAAAGTCCTCTCAACTCTGTTGCTTTTGATCCCTCTCATTTAGGACTTCCAGTCTCTAAGAGAACTCTCTCCAATTGGATTGCTCAGTGTATTTCCTTCGCCTACCAGAGTAAGAACCTTTCTCTGGAGGGCCGTGTCACAGCTCACAATGTGAGGGCCATGGCAGCCTCTATGGCTCATCTAAACTCTGTGTCCATCGACCAAATCTGTCGAGCGGCCACCTGGGTCTCGGTTCATACCTTTACAGCCCATTACTGCTTGGACAAGGACTCCCGCCGGGATGACTTGTTTGGTCAGGCTGTTCTCAAACACCTGTTCCATACCTAATCAACTCCTGCCCCCCATCCCTGGTTGGATGCCCGAGATCCATGGGGTGAGGTAGAGCCCTTCTCAGGGACTCACAACTTTGGAGATCTCCCTGGCATCTCTAGCTGGGGAGTCCCCATATGTGAAGACTCATTCCTGCTTGTTCCTGGAGATAGCACAGTTACTTACCTGTAACAGGTGATCTCTGGGAACAGCAGGAATAAGTCTTCACAACCCACCCACCTCCCCTAGGAGTTGTATCTCTCTATCTATCTTTCCTTTCCTCTCTCTCTCTTTGTCTCAGCTTTAAAACTCGAACTGGAGAGAGGTGGTTAGGAAAGGCGGGAAGGCAGCGTGCAGGCGCTGTGGGATGCTCCCAAAAGCTTTCTTATTGGACGCAGGAGAGCGTTCCCGAGCAGGCTCCGCCGGTACCGACGATACCCATATGTGAAGACTTATTCCTGCTGTTCCCAGAGATCACCTGTTACAGGTAAGTAACTGTGCTGTAATGGAAAGTGATTAGATTGAGGATATGACAGATGGAAGGGATGACAGCAACGTAAATAGAGCTGAGTAGCTAGCTGAGAATGGAATTGCAGGAACTGGAAGTTAGTGTGGAGGAGGAGAGAAAATGCATAAATTTCCTCTTCTGTGATTTTAGAAAAAGTAGCAGGGGTGAAGGAAGGATGTGGGAATGAAGTAGGGGGAATGAGAAAGGAGGTGACCTGGTGGAGAATTCTAGATTAACCTTGTGGCGGTAGAGGCACCTTTGAGGAGTGAGGTGAGTATGGGAAAGATGTTGACAATCAAGGAAGTTTGTCAAGATGGCAGACAGGAAAGAGCTTAGCATGGGAATGTAGTGAGTGAGTTCTGGAGGTCAGCTGAGACGGGGATTTAGTATTCTTTACTGGCCAGGAATGTCCAAAGCAGAGGAGAGCATAATGCTATAGGAAAAGACTGCTTCATTAGTAGATTCTGATAACATAGTGGATGAGAAAGAGACAGTGGTGGAGAGATTGCAAGTGTCAATCTGGAGATTCAGCCCTGTATGAGCATTATTTGGTTAAGACCAAATATATATTGAAAAAATTTGAAAATGCTTCAATATATATAAAAAAAATCTGGGCTGTTTGCAAATGCAATGCACTGTGTGCCTTCGAGTCAATGCTGACTCCTGGCGACACAGAAATGCATTATGAAAATGAATTTGCTATTATTCTAAAGAAAAGGCCAAGGTTTTCTGCTTTTATGAAGTAGAAATTGCTTTGCTGGGATGGCTTTTTATCCCAATTGGTGCTAGAATGTTTTTGTTAAGAATTTATATTGCTGAAATGCATATCCACTTCTTTATGGAAATTAATGGAAGCCTGAATGCTCATGCTATGTTTGCTGAATGCAATAAAACAATTGGACATGCTAAGCTATTGATAGGCTATCTATATATCAGAGTTTCTTTTCTTTTCTGATTTTCTTTTTTTGAGAGAGTTGGGATATACACACAAGGGCCATGGGAAAAATGTATTAAAGGCCAAAGTATATAAAATTTAGAAATTTAAATGAAATCCAAAGCCATAAGCAGAAAATATGAAACACTTTTAAAGATGAAAGAGCCTGAAGTTTGTTCCAATTCCTGAAGAAGTAGCCATCATAAGTGCTCCTTAGTTTAGGGGGAATTTCTGCAGAGCATGATTATAAAATACTGTAATTTATGCATGATCTTGAAGAATGTAGGCATGGGCATTTACACCAGCCCTAGGGCTGCTGAAAGTGATCGTGCCTTAAATTAACGAGCATTTGTGTCCATTTCCTCTGTTTCATAAAGTCAAGTACACGTGTAGTTGACTATATAAAATAGGCGTGAAATATGTGCATAAACTGCATGAATGTTTGTTTATAAAATTACTCTCTGTGTGCATTCAGTGAATTTATTATTTATTAGGCCTTGTGGCCTTGGGCAAGTCACTTAACCCTCCATTGCCTCGGAAGAAAGGCCTGGCAATCTACTTCCGGTGACACTGCCAAGAAAACCCAGGAGCTTCTGGGTCGCCAGGAGTCAGGACTGACTCGAAGGCACACATTGCATTGCAGGTTTAAGCTCATGCCTTTCCAGTTACATTCAGGTACAGTGAGGTATTTCTCTGTCCCCAGAGAACTTGCAATCTAAGTTTAAGTGACCTGGCCAAGGTGTGTCAGTGGGATTGAAATCCTGGTCTGTCTCCCAGGTTGCTACTTTACTCTAATAACACCAAGGGAAGTAAAGAAGACAAAAAAGAAAAGCTACTACTTCATGAGTCATAGCTGTTCTTTCCTAGAAAGCAGCTCAAAAAGAGACTTCATTAAATTATTAGCTATATTTAATTCCCAGCAAGAGATGAGCTTTGTATATCTAGTTACCCTCTCCAAAGAATCAAAAAATTGTGCACGAGTTCCTGATATCTGGTTTTCAAAGTATGTGACTTAAAGCTGATATTGGAAAGCTTAAGGCATTAACATTTAGATCTTCATGAAGGAATTTCTAAATATTTGTCACTCAGATATTAATGGTAACAAAAGATCTATATTTGTATGTGTGTGTGTTTTTTTTCTCTAAATATTATGACTGCAGGGTGCATCTGAGATGGAGACTCCCTGATTACCAGACCATAGTTTCAAAGTTCCATACTCCTAAAAATGAGACTTATTTGCATGACTGAAAGACGTGAAAACAGCAATCCATTATAGCTGCATTTTAAACAAGAATGGGCTGCCTTGTGTCTCAGTTGTAAGTGCTGTGCACTTCCATGCAGAAAGACCTAGTTTGATTCACCATTCTGGGTCAGCTAAGCTTGGGGAGGAGCTAGTGGCCCAGTACCCCTCCCCCCTCCCCCCCCCCCCAAAAAAAGAAAAAAAAAGTATGCTTTGCAGCAGAGGATAAGGAAATGGTGATGAGAATAAACTTGCCTATGTTTCAGAATGCTTAGCTTCATGAAAACTGGATATTCCTTATCGTTCCTCTAGGCCAGTCCATGGATGGGTAGTCTGCCCCCTCTCCAGCAGCTGAGGACTGAACATGATAGTCTTGCTGATGTAGCCTAAGAGCTCCTCCTACCTTTCCTGACTCCAGTCTTTCAGTCCTCAGCAGCTGGGGAAGAGCTCCTAGTTTGTGGGCTTCAAGGCGCTTAGGATAGAACAGGAGGTAAGGAATAAGATCTATTAGGGAAAGGAAAAAAGAAAACTGAAAGGAATAGAAATTTTTATGAAGGGAAGCATCTGATTGCTCTAGCAGGGCATTCTCAGGGCCCGGAGCAGTGAAGGCTGGGAGCACTCCCCCACAGGTAAGCAGGTGAGTGCAGGAGGCAGCAGGGGTAGGGCCTGTCTCAAAGCATAGCGGTGAGTGCCAGAGACAGCCTGGGAGTGTGCATACCTGGGAGCCCCAGGTCGCTCCCTCCCATTTTCCCAGTGAGGTAGCCAGAGATTTATTAGCCAGAGAACCTGTAGCTCTCTCCAAGCCGGCAAGACTGACTTGAAGCGGAAGACTGCATTGGGCGAGTCTGCTTCTATTTTTTTCGGGGGTGGGGGGGCGCTGAAACTGATCAGTGTTATTTTGGCGGTTACGCGGCTCTTCTCTAGTTTTTCCCCGTTGTTGGTTGGTGGGTCAGCAACGGCTTGGGGTGCTACTGCAGGGAAGCGCGAACATGATACATGTTTCACCGGTGTGCACGGAGTGTGGTAGCAGCCGTGGCTTGGGCTTGGCAGATCTCTGCCGGACTTGTTGGCATCGAGACAGTCAGCTGCAGCAGGATTTTGTGGCAGTGACAGTGGAACAGGACAGAGCAGCCTCAGGGAATAATTTAACGAGGCCGGCAGTTCCCACAGTTTTGGCGGGAACCATGGCCATTTCGCAAGCAGCAGCCATTTTGCTGGGGGAGTAGGAGAAAAGAGGTAAACATAAAGGCAAGGCAAAGAAACTGGCTGTGACTGTCTCAGCACTTCAGACAGGGGCTCCAGCAAGACAGGAGGGGCTGAAGTCCCTTTTCTCCCTAAAGTTCATTGTATCAATGCATAAGGCATTTTGCCTTAGAAGGACACAAAATAATAAGTACCCCTCCAATGATGGATCTCCAAAGTTCTAATATATGACCATCATCAAAATAAACCCACAAAATAAATTCAATACTATTTTTGTCGGAGCCCACCGAGGGAGGGCTAGAACTGTTTACCTAACCCCCACCTGACGGTAGACTACTTTTATTTTATTTCACCCTAGTGCATTTAAAACGAGTACTTATCTTCATAACCAGCACTGCACTTATTATCTTCCACGTTGCAAATCACGAAGGTGCATGACGTGTACGTTTCGGGTGTGCGCCCTGTTTCAAGTGCTCCTCATCCGTTCAAATATGCAACAAAAACGCCGTCTTCGCGGCCATGGGCTATCTATTGTGAATGGCATCGACAAAGCCCTAACCTTTAAATCGAGGAGAACCAATCAGAACCGGAAAAAACCTCACTGTCAGAGGTATCCCCGCTGCTATTGGTCAAAATCTTGGATCATGACTAAAGACACATGAACTCCACGTCATAAAATGGTAATCCAATCAATAGCCCGATTCAGACCATGGGGGTGGATCGTATGCAAAACGAAAATCCATCTTTGTTCCAAACGTTGCAATTTTTGCTCTCGATCACCCCCCCGTGGATCCCAAGGGACATGATCTATAACAGTCCATGTCAAATCCTCAAAAACATGGGGAATTTCTGCGCAATGTTCTGCCAAAGGGGCTGTTAAAACTCAATTTTTTATCCGTGAAGCGTGCTCCGCAAGGCGTTGGCGCATTGAGCGAATCGTACGCCCCACATACAAGAGTCCACAGGGACACTTCAATAAATATACCACATATGAGGTGAGGCATGTCGTCTTCCATCGTCGGACATAGTTTCGACTAGTAAGGGGATGTTGCCAAACCAAACCAGAGATTGTCCCTTCACAATATTTGCACATATTACAGGGGTAATGACCCCCCTCCTGCCCTGGTGAAATGGGTCTGTCTAGTGCCAAAGTTGTCTTCACCAATTGATTATCCAAATTGATGCCCCTTGTGAATGCCAAACGTAAGGGTTGTTTAAAACAATCATGTAAGGTCAACATTTGCCAATGAGAACGTAGAATTTTTGCAACTTCAGTGCTTCTGTCAGTATAAGGTAATACCCCAACTATCGAATCCCCCTCCGTTGATTTTTTAGCAGAATAACGAGGGTCCAGTAACCATTCGCGATGAACGTGCCTAGCACGATGATAAGCTTGTGAGACAACTTTAGGAGGATATCCCCTTGCCAGCAGTCGGTGTGTCAGTTCAGAGGAATGCACTTTAAACTCCCCCATAGAATGACAAAGACGTCGAAGACGTAAGAACTGACCAAAGGGGAGACCCCGTTTAAGGGGACCAGGATGGTAGCTGTGATAATGAAGCAGGCTATTTCTCTGCACTGGTTTATGATATAAAGTAGATACCAGTCTCTCATCTTCCACCATAATCATAATATCCAAAAATTCAATTTTATCTTGTGCAACATGTTCTGTAAAGGTAATATTGGTTTTTAACTGATTTAACCAAGTAATGAAATCATGGAGCGAGGATTGATCCGATGTCCAAACAAAGAAAATGTCATCCAAGAATCTTTTCCATAATTTCACATGTTGATACAAAGAAGAATGTTGAATGAGATCCTCCTCCATTTTTCCCATATACAGGGTAGCCAAAGATGGGGCCATAGTTGCCCCCATCGCTATCCCAGAAATTTGTTTATAAAAGTTACCTTCTACTAAAAAATAATTCTGTGTTAATACCATACGTGCTAATTCCAATAAAAAAAGATCGTGAAAGACGACTGGGAGCTGAATGAAATGAATGCTCTAACAATTCCAATGCCTCCGCCTGGTCTATATTGGTGTATGAAGCGGTGACATCTAAAGTCACCAAATAAGCTCCCTGAGGGCTCGTAAAATCTGAAATGACCTGTAAAAAATGAGTAGAATCCCTCAAAAAGGATAACACCGTCCGGGCCTCTGTCTTTAAAAACACATCACAGAAAATGGAGAGGGGTTCTAAGATGGAATTTTGACAGGAAACTAAAGGTCTTCCCGGAGGGGACACTAATGATTTATGAATTTTGGGCACGAGATATAAAGTGGGAATTATGGGATGAATCATCATCAAAAACCTCTTTTCTTTCGAAGTTATCCAACCATGTTGATGTGCTTCTTCTACAAGGAGCTGAATACGACTCTTCAACCCTGCCGTGGGATCAGCATCCAGTAACTGATAAACTGAGGTATCTTGAATGTGAACCAGTAGTTGTTGGAAATAGACCTGTGAGTCTAACACCACCAGCGCACCTCCCTTATCCGCCCGGCGGAACACCAGTGTGGGGTCTGATGTCAATTCTTGTAGAGATGTCCAATCCTCCCGAGTCAAATTAGAATAACGTTTCAAAGGAGTGCGTTCTAATTCTTCCACATCCCGTAAGACCAATGCTTGATATGCAGAGATAATCGTATCTCTGTCTGCCTCCGCGGGTAACCAACGGGATTTTGGTTTCACCACCGATCCATCATCTATCACTGGTTGCTTTTGAAAAAATGCCATAACCCGCAATTTGCGGAAAAATTTATAAAGACTCACGCGCATTGTGAAAGGGTCATATCTCGTCGTGGGTACAAATGAAAGTCCATAATTCAAGACGTGTTCCTGAGAAGGAGATAGAAGCTTCCCCGTCAAATTAACCACTAAAGAGGAAGCTGTTCTTGTCGAGAACGGGACCGAGTATGAGGAGGCTCCCACTCGGTTTCCTGATAATAATCCCGGGAGCGCCCCCCTCGACCCCTCCGAAAATCCTGCTGATTACGACGAGGTCTACGGGTATTGACTTCCCCCCTATTTGATATTTGTCTACGTTCCATTGTAGAAGAACTGTCATCAGTATCTTCCGAAGAAGCATCAAAGGTGACATGCTTTTGCGTGGAATTTTCTTTCTCATACATCCAATAGTAAACATGCCCAATTTCATAATCACCGTTGTCCCGAGAAAACTTTTTTAATTTTAGAGATTTAAGATAGTCAAAAAAACTCTTTATTTGCCTGTCTATTTCTTCCATCTTTGATTTAAAGGGTAACTCTCCCAATGCTTCCTTCAAAGGAATGGACGCCTCATCCAGGCAGGCTGGTTTTTCAGCAAACACAGAGAACACATGTCTGAGGGGCTTGATGCTCTGGTACAGCCATGGCTGGCAGAGAGACTGCTGTATGTTTTTCCGCTTTGGATGCTATCCGGACATCTGCTACATAGGATAGAGCAGCACAGGGGTACCATAATTCTCATAGCACCGGATTGGCTTTGCCGACCATGGTATGAGGATCTGACTCTGCTCCTGATCGATTGCCCTTGGAGGCTTCCCAACAGGATCGATCTTTTGACGCAGGGGCCAGTGCTGATGCCGCAGGTGGAGTGATTCTCGCTTACAGTTTGGCTCTTGAGCGGTCAAGGTTGAGCCGCCAGGGCTATCCTGCAAATGTCATTTCCACCATTCTAGGATCTAGAAAGAGTTTGACCACGCCTATGTCAGAGTTTGGCGTTTGTTCAAGGGTTGGTGTGTTACCTAGCAGGTAAACCCCTTTGCGTGTTCACTTCCCAACACTTTAATGTTTCTACAGTGGGGCCTAGAGAAGGGCTTGGCCCTTAACTCCTTGAAGGTGCAGGTAGCAGCCCTAGCCTGTAATCGCGAGCGTGTGTAGTGTCGGTCTCTGGCTGCACACCCTGATGTGGTTCAGTTCCTTCAAGCAGTGAAGCTTGTGCGTCCTGCTTTGTGTTGGTGGTCCCACCATGGGATCTAAACTTGGTCCTGGAAGTTCTGGCGGAGCTCCCTTTGAGCCTCTCTTGAGAGCATCAGTCTGGGACTTCACCGTGAAAATACTGTTCTTGGTGGCGCTTGGGCACTAATGACCTGGCTAGAAACGGTGCCTCTACAGCCCAAAAGGACTTCCAATCTCTGGGAGAGAAACTCAAGCCCATTATTAACACTGTTGCATTCTCAGAAGTTCTACCTGTTCTTGGTAAGGGGACAAAAAGGCTGCATCACATTAACAGCTTTAATACATGGCTCTAGACCTGGTGCAAACAAGAAGGATTCAGATTTATTGGCAACTGGGGCAACAGATGGATCAACAAGAGACTATACTGTGCTGATGGACTACATCTCTCTGTCGCAGGGAAAGGAATCTTAAGTGAAAAATTCAGGCAGTATGTGGATATGCATTTAAACTAGGAAAAGGGGGTGACGGTTGTGGAAGGTCAACATCTGCATGCCACCCCCTGCAAAAGAAGAACAACATCAGAAACAGCCACACTCTTAAACCGCACATCAAAAACAAGTGGGAAGAAGTGGGCAGAATAAAATCAATGCAAAATACACACAAGCCAGGTAAATGCTGGAAAGCAATGAGCACAAATGCTCGAAGCTTAGCCAAAAAAATTCCAGACCTGGAAGACCTAATGGTGGAAACGGATTTGGACATCGTGGCCATTACAGAAACATGGTTTAATGATTCGCATGATTGGGATATAGCCATAGCTGGCTATAATATCTATTCAGAAGAGACAGAGAAAATGGAAAAGGAGGAGGAGTAGCCTTGTATGTCAAAAGCAGTATTAAAGCTACTGAAATGCAGGGAACATGGGGAAAAGAAGCGCTCTGGATTGCGTTGGAAAGAGGAGATGGCACTGTCATCCATATTGCTGTAGTCTACAGACCTTCGACTCAAATTGAAGAGAGAGATAACGAATTGATTATAGATATTGCCAAGATAGCAACAAAAGGGGAAGCAATCATATTGGGTGACTTTAATCTACCTGATGTGGATTGGATTACTCCTTCTGCACATCTGGAAAGAAGCAAAAGAAATTGTGGATGCTCTCCAAGATGTATTACTTAGACAAATGGTGATGGAACCAACCAGGGAAAGCTCAACGCTGGATGTAGTGCTCACCAACAGTGATAACGTGTCGAATGTCTGCGTGAGTGCCCCTGTGAGCAACAGTGACCATCACACGGTGTGGTTTGAGATAAAAGCCATGATACAGGCCAATCATAGCAAGCTCAAAGTCCTAAACTTCAAAAACGCTGACTTCAATAAAATGGCCGAGTACTTAAAGGAGGAGATAACGGGGTGGAAGGAGATAAGGGAAGTGGAATTGAAATGGACTAAACTAAAGGCGGCAATAAAAGGGGCAACAGATAAATATGTGTAAAAAGTAAATAAAAACAAGAGGAGAAGGAAACCTATTTGGTTTTCCAAAGAGGTGGCTGCTCAAATAAAGGCAAAAAACACAGCTTTCGCAAAATTCAAAAGCTTGCAAACAGAAGAACACAGAAATGAATACAGGATCAAGCTCAAAGAGTCTAAAAGAGAAATAAGGATAGCAAAATCAAAGGCAGAGGAAAAGATGGCTAAAGATGTTAAAGGTGGCGACAAAACTTTCTTCAGGTATATTCGGGAAAGGAAGAAGATCAGAGTTGGAATTGCAGGACTCAGAAGTGCTGGGAAAGGACTTGTGGAAAGTGACACTGAAAAAAGCAAAATTGCTAAACAAATACTTCTGCTCTGTTTTTACTAAAGAAGATCCTGGAGATGGACCAGCTGTGACTCCCAAATATAAAAATAGCAATGAAGTAGATACCACACCATTCACAGAAGATGAGGTGTTAGAACAACTTGCTAAACTGAAAGTGGACAAAGCCATGGGACCGGATGGGATACATCCCAGGATACTGAAAGAGCTCAGAGAGGTTCTTGCAGGACCGTTAAAGGATGTCTTCAACAGATCCTTGGAAACAGGAGTGGTTCCTGAGGACTGGAGAATGGCTAATGTTGTACCTCTACACAAAAGTGGTGACAGGGAAGACGTGTCAAACTACAGGCCCGTGAGCCTTACCTCGGTGGCCGGAAAAGTAATGGAGGCGCTCCTGAAAGAGCGAATAGTGAACTTTCTCAAAACCAACAGGTTGCAAGATCCAAGGCAACATGGTTTTACCACAGGACGGTCTTGCCAAATAAATCTGATTGAGTTCTTTGATTGGGTGACCAAGGAACTAGATCTGGGGCATGCAATGGATGTCATCTATCTGGATTTCAGCAAAGCCTTTGATACTGTTCCTCATAGGAGGCTTGTCAATAAACTCAGTAGCTTGGGGATGGGTCCCAAGATAGTAAACTGGATTAGAAATTGGTTGACTGACAGACAACAGAAGGTGATGTTACATGGAGCTCACTTGGATGAGAGGAAGGTGATTAGCGGGGTGCCTCAGGGTTCGGTCCTGGGCCCGGCACTGTTCAATATATTTGTGAGTGATATTGCTGAAGGACTGAATGGAAAAGTCTGTCTTTTTGCAGATGACACAAAAATTTGCAACAGAGTGGACTCCCCTGAGGGAGTGGTTAACATGAGGAAAGATCTACAAAAGCTGGAAAACTGGTCTAATGCTTGGCAACTACGATTTAATGTGAAAAAGTGCAGTGTCATGCACTTGGGTAGCAGAAATCCAAGGGAAAAGTACACGATAGGGGGTGAGAAGTTGGTAAGCACGGTTCAGGAGAAAGACCTTGGTGTGATTATCTCTGATGATCTCAAGGTGGCAAAACAGTGCGACAAGGCGGTGGCAAAAGCCAGGAGGATGTTGGGCTGCATACAAAGAGGGATTACCAGCAGAAAGGAAAAGGTACTTATGCCACTGTACAAGTCACTGGTGAGGCCTCACTTGGAATACTGTGTTCAGTTTTGGAGACCGTATCTTGCAAAAGATGTAAAAAGACTGGAAACTGTTCAGAGAAAGGCGACCAAAATGATTTGGAGCCTGCGTCAGAAACCTTATGAGAAGAGACTTGAAGACCTAAATATGTACACTTTGGAGGAGAGGAGGGACAGGGAAGATATGATTCAGACCTTTAAATACTTAGAGAAATGATGAACAAACAAACCTCTTCCAAAGACGGGGAAGCTGTAAAACTAGAGGGCATAACATGAAGCTGCAAGGTGTGAAATTGATTGAAAGGCAATGTCGGGAAATATTTCTTCACTGAAAGGGTGGTGGATGCTTGGAATGCCCTCCCGATGGAAGTGGTGGGGGCAAACACGGTGATGGAATTCAAAACGGCATGGGACAAGTACAGTGGATCCCTCTACAGCAACAGGACAAAAGTAAAATAAACAGTACCATCTAACTTCTGAACTATCTAGCGTCTCAAGAAATAGGGGTGTCCTACATGGAGTGGTGGGTTAACCCCTAAACAAAAACATGGGGAGGGGTGGCCTGCACAGAGCGACAGGTGCACCTACTCTTGCCATCTTGCTGGGCAGACTAGATGGACCATGCTGGTCTTTATCTGCCGTCACTTACTATGTTACTATGTTTGCTTGGCCCGACAGGTCTCCGATCTCCAAGCGCTCTCATGTTGGGAACTGTTCTTGCTTTTTTTCTAGGGAGAAAGTGGTTTTGAGACCTGTACCATCTTATCTGCCAAAGGTGGTGTCTCGGTTTCATTTGAATTAATCTATTTCTCTGCCAGCATTCCTGGACCTAGGGGGGGTCTGCAGGGGAGTGTCAACTTCACAAACTAGATGTCCATAGAGTCTTGAAGAGATAGCTTAAGGGCACTAGCTCTTTTCATAAGACGGATCATTTGTTTGTTCTGTTTGGTGGCTCTCAGAAAGGAGAGGGGGCTTCCAAGGCCTCGATAGCTCGAGTGAAGCAGGCCATTTGTTCAGCATATGTGGCACAAAGGAAGATTCCACTGGCAATGCTGAGAGCTCATTCGACCATAGGTCAGGCAATGTCTTGGGTGGAGCACTGTCTGGTTCCTCCGGTGTACATTTGTAGAGCGGCAACCTGGTTGTCGCTTCACGTGTTTTCTAGGCATTACTGTCTAGATGTGCAGGCAGCAGATGATGCAGTTTTGGGTGCTTCCGTGCTTCAGGCTGGACTGGCGGGACCCTCCTAAGTTTAAGTACTGCTCTGGTACATCCCATTCGTGGACTGGCCTGGAGGGATGATAAGGAAGGTGAAATTAGGCATTACCTGCTTATTGTCTTTCCTTGGGTTTGCTCCAGGCTAGTCCACGGCCCACCCATTTAGTTGTCGATGGAAGGGTCTGAGTGTCAGGGGCATGTCCGGCCTGTAGAAGCGGTCAACATGGTAACTGTGCCGATGCTTGTCTGCCGCCATAGCTCCGAATCGAGATTTGTTTCTAAGTGCTCATGGCTGGCTGGGCAGGGTGACCCAGTTCAGAGGTTTTTTTTACCCTGCTCGAGATAGAAAGTTATGGTGTCATGGGGGACAAGCTGGAGGGGGGAGCGCTCTCCATGCTTGTTTCTGGAGTTTGTGATGTTTTATTAGTACTGTGTTTTTTGGAGTAGTTAGCTGCTTTGTCAATAGGAGGCTGGAGACAGGAGAGATATGAGGAACTCTTAGACTACATCAGCAAGACTCTATTATGTTCAGTCCTTGGCCGTTGGAAGGGGGACTGACTACCCATTCGTGGACTGGCCTGTAGAGAACTCGAGGAAAGACCATTAGCAGGTAAGGCCTAATTTCACCTTTGTATTAAACTTATGTAATTCTAATACAGATTGTAAAAGTTCTTAGCATGTCTTTAAAGCCCGATTTTGCATAAGAACTTTAGGTAGGAATTGGGAAATCTGAGTATTTTACCAAAGGTTCACTGAACTCTGTTGTTCTTCATGGACAAGCAAGATAATTGCTCACATATATTTGATGTCGCTGATGGTGCCCACACAGGAACCTCTCTCAGCTCCTTCTAGAAACTTTGAGTAGTTCTACTGCATCTGCATACAAATTTCCATTTGCCGTGACCTCACCCTGTCCCTTCTTTTGTCCATGGAGCCTGTCGCACATGTTTGTGTGTTCCTGCTATGTTCCCCGCAGTCTTTTGTTTTTGTCTTTTAATTACAATTTCGTAATATTTTACCTGCTACTGCCACACTGATTTTTTGCCTTGTAGTTCTCTGCATATTCAGATGTTTTGATTATTTTATAAGTTTCCTTGATTTTTTTTCCCATGCCACCATTTTAGGCTGTATTGAAGTCTATCAGTGCCCCAGCCGGTTTGTCTTATTTTCATGAGATGCTCCTCGAGGGCTATTGAGTTTGTTTCGCCATAGCTGTTTTTCTGGATATGATGTCCTAGAAACACTCGAGTAGGTTGAAGAAATGCACCCAGTATGGCAGGACTATGGTCATCCTGGACACCCACAAATGGTGCCTGCAGTGCTTGGGGTCTGATCATGAACACTCTCGTTTTGTCGTTTGTGTTCACAGATGACAAAGAGAGGAAACAAGGGTCATGAAGAGCAGTATAAAAGACTTTTGGCTTTTCTAAATTTGATCCCTCGTCATCTGCATTGGTGATATTGGTCCCCATGATCTCAGAAGCTGCATTGGACACTGGAAATGCATTGACATCAAGGAGTCGTCATGCTCGCTTGGAGTGGAGATGGATACGAGACCCCAGGATTGGTCAGACACAGACTCCCACCTGATGAAGAGAGGATTTGTCCTCATGTTCTCTGACATGGAGGGCTAGAGACACTGATGAGCATCGAAGCTCATTGGAGCATGATGTCAGGAGCACTTAGGTCTTCGACGGTTCCCAAACCTCAGAGCAGCCCAGACAGGACGATAACTCATCCTCCTCTGTGCCAGAAGGGCCACGCAATACTCTTGCTGACGTGCTGTGCCATGGAGAGAATCTCTTCAGAAATAAGATGTTGGGCCACATGGCTTTGATGGTGCATGTTGTTCCCTTGGCATGTCTCCATTAGACAAAAATAGTAATGGTCAAATTGAACACAGAGCAAATTATGTCAAAAGGTCGTTGATGCAAAAAGGGTTTTGCTCGAGCAGTTGTTACTGACTTGAGCTTGTTTTGCCCGTTAAGTCTGAGACCTACTAGTTGCCTGAAGTAATTGTTCTATATGAGTTTGAATCATCTGCACTTGAATACATCAGTGTATCATTGATAGTAGCATACTTTGGGGTGATGTCTCCATTAGAGACAAACTCAGTGGACCTTGAATATGCAATGGGCAGCATCCATCTGCAAGCTCAGCGATGTCCTCCCTTTCATGGTACCCAGTCCTTATGACTGGCTCCTTCCAAACACCTCCCTACCAAAACTCATGGTTGACAAGCCCAGACTGGGCTGGGGAGCCCATGTAGATGGGATTCTTCTAGGAGAGTATCCTTCAGTTGAATTTTCTAGGACTAAAAATGGTGCCTAGTGTTCTAAAGGCTTTCAGAGATGGACTAACCAACCAAATAGGCATGATTCAGACCGACAACCAAGTGGTGATGTACTGCATCTACAAGCAAGCAGAAACAGGTTTCTACCTCCTGTGTTGTAATACTAATTTTGTTTTCCTTTTTTTTCTTTTGAGGCAGTCTGTAGCTAGAGACTGCATATGTGAATACGTATCCTGCTTGTCCTCAGCGAAACAGTTACTTACCTATAGCAGGTGTTCTCCATGGACAGCAGGATAAGTCCTTGCAGCCCTCCTTTCTCCTCCCTCTCCTTGGAGTTCTATTCTAGCTTAACTATTGACTTGACTGAGGAGAGAGGGTGAGGCATGAACTTGAGCAGAGGTGCAGTAGAACCACTCTAAAAGTTTCTAGGAGGAGCTGTGAGAGATTCCTGCATGGGTTCTGTAGGGATGTTATCTATATATGAGGACTTATCATGCTGTCCATGGAGAACACCTGCTACATAAGTTAAAATCTGTTTCCTAATCATCCCGTTAGACCAATCCAGACAAGTGAGCTATGTCTCCCTGCCAGCAGGTGGAGGCAGACTTGATCAACTTTAAGTTATGCATCACCTGGTATATCCTCTGGTACAGCATTGAGAAAAGTCAGTATTTCTACCTCCAGCAGATGGCAAGGTATGTGGACTGGTACAGGAGTGAAAATAGGCCTAACTTTGCCAAATTTCTGTGCAGAGGCTTTGGATTGAGTCAGACTCTCCTTGCTCGCACTGTGGTGTGAAGCCTTTGATTGAGTCCTGACAGGCCCAATGGCTCGGCGCATGGGTACGCCCATGTCTCCTGGAGCAGACAGCTACCCTGTGTTCATGCTGTTCCTTCAGGTTCCTGGAGCTGGTGGGCTAAAAGAGTAGCAGAAGATTCTGACACCCCCCTCCATTGAAGGGTTCAGAGCCTAATGCCATGCTTGTGGCCCCGGCTGCTGCTTTCTTTTTTTCTTTGTGACTGGTGAGCTCTACAGCCACTTTGGTAGACTGTGTAGGCCTGGTGAGAGCAGAGCATGGCAAAATGGCACCAACAGAGTGTCTAGGGCCCCTGGGGGCCTTTTGGAGCCCCATTTTCTTTGCAGCTTCTGAAACAGCTTTTGGTTTGTATTGTATTCATTTGGCTAACTGCTTTTCAGACCCTTGTTGGGGGCGTTTGTGGCGGAAGTGAAACCTCTGGGGACCCAGAGCCCTTGAGTGCCCTTCTCATGGGCAGCTAGGGAGATCACAGATCCTGCTTCACCCTTGCACTCTTCTGTTCCTTTGCAAGCTCAGCCTTCCCTGTGTGGGTTGTTTGAAAGTCTCGAGTGCCATTCCGGCCACTACAAGGTAAGTCTGAGAAGTAAGAAGTGATTGTTCCCCCACAGGCCAAATGGTATTCCTACAAGATCCATCTTTCCTCGGCCATGCCCTATTTAGGCTTTAGGAGACGTTATGGCGGCTCTGTAGGTTTTGGAGCTGGCTTTTGGGTGAGAATAGCAGACTGATCCCCTTTGTCCCAGGCAGACTCATGGCTCTGCGATGTACCACCATCTCCAGGCAGGGCCAGCCTGTCCATTGAGCGAGAATGTTTTTTGCACAGGGCCCCGCGTTTCAGGGGGCCCCGCGCAAAGAACATTCTGCATTAAAAGTACATTTTAAAAATAAAAAAAGAAAGCTGGCTGGCAGAATCGAGTGTCCCGCTGTCCCCCCCCCTGCCCTGCAGAGTCCTCTCTCCCTGCATTAGTCCCTTCGGCGCCGGCTTCAGAGCCGCGAAGGGAGAGTTTCCCTTTTGCGGCTCTGTTAAGCTCGTCGGGGCTGATGGGAAACAGGAAATGCTTGTTTCCCATCAGCGCCGGCGAGCTTAACAGAGCCGCGAGGGATAAACTCTCCCTTCGCGGCTCTGAAACTGGCGCCGAAAGGACTAATGCCGGGCGGGGGGGGGGGGGGGGTCGGCACAGGACACTCGATTCTACCGCTGCCACGACGGCAGCAGTCAGCTTTTTTTATTTTTATTTTAAATTTTCCCTGGGCTGATGGGGGGGAGGGGGGTTAGAACTGGTAATGGGCTATGGGGGGCTGACTGAAAATGGTGTGATGGGGGGCTTAGGACTGGAAGTGGGCTGATGGGGGGGTTAGGACTGGAAGTGTGCTATAGAGGGGCTAGGACTGAAAATGGGGTGATGGGGGGGTTAGGACTGGAAGTGGGCTGATGGGGGGTTAGGACTGGTAATGGGCTATGGGGGGGGCTAGGACTGGAAATGGGCTGATGGGGTGGTAGGACTTGAGGTGGGCTGATAGGGTTAGAACTGGTAATGAGCTGTGGGCTGATGGAGGGGGTTAGGACTGGTAATGGGCTATGGGGGGGCTGACTGGAAATGGGCTGATGGGGTTAGGACTGGAAGTGGGCTGATGGGGGGGTTAGGACTGGTAATGGCCTATGGGGGGGCTAAGACGAAGTGGGCTGATGGGGGGCTTAGGACTGGTAATGGGCTATGGGGGGTCTAGGACTGGTAATGGGTTGGGGAGTTGCTAGGACTGGAAATGGGCTGAGTGGAAGGGGAGGTTTGAACTGCGAATAGCTGATCGGGAGGGGGGCTTGGAATGGAAATGGACTGTGAGGGGAGGGGGGCTTGGAATGGAAATGGGCTGATGGAGAGGCTAGGATAGGACTGGAAATGGGCTGATGGGGGAGCTAAGATTGGAAATGAGCTGTGGTGGGGGCTTGGATTGAAATGGACTCATGGAAGATCTAGAACTGGAAGTAGGCTCATGGGGGGCTTGGATTGGAAATGGGTTGAGTGGAGGGGAGCTAGGATTTGACATGGGCTGATGGGCTAGGAAAGGACTAGAAATGGGCTGATGGGCTGGGATTGGAAATGAGCTGATGGAGGGACTTGGATAGGACTGGAAATGGATGGGGGGGCTAGGACTGGAAAATGGCTGCTGTGGGGACTAGAAGGGAGCGGATGCTGGGTGGGGCTGAAACTAGAAGGGAGCTGATGTTGGGGGGAGGATTAGAATGGGATGGTACTGGGAGAGTGAAATGGAGCGGGGAAAAATATTTTGTGTGGGAGGGAAGAAAAATCTACAGTTGGCCAGGTATTGGGGGAGTAAGTAGGGATTGAGGATGGAGGGGTAAAATTTGAGTGGATGAAATAGGAATGAGGAAAGAGCAAAAGGAGAAAGATTAGTATGTTAAAGCAGATGGAGAGAGAGAATGGAAAAAAACTAGAAGAAAGGACAAATGGATAGCAGACGATGGAGAGTTAGCAGAAGACACGAAGAAACCAGAAGAAAGTGGCTGGAGCAATTGCAACTGAAAACAAAATGCACAAAAGGAAGAAAGATATCTCTTTATTTTGAATTTATTAACTGGAATATGTCAACTCTGGGAAATGTGCATCATTAACGTCTGCGCTTTGTTTAGTACAAGAGGAAATTAATTTATAGTTTTATTTCTACAGTGTTGTTGTACATTCCAAGTTTGGCTTTTGGGGTTCCCAGTTTAATTACACTGGTCAACATTGAAATCGTTACTGACTTTAAAAGGTCCCTAATCTGTAGTATCTTGGTGAGCTGAACACGAATATAACATTAAAAAAATTGTATTGGCTCTCGTTTTGAAGATATTGCATGTAGTTCATTTTTGACATTTCACCGTGTAAATTTATCCAGTAGGACATCAACAACATCCCAAATAAGCCTTGAATGATGTAATATTGCATAACATTGCATAATACCAGCATGCACACATCATCCAGAGTTGATTGCATAATTTTTTGATGCAATGCAATACTACTGCCAGACGGCTGCTGAAGCCATCTGACGTCAGCAGTGTACTATACGCAGTCGGAAAGGAAAGTAATCTGGTATTCTGTTCCGATATTGAAAGCCTCATGAATGCCTTAAAAATCACTCATGACCCACAAGACTGGAGACTATTTATAGACTTCGAAACTGAGTCTGAAGGCTGTGCTTTTGAACAATGGAAACCGTCTTCCATCTATTCCATTAGCGCATTCTGTCCACATGAAAGAGACATACGATAACTTAACGCATCTACTGACTTCCATTAACTATAACAAGTACAGCTGGGACCTCTGTGGTGACTTGAAGGTAGTTTCCCTTTTAATGGGACTGCAGCAGGGATATATACAATACATGTGTTTCTTATGTGAGTGGGATAGCCGAGCAAGGGATTGGCACTACCGTATTTTCCGGCGTATAAGACGACTTTCTAAGCCCTGAAAATATGCTCAAAATTCGGGGGTCGTCTTATACGCCGGTCCACGTTCTGCGACGTGGCTCTGTCTCGCTTTGTGTACAACGTTCCTACGAATCCAATTGCTTGACTTATGCAAAGCATTGCCTTGGCGTTCCAACACTCTAGCACAGCGGTTCTCAACCTGTAGGATTTAGCGGGGGTCGCCTCGTTAAAAAATAAAAATTACCGGTAAATGCGCAGAAGTTGCTGCCGCTGCCGAGTCCGCTTCTCGGCAGCGGCAAACTCACCAACTCCTTCTTCTGCAGCCGCGGCTCCCTGCCTCTTAGGGAACCGCGGCTGTGCTTGTAAAATCATCGCGGAGCCCTTCCTGTCTTGACGGGCTCCGTGCAGCATTGTCCCGCCTCTAAAGGAAGTTGTTTACCACTTCCTTTGGAGGCGGGACAATGCTGCACGGAGCCCGTCAAGACAGGAAGGGCTCCGCGATGATTTTACAAGCACAGCCGCGGTTCCCTAAGAGGCAGGGAGCCGCGGCTGCATTAGAAGGGAGGCAGACATGGGGAGAGGGAGGGAGCTGACATGGAGGGAGGGGGGCTGACATGGAGGGATGGAGGGGGCTGACATGGAGGGAGGGAGCTGATATGGATAGGTGGAGGGAGAGGGGCTGACATGGAGGGATGGAGCACTGGTAATGGGGTTGAGGGGGGACTAGCACTGGAAATGAGCTGATTAGGGGAGGCTAGGACTGGTAATGAGCTGATGGGGGGTAGGACTGGTATTGGGCTGATTAGGGGAGGCTAGCACTGGTAATGGGGTTGAGGGGGAATTAGCACTGGAAGCGAGCTGATTGGGGGGCTTTGACTGGGCATGGGCTGATTGTGGGGAGGGGAGGATAGAGCTGCTGGCCCTGGAAAAAAACTGGGGGCTAAGGCTACAAATGGGCTGATATGAGGGGATGGGAGAATGGAACTGGAAGGGAGTGGATCTGAGAGGGGCTGCCATGGTATTTGTACTAGAAGGGACTGGTCAGTGGGGAAGGAGGGGGACTGGAAGGGAATGGACACCAGTGGCAATCATGGGAATGCAAGTTGACATTGGAAGGTACTGGGAGTGAGGACTGGAAAGGGGCTGATATTGGGGAGGGTTACTGGGACAGGAAATAGACTGATGGAAAGAAGTGAAGAAAACGAAAGAAGAGATAAGAAATGGCAGATGGACCATAGACCACAGAAAGAGAGCTAAGAGAAGACAGGAAAGCAGAAGCCTCAGATCGGGACCAGCATGATCAGAGAATAAATTGGTCAGACAACAAAGGTAGAAAAAATAATTGTATTTCATATTAGTGATTTGACTATAAAATCATCATAATTTTGAAATCAAATATTGTTACTTGTTGTTGTGATATTTTCCGGCGTATTTTTTTTGGTGTGCGCTGGAAGAGAGGTAGTCTTATACGGCGAGTATAGGCCAAACACCTATATTTTAACAGGAAAAGTAGGGGGGAGTCTTATACGCCCAGTCGTCTTATACGCCGGAAAATACGGTACTTGCTGTAGGAATGGAATCGCAGACAAAATGTAACAAGAATATCCAGCACCCAGCTCTGGTTGAGGCTCACAAAATCCTGCTACCACCCCTTCACATCACACTAGGTTTGATGAAAAACTTTGTGAAAGCCATGGACCGCACTTCACCAGCTTTCCGATACCTGCATGAAATATTCCCTCGACTCAGCGAAGCAAAGATTAAAGAGGGAGTTTTTGTGGGTCCTCAGATTCGAGAGCTCTTCAAAGATGACCGGTTCAACTACTTGCTGCAGGGTGATGCGAAACAAGCATGGAATGCTTTTCGCTTAGTGTCAACAAACTATCTCCAGGAACAAGCAGGAATGAGTCTTCACATATGGGTATGTCGGTACCGACGGAGCCTGCGCGGGAACGCTCCCCAGCGTCCAATCAGAAAGCTTTTGGGAGCATCCCTCAGCGCCTGCGTGCTGCCTTCCCGCCTTTCCAACTGTCTCTCCTCAATTTTCGTTTTTCCGCGGAGCTGGCAGGACGTCCTCCTGTCACCGCAGAAAATGTTTTCTTTAATTCTTGTTTTCTTGTGGTAGCGGCTGTTTCCCAGCCTCCACCGGTACCGCCGGTGGGTTTTTTCTTTTCTTTTTCTCAAACTCAGGGAGAGTTTTTCCCTCAGTTTCTGTCTTAAATTTTTGGGCCTGTAAGGCCTCTCCATCATGGAGCCTTCTTCTCCTAAGAAGTGCCTTAACTGTGGAAATACAGTTTTCTTTTTAGACTCCAATAACTGGTGTCTAACCTGTTTGGGTCCTGACCCTTTTCCTCCGGAGCCATTAGGCTATAATTTTATGAGAAGAGATTTTCCATTTCGAGTTTCCCTCGATACCGAGTTCCCTTCCAGTGTCAGGGCACCGACCATTTCTTCTCTACAGGATCAGGTAACCCACAAACAGTCTGTTAAGACTAGCCAATCCTTGAGTGGTAGGTCTCATGTCAAGCATGATGACGGCTCCGGCCTTGCCCTCAAGACCCTATTGGCTTCAAAACCCCGGCGGGAGTCTTCGGTCTCCAAAGCCTTTCAGGGGTTTCAGGTTGTTCCTGGGGCTCACCCCTCACAGAACATACCTGAGCCATGCTCGGTGGTGGCATCCGCTTCGAGCGGTACCGATACCCCGGCATCGGCACTGGTGTTGAGTGATCCGCTCTTCACCAGGGATCGTCACCTGGCGTTCTCAGTACCTTCGGGACCGATCGATACATCCCAGATTGACTTTACAGTATCGGCAGCATCCCCGATACGACACCGACGCCGGTACCCTCCAGACATGCATCGATAGACTCGCTTCCTTCGATGCCGAGTCTGGAATCGATATCTAGTCTGGAAGACTGGGTACCGACGCGTTTCGGAACCGACGCTTACCGATTCCGGATGCGCGGTGTCGAGGATACTCACCAAGGGTTTTTGGTTGCCTCGGTACCACTTGAGCAGCCTCCAATGACTGCTTCAATGTCGGTATCGCCTCCGATTCTGGCACAGCTACCGGTATCGGTACCGAGGCCGGTTCCTGCAGTAACATCGGGACCAACTACTCCCTTTTCGCTGGGATTGCTCCTTTCTATACCTAGTTTGGAGTCGATACCTGGCATGGACGATGCAGTACTGACTGTCTCAAGTCATAACCGCCAGTACCAGTATCCATCCATTAGGGCTCCTTTTCTGCACCGGACCAGTACATCCTCCGGTGCCCAGGCTAGTTCTTCAACTTTAGCCTGTCCAGGGATGGTTCCCATTGGAGATCCTTCTTTTCAGAAATTTCTCCTTGACATGGCTACATTCCTTGCTATTCCTATCCCTGGCTATGATCCTACACAAGGCTCTTCTGGGGAAAAGGAAAATATAATGCTTCCTTTACATCATTCTTTGCAGGATCTTCTTCTGAGAATATGGGAAACACCTTTAAGGGTTTCCTCACCTTCTACAGCAACTGATCTTTTGTATCAGGTGCCCCCCTCTCCAGGGTTTCAAAAGACTCAACTTCCCCATCATTCCATTGTAGTGGAATCAGCAATGAGGAAGGTAAAAAGCAAGAAGAAGCATTCTTCTTATCCGCCAGGTCGCGCTTCTAGAACACTGGATGCTTTTGGACGCCAAACCTTCCAAACATCTATGCTGGCAACAAGGATTCTCTCATATATTTTTTATATGAGTCTATCCCTTCAGGAGGTCACAAAGAAATTATCTCTTTTAACTCCTTTTCTATCAGAGCCCAAGGCTGCAGACTATTCCTTACTTCTTAGTCATAGCCAAAATATATCTTGGTTTCTTTCTCGTGCTTCCCTTGACTCTTTTGAGTCTGTTAGCAGAACCTCTGCTATAGCTATAGGGGCACGACGTAAAGCCTGGCTCCAAGCTTCAGACTTGAATAGATGGGCACAACAAAGACTGGGTAATACTCCTTGTACTGGAGAAAATCTATTCAATAGGGAGTCTTTACGTCAGGTTGCTCATTGCTCCACTGACGTCTCTGTTTCTGAGGGCTATCCTAAGCCTTCTCCTTCCCCAGTAGGTAGGAAATGCCCTACCAAACCTTCTTTCCATAAAAGAAGAAGGTTTTATTCTTCTCCTGCCCATCATACAGATGTTCCCAAACAAGGGAAACCTCGCCCTGGTCTGAAGAATCCAAACTCAAGCCAGGACAATTAACCCTCAATGGGGTTCCAATTGATCTCTTATAACATACAGTTCACTTCTTCTCAGCAGAAGTTTTTTCACTGTTTTTTTATTTCAAACTCTACGCTTGGATTCCTGTTTCCAGGACATCCACTTGCTCTCAGGTAGGCTGAGCTGTCAGGAGATTCATGTCTGTGGGTCACAGGGTTTCCTCCTCTTCCTACCATGAAGAGAGGTTTGCCAACTATCTCATGATAGTTTCCCTGTACCACCATGAATTTTTTCCTTCTACAAACTTACCATATAGCAAGTCTCCCTTCAGCTCCTATTTTTCTTTACCCTCATTTCCAGGGCTTCCCCTGTACGGGTGGTACTATACGACTGGAAGGCTTTCTTAGCCTTTCTAGTCTTCCTTTCCTTTCCAGTGTAGAGTTTTCTCTGGAGTTACCTCCCTGCTTTCATTGGGCAGCTCATCAGACATGATCAGGATTTTCTCCTCTTGTTCTGTCTGTTCTCTCTGTTACAAACAGAAGGATTCTCTCTGCTGTTCTATTCAGCAGCTGCCCATGCAGGAGTTCCAGTGATTGGACTACTGGTACTTTCTACGAGTTCCAGTTTTGTCTTCCACTACTTTCTCTGGTCTTAGTAGTGCTTCCAAGATAGTGCTCATCTATCTTGGAAAATCCTTATCGCTTCTTTTCTGTCATCTCCAAATCTCTGGAGTTGGCAGCATAACTGAGGTGGCAGCTGGTTTCCTCCAACAGCCACTTTTATTTTCCAATTCTCCTGCATAGTGCTCTCTGCAATCCTACTGAGAAGCTTTCCACTATGGGCCCTTGCTAGAGAGCATGGGGATTTTTTCTCTAATTACTATCCTATATGGTTGAAAAAGGCTTCCTCAGTCATTCCTCATGACTGTAGGGGTTCTTTACACCCTTCTGTTTCCTTTTAATAAAGGACATAAGCCTTCTCTATATGACAGTCTAAAGAGTTACCCAGTTTCTACAGGAAATATGCTCTTTTTCCTTGCAGCTTGTCCTCATGGTATCCTAATCCTTCATGGACAGCACATATTTAATTAAACAACGCATGATACCCCCCCCCCCTTGTTCCTCAAGTGGGTCAACCTGGTATCTCATCCTATGCGTTTTCTGTCCATTTACCATGCGGGAGTTCTATAGGACTCAGGACTTGCTGTTTACAGACTGATATTATCCTCTGTTTTTCACGCAACCATCCTGGTTATTCCACTGGATGGCATTCCTGCACCATCTTAGCCAGGGGGAATAGATTCTCTATATATCTTCTCAAGTAGGTTCCACCTTCTTGTTAGATAAATCTTTCTCCTTCACATCTCCCATGTGAATGTTCTTATAGGCATATCTCTATCTGCTTAGTTGCAGACATTTATCTTTAGACATCTATATACATGTATGTATATATTTCTATATACTTCTCTATAGATACATATGTCTGTAAGCTGCGTGTGCATATCTTATGCCCCTCCAGATCTCACTATAGACATATCTATCTATATCTATCTATCTATCTATATATATATATATATACCCCTGTGTGTGTGTGTGTATATATATATATATATATATGTGTATATATATATATATATATATATACTGTGAGACTATACCCGCCTTAGGCGCCCGCCTAGACATGGGGTATAGCCTGGGTTGTTAAAGGAATACTCTGTAGTCGTGTCCAAGTGTAAATTAAAGCTGGGCTTTATTCCCCTTCCCTTGAGGATTGCCTTCTGAATACATCAAACGAGGGTAACACAAATAAACTGTTGCTTCACAGATAACTAAAAGTTTTCCAAATGATAATAATGCTTCTTCTTGCTTCTTTTTAACAAAGAGATTCTATCTCGTCAGAAATACATAAAGCACACTCCATCGGTTCTGGAATGACCTCTGGGTTTGAACTTTCCCACTGCATAACATCAAGACCTGGTCCTGTATATGGGCACCATGTTTCTGTATTACTGTTTTCAGAACCTTGCCCTCGGGAGACCTCAGTTTCTAGGAGAGGAGACTGCTCTGTGCAGTCAGAAACATAAGGAGCTGTGCTTGGGGTTTCTTCCCAACACCTATTCCAATAGGGATTTTCTATCACCCTGTAAGCTTGGCTTTTTACAAAAGGACCCACTTCTTTCCCTCCGTAGAAGACAGGGTACTTATCTTTCTTCTGGGTGAAGATTGTTTCCAGCCCTTCCTCCGTTAGCCAAGGCTTCTTCTCTGGGGTGCAAACTGCCTTTCTCCGGGAGTACCAGACACTAGGCTTAGCTGAGCTGAAAACACTTCCTGGCTTCAGTGAGCTTTCCTGGGTGTGACGTTTGCTCTCTACCTGCTTGGTTGCTTTCCTCGGCAGGAGGACCCCTCTGGCTTGGAAGTCTCTTGCACTGTTTTTCCCAGCCCTCTCGGGTTCAACAGCCTGCTTCCATTCAGCCCTGTTTCTCCAAGACAGCGTGTCTCTCTGTGTCTGCTCCTGAGTCCTTGTCTCCTCCTCTCTCCTCCCCCTGATCTCCCTCTGTGGAATTTCCCACCTGGTTTTATTTCCCTGCTTGTTGGACGTAGTACGTGACTCTTCCCTCAGGTGAGCCTGATTAGGACTCTGAATTTCTACTGCGTCACTAATGCCATGAGGAAAGTTTGTTTGTCCATTCCTTGCTTCCCTGCAACCTGAATGTATCAACTGCACATGTGGCTGTGAGGTAAGCTCTTCTTTTTTATTTCCCTTTATTATCCCAGGCTCAGTGCGGTCTACCTCATGACAATACACATATATATATATATATATATATATCCCTATATATATGTGTATCTGTCGAGATGCTTCCTTATAGGTAGATATGTATCTCCATACTTATCTCTCTAACTGTCTGTGCTTATAATAGGTTTTTACCTTCCTATAGGTTCCAGACAGTGGGCTTGCATATCTTCATACTGTTCCTCAGTATGTCTGAGGTATTATGCACACAACCACTACTGTGGTACTGACAGCTTCTACTTTAACCCTACGTCTAGGTATCCCTGAAGCTCCATGCTTCACTATCTTTCCTATCTCTCAACAGATAGGAAAGCCAGGGTGGATCTTCAGTAGATCTGAAGTTTCAGCCCTTCAGACATCTGTCCTACTTGGGAATATGGGCTTTTTTCCATACCCCTTCTTCCCTCCAGGACTGGGCTAGTTCTCCAAATCAGTCAGTCTTCCTCTTTTGCTCCTAAATGTTACTAACTCTGTATCCAAAAGAGTTCCCAGCTTTTTCCATAAAGCTTCCACTAAAGACCTGACGTTTTTGTACTACCCCAGTTGACACCTGGGTCACCTGTCAATTCCAGATTTGGACCTTCGCCTTCACTTCAATGAAGTCACCTTGAAGATTCCTCTACTGGATCTCCAGTAGACTCCATCAGCCTCTCTACTTCCTGCAATCCAGTAGGTGAGGACCATATTCTGTTTGTTCATGTCAATATTTTTTCATGGTAATTATCATACATACAAGGACTCCTTACCTGTAGTCCTTAGGTTAGCTGTTTTTCCTACAGCTCCTCTCTTTCCAACTCCTACCCTCCATACTCAGGATGCCTGGCCATATGAGGTGTAGCATGTTCCAATCCTCACCATGCTAGGACTCCAGGCATCTTAGCTTGGGAGTCCCCATATGTGAAGACTCATTCCTGCTTGTTCCTGGAGATAGCACAGTTACTTACCTGTAGCAGGTGATCTCTGGGAACAGCAGGAATAAGTCTTCACAACCCACCCACCTCCCCTAGGAGTTGTATCTCTCTATCTTCCTTTCCTCTTTCTCTCTTTTTGTCTCAGCTATAAAACTCAACTGAGGAGAGACAGTTGGAAAGGCGGGAAGGCAGCACGCAGGCGCTGAGGGATGCTCCCAAAAGCTTTCTGATTGGACGCTGGGGAGCGTTCCCGCGCAGGCTCCGTCGGTACCGACGTACCCATATGTGAAGACTTATTCCTGCTGTTCCCAGAGATCACCTGTTACAGGTAAGTAACTGTGCTTTCTCGGGAATGTTAGGGCAGAAAACTACAAGGAACTAGTAGAAGACATGCTGATGCAGTATCAGAAACTTGGCTGCAATATGTCTCTAAAGATCCATTTCCTTGATTCCCATCTCGATTTCTTTCCTGACAACTGTGGTATGGTTAGTGATAAACAGAGCGAATGTTTTCACCAGGATATCGCAACGATGGAGCAAAGATTCCAGGGAAAATGGTCCACTACAGTGCTGGCTGACTACTGCTGGACACTCCCCAGAGAAGCTCCCGAACAGCTGTACAAGAGACAGGCGAAAAAATCTAAGAAGTAGTCTATGACTTGGTTTTTTACAGGTATTAACCGAAGGCCTATTATATTTACTATTGTCATGCATTTCGTGATGTAAACATTAATTCTTGTAGATTACAAAAAACCTAGAGCCAACTTTGCAATTTCACTGTCATATTCGTGTTCAGCATATAGAAATTGATAAGAAATTACTATTTTTATTTCAGTAACATGACTTTTGTAAAAATTTGTTGACCAGTGTTATTGTCTTCCTATTTCTAAATTGTGATTCCTTGTTCTTTGTTTGGTGATGGTCTATGATCTGCATGTGTAACTGAGCTGAGGTATTCTGTTTATGTAATTCCTATTTGACATTGCCACTTGTTCTCTTTCCCCAGTAGGTCATGTATTGTTATTCTCCAGGACCAAGCAGGAAGTCGGTCCTCACATATGGGTGATGTCGGCGCCGACGGAGCCCCCATGCGGAGCATTTCCCCAGCTTTCAAAGAAAGCCTTTGGGAATGCAGGCACGCATGTGCGGTCCCCTTCCAGCCCAAAGGCGCCATCTTGCTCAGTCTCCTTTTTTCCGCGGAGCCCTACGGACACCTGTCCTTGTCATCCGTGGAAAAAGTTCATCTTCTGCGTTGGGTTGAGTTTTTTTCTTCGGTTCGATGTCGGTTCTTTTCCCGCCTGGACTCTGTACACCGGTGCCGAGCCCAGATCTCTGTTTTCGTTTTTTGTCCTTAGAGACTGCTTTCGCGCCTTTTTTCTTTTCCCTGGCAGCCCAATTTTTTGATCTTGCAGGGGCCCTTTTTCCCCCATTGGCTGCCAGTGGCTTTAAGAAGTGTGATCGGTGTAAGAAACTGATGTCTCTCACCGACACACACGACTGCTGCCTCTGGTGCCTGGGGCCAGACCATGATTCTGCGGTCTGTAGCCCCTGTGGCAAAATGTCTTCCAAGGCATTGCGGAGCCGTCAGCACCAGCGTGAGAGGATCTTCTCCGAGTCTGCCTCTGGACGGGTCCGGACTTCGTCAGAGGCCTCGATGTCTCGGGAGTCTGATCCCGAGCATCGTCGGGGCTCCTCTGAGAGGGAGCCCCCTCGAGGGAGCACCGAAGGAAGAAGAAACCCACGAGGGCGGTGTCGGTGGATGCTCTTGGCTCTAGGGCCAGGTCGCATAACCCCGATCACCGTCCCGGGTCTTCGGAGTCGGAGAGGCCTGCAAAGCATCCTCGTGTGGAGTCGGAGGCCCCAAGTCACGTGAGTACTGTTGTCCTCGTGGACTCTCCGGGGGAGCCGACGTCGGGCCCGACGCCATCGGGGCCCGAGTCGGAGGCTGCTGGGTCTCCTGAGCTCGGACTCAGGTTGACGGCCTTGGAGAGTAGATTGTCTGCCTTCATGGAACAGCAGCGGGTGCTGATCGCCGGTCTCACTGGCGCATCTGCCCCGACCACCGGGACATCGACATCCAAGTCGACCCCGGAGGCCGAGCCGATTCTCGAGACCATGCGAACTCGAGTTGATCCTCGGCCGCGGTCACCCTTGGCCTCCTGTTTGGGACCGAGGTCTTCGACGCCGGTTCCCTCGGCGTCGGGGAGGATGGCATCGGAGCCCACCCACTCAGAGCCGCTCGATTCCTCCTCGGAGGAATCGGCGTGGGAGATGGAGGAGGAGGAGTCCCCTGACACCTTCCGGATTCGGTGCATCCCTTCGGACTCACCGAGATCTGAACCTCGGACATGGTCCCCCCCGGAGGATACTAGGTTCTCGGTTTTCGTGCGGGACATGGCCAAAGCACTGGCATTCCTGGCGGATCCAGAGGAGAAGCCTCGAGCTGAGGAGCTCAAGGCTCTGCAGTATGACTCTCCTCCCAAGGAGGCCTTTACTGTCCCGGTTCCTCCGATGCTGGAGCGGTTGCTCTTCCGCATGTGGGAAGCGCCGGCCTTGATGCCGGTTCTAAGCAAGCGGGTCGATTCCATCTATCGAGTCCGCAAGAGCCCCGGGTTCCAAAAGGCACAGCTACCGCACCATTCCATGGTTGTGGAATTGGCCATGCATCGACTGAAGAGTCAGAAGATGCACTCCTCGGTGCCCCCCCCCGGTAGGGAGGCCCGGAACCTGGATGCCCTTGGTAGAAAGGGCTTCCAGGGCTCTATGCTTGCTTGCCGTGTCCAGACCTACCAGCTGTACATGGACATGTACCTTCGGGGCCCTGGCAAAGGAGATTGCCGGGTTCTCTGCTGGGTTGTCCGAGGAACCTTTGCAGAGGTTCAAGGCCTTGTCTTCTGGTATTCGGGAGTGCTCGAAGTTTATATCTCGAGCAGCCTACGATGGATTTGAGGCTTCGGCCCGGGTAGCAAGGGCCGGCATCGGTGCACGCCACCAGGCCTGGCTACAATCCTCGGACCTCGAGTCATGGGTTCAGGACAAGTTGGTCGATGTCCCTTGCCGAGGCGAAAACCTCTTTGGCAAGCCCATGGTAGAAAAGGCTGCAGAACTCGAGACTGAGACTCTTACCTGGACGAGGCTGTCCAGAAAAACCTCTGCCCCTTCTCAGAAGAAGAAGGGCTCGGGGAAAAAGACCTTTTATCCGAGGAAGACCACTGCCTATAAAACCTACCCTCATTACCAGGCCTCTGTATCTCCCCAACAGGGACAGCAGGCCAAGGGGCAGGGTCATGGGCCCCGTAGGCAGAAGACCCCCAAGCCGCCTACTCCGGCTCTTGCTCAGCAGGGAGGGTGTTTTTGACTATGCCAGCATAGGCTCTCCTCCTCTCCAGGGCACAGGAGGTCGGCTGACCCTGTACGCAGACAGGTGGCCAGCCATCACAGGGGATACGTGGGTGCTAAGCATCATCAAAAGGGGCTATCTGCTCCACTTCACCCAGATACCCCCCTCCTACTTTCCAGGGGAGCCTCCAAGATCCCCTCTGCACAGAAACTTACTCCTTCAGGAGTTGGAAGGTCTGCTAAGGGACCAGGCGATGGAACCGGTGCCTCACCACCTGGAAGGGCAAGGCTTTTACTCGAGGTACTTCCTGGTACCAAAAAGAACAGGAGGCCTCAGACCCATCCTGGACCTGAGAAATCTGAACAAGTTTCTGGAGAGGGTAAAGTTCAAGATGCTTACCCTTGGAATCTTACTGCCCTACCTCCAGCAGGGAGATTGGCTATGCTCCTTAGACCTGAAGGATGCTTATACTCACATCCTCATCCATCCAAGTCACAGGCAATTCCTTAGATTTGTGGTTGGAGGAAAGCACTTCCAGTACAGAGTGCTTCCTTTCGGCCTCACCTCCGCCCCCAGGGTTTTCACAAAATGCCTGGCGGTGGTTGCGGCCTATCTCATGGACCTGGGGATCTTTGTGTTCCCTTACCTGGACGACTGGCTTATCAGGGGCCAGTCTCCACAAGAGGCCAGGCAGGCCACCTTCAGAA
Source organism: Ichthyophis bannanicus (assembly GCA_033557465.1). Taxonomy (NCBI): domain Eukaryota; kingdom Metazoa; phylum Chordata; class Amphibia; order Gymnophiona; family Ichthyophiidae; genus Ichthyophis; species Ichthyophis bannanicus. The sequence goes on from CM066032.1 coordinate 449,706,265, forward strand.
CCATATCCCTGCTTCAGCACCTGGGGTTCGTCATAAACTTCCCCAAGTCCACTTTAGTCCCCTCACAGGACGTGGAGTTCATAGGGGCAAGATTGGATACCATCCATGCAAAGGCCTATTTGCCAGCGGACAGAGCTCACAGGCTGATAAAGTTGGCTGGCCAGTTTCAGGCAAACTCTCTGGTCTCGACCAGACACTTCCTCCGGCTCTTAGGTCACATGGCTTCCACAGTGCATGTCACACCACATGCCCGGCTGCACATAAGGCCGGCTCAGTGGCTCCTCAAGGCGCAGTGGTTGCAGGCCACAGGGAAGTTGTCAGACAGAATAAGGGTGTCCAAACTCTTGGTGGACTCCTTATGCTGGTGGAGACATCTCCCAAATCTGGTCAGGGGTCTTCCTTTCCAGGCCTCCCCACCCACTCAGGTACTGATGACCGATGCTTCCCTGCAGGGCTGGGAGGCACACTGCCAAGGAGTCTGCACACAGGGACTATGGTCTCCGTGGGAGGCCGCCCAGCAGATCAACCTGTTGGAATTGCGGACCATTCGACTGGCCTTACGGACTTTCTCTCAGATCCTGTCTCACCAGTCTGTCCTAATTCAGACGGACAACCAGGTGGCTATGTTCTACGTCAGCAAGCAGGGAGGCACAGGATCCAGACTTCTGTGCCTGGAAGCACAAGCTCTCTGCACCTGGGCTGTCAATCAGGGCATGACCCTCAGGGCGGTCTACCTCCCAGGCCAGGACAACTACCTGGCGGACAGGCTAAGCAGATTCCTGCAACCTCACGAGTGGCAGTTGGATCCTCTGGTGGTTCAGCAGATCTTTCTGAAGTGGGGACTTCCGACCATGGATCTTTTTGCCAGTTCGCTGAACAGGCAACTACCCAGGTTCTGTTCCAGGCAACCGCATCCCTCGCGGACAGCGCCAGTTGAATTTCTGCTCCCCTGGTCAGAGAACCTGCTGGATGCTTTTCCTCCCACACCTCTGGTGGCCTGGACTCTGTTCATGATCCAGCAGGACTGAGCCACGGTGATCCTGATAGCCCCCAGGTGGCCCAGGCAGCCGTAGTTCCCTCTTCTTCTGCAGTTGGCAGTGGATACTCCACTTCCTCTGGGGTTGCAACCCGACCTTCTGACTCAGGATCAGGGGTCCCTCTTGCATCCCAACCTCAAATCCCTCAATTTGATGGCCTGGCTGCTGAAGGGCTAGTCCTTGCTCCGTTGCTATTATCAAGAGAGGTTGAAGAGGTGGTGCTGGCCTCCCGAAAGCATTCCACTAGGAAGGCCGATGCCCTGAAGTGGCGTAGGTTCTCTACTTGGTGTTCTCAACAGCAAGAGGACCCCTTCTCCTGCTCGATCCAGGTGGTGTTGCAATATCTGCTCCACCTTTCCAACCTGGGACTTCAGTCCAACTCTGTCCGGGTTCACCTCAGTGCCCTCTCAGCTCACCACTCGCTGGTGGATGGACAGTCCCTTTCGGGCCACCCTCTGGTGTCTCGCTTTCTCAGAGGCCTGCTTCTGCTTAAGCCTCCTATTCGTCCACCGGCCACTGAGTGGGATCTCAGTGTGGTCTTGCAGCAGCTGACTCGCCCACCTTTTGAGCCAATGGCAACATGCCATTTACGTTTCCTCTCCTGGAAGGTGGTGTTCCTTGTGGCACTCACCTCAACCAGGTGTGTGAGTGAACTTCAGGCCCTGGTTTCGGATAGGCCGTATACCAGGTTCTATAAGAACAGGGTAGTCTTGAGGACTCATCCCAAGTTCCTTCCCAAGGTAGTGTCCTCCTTCCACCTCAACCAGGAGGTGGTTCTTCCGACGTTCTTTCCCAGGCCGCACGCCAGTAGGGCAGAAACTGTCTTGCATACCCTGGATTGTAGAAGGGTGCTGTCCTTTTATCTGGAACGTACGCAGGGGCATAGAAGGGTTTCTCAGCTCTTCATTTCCTTTGACCCTAATAGATTGGGGTTGCCTGTAACTAAGCGTACATTGTCCATCTGGGTGGCAGACTGTATCGCCTGGGCGTACAGGGCAGCCGGCCTCTCCCTGGAGTGTCAAATCACAGCCCACCGGGTCAGGGCGAAGGCTGCATCGGTAGCTCACTTCCGTTCTGTTCCGTTGGCAGACATCTGCCGGGCCGCTACTTGGTCTTCAAGCCAGACATTTGTGGACCACTACTGCCTTGAGAGGGAGTCCCGTAGGGACAGTGCTTTCGGGCAAGCGGTACTCCATAATCTCTTTGAGGTTTAGGCAACTCCTACCCTCCGGCCCTGGTGTTGGGCTACCGTTCAGGTGTGGTCTCAGAGAAGATTCTCTCACTGTTGCTGAGGCTCTAGAGGGAGCTCTATTTTTCAGCCTGGGTTCCTGGTAGCCCAGAGCTAGGGAGTCACCCATATGTGAGGACTGACTTCCTGCTTGGTCCTGGAGAAAGAGCAATTACTCACCTGTAACAGGTGTTCTCCAGGAGCAGCAGGAATCAGTCCTCACAACCCTCCCTCCTCCCCTTGGAGTTGCAGTTCTATATAGTTCATTTTCTTTTTTTGCTGTCTTTTAGCTATGTCATTTGACTGAGCAAGATGGCACCTTTGGGCGGGAAGGGGACCGCGCATACGTGCCTGCATTCCCAAAGGCTTTCTTTGAAAGCTGGGGAAATGCTCCGCATGGGGTCTCCGTCGGCGCCGACGTCACCCATATGTGAGGACTGATTCCTGCTGCTCCTGGAGAACACCTGTTACAGGTGAGTAACTACTCTTTCTCTGAAATGTATTGGTTTAATATTTGCAGTGTTGCCTTTTGATAGGTAGGGTCTGGTGCTCTGTGAGTCCTGGTAGTGCTGTTATGATACGGTGGGTTTGCTATGGGTTCTAAATGGTGAACCAATCCGTTTCAGGTCTTATGTCTTTAGAGTGGAAGATTAATGACAAAATCTATGAACGTGCTTCTCACTCAATTGCAATCTTACTGTTACGATTGTAGTTTACTCAATATCTTTAGTTTCAATATCATGTTACCAATACTTTATGCATCTATATATGGATGGTCTCAGACTTATTTGGCATAAAACTCAGACTTTATTCTGTGAACGTGTGCCTCTTTTGCATCAAGGACCATTTCCCATATCCAAAAACCAGCTTAAAGTACAACTTGAACAAGACAGAAATAGAACTTATCTGTCAGTGAAAGTTGTACTTTAAGCTGGTTTTTGGATATGGGAAATGGTCCTTGATGCAAAAGAGGCACACGTTCACAGTCTAAAGTCTGAGTTTTATGCCAAATACGTCTGAGATCATCCATATATAGATGCATAAAGTATTGGTAGCAAGATATTGAAACTAAGGATATTGCGTAAACTACAATCATAACAGTAAGATTGCAATTGAGTGAGAAGCACGTTCATGGGTTCTAAATGGGCAGTGTTTATAGTAGTTCCTAATGTGCCTTGCGGTTGGCACTGGATTATAGTAATGTAGAAATCTTATCTCCAGGAACAAGCAGGAATGAGTCTTCACATATGGGTACGTCGGTACCGACGGAGTCTGCGAGGGAACGCTTCCCAGCGTCCAATCAAAGAGCTTTTGGAAGCATCCCACCACGCCTGCGTGCTGCCTTCCCGCCTTTCCCAACTGCCTCTCCTCAGTTTTCGTTTTTCCGCGGAGCCGGCAGGACGTCCTCCTGTCACCGCAGAAAATTCTTATTTTTTATTTTTATTTTTCTTGTGGTCGCGGCTGTCTCCTCGACGCCACCGGTACCGCCGGTGTTTTCTTTTCTTTCTTGTAAAATTTTTCCTTTCAAAGGGATATTTTTCTTCATAGTGTCCCACAGGGCCTTAGGCCTTTCAGGCCTCCCCTATTTTTCCTTCATGGAACTGCCAGACACTTTCTCCACGAAATGTTCAGACTGTGGCGGTACAACTTTATTTTTAGACCCTCGAAATCGGTGTCTAACCCGCTTGGGTCCTGACAACAGTTTGGTGAGAAGACATCTTCAACATCGAGAATCCCTCGATACACGGTTCCCCTCCAACTTCGGGGCACAGTCCCCTTCTTCTTCCACTTTGATTCAGGTAACCCACAAACAGTCTGTTAAGACTAGCCAGTCCTCGAGTGGTACGTCTCATGCACAGCATGTAGACATCTCCGGCTTTGCCCTCGATGGCCTCCTGGCTCCAAAACCCCGGCGGGAGTCTTCGGTCTCCAAAGCGTATAAGGGGTTTCAGGTTGTTCCTGGGGTTCACCCCCCACAGAACATACCTGCGCCGTGCACGGTGGTGGCATCCGCTTCGAGCGTTACCGATACCGCTGCATCGGCACTGGTGTTGGATGAAATACTCCTCACCAGGGATCGTCATCTGGCCTCCTCGGTGCCTTCGGGACTGATGGATACGTCCCAGATTGATTTTCCCTTATCGGTTCCAACACCGATACTGCCACCGACGTCGGTACCCTCCAGATGTGCATCGACAGCCTTGCTTCCGTTGATGCCGAGTCTGGAATCAATCTCCAGTTTGGAGGACTGGGTACCGACTCGCCTTGGTACCGTCTCACGGCGGTACAGAAGGCTCGGTTCCGATGGCTCGAATCCGCAACTCTCGGTTCCCCTGAGGCCGCTTGAGTTGCCACTAGTAGACCTTCATTCACCGGTATCGGACACGGTACCGAAGTCTTCATTACCCTCACAGTCGGCTTCCATGCTTCGCTTCTCAGGCTCCTTGCCCTCGATGCCGAGTTTGGAATCCATTTCTAGTCTGGAAGACTGGGTACCAATAGATTTTGGTACCGACACCAATCGATACCGGTGGCTCGGTACCAAGGATAGCAGCCGGAGGTTTTCGGTTCCCTCGGTACCGATTGAAGTGTCATCGATGACTACTCCGATGCCTTTGTCGAGCCCGACTCTGACATCAGTACCGGTATTGACTTCAATACCGGTATCCACAGTAGCATCGTGGCAAACTCCTACCATGCTTGTTTCAACAGCATCGCTCCATTCTATACCAAGCTTGGAGTCGATACCTGGCATGGACAATCTAGTAAGGACGGTTGCTGCTCCTGACAACCAGTTCAAGCAACCATCCCTTAAGCATTCCACACTGCACCCTGCAGGATCTTCTATTCCTATATATCTGGATAACTCTGTGGGTGCTCAGGCTAGTTCTTTAGATCTAACCTGTCCAAGGGAGATTCCTGTCGGGGATCCCTCTTTTCAGAGTTTCCTCCGGGATATAGCAAAATCCCTTGCCATTCCTATCCCAGAACATGATCCTGCACCAGGTTCTGTTTCTACCAAAGCAAAGGACAACATAATGCTTCCTTTGCATCATTCCTTACAGGATCTCTTCCTAGGAATGTGGGAAACACCTTTAAGGGTACCCCCACCTCCCAAAGCAACTGATCTCTTATATCAGGTGCCCCCCTCTCCAGGGTTTCAAAAGACTCAACTTCCTCATCATTCCATAGTAGTGGAATGAGCAATGAGGCGGATAAAGAGTAAGAAAAAGCACTCTTCTTATCCGCCAGGTCGTGAGTCTAAGACAGTAGATGCCTTTGGACGTCAAACCTTCCAGATATCTATGCTTTCTGCAAGAATTCTCTCATATATTTTCTATATGAGTCTTCCTCTTGAGGAGGTCACAAAGCAATTACATCTTTTGACTCCTTTCCTTCCAGTTTCCAGGAGTACAGACTATTCCTCGCTTCTTAAGCATATCCAGAATATCTCTTGGTTTCTTTCTCGTGCTTCCCTAGACTCTTTTGAGTCTGTTAGCAGGACTTCTGCTATAGCTATAGGGGCACGACGTATAGCCTGGCTCCAAGCTTCAGATTTGGCCAAGTGGGAACAACGATGACTGGGACATACTCCTTGCACTGGAGAAAATCTTTTCAACAAGGAGTCTTTACATCAGGTTACTCAGTTCTCCACTGATTTACCTGTTCCTAAGGGTTCTTCTACACCTTCTTCTGTCCCAGTGAGTAGGAAATGTCCTACCAAACTTTCTTCCCACAGGAGAAGAAGGTTTTATTCCTCACTTGACCATCATACAGATGTTCCCCTACAGGGGAACCATCGTCCTGGTCTGAAGAATACAACCTCTCACCAGGCTCAGTAAACCCGGCCTCTGCAGGGTTTCTGATCAATCATCATCAAATGCTTGTGACCCTTGGGGTTAGAATCTACAGTTGCTTCTTCTCAACAGAGGCGATCCATTACTCATTCTAACCCCTACACATGGATCTCTTTCCAAAAGACATCCATTTTTTCTATGAGCTGTCAGAATGTTCATGCCTATAAGTCACAGGTTTCTCCTCTTCTCCTGCCAGAGAAAGAGGTCTGACCACTATCAAATGATAGTTCCTGTGCCAGCATGTATTTTTCCTTTCTATAGACTTACTATTTGGTAAGTCTTCTTCAGCTCTATTCTTTTCACTCTCTTGCCACTGTAAGAGGGGAATTACTTACTAGAGGGCTTCCCTTCAGCCTCTCTAGGGTTGTCACTTTCCAGTGGGGAGTTTTCCTCCCTGAGTTTCCCCCCCTGTCTCAAATTTACTTTAAAGCAGTTTATCAGACATGTCCAGAGTTTTCTACTCCTGTTCTGTCTGTTCTTTCTGGTTTTAAATAGTAATATTCTTTCTGCTGTCTTGCCAGCAGCTGCCTCTGCAGGAGCCTTAATATTTAATCCACTGGTTTTTGCCCACAAATAACCAGATTTGTCCTCCTCTAACATTCTATCTGGTCTTAGTAGTGGCTCCAAGTCAGTGTTTTTCATCTATCTTGGAAATTATCCCACTACAAGCTTTCTGGGTTAGTCTTTTATTTCTGCCATCTCCATTCCCCTGGATTTGGCAGCATAGTGGACTGAGATACTGGCTCTGTCAGCCAGTCCTATCTCCTCGTTCTCCTGCATCATGCTCTCTGCAATCCTACAGAGAAGCTTTCCACTATGGGCCCTTGCTAGAGAGCATGGGTTTTTTTTCTCCAACAGCTATCTTAGATGGTTGGAAAAGACTTTTCAGTCATGTCTCCCATGACTAGAAGGTTCCCCCTTCTTTTACTATCTCCTTTTGCCATAAAGGACATAGGCCTTCTCTTACCTAAGGGCTTAAGGAGTTGCCAATTCCCTGCTTTGGTCCATAGCATTCCCAGTCGGGGAAATGCTCTTTTTCCTTGCAGCTCGTCCTCATGGTAAGAACGCATGATACTTTTTGCCCTTAAACAGGTCAACATGGTACCTCATCTTACCTGTCTTCTGTCTGCTTACCATGCTAGAGTCTTGGACGACTCAGGACTTGCTGGCTACAGAATGATTTTATCCTGGTTATTTTCACTAGCTAGCATCCTTGCGGATCATAATCAGGGGGAATAGATTCTCTATATATCTTCTCAAGTAGGTTGCACCTCCTTGTTATTAGATGAATCTTTCCTTTCCACATGTCCTATGTGAATACCATGCTGTAGGCATATATCTGTCTGTTTAATTACAGACACCCATATTTAGGCCTACATATTCATATTTATCTTTGTGTATATTTTATGCCCTTCCATATCTCACTATAGATATATTCTACATGTCTGTTCATATATCTATATTTATATCTATCTATCTATCTATCTATCTATCTATCTATATCTATATATATCTATATTATATATCTATATATCTATATCTTTATATCTATATCTATATCTATATCTATCTATCTATCTATATATATATATATATATATATATATATATAATGTATCTGTCGAGATATTTCATTATAGATAGATATATCTCCACATACTCATCTATCTTACTGTCTATGCTTATATAGCTCTCTGTTTCTGACGGAGGGTTTTTACCCATACCTCTGCTATCAGCAAGTTTGGGATTCAACACACACAACCACTCCTGTGGTAGTCAACAATTTTTATACCATAACCTAATGGGTTTAGGTACCTCTGAAGCTCTCCGTACCTAATATCTCTCCTAGCTTACCCGAGTTAGGAGAGATATTGTGGATCTTCAGTTAATCACAGGCTTAATGCCTCAGGCTTTTGTCTTCACGCTGGGATACAAGGGGTTCCCAAACCCTTTCTCCCCACAAGGACTCTGCCTGTTTGTCCAAATCGGTTAGCCTTTCTCTTTTTGCTCCCAAGAGTGAGTTACTCTGCGCCAAAAGAGTTTGGTTTTTACCATACAGCTTTCGCTGAAGGCCCACCGTTTTTGTACTGCCCCAGTTTTTTCCTACCAGGGGTGCCTGTCACCTTTCAGGATTCTGACCTCCTCTGTTTTCCTACAGGTTTATTACCTCCACTTTTCAGTGAGGTCCTCTTCACAGTTCCTCTACTGGCTTTCCAGTAGATCCATGAACCTCCATACTTCTATGAAATCCTGTTAGCGGAGGTCCATCTTGCAATATTCTTTGCAAGATCATTGATAACAATTGTTATCCACACATGGACTCCTTTCCTGCAGTCCTGTGCTAGGTTAGCTGTTCCACAGCATCTTCTTTCTTCAACTCCTACCCTCCATCCTCAGGATGCCTGGTGTTGTGAGGGATAGCATGTTCCAACCTATGACATGCTCGGACTCCAGGCATCTCAGCTTGGGAGTCCCCATATGTGAAGACTCATTCCTGCTTGTTCCTGGAGATAGCACAGTTACTTACCTGTAACAGGTGATCTCTGGGAACAGCAGGAATAAGTCTTCACAACCCACCCACCTCCCCAGGAGTTGTATCTCTATCTATCTTTCCTTTCCTCTCTCTCTCTCTTTGTCTCAGCTTTAAAACTTAACTGAGGAGAGGCAGTTGGGAAAGGCGGGAAGGCAGCACGCAGGCGTGGTGGGATGCTTCCAAAAGCTCTTTGATTGGACGCTGGGAAGCGTTCCCGCGCAGACTCCGTCGGTACCGACATACCCATATGTGAAGACTTATTCCTGCTGTTCCCAGAGATCACCTGTTACAGGTAAGTAACTGTGCTTTAGTCTTTATTTATCCATACACTCATTAAGAGGCATTTTTACTAAATGTTAGTGTATGGTAACATTATGCAAATATTTATGCAAATGAGGTCCCTTATGCAAATGAGGCCCACACCAAGTCTCCGCACATGGCCTCACACCCCCCTTGGGCTGCCCCTGTCTCCAGGCCCCTATTAGTAGTGTATGGGCTTTTAGGGTGGAAAACCAGTATGACATATTGAGCCCCTGAGGTCCTTAAGGTCCTGTCTCTGCTGCTGACTCAGCCAATAGCAAGATGGACCAGACCATAGAGCTCCTGGGGTAAAAATATGGTTCTCAGTGGTGACAAGGCGACTGTCCCCGGAGCAGGGGTTGCTGCATGTACAAAGTCTCGGTTTGTAAAACTTGGGGTCATTCAGGAGGCCTTGACTGTGCCACCTTTGACTTTCAGGTAGTGCTGTGGGCACGTCTGGAGCATAGTCTGATAAGTGCTCCACTCTCTGCTGGGTAGCCTGATGGCTCTGGCCATAAAGAGTTATGGCCCCTTTCTCGCCTGGTTGCAGGTTGTTCCTGGGAACCCCTGACTTGAGTTGGAGCAAATGGTCAGTGAGCCTGTTTTCCTTCTGGAGACTAGCAGGCTCGCAGCCAACTACTGAAGCAGTGGCTGCTAGTTAAGGCTGGTTTGGAGTTTAGAATATAAGATATGCCATACTGGGTCAGACCGAGGTCCATCAAGCCAGTATCCTGTTTCCAACAGTGGCCAATCTAGGTCACAAGTACCTAGCAGTTTCCCCAAAAGACACAGGTTCCACAATGCTTGTATTGTGTCAAGCAGTGGATATTCTGGGTCCATTTTAATAATGGTTTATGGACTTTTCCTCCAGAAACTTGTCCAAGCCTTTTTCAAACCCGGTTACACTAACAGCTTTTACTACATCCTCCGGTAGCAAATTCCAGAGTTTGATTACACATTGACTGAAAAAATATTTTCTCTTATTAGTCTTAAGTAGGTTACCCTTTTGCTTCATTGCATGCCCCCTAATCTTTCTATATTTTGATGGCGTGGTAGTGGTTAGTTAGTAGTTCTGATGTTTTTCCACAGATGGCTCTGATCTGGGACAGAGCACTTTTATTTACATGGCAACTTTCTCTCTTCGAGAAGAAGCTCAACCATATCCACTCTGGGAGGATGGGCTTAGAGTGGTCGGGGACCTTCTAGGGCTGTGCATACGCCTTGAAGTTTCCCTCCAATGAAGGGGCGCCATTAATGGCTTCCATTGCAATAGGGACAATCATAGCAGAGATTCTCATAGACTCTGGTTGCCTCGCACTCACTGATTGCCAGTAACGCCCCCCCACCCCCTCCAAGTATGTTTTTTCTGAGCGCACCTATACCATGTTAGACTAGTGAGTTTTGGAGTCCTTTGGCAAGATCAAAGTTGTCTGTGTCATTGACAAGCCACCTATCTTCGGTCCTGTAATTTGCCAGTCCAGACCAGCCTGGGACTTCTAAAGTGCACTATTTGAGCAGCAATTGTGGTTACAGAATCTTCCCAGGAGAGACTCCTTGAGGCTCTCTGCTTGGGTGGGCAATGGTTGTGGATATTTCTTACCACCTCTGGCAGTGGTAGGTGGTTTCTCCCATCACCTCCATAGCAGGACTGTGATAGTATCCTGGATGCATGTGGATTCTGGTAGGGAGGTTCTTTCCAGCATTTTCTGGCCCTAGAACTGGTTGTCATTTTCATATGGAGTTCTTTGGGTCGTTTGTTGCATTGGTCCAGTAGAGGGTTCTCTCACTTCCTGAACCTTGCCAGGACATCGCTCATTTTGTGGCTCCCTGTACCTTTCTCAAAGTGGTAGTGATGCTAGCGGTGTCTTTCAGCAGTCAGAGGGCCCAGTTGCTCATACCTGGAGGTTGAGCTGACCTGGTTTAGTGCCCTTAGTGAAGGGTGCGGAGCTTGGGTTGGACAGTCTGGCATCGAGAGACAGTTGTCCTAAGAGCAGCCTGATTACCTCCCAGGAGATGAGGTCTTGGGGTTGGTTACTGTTTTCCTGTGTGGCGTTTACTGACAGCAGAAGGTTTGTTCAAGATGCTGCTGCCTCAGAGCATCTGATCCTCAGGCAGTTCAAAGGGTCTGTTTTTTCTCTGGCCCTCGGGTGTTTAGTATCGATTTATGGCCGGATTCTTGCATTAGGCTGACCAGGCATTTCCTTTTTCCTGGGAGATCATGGAGAAGCAGTTCCACCTCCTGAACAGTAGGCTATGAGAAGCATCTGAGGAGAGACTTGACTTCCAGCCAGAAGGGCGGAGGTTGTGAGACCTGGCCCATTTGGCCCAAGTACAGTCCCATCACAGGACTTCAAGCAGGATCTTCTGCATGGAGGCCGTAATGGTCACATTGACCCTGTGGCAGCTTGTACCTCTTTTAAGGGAAGCAGCGGCTGAATGTTCTCGAACATGGCCCTGATGGTCACACATACCTTCTACTGTAGCAGAGCTTGTGAGTCTGGAGCTGTTCTTGTCGCCATACAGCTGTACTGTTTGGTGGAGGAGCATCTGATTTCCCTAACTGCAGCACATACCACAAGCATTATTACCATTGGTCTGTCAGTGTGAGAATGAAACCCTTCTACATGGTATATCTTAGTATGAAGACTTGGCCTAACAGTATCCCATGTGTCCACTTCTCTGGCAGATGTCGGTGTTGGAGCAGTTTCAGGCTCGAGTTCTGCGAATGGCAGGCTGGAAGTCTCTTCCTCTGGAATGGCCTAGGGGAGGGATGCTGTGTGGCCTCCTCTCTGACCCTGGGTGAGCTGTCTTCCGCACAAGTAGCGGCCCATTTGATCCTGTATTTCTAGGGGCCTTGGATAGAACTTCCACACTGTGTTTCGCAGACACTTGGGCCAAGCAGTATGGCTTTTCTCTTCCTTGTCTGATGTGGGCCTACAGAAAAGACATGGCAGTGGCTCCTGATAAGGCAGTTTCCTCGTGCCTTCTCGTTTTAGGGCCTAGCCTTGATGGGCACATGCTGGAGTGTTTAAGCCATTTGGTGCCTCCTTGCTTGGGACCTGGGCCTTTAGCGGATGTTAGAGCCTTTTAGCAGTTCCACCTGAACCACAGTTTAGCCTCAAAGCCTTGGGGTTCAAGTGGTGGCCTGGAATCCTTGGGGTTCAAGTGGTGACCTTGCTTCCAAGCGACGCCTTGTGGAGATTTATCAACAAGGATTCTTTCAGCAGGAGTGAAGCAATTCTGCCTGCCTGAGTGTCCTGATTGGCTTTCATTGGTTCCTGTGTGAAGTCCCTTCAGGAGTTCCATGTGCGAAGTCTCCATGGGGGATTGATCCTTTATGATCCGTTTTCAGCCTCTCTGGTGTCCATTGAAGAGAGTCTGCACTCTGGCTCTTGGCTTCAAGTACACCATTCAGGTTCTTTGGATGGCTCCTTTTTGTGGTGAAACCTTCACCATCCTTTTTCTTCAAGGAGGCTTCACCCTTCCTTTTGTTGTTCTGACTGGATTGTGGGCTTGCCTTCCTTTGTAGAGAAGGGTCTTCAAACAGACTCCTCGTTCCATCTGGTAGATGGGCAGCGGGTGTTGCTGGAGTTCATTGCAGTTTCTAATGCTTCCCATTAAAGATAAAGAGTACCCTCCCAATTTTATCCTCATTCATTCTCCCTATCGTCAACCTATCCCTCCACCAGGGGTACCTCCCTCCTTCACTAAAACACGCTCAAATTCGACCAATACTCAAAAACAACACACTAGACAAAACATCACCTAACTCCTACATACCTATTTCAAGTATACCATTCATGGCAAAAGTTATAGAAAAAGTCATTCAAATTCAAACACAGGAATTTATTGATACCTCTTCCCCACTTGACGAACAACAATATGGCTTTCGCCCCCACCACGGAGTGGAAACGCTTCTAACCGTATTGCTTGATACCATAATAAGAGGGATTGATAATCCCAAACAAGCATTCATCTTACTTTTCATTGACATCTCCGCCGCGTTTGATAGTGTTCACCACACTATAATGCTCAATAATCTTAGACAGTTAGGAATAAAGTCTACAGTTCACAAATGGTTTACCTCATATTTAAACAGAACCCAAAATGTTAGAATAGGCAACCAAATATCTAACACATACAAACAGGAGATCGGTCTACCACAAGGTTCAGCATTATCAGCCCTTCTTTTCAACATTTACATAAAGCCAGTCTGTAACATTTTCAAGAAATTCAAGGTCCATTATCATTTATATGCAGACAACATAATGTTGTACATTCCTATCATGATTCCTACCCTACCAATGCAACTTCTATCAGATTGCTTTAACGAAATAACATCATGGCTAAAAAATCATAATCTCCACATCAAGCATTCAAAAACAGAGGTACTAATTGTAACAAGAAATCAATCTTATAAACCCCCAACTCATATTACACTACAAAACCAAGAGATCAAAATAAAAAATGAAGTGCGCTACCTAGGTGTCATACTCGACTCTCATCTTAGCATTAACACACACATCAGAAATACTACAAAGAAAATCTATTTTAAGCTTAAAATTCTTAAGCAACTATGCCCACTGGTATACACACAAGATTTCATCAGTATAATACAGGCCATCATAACGCCTCATTTTGATTTTGCTAACCTCACCCTACTAGGTACAACAAGACAAAATATTAAACGAATTCAACTAGCACAAAACGCAGCTGCCAGAATCATAATGAAAGCACACCCATTCCAACATATAACACCCATATTTGCTTATCTACACTGGTTACCAATTCATAGTAGAATAATCCACAAAACTATAATAACTACCTTTAAAGCACTAAATGATATGGCCCCATCTACACTCAACAAAATTATCAAAAAACAACCTCCTAAACCCACCCACAGAAAAAGCCACTCAAACAAGCTAACAACCCCAAATGACTTTACAAAGGCCAAAAAGTTAACCAATAATAGAGCCTTCTCGCACGCAGCCCCTACACTCTGGAACTCCCTCCCAGATGAACTAAGATCATTAAATGACATTAAAGAGATCCAAAAAAAAACTGAAAACACACCTATTTACCACACACTATGGCCCTATAGACCATTCTTCCCACCTACTAGATAATGGCTAATAATGTAACCCTGTTCACACAATCAACAGGTTTATACCAGGACGTTACAAATACGAAAATATAACCCTCTCTTAATTCCTAACACCTATGAAACCTTAAATGTACATAGTTATTATTGTATATAGTTAGCATATTGTTATTGTTATCGTTACTATTATACTGTTATCATGTCAACACTTATATTGTTCCTTGTAATTCGATGTTCCATGTAAAACAGACCAGATCTGTGCAGTTCTTGTTCTCTGTAAACCGCAACTGATCTATGGAAGGTGCGGTATATAAATGATTGTTTAAATAAATAAAAATTAATTGGACTGTTTCCATCCTTGGCGGTTTAGGAGAAGTGCTGGCAGACGTCAAGTTCTTTTTTTTTTGCCTGTTCACCCCTAGAGATATTTGTGTGCAGTGTGCATCCTACCTAGTAAGCGCGTTCAGGAGTGACTTGCCTCTCATACATCCCTCTTGCATGGAGTCCGGGTCTGACTGATTGGGTATTATACATCCCACTCATCAGAACTGGTCTAGCAGGATGATAAGGAAAGAGAGATTTTAACATACCTGATAATCTCCTTTCCTTGAATCCTGCTAGACAAGTCGAGGACCTACCCTGGTAGAATCCTTTTGCAGGTTTTAAAGCCTGCTGCCTTTTGGTCGTATTAGTGATGCTAGTTCTTGGGAGATTCAGTTTTGGGGGATTCCAGCTACTGTGGAAGGTCTAATCAGCCTTGTGGCTGTGAATTTTTTTTATAGTAAGAAGTTAAGTACTTGATCACAGTCTTAGTGACAATGATGTGTGTGATTAGTAACATTATTCAAATTTTTCAGTTTTGCTTACTGTTTGGAAAGTGTCATGCCAGCTGCCCTCACTGAAAGTAATTTGCTATGTTCCTCCTCTTGTCTTCTGTTGCTTTCCTGTCCATTATTGGCGTTCATTTTCTATGTGTTATAATTTGGTTTTATTTAATTTGTAAACTACTCTGCTGTCCCCACTAAGGGGCAGTATATCAAGTTTTAATAAATGAAATTAATAACGTGAAATGAAAGTTGCTCAAGTCTGCCTCTACCTGCTGCAGAGTGACATAACCCATTCGTCTGCAGGTAGAGGCAGACTTGAGCAACTTTCATTTCACGTTACCGCCCCTTAGTGGGGACAGCAGAGTAGTTTACAAATTAAATAAAACCAAGTTATAACACACAGAAAGGAAATGATCAGGTTTGTTAAAATTTCTACAAAAGGACGCCGGGAAATACTTGTAGATTGCAGCCCATACAGCGGGAATAGGTATTTTAGAAAGGAACATATACAATAGGAAAAGAGAGCAGCTTCCCTTTTTGAATGTGTAAGTGCCTGCTTTTGCAAAACTGGATGTTCAGGAAGAGTCAATTAAGGTCATTTTAAACAACATAGAGGTAAGCACAATTGCCCTCCTATATCATGCATGCAGATCCACAATATCATCCACAACATGCCCCCTTGAACTGCGTGTGCTGTGGATCTACCTGTGTAAATAGTGGCTTTTTAACATAGTCATTTATAAGCATTGAGCATGCACGTAATTTACATATGCCTTCTAAAATAACCTCGTTATACTACTTTTAGGTCAGTCAATGTGCATTCATCCTTTAGTGTGTGGGTGTTAACACATTCTTACTAACTAAATCTTAAACAGTCTTTTATATCAGAATCTTGATTTTTAGAGTCTGAATACATTTTGCCCTCTTCCTAGGACCCAGCTTCATTACCTGGGTTTTTTCTCCCGAACTCCTAAAAGGTTTAGTTAACCCAGAGAAAAGTCTGAGATCATTTTTTTATGAAAGTTGCTGAGTAAGAAAATAGTACTTCCTTAATGGTGGTGGAACCTGCTCCCAGAGGTATGTTTTTAGAATGTGAAATTATTTATCTTCTCGTATCTTTAATGGCTTTATGTGCTCTTTTAGGTTCAGTGAGCAATTTGGGCAGCCAGAGCTTGCATGGGGGACATGGTAAATAGGTTTCATGCATATCTGCTAGTGTTTAGCTGAGAGGGGAGAAAACTGCCCTGGTGCTGGGAAGAGGAACTTAAGAAAATTACAGGATATGGAAAGTCTGCATAGATGTTTTTCTGTGGAGTGTCAGTAATCATCAAGCTGCAGTATACTAAAAACCTCTTTTAGGGCTCAGAGGTATGCCTGTTCTTTTTTTCAGTTCTCAGAAATAGTCTTGTTACCGCTTTGAACATCTACCCACGGCAGCTGAATGGGGGAAGGCAGAAGATGAGCATGTCGGCATTAGAAAAAGTCTCTATACTGTTGCATGTTTGTATGTAAGTCTGTGTATTAATAGTTGTCTCTTAAAGACTTTGGCACAGGCTCTGCTACCTCTGTTGTGTCCTGCCACCACTGTAACTGTGTTGTCTTCTTTTACTGCTCTCCTTCCCCTATACATCCCATCTCTTTTCTTTTCTGTAGTTTGATGGCACTCTTTTCTGTTCTGTTTTTAAATGATATTTGTAAACCGTTCTGTATGGCCCACAGAGGGCAGTTTATCAAGTTGGAATAAACGATAAATGATAATTGAGAGGAGTGGAGAATAGTGAATTTCTGCAGAGAAGTACTATCTCTGGAGCATCAATACCTACTTGACAGTATTTCCACACCAATTCTCCAGAAAGATGTCTGTTGGAGACAGAAGCAAAGTGCAGTTCTCGGATCTTAATTTCTTAGGGAACAATATGGAATGCGGTTTTACCTCTTTTCATAGTTTGGAACCAGAGCAGTAGTGTTATAGCAATCGCTGTGAAAAGCTCTTATTCTATCACTCACCCACAGAAGGAAGACTCTGACAGGCTGGAATGCAAACAGGAACTTTTAATGTGCACACAGGATCAGACAGAGATACCAGCAACCTCACAAGGGTCTGAACCCCGAGGCAAGGCCTACAAAGCATTATAAACAGTACAGTATTAAACTCAGTCTCCAATCCCATGTGCCACAGGTATTTCCTGCCCACCAAGCAGCAGCCCCTGGGGAGGTCCCTGGGTGACCTGTCCATACCGGTCTGCTCTGGTCTGTTGGTATCAGGGCTAGGGAAATTCTGTGCTCAGACATGGAGTGGGGGAAGGGTGCCTACTGGAATCTCAATGTCTCTCTTAGCAGGCTGATACCTCATGGTTGCGGGGGAAGGGTCAGGCTGATCAGAGCCTCATGGCTTGCAGCATGGCTTGGGGGAAGGGCTATCTACAGTTTTCTCAGCATGGCTTGGGGGAAGGGCTACCTATAGCTACCTCATGGCTGCCTCATTCCCCCCCTTTTTAAGTAAGACCTCAACCGCTAGAGGCGGTTGAGGGCTGTATTACTGGAGGCACGCCGCAGAGGAGTATATTGGGTCAGGGCCATGACCGTGGCAGCCGCCTTGCGTTATACCATGGTGCAAAGTGTGGAAACAACATGTAAGTAAAAATGCAATTTTTTAAAATGTACTGTAAAGCAATGGTACAAGTTAAGTTATAGAGTTACGTATACAAAGGTCTGCATGTTCAGATCAGTTTGGGCAAGTAATACTGATGATTTAGTAGTATCTGCACTTGTTTGAAAGCAATTCTATATCAGCTAAGTCACCTTTTCTCAGTCTGATCACGGTTCCAGGAAAGCTGTCTGTAAATCTGTCTCTCCGGTGGTCCAGAGTTCGTCGGACAGTCTGTTAGAACTCCGTACTGGGCAGAAGTGTCAAAGCGTAGGGGCTGGTTTGGAACTGTGACAGAAGTCAGGCTGGAACAATTTCTGGTGCAGCGGCCTTGACACGAGAGTGATGGATCCTCGGAGCAACTTCAGCCACCTTGACAGCCGTGGGGGTGGTCCGCAGAACAGTATACGGGTCTCGCCACTGGGGAGTCAGCAGATCCTGCTTCCACTCCTGGATCCATTATCACTGGAGGTTCCTTTGCTGGTAGGAAATATTCCATTATGCCCTTGACTGATCTCCACATGTTTACAGATCAGACAAGTGCACGCGCGTGTTCTGTAATTCTGACAAGTTTTAGAATCACACC
Source organism: Ichthyophis bannanicus (assembly GCA_033557465.1). Lineage (NCBI taxonomy): Eukaryota > Metazoa > Chordata > Amphibia > Gymnophiona > Ichthyophiidae > Ichthyophis > Ichthyophis bannanicus. Next base: position 449,724,380 of record CM066032.1, read on the forward strand.
AATTTTTTTGCCTGTGGTAATTTGTCTTCATTTTTTCCCCCTTGGCCTCTGCTTGCCGGGCCCGGACCCACAGGAAACGTAAGGAAAAAAAAAACATCTGGAAGTACCACATGGTCAGTGCGGGGTTTTTCCAAGCTCATCAGGATGCAAGGTGCACCCAGCCTGTCTCCAGGTGCCTACTTACAATCTTTGAGTATTGTGGTGGGGCCTAGATGACTTCCTAAATTGAAGATACTGGAGATGGCATAATTGAATAAAAGGCTCATCATTTCTTATATTCATTAGCCAGAGATACATCACTTAACATAATTAAATTGCCTTCACCAGTTTACTGTCCATCAGAGTCCTTCCTCTTAATATATCACTTTACCCCTCACAACACTTTCCACCAACTACATACATAGGTCCTTCAATTTTTTTTTTTTTTTTTTTTTTCTATACCATACTAATGTATCCTTATCTGGCAAGGCTGCTAAAACAATTGTTAGAGACATATTATTGTTGTAAACAGTGTCCATTTCCCACTAACTTAATTGGTGCAGTTCTAGATTGGCATGGGTGCTCATTATAAATAGATAATTTCTAAACAATATTCAATATAAACGATACATCAATTCCAATAGAAAGAAATATGGCTCCTAACATGACAGCCACATATCTCTCATGTATGACTAGAGTCTATTGTACACCTGGTTCCCAGTGAGAGTACTGTAGGAAACTTAAAAATACTTGGGACTGATCTTGAAATGCAGTGGTCCACAAAGATTTATGTAAGCTATCCATTAATTATGGTGTCAAAAGAGATCCTCTTGAGGTGAGAGACTAAGAGGGTACAAGGCATTGGTGGTTGGGCCTCATGGCGATACTCCTTTGGTTCTTCTTGGCCTGCAAGGCATTTGTGAATAGGCCTCATGGCAATACTTCCTCGGGTTCTTCTTGGCCTATTCCCCCCTGCCTATTCATGTCTCTTCAGAGGCATAAATGTACAAGGTTCTGTTTTTCTCAGGCCTTGTGGGTCCTCGAGGAGTCTTAGAGCAGTCAGAATTCCAGTGGCCCAGATCATCACACTTGGAGTAGCACGTTTTATTGCCTTTTTCCTAGGCTGTCGTCTCACCTTCTGCCCTCTCTCTCATTCATTTTCTCAAAGCTCTCCTGGATCATTGCTGACAAGTAAGATTTAGTTTTATCCAATCAACTCGAGTTAATGTTATCATTATATTGTAAATAATATTTTACAAATATTTCCATATTTCTGGGAATCACAGTTTCCATCTTCCACTAAATTTGCTTTATATACTTGGGAACCAAGCGATTTCAGATCAGCCCCTTTCCAAAATTTAATATTTACTCATCTTATTGCTGTGTAACTGGACCTCTACATAATGTTACCCCTACCAGTATATTTGGTAACAAAGTACAAATGTATAAACTAAAAAGATTGTATCTCACAGTGCTATAATATATTGTGCTCCTGAACTCTGGACACCAAACATGTAAAATTCAAATACAGCAGGACAGGTGAATTTATTCTAAATAGCACCTATGATGTTACTGTCCTGTTCATCATTCATCAGCACAGAGCTTAACAAGGCAAAGTGAGTACCTTGTCTCTTATAGTTCAAAACAGGCATGAAACTGATACTTTATAAGAAGGTTGGTGGATATCTGGAATGCCAATATCATTGTAGTCTCAGAAAAATGAATACAGTTGATCAAGGCAGTTTAATGTACCAAGCAGGAAAGAACGCAATCATCAGCACAGCATTTACTGTCTGCAGAATAAACTGCCAAAGATGGCATATCATGCAGAAGTATTACTTGCTTAAGTTTGTATGTGCAGTCAAAACCAAATATATGTACCAGAGAAAATCCAGGCTTTAAAGGACAAGTAAAAAAATCTTCATTTCTTTCATGGGGATCTTATAAGGATTTTTCTCCAGCCTTTGTTTGCTTCCAGCAGACATTTGAGGATGCTCAAAGGAGGCACCTCATGGTTTCTAGAAGCTCAAATCTTACAATTAAAATTGATGACAGAGGATTGTTTGCAGGCTAGGTGAATTGGGGGTTCTTTGTCCTCTAGGAGAAAGACTCCTAGATGATTTTTTTTTTCTTTTGTCCTCTATAATGGGCCTCCATTCATCTGCTAGAAGAAGGAACTCCTCCCAGTATCTTTCTATAGCTATGCAAACTATTTCAGCAGTTCCAACTATCCCCCCAGTCACCGCTGAGAGGTGTGACCAAAACACCTGGTTCCCTGACCACTGATCATGCATGAAAACATAGCAATGAAATTGGATATGCATCAAACAATGCAATTGTCTTCCTTCACTGATATACCAGTACCACAGTCCACACACATCAAACCCCCCCCCACCTTTTCCAAACTGTCCCCTTCCCTGCAATCAGTAGACCTGGTGTTTTTCACTGTTTGGGGACACAGGGGCGACTCGTCAATAACTTCACCTTTTACTGATAGAGTATCAAAATCAATCCTGAAATATAAAGTCCTAATGTCTGGACAATAACTTTCTTTCCCTAATGTCCACAACCAAACACAGAGCCACTAACAAACACAGAGCCACTAGCAATTTTTACATAACAGTACATTAAACTATAGGGCCAGCCATGAATCCATACAGGGAAGCTGGTCCGGATACTCCCTCACCACAATTCAGCCTCCGGACCCCATGCTCCAATCACAATTCACAAATCACAATGTTCAGTGTAAATTTTCTAATCTCACCTCTGGGAATACAACATACAATATAATCCTGGTAACAGGCAGAGTCTGGCTGCACAAAACACACAGGACCACAAAGGGAAAAAGAAAGAGGGAAAACGAAAAACAGAGACGTCTCAGCAGCGAATACTCACACACTCTCTCCTTCCCCAGCAGCAGCTTGTTACAAATACATCACAGACACTCTCTCTAGCTGTATCATAGGCTCTAACTTTCACCATGAGGATATTAGAAATACAGTATGAGAAATATAGCTAGCTATTTTCTAATGTCCACTAGATGGAGCTCCAGGATCACTTTAACCATAAGGATAAAAATACAGCTAGTTTTTAAATGACCACTAGATGGAGCTCCAGGATCACTCCAGGGCAGCCCAATACCTCTGCAGAGAAACGCACGTGGTGTCCACAAGATGGCTGCTACCTCCTCGTGCTCCTCCACACCGGCTCTCCACAGATGGAAAAAAAAGGGGAAATGGTGGACTTCCAAGCATCACCTCTCTTCAATCAACCAAAAAAACAAAAGGTAGCATTTTATTTATTTATTTTTGGTTTTAAAGGCAGGAAACCCAGCGGGGGCTCAGGGAAGGCAGAGAAACTCGGCGGGGGCCCAGGGAAGGCAGAGAAAGTCGGCGGGGGCCCAGGGAAGGCAGAGAAATTCGGCGGGGGCTCAGGGAAGGCAGAGTAATTCGGCAGGGGCCCAGGGAAGGCAGAGAAACTTGGCGGGGGCTCAGGGAAGGCAGAGAAATTCGGCGGGGGCCCAGGGAAGGCAGAGAAATTTGGCGGGGGGCTCAGGGAAGGCAGAGAAACTTGGCGGGGGGCCCAGGGAAGGCAGAGAAACTTGGCGGGGGCTCAGGGAAGGCAGAGAAATTCGGCGGGGGCCAGGAAGGCAGAGAAACTTGGCGGGGGCTCAGGGAAGGCAGAGAAATTTGGCGGGGGCTCAGGGAAGGCAGAGAAATTCGGCGGGGGCCCAGGGAATGCAGAGAAACTTGGCGGGGGCTCAGGGAAGGCAGAGAAATTCGGCGGGGGCTCAGGGAAGGCAGAGAAACTTGGCGGGGGCCCAGGGAAGGCAGAGAAATTCGGCGGGGGCTCAGGGAAGGCAGAGAAATTCGGCGGGGGCCCAGGGAAGGCAGAGAAACTTGGCGGGGGCTCAGGGAAGGCAGAGAAATTCGGCGGGGGCTCAGGGAAGGCAGAGAAACTTGGCGGGGGCCCAGGGAAGGCAGAGAAATTCGGCGGGGGCTCAGGGAAGGGCAGTAGATCCACACCGGAGCACATGGAGGGCAGAATTCAACATCGGAGCACAGAAATCACACAGTAGCAGCATGGGGGGAACAGAAACTTACATCGGAGCACAGAAATTACATCGGGGGTTCAGAGAAAGGCAGTAAAAACCACACCGGAGCACATAGAGGGCAGAATTCAACATCGGAGCAGAAATTAACACAAATTAGAAACGAACACAACGGAAGCATATTAGAGCCCTCTCCTTGCAGTCACGCTTCAGAAACTCTCCACAAGCAGAACGGAAAGAAGAGAGCAGCGATCTATTCTTTATCTCAGGTAAGTTTAACTTAACAAGTGCTATATTTAGTTACAATTATTCTTTCGGCAGCTCTTAAAAAAGATCACAGATTACTGCAGTAACAGATATTCAGATTTAACCGGTATTCAGATTCAGATACATGACGAGCAATGGCTTCAGGGACACTAATTCCCCTACTAGGACTGCTCGATCAGTTTATCAGGCTGCTACAGGTTCCCAGAAATAAACAGTACTCACAGATAGAGTTCAGAACTAGCCCCAGACAAGGTAGGAGTACTCTCCAGAACTCTGATCTGACAGGAAGTTTGGATGCCAGTCTATCCAGCTGGTTTGTCATTCGGGGATTCAACCGCAGGGACCAGCTGTCCAGACTCATCAAGGTGTCCTTCCGAGCACAAAGTGGCCCGGGGGCGCCAAGGACAGTTAATCACCTGGAGGGGCCGGTCCTGACTGGTGGAGGCCCAGATGCTGCAAAAGCAGAAGTCTTCCCACCGTGGGTGTGATGAGAGAGGCTTTTCTTTTAATATTTCCCGGCCAATGCACCAAAATGTTATAGCAATCGCTGTGAAAAGCTCTTATTCTATCACTCACCCACAGAAGGAAGACTCTGACAGGCTGGAATGCAAACAGGAACTTTTAATGTGCACACAGGATCAGACAGAGATACCAGCAACCTCCACAAGGGTCTGAACCCCGAGGGACGGCCTACAATGCCTTATATACAGTACAGTTTTAAACTCATTCTACAATCCCATTTGCCACAGGTATTTCCTGCCCACCAATCAGCAGCCCCTGGGAGGTACCTGGGTGACCTGTCCAAAACCGGTATGCTCTGGTCTGTTGGTTTCAGGGCTAGGGAAATACTGTGCTCAGACCTGGAGTGGGGGAAGGGTGCCTACTGGAATCTCAATGTCTCTCTTAGCAGGCTGATTACCTCATGGCTTGCGGGGGAAGGGTCAGGCTGATCAGAGCCTCATGGCTTGCAGCATGGCTTGGGGGAAGGGCTATCTACAGTTCGCAGCATGGCTTGGGGGAAGGGCTACCTATAGCTACCTCATGGCTGCCTCAGTAGAGGTGCTCAACTCCAATATCTCCATTACAGGCAGGCAGCAGGGAAGAGAGGCAATTGAGCCTGGACCGGAGCAGAGCACAGCCAACCTACTCACTAATCTAGCCCCCCTAGTCCTGTTGCTCCCTCCTGTTTTGCAGGGATCAGCAGGGAATGGAGTGATCCTGAATCAGACATTGCAAAGAACAGGCATAGAAGGGAGGCGAATTAGCACAATTTTGAAGCTTGTAAGCAGCAGTGCTGATCTGGGAGGTTTCAAACTTTAAACTTGATTGTTAATTCTGCTCACAAGGTTCCAGTTTGTATCATTTCAACCCATTTTTGTGTCTGATTCTAGAGCTTATTTTCTAGCAGAGCAATCTGGAACAGCATTCTTCTGTTTTTTTTTTTAACAGGTCCCAAGGAAGCTGAGCAGAGCTGGTAGTATAAATCAGTTCTGCCTCTCCCGTGGAAATAATAAAGCAGAGCTAGTTGTATAAATGATTTCTAGCTCCCAGAGGAAGCAGAGCAGAGCCAGAAGTGTTGGAGTTGCTTACTCTTAGATTGGAGCAGCTATATGGTCTAGATTTCTGTTCGTTTTCCCTGTACACTCAATGTGGCTGTGAAAGAGCATGCACAAGGTTGAATGGACATTGATGGAATGCCTGTCAAGCTCACTGCTACTACCATTACGTGGTGTGTTATTTGCCTAGAAATGCTCTTGTCTGCTATGCTGGCTTCTTGGGTTCCTCCACCTTTGGTGACCACAGTGTGGGAGGGGAGAATAAGTGAAGGAACTGGAAGGAGGAGAAGAAAGTGAGGGTGAGGAGGGGAAAAAGAATGAGTGAAAGGAATGTGGTGGGACTAGAGTGAGGGATTGAAAGGGCTGTAGGGTATGTGGAGTAGAGGAGGGTTAGAGGATTGAAGGTGCCATGGGGTCTCTGAGTTGAGGTTGGAAGGACTTTGAGGTGTGCAATTTAAGGGGGGTGGGAAGGGCTGCAGTGGGGAGGGAAAGAGGAGAGTGTGTGAGTAAGGAAAGCATGTAATACTTCATGGTCCCACGCCCAAGTTGGAAAAGAGCAAGTTATGCTTTTGAATTCAGGACCTCTCTACTTGTTTGAGATGGGTAGTGCAACCAGACTGTTCTTCTCCCACAAGATTGGGGGGGGGGGGTGAACCAACCAATTACAGCAGCTCTAAGAGAAGGTCTATGCCTTACTGACCAATGACAGAGAGGAGAGTTGCTGAAGACGGTATTAGTAACAATCATGGTAGATTCGGGGGCAAGTGCAAGGAGATTAGGTGCCCTAGGCAAACCACATCTCTTGCGCCCCCCCCCCCCTTTGGTGCCCATTGCCACCGCTGCCATCCCTCTCCGGGACGTGTGACAGTGCGCACAAACAAAGCTGTTTGCTTCTACCCCCTCTCCGACGCTCGATGCTAACTTCTTGCGGGAAGTCTTTACACCAAATTATTCATATGAATTAAATTCCAAAAAATATGTAAAAGGAACCATCAAACCTAAGGCTTGGTGTGTTCTACTTATTTTAACAGTATATAGAACCGATGATGATGATTAAAGACACAATGGTCTGTGAAGTGGAACAGACCGAGCCTTAGGTTTGATGGTTCCTTTTATATATTTTTTGAAATTTAATTCATGGTAACTTGGTGTAAAAAGTGTTTTACCTTACGCGTTTAAGATCTATAGACTTTTGTATTGCATTGTATTCTAAAATGACAGAACTGTTGTTAATTGAGCAAACAGGAAGTTTGCATTTGGCGTCAGAGAGGGGGCGGAAGCAAACTGTTCCGTGACGCCGTAGTTTAAAGGTAAGAACCGTGGTGCTGTTTGTGCCCATTGCCGCCACTGCCTGTTGCAAGAGGGGCAACAGTGTCATTAATGGGTGCCCCCGGAGGGCCAGCACTCTAGGCGACTGCTTAGTTCACCTGGCTCTGGGTGGACTTGAGGGCTACTAGGGACTGGAGGTTGAGATTTTGGGGATTAGGGCGGAAAAGCAGAGAAGAGGAGGGAGAGTAGAGAGAGATGGCCCTATTCTCTCTATCCCCTTCTTCCATCTTACTGTAACTTTCCTGCATTCTTAGCTCCCACCAGTGCTCAGTCCCTAGCCATTCTTTAGCCACAAGGATAAAGAGGAGAAAGAGTGTGCATGTATATATAGTTTATGGTTTATTACTTTTGATATGCCACCTTTTTGAAGTATGCAAAGCGGTTTACAATGGAAATCAATGCAGAAAATATGAAATGAACTAACAAAAATTGACAGGAAAGAAGTAAGAAGTAATGTGTATGTTTGGGTTTTATGGAGAATACTATTTCACCCTTTCACAAAATGCCCATCTGCTGCTGGCCCTGCCCGCTCACCCTGCTTCAAAGTTCCACTTCCTTTTTGTCTACAAACTAAGCCTCGTCTTTATTTATAGATCAGACTCTAAACACACAGTTCTTCACTACAACACTTGTATCTTATGAGGAAATTTAACACCTCTCAGGACATATGCACAGCCTTTAAAATGTACTCCACAAACACTTCCTTTCATGTTTTACCATGTAGCACCAGGAGATATATAGATGCTGCAAAACAAGGCTCTACTTCTGTGAAAAATGAGCAGCTTACTGGGGCCTTGACCTCTCTGTAGCAGTTAGTTAATTCTCAGGCTCTAGGGACTAAAGGGATTCGGAGGCTCAAAACACTGCTAGCAATGACAAAGAGGACTGGAAAATCTTCAAGTCCATCTTTCATCTTATTGAAGTGCTGTTAGGTTTCCACTGTTCTAGAAGGAACACTGCAAGACCCTTCATAGTGCTACCAAACAGCAACAGAGATGGAGTCAGGTTGAGATTATTCTTGGTAGGCTAGAATTTTCACCCAAAGAAAGTGGAGAAATTTTGAACACAGAGAAATGATAGAGGCACTTGGCATAGGGAGAGCATTCCTTCCTGTAAAAACTCACACATCTAGAAAAGCTGATTACAGAGAACCCCATCAATGAGGAGACCATTCAGCCATCTAGATCTATCCAGAAGAGAAATCATATTCCTTATCGTTCCTCCAGTTCAGTCCTCTACCTCTGGGTTGTCAATCTCCTCCTGCAGCTTGGAGACTGGTATGCCAAATTGATGACATCACTGGATATAGTCTGCTGCACTCTCTCTCATCCCAGTGTGACCAGTCTCCATGCAGCAGGAGGACTTGACGAGCCTTGTGGAAGGGCTCTCTGGAGAAGCTAATAAGGAGCTTGTAGGATAGTGAGCTATTAGGGGTTGTAGTTACCTTTTAATTTTTTGGGTCTTTGTTCCTTTAAAACAAAAAAAACAAAAAAAAAAAAGATAGAGAAGATAGGTCCCGGCGTTCTTGCTCTCTTCCTGGCCTGTTGATCAATGAGTGAAAAGGGGGACAAACTCAGGACTTCGAGTTTGGATTCCTCTGGGGTGGCCCAGAGGTTCTCTCCCCCCTGATTTTACGGGGGAGAGCCCTTCTTGTAATCTTAGTACCGGCGCCTGACTTCCGTGGGCGTTGAGCTTCGGGGGTTACTGCTGGTCAATTTCGCAGTGCTCAGGGGCCGCCGTTCGCTGCACAGCATGGGTTTCTTTCAGCAGCAGAACTTCCGTCCTGCCCGGTAAGCGGTTCACCGGGACAGGCGGCGTTTGTAATAGGGAGCGAATCCGACGGGCGTAGGCCATCCGCGGCCCATTTTGGTGCCCTTTTCTTTCTGTCGGCTTTCCCGGCGGCCATTTTAGCTGCCGCGTGTGCCGGGGAGTCCCGCGAGCTTGTTGCCGAGTAAATCGGGGGGAGCCCCTTTAGTTTCACGGTTAAGTCTTCTTTCCTTATTGCTTTATTCTTATTGATTTCTTTTTCTTTTCTTTGTAGCTTTCCTTTATTGATTTCCCCGTCTGGGCTTAAGGGGATTGGTTTCTGGGTTGCAGATGCAGTCTCTCTGGGGGTAGCCTTTTCGCCCCGGGGGGGACAAGCTGTAGTGCAAATTAATTGAGACTTGCAAAACCATAAAAAAAAAAAAAAAAAAGAAGAGACAGGCAGTGAAGGAGAGACAACAGCGCAGGGGAGCCTCTGGTGCTGCTGCTGGTTGTTTTATGGTGACAAGGCCACAGTGTATTGTGTGTGGTGCTAGGAGGGGCGCAGTGGCCGATACAGGAGCGTGCCGGGGCTGTGCGGTCCTCTCCTCCACCCTAGAACAGCGGATGGACATCAGGGAGAGCCCGGAGGCGCAGGGAGTGCCGGTAAGTGCGAAGGCGGCCTCCCCGCAGTCACCGGCGCAAGGGCCGCCATTGGAGGATTTGGCGGGGCCCTCTGGAACTTCGCTGGCAGAGCAGACTCTGAGCCTTGGGGATTTCTCCCCGGATTTTATTTTGCTAATGCATCAGGCTTTTTGTCTGCGGCGCCAGGGTAAGCAACCGGATGCCGGGATGCTGGCAGGTGCTGTCCGGCAGCTGGAGGCGGCTGTAGAGATAGGCGAGGAACCGCCGGCACCTAAGCGAGCGAGAATAAAGTATCTGCCTTCAGTGGAAGGCGAGTGGCCTGAATTCCAGGATCCAGAATGGGAGCAGGAAGAGGGTTCGCAGGATTTGGAGGAGGGAGAGATTCCTGAACCCGAGGATCAGGCTAAGATAATTCGGGTCTTCCGCAGAGAGGAGCTTACGGCTCTGATTACGGAGACGTTGCAGATGTTGAACCTGGCTACTCCAACAGCCGTGGAGGACGAGGTTGAGGATCCCGTCATTCAGGCGGTTCGGCAGACGCAGGTGGTGTTTCTGGTGCACAGAGTGGTCGACAAGATGATACAGGAAGAGTGGGATAGGCCGGAGGCAGGCCTACGAGGTATACGGACCATGAATAGACGTTATCCGCTGGCTGATAAAGATAAAGACAGATTCCGGGCTCCGTGAGTGGACGCGGTGGTGTCGGCGGTCACGAAGAAGACCACTATCCCGGTAGAAGGTAGCGCTGCCCTTAAGGAAGCGCAGGACTGTAAGGTGGACGGTTTGCTGAAGCAGACATTTGAGGCGGATTCCCTTTCGCTGCAAGCCTGCATTTGTGGGGCGTGGGTGGCCAGAGCGTGTTTGAGATGGGTCCAGCGTTTGCGTCAGTCTTCCCACCTGGACATCGAGGAGGTGAAGGAGCTGGATCGTTTGGAGTCCGGAACGGCATACTTGGCGGATGTACATTACGATTTAATCCGGGCGCTGGCCAATAGCATGGTGTCCGTAGTGGCTGCCTGTCGGTCAGTGTGGTTACGTAATTGGGCGGCGGACGGGCCTTCTAAGTCACGGCTTAGCAAGCTTCCCTTTAAGGGTGGTTTGCTCTTTGGTGAAGATTTGGATAAGTTAGTAAAGGACCTGGGAGAATCCAAGGCGGGTAGACTGCCAGAGGACAAGCCGAAGTTAGGAAAGTCGGCTCCAGGATTTCGGGGTCAGTTTCGGGATTTTCGCAGGTTTCGCTCGACCCGGTTTGGGAGCTTCCAAAGGGGCCAGTTTTTGACTTGTGCCCAGGGGTTTCGCGGATTTTGCGGGGCAAATAGAGGTTTCTCATCAACCTCCGCCTCCGCAACCCGTAAGTCGCAATGAAGCGAGGCGGGTCCCAGCAGAGGGGTCTCCCATAGGCGGTCGGCTCCGGGAGTTTCTTTCCACTTGGACCCACATTACCTCCGACCAGTGGGTGTTAGAGATAATCCAACAGGGCTATGCACTGGAGTTCGCTCGACCCGTCAGGGATTCCTTCGTTATGTCGCCTTGCAGGGGTCCCAAGAAGACCGCGGCGGTTCGTGGCACTTTGGACAGACTGCTTCAGTTGGGAAGTGGCAGGAGCCGAATGCAGCGAGGGTCGGTACTCCATTTATTTCGTGGTGCCAAAGAAGGGCGGCACTTTGCGACCTATTCTGGACCTGAAGGGTGTAAATCGCTGCCTGTGCGTACCGCACTTCAGGATGGAGACCTTGCGGTCCGTCATCGTGGCGGTGCGTCAGGGAGAGTACTTGACGTCGCTGGATCTCACCGAAGCGTATTTGCACATACCTATCCGAGAGACTCATCAGAAGTTCCTGAGGTTTGCGCTTCCTTGGGGTCATTATCAGTTCCAGGCATTGCCCTTTGGTCTAGCGATGGCGCCACGAACCTTCACCAAAATCATGGTGGTGGTGGCGGCGGCATTGCACAAGGAAGGCATTCTAGTCCACCCATATCTCGACGATTGGTTGATTCGGGCCAAGTCCGCGGAGGAGAGTTTTCAGGTGACCGACAGGGTAGTGAAGTTCTTGCAGAGCCTTGGTTGGGTAGTCAACCCAACAAAAAGTCACTTGGAACCCTCCCAGACGCTCAAGTACCTCGGGGTGCGCTTCGACACAAAGAAGGGCCAAGTGTTTTTACCGGTCAAGAGGGCCGAAGCGTTAAGGCAGTTGGTCCACCAGTTGTTGTTAGTGTCCGCACCATCGGCGTGGGACTATCTTCGAGTGCTGGGCACAATGGCATCCACATTGGAAGCGGTGCCGTGGGCCAAGGTTCATATGCGGCCCCTACAAAGAGCTCTTCTGCACCGCTGGTCGCATCAGAATGATTCCTTGAACAGGAGGCTTCCGTGTCCGATCGCAATCAAGCAGTCGCTTCGCTGGTGGCTGCGCAAGTTGTCCCTGGAGGCGGGCATGCCGCTGGAACAACCGGAGTGGCTACCGCTACTGACGGATGCCAGCTTGGTAGGCTGGGGAGCCCACTGCGGGCACCGGTTTGCGCAGGGGCTGTGGTCGCCCCTGGAGGCCTCGTGGTCAATCAACCGTCTGGAACTTCGAGCTGTGGCCCGGGCACTGCAGACATTCGAGGAGTTAGTGCTGGGTTGCCCAGTCCGGGTACTCTCCGACAACTCGGCGACGGTAGCCTACATCAACCGTCAGGGCGGCACAGGGAGTGTCGCAATGGAAGAGGAGGCGGACGTGTTGTTTGCATGGGTAGAGAGGCGGTTGGCCGCGATTTCGGCAGCTCACATTGCAGGAAAGGACAATGTCACGGCGGATTTCCTCAGCAGAGTTCAGGTGGATGCAGGAGATTGGGAGTTGCATCCCGACGTATTCGCACAGATACTAGTTCGCTGGGGAACTCCCATAATGGATCTAATGGCGACATTCCGGTCAGCAAAGGCAAGCCGGTTCTTCAGCAGAAGATGGGAAAGGATGTCGGAGAGCATTGACGCGCTATTGCAGTGGTGGCCATCCGACGGTCTTCTTTATGTCTTTCCTCCGTGGGCGTTGATAGGCCGAGTGGTTCAAAAGATTGGGGCTCATCTGGGAAGGGTGCTTCTGGTAGTGCCCGACTGGCCGAGATGTCCTTGGTACGCCGACCTGGTGCGTCTTCTGGACGGCGAGCCATGGCGACTCTCAGCGAGGGCGGATCTGTTGCTCAAGGGGCCGCTCTTCATGCCACAGGTGGATCGGTTCTCGCTTATGGTATGGCCATTGAGAGGGCGAAGCTGAGGAAGAAAGGCTACTCGACAGCGGTCGTGGCAACCTTGCTTCGAGCACGGAAGCAATCGACATCCTTGGTGTATGTGCGGGTCTGGCGGTTATTTGAGGATTGGTGTTCTCGACGCCAGGTCCGAGCGGCTACGGTTGCTATCCCTCTGGTGTTAGAGTTTTTGCAGGACGGCTTTAACAAGGGTCTGGCAGCTAGTTCCTTGCGCGTCCAGTTGGCGGCTCATTACTGTTATCGCGGCAAGGTCAATGGAGTGTCCTTGGGTGCTCACCCCGATGTGAGTCGCTTTCTGAAGGCCGTTTCTCGATTGCGGCTGATGCGTAGGGTGTGCTTCCCGCCGTGGGATCTCAATCTAGTTTTAGCGGCGTTATCTCGCCCGCCTTTTGAACCACTGCGTTGGGCGTCGGTGAAAGATTTGACTCTGAAGAAGGTGTTCTTGGTGGCGATCTGCTCTGCACGGCGTATTTCGGAGTTGCAAGCTTTGTCGTGTAGAGAACCCATCTTGTCCCTTTCCAGGGAAAAAGTGGTTTTGCGTCCGGTTCCGTCCTTTTTGCCTAAGGTGGTATCCCCCTTTCATTTGAATCAGGCGGTCTGCTTACCCGCCCTGGGGTCTCTGGAGGGCGGTGTATCAGATCGCAGTCTCTGCCGGCTTGACGTGAAGAGAGCATTGCGGCAGTATTTGAAGGTGACGGAGTCGTTTCGCAAGTCCGAGCATTTGTTTGTCTTGTTCGGCGGAGTGCGCAAAGGAGAGGCAGCGGCTAAAGCATCCATCGCTCGCTGGATTCGAGACGCGATTGCTTCCGCCTATTTGCTTCAGGGTCGAGTTGTGCCTGGGGGATTGCTGGCACATTCCACCAGAGCGCAGGCGTGTTCCTGGGCGGAGCACAGTTTGGTGCCGTCAGGGGAAATTTGTAGGGCGGCGACTTGGTCGTCTCTGCATTCGTTCAGTAAACATTACCGGCTGGACATAGCCGTATCTGCTGATGCCCGTTTCGGGGCGGCGGTGTTGTCGGCCAGCTGGAAGGGTCCCTCCCGATGATTACTGCTCCGGTACATCCCAGAGGTAGAGGACTGAACTGGAGGAACGATAAGGAAATGATAATTACACTTACCTGGTAATTGTAGTTCCTTGAGTGACGACAGTTCAGTCCTCCTTCCCACCCACATTGTTTCCGAGGGATCCAGAAGGCATTGTATGCTGGAGAATATTACAGGTACGTCTGTTTTTAAGCAAAATGGTTGTGTTAGCTTTCCCCATGCCAGGGAAGGGGGTAAGAAAGCCTGGTTTCAGGGGTTGATAGATTATAGGTTTAGTTTTCCTGGATTTCAGTGTTGTTTGCTACTTATTTGTTGCTCCTTTGAGTCTGCTTTGTTAGTAGTTCACACTGGGATGAGAGAGAGAGTGCAGCAGGCTATATCCAGTGATGTCATCAATTTGGCATACCAGTCTCCAAGCTGCAGGAGGAGATTGACAACCCAGAGGTAGAGGACTGAACTGTCGTCACTCAAGGAACTACAATTACCAGGTAAGTGTAATTATCATTTACAGCATTATAAAATAGAAACATAAATATCGCTGAACAGGTAGACATGATACCTAAGGGAATGTGTAAAGGGAGTAGAGATTGGTAATGGGTGCAGAACACACAGCAAAGCTAGTCCAATACCCATCCGAATACAACCAAAAGAGAAGTTGCAGTTTATTATACATACTGTAAAGCTTTTCCTCTCCTCTTTTTGGCAGGCATGAACAGAGACCAATACTCTGAATGAAACGCGCTCCACTTTCTCATATTGTCTCCAGGGAGACTAAAACCACACAAAGGTAAGTATTCCTCATATAATTTCATATTGGTCAGTGTCATAATATTGCATGTAAAGGTCATCTTTCATATCTGAGATATATTTGACAATTTCAAGAACCAAGTATTTTACTACTACTACTGAACATTTGTATAGCGCTACAAGACATACGCAGCACTGCACAGACACCTGTAAAAGACGGTCCCTTCTCATCAGAGCTTATAATCTAGTTAAGACAGACAGCACAGTAGCTGTAGACACTGGATACATCTAAGGGGCATGGTAAGGAAACACAAAGGAGATTAGACGAGTCAAGAACCGAAAGCGGCAGTATGACATGACTTTAAGAATGTGCCAGAAGGTGACTTATTTTGTAGATCACATTGATCTCCCACCACGTCAGCACCTCTGAGATGGACGAAATATTAGTGTGGTGATTGAAGGGCTTCTTCTTGTTTTCTGATAATGCTTAAACTTGCTTGGTATTCCTCATCTACCTGCCCCCTGATTAGCCCTCATCTCCCTTTCCAAGTAATGAATGAGAGGGTTATAGATATGGTTTAGGGAGGTTATTCCATTCTTTCAAACACAAACCACAGCAGGGAGGAGGATTAATTGGAGTCCTCACAGGTATGAGGGAATGACTTTCTTTTTTGTTTAAATCATCACCCTCTGTTTTTTTTTCCTGTATTTCCTGAGAAAAGGGTAAAGGCACTGTCATAGAGAAGATCAGAGTGGCTTTTTTCTGTCTATGTGGGTTTAGAGAACCTCTGTCTAGCTCTGAATGCTTGATATGATATACATAAACACCTGTGTTGTAAGACAGATTTTAGATAGGATGTAGAGATTGGAATTGAAATATTGAGGTCAGGACATACACAATGCTTCTGATATTTTGGAAAAGGCTTAAATTCAGAGCTTCCACAAATCTGTCTTGGGGACACACAGTGTAAGGATAAAACGTAAAAAGTGTTCTGTCCAGTTTGAAACCTAAGTCTCCTCTATGTGGATGTTGAAGCTCTGCCTCTGATCCCCACTATGACTTTTTTGACCTGAGGCAAAGCAAGCAGAATATGCTTTCCTACTTATTCCAGCCTAGAATGGAAGCTCTTCTCCTGAGGATATGTTAGCCTTTGGAATTTCAAAAGACAGTGCCTTTCATCCTTCTCCTGGGGATTTCCCCTAGCCTAGCCCATTTTCAGTAAATTATTCTCATGCATATGAAAAGCACTGTTAAAAGAGTTTGCTATGGCTATCTTGGTGTTTCTGGCAACTTGACAGTTTGGGGGACTTGGATAAATGACCCGGAAATGAGAATAACAATTGAGGTGATCAAATTTGCAGATGAGACAAAGTTATTCAAAGTTGTTAAAACATAAGAGGATTGTGAAAAACTGCAAGAGGACCTTGATAAATTGGAAGACTAGGCATCTAAATGGTAAATAAAATTTAATGTGGACAAGTGCAAAGTTATGCACCTAGGAAAGGACACCCAAACTACTGTTACACGATGCAAGTTGCCACATTAGGAATCACCATCCAGAAAAAAGATTTAGGCGTCATCGTGGATAATACGTTGAAACCCTCTGCCCAATGTGCAGCAGCAGCCAAGAAAGCAAATACAATGCTAGGAATCATAAGGAAAGTAATAGAGAATAAAACCAAGGATCTTATAATGCCTCTATATCATTCCATGGTTTAACTGTTCCTTGAATATTGTGTGTAATTCTGGTCGCCATATCTTAAAAAGGATAAAGCAGAATTGAAAAAGGTACAAAGAAGAACAACCAAAATGGTAAAGGGGATGGAAGGATATCTGAGGAAAGGCTTAAAAGTTCAGAGCTTTTCAACTTGGAAACGAGACAGCTGAGGAGAGATATGATAAAGGCCAATAAAATAATGAATGGGGTGGAATAGGTAAACATAGATCAGTTATTTACTCCTTCAGAAAGTAGAAAGACTAGTGGACACACAATGAAGCTACATTGGCACATTTAAGACTGATCAGGAAAATATTTTTTCACTCAATGCATAATTAAATTCTGGAATGTGTTACCAGAGGATGTAGTAAAAGCCATTAGTGTAGCTGGGTTCAAAACAAATTTGGATGCGTTCCTGGAAGGAAAGTTTGTAAACCACTGTTATAAAGGACCGAGGCAATCCCTGGGTTACCCATTAGACAAGCAGCATGGAATCTGGATACCTTTTGGGAACTTGACAGGTACTTGTAACCTGGATTGGCCACTGTTAGAAATAGGATGCTGGGCTTAATGGACCCTTGGTCTGACCCAGTATGGCAGATCTTATGTTCTTATGATAGTGGATATATGCAAAGCAGCAATGTGTCTTTATCCACACATTTGCTAGGGATTACATGTTGGATATGTCATCTCATAGGGTATTTTTGGACAGTGCGCACTGCATAATCTCTTTGCCTAGTCATCTCTGCCCTCATTTCTTTGCTCGAGTCGCTACCATCATGAATAAACAGCCCTCAGCTCAGGTATGGCCCACATCTGTGGCTCTATTTCCTCCTGTTTGTCCATGGAGAAAGTGGAATTGCTTACATGTAGGGGCTTCTACACGGATGGACCTCGTAATCCTGCCTGCCATCCCTGTTGTAGGCTGTCTTTGGCTATATTATATACTAAGGGACAGGGGCTGGAGCGCAGGAACCACCACGCATGCTCTGGGGAGTCTGCACAGGCCCCCCTGAGTTTTTGGAGAACATTTCACTCCAGCATAGATGATGATGATGTCAGTCAAATCTATGGCTCTGTTTTTCTGCTATCCATTGCTGTTTGTAGCACCCCTAGAGCAGACACATGGCTCATAGGTTAAGGCAGCCAAAATGCAGCTGTTTGAAGCATATTTTAGAAAGACAAATGTGCGCCTACTTGTCTTTATAAAATACTAGCATAAGTGGCAGAGCTCATGCCTTAAATTCAGGCTCTGTAGCAGGTGTAAATGAGCTACTCCTACTGCTATTACTAATCATTTATATAGTGCGGCAAGGCGTATGCAGCGCTGCACAGACACATATGATAGGATGGTCCCTGCTCATTAGAGCTTACAATCAAGACAGACAGTGCAATAGATGTGAACGACGGTGTAAAAGGGAAGGGTAAGGAGATTTTACAAGTGTGTATGTAGAAAAAAGTATTTTATGCGTATAATTGGAACCTCTGCCTAGTAGCATAGTATGCGTCGTCATGTCATAAAATTACCTCCTTTTGTTTGTCAAAGAATTCTTTCTGTATATTCGGTTTTGTTTGTATAGTAGAAAAGTAGCAAAAAGTTGATGAGCGATATCACCACGATTATTGTGAGTATTTTTGAACAAAGTTGCTTATGAAAGCACAATTAAAATACACAATTAAAAATATTTGTGGATGATTGTTGTTGCTCACATAAATATATTAAAGCATTTATTTTATGGCATTCTATGTTTTCATGATTACTTTCATAGCTTGCGGTTCATTAATCTATTAGCATGCAGTTTCTAAATACAGTGTTTTGAAAACAAATTTAAAGTCTTAGTCATGGTAGCTAATGATTTACCTCTTTAAAGAGCCCTTTTACTAAAGTGCACCAAACAATTAATGAATCTTTTAACATGTAAAAACCATTATGCTGGACCTAGCACAATAAAACTGGGCGTTAACTGCTTAACACATGATGGGGCAGAGACTGGGTTTGGACTGTGCATTGTAATTCGTGCATGATACTTATCATGTGCTGTCAATTTTGCAGTTAATGCGGAAGCACTGAATGCTATCTCATTTGGAGGCATTAATTGTGCCCTTGCAAATTGTTATTACTCTTAATGCATGTTAAGGAACTTTGCGTGGAAAATGCAGAAACATGCTGAGCATGCCCCCAACAGTTACTTTGTGACCTTTATATTTACTGCATGGGTTTTTCCCTAATACATAGTAAGTGCAAAAACTTACCAATGCTTCACCAAAAGAGCCTCTAAGCAGGGCCAGCCTGTCCACTAGGCGAACTAGGTGGTGGGCAGCATCACCCCCTCCTCTGGTAAAATGGCAGTTTGGTGCCATTCAGCCAACCTTGCTACAAAGTGCCTGTTGTATGCTGGGGAGGGGGGGATGGCATTGCGGGCCAGGCGGCACTGAACTGCTGCCCACCAGGGCCTCCAGTGAGTTGGGCTTTAAAGTGAGCACGCCAGCACAGTCACTTTAAGGCCCAACACTGCAGAGAGATCGCCCCCTCCACCAGGTGAGAAGATGGATCTGGGGGTGGGGAGGAGAGGGCAGCACTGCAGTCTTCGAGAGGGGGTGCCTGCCTAGGGCAGCAGAAAATCCCCGATCCAGCCTTGCCTCTAAGTTTGTATCTGTGTGTAGAGAATGCTTGTTCTATGTTCTTGAAACACTTAAAAAAGAAAATAGCATTCAGAACCAAAGGAAGTAGCATGTGGTTAAACAGAGCATAAAAGTAAGCTAAAGCCCAGAATTATCTGTGTGGACTGTAGAGCTGCATTTCAGTTATAGAATATTTTGACACACATGGTTATTCTTGTCTTCTTTTACCTGTCACTTGCAGTGCTGAAACAAATTAATAACAGAGTTTTTGTCTTTGCAGTTGTGTTAAATTAAAATGGATTTTTCAACTCTACCAAAGGGAAATTAAAATGCTTGATAAATGCAAGATTTTAGACATGATTAAAAGCAGTATTGACATAATTGAGGTTAATTACTACTATTAATGTTACTACTAGATGTATGCAGTGCTGCACTTGTGCACAAGAGGTGGTCCCTGGAAAAATAGCTTACAATCTATTCAGACAAACAGGACAAATAAGAGATTAAGGAATCACATTTATTATGGGAAATAATTAAAAATAACTGACTATTAAACAGGAGAATAAGGGCTTTAGGCAGGAGTCACAGAACGCCCCCTCTGATTGGCGGGGGGGGGGGGAGCTCTGTCTTTACTCCTCCCCAAGTTCCACCCTAACTCCTCCTCTAGCCCCCATGGTCTTCCCCTCCTGTTCGGCCTGCAGGGATTCACTCTCTCGTGGGCAGAAGAGAAGAGAAAAGAATGGCTGCGATCACAGCAAAGACTCCTGTCTGCCCGCAGGAGATCGGATCCCCGTGGGCAGACAGAAATAGTCTTTGCCGTGATCGCGGTGGCCTCCCCCCCCCCCTTCCTATGGGGATCCAATCTCCCATGGGCAGACAGAAGGAGTCTGCTGTGATCACGGATGCTCTCTTTCTGCTGGTGGGCAAACCTTTGGTGGGGCAGGGCACATGTGGTCCACTCCATTCTGATGCCTATGATTTTAGGATTTAAAAGCAGTCTCAAGGGGGTCATGTGATTGATCTCTGGTTGAAAGAATGCCCCGAAAGGTTGCTCCAGGAGGAAAACCTCTAATATGCTAGAAAAAAACTTTGAATGACTTAAGGGGATTTAATCATGTGAAGCAAGGTTCAAAAAATCCTGGGCATCAGGTTGCCATGGTGATTACAAATTGCACCCTGGCACCCAGAATTTAAAAGCCCTGAGGCTAGCTCAGCAAGTCCTCCCTGCACTGCAATAGACTCTTTTTACAAAGAGCTTGAGTTGCGCGTGGGAGGAGAAGTACCTGCTGATCTTGCCATTTTAAGTCTCGCAAGACTTGAAGCGATGAGATCTGCAGGAACTTCCTCTACCACACAGCTCAAAGCTATTTGTAGAAGACAATTGCGGTGAAAGGGGAGGCACCATGCTTTCATGCAGCTTGGCAGAAACAGTATGCAGTAAGTCCCAGAGTGATGGCAGTGGTGGGGGGATGAGAGAGAGAGATCTGGTATGATGGCTGGTTGGGGGGGGGGGCAAGGAGAGAGAAAAACCTGAGGTGATGGCTGATTGTGAGGGGGCAAAAAGAGAGAGAGAGAGAGAGAGAGAAACAGGCACTGACTGACTGGCTGATTGGGGGGGGGGGGGTGGCAGTGAGAGAGAGAGAGGTTCGGACATTGGCTGATGTCTGTGCTGGGAGGCTATGGGAGATTTTTTTTTCCTGAATGTATTACCATGCCATGGTGATATGTGAAGCATAAAAGAAAGTTGCCTCAGGTGCTGACCACATACTCACTAGGGTTGATGAAAGGGGAGAAGTGTTGCTGCTTTCCATTGGCACTGTGTAATGGCATATTAAGGGCCCAATTTATTAAGCTTTTTATTCCCATAGAAAATGTGAAAACAGTAAATCGAACCCTTTAAAAAGGAGCTGCAATACACCTTTTATGGGGGTAGGGGGCACTGTGACCAAGGTCTCTGCAGCCAGCTCCTAAATTTTTAGCCTGGCTCCTAGATTCCAAAGAAATTTGTCAAGGCCTGATGTGATGTATCAGTAACCCTCCAGGCACAGCTTTACCTGGAAATGGGGACTTAGAATTCACAGGACACTGGGTATGCTGCCTTGAGCACCAAGAACGCCAAAGGAAAACAACAGAACTCTGAAACAAAGATGGCTGCAGAGCTGAGTCAGCCTGTGGTAACCTTATCTGAAGACACTGTATGAATCAACTTATTGCAGTCTTGGAAGATTAACTTTCCAAGATCCAGTCATCTATTGATGAGATAAGACGGTCTAGAATTACAGTCAAATTGATTGCGTGGACAGACAGGGGATAGAATGTAGGAGTATGAATGTGGAGTGACTGAAGAAAGAATGGTCTTAAGGATGGAATTAAGGATACCAGTTATAGAATATAAGTTTACAGGATAATTACTTGCTTTTAGCATACAAGGAATAAGGCAGACAGTGTAGTAGGGAGCTCAGCTGGGACGCCCCCTGATGGTTTGGAACTAGATTAACAGCATAACTACAAGGTATTAGAGGATATTGGTTGAATTAAAGATTGTATCAGTTAAATGTTGATGGCTTCCACCCCTCCCACCGCCCGGTGAAAAGAAAGAAGATTCTTGCATATTAAAAAAACAAGAAAAACTGATATAGTGCTCCTACAGGAAACCCATTTAGATATTGCAGAACATCAAATCCAACAATCAAGATGGATAACAAAGAGCTCACAGTCAAAACGGAGGTCAAATACTTAGGAGTCACACTTGATCAGTGCCTAAACCTACAAGCCCAAATCAAGCAAACCACCAAACTCAGTTTACCACAAGCTCAGAATACTAAAGAACTTACGTCCCTTCCTAAACTCCGTAGATTTCTGTACAGTGTGCCAGGTGATCATTATCCCTCTTTTAGATTACAGTAACTCAATTTGCCAGGGCCTACCCAAGCATACACTATATCCTCTACGACTAGCGCAAAATACGGCAGCAAGAATCGTACAAGGGACCTCTTGTCAGACCCACATCACCCCAATCCTCAGGCAACTACGTTGGCTACCCATTTTATTAAGAATCAAGTACTAAGTAATCCTTAATATAAACAAAGTGATAAACAACCAGTCAGCCGAGTGTTTTCAAACTCTACTAAGAAGACCACCAACAATAGGCCAAGAATACACTCAACCTCCTGGACATACCTCCCGAAAGACTCTCCAGAAGACCAAGAACAAATAATAGGGCATTCTTTCTCTATGCCCCAACTATACGGAACTCTCTACCACCTCAGTTGATTGTAATGTTCAAGGTATACTATTGGTTACAATGTAAACCGCCTCTGATCTCTGGAAGGAGCGGTATATAAAAACGTTCTAAATAAAAAATAAATAAAAAGAAAGTAGAGAATGGGTAGTGTGGTCTTGAGATTTGAAGTGACTGGGGAGCGTTAACATCAGAAAGAGTGTGCAGTGGAGACATAGGAAATAGAAGAGAAAATCCAAACTTGAAGATGATATGGGCATGCTCAGTACTTAGGCATGCAAATCCTGCAATAGGTTTCTTGATGGAAAATTATTATCCCTTTGCATAGCAGATGATTTGTCTACAGCTGGTGATTCTTTTGTATTGGTGAAGATAAAGAAGCATTAAGCCAGGACTCTACAGGGGACTACTACTTCTGGAGAGAGATCTGCAATTGTAAGTATTCAGGGAATTTTTCTAAAAATTGGCGAAAAAGGAATTCTTTAGATTAAAGCTGATTAATCTGTGAACCCAGTGTATTTGTTAAATCAATCAGGGCCTAGTAGCAGCATAGAGCTTTCAGTTTAAATTTAAAACACAGCAGGGAGCTTTCTGGATAACTTTAGAACCCATCAGAGAGCTTCTAGTTTAAATTTAATACTCAGGGCCCAGTAGCAGCAAAGAGTTTTAATTTAAATCAAATCAGAATATAACAGAATAAAAGGCAAAACAGGGTCAGTATTCTTTGAGCAATAAATTATTTCTAGAGACCTTTTCAAAGAGGCCTTCTACATAAGGGGGCAAGAGACCTGTGACATTTTTTAAATAGGTGTTAAAGCCAGGTGGCAGATCAAAGGGCTATTTTGAAAGACTCCCTATATCCAAGCAAGGACTGTATTAATCACCCATGAAATTGGTAGCAGCTTACCTCAGAAGCACAGGCATAAAAGTTCAACCAGAGTTCTGTGATTCTCAGTCTTGAAGGATTACAAAAGGGGACTGCTACTTCTGGAGAAAGATCTGCAATTGTAAGTATTTACTTCTGGGAATTTTTCTAAATCTTGAGGGGAAAAGGAATCCTTTAGATTAAAGCTGATTAATCTGTGAACCCAGTGTATTTGTTAAATCAGTCAGGGCCTACTAGCAGCAAAGAGCTTTCAGTTTAAATTTAAAACACAGAAGAGAGCTTTCTGGTTAAATTTAGAACCCAAGACTCCCTCTATCCAAGCAAGGGCTGTAGGACTCCCCCTGGAAATTGGTCACAGATTATACCTTAGAAGCACAGGACAGGGTACTGGGTAGCAGCCAGCTTTTAATAAGTCTTTTTCCCTCCCTCCCCTCCCCCCCAACACCCACCTACACCTGGGATAATTGTAGCTTTATAGGTGCATAAATCTCTCAAAGGAAAGGAGGTGCCATATTCACTCTCAGGTGCAGCTGTTTGTCCTCATTAGGCATACATTAAGGACCTGAGATTAATTAATCTTCAGGTAAACAAAGTACATTACATTATTAGGTGTAGCTTTAATAGTATAAGTATCCCCACCAACCCTTAGTAGGTAAAGAACTTAAATACCTAAACGCAACCTTAAAACTAAGATGCAGACAGCAGTCTAGCAGCAAGATGAGGGTTTTCCAGTTTTTTGCTTTGAGTGTCACATGTATGATTTTCTCCCAATTGGTGAGGGGTCTTACGTGTGCACTTGGTGAAAGGAGCTTTTTGCTCTCAGGGAACAAGTCTGATCTCTGGAGGCTAGAGTAGCAGACTTGGAGGACATAAGGAAGACAGAGAGGTACATAGACGAGACCTACAGGGATATAGTACTGAAGTCCCATCTCCAGTCTGGCAGCATCCCTGTTGCCATGGAGGAGAGAGGTCACGTGACAGGAGATCATCACCCTTGTGTGGCAGGAAGTGATCCAGTAGCTAGGACCTGTCCTCCAGGTGATGTAAAACCCTCTCGCACTGAGAAAGTTTCTCCAGGGCCATATGCCCATGAGGGAAGGGTTAGGATGGCCGTTATAGTTGGTGATTTGATCATTAGGCATGTAGATAGCTGGATGGCTGGTAGACATGAGGATTGCCTGGTAACATGCTTGCCTGGTGTGAAGGTAGTGGCCCTCTTGCGCCACCTAAACAAGGTCTCAGATAGTGCTGGGGAGGAGTCTGTTGTCTTGGTACATGTTGGTACCAATGACATAGAAAAATGTGGTAGGGAGGTTCTGGAGGCTAAATTTAGGCTTTTAGATAGGAAGTTGAAATCCAGAAGTTTCAGGGTAGCATTCTCAGAAATGCTTCCCGTACCATGTGTACGACCCAAAAGGCAGGCAGAGCTCCGGATTCTCAATGTGTGGATGAGATGATGGTACAAGGATGATGGTTTTAAATTTATTAGGAACCGGGGAACATTCTGGGGAACGGAGGGGCTGTTCCGAAGGGATGGGCTTCACCTTAATTGTGATGGAACCAGGCTGCTGGCATTAACCTTTAAAAAGATAGTAGAGCAGCTTTTAAACTAGATAATAAGGGAGAGCCAACAGTCGCCCAAGAGCGCATGGTTTGGAACAATGTATCCTTGAAGGATACTACCAAAAGAGTGAAGTTAAGGCATATCAGCAGAGAGGTTCCAACAAAGACAAAAGTAGCCCAAATGCCCTTAAGTACGGAGCAGACAGAGCTTAAAGATTCCAAATTACTCCTGCTTACCGATAGCCAGATTAATATGAATAAAATGCAGACTCTAAAATGCTTGTATGCAAATGCTAGAAGTCTAAAAGATAAGATGGTAGAGTTAGAATATATAGCACTAAATGAGAGGTTAGATATGATTGGTATCTCAGAGACATGGTGGAAGGATGACAACCAGTGGGACACTGTGATACCTGGGTACAAACTATATCGTAATGATAGAGCTGATCAAATTGGTGGAAGGGTTGCGCTCTGTTAGAGAGGGCATTGAATCACAAAAAAGTAAAGTTTTGCAGGAAACAAAATTTGCTGTAGAATCTCTATGGATTGAAATGCCATGTAAAAAGGGGAAGGCAGTGGCAATGGGGGTGTACTATCGACTGCCTGGCTAGAATGAGCAAATGGATGATGAAATGCTCAAAGAAATCAGTGAAGCTAACGAAAGTTACAGCACAGTAATAATAATGGGTGATTTCAATTATCACAGTATTGACTGGGTCAGTGTCAAGGCAGGACATGCTAGGGAGATAGTTTTCAGCTGAAATAAATGACTGCTTCTTGGAGCAGCTGGTTCATGAACCGATCAGAGGGGAAGCCATTTTGAACTTAGTAATTAGTGGAGCACCAGATCTGGTGCAAGAGATAAGGGTGTTGGGGCCACTTGACAATAGTGATGGTAAGGAAATCCACAGTACTATCTTTTAACTTTCGAAAGGGAGACTATGATAAATTGAGGAAAATAGTTAAGAAAAAACGAAAAGGAGCAGTTGCAAAGGTTAAAGACTTAGATCAAGCTTGGGTGTTCAATAATACTATCTTGGAAGCCCAGGCCAGCTGTATTCCACATTTTAAGAAAAGTGGAAGGAAGTCCAACAAACTGCCAGCATGGTTTAAAGGTGAGGTCAGAGAGGCTGTTGCCAAATAGCATCTTTCAGGAAATGGAAAAAAAGAGCCAAATGACAAAAACTGGAAACAGCACAAGCACTGGCAAGTTAGATGCAAGGCATTGATAAGGCAGGAAAAGAGAGAATTTGAGAAGAAGCTTGTTGTGGAAGCAAAAACGCGTAATAAAGACTTTTTCAAGTACATTTGTGGTAAAAAACCTGTGAGAGAGTCAGTTGGACCATTAGATGATAGAGGAGTAAAAGGGGCACTAAGAGGGAACAAGGCCATAGTGGAGAGACTGAATGAATTCTTTGCTTTCGTCTTTACTGAGGAAGATGTAGGGATGTTACCCATGACTGATGTATTTAAAGGTGATACTGCGGAAGAATTGAAAGAAATATCGATACATCGGGAAGATGTATTATAACTATTTGATAAACTGAAGAGTAGGAAATCACCTGGACCGGATGGTATTACATCCAAGAGTGTTGAAGGAACTGAAATATGAGATTGCAGACCTGCTGTTAGTAATCTGTGAACTATCATTAAAATCATAAGAACATAAGATATGCCGTACTGGATCAGACCAAGGTCCATCAAGCCCAGTATTCTGTTTCCAACAGTGGCCAATCTAGATCATACATACCTAGCAGTTTCCCCAAAAGACACAGGTTCCACAATGCTTGTACTGGGTCAAGCATTGATATCCTGGGTCCCTTCTTAATAATGGTTTATGGACCTTTCCTCCAGGAACTTGTCCAAACCTTTTTTAAACCCAGCTACACTAACAGCCTTTACTACATCCTCCGATAACAAATTCCAGAGTTTGATTACATGTTGAGTGAAAAAATATTTTCTTTTATTAGTCTTAAATAGTTTACCCTATAGCTTCATTGCATGTCCCCTAGTCTTTCTATATTCTGATAACGTAAAAATCAATCTACGTTTACCTGTTCCACTCCGTTCATTAATTTATAGACTTCTATCATATCTCCCCTCAGCCGTTTCTTTTCCAGGTTAAAGAGCCCTAACCTTTTTAGCCTTTCTTCATAGGAGTATCCTTGCATCCTCTTTACCATTCTGGTGGCTCTTCTCTGAACCTTTTCTAATAACACTACATCCTTTTTAATATACGGCGAGCAGAATTGCACACAATATTCAAGGTGCGGTCTCACCATGGAATGATATAGAGGCATTATAATATCTTTTGTTTTATTTTCCATTCCTTTCCTTATAATAGCTAACATTCTGTTTGCTCTCTTGGCCGCCACTGCACACTGGGCCGAGGGTTTTAACATGTTATCCACAATGATGCCTAAATCTTTTTCCTGGGTGGTGGTTCCTAATGTGGAACCTTGCATCGTGTAACCATAGTTTGGGTTGTTCTTCCCTAGGTGCATAAATTTCATCTGCCATTTTGATGCCCATTCTTCCAATTTATCAAGATCCTCTTGCAATTTTCCACAATCCTCATTGATTTTAACAACTTTAAATAGTTTTGTGTCATCTGCAAATTTGATAACCTCACTCATTATTCCCATTTACCAGATCATTTATGAATATGTTAAAAAGCAGCGGACACAGAACAGATCCCTGGGGTACTCCACTAATCACCTTTCTCCACTGGGAAAATTGGCCATTTAGCCCTACCCTCTGCTTTCTCTCTTTAAACCAGTTCCTGATCCACAATAGTACACTGCCTCCTATCCCATGACTTTTTAGTTTTGCCAGAAGTCTCTGATGAGGGACCCTATCAAAGGCTTTCTGAAAGTCCAAATACACTATATCAACCGACTCCCCTTTGTCTACCCATTTAGTCACACCTTCAAAAAAACATCAGATTACTAAGACAAGATCTTCCTTGTCTAAAGCTATGTTGGCTGTCTCCCATTAAGCCATGACTACCTAAATGTTCAATAATTTTGTTCTTTATGACGGTCTCTATAATTTTTCCTGGTATTCTCACATCAGGCTCACCGGTCTGTAGTTTCCCGGATCACCCCTGGAACCCTTTTTAAAAATTGGTGTTACAATGGCCATCCTCCAGTCTTCAGGTATTACATCCAAGGGTGCTGAAAGAACTGAAATATGAGATTGCAGACCTGCTATTAGTAAACGGTGAACTTTCATTAAAATCATCTGTAATACCTGTAGATTGGAGGATCGCCAATGTAAGGCCAATTTTTAAAAAGTGTTCCAGGGGTGATCCAGGAAACTACAGACCGGTGAGCCTGACATCAGTACCGGGAAAAATGGTAGAAACCATCATAAAGAACAAAATTACTCAACATGTAGATAGTCATGGCCTAATGGGAGACAGCCAACATGGCTTTAGACAAGGAAGATCTTGTCTTACTAATCTGTTATGTTTTTTGAAGGTGTGAATAAACATGTGGACAAAGGTGAGTCGGTTGATATAGTGTATCTGGACTTTCAGAAAGCCTTTGACAAGGTCCCTCATCAGAAACCTTTGGCAAAACTAAAGAGTCATGGGATAGCAGCCAGTGTACTATTGTGGATCAGGAACTGGTTAAAAGATAGAAAGCAGAGGGTAGGGCTAAATGGCCAATTTTCCCAATGGAGAAATGTGAATAGTGGTGTACCCCCGGGGATCTGTGTTGGGTCCGCTGCTTTTTGACATATTTATAAATGACCTGGAAAAGGGAATAACGAGTGAGGTTATCAAATTTGCAGATGACACAAAACTATTTAAAGTTGTTAAAACCCAAGAGGATTGTGGAAAATTGCAAGAGGATCTTGATAAATTGGAAGACTGGGCATCCAAATGGCAGATGAAATTTAATGTGGACAAGTGCAAAGTTATGCACCTAGGAAAGAACAACCCAAACTATGGTTTCATGATGCAAGTTTCCACATTAGTAACCACCACCCAGGAAAAAGATTTAGGCGTCATCGTGGATAACATGTTAAAACCCTCGGCCCAGTGTGCAGCGGCGGCCAAGAGAGCAAAGAGAATGCTAGGTCATAAGGAAAGGAATAGAAAATATAACAAAGGCTATTATAATGCCTCTTTATTGTTCAATGGTGTGCATTTCTGGTCACCGTATCTTAAAATGGATATAGTGGTGTTAGAAAAAGTACAGAGAAGAGCCACCAAATGGTAAAGGGGATGGAAGGATAACCCTATGCAGAGAGGCTACAAAGATTAGGGCTCTTCAACCTGGAAAAGAGAGGGCTGAGGGTTGATATGATAGAGGTCTATTAATTAATGAATGGAGTGGAACGGTTAAACGTAGATCAATTATTTATGTCGTCAGAATATAGAAAGACTAGGGGACATGCAATGAAGCTTCAGGGTAACCTTTTTAAGACGAAGAGAAAATATTTTTTAACTCAACGTGTAATCAAACTCTGGAATTTGTTACCAGAGGATGTAGTAAAAGTTCTTAGTGTAGCTGGTTTTAAAAAAGGTTTGGACAAGTTCCTGGAGGAAAGGTCCATAAACCTTTACTAAAAGGGACCCGGGATATCACTGCGTGACTCAATTCAAGGATTGTGGAACCTGTCTTTTGGGGAAACTGCTAGGTAGTTATGACCTAGATTGGCCAGTGTTGGAAACAGGATACTGGACTTGATGGACCTTGGTCTGACCCAGTATGGCATCTGTTATGTTCTTAACAAACCTCAAAAAAAAAAAAAAAAAAAAGATTAGAGCAAGGTGGAGTTTGCTGCACAGTCATGCAGGCTCTGAAGAGCTGAAATCGTATCTCATATATGGCAGCCAAATGAGCTACGAGTAACACTTTAGATTAATGCATTCTTTGCTTCTGTATGAGAACAAATATAAAACAAGTGGGAAAGCATGCAGATAATGGTTCGTGAACATCTTTTCAACCCATCTATGCATTTGTTTATCTGTGTTGTCTCTGTGTCTTTGACCTGGAAATGAGAGGGAAGAGGGAAGGAACAGTACCCAAACATTTTATTGTTTTTGGAAAGATTTCATAGGTGCATTTTGTTTGCAAGTTTTTATATACTGTTATGCAAAGTATCATAGCAGTTTACAATTAAATTAAAAAGAGAGACTTCAGAAAAAAAGAGCGAGAAAGAGAGTGTAAGGGAAGAGAGAGCCTGATAGTCCTGACACTGGCCCCACTCAAGAGACAGCACTTTAATGGGGAAAGCATTTTTTCAAAAAGATGTTTTGAGACCTGATGTGAATCTAGGAATGGAGTTTTCATGGTGGAGTTATTTTGGTAGGGAATTCCAGGGAAAGGGAGCTAGAATGTAGAATGCTGTATTATGAGTGAGTTCTGAGACACCATAGGCTGTAGCTAATACTACTACTGAGCATTTGTATAGCGCTGCAAGACGATGCAGCGCTGCATAGACATGTAAGAGACAGTCCCTGCTCATCAGAGCTTACAATCTAGTCATGACAAACAACACAGAAGGTATAGACAGGGATAAAACAAGGGGGAATAGTAAAGAAACAAGGAGATCGGGTGAGTCAAGATCCAAAAGCAGCAGCGAAGAGGTGAGTTTTCAGCCTGGATTTGAAAAGGGTCAGAGAAGGTGCCTGGCGTACAGACACAGGTAGTTTGTTCCAGGCGTAAGGTGCAGCAAGGTGAAAGGAGCAAAGTCTAGAGTTAGCAATAGAAGAGAAGGGCATAGATAAAAGCTATTTGCCAGAAGAGCGGAGTTCCTGGGGGGGGGGGGGTGTATAAGGAGAGAGAAGAGAAGAAAGATAGTGAGGAGCTGCAGAGTGAACGCACTTATAGGTCAGCAGGAGAAGTTTGAACTGGATGCAGAAACGGATAGGGAGCCGATGAAGTGACTTGGGAAGAGTGGTAATTTGGACATGATGAGGCTGGCGGAAGATTAGCTGCGCAGCGGTGTTGAATAGATTGAAGGGGAGAGAGATGATTCAGAGGGAGTAGGTTTCAGTAGTCAATAAGGGAGGTGATTAAGGAGTGGATAATGTCTTAGTAGTGTGTAGCTGGCATGGCAAGTTATTAGAGACTTTAGGGAACATTCTAGAATATGAAGAACCAGCACATTGAAGAGTTGCAATGGTTGGCCAGAGTGCATGGATTTGCAAATGAGAATTGGAGTGTTAAATTGAACCTGATATGATATGGGTAGCCAATGACTGTCCTATAGAAATGAAGTTAATATGATTCATGGATTTAGTCTCATAAACTAGTTTAATTGCAATATTTTGAATCCGTTGTAAATGATTGAAGGCTATTTGGTGGATTCTGTTACATAAGGTATTACAGTAGTCAAAATGGCTAATGATAAATGGCATGGACTAACTTTAATGGAGTCTGTCTCCCTTCCCTCATTTCTTTTTCCTGCCTGCCTGCCTGCTTGCCTCTCTCCCTTCTTGCAGTCTCTTAATTTCCATTCTCTCCCTCCACTCTTTTCTTTTCTCTGCACCTTCAAACATTTCCTCCCTGCTCTCTCTAACCCCTTCTCTTTCCTTATTCTCTGTCCCTGTTCAGCCCTTCTTTTTCCCTCCTCTAACCCCACCCCTTTCCTTTTTACTCCACCCCGTCAGCCCTTGCCTGTCTGTTCCCTTTTTTATCACTAATCCTGCCTTCTCAACCCTCCCATCTCCTCTCTAACCCCTTCCCCTCTCCTCTCTAACCCCTTCCCCTCTCTTGTGCCCTGTTCCTCACTCTGCCCCCTTCCTTCACTGACATGATGCGGCACATTGCCAGGGGCAGCTGGGGACTCCTGCCTATGCTGCGGGGACACTCTTCACTCATTGGTGGGAGGTAGGGACTCTTGCTGCTGGGACTGCTCTCCTCTCTCTCTGCTGGTGGGAGTTGTGTGCTCCAATTAGTGCTTCCAAGTCTACAGTCCTGTCTTGTTTCAAGCTCTTGAGAAGTCCTGTGCATTTGTTAGTTGCAGGGGCATGTGTCAACATACAGATACATACGGACAGACAAGATTTAGTTGTGGGCTGGAGCTTCGACAATGGGTGCTGTTGCTTATGTGACACATGCCTAAAAAGGACAGTATTTCCATAAAGTAGTACATTCCCAAACCAGAGATTGCATGTTGTATACTTGAACAAAAAGAATGGCTTTGCGTGATTAAGGGAATCATAACTTACAGTGGTTTTGGACTCCTTTAATCCATGACAAGCATCAAGATGATATATTCGATTTATGCTTACCAATATCTGATGCACTTGAGCTTTGTTTAGTTCTGTGAAGTGGAACCTGCTATTATTCATTAGAGAAAGAAATCTATTTTTGTCTCTCGTTTTGGGAATTGATTGTAAGTTCAAATACATTACTTGCATCTTGGTTCTAAAGATAGTAAAAATGCCTTGCTCAAGCTTTTTTTTTTCATGATGTAAACATAATATATTGGTAGTTCCTCTCCTAGCTCATTTGAAGATTTTGTTCTTTTCACAGTTACAGGCATGTGTTAATCAGAAGAATTTCCTCTGCATCAGAAGAATCTCCTCTGCATATAGTGCCTTAAAGTAAAGATGGGGTTTGGAAATGATCTGAAGGATTCTCATGAGGCTTTGTTAAAACTACAAGACTGGGAACTGCGACTGCTGGAAACTGTGAAGAAATTTATGACCCTGAGAATTAAAAGTGACAAAGATTATGCATCTACTTTGCAGAGCCTTTGTAATCAAGTTGAGAGGGAGAGTGCTTTGCAATTGGATTACATTAGCAATTTATCCAAGGTAAGAAAACTAATTGTATAGCAGAAGTGCTTTGTTATAATATTTTACTTTTCATATACTGATAATTGGCCAAAACACCTAGCATATTAACATAGTAGATAATGCTAGGGCCTTGGCGATAACAGCAGATAAAGCAAGTGTGTCCATCTAGTCTGCCTAGTAAGTTGGTCAGAGTGGTTGTACCCACAGTTCTGTGCAGGATATTCCCTTTATGCCTTTGTTTAGGTTTGTACCTGCCACTCTTTGCAGATCACCCCCTCGATTTGTTGAAGTCTAAACGATGTTTGTTTTGATTCCATCCTCTTGCTATATATGGATCCTCTGTGTCTGTCCCCATGCCTTTCTGAATTCAGTAATTATTTTTGCCTCTACCACCTCAATTGGGAGGGCATTTCAGGAATCCACCATCCTTTCGGTAAAAAAGTATTTCCTGATGTGGCTTTTAAGTTTACCTCCTTGCAGCTTCATTTTATGTCCTCTAATTTTACAGCTTTACCTTCTTTGAAAAAGGTTTGTTTGTTCATTAATACTCTAAGGGAGTTATTCTGAGCCACGAATAGCAGGGATGGACGTCGCAACGGGATGACCATCCCCGCTATTCTCCAGGACCAAGCAAGAAGTCAGTCCTCACATATGGGTGACGTCGGCGCCGACAGAGCCCCCCTGCGGAGCATTTCCCCAGCTTTCAAAGAAAGCCTTTTGGAATGCAGCGCGCCTGCGCGGTCCCCTTCCCACCCAAGGGTGCCATCTTGCTCAGTCTTTCTTTTTCCACGGAGCCCAACGGACGTGAGTTTGTGTCACCCAGGAAAAGTTGATTTTTTTCTGCGATTTTCGCTTTGTCTTTTCCGGTTCGACGCCGGTTCCCCTTCCCGCTGGGGCTCGGGTCCGGAGTTTTGATTTTCGGTTTTTGTCCTTCGTGACTAGCATTCGCGCTCTTTTTGTGTTTTCACTGGCAGCCCGGTCGTTTGACCTTGCAGGGGCCCTTTTTCCCCCGATGGCTGCCAGCGGGTTCAAAAAGTGTGATCGGTGCAAGAAACCTGTGTCTCTCACCGACACACATGACTGCTGCCTCCGTTGCCTCTGGCCCGACTATGACCCGCTGGCCCTGTGGCCCGTGCAGCAAGATGTTGTCGAAGGCGCTTCAGAGCCGTCAGCATCAACGTGAGCGAATTTTCTCTGACTCCGCTTCTGGCCAGGCCCAGACTTCGTCAGAGGCCTCGACATCTCAGGAGTCTGACCTCGAGCGCCGTCAAGGTTCCTCTGAGAAGGGAGTCTTCCACCCGGGAGCACAGAAGGAAGAAGAATCTCGAGAGGGCGTCGTCGGTGGAGGCTCCTGGTTCCTCGAGGGCCAGGTCACGTAGCCCTACCGCTGCCCCGGGCTCTCGGAGTCGGAGAGGCCATCCAAGTTAAGTTGTGTGGAGCCGGAGTCCCCGAGTCACGTAAGTGCAGTTGTCCTAGTGGACTCTCCGGGCGAGCCGACTTTGGGCCCGACGCTGTCGGGGGGCTGCGGAGTCTCCTGAGCTTGGACTCAGGTTGACAGCCTTGGAGAGCAGCTTGGCTGCATTCATGGAACAGCAGCGGGTGCTGATCGCCGGTCTGATCGGTGCTTCTGCCCCGAGCACTGGGACCTTGACGTCTAAGTCGACCCTGGAGACCGAGCCGATCCTTGAGTCAATGAAGTCTCGAGTCGATCCTCGGTCAAGGTCTCCCTCGACCTCCCTTGCGGGGCCGAAGTCGTCGACACCGATACCCTTGGCGTCGGGGCGGGTGGCACCAAGGCCCACATGGCCGGAGCTGCTCGATTCCTCCTCGGAGGAGTCGGCATGGGAGACAGAGGACAAGGAGTCTCCGGACACCTTCTGGACCCGGTGCGTCCCTTTGGACTCACTGGAGTCCGAGCCTTGGAGACTGTCCCCCCCCCCCCCCCGGAGGATACCCGGTTCTCGGACTTTGTGAGGGACATGGCCAAAGCCTTGGCCTTCCCTGCATACGCCGAGGAGGAGCCTCGAGCCAAGGAGCTCGATGCCCTCCAGTATAACTTTCCTCCGAAGGAAGCCTTTACTGTACCGGTTCCTCCGATGCTGGAATGGCTGCTCTTCCATATGTGGGAGACACCGGCCTCAATGCCAGTTCTTAGCAAACGGGTCGATTCCATTTATCGAGTCCGTAAGAGCCCTGGATTCCAAAAGGCGCAGCTACCGCACAACTCCATGGTTGTGGAATTGGCCATGCACTGTCTGAAGAGTCAGAAGATGCACTCCTTGGTGCCCCCCAGCCGGGAGGCCCGGAACCTGGATGCCCTCAGTAGAAAGTGCTTCCAGGGCTCTATGCTATCTTGCCGTGTCCAGACCTACCAGCTGTACATGGGCATGTACCTACGAGACCTGGCAAAGGAGATTGCCGGGTTCTCAGCTGGCCTCTCTGAGGAACCTTTGCAGAGGTTCAAGGCTTTATCAACAGGGATTCCAGAGTGCTCAAAGTTTATCTCTCGAGCAGTCTATGATAGCTTCGAGGCTTCGGCCCGGGTAGCCGCGGCCGGCATTGATGCATGCCGTCAGGCCTGGCTACAGTCATCAGTGTTGAACCTTTTCTCTCAGGGCCTGCCCTCCTTCAATGAACCTGGATTCTTTAGTTAATTATCTGAAACCTTCTAACAGGAAGGAAAAGAACAAGAGACACAATTATTTAATTATTATTCCAGAGCTCTGTAAGGAAGGATCAGGGCGCCAAAAGTAGGCCTTTCCATCTGAGTTCCTTCAAAGATTTCTCAGCCAGAGTTCCAGCTTTTATTGAGAAGTATCAGCTGACACAGTTAATTTTTAATTAACATCTGGTGATATTCATATTACAAAAGTACAGTTCTGAAATAGAATCTACTGATATCTTTGCCAAGCAACATGTGAAAGCAGAAGTTACAAGGTTATGACTATATTCACTAGACACAGCAGGGGTCACTGTAATTCTTCCATGAAGCCAAAGCTGATTAGTTACTCTTATCATATTTGCTGAATTTCTATTATTTATTCAAGCTTTGTTTAATTTCCAGTTATATGTTGACCTAAGGTCTGATTCTCTAAAGTTCATACTGACCTAGTTACTACTCTTCAACCAATCATCTTGCAGAGATAAAGGGGAAGCATTATTTGTAACCATTGATTTTTAGAGAAGCTGGCCTGTGACCCAATAGCTATGTACACAGGTCTGTTAGCTAATTCTCTGATGCAATTCTAACAGTACAGAAGAACAATCTAGCAGAGAAAAACTCTAATATTGCAGTTTAGCTTGTGAATTCCAATAAACATATGTTTCACCTATAGCTAGCTAACTTTACAGTCCTGTTAAGTGATTTTCTGTAGATTCACTGCTAGTACCTATGTCCAGTATTCCATATGTAGATTGACTGTCACTGTCCATGTCTAATCCAAATTGCCATAGACAGGGTGATCCATAGTTGTATTGGTTATTTTATTATATGATAACTCATCAATTTCTTTTATAGTCTCCAGTTTAGTTTTAGAGCCTGGGTTGCGTTGCCCTTTTCCACAATCAGACCTGGAGTCGTGGGTGCAGGACAAGTTGGTCGATGTCCCTTGCCGAGGTGAAAACCTTTTCGTTAAGCCCATGACTGAAAAGGCTGCGGAAATTGAGATTGAGACTCTCACCAGGACAAGGCTGTCCAGGAAGACTTCTGCCCCTTCTCAGAAAAAGAAGGGCTCGGGAAAGAAGCCCTTTTTCCCGAGGAAGGGTGCTGCCTACAAATCCTACTCTCAATATTAGGCCTCTCCAGCTCCCCCATAGGGCCAGCAGGCCAAGGGGCAGGGGCACGGGCCCCGTAGGCAGAAGACCCCCAAGCCATCAGCTCCGGCTCCTGCACAGCAGGGAGCGGGGTTTTTGACTCCCACAGCATAGCCTCTTCTCCACAGCTGGCTCCACTCTGTATGCCTACAGGTGGCCAGCCATTACAGGGGATACCTGGGTATTGAGCATAGTCCAGAAGGGCTACATGCTCCACTTCCACCAGCTACCCCCCTCCTACTTTCCAGGGGAACCTCCAAGACTCCCTCTGCACAGAAAGATCCTCCTTCAGGAGTTGGCAAGTCTTCTAAAGGAACAGGTGGTGGAACCGGTGCCTCACCACCTGAAAGGGCAAGGCTTCTACTCCAGGTACTTCCAGGTACCAAAAAGGACGCGAGGCCTCTGGCCTATCCTAGACTTGCAAAATTTAAACAAGTTTCTGGAGAGGGAAAAGTTCAAGATGCTTACCCTAGGGATACTGCTGCCCTACCTCCAGCAGGGAGATTGGCTATGCTCCTTAGTCCTAAAGGATGCTTTTACTCACATCCTCATCCATCCAGACCACAGACAGTATCTCAGATTTGTGGTGGGAGGAAACCATTTCCAGTACAGAGTACTTCCCTTTGGCCTAACTTCCGCCCCCAGGGTCTTCACCAAATGCCTGGCGGTGGTGGCGGCCTATCTCAGGAATCAGGGAATTTTTGTCTTCCCATACCTGGACGACTGGCTCATCAGGGGCCAGTCTCTCCAGGAGGCCAGACAAGCCACTCTTCGCACTGTCTCTCTTCTTCAGCATCTGGGCTTTGTCATAAACTATGCAAAGTCCACTTTGCTCCCCTCACAGAACCTAGAGTTTATAGGGGCAAGATTAGACATCCTGCAGGCAAGAGCTTACTTGCCCAAGGACAGGGCCCACAGACTGATGGACTTGGCCAACCAATTCCAAAGCAATTCTCTGGTCTCCGCCAGGCACTTCCTGCGGCTCCTGGGCCATATGGCATCCACGGTACATGTGACTCTGAATGCCCCTCTGCCCATGCAGGCTGCTCAGTGGTGCCTCAGAACTCAGTGTGCGCAGGCCACAGGCAAACTCCGAGACAGAGTAAAGGTGTCCAAACCACTTTTGGACTCCTTGCAGTGGTGGCTACATCTCCCAAACCTTCTCAGAGGGGTATCTTTTCAGGCCCCAGCACACACAAGGGTGCTGACGACCAATGCTTCCGTAAAGGGCTGGGGTGCACTTTGCCAGGGCACGTGCACTCAAGGCCTTTGGTCTCCTCAGGAGGCCACACAGCAGATCAATCCTTTGGAGCTGCGAGCAATCCGCTTGACTCTACAGACTTTTTCTCATGCCCTCTCTCACCAGTTCAGACAGATAATCAGGTAGCAATATTCTATGTGAACAAGCAAGCGGGCACAGGGTTCAGACTCCTATCTCAGGAGGCGCAGGACTTTTGCTCCTTTGTAGTCAAACAAGGCATGTTTCTCAAAGCAGTTTATATACCTGGTCAGGAGAACTTCTTGGCAGGCAAACTAAGCAGGATTCTCCAACCTCACAAATGGCAGTTGAATCCACTGGTGGTCCAGCAGATCTTTCTACGATGGGGACTTCCATCCAT
Organism: Ichthyophis bannanicus; assembly: GCA_033557465.1. Taxonomy (NCBI): domain Eukaryota; kingdom Metazoa; phylum Chordata; class Amphibia; order Gymnophiona; family Ichthyophiidae; genus Ichthyophis; species Ichthyophis bannanicus. The sequence continues at coordinate 449,762,214 of CM066032.1, forward strand.
CGATCTCTTTGCAAGTCCACTGAACCGTCAGCTGCCCAGGTTTTGCTCCATACAGCCGTATCCCCTGAGAATGGCAGCAGATGCTTTTCTGATCTCTTGGTCTACGGGCCTCCTGTATGCGTTTCCTCCCACGCCCCTGGTGGCCCGAACTCTGTTCAATTCTCCAGGACAAGGCCTCGGTGATTCTGGTAGCCCCCAGATGGCCGAGGTAACCGTGGTTTCCACGTCTGCTGCAGTTGGCGGTGGAAACTCCATTCCCTCTGGGGTTGCAACCCGATCTCCTGTATCAGGATCAGGGTTCCCTTCTGCACCCCAATCTCAGATCCCTCAATCTGATGGCCTGGCTGCTGAAAGGATAGTGCTAGCTCCCTTGCTTCTACCTAGGGAAGTTGAGGTGGTGGTCTTGACCTCTAGGAGGCAGTCCACCACAAAGTGCTATGCCCTCAAGTGGTGTAGGTTCACAATATGGTGTGCTCAGCACAATGAAGATCTTTTCTCCTGCCTTGTGGCAGTAGTACTGCAGTATCTACTTCACTTGTCAGACCTAAGTCTTAAGTCCAACTCTGTTCGGATCCACCTCAGTGCTCTATCAGCACACCACTCACCGGTGGAGGGACAGTCTCTGTTGGTTCACCCCTTGGTGTCTCGCTTCCTTAGAGGTCTGCTTCTGCTCAAGCCTCCGGTTCATCCACCGGCCACTGAGTGGGATTTGAACGTGCTCTTGCAGCAACTTACTCGACCACCATTTGAGCCGATGACTACTTGCCATTTACGCTTCCTTTCTTGGAAGGCGCTCTTCCTGGTAGCTCTTACCTCGGCCAGACGTGTGAGTGAACTACAAGCTGTGGTTTCTGATAGACCTACACACGGTTCTATAGGAACAGGGTGGTCCTACGGACCCATCCGAAGTTCCTTCCAAAAGTTGTCTCCTCTTTCCACCTCAACCAGGAGATGGTTCTTCCGACATTCTTTCCCAGGCCGCATACCAGCTGGGCTGAAACAGTCTTGCATACCCTGGACTGTAAGAGGGCATTGTCCTTTTACATAGAACGTATTCGGGGGCATCGAAGGGCCACTCAACTCTTCGTCTCCTTTGACCCTAATAAGCTGGGGTTACCTGTCTCCAAGCGTACATTGTCCACTTGGGTAGCAGATTGTATCGCCTGGGCATATAAGGCAGCCGACCTCCCCTTGCAGGGTCGAGTCACGGCCCACCGTGTCAGGGCGAAAGCCGCGTCAGTAGCTCATCTCCGCTCTGTTCTGTTGGCAGACATCTGCCGTGCCGCTACTTGGTCTTCAAGCCAGACTTTTGCAGCCCACTACTGCCTCGAGAGAGAGTCCCGAAGGGACAGTGCTTTCGGACAGGCGGTACTCCGTAATCTCTTTGAGGTTTAGGCAACTCTTACCCTCCGGCCCTTGTATTGGGCTACCGTACGGGGGCGTTCTCAGAGGATATTCTTATCACGGATGCTGAGACTCTTCAGAGGGAGCTATTTTTTCAGCTTTCGGTTCCCGTTAGCCTAGAGCTGGGGGGTCCCATATCTGAGGATTGACTTCCTGCTTGGTCCTGGAGAAAGAGTAGTTACTCACCTGTAACAGGTGTTCTCCAGGAGCAGCAGGAATCAGTCCTCACGACCCTCCCTCCTCACCTGGAGTTGCAGTCATATACTTTATTTTGATTTTTTGCTGTCTTTTAGCTATGTCATCAGACTGAGCAAGATGGCACCCTTGGGCGGGAAGGGGACCGCGCAGGCGCGCTGCATTCCCAAAGGCTTTCTTTGAAAGCTGGGGAAATGCTCCGCATGGGGGCTCCGTCGGCGCCGACTGATTCCTGCTGCTCCTGGAGAACACCTGTTACAGGTGAGTAACTACTCTTTCGTGCTGGCTCCTGCTCCGACTATCTTCCCTGCTGGTTGTGTGGGGAAGTTAGACAGAGATGGGAAAGGGGCGATCCGGGGGTGAAGTCTGTTCGGAGTCTGGGAGGTCACTGGCTATGGACATGCAGGGCCGATTCTAATGTCGGTCCTGTATGTCTGTGTCCGGCGACATGTGCGGGGAAGTTATTCCACATTCGAGGTGGAATAATTTCCCTGGATGTGTTTTTCTTATTTGCTGCCGGGGCGCAGATGGGGCAGGGGGGCCCGGAGGACATTCCCTGCAGCCCGTCCCTGGCCTTAGGAGGCCAGTTCAGGGGTTGGGCTGCGGGGAATTATCTATCTCTAGGAACAAGCAGGAATGAGTCTTCACATATGGGTACGTCGATACCGACGGAGTCTGCGCGGGAACGCTCCCCATTGTCCAATCAGAACTCTTTTGGAAGCATCCCAACACACCTGCGTGCTGCCTTCCCGCCTTTCCCAACGGCCTCTCCTCAGTTTTCGTTTTTCCGCGGAGCCGGCAGGACGTCCTCCTGTCACCGCAGAAAATTCTTCTTTTATTTTTTGGTTTTCTTGTGGTCGCGTCTGCCTTCCCCGACGCCACCAGTACCACCGGTGTTCCTTTTCTTTTTTCTAATAATTTTTCCTTCATAAGGAATACTTTTTCTTTCTTAGTGCTGACGGTTTTTTCTGGCCTGCTAGGCCTACTCTTTTTTCCTCATGGAAGCGCCAGCCACTATCCCTAAGAAATGTTCAAACTGTGGTGGTACAAAATTAATTTTAGACACTCATAACTGGTGTCTGCCCTGCTTGGGTCCTGACCACTATCCGCTGGAGTGTCCCTCCTGCAACAGTATAGTCGGAAGAAGTCTTCAGCATCGAGTTCACCTCGATACACGGTCCCCATTCAACTTCATGGCACCGACCACCCTTTCTTCTTCACAGGATCAGGTAACCCAAAAACAGTCTGTTAAGACTAGCCAGTCCTCGAGTGGTAGATCTCCTGCACAGCATAGAGATGCCTCCGGCCTTGCCCTCGAGGATACACTGGCTTTAAAACCCTGGTGGGAGTCTTCGGCCTCCAAAGCCTTAGTGGGGTTTCAGGTTGTTCCTGAGGTTCACCCCTCTCCGAACATACCTGAGCCATGCTCGGTGGTGGCATCTGCTTCGGGCGGTACCGATACTCCGGCATCGGCAATGGTGTTGGATGAAACATTCCTCACCACGGATCATAGTCTGGCGTCCTCGGTACCTGCGGGCTCATTGGATACGCTGCAGACCGATCTTCCGGTATCGGTATCGATCCCGGTACCGGTACTGGTACCGACACCGGTACCCTCCAGATGTGCATCGATAGACTCGCTTCCCTCAATGCTGAGTCTAGAATCGATCTCCAGTCTGGATGACTGGGTACCGACTCGCCTTGGTACCGATACCGGACGGTACTGAAGGCACGGTTCCGATGATCTATGTCGGGCACTCTCGGTTTCTTCAATACCGTTACAGCTGTCACCGGCTGGCCTTCATCTACCACTATCGGATACGGTGCCGGAGTCGGTACTGGTATCCACATTACCATTGCTTCTCTCATCAGGGTCGCTTCCCTCGGTACCGAGTTTGGAATCGATCCCTAGCATGGACGATGCGTTACCGACTGTGGCTGGTCCCGACCTCCTGCGGTACCGGCGACCATCCTCTAAGGATCCGATACTTCACCCTTTAGGGTCTTCTATTCCTCAAAATTTGGATAGATCCCTGGGTGCCAATGCTAGTTCTTCAACAGATCTAGCCTCTCCTCCTCTTTCTAGAGGATTTCCCTCTGAGGATTTTTCTTTTCAAGCATTCCTGCTTGATATGGCAAAGTCACTTGCCATTTCTATACCTGGTCGGGATCCTGCACCAGGGAATACAGAATCCCTGTATATTCCCTGGAGTCCAAAGGAGAACATCATGCTTCCTGTGCATCAGACCTTGCAGGATCTCCTCTTACGAATGTGGGAAACTCCTTTAACGGTACCCCCACCTTCTAGGGCAACTGATCTTCTATATAAGGTGCCCCCCTCTCCAGGGTTTCAAAAGACTCAACTTCCTCATCATTCCATTGTTGTAGAATCAGCAATGAGGCATATTAAGAGTACTAAAAAGCACTCTTCTTATCCGCCAGGTCGTGAGTCTAAGACTTTAGATGCCTTTGGACGCCAAACCTTCCAGGCATCCATGCTTTCAGCAAGAATTCTCTCATATATTTTCTATATGGGATTATCTCTTGAAGAGGTCACAAAGAAATTATTGCTTTTGACCCCTTTTCTTCAAGAGCCCAAAAAGAGCAGACTGTTCCTCATTGGTTAGTCATGCTCAAAATATCTCTAGGTTCCTTACTCGTGTTTCCCTAGACTCCTTTGAGTCTGTTAGCAGAACCTCTGCTATAGCTATAGGGGCACGACGTAAAGCCTGGCTCCAAGTTTCAGACTTGGACAAATGGGCACAAGAAAGACTGGGAAATACTCCTTGCACTGGAGAAAATCTTTTTAACAAGGAGTCTTTACTCCAAGTTGCTCAGTTAACCACTGACATTGCTGTTTCCAAAGGCTGTTCTACGCCTTCCTCTTTCCCAGTTGGTAGGAAATTTCCTAACAAACTTTCTTCCCCTAGGGGGAAAAAGTTATCTCCAGGAACAAGCAGGAATGAGTCTTCACATATGGGTACGTCGGTACCGACGGAGCCTGCGCGGGAACGCTCCCCAGCTTCCCAAAAAGGAAAGCTTTTGGGAGCATCCCACAGCGCCTGCGCGCTGCCTTCTCGCCTTTCCTAACCAACTCTCCTCAGTTCTTCTTTTCCGCGGAGCCAGCAGGTCGGGCCCTATCACCGCTGAAGAAGTTCTTTATTTTATTTTATTTCTTTGGTCGCGTGTCTGCCTTCCCCGACTCCGGACCGGTACCGCCGGTCTTTTCTTTCTTTCTTTAAAAAAAAATAAAAAAAGTTTCGATATTTTTTCCTCACTTGGTGTATTTTTCTTCTTAAGGCCATGTGCTGTTTCCCGCTGAGGCACCGTCAGTAGCATCGACATCTTCCAGGTCTTCTTCTCCTGAAGGATCTCAGGTAACCAAACATAAACCTAGCAGGTCCTTGAAGGGTAGATCTCCCTCTAAGCATCGAGATGCCTCCGGGCTTGCCCTCGAGGATCCTGCACCAGCCAAACAACCCCGGCGGGAAGCTCCGGCTTCCAAAGCTCCTCCTATGGGGTTACAGGTTGACATCGATGGCACGGCCTCGACCGATCACCTGTTAGAATGCTCTGGGGTACCGGCACAATCTACCGGTACCGACCTCCAGGCATTCATGGCGTCGATGGATCAGAATGTTCTGTCCATGCAGCAGGCTATTTCAGCCTTCATTCAAGCTGCGACGCCGGCGGTGCCGCAACGAGCTCCGTTGTCGGTATAAGCTCCGGTACCGGCACCAGCGCCGATGCCGGTACCGAGGGCATCGACATCGACCAGGATACCGACTGCTGCGGTTCCTTGTCCAGGGCTACTTCTCGGTACCGCGTATCGAGTGTTAGAAGAGCACCCTGACAGGCGATACTTCGATTCCTCTGATGATTCTGATACATCAGATGAGTCTCCTGAAGTATCCATAGCCCTTCCTGAGGAGACTTCTTCTCCAAAAAGAAGAATGTCTCCTCCAGAGGACTTGTCCTTTCAAGACTTCATAAGAGAAGTAGCTAAAGGACTCTCTATTTCAGTAACCTCTGAATCAGAGCCTAGAGCAAAAAAATTAGATATTTTAGGATACTCTAGAGCTCCTAAAGAGGCAGTCACCTTACCAATTCATGAGATTCTTCATGAACACATGATTGATTTATGGGAGACTCCTCTTACTCTCTCTCCTCATTCTCGCAGGTTGGACACTATGTATCGTGTCCCTCCTTGTCCTGGGTTCCAGAAAACTCAGCTTCCTCACCATTCCATTGTGGTGCAGTCAGCTATGAAGAGGATAAAGAGTACAAAAAGACACTCTTCTGCTCCTCCAGGAAGAGAATGCAGGACCTTGGATGCTTTTGGTAGAAAAATCTTCCAAGCCAGTATGCTTATTGCCAGAATCAACTCATATAGCCTTCATATGGGTATGTTTCTGAAGGAAGTGGCAGAAAAGCTGCACACTTACCTCCCTTTTATTCCAGAGGATAAAAGGGAAGACTTCCGCATGTGCCTTAAGCATACTCAGGACATCTCCAAGTTTTCAAACAGGGCAGCCTTTGACTCCTTTGAAGGTGCCAGTAGAGCCTCAGGCATTGCCATAGCTGCTCGCAGAATTGCTTGGCTCTAGGCTTCTGATTTAGAACCCTGGGTTCAGGATGGTTTAGGAAATCTGCCCTGTACAGGTGAAAATCTGTTTGGCAAAGAGTGGCAAATTAAAGCCACTCAAATGGATGCAGAGAATTCTGCTCTGGATAGACTTTCAAGGTCTACCTCCATTCCTGCCAAGAAAAAGACTTTTAAAAAGTCTTTTTTCAAAAAGGGCAGGTTTCCTTCCACTTCTGGCCAACAATCTTCTACAGGTCGCTTTACCGCTAAGCGTCAGCAACCTAAGCAAACCAGGCCTAAGTCTACAGGGGCTGCTGTAACTCAGCAGTCCCAACCCCCTCAGGGTTTTTGACTTGATGCTAGAGAACTTAGCCTTTCTGGCTTTAACACAGCCAGAACCTCTCACCATTCCAGGAAGGTTAGCTCATTTTGCTCCCAGATGGGAGAAAATCACATCAGAGCAGTGGACCCTCTCCATCATAAGAGAGGGCTACAAACTTCATTTCTCAGACCTTCCTCCCCACACCATGGTGAGACACTTCAATTCTCCCACATCTCTTCTCGACCTTTTAGGTCAGGAGATATCTACCCTTCTTGCCCAAGGGGCAATAGAAGAAGTACCTCTTCTTCAGCAAGGGTCAGGGTTCTACTCCCCCTATTTTCTCATCCCAAAGAAGACAGGGGGATACAGACCCATTCTAGATCTCAGAGAATTGAACAAATTTCTATGCAAGGAGAAGTTCAAGATGCTTTCTCTGGGCACTCTCCTTCCATACCTTCAAAGTCAGGATTGGCTTTGTTCTCTAGATCTCAGGGATGCATACACACATGTACTCATCCATCCAACTCACAGAAAATTCCTACGTTTTCTTTTCCAGGGAAAACATTACCAATACAGAGTCCTTCCTTTCGGTCTGGCCTCTGCTCCGAGAGTGTTCACCAAATGCATGGCAATAGTTGCTGCATTTCTACGCACTCTGGGAATATTTGTCTTCCCATATCTGGACGACTGGCTCATCCGAGCTCCATCTCAATCAGAGGCCCAGATTTCCCTGGACCGCACAAGGCGCATTCTGCAGTATCTGGGACTGGTAGTAAACCTCCCAAAGTCCCAGCTCATCCCTACTCAGTCCCTGGAATTCATAGGGGCCTGGTTGGATACCACCACTGCAAGGGCCTACCTTCCTCAGGCCCGTTGCCAACGTCTAGTGCAGCTAGCCTCCCAGATTCAGTCAAAGAGCCACTTAACTGCCAGGGAGATGCTACAACTGCTAGGCCACATGGCTTCCACAGTACATGTGGTACCCTATGCTCGCCTACACATGAGAGCAGCTCAATGGACTTTGTCCACCCAGTGGACTCAAGCCTCAGGAGCTCTCTCAGACCAAATAGCAACCTCCAAACGTCTCTTTTGGTCTCTCTAATGGTGGATGTCCACTCAAAATCTGTTGCTGGGGTCCCCCTTCCAACAGTTGTTACCCCAACAGATGCCTCACAAACAGGTTGGGGAGCTCATCTACAAGACCTCTCCACCCAAGGCAATTGGTCCCCTCAGGAGACCTCTCTTCATATCAACCACTTGGAGCTTCGAGCAGTGTTTCTAGCTCTCAAGGTCTTTCATACCCTCCTCAGCTACAAGACAGTTCTTATTCATACGGACAATCAGGTAGCCATGTTTTACATAAACAAGCAAGGAGGAACTGGCTCTCTGTCGCTTTGCAACGAAGCTCTAAGATTATGGGCCTTCGCCAGAGAGCATCAAATCCATCTCCTGGCAGTATATCTCCCAGGAATCCAAAACTCTTGGGCAGACAGACTCAGTCGAGTTCTGCTTCCACACGAATGGTCCCTGCACATGGATCAGGTACTCAGAATCTTTCAAGAATGGGGAACCCCGGACATAGACCTCTTTGCAAGTCCGTGGAATGCCAAACTTCCCCGGTTCTGTTCCAGAATTCCGTGTCAGGGGGTTCAGGCCAAGGATGCCTTCCTCCTTCATTGGGGTCGGGGCTTCCTGTATGCCTTTCCACCCATTCCCTTGATTCCCAAGACTCTGTTCAAACTCCAGAGGGATCAAGGATCTATGATCCTCATAGCTCCACGCTGGCCACGCCAAGTGTGGTACCCTTTACTTCTGCATCTCTCCCAAGCCCCCTCCCTGGACTTGGGAGCTGCTCCAGACCTTCTGTCTCAAGAGGAAGGGACTTTGTGGCACCCAAACCCCAAGTCCCTTCACCTCAGAGCTTGGTTACTGAAGGCCTAGACCTTCAAAACTGGAATCTTTCGCAGCAGGTGAAGGATATCCTCCATGCCTCCAGGAAACCTTCCACCAGGCGTTCCTATGCTTTTAAGTGGAAAAGATTTTCCATTTGGTGTGCTGAGAAGGGTCTTGACCCTCTAGCACTACCTTTAACTTCTTTGTTAGACTATCTCCTGCATCTCTCCAATGCAGGACTTAAAACATATTCAGTAAGAGTCTATTTGTGTGCTATTGCAGCATCCCTTAAGCCCATCAATGGACAACCTATCTCCTCTCATCCTCTTATTTCAAGATTCATGAGAGGCCTAACTTTAACTAAACCTCCCATTAGGCCTCCTCCGGTGGCATGGGACTTAAATTTGGTTCTTGGTCAGCTCATGAAGCCACCTTTTGAACCCTTAGCCACTACCTCCTTGAAATTTCTTTCCTGGAAGGTTATTTTCCTCATTGCAGTCACTTCTGCTCGCCGCATCAGTGAACTACAGGCCTTAGTGGCTAATCCACCTTATACAAGGTTCCATCATGACAAGGTAGTTCTTAGGACAAATCCACACTTTATGCCTAAAATGGTCTCACCTTTTCATCTTAATCAAGAGGTATATTTACCTGTCTTTTTTCCAGCTCCTCATGCATCCAGTGCAGAGAGGAATCTTCATACTCTGGATTGTAAAAGACCTCTTGCTTTTTACTTACATAGGACACAGCAACATAGAAAGTCTTCCCAGCTTTTTGTTGCTTTTGATCCCTCTCACTTGGGACTTCCAGTCTCTAAGAGAACAGTCCAATTGGATTGCTCAGTGTATTTTTCGCCTACCAGAGTAAGAACCTTTCTCTGGAGAGCCATGTCACAGCTCATAATGTGAGGGCCATGGCCACCTCTATGGCTCATCTAAATTCTGTGTCCATCGACCAGATCTGTCGAGCAGCCACCTGGGCCTCTGTTCATACCTTCACAGCCCATTACTGCTTGGACAAGGATTCCCGCCGGGATGCCTTGTTTGGTCAGGCTGTCCTCAGACACCTGTTCCATTCTTAAACAACTCCTGCCCTCCTTCCCTGGATGGATGCCTGAGATCCATAGGAGGACGCAGACCCCCTTCAGGGTCTCATATCCTTGGGGATCTCCCAGGCATCTCAGCTAGGGAGTCCCCATATGTGAAGACTCATTCCTGCTTGTTCCTGGAGATAGCACAGTTACTTACCTGTAACAGGTGATCTCTGGGAACAGCAGGAATAAGTCTTCACAACCCACCCACCTCCCCTAGGAGTTGTATCTCTTTTCTATCTTTCCTTTCCTCTCTCTCTCTCTATTGTCTCAGCTTTAAACTCGAACTGAGGAGAGTTGGTTAGGAAAGGCGGGAAGGCAGCGCGCAGGCGCTGTGGGATGCTCCCAAAAGCTTTCCTTTTTGGGAAGCTGGGGAGCGTTCCCGTGCAGGCTCCGTCGGTACCGACGTACCCATATGTGAAGACTTATTCCTGCTGTTCCCAGAGATCACCTGTTACAGGTAAGCAACTGTGCTTTATCCATCTTCTGCCCATCATACAGCTGTTCCCAAACAGGGGAAACATTGCACTGGTCTAAAGAAACCACAACCTCATCAGGATCAGCAAACCCAGCAGTCGCGGGGTTTCAGATAGATTATCATTACATCTCCTGGTTGCTGGTTAGAGTTTACAATCTGCTTCTTTTCACTTGAAGCATCTACACTAATTTCGTCCTAAATTCTCATGGATCTCTCTTCATGAGACATCCTTTCTTTTTGCTCCAAATGTCTTTATGATGATCATGCCTATAGTTAACAGGTTTTTCTTCCTCCTACGGGGAAAAGAGAGGTGACAACTGTCAATAAGACTGTTTTTCCCTGTACTAGCATGTATCATCTTACCTTTTAGAGACTTACTACATAGTAAGTTTCCTTCAACTCGGTCTTACCTCCCTCTTACTACAACATTCAGTTTGTAAGAGTGGCTCTATTACACTGGTAAGCCCCTATGGTCCTATACCTATTTTCACAAAGGGATTTCCCTTCCAGAGTTGTCTTTTTCATTTTCTTACTTTGGGGCAGCTTCTCAGACAATAAGGAGGTCTTACCACTCCTACTTATGTCTGTTGCTTCTTTTTCCAATCTAAAAAAAAAAAAAAAAAAGTTTTTCCGCTGCCCTGGTAGTTGCTGCAACTGCAGCAATTCCTAGTGGTTAAGCCACTGGTTCTGTTTCACCACACAACCAGGGTTTCTCCTCCACTAGCAATCCTTCTGGCCTCAGTGCTAAACCCAAAACAGGTTATCAACCTTTTTTGGAAATCCTATTATCACAGACTTGTTGGTTTGACTTCTATTCTTCACCATCTCCAATTCCCTTGTTTTTGGCAGAATAGTTTGTTACCTACTGGCTTTAACCAGCCAGTTTTCTTTTCTAACCAACCTGTAACATGCTCTCTGCAACTCTACAAAGTAGCTTTGCTCTATGGGCCCTTGCTAGAGAACATTAGTATCTTGCTTAGCAGATAATCCTAGATGGTTAGGAGGGGATCACCCAGTCATGTCCCATGACTGGTAGGTGTTTCCTACCCTTACCATCTCATCTAAAATCTCTTTTCGAGACAAAAGACACAGGCCTTACATCATGTGAAAACCTAAAGCATGGCCAATTCCCCGGCTTGGTCCATATCCCCTTGGACTTTCCGCCAGGGATACTTTTCTTTCACTTGCAGCTCAAGGACGTCTGATACCCATCTTGCACTCATAGGCGGGTCAATATGGTATCTTATTCCAGTGGCATCCTCTATCCATTCACCATACTGCAGTTCTAGAGAAATCTGGACTTGCTGCCTGCAGACTGAAGTTATCCTCTGCATTTTTCACGTAGGCCATCCTGGTTATTCAAGAGCTTGAATTCTTGAAGGAATCTCCTCCTTGCCAGGGAGACCATTCCTCTGACTCTGTCACTTATAACCAGGGAAAGAAGATTCTCTATACATCTGTTCAAACAGGTATCTCCCTTCTTGCTATTAGATGAATCTTCCCTCTATCCCCATATCCCTAGGGGGATCTAGTTATATAGCCATGTCTCCATCTACTACATGGAGACCTGTGTCTATATGTCTACATATATATACATATATCTATATGTATCTCTGTTTCTTCCACCCAGGTATATCTCTGTATATATTTTTACATATATATATCTATATATACCTGTCAAGATATATCATCTAGGTAGATATGTATCTACGTGCTTATCTATCTCTCTGTCTAGATTCATATATCCATATATTCCTATATGATGCTGATAGATGTGCACTACCCTTATCAATGCTGTGCCAGCATGCTTGGGGTTTTTACACATATAACCACTCTCTGTGGTAATTAACAAATTTGTTGCTTCTCTAACCATAACCTTTCAGGTTTAGGTGCCTCTGAAGCTTTCGATGTACCTTTTTTCTTTCCTAAGGGACCTCATCTAGGAAAGACATCACGGATTTTCAGTTAATCTAAACATATTACGCTTTGTAAGTCTGTCCTTACTTGTTATCGGATATAGGGGTCTCACCACCCCTTCTCTCCTACAGGGACTATTTCTATTGTCGGTCCAAATCAGTCAGACTTATTTTTCCTTTTGGTCCTAGCATTGTACGGTTCTTTGACCAAAAGGGCTTAAGCTTTATCTAATAGTACCCTCTGCGTTTCCCGCAGAAGCCCTACCTTATTGTACCACCCCAGTTTTCCCCTGGGGCTCTATCTCACCCCGAGGGGTTCTGACCTCCACTTGTTTTTCCTACAGTTTATTTACCTCTACTTCACAGTGAGGTACTCCTTGAGGATCTTCTACTGGCTCTTCTAATAGATCCATATGAACCTCAATAGACTTTTTACAATACCACCAAGGGAGGTCCATATTAGAATATTGCATTCATTATTTTACTACTAAATGCCATCTATACAGGATCTTCCTCCATAGAAGACCTGTTCTAGTCCAGCTGTTCCACAGCACCTTTTCTATAACTCAACTCCTACCCTCCATCCCCAAGATGCCTGAGGTTCGGAGGAGTAGCATGGCTCTTTTTAGATTCGCTACATGCTTGGACTCCCTCTGGGCATCTTAGCTTGGGGAAGCCCCATATGTGAAGACTCATTCCTGCTTGTTCCTGGAGATGGCACAGTTACTTACCTGTAACAGGTGATCTCTGGGAACAGCAGGAATAAGTCTTCACAACCCACCCACCTCCCCTAGGAGTTGCTTTTCTCTATCTCTATCTTTCCCTTTCTTGCTCTCTCTCTCTCTTTGCCTCAGCTTTAAAACTTAACTGAGGAGAGGCAGTTGGGAAAGGCGGGAAGGCAGCACGCAGGCGTGTTGGGATGCTTCCAAAAGCATTCTGATTGGACGCTGGGGAGCGTTCCTGCGCAGACTCCGTCGGTACCGACGTACCCATATGTGAAGACTTATTCCTGCTGTTCCCAGAGATCACCTGTTACAGGTAAGTAACTGTGCTTTATTCTCCGGCGGCCAGCATCACGGCTCTTCAATGTAGCTGTGGTGTCATGGCAACAAGACGCCATGGGATCACCGCTCCATTGAAGGACCTTGACTGAGTTAGCTGGGTGCAGTCCTGCACATGCAGGCCGGACAGAATCGCAGTCCCGGCCGGCACGTGCAGGACTGTTCACGATTCTGATCTCGCGAGGTTAGATGTGCCCCGTGAGATCAGAATCGCGATCCCCTCTGTGCGTCTGGTTCAGAATGGACGCACAGAGGGGATCTGCGTCTGGAACAGAATCGAGCCCTAGGTGTTTAACTGTCTATATCTCCCCTCTCCCTCCTCTCCTTTAGGGTATACATATTTAGGTCTTCAAGTCTCTTCTTATGTCTTCTGGCACAGACTCCAAATCATTTTGGTCACTTTCCTCTGAACCGTTTCAAGTCTTTTTAGCACCCTTCTGACTTTGGCTACCATCTTGTCACATTGTTTCGCCACCTTGAGATCCTCGGACACTAACTCAAAGATCCTTCTCCTGGTCCATGCACACCAACCTCTCGCCCCTATTACATACAACTCTGTTGACTTTTTACATCCCAAGTGCGTGACTTTACACTTCGCATTACATTTTAACTTCCACGCATTAGACCATTCTTCTAGTTTTTATAGATCTTTACTCACGTTGTCCACGCTCTTTGATGCGTCCACTCTGTTCTAAATCTTCGTGTTATCTGCAAAAAACCCCAAACGTTTCCCTTTAATACTTTAGCAATATTGCTCACAAACACATTGATTCCAGGACTGATCTCTGAAGCATTCTACTACTCACCTTCCTTTCTTCTGTGTGAATTCTATTTACCATCACTTTCTGTCATTCGTCAGTCAACCAATTTTTGATCCATTTCACCACTTTGGGACCCATCCCCTGGCTGCTCAGTTTGTTAAGCCTCCTATAAGGAACAGTATCAAAGGCTTTGTTGAAATCTAGGAAGATCAATATCCATTGCATGCCATTGAGCTAGTTCTCTGGTTACCCAGTCAAAAGAACTCAATCAAATTTGTTTGGCATTATTGCCCTTTGGTAAAACCATGTTACCTCAGATTTTAGAGAAGTTGACTATTCTTTCTTTAGTAGTATCTCCAGTACTATTCCCACCACTGAAGTAAGGCTGTAGTTTGCCACCTCTTCCCTATTACCACTTTTGTGAAGAGGTACCACACCAGCCCTTCTTTAGTCATGCAGAACCTCCCTCATCTCCAAGAAATCTATTAAACACCTCCTTTAAAGACCCTACTAGAACCTCTCTGAGCTCTCTCAGTATTCAGTGATGTATCCAATCTGGTCCCATGGCCTTGTCAACTCTGTTTTTCAAGCTGTTCAAAAATATCATCTTCCATGAATGGTGTGGTATCTTCTTCTTTCTCATTTGTATATTTGTCAGTCATGCATTGCCCTTCTCCAGTATTTTCTTAAATGAATACAGAAGCATTTTCACTTTTAAAGCATTTTCACATTTTCATGAATATGTTCTCAGCACTTTTGAGTCTTGCAATTCCACTTCTGGTCTTCCTCTTCTCCCGAATATACCTGAAAAGTTTTGTCTCTTTGCTTCACATCTTTAGCCATCTTCTTTTCCACCTTTGCTTTTTAAACCCTATTTCTCTCTTTGTTTCTTTTTGCTTTGTCTTGTATTCTTTTCTTTGTTCCTCTTTTTGTGATCTGAATTTTGTGAAAGTTGTGTTTATGCCTTTATTTGTGCAGCCATTTCTTTGGAGAACCATATAGATTTCCTTTTCTTCTTGTTTTTATTTCCTTTCCTTACATATAGATATGTTGCCCCTTTAATTGTCTGTTTTCAGTTTAGCTTACTGCCCTTTCTCTTCCCAACCTGCCAACTCCTCCTTCAGATACTTTCCCATTTTACTGAAGTCAGCATTTTTGAAATCTAGGACTTTGAGTTAGTTGAGATTGAACTCTGCCTTGGCTTTTTACCTGAAAGCACACAGTGTGGTGATCACTGCTACTCACTTGGGCATCCACTTGGACATTAGACACACTCTCTCTATTGGTGAGTACTAGAGCCATTGTCAAAATTTCCCTGTTTATTTCTGTCACCATTTGTCAGAGCAGTGCTTCTTGAACGTCATCCACAATTATTTATATCTTTCCAGATTTGCAGAAGGAAAACTCCAATCCACGTCTTGTAGATTAGTCACTCTTTTCATTGCTACCTTTGCAATAGCATTGATCCAAGTCTCTATCCATTTCTTCCATTTGAGTTAGAGGTCTGTAGACTACACCACTATAGATGATGGTACCATCTCCTCGTTCCAAAACAATCCACAGCGCTTCTTTTCCCATGTCCCCTGCACTTCAGCTCCTTTAATAGGGGAAAACCAGATACAAACATAGTTGATAAATCAAAGCTGCATATTTGACATGGACTGGGATACATTAGGAGAAATTGTGCTGTTTGACAACAATATTTTACCTAGGACAACAAAAAAACATGGCAGAGATATATTAGGAGCTGGTAAGCTGAGAGGAAAACAGGCAGATTGTGAATGGGATTTTTTTTATGAGCGAGCTCGCACAAAGAGCCAAGTTTTAAGACCATCTTGAATTTCCTATAAGAGGATTTGAGCTGGAGTTCTGTCAGTAAAGCATTCCAGAGGGATGTAGCAGAAGAGCAAAAGGTGATGGATTTGTATGTTTCTAGATGCCAGAGTGTTTTGGAATGCATGACTAGAAGATTTTGATTGGCTGAGCACAAAGTTTGTGCTGGTTGATAAAGAAGAAGGTGAGAATGAAAGTATAGCTACCATATGACCATGTACACAGTCACCCCAGTCCCATGGTCGGACCACTACAGAATTAAAATAAACATCACTTCACAAGGCGAGAGGGACAGCAAGACAGCAGACACACCAACAATGCAAAGAAGATTCAAAAACTTTGACAAGGACCAATTCCTTCAGGACACACTACCCCACCTGGACCTCGGAACCGAAAACTTGGAAGAACAAATTCAAAAATGGAACACTGTCATCCACACTGCAGCAAGAACCAGCGAACACAAAACAAGGAAAACCCCCAACCCCAGAAGGCAGCACACCCCATGGTACTCAAAAGACATATGCAACGCAAAGAGACTCCTAAGAAAGCTAGAACGCTGCTGGAGGCGCTCCAAATCTCCCGCCACACAGGCCTTATACGTGGCAAAACAAAAGAAATACAACCAACTAATTAATGAGACAAAAAGGGAGCACCACACAAACATCATACTAAAAGCCTACAACAAACCTAGGGAACTATTCGAGATAGTAAAAAAACCTAACAAATGAACCCAATCCCGAAAAAGACCGCTCAGGTGGTGGTGTGGCGGCTATAATCTGTCCCTCCCTCATGTTTACCCAGCTTTTCTCCCCCTCATTGCACTATCCCGAATCCCTTCTGCTCCTCCTCCACACTTCACCTCCTCCACATATCCTTCTCATCTACTCTCCACCTGCTCTTCGCTCTGATCTTTGGGATGCGCTTCTTCGGACTATCACTGATCTTTCCCTGGCTTTCCCCCATCTCCTTATTGCTGGTGATTTCAACCTGCACATGGACCTTCCTGTCTTCTCTAGAGACTTGTCTTTTACGTCCCTCCTTCATGATCTGTCCCTGCTGCAACACGTTACCTTCCCCACCCATCAGGCTGGCCATACCCTTGATCTCCTCCTGACTCCCTCCTCTTCCTCACTTTTACTCCAAGACCTGCGTGCCACATATTTCCCGTGGACGGACCATGCCCGCCTTTCTGTCTTTTGCTCACATTCAGGACCTTCCCACTCTTCTTCCCCCTCTCCCTCCTTACCCCCTCCTCCACGGCTCTCTCGCTTTATAACTCCCCTTACACTTCAGCGCTTTCCCCCAGCATCCGAGGTCCTTCCCGCCGATTTCCCCTCTCTCTCGCCAACCTCCCAGGCCACTCTGTGGTCATCCTCCCTCTCTACCGCCCTCGACCAAGTTGCCCCTCTTCTTCCCCGGCCCCTACAACGTAAGCCCACCCATCCATGGGTACCACAAGGGCCTTCGGCTGTTGCGCTCTCACCTCCGCAGGGCTGAGCGGCTATGGCGAAAGGACCCCTCTCCTGCCAAACTTGCTCTTTTTCAATCAACTCACTCTCACTACCGTTCTCAAGTTCACTCAGCTAAATGCTCCTATTTTTCCAATGCTATCTCTAATGCTCCTAACCAAACCCGACATCTTTACTCTACTCTTCGGACTCTTACCTCTCTTCATTCCTCACCCTCTGCTCCTCCTGACCTTCCCTCTCCTGCTCCTCCCCTTCTTGCATCATTCTTCAGCGGTAAGATTGCCTCTCTACAAGCATCCTTACTCTCCTGTCCCGCACCCATTCACTCCCCTCCCCCCATTGCGTCCCCCCTCCGGTTTCTCAACATTCCCACACTTGGGCTTCTTTTTCCCCAATCACCGCCCCCGAGCTTCATCAGCTCATTTCCTCTTCCAGGAAAACCTCCTGTGCCCTGGACCCCATCCCCTCCTCCTGGCTACTTACCCCTCATCTGGTACTCCTTCCCCCAATCCTCTCCATGTTCAATTCAAGTCTTTCCACAGGTACCTTTCCCCGCCCCTGGAAACACGCACTGATTTGTCCTATTCTTAAAAACCCCACGCTTGATCCTCTGGCTCCCGCCCACTATCGCCCTGTTTCTAATCTCCCCTTTCTCTCTAAACTTCTAGAAAAAATAGTCTTTGCTCAGCTTTCACACCACCTCGACTCCACTAACTACCTCCACCCTCGTCAGTCCGGATTTCGCCAGGGCCATAGTGTTGAGACAGTTCTGCTTGCTTTCACTAACGCACTGCACGTAGCTCGTGATCGTGGTGACATCTCGGTGGCGGTTGCACTTGACCTCTCAGCAGCATTTGATTTGGTAGACCACTCTCTTCTTCTCCATCGCCTACGGGATGCGGGGCTCTGTAGTGTTGTCCATCGTTGGTTCCATTCTTTCCTCTCTTCCCGCTCCTGCACAGTTCTCTCTTCCTCTCCCTCTGTTCCTCCCTCAGACCCATTTCCTCTTCCTTGTGGGGTCCCTCAGGGTTCGGTGCTGGCCCCTCTCCTCTTTAATCTTTTCCTGGCCCCCCTTGCCCTCTTAATTCAGCAATCTGGCATCTCTGCGTTCAACTATGCAGACGACATTGTCCTACTGCACCATACCTCGTCTTCCAGTCCTGACCTTTCTGTATTAAATTCTTGTCTCTCTTCCGTGGCCAACTGGCTAACCCAAAACTGCCTCCATCTCAACCTCACTAAGACTGTCGCAATCTGGTTCTCATACGGTGCTCCCCCTCCTTCACTCGCTCCTTCCTTTTCTGGTACTTCCGTTCCCTTAGTCACCACCTTCCGTTATCTCGGGGTTCACTTCGACCCTGAGCTTTCATTTCAGGATCACATCTCACACATTTCCAAAACGTCCTTCTTCTTTCTTCGGCAAATCCGGGCCATTCGTCCTTTCCTCACTTCTACAGCTCTCACCACCCTATCTCTGTCTCTAGTCATGTCACGCGTCGATTTCTCAAACTCTGTTTTTCTTGGTCTCCCTAAAACTCAATTATCTCGGTTCCAAAGGATCCAAAGCACTGCAGCCCGTCTTATCACTCACGCCACTCTCCGCGACCATGTATCTCCACTGCTTTTCCACCTCCACTGGTTACCTATCTCTGTCCGCTCCCAATACAAATTGTTTACCCTGGTCCACAAAGTTCTCTACACCAGCACCCCTCAATATTTAACAGATCTCATCAACTTTCACTCTCCCAGGCACACCCCACGTTCCTTCCACCTTAACCGCCTCACCCTTCCTTCCCCTTCATCTGCCCACCTACAATCCACTTGCTCCTCTGCCTTTTTCTTCGCCGGCCCTGCTCTTTGGAATGCTCTCCCCTCCTCCTTGCGTTTAGAGACCCACCACACCACTTTCAAGCAAAACCTGAAGACCCATCTGTTTTCCCTGGCGTTTGACCTTCCCTCCCCTTTCGTGTGATCTTACTCGCTCTTCCCATCGTCTCTACCCTGGAATATATGTTCTTCTGTCTCGTCTTATCTCTCCTCTCCCTCTTTCTTTCCTGTCAAAGAATTGTAACTTCTTTTCTTGTTTCTATTGGCCCTCGGCCTTGATTTTCCTTTGTTTTTTGAAAATTGTACACCGCCTTGATTCCTGTAGAAAGGCGGTTCTATCAAATTTAATAAACATAAACATAAGATTGACCCACAAGCCTACGCAGATCACCTACAAGAGAAACTGGACGCTAGACCACAGGCTCCTACAAACGGAACTACCAGCCCGACCAGAATCACCACAACTTGGGAGAAATTCAACACCCCATCCAAGAAACAGCTGGCAGACATCATCACAGTACTCAACACAAGCACCGCACCAACAGACCCATGCCCGGTCACCTGGATCAAGGCCTCAAAGGACAGTTACATAAACACCATACACAACATAGTACGCAACTCGCTGACACAAGGCATCATGCCAGACCAATTAAAACTAGCTACCATATGACCAATACCGAAGAAATCCACATTAGACAAGAGCAACCCAGTAGCGTACAGGCCAATCTCCAGCATATCACTAATGGCAAAAATCATAGAAAAAGCTGTACAACACCAACTTCAGGACCATATTGACACTCATGCCCTGCTGGACTTACACCAACACGGCTTCCGTCCAAACCACGGAGTCGAAACTCTGCTGCTTTACCTACTCAACGACATATTCCAAACCATAGATAACCACAAAAAAGGAACACTAATGATCTTCCTAGACATATCAGCTGCATTCGACACAGTGGACCACAAAATCCTCCTAACCAGACTACAGAGCATCGGAATAAATGGCACCACCCTAAGATGGTTCAACTCTTACCTAACTGACCGAAGGTTCCAGGTCAAGATCGGTCCCAACTCATCTCAACAAGTAAAGATCGGGCAAGGAGTGCCACAAGGCTCCGCCCTATCAGCACTACTATTCAACCTCTACATACAACCAATCTGCAACATCATAAGAGAGCACAACATACACTACACTATATACGCAGATGACATCATGATCTACACCCCAGTTAACCTCGACAACCCAGACTACACCACAATAACAGACTGCCTCAACAACATGTCCAACTGGCTACACGACAACAACCTGACCATAAATTACAACAAGACAGAAGCACTGTTCATCACACGAAACAACAACTTCAGCCCGCCACCCTCCATCAAGGTCAACAACGCATCCATACCTCTCAAAAACGAGGTGAAATATCTCAGTGTAACACTCGATAAGAGGCTAGACTTTCAATCACACATCAGCAAGACCACCAAAAACGCATACTTCAAATTGGGAATAATCAGACGCCTCAAACCACTCCTTACACACGAGCACTTCCGCACAGTCTGTCAAGCACTCATAACGCCCATACTTGACTTCTGCAACCCGATCTACACAGGCATGTCAAAACAGGCACTCAGACCACTACAAATGGTCCAAAACACGGCAGCACGAATAATAGCTGGTGCATCCAAACAAGATCACATCACTCCCATACTAAAAGACCTACACTGGCTCCCAATCAACTCACGCATAAAATAGAAGACAATCCTAAACATATTCAGGATCAAACACAGGAACTCTGCCCACAGCCTTCAACCCCTCATAAAACCTGACACCAGTACAAGACCCAGAAGAAAAGCCACATCAGACACAATCAACACGCCAAAAGACTACACAAGAGCATGTAAATCCACCGCACAAAGAGCACTGTCACTGGCAGCACCTAGCATGTGGAACTCACTCCCGGACGAACTGCGAGCCACGGAAGACACCAAGGACTTCAGGAAACAACTAAAGACTCTACTTTTCCTGGAGCACTACGGACCGAACACACAATGAGTGCTACAACCATGGACCAATCTTACCTGCATGCTCCCTACACTTACCCTGTAGATAGCTCATGCTGTAAATAGCGCACACTAATCAACCCACCCACACACACACACACTTTCATTGTACATGATGCACACACTGAACCCAAGCACCACTCCCACTGATTGTTTGCTGTGTAACCGCCTTGATTGAAGGATAAGGCGGGATAGAAATACCATTAAATAAATAAATAAATAAAAATATTGGGAGGCCAGTGTAGAAGGCCTATTGAGTCAGCAGAAGAATTTTGTACTTTATTCTATGAGTGATGGAGAGCCAATGCTGCTTATAGAGCAACAGAGTTACATGATCTAGTTTCTTGGCATTATAGATTACTACTACTACCACTGATTGTTTGTATAGCGCTACACGGTGTAGACAGTCCCTGCTCATCAGAGCTTGCAGTCTAGTCAAGACAGACAACACCGCAGCTGTGAACAAGGATACACCTGGGGGGAATGGTAAGGAAACACAAAGGAGATTAGGCAGATCATGATCCAAAAGTAGCAACAAAGAAGTGAGTTTTCAGCCTGGATTTGAAAAGGGCCAGAAAAGCCTGATGTACAGACTCAGGTAGTTTGTTCCAGGTGTAAGGAGCAGCAAGGTGACAGGAGTGAAGTCTGAAGTTGGCAGTAGAAGAGAAGATGTGTTGACTGCTGGGTTTTGTACAATCTGAAGTTGTCTTATTTGCTGTTGGGTGACACCTGCCAAAAAGGAATTACAGTAACCCAGTATCTCCAGGAACAAGCAGGAATCTAGTCATCACATATGGGTATCGTCGGTACCGACGGAGCCCGCGCGGGAGCGCTCCCCAGTGTCCAATCAGAAAGCTTTTGGGAGCATCCCAAAGCACCTGTGTGCTGCCTTCCCGCCTTTCCCAACTACCTCTCTCCAGTTCTTCTTTTTCCGCGGAGCCAGCAGGTCGTGTTCCTGTCACTGCAGAAGAATTTCCTTATTTCTTTATTTCTTTTTGTGGTCGCGTCTGCCTTCCCCGACGCTCTACCGGTACCGCCAGTATTTCTTTTCTTTTAAAAAAAATTAATTTATCCATTCTTTTACTTTCTTCAGGTGCACCTTTTTTTTTTGGGCCTTAAGGCCCAGAAATTTCCTTAATATGGAAAAACCTGCTTCAGGTTTTAAAAAGTGCACAAAATGTGGCGGTACCATTTCCGTCACCGACACCCATGAATGGTGTTTAAAATGTTTAGGTCCTGACCACTCCATCACAGATTGTGTGTCCTGTGCTATGATGTCTAAAAGGGGTCGACAGAATCGAGCTGCTAAGCTCAGTACCCTGTTTCCCTCTGATGCGGCTTCGGTGGCATTGACGTCCTCCAGGGCTGCTGCTTCTTCCCGTGGATCTCGGGTAACTAAACATAAGTCTAGCCGGTCCTCAAAGAGTAGATCTCCTTCTAAGTATCGAGATGCCTCTGGCGTTGCCCTCGAGGATTCTGCACCGGCAAAATTACCCCGGCGGGACGCTTCGGCTTCCAAAGCACCATCATCGGGGTTCCAGGATGTTCTCGATGGCTCGGCCTCGACAGATCTCCTGGTGCCATGCTCTGGGGTACCGGCAGTTTCCACCGGTACCGATTTTCAGGCATTGGCAGCGTCTATGGACCAGAGAATTCTGTCCATAGAATGCAGTCTAGCAGCTTTCCTTGTGGCATTGACGCCCTTGGTACCGCGACAGACAACTCCACCGGTACCGGCATCGGTATTGCAACCGGTACCGATAGCATCGACATCGGCATCTATGCCTGCTATGCCGGTACCCTGTCCTTCGATGCCCGCCGGTACCGATTCCCCGGTACCGTTATTCCCGATACCGATTTTGCTCGGTACGGGTATCGGGCTCTGCAAGAGCATCCAGACAGGCGATACTTTGATTCCTCAGAAGAATCTGAGGATTCTGAAAGTTCTGTCGATGCAGCGATGATGCTTCCACAGGAGTCGTCCTCCCCTAAATGCAGGATGTCTCCTCCAGAGGACATGTCTTTCCAAGACTTCATCCGAGAGGTGGCTCGGGGCCTGTCCATCACTGTGACCCCTGAAACAGAGCCAAGGGCCAAGGAGATGGATATTTTACAATATCCCAAAACTCCTAAGGAGGCAGCTACCCTACCCATTCATGAGATTCTATATGATCTCATGTTGAGGATGTGGGAAACACCGCTTACCACCTCTCCTCATTCTCGTAGGTTAGATACTATGTATCGTGTCCCTCCTTGTCCTGGTTTCCATAAAACTCAGCTTCCCCACCAATCCATTGTGGTGGAATCTGCTAGGAGAAGGATTAGAAGTGCAAAAAGACATGCCTCTAATCCTCCAGGACGTGAATGCAGAACTCTGGATGCTTTTGGACGTAGAGTCTTTCAAGCTTCCATGCTTGCTGCAAGAATCAGTTCCTATAGTCTCTACATGGGAATGTTCCTAAAGGAAGTTACTGATCATCTACAGACTTTAAGTCCTTTCATCTCTGAGGATAAAAGGCAGGAGTTTTTCACTTGGCTCAAACATGCCTAAGATGTCTCTAAATTCTCCAACCGTGCAGCCTTCGACTGCTTTGAATGTATAAGCAGGGCCTCGGCTATTGCCATAGGTGCACGTAGAATTGCTTGGCTCCAAGCATCTGATTTAGAGCTCTGGGTACAAGATAAATTGGGAAATATCCCTTGTACTGGTGAGAACCTGTTTGGTAAAGATTGGCAAGAAAAAGCCAATGAGATGAATGCTGAAAATTCCACTTTGGATAGACTATCCAAGTCTACTGCTGATCCTGTTAGGAAAAAGTTGTTCAAGAAAACACCTTTTTCTAAGAAGAAAAGATTTTATCCTGCTTATGGTCAGCAGGCATCTTCTGCAGGTCAGTTTTCAACCAAACGTCAGCAACCACCCAAACAGAAGAAAGCAAAGGCTGCTAGGCCTCAACCGGCTCAGCAGCCTCAGCTTCCTCAGGGCCTTTGACTTTCAGCTAGAGAACTTAGCCTTTCTGGCTCTGGAAGGACCAGAACCGTCCACCATTCCAGGAAGGTTATGCCATTTTGCTCCCAGATGGGGGCAAATAACAGCAGAGCGTTGGACACTCTCCATCATAAGAGAGGGGTACAAACTTCATTTTTCAAGCATGCTCCCTCCCACAATAGTAAAGCATTTCAATTCTCCGACCTCTCTCATCGACCTGTTAGGTCAGGAGGTTACCATCCTTCTTGCCCCAGGGGCAATAGAAGAAGTGCCTCTTCATCAACAGGGCACAGGGCTCTATTCCCCTTATTTTCTTATCCCAAAGAAAACAGGGGGATACAGACCTATCTTAGATCTCAGAGAATTGAACAAATTCCTGGTCAAGGAGAAATTCAAAATGATTTCTCTCGGAGCTCTGCTTCCATACCTTCAGAGTCAGGATTGGCTTTGTTCTCTAGATCTCAAGGATGCGTAGACCCATGTTCTCAGCCATCCAACCCACAGAAGGTTCCTTCGGTTCCTGTTTCAAGGAAAGCACTACCAATACAGGGTGCTTCCTTTTGGTCTGGCCTCTGCACCAAGGGTGTTCACGAAATGCATGGCTGTGGTAGCAGCACTTCTACGCACTCTGGGAATATTCATCTTCCCTTACTTGGACGACTGGCTCATTCGAGCTCCAACACAGTCAGAGGCCAGGACTTCTCTATCCTGCACACTGCGTATCCTTCAGTACTTAGGGCTGGTCATAAACATCCCAAAATCCAGTCTAACTCCTACTCAGTCTCTAGAGTTCATAGGAGCCCTGCTGGATACCACAAAGGCAAGGGCCTACCTTCCCCAAGCCCGTTGCCTTCACTTGGTGCAGTTAGCTTCTCAAGCAGCCCTAAAGCCCTTTTTAACTGCTCGAGAAATGTTGCAGTTGCTAGGCCACATGGCATCCACCGTGCATGTGGTACCATATGCTTGCCTTCACATGAGGGCAGCTCAGTGGACTTTATCCACCCAATGGACCCAGGCATCAGGTTGCCTGTCAGACAGAATAGCAAACACAAGTTGTCTCATTTTGTCTCTCCAATGGTGGACGTCCACTCAAAACCTGTTGCTGGGGTCTCCCTTTCAGCAACCTTTGCCCCAAGCAACTCTTACAACAGATGCTTCTCCAATGGGTTGGAGAGCTCATCTGCAAGACCTCTCCATCCAGGGCACTTGGACCCCACAAGAGAGTTGTCTACATATCAATCTCTTGGAGCTCAGAGCAATCTTCCTTGCTCTGCAAGTGTTCCACACCCTGCTCAGCTACAAAACAGTCCTTATTCATACAGACAATCAAGTAGCCATGTTCTATGTGAACAAGCAGGGGGGAACAGGCTCTCTGTCACTTTGCAACGAAGCTCTGTGACTGTGGGCCCTCGCCAGAGAGCATCACATCCATCTTCTGGCAGTGTATCTTCCAGGCGTTCAAAACTCTTGGGCAGACAGACTCAGTCGAGTTCTCCTTCCACACGAGTGGTCTCTGCATGCAGGACCAGGTGGCCAAGATTTTTCAACTTTGGGGAACCCCGGACATAGACCTCTTTGCAAGTCTGTGGAATGCCAAACTTCCCAGGTTCTGTTCCAGAACTCCGGCTCAGGGAGCTCAGGCAAAGGATGCTTTCCTCCTTCACTGGGGTCAAGACTTCCTGTATGCCTTTCCACCCATTCCCCTAATTCCCAAAACCCTCTTCAAGCTTCAGAGAGACAGAGGCCACATGATTCTCATAGCGCCACATTGGCCACGGCAAGTGTGGTACCCTCTGCTTCTACATCTCTCTCAAGCTCCCTCCCTGGAGTTAGGGTCTGCTCCAGATCTCCTATCTCAGGAGAACGGAATGTTATGGCATCCCAATCCCCAGTCCCTGCATCTCAGGGCTTGGTTGCTGAAGGCCTAGATCTCCAGGATCTTCATCTTTCTCAGCAAGTGAAAGATGTTCTTTATGCTTCTAGGAAACCTTCCACTAGACGTTCTTATGCTTTCAAGTGGAAAAGGTTCACTATTTGGTGTTCAGAAAAGGGTCTTAACCCCCTTGCTATACCTCTAGAATTTTTACTGGAGTATCTCCTCCATTTGTCTAATGCAGGCCTTAAGACAAACTCAGTAAGAGTCCATTTGAGTGCTATTGCAGCTTCTCTTAAACCTCTAAATGGACAACCTATTTCCTCTCATCCTCTTATAGCAAGATTCATGAGAGGCCTCCTTCTAACTAAGCTTCCCATTAGACCACCTCCGGTGGCATGGGACTTGAATCTAGTTCTTGGGCAGCTCATGAAGCCACCTTTCGAACCCTTAGCTACCACCTCCTTGAAATTTCTTTCTTGGAAGGTTATCTTTCTCATTGCAATCACATCAGCACGCCACATTAGTGAATTGCAAGCACTAGTAGCTAATCCACCTTATACAAGGTTTCATCATGACAAGGTAGTCCTTAGGACTCATCCATACTTTATGCCTAAGGTGGTCTCGCCTTTTCACCTCAACCAGGAGGTCTACCTACCTGTCTTTTTTCCAGGACCTCATGCAGGACCTCATGCATCAAGTGCGGAGAGGAATCTTCATACCCTGGACTGTAAAAGAGCTCTGGCTTTTTACTTACAAAGGACAGAGCAACATAGAATGTCTTCTCAGCTCTTTGTTGCTTTTGACCCTTCTCCTATGGGACTGCCAGTCTCCAAGAGAACACTATCCAACTGGATTGCTCAGTGTATTTCTTTCGCCTATCAGAGTAAGAACCTTTCTCTGGAGGGCCATGTCACAGCTCACAATGTGAGAGCCATGGCAGCCTCAATGGCTCATCTGAACTCTGTGTCTATTGATGACATCTGTCGAGCAGCCACTTGGGCCTCTGTTCATACCTTCACAGCCCATTACTGCTTGGACAAAGACTCCCGCCGGGATGCCTTGTTTGGTCAGGCTGTTCTCAAACACCTGTTCCATACTTAATCAACTCCTACCTACCATCCCTGATAGGATGCCAGAGATCCATGGGGGGAAGTGGAGCCCTTCTCAGGGACACACAACTTCTGGGGTTTCTCCCTGGCACCCAAAGCTAGGGGTCCCCATATGTGATGACTAGATTCCTGCTTGTTCCTGGAGATAGCATGCATAGTTACTCAACTGTAACAGGTGATCTCCGGGAACAGCAGGAATTTAGTCCTCACAACCCACCCACCTCCCCTAGGAGTTGTATCTCTCTATCTCTCTCTCTTTCCTTTCCCTCTCTCTCTCTTTGTCTCAGCTTAAAACTCAACTGGAGAGAGGCAGTTGGGAAAGGCGGGAAGGCAGCACTCAGGTGCTGTGGGATGCTTCCAAAAGCTTTCTGATTGGACGCTGGGGAGCGTTCCCGCGTGGGCTCCGTCGGTACCGACGATACCCATATGTGAGGACTAAATTCCTGCTGTTCCCGGAGATCACCTGTTACAGGTGAGTAACTATGCTTTATTTATCACTAAAGCATAAATGACTGATTTTAATGCACTGGAGATATGGTTTGATAGCTTTAATTCATCAAAGGTAATAGAAGCAGCTCTTTATGGTCCGTGAGATGAATGACTAATATGGATACTAAGTAACTACTTGAAGATACTAAACAAAATTTGGGGTGGAACTGTCAGCCTTCAGAACCATGTGATATAGAAAATATGTAATAGAGAAATAGGGAGGGTGACTCTTGTGGGGTGGGCTTTATGCTTAATAAAAAGTTACAACCAGAATTAATGCAGCCTATTTTCTAGGAGCAGAGTGAGATGTGAAATACAATATACTTTATTGAGGGAAACACTAGGGGCCAAAAGACCCGACATGGCCGTGTTTTGGCACCGCCCTCTTCAGGGGTATTGACCATTGTACGTCATGCTACACTAGATTAACCTGCCTTAGTCAGGTAGATATCTCCTATGTGATAAGTCACACTGTGAGCTTAAACCCAAAGACTCATCATTTTGCTGGGAATCGCTACCTTCTCATTTTACTGTGAATACTGCCTGCTTGAAATGTGGCCGAAAACACCCCAATAGTATTTTTTTTTTTTGATTAAGAAATCCTTCCAGTGATGAGTTTCAGCTCACAGTGGGCCCAATTCTGTTCTGGACGTCCTGGCCATCTGTGCGCCCGGTCAGAACTAGATGCACAGAGTTAGCCGGGATTCTGATCCTATGGGGCACATCTAGCCCCACGTGATCAGAATCGCATCCAGGCCTGTACGTACAGGACTGGGACCCTGATTCCGGTTGGCCTGCTCGTACAGACCTTCCCTGGCTAACTCAGTAAGGACTCCTGAATGGAGCTGTGGCGCCATGGCATCTGGTTGTCGTGGCACCGGAGCCGCGGTTCCCGGCCACAGGACAGAAATCTTCATTCCCCGCAGCTCGACCCCCGATCTGGCCTCCAAAGGCCAGAGTTGGGCTGTGGAGAATCTCCTCTGTCCCCTCCCGCTTTGTTGTGCCCCGGGTCTGCCAAATGCACCCAACTAGGGGAACGTATTCCACCTCAGAGGTGGAATAAGTTTCCCATTCAGGCCGCTGGCCCTGGATGTACAGGGCTGCCAACTGCCCACTGCCCGCTATAACGCCACCCCTGCTCTGCTTCTTTCCTGCCCCCCCCGTCTAACCTCCCCGTACAACTTGCAGGGAAGTTAGTCAGGGTCGCAAGAGGGGCCGAATAGCGGGGATGGACGTCACAACAGGATGTCCATCCCCGCAATTCGCAGCTCGGAATGACCTTGAGTGTGTTTTATTGCATAGGAGAAATCTGCTTGACTAAGGCAGGTTAATCTAGTGCAGCATGAAGTACAGTGACCAATACCCATGAAGAAGGCAGGGCTACTACTACTACTGCTGAGCATTTATATAGTGCTACAAGACGTATGCAGCGCTGCACAGACAAATAAGAGACGGTCCCTACTCATCAGAGCTTACAGTCTAGTCAAGACAAACACAGAAGGTGTAGGGCAGGGATAAAGCAAGGGAAGGAAAGAGGAGATCAGGAGAGTCGAGATCCAAAAGCAGCAGCGAAGAGATGAGTTTTCAGCCTGGATTTTAAGAGGGTTAGGGAGGGTGCCTGGCATACAGACACAGGTAGTTTGTTCCAGGCGTACAGTGCAGCAAGGTGAAAGGAGCGAAATCTGGAGTTAGCAGTAGAAGAGAAGGGCACAGATAGGAGCAGTTTGCTGGAAGAGCGGAGTTCCTGAGGGGGGTTGTAAGGAGAGATAAGAGAAGAGAGGGACAGGTATACCCAAGTTCAGTTATAATTGGAACACTCATGCACATCACCAGCATCTTATATACATTCCACTCCAACACTCGACGAGAGCCAAACAGGACGAAAGCCTCTACTCACAAAGCTTGAAATGTGCCCTCATCAACGCTCGCTCAATTCATACGAAATGGCCGGTGATTGCGGACACTATTTCCCTCCATAACCTTGATATTCTCATGGTTACTGAAACGTGGCTTTCCGCAGAAGACAATGTTCTACTTAACCAACTCCTTCCACCTAATTTCTCAGTGTTTACCAGTCACAGACAAAACAAGCGAGGAGGGGGCATGCTCATTCTCTCCAGATCAGACCTTCAGTTCCAGCTGATAGATACTCCTAGATCCGACCACCTCGAGTTAGTCTCTATCTCCAACAAATTATGCACGATAAACCTTATATACAGAGCACCTTCAGCCTCTCCAGACGTCCTTCCAGCCATTATAGATCTGGCATCCAACATTCAGAATCCTAATATCCCAACTTGAATTGTGGGTGATTTTAACCTGCCAGCTCTCCAAGATAGTCATTCTTCCGCCTTCCTCGAAGCGCTTGAATCCCTGGGATACCAACAATTAATCCATGAACCTACCCATGTAAAGGGAAACACCCTTGACCTTATCTTTGCCCCACAGTCCTTAAACATCCAATCTTACACTGCTGCGATATCTATTACTGATGTACCGTGGTCAGATCATAAGCTCATCTTTTTCCAAATTCCTACTCACAACAGACATTCAATGACCAACAATGCTCCAAATAACAGCCCCAAACCTCTGGCTAGGAGCTTTCTTCCTTTCAACAGAGATCACATCCTTGCTGGAACATGCTCACTTCGTAACAAGACCTCCCTAGAAATAGAAGATCTAATCACCTGCTGGAACAGTAGTCTTAATGCAATTGCTCTACGACCATCACTCAACAGGCCGCCTAGAAAAAGAGCTTCTGCACCATGGTACACAGATGATCTGAGAGTATCACTATTCCAACTACGGAACCTCGAGAAGTGCTGGCGTCGATCTCGCTCCATGGTAGACCAGGCAGCCTACCTCAATCAGCTATCCATTCACCACAAGGCCATCTCAGAGAAAATGAAGCAGTACCACACAGACACCTTGAGGCGTGCACTAAACAAAAACCTCATGATTTGTTTAACCTAGTCAAGACCTTATCTAAAGAGCCAGCCCCTGAAAAGCAATGCGAGATCCATCCTCAAGACTTCGCAGTCTACCTACAATCCAAGCTGACACAAACAAATAAACCTCCATTAGAATTAGCCCCCACAGGTCAAGATTGCCAAACAGCTCTAACCTTTTTTTCTACCCCTACCAAGAAGCGAATTGAAGATCTGATCATGTCTCTCAATTCCACAACTGCTCAGACGGACCCTTGCCCAGCCTTCTGGATAAGGGAACTGCGTTGTGATTTCAGCCCAATAATAACTAAAATAATAAACCTGTCTTTCAACTCCGGTACATTCCCCTCTGCCCTCAAGCAAACTTCCATCAGACCACTCCTAAAAAACTGTAAGTTAGATCCTCAAAAGGTAGACTCCTACAGACCCATCGCAAGTATTCCTTTTCTCGCGAAGTTAATAGAAAAGGAGGTGCAATGTCAATTGCAGGACCACATCGATGCCGCTGCTCCCCTGGATCCTTGCCAACATGGCTTCAGAGAGTCACATGGTGTAGAGACACTCC
Source organism: Ichthyophis bannanicus (assembly GCA_033557465.1). Lineage (NCBI taxonomy): Eukaryota > Metazoa > Chordata > Amphibia > Gymnophiona > Ichthyophiidae > Ichthyophis > Ichthyophis bannanicus. The sequence goes on from CM066032.1 coordinate 449,793,085, forward strand.
TTACATCTCTCCTCAATACCATAATTTCTGGTATCAACAACATCCGACAGGGTTTTGCACTTGTGTTCCTGGACATAGCCGCTGCTTTTGACTCTGTGAGCCATGACCACCTCCTATTACGGCTAAAGGAGAAAGGAGTGGGCGGAACTGCCCTTGAGTGGTGCAGATCGTACTTATCCGAAAGATGGCAACATGTTCGTGCTGGGGGAGCGATGTCTGATCCATTTCACCAATGGCAAGGGGTCCCACAAGGATCCTCCCTCTCTGCTTTGTTGTTCAATATTTATATGCAACCTATTTGCAAGATCATCCGGTCTTTCAATGTAAGTTGCATGATATATGCGGACGACGTCCTGGTTTATATGCCTTTCAACATAGACAATTTGGACCTGTCCCCTCTGAGCAACTGTTTTGACGCCATATCAGAATGGCTCTTATCACAAAACCTCAGGATTCAACATAAGAAGACAGAGGTGCTCTTCATTTCAAAGAACCCGAACTTCAGCCCTCCACAATTCCTGAAGGTGAAAGATGCTGAGCTACAATCAAAACAAAAAATACGTTATACACTCGATCAGAACCTGGACATGAAGGCGCATATAGCTAACACTGTGAGATCCATTTACTACAAAATCCGGTCACTAAGACATCTTCGTCCACTGCTTGAACCTGAAGATTTCCGTACCATCTACCAGGCTCTGATCATGCCTCACTTTGACTATGCTAATGTCATATTGCTAGGCCTCCCTCAATCCACCTTGAATTCCTTACAGCTTGCAGTGAATAGTGCTGCGAGGGTTCTCTATGGGGCATCGAGGAGTGAGCATGTGTCGCCCCTTCTGAAGCAGCTACACTGGCTTCCTATACAGGCCAGGATCATTTTCAAGACATTACTACTTACCTTCAAAGCGGTAAACAGTCTCTCCTCCACCTCTTTAGCTGAGCTCATCAAACCCATATCCCCTAATAGATCAAGAAGATCAATTGCATTAAATATGCTATTGGTTCCCCGTGAACTTACAAAAAGCACCTCATCAACAGTAAACAGGGCTTTCAGTCTCCGTGCCCCAAAGCTTTGGAATACGTTGCCACCAGATATTAGAGCAATCACCAACCTACTTCAATTCAGAAAGGCCCTCAAACATTACTTATTCCTTTTATACTTCCCAGTGAGTGCAGAATCACGTCCCATCTCTGTTAGTTATAGAAACTCTGAATCACCTAGTGACCCTGAATTCCCCACATAGTAATTTCAAGTTCAGCTGACCATTACGTCTCAGCTGTGCTCTAACTTAAAGATGTAAATAGTTTACATTGCAATCAAAGTTTACTTTCCTGAGATTCATAATTACCTTGTTATCCAAGTTATTGACCCTGTTTAATGTAACTCAGACATTGTTTTTGTACTGAAATGTTTTGTTCGATGTAAATCGCGCTGATGTTGAATAGTGCGGTATAGAAGAAATGTAAAATAAATAAATAAATAAATAAGAAAGGTAGTGAGGAGCCGCAGAGTGAATGCATTTATATGTCAGCAGGAGAAGTTTGAACTGGATGCGGAACCGGATAGGGAGCCAATGAAGTGACTTGAGAAGAGGAGTAATATGGGCATGACGAGGCTGGCGGAAGATCAGTCGTGCAGCAAAGTGTTGAACAGGGGCTGAAACATGGCCATGCTGGGTATTTTGCCCCTAGTGTTTTCCTCAGTAAAATACATTGTATTTCATACTTTGCTCTGGACTGGTTGCTGATAGCTTGTGTGGCTGGTGCGTTTTGCTTCTTGGTTGGACTTTTTGGCCTATTTTCTAGGATGCATGTGTGAATGCATATCCTACATCCTTAAAACTCCACTTCTGTCAGACTTCTCACGTTTCCCCTGACTTGAGTGGGGAATTTTGGCATGAATAGGACACCGAACCCAACCATTATTATGCATGTGTGTTCACATACTCCCATACCCTCTCATAAAACTTCCTTTCCTTCAGAAAGTAGGCTAAAAAGGAGTTCCATATCTTCCTGCTAGAGCAGTCCAGACAAATGGGTCAGGTTATGTTCCCCTAACAGCAGATTGGGGGAGACAAAGAAACAATGAAATGCCCAGGTTTCAATGACATCACTCCCATGCCTCTATCCACTTCAGTTACCAAAGGTCTCTTCAGTATTTCTTTGTCCCCAGTAGATGGTGGATGGCTTTTCTCCTCTCTGCAGAAAATCTGAAGATTGAGAGGAAAAGACTGTTTGAATGTTCTTGAAGAATCACCTTGAGGATGATTCTCTCACTTGAGTGCGATATAGGAGGCTCCACTAGACTGCGGTCTTTTCGGTAGCTATAGGAGGAAGGAAAATTGGTTCAGCTACATGCGCTTATCATGATGAGCCTGTTGAGCAGCCAGAAATTGGAAAGATTTGTAAGGATATGGAAAAGTGCAGCAGTCTCACACAACCTCAATGCCCCCTCCCTCCTCCTCTGCCCCCCTGCTCTGTCCTGAAGATTGCAGAAGGCTCTACCAGCCACCTTAAATGCAGTTCTGCAAAGCCAGTGAAACTGTTTCAGGGAAGTAGAACTGAGCCCAGCATAGATCTTCTATCTGGTGCTCTCAAGGGGTGAGTACTAAGGCTTGACCTCGCCATTGTCCTTTTTGGGAGCTCAAGATTCTGTCTGGGTCGCAATTCGAGGTGGACCGCTGGTGACCATTTGCACAGTGTAAGTGTTTCCTGCTGTTTTCTGCACGTTTGTAGCGTTTTTACCTATTGTGTGCCTGGCATGTTCCTAGCGCACGTTCCGCCCAAGTGGCTCCAATACGCATTTCTACCCTAAGCCTCTGTAATGCGCATTGAAGTAAAAGTGCAGTTAACGCATTCCCTTTAGGCTGCTGAGGCTTTAGTGCACGCTATTGTGATGCTTGCCTTAACTCTGTGTCTTCTTCCAGGAAGATTTGGCATGTGGCAAGTGAGGTGCCTCATCTCTGGATTCTGGACTCTGCTCTTCTTGCATGGCAACATTTGAGTTGTCGCTGGTGGACCTGCGCCCCCCTCACCTGGGGAATGCAGTTAGTCTGGCTTTGCCTGCCTCAGGGCAGGAGGTGATGGATGACGCTATGGGTAAGGATATCCAGCTAGCTGGAGGCTCCAACGACTGTGCTGTGACCTGCTCCTTGTCCTCTAGGGGCTCTGCAGTGACAATGCCCCTTGGGATTGGGGGGTCATTTCTTAGAAGAAAGCTTCTGGGTTCCAGATTGTCCTCCCCAGAATTCTTTTCCTTTTTACAGAAGGCCTGGTCCTTCTGGCATGAAAATTCTGATCCTGTGGCCTCTGGGTGACCCTGGACACAGTCTCATGAGGGGCAAGCTGAGATGGAAGCCCTGAATGTCCGCCTTTGGCTAAATGTCCTTGGTAAGGGGTGCCCCCCTGGAGATGGGAATGAGCTGGGATCTGTTTGAGATTCGGATGAGACTGATGTGGACAAAGAAGTACTCTTGACTTCAGAGGATTGTGAAGAGGCCGATGTGATCCGCCTGTTCCGGGAGGAGGAACTGGAGGCATTGATTCCCAGGATCTATCCACCTTGGGTTTGGCGGATACGCCAGACACTGAGCAGGATCAAAGCTGCATTCTCTTCTGCAAGGGGTGCAGAAATCCACTACTGTCTTCCTGTTCCCAGAGGTGCTCATGGGTCTGTTTTGGTTGGCGTGTGATTCCCCCGACTCTCCACCTAGGGGCTAAGGGTGTATAAGAAGATGCATGCTGTCCCGGAGAAGGAGTATGTTGTATGGTTTGCTATTTCCAGGGTGGATGTTCCGGTTATGGCAGTCACCAATCAGACCATCATTCCTGTGGAAGGATACTGAACCGAAGGATCCATGTTGAAGAACCAGTTTGCTGCAGTGGCTGCTGTTCTTTAGTTGGCAACATGTGTAGGCCTGATGTCTCGAGCCCTGCTCTAGTGGATTCTCTTTCTACTGCCGGATGATTCTTCCCCTCTTTTGCAGTCTGCTATGGCCTTCCATTCTGATGCCAGGTGCAGCCTGGTATGTCTAACAGCCAGGGATTGTGCCCTTTCAGCAGTGGCATGGTGTTGTCTAGGTTCTGTCATGGGGCAGCAGACTCATCTTCCAAAGCCCGGTTGCTCATGTGGCCTTAGAGGGACGCTTCAGTTTGGCTTGATTTGGAGAAGCTGGTGAAAGACCTGGGTGAGACAACATCTTTCCACCTTCCAGAGGACAAGTCCAAGGGGTCTGTGAAGCAGGCAGGAGTCCCCTTTCCATCAGCCTCTATCTGCTTCTTGTGGGTGCACTGGTTGAACTCCTGGGGCTGTCTGACTCTTGTCTCTACCAGCCTGGAAATCCTTTTTGCCTCTCTGCTTATAGACTTTGGGCTCTTTCTCAGTCCCTTCATGGGGCCCAGGGACCTGGTCCCATCCAGAGGAGGACCTTCCTGGGCTGCACAATGAAGTTGGGGGCAGGCTTTGCCTCTTTTCTCAGAAATAGACTTAGGTCACCAAGGATCGCTGGGTGCTAGTCCCCATGCAAAGAGCTGGTCTCAGCCACTCTCATTCTCTCCTCTTGTGGGTCTGTGAACAGCAGGGCCACTGTGCGGCTCACCTTGGTGTGGTTGCCTCTCCTGAAGGCAGTGGTGCTCATTCTCCCAAATGATTGGGGCAGGGGCAGGTATTCAGTCTGTTTCATGGTGCTGGTGTGGAAAGAGCATTCTGGTCCATTCTGGATCTCAAGGGTATCAGAGCAGTGCCCCAAGGGGAATTCCTGGTATCTCTGAATTTTGCCAAGACATATTTTCATATCCTGATCTAGGAGGATCATCAAAGTATCTGCAATTTGTCATACTTGTCTCTCCCCTTTAGTATGCTGCCCTACCATTCGGACTGTCTACTGCACCAGGGTCATTCTCCAAAGTGATGGTGACTGTGTCGATAGACTGCCCAGGGATTTCTGTGCATTCATATGCAGGCTACTGGCTCATCTGAGACCATGTTCTTTCAGTGGCATCTCTAGTAGCTCCCTGAGTGATGTCCTTTCTGATGAGCCTCAGCTAGGTGATCAATTGAGGAAAGATCACATGTTGCATTCCCAGTTCCTGGGAGCACGTTTCGATTCTTGAAGGGGGCAGTGTCTTCCTGCCGGAGGAGAAAGTCAAAGGGCTGTTGGATTGCCTGGTGCTGTTCTGTTCGCAGCAGGCTTCCAGAATCCAGGAATATCTTCAATTCCTCGGCTTGATGGTGGTGACAATCGAGATGGTGCCATAAGCACATGCTCTTATGCGGCTGCTCCAACTGTCCTTGCTGACTCTGTGGTCTTGGAGTTCTCAGTGGTTCAAGCTCAGGCTCCCACTCCCAATGATGGTGATGGCCAGCTGAAGTGATGGCAGCAGCCCAGTCTTCTGAGGAAGGGCGTACCACTTGGTGATTGCACATGGATCCTTCTCTTGACAGATGCCAGTCTGTCAGTCTGGAGAACCCATTGCCAGGGCCGAATGGTCCAGAGTCATTGGGACCACAAAGAAGCAGTGTGGTCTATCAGCTGTCTTGAGGCAAGGGCCATTAGGTTGATTTCTGCATTTCTGGCCCTTGGTCGAGGGCAGGTGGTTTAAGTGGTGGCTTATGCCAATCGGCAAGGCAACATGAGGAGTGCTGGAGTAGCCCTAGTGAGGGCTCTGCTGTTTGCCTGGGTGGCAAAGAACCTCCTAGTTGGTCGGCTCTGCACACTGCCAAAGTGGCTACTGTGGAAACGGATTTTCTCAGCAGGCACTCTCTGAGTCCAGGAGAGTGGGAGTTTTTATTTATTTATTTTATTTTATTTATTTATTTATTACAATTTCTTATATACCGCGCTATTTAGCATCAGTGTGGTTTACATTATAACTTAACGACCATAACAACAAGCTGTCAGGTTTACATCGAACAGGAGTATAAACTTGGAAAACAGGGGGTGTTTCAGTCTCTTCTGCATCACTGGAGTCATGCTGAAAGGGATTTCATGGCAACCCGCTCCAATGCTACAGTGTGTTACTACTTCAGTTATTGCAGGAAAACAGGGTCTAAGGGCATTTGCTCTGTGACTCAAGTTTGACCAAGTCAACACCTGTTATGTGTTTTCTCTGTGACCCCTTTTGGGGCGTGTGACTCTGTGTATGGAACACCACCTGGGAAGGAGTATTCTGTCGGCACCACTTTGACCGATGAGAGCATGATTCGGAGATCTTAATTGGCTCCTGCAAGTGCCACCTCTTTGTTTGCCTCCATCTTGGGGCCTATTGTGTCAGGGGCTACTTGTTCTTAAGGACTTTGTTCCCTTCATGCTGACGGCTTGGCTTCTGTACGGAGACTGTTAGCACATACGGACTTTTCTCCAGTGGTGGTTTTTCCACTCTGCTTAGAACCCAGAGGAGATTTACCATCCTGGCATAAGTGCGGGTCTTGTGCTTGACTGCTGGTGCGTTGCACAGCAGCTGACTCCTAAGGTGGCCAAGGTGCTGTCTCTGTTGGCCTTTTCTGCAGAGGAGCCTTTTCTCTTGGCTCTCTGGATGGCAATTTTGTCCTGTTTCAGAGGTCTGTTGGCTGGTAAGTCTCTAGCCTTACACCTGGATGTTTGCATCTTCATCAGGGGGTTTGATGTCTGCATCACCCCCTCTGATCTGTGATCCCTTCCTGGGATTTGTGTCTGGAGCTCAGGGACCTGATGTCGGAGTCCTTCAGCTGTTGAAGCGTACTGCTTTGAAGGACGACACTCAAAATGATCATCTTGGTTGTGATCTGCAAGCAGGATTCTGATCTGCTGGCTCTGTCTTGCCAAGATTCTCGCCTATCTTTTTTTTGAAGGGGCCATTTCCATTCGACCTGTACCTTCCTCTTCCCCTGAAGTGATTTCTGCTTTTCGTATGAACCAGAAGGTTTGCCTGCCTATTTCTCTAAGGAGAGCAGTGTCGGGGGATTGGTAAGGATCTCTGCCTTGTGGATGTCCGGAGGGTGCCTCTCTGGTTCTTGGAGGTTGCCAGTTCTTTCTGTAAGTCAGACCATCTTTTTGTGCTGTTAGTTGGCCTGTGCTAGGTAACGTGGCAGCTAAGTCTGCTTTGGGTCACTGGGATAAGGAGGCCACTGCCTCGGAGGATCTGCTGTGGAACCGACCAGCTCCGGAAGGTTTGCACGCCCATTCTTCCCGCATGCTAGTGTTCTCGTGGGTGGAGCGGAGCTCAGCTTTGTAGCCCCTGCAGACATTTGTTGGGCAGCACTGTGGGCATCACGTTCCACTTTTATCAGGCATTTCCACTTGGATGTCCACACTCTGGTGGGCACACTCTTTGGCTCTAAGAGTTTTTGTGAACTGCTGTGTTTTCTTCCCGCCCAGTGGAAGCGTAGCTTTGGTATGTCTCCCCCTACTGGACTGGTCTAGCAGGACGATATAGAAAGTGACATTTTACTTACCAAATTGTCCTTTCCGTGGGTCCGCTATGATTTATATAGTTGGTTCCGCAGGTTCTTCCTCTATGGAAAGCCTTCTGTTTATGCTTTCCTGTACATAGTTCTCTACTGTTTGATTACTCATTTTTGCCCATGTTGAGGCTGTGTAAGGCTTGCCATGTTCTCCCATATGCTTTGGGACAAATATTGTCGAGACCTTTGGTGGTTGAGGCGGATAGGGGCATGGAGTGATGTCATTGAAACCTGGACTTTTCATTGGTTCTTTGTCTCCACTAATCTGCTGGTAGGGGAACCCAACACATTTGTCTGGACTGGTCTAGCAGGACTCAAGGAAAGGACATTATCTGATAAGTAAAATGTCACCATTTCTACTTTTTTTTCAGGGCCACTCCTTATAGTGATTGTATGCACAAATTACAATTTTCTTCATATTATCACTAATTCCTCTCAGGGGGAACTGCTATGTAGGCAAACCATGACAAGTGAAAATAATTTTTCATAGTGAGGAGCCTAAAGTTTCTCTTTGAAATTAAGTATATGTACCCAAAAACAGACAAACATTATGAAATTCTGTGTTTAGAAAAGTCTAGTTCCTCAAGCATTCAGTGTGATCCGTTTTATTTTTGTATATTTCTATAAGTCAGTACTGTGCATAAAGGAAGTAATGCATATTCATTAAGAAGACTTCTTGTATTGAAATGGTTCCTGGATTGCCAGATATGTTTGCATTTTAAATGCTTTACTCTGAAAAGTCCCCAGTAGCCATTTGAGTGCCTTCCAAACTGGAGGTCTCATCTTCCAGCACTATAGTGCAGTTTGTTTTGTTATAACTATTCACTGGGTTTTCATGTCATGATACGGAAGTAGATTGTCAGGCCTTTCTTCCGTGCAGATAATTCTAATGTTGTTGCCGTTGTCACAGAAATGTGATCCTCCGCTGCCATCACCTTCCCATTCTACTGCCTAGTGTGGTTGTCTTGGTCTGGTACCTCAACTGAGATCTGTCCATCTTGGGAGATCTTGCCAGTAGATAACTTAGCTCTCAGCATCACTAATGCATGCAAACCCTCACAGCATGACAAACTGCAAACCAAGTAAGGAAGATGCAACTTACATCAAAGAAAATGTTTTATGCAAAGTACCTTTTTCTCTTGTGTAACTAAGATATTCTTTGATGCAAAAATTAGTACTTTAATCTCTGCTTTCTTCTGGTATTCTTTAATTTTGAGAGATTCATTGTGTAATGATTCACTAACATCTTAAATGTTATGGTCCTTTTACTGAGTGATAGCCCTCATCACTATTACAAATCATTTGTATAGCTCTACAAGGCGTACAGAGCTCTGTATATCATAACACGACAAACACCAAAACGAATTATAATTGAAACATCATTTTTTTTTTAATTTCCATTTTGTGTTCTAATCTCTGTTAAATAATTTATGGGTTTGTTTATAATTTGATTTTAAACTTTATATATCAGTTTTGAAAATACAGTTATGTAATATTCCTCTTTCTATTTGCTGGAGCAGCCCAGAGAAATAGTTTATATCTCTTACACCAACAGATGAAGGTGGAGATAGAGCTAAACTGTTGGACCTATCTACGTATTTAGCCTGGTGCAGCTGAGAAGTGAGTTATATATTTCTCTCTCTAGCAGATGGACCAGACCATGGATTGGTGCAGCAATGAAGAATAGCTTCTGTGGCAGCCAAGTCCACTTCCACAGTGGACCAAGGCTTAGGGCCAGGGTAAAGCAAACAGCAAGAGTCATGTAGGGAACCAGGATCTGGTGAAGCCTGTGCTCTTATAGTAACCCTGAGATGTCTTCTGAATGTGCAGGGGACTAAAAGCTTTGACTGCAGTACTGGCTAGCAGCAGGAGTTGTTTGCAAAGAGGAGGAAATGCTGTGGGAGGATACCAGAATTAGCAGGTTCCAGTTAGCCCAGTAGATAAGGCAGGTGTGGCAGACCACTGTTAGCTGGCCCTCTTATTTATTTATTACATTCTCTTATATACCGCGCTATTCTGCATCAGTGCAGTTTACATTGAACAAACTGAAATTACATTGAACAGGGCATTATAACTTGGAGATAACTATTTTACAGGGAACATGGGCTATGGAGGGTTAAGTGGCTTGCCCAAGACCACAAGGAGCACCTGTGGGACTAGAAACCCCAGTCCTTCTGGCCCAAGGTTGCTGTCCTCTAGTGGGATTTGAACCCCTGACCTTCCGGCCTGAAGTACCTTGCCCCAACCACTAGGCCACTCCTCCACTCCACTTATGAAGTGCAAAGCAGCCCCACCCTCTAGAGTTAAGGTAGCAGGGCTCAAAGTTTTAACAAAAAACCCTCCATTCACACTGGTAAGCAAGGCTCTCTCTGTGCAAAGGTCAGCACATGGTGGTGGTGTTGGCACCATTTAGTGCTTATTGGGACAGGCTTTTGGGATGTCAGGCATTCTATGCCAGATGATGGGGCTGTCGGACACCTGCGAAGACTTACGTCGCTTACGAAGTCTGATACAGACTTGTCTTTCTATGGAAGACAACACTACTGAACACTCAGCTTTAGCAATATCAGTGGGATTTTTTATAAAAGCTTTTCTGCCCTTGGCTGGGCCCCTTGAGGACCAACATATATATAAATGGTAAGGCTTGCAAGTAGTACCTTTCTCATGTCACTTCTAACCCTTCAAGGAGGCTCTGTAACTGTACTGCACAGAGGCTAAAATCCTCAAGTTATAACAAGTGAGGAAAGCATGCAGACGAAGTTATTCATGGAACTCTTTTCAAGCTTTCTGCATGTGTGTGTGCACAAGATGTGTCTCTATATGCTGCTTGTGTGTCTTCCTGTTTAGTCTGTATTTGCACATGTGGTGTGAATATGGGTATCTGTTTTGTATGCTTATCTGTTTTGTTTGTGTGTCTCTGTATAATACGCCTGTATATGTGCTGGTAGGTGTACATGTGTATGAGTGAGTTTGTATGTGTGCATATGTCTGTATCTGTATTGGCTTTCAGCGTGCCTGTTAGGAGAGGAGAGGGCAGTTTGCAATATGCAATTGCTTAATCACTATGTTATATAAGCTGCAGTTTTTGGAACTGATTCTCCCATAGAAATGTATTAGAACTTTTTTTTTGAGGGGTGTTAATTTTTTGTCTCTCCCCCACCATATGCGGGCAGGGCTACTGCAAGTATTTTAGGCATCCCTTTAGTAACTTTCAGGCCCTTAGTGAGCCACCTACTCCAAAACTACCCCTCCCAAAACAATAATGTAAAAACGGGTAATTGGACATAAGTTTTGAGGGTGGGGCAGTTTGTAGGGGGTAGATGTTGGGGATGATGGCAAGTTATAGAGAGGACATTTTGCTGGGTGGTGTAGTTTGGTGAGGGTGGGGTAGTGGGGTAGTTTAGGGGTGGGAGGGCAGTTGCAGAGGTTATTCTTGTGGGGTTGGGCGAATAAAGAAGAGGGAAAGGCAGTTTGAAAGGAAGATGTTTGTGTATGCTAATTTCTGTGCTACAGCACCTGGAAATGTTTCTCCCATAGAAATGCACCGGACCATTCTGTTGGGGGGAGGGGGTGGGGTGCGTTTATTTCTGTGGAACCTCTGATACGATCTAGCATATTAAATTTCATCTGCCATTTGGATGCCCAGTCTTCCAATTTATCATGATCCTCTTGCGATTTTTCTTATGTTTTAACAACTTTGAATAGTTTTCTGTCATCTGTACATTTGATCACCTCACTTGTTGTTCCCAGGTGATCTATGAATATGTTAAAAAGTAGCAGGCCCAGCGTAGATCCCTGGGGTACTCCATTATTCATCTTTCTCCATTGAGAAAATTGGCCATTTAACCCTACTCTGTTTTCTTTATTTTAACCATTTCCTGACCCACAATAGTACACTGTGTCTTATCTCATGACACTTTTAATTTTGCCAAGAGCCTCTCATGAGGGACCTTGCCAAAGGTTTTCTGAAAATCTAGATACGCTATATCGACTGGCTCACCTACATCTACCTGTTTGTTCACACCTTCAAAAAAATACTTTCCATGGTTAAATCCATGTTGGCTTTCTCCAATTAAACCATGACTATCTGCATGTTCAGTACATTTAGGGGTATGTTTATTAAATGGCAGTAGCGGACTCTTTGCGATATTGGAGCCGTGGTCTCATTGATTTCAATGGGCTGTGGCTCTGATATCGTATGGAGTCCGCTACCGCCGTTTACTAAACATACCCCTTAGTCTTTATAATGGTCTGATGTCAGGTCCACCGGTCCATAGTTTCTTGGATCACTCCTTGAATCCTTTTTAAAAACTGGCGTTACATTGGCCATTCTCCAATCTTCAGGTACTACAGATGATTTTAATGATAGTTCACAGATTACTAACAGTAAGTCTGTATTCTCATCATAATCTGTTACCATATTTTTTATGGATCTAACATTCATTGGGAGCAGGATTTCATCCAACAACCTTTCACTTTTCTCCCAGTAATTATCACCACACTTTTATTTTTAACAATTCTCCCTTCATATGCCATTTATTCTTCCTCTGCCTCACCAGTGTAGTAATATGTCTTTGTACCTAAACCCCCTTCAAATATATTATACTTCCATTATTATGACAGTAAACAATATCTTTATCTCCAGGAACAAGCAGGAATGAGTCTTCACATATGGGTACGTCGGTACCGACGGAGCCTGCGTGGGAACGCTCCCCAGCGTCCAATCAGAAAACCTTTGGGAGCATCCCACAGTGCCTGCGTGCTGCCTTCCCGCCTTTCCCAACTGTCTCTCCTCATAAGAACATAAGAACATAAGAAATTCCATACTGGGTCAGACCGAGGTCCATCAAGCCCAGTATCCTGTTTCCAACAGTAGCCAATCTAGGTCATACGTACCTAGCAGTTTCCCCAAAAGACACAGGTTCTGCAGTGCTTGTACTAGGCCAAGCATTGATATCCTGGGTCCCTTTTTAATAGTGGTTTATGGACCTTTCCTCCAGGAACTTGTCCAAACCTTTTTTAAACCCAGCTATACTAACAGCCCTTACTACATCCTCCGGTAACAGATTCCAGAGTTTGATTACACGTTGAGTGAAGAAATATTTTCTCCTATTGTAGCTTCATTACATGTCCCCTAGTCCTTCTATATTCTGATAGCGTAAACAATTGATCCACGTTTATCCGTTCCACTCCATTCATTAATTTATACACCTCTATCATATCTCCCCTCAGCCGTCTCTTTTCTAGGTTAAAGAGCCCTAACCTTTTTAGCCTCTCTTCATAGGAGTAGCCTTCCATCCCCTTCACCAATTTGGTGGCTCTTCTCTGTACTTTTTCTAATAACTCTATGTCCTTTTTAAGATACGGTGACCAGAATTGCACACAATATTCAAGGTGCGGTCGTACCATGGAGCGATACAGAGGCATTATAATATCCTTTGTTTTATTCTCCATCCCTTTCCTTATGATACCTAGCATTCTATTTGCTTTCTTGGCCGCCGCTGCACACTGGGCGGAGGGTTTTAACATGTTATCCACGATGACTCCTAAATCTTTTTCCTGGGTGGTGGTTTCTAATGTGGAGCCTTGCATCGTGTAACTATAGTGTGGGTTGTTCTTTCCTAGGTGCATAACTTTGCACTTGTCCACATTAAATTTCATCTGCCATTTGGATGCCCAGTCTTCCAATTTATCCAGATCCTCCTGCAGTTTTCCACAATCCTCTTGGGTTTTAACAACTTTAAACAGTTTTGTGTCATCTGCAAATTTGATAACCTCACTAGTTATTCCCTTTTCCAGGTCATTTATGAATATGTCAAAAAGTAGCGGACCCAGTACAGATCCCTGGGGTACTCCACTATTCACCTTTTTCCATTGGGAATATTGGCCATTTAGCCCTACCCTCAGTTCTTCTTTTTCCGCGGAGCCAGCAGGTCGTGTTCCTGTCACCGCAGAAGAATTTCCTTATTTTTTCTTTATTTCTTTTGTGTCGCGTCTGCCTTTTTCGACGCTGTACCGGTACCGCTGGTCTTTGTTCTTCTTGTAAAAAAAAACAAAAAACAAAACCTTTCTTCCATTCTTTTTCTTCAGGTGCACTTGAGTTTTGGGCCTTAGGCCCAAAACTCTTTTTTCCTTAAATATGGAAAAGCCTGCCTCAGGATTTAAAAAGTGCACAAAATGTGGCGGTACTATTTCCATCACCGACAGCCATGACTGGTGTCTAAAATGTTTAGGTCCTGACCATTCCATAACAGATTGTGTGTCCTGTTCCATGATGTCTAAAAGAGGTCGGCAGAACCGAGCTGCCAAGCTCAGTACCCTGTTTCCCTCTGATGCAGCTTCAGTGGCATCGACGTCTTCCAGGGCTGCTTCTTCCTCACATGGATCTCAGGTAACTAAACATAAATCCAGCCGGTCCTCGAAGGGTAGATCTCCTTCTAAGCATCGAGATGCCGCTGGCCTTGCCCTCGAGGATTCTGCACCGGCAAAATTACCCCGGCGGGAGGCTTCGGCCTCTAAAGCATCATCATCGGGGTTCCAGGATGATACCTTTTATATAATCATGTTTGTAATAAGTTAACCTTATGTTACCCAAGTTTATATACCTGTTTGCTGTAAACACGGAATAGCCTGTTATTCTGTTGATGTTGTTGTATGTGAACCGCGCTGATATCAAATAGCGCAGTATATAAAAGATTGTAATAAATAAATAAATAAATCTCGATTGCGTGGCCTCGACAGATCTCCTGGTGCCATGCTCTGGGGTACCGGTGGCTATGCCCGTACTCTGTCCTCTAAAGCCCTCTGGTACCGATACCCTGGTACCGGTTATTCCCGATACCGATCCCGGTTGGTACGGGTATCGGGCTTTGCAAGCGCATCCAGACAGATGATACTTCGATTCCTCTGAGGACTCTGAGGATTCTGAAGAGTCGGTCGATGCAGTGATGGTTCTTCCACAGGAGGAGTTCTCTCCTAAACGAAGGATGTCTCCTCCAGAGGATTTGTCTTTTCAAGACTTTATCAGAGAGGTGGCTCGGGGTCTCTCTATCACAGTGGCACCTGAGACAGAGCCCAGAGCCAAGGAGTTAGATATTTTACAATATCCTAAGACTCTTAAGGAGGCAGCTACCTTACCTATTCATGAGATTCTGTACGATCTCATGTTGAGGATGAGGGAAGCACTTCTAACCACCTCTCCTCATTCTCGCAGGTTGGATACCATGTATCGTGTACCTTGTCCTGGTTTCCATAAAACTCAACTTCCTCACCACTCTATTGTGGTTGAGTCTGCAATGAGAAAGATTAGAAGTGCCAAAAGACATGCCTCTAATCCTCCAGGACGTGAATGTAGAACCCTGGATGCTTTTGGAAGAAGATTCTTCCAAGCTTCCATGCTTGCTGCAAGAATTAATTCTTATAGTCTCTACATGGGAATGTTCTTAAAAGAAGTCACTGACCATTTGCAGACTTTAAGTCCTTTTATGTCTGAAGATAAAAGGCAAGAATTTCTCACTGGGCTCAAACATGCCCAGGATATCTCCAAATTCTCCAACCGTGCAGCTTTCGACTCCTTTGAATGCGAAAGCAGAGCCTCAGCTATTGCCATAGGTGCACGTAGGATTGCTTGGCTTCAAGCATCTGATTTGGAGATCTGGGTTCAAGATGAATTGGGAAATATCCCTTGTACAGGTGAGAACCTGTTTGGTAAGGATTGGCAAGCAAACGTCAATCAGATGGATGCTGAAAATTCTGCTTTGGATAGACTATCCAAATCCACAGCTGCTCCTGCTAAGAAAAGGTTGTTCAAGAAAACACCTTTTTCTAAAAAGCGAAGATTCTATCCTGCTTATGGTCAGCGGGCATCTTCTGCAGCTCAGTTCCCTTCCAAACGTCAGCAATCCTCCAAACAGAGCAAAGCAAAGGCTGCGATGCCTGCTCCTGCCCAGCAACCTCAGCCCCCTCAGGGCCTTTGACTTTCTGCTAGAGAACTTAGCCTTCCTGGCTCTAAAAGGACCAGAGCCCTCCACCATTCCAGGAAGGTTATGCCACTTTGCTCCCAGGTGGGGGCAAATTACAGCAGAGCATTGGACACTCCATCATAAGAGAGGGGTACAAACTTCATTTTTCAAGCTTGCCCCCTCTCACAAGAGTGCACCAGTTCAATTCTCCAACCTCCCTCCTCAGCCTGTTGGAGCAGGAGGTTGCCACTCTTCTCGCCCAGGGGGCAATAGAGGAAGTGCCTTTTCAACAACAAGGCACAGGGTTCTACTCCCCCTATTTTCTTATTCCAAAGAAAACAGGGGGCTTCAGACCCATCTTATATCTCAGAGAGTTGAACAGATTCCTAGTCAAAGAAAAATTCAAGATGGTTTCTCTAGGAACTCTGCTGCCATACCTTCAGAGTCAGGATTGGCTTTGTTCTCTAGATCTCAAGGATGCGTACACTCATGTTCTCATCCATCCAACTCACAGAAGGTTCCTTCGGTTCCTTTTTCAGGAAAAGTACTATCAATACAGAGTGCTCCCTTTTGGTCTGGCCTCTGCACTGAGGGTGTTCACGAAAATGCATGGCAGTGGTTGCTGCTTTTCTGCGCACCCTGGGAATATTCGTCTTCCCTTACCTGGACGACTGGCTCATTCGAGCTCCCACTCAATCAGAGGCCAAGACTTCTCTAACCTGCACAATGTGTATCCTTCAGTATTTAGGGCTGGTAATAAACATCCCAAAATTCAATTTGATCCCACCTCAGTCCCTGGAGTTTATAGGGGCGTTGCTGGATACCACAAGGGCAAGGGCCTATCTTCCCCAGGCACGTTGCCTTCGCTTGGTGCAGTTAGCTTCTCAAGCAGAGTTGAAGCCCCTACTAACTGCTCGAGAGATGTTACAGTTGCTAGGCCACATGGCATCCACCGTACATGTGGTACCATATGCTCGCCTTCACATGAGAGCAGCTCAGTGGACTTTATCCACCCAATGGACCCAGGCATTAGGCTGCCTGTCAGACAAAATAGCAAACACCAGTCGCCTCATTTTGTCCCTCCAGTGGTTGAAGTCTCTCAAAACCTGTTGCTGGGGTCCCCCTTTCAACAGCCTCTACCCCAAGCAACTCTTACAACAGATGCTTCTCCAATGGGCTGGGGAGATCATCTTCAGGACCTCTCCATCCAGGGCATCTGGTCCCCACAGGAGATTTGTCTACATATCAGTCTCTTGGAACTCAGAGCAATCTTCCTTGCTCTGCGAGTTTTCCACACCCTGCTCAGCCACAAGACTTCCACACGGACAATCAGGTAGCCATGTTCTATGTAAACAAGCAGGGAGGAACTGGCTCTCTGTCGCTTTGCAACGAAGCTCTGCGACTGTGGGCCCTCGCCAGAGAGCATCACATTCATCTTCTGGCAGTTTATCTTCCAGGTGTTCAAAACTCTTGGGTGGACAGACTCTGTCGAGTTCTGCTTCCACACGAGTGGTCCCTACATATGGACCAGGTATCCAAGATTTTTCGAATTTGGGGAACCCCAGACATAGACCTCTTTGCAAGTCCGTGGAATGCCAAACTTCCCCGGTTCTGTTCCAGAACTCCAGCTCAGGGGGCTCAGGCAAGGGATGCTTTCCTCCTTCACTGGGGTCAAGACTTCCTGTATGCCTTTCCACCCATTCCCCTAATTCCCCAAACCCTCTTCAAGCTTCAGAGAGACAGAGGCCACATGATTCTCATAGCTCCACATTGGCCACGGCAAGTGTGGTACCCTCTGCTTCTACATCTCTCTCAAGCTCCCTCCCTAGAATTAGGGTCTGCTCCAGACCTCCTCTCTCAAGAGGACGGACGTTTATGGCATCCCAATCCCCAGTCTCTGCATCTCAGGGCTTGGTTGCTGAAGACCTATATCTCCAGGATCTTCATCTTTCTCAACAAGTGAAAGATGTTCTTTATGCTTCCAGAAAATCTTCCACTAGACGTTTTTACACTTTCAAGTGGAAGAGGTTTACCATCTGGTGTTCTGAGAAGGGTCTTAACCCCCGTGCCATACCTCTGGAATCGTTGCTGGAGTATCTCCTTCATCTGTCTAATGCAGGCCTTAAGACAAATTCAGTAAGGGTCCATTTGAGTGCTATTGCAGCTTCCCTTAAGCCTCTAAATGGACAACCTATTTCCTCTCATCCTCTTGTAACAAGATTCATGAGAGGCCTCCTTTTAACAAAGCCTCCCATCAGACCACCCCCGATGGCATGGGACTTAAACTTGGTTCTTGGTCAGCTTATGAAGCCGCCTTTTGAACCTTTAGCTACCACCTCCTTGAAATACCTTTCTTGGAAGGTTATCTTTCTCATTGCAATCACATCAGCACGCCGCATTAGTGAATTGCAAGCACTCGTAGCTAATCCGCCTTATACAAGGTTCCATCATGACAAGGTGGTCCCTAGGACTAATCCACACTTGATGCCTAAGGTGGTCTCGCCTTTTCACCTCAACCAGGAGGTCTACCTACCTGTCTTTTTTCCAGGGCCTCATGCATCAAGTGCAGAGAGGAATCTTCATACCCTAGACTGTAAAAGAGCTCTGGCTTTTTACTTACAAAGGCACAGCAACATAGAAAGTCTTCCCAACTCTTTGTTGCCTTTGATCCTTCTCATCTCGGACAACCAGTCTCCAAGAGAACACTTTCTAACTGGATTGCCCAGTACATTTCTTTCGCCTATCAGAGCAAGAGCCTTTCTCTGGAGGGCCATGTCACAGCTCACAATGTGAGAACCATGGCAGCCTCAATGGCTCATCTGAACTCTGTGTCTATCGATGACATCTGTCGAGCAGCCACTTGGGCCTTGGTTCATACCTTCACAGCCCATTACTGCTTGGACAAGGACTCCCGCTGGGATGCCTTGTTTGGTCAGGCTGTTCTTAAACACCTGTTCCATACTTAATCAACTCCTACCCACCATCCCTCATGGGATGCCAGAGATCCATGTGGGGAAGTGCAGGCCTTTTCCAGGGACACACAACTTCTGGGATCTCTCCCTGGCATCTAAAGCTAGGGAGTCCCCATATGTGAAGATTCATTCCTGCTTGTTCCTGGAGATAGCACAGTTACTTACCTGTAACAGGTGATCTCTGGGAACAGCAGGAATAAGTCTTCACAACCCACCCACCTCCCCTAGGAGTTGTATCTATCTTTCCTTTCCCTCTCTCTCTCTCTCTTTGTCTCAGCTTAAAGCTCAACTGAGGAGAGACAGTTGGGAATGGCGGGAAGGCAGCACGCAGGCGCTGTGGGATGCTCCCAAAGGCTTTCTGATTGGATGCTGGGGAGCGTTCCCGCGCAGGTTCCGTCGGTACCGACGTACCCATATGTGAAGACTTATTCCTGCTGTTCCCAGAGATCACCTGTTACAGGTAAGTAACTGTGTTTTCTCTGTGCTCTCCAAACACTGCATGTGTCCTAAGACCCCCCAGTCCACCTGAATTTCCCTTTCTTCACACCACATCCCCCTTAACCACACACAAGCTATGATCCCCCCCCCCCCCCGAGAATAAAACATGAATAAAAATAACCATAGGAAGCCCCATGCACATTGTACCCATCTTAATCCATCAGTCCCTAAACCATAACTAAATTACCGGTACCTTACCAAAATTCTTTTAGTCTACGATGCCCACTCTTCATTTCACAGTAAGGGCTACACAAAAAGCACTAGATTTTTTTACAGCAAAAACGTCTACGAAATATACTCGAATTAATGCCCAAAGGATTATATTCCTTTAGATCAGGGTTCCTAAACCTGTCCTGGGGTCTCCCCAGCCAGTTGGGTTTTCCAGATATTCACAATGAATATGCATGAGAGAGATTTGCATACAGAGGAGGCAATGCATGCAAATCAATCTCATATATATTCATCGTGGATATCCTGAAAACCTGACTAGCTGGGAGACAGGTTTGGGAACCCCTGCTTTAGACTGTCAGTGTGGTACTGCACCTGCACCGCTACCAAGAGCGCTTGTGTAGTAATGTGCTCTAGAGGCTGTCAAAGATGTCTTCTTCAGAGCTAGGCTTCTCAACAGCAGGCAGAAAAAGGATCAAGGCAGCCAGAGAATCTTCTGTCCCAGAGCTTAAATGCAGTCAGAGTACACAGAAACCAGTGAGAGGTCACTGCTAATTAACTGAGGCTGGAGTGAAACATAGAGAATGAAAATAGTTCAGAGAAGAGTTAATAAAATGGTGCAGGACTTGGAATGCAAAAGCTACATAAGAAAAAGATGCTTAAAACAGTTAAAATGTACTCTGCATGAAAGAAGAGAGGGGTCTATGAACGAAACATTATGGAGATTTGACATGCTCTGATAAAGCTCAGGAAGATACAGTTCTCTATTCAAAAAGAAACATAAGGACATGCTGAAGTTAATACAAAGAAATGTTTCTTAGCTTGAAGGGTGGTAGATGCTTAGAATATCCAACTAGCAGAGGTGGTGATAGTGAATTTTGTGACAGATATTGTGTATAGCTGTGCAAAACTGGATTGAGAAGTTGGGGGAAAAGACAAGGAAGGTGAAGTGGAGGATGATGCCTGGACGTTGGAAAGTTCATATGATCATATATACAGAATAATAGAAAAGCAAAGAGGAGAGATAAGACTGTTGGATATGAAGTGAGAACCTCCTGGTGGTAAAACCTGTATGGCTCGCAGTTGACATTTACGAGTAGTAGTAGTTTGAGTCGCTCTGTTGGTTGTAATGGATGTTTGACCAGTAGTGAGCAAACTCCTTTATTTCGTTCATGAATGGGTAATTTGTGTTAGTGTCTTTATTTTATTTATTTATTAAGATTTATTAACCACCTTTCTGATGAGATTCATTCAAGGCGCTATACACCAGGTATATCTTGACATACATAACTTATGTTGAAGTAACAGCATAACAATAGTAAAATGACCAGATGTCCACGTAATACACAATTAGAACAGCAAGATAAACTTAGTGGGGCAGAGGAGAACATTCATACAATATAGATTGTTGCCTGTCCCTCTCTTTTTAAGGGAGCCTGTAGCCCAGAGCTCAAGGCTGGGAGGGCATGGCTCACAAGAAAAGGTTAAAAACCCAGCAGGCTGCAGGAGAGATAGAGGCCCTTCGAACCAGCAGTCATTCCAAGACAAGCTGTACAAAGGTAGAAACTTTAACTGGGCTGGAGGAAGGGTCGGGGGACCAGCTTTTTGAAGGTGTAACAAACTGAGTCTGAATAGAACAAGTTTTGTTTTTTCCGAACTACTGACTGTTTGGTGTTGAAAACGAAAACCCTCTTCCCACCGCATGCCATACTGCCACATATGGTGGCAGATTGTGGCTTTTCTCTACGACGTGACTGAGGACATATCCACGTTCCTCTAGGGCTGGACCTCTTTAGCAGGTCAGGGGATTTTTGTTTGTGTAGGCTAAGAGGGCTAACCTTGCCCTAGTTAGGGAGCTTTCAAAAGGTTTATCAGTACCGGACAGGCAGGCTTTGTATTGGCCACTAGATGCCACTAAAAATTTGTTGGGATTGGAATATACTGTAGGGTTAACTCACCTGCAGAAGGGGAAGCTGTGGTGGTTTTGCAAGTGAGCAGTGACAAACCAGGATGGAGCGGCTCCTCCAGATTCTGGCAGAAGGTCGGCAGCAACAGTAACAATGTCTGTCAACATGCCCTGCATGGAAAGGCAGCAACAACAGTGGCAGCAGATACAGGATCTTTTTTGAGCACAAGAGGAGCTACAGAAGAGTTAGCTAGCTCAGTTGATACAGGCCCTGCAGAGGCTAAACTCCATCCTCCAGCGCAAGTGCTTCTTAAAATGTTGGCAGAAAATGAACCGGACCATTTCCTAGTGAACTTTGAACAAACTGCTAACCTGACTGGAGGCAACATGAACTCCTATTTGGGAAATCTGCTGACAGGCAGCAGTCAGGATGCATTCCAGGATGCCAACCCAGATGGGTGAGCTATGTATGCAGCTGTTAAGGCCACCATACTGGAACGGGTCAACTATGTACCCCAGAGGCCTAACGCCAGCGATTCAGAAGGGGGGGGGACTTCAGATAAAAGAGAGCCCTTGGAGGTCCCTCTCAGTTGAAGGATCTCACATGGGTCTTCCCATGGGTCTTCTCACATGGGCTGCAACTGGAGGATATGTCTGGGCCCCAGACAGCCAAGATTGTGCTATTGGAGCAGTTTTTGGAAGACTTGACCGCCCCGATGAAACAGTGGGTACATCTGCACCCCATGCTTGCACTGGAAATAGCCAAGGGATATTATGAAGACCAGCCACTGACTGAAGCTGATAGTGAGAAGGGAAAGAAATCACCCATCAGCTCAGGAAGATGGAAGGGGAAGCCAGAATGATTGTTGGCTCCTATGTTCCAACCCCTCCAAAGTCAGATAAGTGAGGGCATGGCCCCAGCCACTTCTTCTTCACCTGTTTTAGGTGTGGAGTCTAGGGGCACTTTGCTTGGGAATGTATCCTGGGTGCAGAAGAGCTTGTGAAGGTCAGTCTAACTATTACTCACTCCTGCGTTCTTGTGGACAGTCCCCACCCAGGGAAATAGAACTTTGTGATTCCTGTGGAGCTCAAAAGGACTTGCTTCCAGGCCTTGATAGACTCCAGAAGTGTGCAGACCCTTATTCATCGGGAAACTGTAACCTGATTTCAAATTGACTATGCAAAGACAGTAGCACTGGCTTGTGTGCATGGAGACCAGAGGTAGTATCCAATGGCACAGGTCTCGCTTAAAACTCCAGGGCAAATCATGGTCGAGGTCGTGGTGCTACCCAGGCTGCTGTATCCAGTGGTGATCAGCCGAGACTACCCAAACTTCGGAGCGATATAGACCCTGCTGACGGACGGCTCTGCTGAGTTGAACCAAGAAGATTTCTGAGAGATCTTCCCTCTGGAAGACATGGATCTATATATCAAGACTCCCAAGCCTGCTAAGTCCTGGAGTCAACGTCGTCAGGAAAAGTTAGCTATCAGCAGAATCTGGGGGCGACTGTGGGGGAGGGATTTGGGGAGAGAGCACCTATTTATTTATTTAGCTAGGCTTATATACAGGTTTTCACAGAGTCAAAGCGGTTTACAAGAAACAGAACATGTTTTTACAATGAACATATGTTGTATAAGGAACAGAATAATGGTTACAGTGAAACAGTCAACATTTTGGTAACAAAATAATATTAAGGCTTACATATTATAAATTATAGAACGCTATATACAAACGTTGAAACTAAACGGTATGTTCAACAACTATTTACAATTGTGTGTCTGTTTTGATACTATCATGTTGAAGGGGAGGTTAGGTGGAGGAACCAAAATGTTCAGTGAATAGGTGGGTTTTCAAGTGTTTGCGGAAGGTGGAGAGACTGGCAATATTTCTTAGCGTGTCAGGTGGGGAGTTCCATAGGAAAGGGGCGTAGAGTTCAAAAGCTTTGCGGCATGTTTATAGGTTGTATTTAGTTTTGGATTGTGATATATTAAGTTTGTTGACTGTAGTAGCAATTAAATGCCTCAACCTCTGCTCTTGACCCTTGCCCTGTCCCCTGGATCAAATCCACTAGACGTTCTCTCAGCCCATACATTCTGTATATTGTTCAAACATCCCTCCAGTCTGGCTTTGTACCACCTCTTCTTAAGTGTGCCTCTATTCGCCCTATCTTAAAAGGTACAAAACTCGACCCAACATCTCCTACTTCTTACAGACCTATCTCCAGTATCCCATTCCTGGCTAAAATAACTGAAAAGCTGGTCCAAACTCAACTTCAGAATTATATTGATGATCACTCCCCCCTCGACTTATTCCAACATGGTTTCAAAAAGAACCATGGAGTCGAAACCCTTCTTACCTCCCTCCTCGATTCCCTATACCTCCACACCCAGAATCCTTCTCAAGGATGTCTCCTCATATTCCTCGACTTATCAGCGGCCTTCGACTCCCTCCCTCACCATCAGCTCCTAAATAGACTCCATGAAATAGGTCTCAGAGGCACAACCCTGAACTGGTTCCGTTCCTACCTAGATAACAGAACCCAACAGGTTCGTATTGGAAACAATACCTCCCACCCATTTATCCTAAAATAAGGTGTCCCCCAAGGATCCAGTCTTTCTGCTCTTCTATTTAATATCTTCCTCCAACCTGTCTGCAAGATCTTCCAAAACTACGGCATTCAGTATCAGCTATATGCAGATGACATGATGTGCTTCACTCCTTTTAACCTTTCTATCCCTAACTTTTCTAAACTAAGTGAATGCCTAACTAGCCTAAAAACCTGGCTCTCCCAGCATAACCTCTTAATCAATCAATCCAAAACCGAGGTCCTCCAGGTATTTTCCAACCCTGCATACACCCCACCTCCCACTCTTACTTTTGGTGATCTCACACTTACTATAAAAAACCAAGTGAAATATCTTGGTATTATTTATTTATTTATTTTATTTATTTAGCTGTATTTATATCCCGCTTTTCACCGGGTCAAAGCGGTCAATTGGGAGATACATTTAACACGAGGAGATA
Source organism: Ichthyophis bannanicus (assembly GCA_033557465.1). NCBI lineage: Eukaryota > Metazoa > Chordata > Amphibia > Gymnophiona > Ichthyophiidae > Ichthyophis > Ichthyophis bannanicus. The sequence goes on from CM066032.1 coordinate 449,817,059, forward strand.
TGACACACATACGCTAATACTTACAGGGAACATGGGCAATGGAGGGTTAAGTGGCTTGCCCAAGACCACAAGGAGTGCCTATAGGACTAGAAATCCCAGTCCCTCCGGCCTGAGATTGCTGTCCACAGGTGGGACTTGAACCCCCGGCCCTCCGGCCTGAAGTACCTTGTCCTAACCACTAGGCCACTCCTCCCTCTGGATCAGAACCTTTCCTTCACTGACCAAATAAAGAGAACCACTAATATAATATACGCAAAGATCCGTACCCTCAGGAACCTTAAACCCCTTTTAAGCCCAAATTCCTTCCATACTGTCTGCCAGGCCCTCACAATCCCTTCCCTTGATTACTGCAATCATATCTATCATGGCCTTCCCAAGAACACTATTCAACCGCTTCAAATAGCCCAGAACACAATAGCGCGGCTTATAACTAACAACCCTAGACGTTCCCACATCACTCCTGTCCTCTATGATCTCCACTGGCTCCCCATCCAATATAGAGTTAAATTCAAGGTCCTCACTCTTACACATAATATCATATCCAATGAGTCTGCTCCATGCCTCTCCCCCTTCCTTCTCTCCTCCAATAACACAAGAACACGCCGCTCTATAACCAAAAACTTACTGACCATCCCTATAAATAAGAGACACTGCAAACAAATCACAAGTAACAGGGCTTTCTCCCTCTATGCTCCATCCTTATGGAATGTCCTTCCTCATGAACTTTGGAACTGTTCGAACCACTCTGAGTTTCGAAAGAAGTTAAAAACTCATCTTTTTCTTGAACATTTCTCCCTTCCACCTTAGCTCATATCCCTTCCACCTTCCTCCCTTCTCCTTCTGCATCACTTAAATCCTTCTATACAACCAAATGACTCATTGTAAACTCATATGTAAATAGTTGATCCTTGATCTCTGTAATTAGTTCTTCTCGTTAACATATGTATCCATTGTTATCTGTTACCTTATATATCCATTGTTATCTTGTTTCATGTAAACAGTTGAAATATACTGCCAAAATTGTTCTATGTAAACCGTCTTGACTTGTAGAAAGACGGTATATAAAAATTGTTAAATAAATAAATAAATAGTATGTCTTTGTGGTCTGTTTGTGGAGGGTTTCTGTAGCAGGGATTGGAGGCAGGTTTCCTGGTGGGAGTGAAGAGCTTTGTGCGTGAGGAGGATGCATTTATATTTGATTCTGTTAGTAAGAGGTAGCCAGTGTAATTGTTTCAAGATGGGGGTGATGTGGTCATACTTAGCAGCTCCATGGATGGTACTGGCAGCTGTGTGTAGCGTGGTTTGAAGAGGGAGAAGTGTGGATTGAGGCAGACCCTGTTAGATAATATTGCAGTAGTCTGCATGGGGGAGAGTGAGTGCTTGAAGTGCTGATCTAAAATCTGTAGGTTTGAGGAGGGGATGGAGTCGTTGTAGGGTCTTTGTTTTGAAATAGATTGTTCTGGCTGTCATTGCTACTTGGGTTTGAAGGAGAGTTGCTGGTCGATAATGATTCAGAGGTATTTCAGCTTCGTTTTTACATTTATCTGGATGTTGTTTAATGTTATAGTGGTTGGAGGTGTGAAGGAGGTATCCTTTGTAATAAACATAGCCTTAGTCTTTTTGAAGCTGATTGATAGGTTAGTTGTTGAGAGCCAGTGGGTGACTTCTGTGAAGCAGTCTTGAATTTGTGTGTAATCTGGTTGATTGGAATGGAGAGGGCGGTAAAGCATAATATCATCAGGGTTTCCTCCTGGGCCAGCCCTAAAGGTAGATGTAAAACTTTAATAATGCATGCTAAAAGAAAACTTTAAAAATAGCTTACCAATGATAATATCATTTTCAAGTACATTTGCAGAAGCCTATGAGGATGTTGATTGGATCACCAGATTGTTTTGGTCGCAGTTGGGATGTCTTATTTTACTGTTATTATATTGCTGTTATCTGTTTATTATTTGTTGTAAACCACTTTGTAGCCCCCTGGGTATATACAAATAAGTAAACTAGATGACTAAGAAACAAAAAAGCTAAAGGGACACTCACAGATGACAAAATCGGAGCCCAAAAGACCTACATGAATTCTTTATCTCGGCCCTTACTGAGGAGAATGTAGGCAGATAACCATGCCTCAAGTGTTTCTTGATGGTGTAGACTCACAGAAAATGAAGCAAATCATGGTGAACCCATAAGATGTAATAGAACAAGCTGACATACTGAAGAAAGCTAATCACTGGGACCAGATGCATACATCCCACTTTTCTGAAAGAACGCAAAATGCAATTGCAGACCTGGTACTAATAACTTGTAGTCTGTCTTTAAATTCAGCTGCATTACCTCAAAATTGGAGGGTGGCTATTATAAGACCAATTCTTAAAAGCTACAGAAAGATAAACCTGACAGAATAGTTGACCACATGGATAGATATAGTTAAATGGGGCAGATTGCCTTGCCAATTTGTTTTTTAAAGCTTTAAGCATGTGGATAAAGGTGAGCTAGTCAAAATACAATGCTATGGGTGTCATCGAGTCAATTATGACTCCTGGAAGAACTGGTTCATTATAGTGGATATGTGTTTTCAAAAATGCATTTGACAAAGTTCCTTCTTGGGAAATTAAAGAATCCCTAATGGAAACTAGATAAAAGACAGAAAAACAGAGAACAGAAGAAAATGGTCAATTTTCTCAGTGTAGAAAGGTAAATGGAATGTTCTGTGGATTTGTATTGGAACCAGAGCTTTTTTTTTTTTTTAAACTTAGACTTTATTGAATTTTTCACACACAACTTATTCCAACAATTGCTGTTACAGTCCACAATGACAGATTTATACCACCCCCCCTTTATTCTCCCTCAGGACTCCTTCTCCACCCACCCTATCCCAGCCTCCCCCCTTCATACCCCTTATCAACTTGTCACCCATGATCTCCCCTCCCCCTCACCTCCATCCCCCTACTCCCCTCCTAAAAACCAAAACACATTCTTGTCACCCAACAGTGAAGCAGCTTCCCTCACCCCACCTATATCGCTCCTCCCTCTCCCCCTCTACCGCATCTGCCTTCCACATGCCCTCTCTTAACCAGCGCCATACCCCCTCCCACCGTTTTACCATTTGTCCCCCTCTGCCCTTCCTTTCCTCCATTAATTTGTACATAGAATATGTTTGACAGTCGTTTAGCATAGCTGCCCATAGATGGTAGACTCTTTCTGTTCCAATACCATGCTATTTCACATCTGGCCGCAGTAACACAATACCAAATGATTCTCCAATCTCCTTCCCACTTTCCATCCTGCTTATGCAGGAGACACATTTCAGGCGTAAGCTCAATACTGGATCCCGCAATTTTATTGATGTTATCCCCAATTTTTCTCCAATACCTTTGAACCACTGGGCATGACCACCACATATGCATCCAAGTTCCCCTTTCACCACACAACCTCCAACAGTCATCCGACTTCATTACCCACGCCTTGTGCAACCTCTCCGGTGTGAGATACCACCGACTCAACACCTTGAACCCATTCTCCCGCAATGACGTGGCTATGGAGAATCTGGCTATTCCCAACGCCACTCCCTCCCAATCTTCCACCCCCCATGTCTCCCCTAAATCCCTTTCCCACGCTTCCATATAGCTCAACTTCCCCATTCCCCTTGCAATTAAGCCTTTATAAATTCTAGACAACATGCCCCTCTGCCCCAAGGAACCTAAACATGCCCCTACAAATCACTCACCTCCCCCCCCTCCAGCCTGCTCCCTCATCCTCTGTCTAATCACTGACCCCATTTGCACATACGTGAATCTATCTGCCTCCAACAACTGATACATGTCTCGGACCCCCTCAAAACCTCTTACCTCCTTCCCCACCAATATCTGACACACCTGATTTAAGCCCCGCTCCGCTCATCTTCTGAGCACCATTCTACTTGGACCTGCACCCTCTCCAAAACACGCTTGAAGGGACATTGTATGTGACCATCTCTTGTCCCCCACCAACCTCTTCCTATGCTGCTGCCACACATTGAGAGTATGTCCCACCAGAGGGTTCGTTCCCCTCTCTCCCTTCCCCCCCCCCCCCCCCCGCCAAACCAACCTTTCCAACTCCCCAGGGCCAAACCCGACTGCTTCCATCACCCATTGTTTATTTGGTTCCCTTAACCATGCATATACCGCCCTTAATTGTACTGCCTTGTAATTCAAGGTAAAGTTAGGTACACCCATCCCGCCCTCCAGTCCCTGTACTTGTAGTGTCCTTGCCGCCACCCTTGACCTTTTGCCCCCCATATAAAACCCTCCTCTTGATGTTGTACCTTCCTCAATACTCTTCTCGGTACAGCTATTGGAAGCACTTGGAAGTAAAACAAAAACTGGGGAATCAACATCATTTTAACTATCGCCATCCGCCCAAACCAGGAATAATATCCCCTACTCCACCCCCTCAACTGACCCTCCACTTGCCCCAGTAGATTTTTGTAGTTTAACTCAAATAAGTCCTCCAAAGCCCTCCCCACATGCACCCCCAGGTACCTAATTGATTTCTTTGCCCACCTGAAAGAAAAGCGCTGCTGCAGCTCCACCTGGCGTTCCTCCTCCCCTACCACGCTTAAAATTTCCGATTTCCCCCAGTTGATCCGAAACCTCGCCAACTGCCCGTACTTCTGAATCTCGCTCATTATTGCAGGCAATGTTTCTCCGGGCCTCGTAATTGTTAACAGGATGTCATCTGCAAAAAGCGACATACGGTACTCTTTTTGTCCCACCCATACCCTCGAAATATCTTGGTTTGCCCTTATCCGTGCCACCAGTGGCTCTAAGGAGAGCGCAAACAGCAATGGCGACAAAGGGCAGCCCCAGAGGAAAAAAAACGTGAATACCCTCCATTCACTCGCACACACGCTTTAGGACTGGCATATAGAGCTTTTATCCCCTTCACAAAATCTGCCCCATGGCCTCTAATACCGAAAAGAGAAATTTCCAGGACACCTGATCAAATGCTTTTTCAACATCAAGTGAAACCAACAGCGTATCTTCTCCCGTCCTTCGTGCCTTCCAAATCACATTTAACACTTTCCAAATGTTATCCACCACCTGCCTTCCTGGTATAAATCCTGCTTGATCCTCATAGACTAATTTCCGCAGAATTTTATTAAGTCTTGCTGCTAAAACTTTTGCTAAAAGTTTTGCTTCGATATTTAACAGCGAAATTGGCTGATATGACGCACACTCCAGCAGATCTTTCCCTTCCTTGTGGATAAGAGTAATACCTGCCCAGCCCATCGTATCTGCCAGTTTCTCCCCACCTCGAGGCACATTGAAAACCCTTGTTAGTGGTTGTACCAATAGGCTCCCAAATTTCTTATAAAACAGCGCTGTCAGGCCATCCAACCCTGGCGCCTTTGCTAGCTTCATGACCTTGATTGCCCGTAACACTTCCTCTGCTCCAGTCTCTCTATTTAGCATCTGCTGCTCCTCTTCTTTCAACCTCGGCAACCCCACACTACCCAAATAAGTATGAATGTCTTCTTCAGGTCCCTCCTCATGGGCCGTATATAACTTGTGATAAAACGCTACAAATTCTTCTCTAACCTGGTGGTCATCCCGCACTACCCCCCCCCCCCCCCCGCTTCAGATCTGTGTGATCCTATTCCATTCTTTTCTCTTTTTGAGCTGCCTTGCCAGGTATTTCCCTGCTTTATTACCCCCTTCAAAAAAATTCTGCTTCAGCAGCTGCATATGATGCCTGATCTGTTCCGCCTGTAGTGCATTCAGTTTAGCCCTCAATTCCAATACTGCTCCCCGATATTGCCCACCACCCCCCTGCGCATCTTTCCCCTCCAGAATCCCTAATTGGTGCCTTAACCGCCATTCCTGTTCCTCTCGTTCCCTCTTTATCCGTGCTCCCCACTTTATCAACACCCCCCTTACCACTGCCTTGAATGCATCCCAGACAACTCCCTCTTTTACCCCTCACCCCCATTCTTCTCAAAGTACTCCGGTATTAATAGTTCTACCTCTTTCACCACCCTACTATCCTCCAGCAACCCTTCATTAAGTTTCCAATATTGCCCCCCTTTATTTTCACCCCGCACTCTCACCTGTACTACCACGGGCTGATGATCTGACCACGTTATAGGCTCAATTTCTCCTCCCTTTATCCTGCCCGCCAGTTCCTTCCCTACCCATATAACATCGAGCCTTGAATAAGTACCATGCACTGCCGAAAAGGAGAACTGTCTCCTACCCGGGTTCAGCAAACGCCAAGCATCGATCAAATCATTCTCATTCACAAACCTATGGTATCGCTGCCTATCCTTTCCCCGCCCTTCCCTCTTGCCTGTCGTGTCTCCCCACCTCCCAGGGCATATTGAAATTCCCCCCACAAATCATCGCCCTGTCACCCATTAAGGCGACTTGCATACTCAACTCCTCCCAAAATTCTTTCTGGGACCCCATAGGCGCATATACATTTACCACACTGAACCATTTCTCCCCAATTTTCACTCGCATTAGTAAATATCTTCCCCCCTTATCCCGAATCACATCCTGTACTTCTGTTTTAAGTGCCCCACTAATGAATACCGCCACCCCTCCTTTCTTCTGTTCCCTTAAATTGGAAGCAAAAACGCACTCCCTGTAGCCCCTAGGCTGCACTACTGATTCATGCTTTTTCTGTAAATGTGTCTCCTGCAACATTACAATTGCAGCTTTGTGTCTTGTTAATTCTTTATACAATTTCTGTCTTTTCCAAGGTGAGTTCAGCCCCTTCACATTCAAGGTTATGATTTTCAGTTCACCATCTGACCTTACTCTCCCCCGTTCTTCCCCCCTGTATTCCTCCCCTCCCCCCTTCCACTCCCTTACCGCCATTCCCCCTACCTCCGCCCCCCTTCCCGTCTACCTTCCCGTCTACCTTCCCAACCTGCAAATCCCCCCCCCATGCACTATCCCCCCCTCTACCTCCCTCTCCCCCCCCCCTCTCTGTTGAGGAGATATAACTTCCATAACGGTGATTGAATTCAAACCCCAACCTACCCTACCCCCTATTCCACCTCCCTCTACCTCCCTCCTCCCCCTTTATCCAGCTATACTCCAGCTACCCCTCTCCTTCCTACTCTCCCCCTTCCCCTCACAATGCCCCCTCCCCCCCACCCACTTAGACCCTCTCTCCTCTCTCCTCTCTCCAACCCCCTAACACCCAGTTAATCCTCTCTCACCCTCCCCCCCCCAACCTCCCACCCTCAATCCTTCTCGTCCTCACATATATTTTATTATGCTTTTTACCACCTCACAAGACCATGTCCAAATGGGGCATCAACTGGTACCAGTCCAACTTTTGTCTGCAGCGTCAACTATCTTCTTGTTCCAGCTCTGTGCTCCGTTGACTGCCCTTGACCTTCCTCGCCAATCTCCTTCCGCCTGCCGCTGCTCTTTGCCACCTCAAGCTCTCCGGCCTCGTAGCACTGGTCTCCTTGTCCATCAGCTTTGCTGGTCTTCTTGCCTCTTCTGGAAGATTTTCCGCTCCGAGTTCTCTCAACGCTTTCCAGGCTTCTGTGCTTGTCCTCACTTTCCTTGATCTCCCTTGCACCGTAATCAACAGTCCAAACGGGTACAGCCACTTGTATCTCAGATCGGCCCTCCTCTAGTAGGCCATGACTGCTTTTATCTCCCTTTTGCGCTGCAGCGTTCCCTGGGACAAATCCTGAAACAGCTCCACTTTGTGGCCATCCCATTGATAGTTTCTTAGTTTTCTAGCTGCTCCCAGCAGGCTTTTTTTCATTTTAAAGGAGCTCAAACAAACTACAATGTCTCTCGACCTGTTTTCTCTTATGGGACCCAACCCTCTGTGCGCTCTTTCTATTTTCGGGTGGCTCCCTTCTACTACTTCTTTTTTACTCGCCGCTGCCAAGAGTTCTCCGAATATTTTTTGCACCACCTCCTCGCTGTTCTTGTACTTAGGCTCCTCCGGTACACCCCGCACTCTGAGATTGCACCTTTTTCCAGATCTTCTGTTTTTGCCTTTATCTCCTCTTGAGCCAGTCTCAGCTCCTCCCATCCTTTCTGGATTTGCTCCATAACGCCACCCTGATGTTCCAACTGAGTCTCAGTCTCCTCTACATGCTCTCCCAGATCTGTAATATCTTGTTTAAGAGTTTGCAGAGTCTCCTTTATCTCATTTTTTACTCCACTTATTTCTTACTTTAAATCTTCCTTTAATTCTAGAAGCCACTGTTTAATTTTCTTAGCCACTTCCAAACACTCCTCACCGTCCGTGTCCTCCTCTTGTCTTAGCAGCGACTCCGCCATTGTTCTACTGATCTTCTCTCCCTCCTTTCCGCCTTGTGATGTGACATACGAGGAGCGGAATTCTGCCAGTTTTTTTTTCACAGCACCTTCTCTTTTTGATTTGTCCATTATTGAAATAGTGTAGATTCTCCTCCACCTGCTTCAGCGGCTTTTAGACAATGTTCTCTACTCCCCCCCCCCTCAGTGAGACCACTGAAAGGCTAGGTTATATGGCCATTATCTCAGGGCTCTCTTGCTTATTCATTACCAACTCGGCCTGGAGCCTGTGTACCTGGTCAGCAACACTCCTCAGGGTCTCATGCTGTCTGATTGCGCTCCCCTAGCGACCAGCAGCTCCTTCCACCTCGACGAATCTGACGGACTCTCCTTTTCCTCCACTGGCTGCTAATTGTGCCTTGCTCTCCTTTGCCCCGTCTTGTCCTCCGGCCCAGTGCACACTGGTCTGCTCTCCGTCCTACACTCTCAGGCTGCTCTCGATTTTGGGGATTGCCGCACCCCTGGAGCTCTCTGGCCACCTGTTTTCCGGCCCGCCTCAGAGGCACCCAGCCTCCACCTTCCACTGCCGCGCCTCACTGCAGTCGGTCCCCGTCGTGCACACAGACCGCATGGTCTGTTAATGGCGCTCGCCGGCCTTCACTCCTTCGGGCCGTTCTCCCACCAGGCAGAAACTACCCCTACGGTAAGTGCTGCAACCCACTCTCGCCGCCTGTGCTGTTATCCGGTCTTGGCTCCTCATTCTGCTCTTTTGGGCTGTCTTCGGGAGGATTTAGCCCCTTGAGTAGGTTTTGTTGGCGGAACCGGTCTTCTACTCCGCCATGTACCCTGATGACGTCACCGGAAGTACGGAACCAGAGCTTTTTAACATATTTATAAATGATCTGGAAAAGGAAGTGAGGAGTCAAGTGATCAGATTTGTTAAATCATGAGTGGATTATAAGGAACTGCAGAAAGACCTGGCAAGAGTGAGGGGACTGAACAGATGAAATGTGGACTAAAGCGAAGATTTCTGATCTTATTTTTCAAAAAAATTTAAAGCTTACTACTTTGAGTAGGGCTTTTAATACTGTAGAGTATAAATTAAGTTTCTTATTGTTTAGATACTTTGTGTAATGTTTTGTAGTGCATTTTGCTAATTTTGCATGTATCTATGTAAACTGCTTAGTTTATTCGTTGATGGTCTATAAATGTTTTAAATAAAATAAATAAATGCTGGTATATGATGCTGGATTTCATATTAGGAATTGCCCCTAAGGGAAAGGATCTTTGGAGTCTTGTGGACAGTGCGATGACATCTTCAGCTCAATATGTGGAAATTATTTAATTCCTAAGATTGTATTTGCTTTTTTCCCCCCAAAAAGGAACAGAATGTTATAATGCCTCTGTATTGATTCATTGTGCAGCCACATCTTGAGCACTGTATACTGTTCTTCTTGTCCCATTTTTAAAAAAAAAGAGATTAGAAACAGAAAAGGTATGGAAAAGAGCAACCAAGATGATGAAAGGAATATAACGGCTCCCATATGGAGGGTAATTTTATTAAAAAAACAAACACAAATTTTCATGTGTAAAATACTGTTTTAGGTGTATAATTGGGCTCATATATAATTAGATCAGGCATCAAAGTATGTGCAGTGCAATATGTTGCGTACTTATACAGTAGGCATGAATAAGAATAAAGTTTGGGTGGAGCATGGACAGAGTCATGAAGTAAGCGCACTATGCCAACATTATCTACCAGGGCCTTCAAAATCCTCAGTACAGCTGCTACGGCTTGCACAGAATGTAGGAGTCGGGCTCATCACAGGAAGTACTCGTCACAATCACAGAATACCAGTATTGAAGCAATTACACTGGCTCCCCAGCAACAGCAGAGTAAAATACAAAGTGGCACTGACAACTTTCAGGACAATCCTGCAGATATCAGCTGATACCCTACAGTCACTACTAGACCAACCTTAATGCCAGAGATAGCGCAAAAGCGCTAACACTTGCCTCACAGTACCCACGACATTCACCCACACCAGCTCCTCCACCTCCAACAGAGCGTTCTGCTTTTACTCACCAACCATCTGAAACTCTTCCCCCAGCCCCGACCTTCGCTGCCTCTCAGACACTGAGGACTTTCACCGAAAAAGACACTTCTATTCCTGAAGTATTTTGGCTCAGACACATAGCCACCCCACATTATCACATATCATTGCCTTTGTATAAGCTACCCTGTACAGTTTCCTTGTATCATAGTACCCTTTAATTCATATTGTTCAGTTTATTTTGATCAAAGTGTTCCAAAGTTTACATTGTATAGTTTAATTTAAAGTGTTCTATGTAAAGTTCAAGTTTTCGGTTCCAATTAGTTCTAGTAAACCGCTGTGACTAGTAGATACGGTGATATAAAAGAGCTGTTAAATAAATAAATAAATAAATAAAATAAAATATTTACACCTGCTCTCAAGCAGGCATCTTTATTGTAGCGCTTGATATACCACCCAAGCAAAACATCAGAGCAGTGTACAATTAATAGGACTGTAGTTAGTTAAAAATAAATAAATAAATAAATAAAGGAACGTCATTGTTTAGACAGGAAAGCAACAGATGGAGAGACAGACAGAAAATAAGAGGAAAGGTGCATCAGACAGACATGGAAGGGAGGGTGGGGGATTGACTATGGAAGAAAAGCCCTAGGGATCGGGGAGAGGGAGGTCAAAGGCAAGATGGAAAAGATGGGTCTTGAGCATAGCCTTGAACCGGGAAAATGAGGCATAATGTCTGCCTGCTGTCTAAGTGCGATCTAAGCAGGATTTATGCTAATATTTTGTAAGGACAGGCGTGGAGGAGTAGCCTAGTGGTTAGAGCACTGGCTTGGTAACCAAGAGAACAGGGTTTGATACTCACTGGCCCTGCTTGTGGCTTTGGGCAAGTCACTTAACTCTCCATTGCCTCGGAAGAAAGGCCTGGCAATCTACTACGTTACATTGCCAAGAAAACAAAGGAGCTGCTGGGTTGCCCGGAGTCAGCATTGACTAAAAGGCACACATTATACCTTTTTTATAAGGTCAAATGATGGGGCTCCTTTTGGGGGTAAGAGCAGTTTGTGAGGTGATGGCAAAGTTGTGGGACGGTAGTTTCTGGGGGTGGGGCACTTGGGGGCAGCTTGTGGGCTGTTGGGGCAGTTGTGGGGTTAGTTTTGGGAAGTACGGTAGTTTGTGAGGTCATGGTGGAGTCGCAGAGTTTTGGGATGGGGCATTTTAGGGGTTGGATGTACTTGCAAGGAGTATTTTGTTTTGGGGTGGGAGCAGTTTGGGTTAGGGTAGATTTGAGAACCAGAGATAGGCAGTTTGAAAGGAGCACTTCTATTACCACTGTGTCTTAGTGTGTATGTGTTTTATGCTGCAGAAACTGGAATTCCTTCTTCCATAGTAATGCATTGAACCATTTTTTTTTAGACGGGGGCTTATTTCTTTGCAACTGCAACAATCCTATCTGGCCCAGTTTCAAACTCATTGTGTCTTTTTACCATTTTCTTCCCTGTGTCAAGTTCCATCCCATTCTGTTCAATGTTAAGAGAGTAGTTTCCCAGATGAACAGATATTTCTCGACCCCTTTTGTATAATGTTTCAAATTCTTTTTCATTTGGAAAGATTGAAAATATTATCTGATTCATGGATAATGCTTTTGTATTTATAAAACTATCTAGGCATTATCTAGGTAATGCTTTAAAAGTTTACTTGCTGTTCAAAACGTTTGTATGCATATTTCCTGAAGAGTCCATTATTTGGCTTTTTTCCAGTCCTGGCTCCATATGGTACAGCAGACAGAACAACTTGGTAGAATAATGAAGACTCATGCAGAAGATCTGAACTCAGGACCACTACACAGGCTTACTATGATGATCAAGGACAAGCAGCAAGTAAAGAAGAGTTATGCAAGTATTCATCAACAGATTGAGGCAGAGATGTGTAAGGTACTTTGCTTAGTCATGAATTTTCCCCATTTTTTTGTTCCCCTGTAAAGCAGTTATTCTAATGATTTGCTACTTTTTTTGCTTTCCTTTTTAATGTTTATTTGGACAGAAAAAATTAAGAACATTCATACCTCCCTTCCATTGGCTAGACTCGTCCAGTTGAATGGGTTATGCTCCCAAGCCAGAAGGTGGAGGCAGACTAGAGCAACTTTCAGGGATGCCATCACTAGTATATTCACCGGTTGTAGCACTGAGAGAAGACTGTATTGTCTGCCACCAGCAGGTAGCAAGGTGTGTATGGATTGCTGCAGCAGAACTGATGGGCCTGTCTCTCACCTGGCCCAGATCATGGTCTTTGTAGACCTATAGGCCCAGTGATTGCTCGGAGCCTGAGTATACCCTTGTCTCCTTGAGAGAGCAGCTACCCTTTGTCCAGCGTTGGTGGGCCGGAGAGCAGCCAGAAGCACTGCATGAAGCCCCTGAGGGGTGTGGTAAGTCTGGGCCTAGACCCCCCTTCCCTTTCTCTGTCCTCTATCTGTATGCCTGTTCGCTTTTCTCTGACTTTTCTATTGCTGTATTTTTAATTGGCATTCTTTCACTGCTTTGACTAAGATAGCTTGGGGGAAAAAAAGCTGCTGTGAGACAGCCGGGCCTTCTCAGGTTTGAGTGGTAAGCTGAGGCAGCCCTTTTTGGGTTTCACCAACTGGCCTGACAGCTGCTGGGACTCCTTTCTTGGTTGGGGTTTTCTTTTTCACTGCAACTTTTCTTTTTCGTCAGGTTTATTTTTTTCACAGTTATCTTTCTTTGACCATGTTGAGCTGTGCCATAATGCGGGTGCATGGCAGTGTGCTTCTTGCAGCTCCCATCGGGTGATCTGCATGGTTGCCTCATTTTGCCCCAAGTGTGATGGAGATTCCTCAGGGCAGGGTTTTTTTGCCATTATTGGAACCAAAGGCCTAATGCTGATTTTGCTGCCTCTGCCATGTTTGCCAGGATTTTCCTGCTGGCAGGAATGGTGCAATCTTGGATGACTGCATAGTCCCTGCAGAAGTGGGACGTGGTGAGGAGACTGCAGGCAGAAGCCGCTAGGCCTCTAAGGGCTTTTCTGGGGTGCTGGGGCCCGCTCTTGCTCAGCTTTGAGCAGCAGCTCCTGAAACAGCTCATCGACTGTTTTCACTCTCTGTTAGGAGCATGGCAGCCCCCCTCGTAGGGGTCTGAGCTCTTGACTTCTGCTATGAGGGACCCTGGGCCCTATGGTACCCTTCTCTTCTGGTGTCAAAGGGGTTAAGCACTCTGTAATATAGCATGGCGTGTGGTAGAAAGAGGCTCTTAAAATATTAGCAAACAGTTCAGGGCCGAACAAAAAACACTTTTATTGTCCTTCAGCTATCCAGTAATCACTCCCCAGCTTGTTGCCTTCACAAGGCTGTTCTCAGTGCCCTTCCCCCGACTCATAATTTAAAGTTCAGAATTAAGTTCAGGACAAAGTCTAGTCACTCACTTGGGCTTTGGTGTCTGTGAATATGTTTCCAATGTTCTGAATTTCCTATCTCACAGCAGGACTCCTTTCCCATCCCTGCTTGGAAGGAGCTGTCTGACTCCACAGCCTCTGTTCCTCTTGTGCATTCAGATGGATTCTTAATCTCTCTGTCTGGATCACACCCTCCAGCCCTGAGTTTTGAGCTGTCGACCTTTTTAAGGTGGACTGCTGACAATCCCTTTGAAGAGGAACGGGTAACTTCCTGTATACCCTGCTCCACCATTCCAGGTCATACTGCTAGACCAGTCCAGACAAACAGGTTGTGTCCCCCTGCCAGCAGATCTTGGAGACAGAGAATTCTACCAGAGCTCTGATAGGCTGGACTCTGGTGATATGGTCCTACCCCTAGGGGTCTCCCTCAGTATTTCTCTGTCTCCAGCAATGGGTCGCACGGGACAGATGCTCTGTCTCAAGCGTGGCCAACCCATCTCCTTCTGTATGTCTTTCCTCCCTGGTCCATGATCGGCAAGATTCTCCAGAGAGTCAGGGAGCTTCGCGGCCCGGTGATCCTGGTGGCACCAGATTGGCCTCGCAGACCGTGGTATGCGCATCTCGTACGGCTGTCTCGGGCATCTCCTCTACGCCTGGGGGCGTTCCCAGGGCTCCTGCTCCAAGGGCCGGTGGAAATGGGAAACCCGGCTCCTTACTCGCTTACGGCCTGGCTCTTGAACGCCGCAGGTTAGTTCAGAAGGGATATTCGTTGAGTGTGGTGGCGACAATGCTTAAGGCACGGCGGTCGTAGACGTCGCTGGCTTACGCTCGTGTGTGGCATCTCTTTGACACTTGGTGTTCGCTACGTCACATCTCGCCCTGGCGTTGCAACATCCCGGATATTCTTTCCTTTCTGCAGGCAGGTCTAGATAAGGGTATGGCGCTCGGGACCTTTCGCGTGCAGGTTGCCGCGCTAACTTGTTTTCGAGGGCCGATAGCGGAGCGTTCTCTCGCCTCGCATGTGGATGTTTCGCGTTTTCTTAAAGGGGTTCAGACATTACGGCCCCCGATACGTCCTTTAGTTCCTTCTTGGGATCTTGCTCTCATTCTCCGTGCCCTTGTTGCTCCTCCCTTTGAGCCCCTGAAGGCATGTTCCCTTAAGGATTTAACGCTAAAGACGGTTTTCCTAGTGGCCATAACCTCGGCACGTCGGATTTCCGAACTTCAGGCTCTCTCTTGTCGAGACCCCTCTCTCGTTTTCTTCGGTGGGAGTTTCTCTTCTAACTGTTCCATCCTTTTTACCTAAGGTGCTTATCCCGTTTCATGTCAACCAGCCTCTTTTCTTGCCTACCTTTGAAAGAGAGCAGTGTTCCGGTCACCTTCATCAATCGCGTGCTGTGGACCTGAAGAGAGTGCTTTATCGGTATCTTAAGATCACGAACGCCTTCCGTAAGACCGATCATCTTTTTGTCCTGTTTGCGGGCCTTCGGGGGTCCGCAGCCTCCAAATCCACCATTTCTAGATGGTTGCGAGGAGCTATTGAGGCAGCTTATATACTGCAAGGCAAGCAGGTTCCAGCAGGGCTCCGAGTTCACTCCACTCGGGCTCAGGCTTCGTCTTGGGCTGAGCGGTCTCAAGTAGCCCCTCTCGACATTTGCCGGGCGGTGACTTGGTCATTGTTGTCCACGTTTGTCCGTCAGTATAGATTGGACGTTCACGCTTGGCAGGAGGGGCAGTTTGGAGCTGCAGTGCTGTCGTTGGCATTGAACCCCCCCCTTGAAAGCTTGTAGCTTGGGTACTGCCCGTTTGTCTGGACTGGTCTAGCAGTATGACCTGGAAGGAGAAATTTCACTTACCGTTAATTTCCTTTCCTGGAATACTGCTAGACCAGTCCAGGACTCACCCTGCTGTCAGTTACGGTGCTGCTAGTGCGGTGAAGCCGCTGGCCTCTGTTCCTTCCTTGTCAGTATGCCTCACCATGGCGGCCCCGATGGCTGCGTTATCGGTCTTAGCAGCCTTCAGTTCTGGGGATACTTTCAGCTCCCTTGTACATAGTTGAATTAAACGTCCACTATGTGTGGTCTTATGGTTTAGTTGCGTTACATGTTTGGGTTCGCTTTACAGACGATACTGAGGGAGACCCCTAGGGGTAGGACCATATCACCAGAGTCCAGCCTATCAGAGCTCTGGTAGAATTCTCTGTCTCCAAGATCTGCTGGCAGGGGGACACAACCCGTTTGTCTGGACTGGTCTAGCAGTATTCCAGGAAAGGAAATTAACGGTAAGTGAAATTTCTCCTTTCACCTGTCTGTTCCTCCAGAAAACTAACCCTGCTCCCTATGAGGGAAGCTGGGATGAAGAAGAGGATTTCCAGTCTCCAGCAGGTGAGTCAGCGGAGGAAGGCAGTCTTCCTCTTGTTTGTTTATTTATTTTATTTAACTGTATTTATATACTGCTTTTCACCAGGTTAAGCGTTTTTTTTTTTTTAGGGCTGTCAAGTCAGTGCTGACTCCTGGCGAAGAACAAAACATTTTACATTGAGTTCTTTTTATACAAGAAACATTTTAACATTTGAATATTCAAACATTTTCTAATATAACTTTATAACATTTAATTAATATAAATAACTATTAACATTTTAGCTGGTATACACAAACTATTTACATTCATGGGTTTATTGTGCTTGAGTTGTATTTTAGAGGATGAAGGGTGAGGATCTGTTGGTGATCCATTTTTATCACCTGGAGGATCTTTCCACACTTATTCAGGGATGTCATGATAGCCTTAGGCATTTTGGCGCCCGCTCCAGTGGAGGTCTTGCAGGTGGACCCTATCCTGGAGGATTTGCAGCATCCTTCTGGCTTCTTTTTGCTTTGAGCCATTACTTTGCGTCCTTCTAGTCCAGTCCCGGAACCATAGAGTTTAGAACGTCCTCCAGCAGCTTTGGAGACTGAAAGATGTCATCGTTCTGATGTCACCGGTATACGTAGGCTAACACCGCCCCCTTCCACCAGTACTTTCAGTCTCCAAGCAGCTGGAGAGACATCTGAGCCTAGGACTGGGCTCAGGTGGCGCAAATAAGCAGAGCTAGATTCTTTTTCTGTTTAAATATTTTGACTTTTTGAATTTATCTTTTAGTCTTCCCTGATTAGTGTTGGTTTTCTTTTTGGTTTCTAGGAGTGCTGCTGCTGATTGAGCTCTCGTCTGGGCTGCTGTGCCTCCCTCCCTCATCTCCTCTCCACTTCTCCCTCCCCCCCCTGGGCTAATTTTCCCCATCCTCTAAACGAGCAGGTGTTTGCTGGGTGGTGTTTTGCTCTGAGTTCCGTCAGCAGTCCGGCCTCCCTGCTCCCGAACCCGCAACGAAGGGTGAGGAGCAGGTGGAAGGCCAAAGCAGCAGCGGCGGTGCACACCCATAGCAAGCAGGAGTCTTGCGGGAGTAATTTTCTGCCGGGCGCCGGAGCCGCGGAACGGCTGAGCTCCGGCGCTGTGGGAACTCCCTTCTCTTTCCTCTGTGGTAGCGGTAAGTCGGGGAAGCTGGCTGCTTTGCGCGGTAGGACCGGAGGGAGAGAGCTGGTAACAGCAGCCTGAGGGCACGCGCTTTGTCAGCGTGCGGCTGGACCGACCGCGTGTAGCTGAGCGGGAAACACGCGGATGCCATTTTGGGGGATCGCAAATTGTTTTTTTCTAACCTTCTCTCTCAGAGCCTTGTAAGGAGCGTGGGTAAGCTTCGTTTAGGCTTCGTTTTGCACAATCTTCAGTCAGGATCAGCTAGGATACCTGCAAGGCAGAGTTAGATCTTGTTTTAAAAATAACTAACTAACTAACTAAACAAGAAGGAGAATTTAGAGAGAGAAAGGATTAGGATTGTTTACCTCCCAGGCTGTTGGTACCTCTTTGCAGGGTTCTTTTGGTAGTGCACAGGGTTAAAAAAAAAAAATAAAAAAATACAGTGGAGATCCCCTGACCTTTGAGAGGATGCCTGCAAAGCCGTGCTGTTTAGTGTGTGGCACGCGGCGCGGAGAAGTGTTTGACTCGGGGGTGTGTAGGGCCTGCACTTGGGAGGCAGAGGTTAGGGATAAGGCTTTAGGGGGTTCTTCTGGGGAGCACGTCGGCGTTCCCGGGGAGCCGGGTGAGTCCCTGCCACCATCCTTGAGTCTGGCACAGCCAGTGGCAGGGCCGTCTTCGGGGGAGGGTTCTTTGCTTCCTATATCTTTGGGCTCAGGAAGTGGTGATTCAGCTGTCCCTCCTAATTTCTTCACTCTCATGACTCAGGCTTTTGCTCTGCTACAGCCTATGTTGGGGGCTCGATCCCAGGGTCCTAGGGGGCAGAAGCGGGCTGGGTTGGTGAATCTGCCCGACGAAGAGGTTGGGTCGGCTAAAGCCCGTAAAGGGGCTGTAGAAGATAATCCGCCTTCTCGGCTTGAGGAGGAGTTGGGAGGTGCAGACGACGAGGTTGAAGAGTCCTCAGAGATTGAGTTAGAAGAGGGGGAATTGCTGGATGTGGAGCAACAGAGTAGAGTAGTCAGAGTGTTTCGCCGTGAAGAGTTGCCTGCCTTGATTTCTGAGACTCTCAAAACGCTGAACATGCCCTCGGGGGAGTCAGTAGCGGAGGAGTCTTTGGAGGATCCGCTTTTGCAGGCGGTGAGGACGTCCCAACAGGTGTTTCCTGTGCATAGAGTTTTTAAGAGCATGATTCAGGAGGAGTGGGACTGTCCGGAGTCGGCTCTACGTGGTTCAAGGGCCTTAGCTCGTCTTTATCCGCTTTCCGACCAAGACAGGGAGCTTTTCCGCTCTCCAAAGGTGGACGTGGCAGTATCGGCAGTAACTAAGAAGACTACGATTCCGGTGGAGGGGGCCGCGGCCTTAAAGGATGTGCAGGACCGGAGGTTAGACACTTTGCTGAAGCAGGTGTTCGATATTGGGGCCCTCTCCTTGCAGGCCTCTATAGCGGGGGCGTGGGTGGCGAGAGGCTGCTTGCGCTGGTCGCAAAGGTTGCAGGGGGATCAGTTAGAGGGACACTTAGATGAAGTAACGCGGCTGGAGTCGGGCACCGCTTATTTGGCGGACATTCATTACGACCTTATCCGGAGTCTAGCTAAGAGTATGGCGTCGGTTGTTGCGGCCCGGAGGTACCTTTGGTTGCACAACTGGTCGGTGGATGCTTTGTCTAAGGCTCGTCTCAGCAAGCTCCCGTTTAGGGGTAAGCTTTTGTTTGGCAAGGATTTGGAGAAGTTGGTCAAGGAGCTCGGGGAGTCCAAGGTAGGTTGACTGCCGGAAGATAAGCCGAAGCAGGGCCGCGGTGCTGCGGGCTCCCAGGGGAATTCGAGAGAGTTTCGTAGGTTTCGGGCCTCTCGTTTTAGCCAGCCACAGCGGGGAAGATTTCTGGTACGTGGCCAGGGGTTTCGAGGTTTACGAGGGGCGGGCAGGGGTTTTACGCTGTTCCAATCCTCAAACCTTAAGAAGTCCCAATGAGATGAGGCGGGCTCAGGTGGAGTTGGTACCCTTGGGAGGAAGGTTGCGGGACTTTTACCCTGCCTGGGTCCAAATTACCTCAGACCAGTGGGTCTTGGAAGTCATTCGAGAGGGCTATTCCCTAGAGCTCCATCGACCCGTGTTAGATTCCTTTGTCCAATCTCCTTGCAGATCATCCCAGAAGGTGCATGCGATCGCGGACACGCTGCAGCGCCTTCTGCAACTCCGGGCAGTGGTACCCGTTCCGACGGACCAGTGCGGGCTCGGTCGGTACTCCATCTACTTTGTGGTTCCAAAGAAGGAAGGCACGTTTCGACCAATTCTGGATTTAAAGAGGGTGAATCGCTGTCTTTGCGTTACCCACTTCTGGATGGAGACGCTGCGCTCTGTCATTGCGGCGGTCAGGGCGGGCGAATTCCTAACATCATTGGACCTCACGGAAGCTTATCTCCATATCCCGGTGCGACAGGAGCATCAAAGGTTTCTGCGGTTTGCACTGCCCATGGGGCATTTTCAGTTTCAGGCGATGCCCTTCGGGCTAGCGACAGCGCCTCGGACGTTCACCAAGATCATGGTAGTGGTAGCGGCGGCGCTCCGCAGGGACGGTGTACTGGTGCATCCTTATTTGGACGATTGGTTGATTCGAGCAAAGTCGGAACAGGAGAGTCGGGCGGCCACCACTCGGGTAGTTCAGATGTTGGAGAGCCTGGGCTGGGTGGTCAATTTCGCAAAGAGCAGATTGGTTCCTTCGCAGTCCCTAGAATATTTGGGAGCACGTTTCGAGACAGCGAAAGCGGCAGTTTTTCTCCCGAGCCTCAGGGCACAAGGGCTGCGGGGCTGGTGGTAAGGTTTCTGGCAAGACGGGTGCTGACGGCATGGCAATATCTGCAATTACTGGGCACAATGGCAGCCACGATCGAGGTGGTGCCGTGGGCCAGGGCTCATATGCGTTCGTTGCAGAGCGCGCTGCTCCGGCGGTGGTCTCATCAGAAGGATGCATTGTCTCGGCCACTGATTTGTCCCCCAGAGGTACGTCAGGATCTTCTCTGGTGGTTGGCGGCGGAGAACCTGGAGGCGTGCATGCCTCTAGAACCTCCGTTGTGGAGTTTGTTAACGACGGATGCCAGCCTCGCAGGGTGGGGTGCGCATTTCCAGGGAAGGTTTGCCCCAGGGACTGTGGTCCCAGAAGAACAGACATGGTCCATCAACCGTCTGGAGATGAGAGCGGTGGTGTTGGCTCTGCACAAGTTTCAGAGTTCTCTGCGGCAGGCGGCGATACGGGTGCTGTCAGACAATGCGACAACCGTGGTCTACATCAATCGTCAGGGGGGCACCGGCAGTGTGGCGCTAGAAGCGGAGGCGAGTCAGCTTTTGAAATGGGCGGAGCAAAATCTGGCGGCGCTTTCAGCTCAGCATGTCGCCGGCATGGACAATGTCGAAGCGGATTTTCTAAGTCGCCGCCGGGTAGACCCGGGGGAGTGGCGGCTACACCCGGACGTGTTTGCGCTTTTGGTGTGACGATGGGGGATTCCCCTAATGGATCTGATGGCAGGCTTCGAGTTGGCGCAGGTGTCACGATTTTTCAGCAGGCGGCGAGAAAGAATGTCGGAAGGTCTCGATGCCTTGGCTTAGAAATGGCCGGAGGACAAGCTGCTCTATGTGTTTCTGCCGTGGACTCTCATAGGCCGCGTAGTGCAGCATCGCGGTCGGGTGGTCCTTATAGCGCCCGATTTGCCCCGAAGACCTTGGTATGCGGACTTGGTACGTCTGCTGGTGGACAGGCCATGGAGGCTTCCACTTCAGGAGGACCTCTTGTTGCAGGGTCCGTTACGCATGCCCCAGGTAGCTCGATTCTCGCTTACGGCATGGCTCTTGAATGGGCTCAGATTACTGCCAAGGGTTACTCGGCTGCGGTCATTTCTGCTTTGCTGAAGGCGCGTAAACGCTCCACTTCGTTGGCGTACATACGAGTTTGACGAATTTTTGAAGCCTGGTGTTCGGAGCGGAAGCTGTGGCCTTTGAGGGCCTCGGTACCGCAGGTCCATTCCTTTTTGCAGGATGGGGTGGAAAGAGGCCTAGCGGCTAGTTCCTTGCAGGTGCAGCTGGCGGCGATCTCCTGTTACCGGGGTAAGATTCAGGGTCAGCTGTTAGGGTCTCATGGCGATGTACGTCAGTTTTTGCGAGCCGTTTTACTCTTGCGATCTCCGCAGCGTAGTTCAGTACCGGTGTGGGATCTGAATTTGGTGTTGGAGGCTCTGGTGAGAGCGCCGTTTGAGCCCTTGGGCGAGTCCTCGTTGAAGGATTTGACATTGAAGATGGTGTTTCTCGTGGCCATTTGCTCAGCTAGAAGAATTTCGGAGTTGCAAGCGTTGTCCTGTAAGGAACCGTATTTGTCCTTTTTCATTCACAAGGTGGTGTTGCATACGGTGCCAGCGTTTTTGCCGAAGGTGGTTTCCATTTTTCATGTTAACCAAGTGGTGTCGCTTCCGGTATTTTCGCGGGAACAGAAGGATAGGTCCGGCGGCAGGTTGCATCTTCTGGATGTTCGTCGTGTGCTTAAGAGCTATCTCCGTAGGACCGCGCCTTTCCTGAAATCGGACAGACTGTGTCCTTTGGGGGTCCACGTAAAGGGGAGGCGGCAGCGAAGGTCTCTATTTCTCGGTGGTTGAAAGAGGCGATCGCGTCGGCATACCTCCTTAAGGGAAAAACGGTGCCGGAGGGCCTCCGGGCTCATTCAGCTAGAGCACATGCGGCATCTTGGGCGGAGGTCAGTTTAGTTCCAGTTGGTGACATTTGTAGGGCAGCGACTTGGTCGTCCTTGCATTCCTTTGCAAAGCACTATCGGTTAGATGTGCAGGAGGCGGGGGATGGGCGTTTTGGCTCAGCGGTTCTTCAGGCTGGGCTTGCTGGTCCCTCCCGTTAAGATTCACTGCTCTGTTACATCCTCTATGGTTCCGGGACTGGACTAGAGGGACACAAAGGAAGGTGAAATTAGACTTACCTGCTAATTGTTGTTCCTTAAGGAACTCTAGTCCAGTCCCGGATCCCTCCCAGTATTTTGAGGGGGTCGTTCAGCCTTAAGAAGAGGTTCTGAGGACGGCGCAGAGTGCAAGCGCGGATGGAACTCTTTTGGCAGCAGTACTTTGTTAGTGCTTCATTAGTATTTTGTTGGTTTTTGAAAAACAAAACAAAACAATAAACTAAAATAAATAAATAAGAAGCGGGAATATAGCGGTTCCGTAGGGGGCTCGTGTTATCTAGTGCCCTATTAGCTTTAGTGGCTACAGTTGGTGGTTGCGACTGCCTATTCCATTTCTCTTTCAACTACTTATTTGTTGCTCTGCTGAGTCTGCTTTGTCAATAGGTACTGGTGGAAGGGGGCGGTGTTAGCCTACTTATACCGGTGACATCAGAACGATGACATCTTTCAGTCTCCAAAGCTGCTGGAGGATGTTCTAAACTCTATGGTTCCGGGACTGGACTAGAGTTCCTTAAGGAACAACAATTAGCAGGTAAGTCTAATTTTACCTTGCATAAGCTTGTAATCTCTTGGTGGGAGACGCTGGGGCTGAGAGGCCCCAAAATCCAGGCTTGGCTGTATCCTCTGCCCCAAGGGGACATTGAACAGCTATTTGGACTCATTCACTTGGCTGTCCTGGCCATGGCAGTGACTAAGCACACTCTGCTAAAGGAGATCCATGATAGGAAGGTGGAAACCTTCAGCTTTGGTCTTGGGCACTCAAGTGGCGCTCTGTGCAGATGTGGTAGCATGTGCCCTCTTAAACTGGATCCAACAGTTGCTGGATAGCTCAGAGGTGGTGAGATTAGATTCTGTAATATTGTTTATGGTGGTTGCCCTGTACAACTTCATCAGGATTGCCACCATATCCATGGCACCAGTTGTAGTGACCTGAAGATGGTTTTTGGCTCTGGAACTGGTTGGCCGATGCCACCTTCAAGTTGCAGCTGAGTAAGCTCCCCTTTTAACCCTTTGAAGGCCTACTTTAAATTTTTAATCCACATTCTGCAGCCGGGTTAATTTTTGCATATTTCAGGAAACTTGTACCCATCTTATTCAGTATGTTCTAATAGTGATTTTCCTTCTATGGTCATTTACCATTTGATAGGAATATTTAGTCAGAATTTTGAATCCCGAGAGTTTTGGGCTCGGCCTGGAAAGGGTTAAAGGCAGATCACTTTGTGGGGAGGACCTGGAGAAATTGGTGATAGACCTTGGGGAAGCTTGCTCAGAGAGGCTCCCAGAAGATAGGCCCAGAGGTTTCTGGGAGTGTCTTGTATAGGGCTGATCAGGAAGTGCGGGAGTGGCCTAGGGCCAGAAAGAATTTGGTTATGGTCTATTTCTTCTATGCATCCAAACCCAAGAAGGGTTAGCCCTTTCAAGGATCCTAGCATTCTTAGACCTCAGCTACCGCCACCTCAAAAGCCAGTAAGCCCTTGCAATGAGTTCTAACAAGAGGCAACTGGTTAGGGGGTGTCTCTGCCTGTTTTACTCTGGATGGACATACTATGTATAACTGAGATTTGGCTAACAAACGCCGACCGTGTAAATACTAAACCAGCTGACACTCCCTGCCTACACAGCCTTCAACTGCTCCAGAACACAGAAAAGAGGGGGAGGAGTACTAATCCTTGCCAGAACCCACCTCAGATTCAACACTGCTGAAACTCTGAACACAATACTATCACTATACAGAACAAGCACCTGGCCATTTGCCTCACTTACAGGGCCCCCAACGGCTCTCCAGATGACCTCGCCTCTACTCTAGAAACAATATGCGCAATAAACGCCCCCCACAAACCACTTCTTGTCCTAGGGGACTTCAGCCTCAAATCCATGCCAGACCGAGAAGCAGACTCATTCCTCAACGCTATGAAGGACCTCGATTACTCTCAACTAATTACTGCACCTACCCACCAGTGGGGCTCCACACCTGACTTAGTCTTTGTCCCTAGCAGCACTCTACGCAGGAATGCAATAACCACCCCCCTGATCATTCCGATACCATGGTCAGACCACCATACTGTACAATTCAAGGTGGCCCTTCCCAACACCTCAACACTGCAAGCTCAACAAGAGGCCGCTAGGAGATTCAAACCATTCAACAAGGAGCAATTCCTGCTCAAAATCCTCCCAGAACTAGTACATGATGTATCTAACCTGGACGCTGTCATAAACCACTGGAACTCCACTCTATCAGCAGCATCAGAGATTCCAGCTAACAACCGTAGACAGAGTATCAAACCAAGAAGACACTCTGCATCCTGGTATTCCAGATCAATACAAGAGGCCAAACGAGCCCTCCAAAAGCTTGAGCGAGCATGGAGAAAAAACAAGATGCAGACTACCCGGTTGCTCTGTCAAGAAAAACAGGAACAATACAACAAGCTAATCAACCAACATGAACAGGAGCACCATACCAATCTTGTCCTCAAAGCAAAAAACAAGCCTCGTGAGCTCTTCAGTATAGTCCGCACACTTACAAAGGATCCAAGCAACACTGGAGTGATTAAAATCTCCCCAGTCCTTCGCACAGCACCTGGCTACCAAACACCCCCCCCCCCTGTACTGAACAAGCACATGATGTAAACCACACACCTGCTACTACAATCCCCAATACTACATGGAACGAATTTCACATACCCACGAAGAAAGAAATCACCCATACCATAACTAGCCTCAACACCAGTACAGCACCTGCGTATCCCTGCCCGGTCACATGGGTTAAGTCAGCAAATGAAGATCTGGCGAGCCGCATCCAGAAAATAACCCACGTTTCACTAACCCAGGGCTACATGTCCCTATCTCTCAAGCTTGCCACCATACGCCCTGTCTCCAAACTCGCCACCCCCTCTCCTACTGACCCATCAACCTATCGTCCAATTTCCAGCCTCCCCTTCCTAGCCAAGAGAAGACAGTGTATCGACAACTTCAAGACCACGTAGACACCCATGCACCTCTTGACTCCCACCAATACGGCTTCCGACCTCTTCACAACGTTGAATACCTACTTTCACTGCTCCTAGACAATCTTATCAAAGGACTAAACAACATCAAAACGGGCTTCCTTCTCATCTTTGTCGATATAGCTGCTGCCTTCGACACCGTATCCCACCCTGTCCTCCTGAAAAGACTAGAGGCCATTGGACTTCGTAACACCACGCTCAAATGGTTTGACTCATACCTCAATGGAAGACAGGAACAAGTCAAGATCGGAGCTACCTCTTTGTCTCCATTTCCACTAAAACAAGGAGTACCTCAAGGATCCTCCTTATCCACCCTACTCTTTAACCTCTACGTCCAACCCATCTGCGAAGTCATAGCGCAACACGGCATCCAATACGCACTATATGCCGACGACATCATGATCTACACCCAAATTGACTTAGACAAGCCTATGCACCTATAACCAACTGCCTCCATGATTTTTCCCAATGGCTATCCAACAACAACCTCAAGATCAACTACAAGAAAACAGAAGCTCTGTTCGTCACACGCAACAACAACTTCTCTCCTCCTCAGTATATTGACCTTATCAACGAATCCATACCTGTCAAAGAGGAGATAAGGTACCTGGGAATAATTCTAGATGATAACCTGAACTTCCACTCCCACATTGCCAGAAGTACAAAGAATGCATACCATAAATTGACAATCATTCGACGGCTAAAGCCCATACTAAGCCAAGACCATTTCAGGACAGTCTGTCAAGCAATAATAACACCCATACTGGATTACTGCAACGCGATTCTCCTTGGATTACCTGCATCAACTATTCTCCCCCTACAGATGGTACAAAATACGGCTGCACATATCCTCACAGGCTCTGCAAGACACCTACACATCACCCCTATCCTGAGCCAACTACACTGGCTATCTATCACGCTCAGAATCAAATTCAAAACAGCCCTCATCCTTTTCAAAATCCAGCATAATCTGGCACCAAACACCCTCAAGGACTTGATCAAGACAAAAGCTGACACTAGGCCCAGACATAGACCACTGATGGACATCATCCAGACACCGGCCTCATACTGCATATCAATGAACTTGACATCCAGGAGGGCACTGTCTCTTGCAGCACCCTACCTTTGGAACTGACTCCCCCAGGACATCAGGACTACTACAGATGCGAAGGACGTCAAGACAAGACTGAAGACCTTCCTATTCGCTGATTACTATGGGACCATCACATAGGCTACTCCTCCTTCAGTAAAGCCCTTACCCCTGCTTTCTCCCTTGCTGTATATACAGTAACTCTCTTATTTGTAAATAATGTGGTAAGGAGAGTGTAGCCCAGCCTGGGGAAACAAAGGGAAAAGAGACTTTTTCCTCTTTGCGGGGGATGGGCGCACCTGAAAACACATACCAAAGGAAAGGCAGTGAAAGAAACCACGTTTGTAGAGCTAGGCTAAAGCCCTGCCCAGACTCCATGGCAACCCTAGGTAAGGATAGGAGATACCTGGGGGTGGAGTCAGAGGGGGAGGTACACTGCCCAACATTTAAGTCTGAGCAAACAGAGAGAGAGAGAGGAACAGCAGCAAGAGCAAGAACAAGGGCAGCCAGGAGATCAGCGGACACTGTTCCCGGGAGAGGACCAAACACAGTGGCAGGAGAGGACGCAGACTTAGCAGCCTTGGAGGTGGTGGACACCAAGGGAACAGCTTGGAAAGCAGCAGATGGGGAAAGGCCCAAGTACAGACTAAGTACTTTCCTTCCAGGAGAGAGAAGGACAGAAGGCTGGCTGTGGAGAAGCCAAGACAGGAAGGCTCAGATCCCTCTGAAGAAAGGCAAATCTTCAGGCAGAGGAAACCCAGGAGAGCTGAGAGAAAATCCTGCAGTGATTCCCTGAGTAGCTCTGAGGCAGAGATAGCTGCAGCCAACAGAAGCCACAGCTGTGAAACTCCCACAGTAAAGCTCCAAGGTAGGAGAAAGAAAATAGAGAAAGCTAATGCTTATGACTCTTGCTCAGATAATGAGAGAATTATACCTGGTAGAAACCAGAACAGGAAGAAAGATTTTATAAGGAAAGCTAAACAAGAAAAGCCTGCTAGTGTTTTTCCAAAGGAAGGGAAGGCAGTGCAATGGGATAGGCTGTTTAAGCTTTTAAATGACATAAACCTTAAAGTACCTGAACGTTTCCAAGTTTCCCCAGCAGGCAGCTCAGAAGAAAGCATGGAGGTGGATTGTAGGGAGGATGACCAGGGTTCCACCTGTTCTGAGATGGAATGTGCTGTATGCGTTGCTGCTAATTGAAGGAAGCAAAGTAGTAGGAAGAATTCAGGAAGCGGTTACCAGTTTGTCATAGCTGGAAGCTTGAAAGAAAGGAGAGAAGGAATCTTATGTTGAATTACTAAGGTTCTCTGCTAAAGGAAAGTGGATAGTGCAATCAGGCTCTGTGCTAATCAGCTGAAGACTGTTTAAGTGGAAGCAGCTACAAGGGAGCTGGCAGAAGCACTGAGCTCAGTTGTATGCTTGAGCAGCAAGTACCACTGTTAATCCTGAAGTAAGAAATCTCTTAAAGGAAAAAGGAAAGGAAGTTTGTTGTAAATAACCACACTGAAACACACACAAATATCCTTGTTTCTTTTGTTGAGTGTGAAAGCTTCTTCAAGGACTGTTACTAAACTGACCTAGAGAAACCAAATAAAATTCCTGTGTGCTTTAACATCCACTTGGTCTACTTTAAATACACAACTACACCTTTGAGATAAAAGGGATACAAGATGGACGCCCGTCCTCACTAGGCAACCGCCTAGTAGGGGCGCGCGCGCCACAATAAGTACCCTTGAACCCCCCTCTACCCCCCTACATTCCCCCCTCTTGCAAAGACCTTTCTCTGTAAATAGCTCCCTTACTCCCACCCTTGAAGCATCCCTTTCCAGTGACCCCTTCTCTCCTCCCTCCAAGTACCCCTTATATCTCTTTACAATCCAATGTTCACTGAAATTATGTGTGTGTTATACTGTTGTGTAGATATGACTACTTATTTTGTAAATCGCTCTGATTAAAGGATAGAGCGGTATATAAAACCTGATAAATAAATAAATAGGGGGTGCCTCTTGCTGTTTTACTCTGGATGAGCCCATATTGTATCAGACTAATGGGTCCTTGAGGTTCTAGAAAAGGAGTATGCTCTAGAGTTTGCATAGCTTCCTCAGGATGCCTTTGTAGAGTCGCCTGTGGCTTTTTAGCCAAGAAAGGGGCCATTGAAAATATTCAAATATTCTTCAGCCCCTCCTGCAGTGCCCTTGACAGAGCAAGGTCTTTCTGACATATTTCTATATTTCCATCTGGGAGCAGCATCAGTGGTTCCTCTGCTTCTGTGTCCTGGGATGCCATTTCCAGTTTCATGCTCTGCCTTTTGGGCCAGTTATGAGGCTCCTCACTTTCTCAAAGGTCGTGGAGGTGGTAAGAACATAAGATATGCCATACTGGGTTAGACCAAAGGTCCATCAAGCCCAGTATCTTGTTTCCAACAATGACCAGTCCATGACACAAATATCTGTCAGGTTCCCATAAGGTAGACAGATTCCATGCTGCTTATCCCAGGGGTAAGCAGTGGTTTTCCCTAGTCCACTTTAATAATGACTAATGGAGTTTTCCTCCAAGAACTTGTCCAATCCTCTTTTAAACCCAGCTACACTAACAGCTTTTACTACATCCTCTGGCAACGAATTTGAGTTTGATTACACATTGAGTGAAAAAAATATTTTCTCCAGGAACAAGCAGGAAGTCAGTCCTCACATATGGGTGATGTCGACGCTGACGGAGCCCGCATAGAGCATTTCCCCAGCTTTCAAAGGAAGCCTTTGGGAATGCTACCACGCATGCGTGGTGGTCTTCCCATCCAAGGGTGCCATCTTGCTCAGTCTCCTTTTTTCCGTGAAGCCCAATAGACACTTGTCCTATGTCCCCGGAAAAATCCTTTAAAAATGATCTTAAAACTTGTTTTTTTTCCTGGTTTGCTTACCAGTTCCTCTTTCCGCCTCGAGCCAGCACCGTTCCCTGCTCTCCCTTTTTATTTGTTGAGGCTTGCCTTGACCAGCGTTCGTGCACTTTTTTGCCCGGGGGTCATCAACCCTGCCTGGATGTATCCCACCATGTCTCCCAGTGGCTTCAAAAAATGTGACGCTGGGAGTGGTTATCTCCAAGATGGCGGCGTGAGTTTTTTCCTTGCACTATGCCTAAATGCAAGGGCAAGCATAAGGCTTTGCCCGCGGAGCCATTGCCTACCGTTACTTCAGGCCCTATGGACCGCTTTGTGTCAATTTCGGAGCAGAAGAAGGGGGAGATTAGAGTGGGTGCTGTGGCGCCGGTGGAGGTAGACCCGGTCTCACTTGCCCTTGAAGTATCTCTCTCCCCAGATGAACGACCGACGACTCTGCGCTTAGCCCCCCTGGAACCACTTCTATCGAGTGGTGAGTCAGCTTACCCGGAAGGAGTGGGAGTAGCCTTGCCGGCGCGGGCCCCGATTGATTTGAGTTCCAGAGAGTCCTCTCTGGCATCGGAGATTGTGGATGGGTCTGGTCGGCAGTTGTTGGAGACGGAGGTGAAGTTACAGCTTAATGGAGTTTCAGCGGTGGGGAGTCCCTCGGCAGTGGTAAATTTGCCTCAAATTGCCCCTTTGCAACGTCCAAAGGTGTTCTCCCTGGAATCAATTTGGGACGCGATTTCACAGCTTTCTGCGATGGTATCTCAACAGATGGCCATGTCTTCCCAGCGTCTTGAGAAGTTGGAGACTGTAACAGAGGCTATTAAGGAGAACTTGACTGCGTGTGGTGAGAAGATAAATACTGGTGAATAGAAAGTTTCCCAAATTTCGTTATTAACTGACTCAATTGTGAAAGACAACGTTGCTATTCGTGGGAAATTAGAAACTTTGGAAAATGCTGTTCGGGCGTCCAATACGCCTGTTAAATTTTCCTGTGGTTAGTGGTATTTCCCCTTTGGATTTGTTTAAAAGATATCTACAGGAGTCTTTAGATGTCCCTAAAAATATATTGCCACCAGTAGTAAAAGCTTATTTTCTCCCTGTAGCTAAGCGTGGGGATCAGTTGGACTTGGGGGCTCTCAAAGCAGACACTCTTGATCTGTCTGCTTTGTTACAGTCTCCCAAAGAAACTGACATTAAGGTTTCTACTCTGTTGATCACTTTTGCTATTTCCTCTGACCGGGACTGGGTTTTGAAGCTATACTTTAAGAAGCGAAATGTATTGTTTATGGGATAGAAAATTGCTATTTTCCCAGATGTATCTAGAGAGACCCAAAAGAGACGGAAGGCTTTTTTGCTTTTAAGACCTGGTGTTCTTTTTATTGGGGCTACAGTGATACTTTGATTTCCTTGTAAATGCCTTGTGTACTATCGGGATAACAAGTATATATTTTCTCAGCCTGAGGACTTATCTTTGTTTGTTTCATCTCACCTGCTGACTTCATCACCTTTAGGATAATTCATCGTTATATGAAATATGTTCCGAGCCGCGTCTCCCTCTTGGTGTTAGCAGTATTTTTTCTTAAAATGAGATGAGGCTCTACCTAGCCTCAATTATCTATTTTCTTTACACTTCCCCTGTATTGTGGGCTAAATTAACCCTGTGTATAATATTTTATTTTTCCTACTTACTGTAATACGACTTAATATGTACTTTATATGCGGTGGTTGCTTTTTCTGTACAAGCTTTTGCTTGATTCTGTTGTAAAATTGCATAAATATAAAATAAAAATAAAAAATATGACGCTGCTGTCAAATCTTGTTTGTTACGGACACCCATGACCGCTGCTTGTACTGCCTCGGTCCAGACCACGACAGTACCACCTGCAACCTGTATCAGGCCATGACTCCAAGAACCAACAAGAAAAGGTCGGAGCTGCAGGAGTTGATGTTCCTGCAGTCCAGCTCATCCCTGGCTTCCCTGACACTGAGTCCCAAGCTGAGCACCTCTTGTGAGGCCCGGGCATCTTCAGAGTCCTGCGGTGGTG
Organism: Ichthyophis bannanicus; assembly: GCA_033557465.1. Taxonomy (NCBI): domain Eukaryota; kingdom Metazoa; phylum Chordata; class Amphibia; order Gymnophiona; family Ichthyophiidae; genus Ichthyophis; species Ichthyophis bannanicus. Next base: position 449,848,258 of record CM066032.1, read on the forward strand.
GTTCTCCATTAAGACACCGGACCCTGGAAAAAAAAAGAAAAAATCCTCGAAGCCAGTCGAGATTCCACTGGGGAAATCCGATAAGATCCCGCGGCGGGACTCGGGCAACTCCAAGCAGTGCCCCCCCCTAAGGTCTCTAGCAAGGTGTCCTCTGTCAACGGTGACTGCGAGGCGCCCCAAGGCCATGGTCCTCGTTGAGGACGCACTCACAAGAGTGCTGGTGCCGGGTCCGAGAACCTCTGTTCCTGCACCGAAGGCTGCGGAGTCACCTGGCATCGAGGCCAGAATGTTGGCCCTGGAGCAGAATATCTCAGCCATCTTGGCCATGCAGAAGGCAATGATGTCAGGTTTGTCCGCATCATCTGCCCTCACAACTGGGCCCCCGACTGCGGTGGTGTCCCCAGGCATCGAGCCGAGCGCCATCGGCCTCGGGTGGGCACCGATAGAGGTACTGGTCCCAATCCTCATGTATCCGGTCCTCCCTGGCTAGTTTCCAGGAGTCTGACCTGAGACCCACTGGGGGATCTCAATTCCTCAGAGCAGGTCTCAAGGCGTGGGAGTCCTGACTCCTCCATGCCCTCTGGCTCCGACTAGGAGACTGATGTCGAGACCATGCCTGAGACCTCTCGACACAGAGACATCTCCTCAGAGTCATCTCCCCCGGATTCCCAGCGCCATTCCCCACCTGAGGACTTGGCCTTCCACGACTTTGTTTGGGACATGGCCTGGGCTCTCTCAGTCCCAACCGAGTCAGAGGAGGACCTGTGCACCGAAGAACTGGAGATCCTCCAGTATGAGTCCTTGCCAAAGGGGATGCTCTGTCGGTGCCGGTGCAGCCTATCCTCGAGCAGCTTCTCCTGAGGATGTGGGAAACCCTGGCCTCTGTGCCGGTGGTCAGCTGACGCCTCGACGCTATCTACCGTGTCAAGAAGATCCTGGGCTTCCAGAAGTCCCAACTCCCACACAGTTCCATGGCAGTGGAGTCCTCGATGCAAAAGCTGAAGAGCCAGAAGAATTATTCTTCTGTCCCCCTGGGAAGAGAGGCCAGGGCTCTCAATGCCCTAGGGTGCAAGTGCTTTCCGGGATCCATGCTGAGCTGCTGGATACAGGTCTATGAGCTGTACATTGGCATGTACCTAAAGGACCTCAATCAAGAACTCGCCGGGTTTTCAGTGGGGCTCGTTGGGGAACCCCTTCAACGTTTCCAGACCCTGGTCGCCGCCATCCGGGACTGTTCCAAGTTCTTGTCCAGGGCTGCCTACGATGGTTTAGAATGTGCAGCCCGGGCTGCAGCTGCAGGCATCGATGCCTGACAGCAGGCCTGGCTGCAGATCTCGGACGTCAAGCAATAGGCCAGGAAAAGCTGCTAGACGTCCCCTGCATCGGGGAGAACCTGTTTGGAATGCCTATGGCTGACAAGGCGGCCGAGACAGAAGCCGAGGTGGTGACCCAGAAGGGGCTTTCAAAGAAGACCTCTTCTCTGAAAGAAAACACTGGGGAAAAGGCCACTTTTCTTAAGGAAGAATGGGCCTTTTCACCAAAGCCACCACTACCAAGCCTTCTCGGGCCAACAGCAGCAGGGATCCCAGCCTAAAAGCCAGGGACACAGACCCAGGAACCCAAACGCTCCAAAGCCGCAAGCCCCTGGCTCCAGCTCAGCCTGGAGGGAGCTTTTGACTCGCAGGGCAGGGCCTCCCTCTGCCGGGAGACCCTCTCCAGTCCACAGGGGGCCATCTAGCACTCTTTGCCCATAAGTGGGCCGAGGTCACCGCAGATCAGTGGGTACTTCAGATGGTGAGGGAGTGTTACCACCTCTGCTTCCAGTATTTTCTAGGAAAGCTAGTGCAGCCTCCCCGTCACCAGACCCTCTTGCTCTCAGAGCTCGTAGGTCTATTCAGGGACAAGGCAGTGGAGCCTGTACCCCAACACCTATGGGGAAAGGACTTCTACTTGTTCGAAAAAGAACTGGGGGCCTCAGGCCTATCCTGGACCTAGGAAACTTAAAGAAGTTTCTGGTGAGGGAGAAGTTCAATATGCTCTTCCTTGGAACTTTGCTGTCCTAAATCCACCAGAGAGACTGGCTGTGCTCCTTGAATCTAAAGGATGCCTACACTCGCATCTTGATCCACCCCTCTCACAGGCAATTCCTAAGATTCGTGGTCAGAGGGGGCCACTACCACTACAGGGTACTTCCCTTTGGTCTAGTCTCTTCACCAAGAGTTTTCACAAAATGCCTAACAGTATTTAGCTGCACACCTGCGCCTTCAAGGGATGTTTGTCTTCTTTTATCTGGACGACTGGCTCATCAGAGGCAGTACGGCCACAGAGGCCAGACAGACCACAGAGCATACCATCCTCCTACTGCGGCACCTGGGGTTCGCCATCAACTACCCCAAATCACATTTTTCTCCATCCCAGAACCTGGAGTTCATAGGTGCTCAGCTGGACATGGTGCAGGCCAGGGCCCTCCTTCCTCAGGACAGGGCCGAATGCCTCAAACAACTGGCAGGAGAGATCCAACACCGCAGAATGGTGCCAGCTTGACGCCTCCTCCGTCTGCTGGGCCATGTGGTCTCTACTGTCCATGTCACACCCCTAGCCCACCTGCACATGTGGACAGCTCAGTGGTGCCTATGCTCACAGTGGACCCAGACAACAAGCAGGCTTCGAGACAGGATCAGGATCACCCACCAGCTGGCGAGATTCCTCTGCTGGTGGCAAGACCAGCACCACCACCTGGCGGGAATGCCCTTCAGGGCGTCCTCACCACAGAGGACCATTAGCACAGATGCTTCCCTCCGGGGTGTTTTGCTCACTGCGGAGCTCAGTGCACGCAGGGCTCCTGGTCCCAGAAGGAGTCCCTGTTATAGATCAGTCTCATGGAGTTCCAGGCAGTCTTCCTAGCCCTATGAGCATTCCGCAGGCACCTGTAACACTGACCTGTGTTGATCCAAATGGACAACCAGGTTGCAATGTTCTATATCAACAAGCAGGGAGGCACAGGCTCGTACTCCCTCTGTCAGGAGGCAGTAGCCCTCCTCTCTTTTGCACAAGCAGTTGCATGCTCCTGCGTGCAGTCTACCTCCCAGCTCAAGAGAATGTGAAAATGAAGAATGTTTTCAGCTGTAGGAAGGATCCATGGGTGACAAGCTTGAATGCCGTGCTTTAGGAGTGACCTCCTGTATGTCTTTACTCTGATGGCCATTGGTGAGTCATTTACTGTGCAGACTTTATAATCTCATTCAGACTTGGTCATTTTAGTGACAGTGGACTGGCCTCGCTAGCCATGGTACGCAGACGTTTGAGCCTGTTGGTGAGTTCCCATTTATTTCTGCATTAAGAGTGTGATCTTGTATAGCAGGATCTTTTGGCCATGGAGAATCCTGTTCCCTTCTTGCTTATAGCTTGGCCTTTGAGAGGCATGGGCTGTTACTCTGCAGCTGTAGTTGACACTCTTCTGAAGGCTCGGAGGGCTTCTACTTCCTTGGTCTATGCGAGAGTTTGAAGGATCATTGAAAGGTGTGGTCCTTTCAGAACCTTGATGCTAGGAAGGTAGACATGGTCCCATTTAGTTCTTCTTACGGTCCGGTTTGGACAGGCGTAAGCTCTAAATTCTCTCAAGGTTCAGGTGGAGGCCCTCTCATACTACCATGGGTATCTTCAAGGAATGTTCTTTGGCAGCATATCCCAATGTGTCGTGCTTCCTCAAGGGAATGAAGTTGAGCTGTTCACTCTTACAGCTGATTGTCCCATAGTGGAGTCTTTCTCTGGTGTTTGATGTCACTGAAATTTACCCTTAGGAAGACCTCTCTTGAGGATTTGATCCTGAATGTGTTATTCCTGGTGGCTGTTGCATCTGTCAGGAGGCTGCCTGAGTTACAGGTTTTGCCTTGTAGGGAATCTTCTCTGCTCATCTCGACAGTCAGTCTCTCTGAGGACCATACCATCCTTTCTTCTAAAGGTGTTGTCTTCTTTTTTTTTTTTTTTAAATTGTTTATTTAAATTTTCCCAAATGCAAGAAAAGATAATAAGCAAATATCCACTCATTAAGATACATTTAAGAACAAAAACACCATTACCCTATAACAACACATCAAGGAGAGAAAACTGCATTACTACCCTGAGGGGAACAAGCAAATTACAGAAGAAAATAAGAGTTTCTTCAACTCCAAAACAGAGAGCTAAAATATAAAGCCATCCCACCTAAACACCCTCCAACCCACCAGCACCCTCCCTGTCATTTAAAAACTGACAAAGAGAGGCTACATCAATATAAACATAATCATGACCTTCATAAGTTACCAAGCAGCGACAAGGGAACTTCAAAAAAAAAAGAAGCCCCCAAGGCGATCACTCTAGATCTAAGCTCGAGGAACTGCTTCCAGCAAGCCTGAGTAACCTTGCCCACATCTGGAAATACCTGCAGTTTATACCCACAGAACAACGTTTCTTTGTACTTGAAATAAGCACGTATAATTTTCAGTTTAAGTGATTCAGACCCGAAGGTCACCACCAAAGTACATCTCTTGGGGATGACATCAAGTGAATCTTGCAAAAACTCTGTAAGATTAGAGCCTACCGAATCAACCAAGGAAGGAAGTTCCCTGGCCTGGTCCAAGGCCCCAACCTTAGGAAAAAAAGAATACATCTGCACAATGTCTACAGAGTCACCTAAGTGCAAAATTTCAGACAAATACTTTTTAAATAAAATCTCAGGAGAAAGCAGATGAGTAGAGGGGAAATTAAGAAAACGAAGGTTCCTAGCACGCTGGTGATTTTCCAACAATTCCAATCGGTAAGAAATAGAGGAAATATCTTTCAGATAACCCAAATGGGAATCCTTATACAATTGGAGTTGGGAGTCTACCAGAGATAAGGAGCCTGCAAGATTAGTCATTTGATCATCAATTACATTGACCTTTTTAACAACATCATGTGAAAAATTACATAGTGCGGTAACAGTGGTAGAAAGACGTGTTTCAATATTCAAAAGCATTGACCAGATATCTGAAAGAGTCACCTCACTTTTAACTGGAAGGGAATCAATGGTGGATGCAGCAGGGCTTACAGGTACTAACACCGAAGAGACAACTGATGAAAGTACCTTTGCAGGAGTAGACGAGAAGGTAGGCAGAGGGAAAGGAGGTGGTGTCCGAAGAACAGGGCTCAAAGACGCCCCATCCAAAGACTGGCTAGCAAGCAGAAGGGCAGTTACATGCCTGTCCATGGGACCAGACACCTTACCACTCTCTCCTGACGATGTCTTGGCTGCTGGTTTCGCCTTACGTTTCCCCATGGGCAGGCCAAACTGCTGGTGCTTCTAAATTCACCAAGACGCACCAAAGGAGCACATAAGGAGCAGAGTATACCCTTTGTACCGCGCCCCTTAGAACGCGACCACGCAGGCCGCGAACACGCAGCCGCGTGTAAACCAGCCGGGCTTTGTAGGGCTCGTGGGGGGGTCCTCCACTCCCGAGGGCGGCCACACTCTGCCTGCAGATGACACAGCAGGCACCGGACTCCAACCAGGCACTTGCTCCGCGGTGGAAAACGAACCGCGGCAGCTCTCCCAACAAGGCAGGTCTCTCACCAGCAGGTCTAACACAGCCGGGCTTTGTAGGGCTCGTGGGGGGGTCCTCCACTCCCGAGGGCGGCCACACTCTGCCTGCGGATGACACAGCAGGCACCGGACTCCAACCAGGCACTTGCTCCGCGGTGGAAAACGAACCGCGGCAGCTCTCCCAACAAGGCAGGTCTCTCACCAGCAGGTCTAACACAGCCGGGCTTTGTAGGGCTCGTGGGGGGGTCCTCCACTCCCGAGGGCGGCCACACTCTGCCTGCAGATGACACAGCAGGCACCGGACTCCAACCAGGCACTTGCTCCGCGGTGGAAAACGAACCGCGGCAGCTCTCCCAACAAGGCAGGTCTCTCCAGGTGTTGTCTTCTTTTCACCCTAATCAGATTGTGATCCTGTCCTCCTTAGAGGAGGATCTTCGAATGGACCCCTCATTTTATCTGTTGGATGCGAGGAGGGCATTAGTGAAGTATCTGGAGAGTACTAATTCCTTCTGTCTGTCAGACCATCTCTTTGCCCTTTTCAGTGGTATGAGGCCACATGTTATTGCTTAGTAGATTAAGGAGGCTATTGGTTTAGCCTATTGGATCACACTCCACTAGGTCACAAGCTGCCTTCTGGGCATAATTCTGCCTTGGTGTCACCAGAGGAGATCTGTAAGATGGTTACGAGATCATCTCTGAGCACCTTTGCGAAGAACTGCAGGTTGCATGTAGGAGATGGAACAGATGGTGCCTTTGGCAGGGCAGTTCCTCCTCTCACCCTGCATCCTGACTGCTTGGGTGCCTTCCACTCATCGGGACTGATCTAGCAGGATGATAAAGAAGCCAAAATTTACATTCCTGATAATTCTTTCCTTGAATCCTGCTAGACCAGCCCAGGACCCATCCTGGAAGACTACTTGTAAAGGTTTAGGAGACCTGTTGCCTCTTAATAGCACTGTCAGGATTGGTGTCTGATGCAAAGTCATTTATGGTAAGAGAACAAAATGTTCATTCAAAATTGTTTAATATTTTTCAGTCTTGCTTTCGGCTTGGTAGGTGTCATGCTGACTTCTTTCAGTGCTGCACTAATGATGAGATGACAAAATGTTCCTGTAGTCTGCCTCCACATGCTGGCTGGAGAACCATAACCCACTTGTCTGGACTGGTCTAGCAGGATTCAAGAAAAACAAATTATCAGGTATGTAAATTTTGCCTCATTTCAGTTCTGAGGCATTTGTCAAGTATAGCCTTTCTAGGGACCAGGTGGCTACATCTTGAACTTGTAGTTTTATATTCAGTCACAGTAAAATATAAATACATTTGCTTCGGAGAGAGAGATTTTTTTCCTGTTATTAGTCACCTGAAGAGTACAGTTTGAGAGTAAATAGCAGGATCAGCTTTTATTTGTGCATATTTATGGAGAATTGTGTTACATTTTGTGAAAGTGGTGGCCTTTATTTCCTTTACAACTCTGAAGCAAACCTAATGGTGTTTGAAAAGTGGCCATAACTTGTGCATTATGCAATTTAAAAAAATTCTTTGAAGGGACACCATTTGTGGGATTTAAGTGTAACAAGATTTTTAATAACTTTTTTTCAATAAAGCTTAGATTAGGTTTGTGGTTAAAACGTACAAAAAAATCTCGAGAGCATTTTTGTATTCGATTGTTTGATGAGCTACTTCCTCTTTCTCTTTGTGTAGCTTGCAAGCATTGATCTGTTTAGTAGAATTCACAAATTTTTATCATTTGAAAACTCTTTGGCTCCTCTAATGTGTGTATTGTGTATAGAAAGGGGGAAGCTTGGATAAGCTGTTTCTCAAGGATCTTCAATATAAGGCTGAAGAACCGATGCAAGGAAGAGGAGTTAAACTTAAGGACTAGGGCTGCGCCTAAGGGATAGAAGACTTTATAGACCTGATGGCCTTTATGGCTTTTAAGGGAAATAATGCATCTTTGTAAAAATTGGAAGGAAACCAAATTAAAGCGGTAGTAGATGGAAGCTAGCTAAATTAGATTGTCCATCTGCAAGTAAACTAAGTGGAGAAAATCACACAAAATGAAGAGAGAACCACACAGAGAGACTACTTTCCCATATAAGTTTGTAGTGGATGCAAATGAGCTCCATAGCAATCTTGCATGAGAAACTTTGCTATGGTGTTGAGGCATAATTATTTTTTTTGTGAAAATTGGTCAGCAAACATTTTCTCAGTTGCAAAGTTCTGCTGAATTCTGCATTAATGAGCTAATTTGCATGATAGTGCATTGCATTAGCCCATTATTGCAGAATTTTAGTAAACCTTTGCATGTAGTGGACTATGTACAAACTTTGTTGCTTGTAGAGGGGAAATTTGCAATTATTTTCAGAAGGGATCCATGCAAAAACACTTGCAAAATGACCACTTTTTGTTTTTTTATGCATGCCGGGGTGCCTTTTCCATTTTTTGCATGAAGGCCCCTTTTGTTCACTTACCTCACAGTTCTATATGCTTCCTGCTATAGAGTCTGATATACTAAGGTGCTATAAAAAATATGGAGGATAGGGAGGACGAGAATGAAAATGAAGAGTGTGACTTCAAGAAAGGGAAAAATATTTGCAAGGCTTTGTGTACAAATGTACATAGTGTTCACAATGATAGAGGTAGGTTTGCATGGTGTTGCTGTTTTGATGTGATACAATAAACATGGATGTCATATAGTCTTACTAGGCTCTGGACTGCTCATGAAGGACAGGGTAGTTAAAAAAAAAAAAAAAAAAGAAAAAGGGAGAAGAGTGATTTTTTTTACATGAAGAAAAATGTTGGAGCAATTGAAATGAAGGGAATACAGGGAATAACGTGAAACTATGGTTTATTTTAGAGAGGAGAATTGGAACATCCATTGACTTTGGCATGGTTTACAGACCTCCAGCAAAGGGAGAAAATGTTAATATTTAGTTGAAGATCTACATTAGACTGACATGAAGGGGGCTGTACTGCTGATGTGAGACTTTAGTTGGTTAGGTATTGACCGAAGATCCCATAGACTCCTATGACTGATGTTTCCTGATTCATGATGCCCATTCTCTGGAGAGTCTTTGCTTTATATATGCCAGATTTGACATAATCCCCTTAATTCATGTGAAAACCAAGTTACCTTTTCCTGATTAGGTCTTCTGTCTGCATAATGCAGCAATCAAAGTGACAGTCTTTAATATAGTTCCACAGACTACGATTCCATCTGAAACTCTGCACATGCATCCTGAAGCTCATCCCAAGGTTTTGCTAATGAAATAGCTGAGATTCTTCCCTCTAGAAAAGTGGTTCTCAACCTTTTTTGTACCGTGACCCCTTTTACCATTGGTCAACTTGTGACCCCCAATGATAAAATCAAATGCGTCTCTTTTCCATTGTCGCTGTAATCATTTGTTGAATTATTAATATATTATAGGCCTTTGCAATATGTTTTTATTTATAAAATTTACTTATTTAAACCACAATAATCACAATAACAAGTAACAATATTTGATTTCAAAATTATGATGATTTTGTAGTCAAATCACTAATATGAAATAAAATTATTTTTTCTACCTTTGTTGTCTGACCAATTTATTCTCTGATCATGCTGGTCCCGATCTGAGGCTTCTGCTTTCCTGTCTTCTCTTAGCTCTCTTTCTGTGGTCTATGGTCCATCTGCAATTTCTTATCTCTTCTTTTGTCTTCTTCACTTCTTTCCATCAGCCTATTTCCAGTCCCAGTAACCCTCCCCAGTATCAGCACCTTTCCAGTCCTCACTCCCAGTACCTTCCAATGTCAACTTGCATTCCCATGACTGCCACTGGTGTCCATTCCCTTCCAGTCCCCCTCCTTCCCCACTGACCAGTCCTTTCTAGTACAAATACCATGGCAGCCCCTCTCAGATCCACTCCCTTCCAGTTCCATTCTCCCATCCCCTCGTATCAGCCCATTTGTAACCTTAGCCCCCAGTTTTCTTCCAGGGCCAACAGCTCTATCCTCCACTCCCCACAATCAGCCCATTCCCAGTCGAAGCCCCCCAATCGGCTCGCTTCCAGTGCTAGTCCCCCCTCAACCCCATTACCAGTGCTAGCCTCCCCTAATCAGCCCAATACCAGTCCTACCCCCCCATCAGCTCATTACCAGTCCTAGCCTCCCCTAATCAGCTCATTTCCAGTGCTAGTCCCTGCTCAACCCCATTACCAGTGCTAGGCTCCCCTAATCAGCCCATTACCAGTCCTACCCCCCCCCCATTACCAGTCCTAGCCCCCTCTAATCAGCTCATTTCCAGTCCTAGCCTCCCCGATCAGGTCATTTCCAATGCTCAGTCCATTACCAGTCCTACCCCCATATCAGCACATTACCAGTCCCAACCTCCCCCTTGATCAGTCCATTTCCAGTTCTAGCCTTCCCTAATTAACCCATTACCAGTCCCAGCCCACCCCCCATCTGCCCATTATAATCCTAACCTGCACTGTCTCTCCCCTCTGTCCAGCATTTATCCCCCATCTGTCCAGTATGTCCCCCTGTCTCTTCCCTCCCTCCATGTCAGCCCCCCTCCCTCCCTCCCTCCATGTCAGCCCCCCTCTGTCCATGTCAGCCCCCCTCCCTCCCTCCCTCCCTCCCTCCATCCATCCATGTCAGCCACCCCTCCCTCTCTCCCTCCCTCCCTCTCTCCATGTCAGCCCCCATGTCCATGTTAGCCCCCTCTCTCCATCCCCCTCCCTCCCTCCATGTCAGCCCCCCTGTCCATGTAAGCCCCCCTCCCTCCATCCCTTCATGTCAGCCCCGTTGCAGGTTCCCTGCCCCCTCATCCCCTCTCCCTGTCTGCCCGCTACTGCCCTGCTGTCTCTTAGGGAACCACGGCTATGCCTGTAAAACCGTTGCGGAGCCTTCCTGTCTCTCGACGGGCTCCGTGCAGCATTGTCCTGCCTCCAAAGGAAGTGGTAAACAACTTCCTTTGGAGGCGGGACAATGATGCACGGAGCCGAAAGGCAGGAGGCTCTGCAGCGGTTTTACTGGCATAGCCGCGGTTCCCTAAGAGGCAGGGAGCCGTGGCTGCATTAGAAGGGACTGGGAGGTGGTGAGTTTGCCGCTGCCGAGAAGCGGACTCGGCAGCGGCAGCAACTTGTATGCTTTTTTTTTATGACGGAATGAGGCGACCCCCGCTAAATCCTGTGGTGACCCCCGTGGGTGTCGCGACCCACAGGTTGAGAATCACTGCTCTAGAAGCTGAGAGCGCAGCTCTACTGCATTTTCAACTGTCTTTATGGACCCAATGAGCAGAAGACAGGTCTGGGAATCCAGCTCAGCTCTCCCATATGACAGCATACTGCACTGCCAGTGGGTCATTAGGCAAGCTTCTGAAAGAGATTTTTTTCCTATTTATTTTTTAAAAGTAATCGTCCATTATTTGATGGACTTGTTCATAAAGAGTGAGATGTACTAAAGTGCATTACTGTTAGCATGTGCTAACAGCATTAATGCACATTATCAGTAAATAGAATCCGTGGCACAAAATGGGACCTCTGACAATTAACATGTGTAATAGATGCTAGTGCATGGTAATGCAGTAGTGTGCTTCAGTAAATATAGTCTAAAGTGCAGGCAAACTGGTACTGTAGCACAAAATAGTAAATCTAAGTCCGAAAGATGATCATTACAATCAATGTAAAAATGCCCCGCATGAAGGTACCCTAAGTATATCTATACTGGATTATTTATAGTGCAAAATTGTATGAAACATTTTTCTTATTTATCCTGTAATTACCAGTGATCATAATAATGTCATTAATTGTTGTTATACTAGTTTTATTTTTTTTATGTATTGATAGGTAACAAAGACAGAATTGGAGAAGCTAAAATACAACTACAGACAGTTAACAAAAGAAGTGCACTCTGCCAGGGAGAAGTTCAAGGAAGCTGTAGCAAAAGGTGTGTGATGAGTAGCTGATAAAGGTTCAGAGATGAATAATGTACTCGATTGGCTTTTGTGATCATGGTGAAAAGGTCTGCTAAAACATTGTGGCAAGTATTTGCATTCTTAAAGCAGCATTTCAAATCAATGACAGAGAAGGTAATTTTATAAAGGTTTTTCCACATGTAAAGCTTGTTCTACTCATGGAAAAGAGCTTTCATAACATTGTGTGGCCCAATATGTGCATATAAGTACATGCAACAAAAACATCCCCTGTGGGAATTGCTGGGGAGAAGCTGAGGTGAAATTGCAATGTATTCACATATTTGAAAGTATGCAGATACATGCACACACTTAGACCTTTGGAACAGATATACAATTGGACATGGACATTTGCACACTACTGGGGTTGATTTTGTTTTCCTATTTTATAAAGGCACACAAGTGACGTTATTTCACATAGATACCTTTGGGTGTGATGTTCAGCAGTGGTGGCTAGCCCTTATAAAGCAACTAGTTGTCGTCGCTGAACTTTAGACCCAGATATTCAATGCCAGGGCCATATCTGTCCACCAGCACTGAATATCCAGGTTAGTCGGATAACAGCAAAGCTAACCACGCAGTGGCGATATTCAGCCACTGCCTGGTTTGCTTTGGTGGCGAAAGTTAGGATAGCCTTTAAAGCGCTTAACTTTCACCGCCGAGGGATAACTGGGCAGTGGCTGAATATCGCCGCTTCCCAGTTATCCCTGGGTGCCACCCCTGCTTTGCCCCTGGAATACCCCGATGCTAGCCGTCTAGCATCAGGGCGTTTAGCGGTGGCACCCGCAGATATTCAGCAACACTAAGCACCTTAGTACTGCTGAATATCCCAGTCACCACAATTAACGCGGTTAGCAGGTCTGCTAAGCACATTAATCTCTTTGAATAGCGGGCACCTTGTTTTCTGTAGGCAGACAGCTCCATTCAGTCACAATTGCTGATGCTGTGCATGGAGCCTCTGTGTACAGAGCCCTCCTCTAGCCAATAGAAGTCTTTAAGGCTTCTGAGTGTTTGTGTGTGACTATTTTTGCTGTTGCCAGCCCACCCACCCACCTGCTCCTTCAGTCTGTTCTGTCTACAGTGTTGTGCAGATCAGTCCCTCCTCCACTCGCGATTTGCCTCATAATTTTGAAAAAAGAAACTTCTCTTCCAACGCCTATTAGCACGGTACCGCCAGCTTCTGCAGCAGCACAGTTGTGTTGGTAATCTCTTCAGCGTCGATAAATGCAGCTCTTCAAACCCCTTCGGTCCCAGTACAGGCTCCGGCAGGAGAGAAAAAGGTCTAATCGGAAGTGCTGTGTTGTGAGGAGCAGCTTCCCTCCTGACAGCGGCCCCTTCACAACTCACTGCCTCACAGAAACGAGGCTCTTGCTCTACTCCAGTGCCTACTTCTGTAATGGCAGACAGCCTGTCTGCTCTAAAGAAGTTTGATTCAGTTAATGAAGACAGCTCTCTGTACCCTGGGTAAGAGTAAATCTAAATACAGGACAGCACCCATACAGCCTACCAATCTGAAACCAGGCTCAGAGGCACTCCCCTCAAAGCATAAACAAAAGAAGAGGCACTTTTATATGCTCTCCTCACAGGCCAGGCACTAAACAGATGTCAAGGACCACTGACGTGTCCCCCAAACATCCTTTCTCCTGGTGCCAATCAGATGCCACTCAACTTTCCAACATGTCAATCCTAGCACTAGAAAACAAAATATCCCCACCAGAAAATCCTGTCTCTGCTATACATGCTGCTTTCCTTCACATTTTATCAAAATTTGTGCAGGACACTGCTGTTGTCCTCCAAAGTGCTACCTTGGATACCCTGTCAACCCCTACAGCAGAGCCACCCCCCTCAATCCTTCCTCTTCAGAACCCTGTCCATTCTCCGCAACAGTTGACCCATCCAGACATAGATTGGCCCCCAGAGACCTTCCAAGCTGGGTATAGCTCCCCCAGGAGCATGGTCTGTTTACAGGATTAAGAGCAGCTTCAGTTGAACAATGCCCCAATACTAGAACAACAACCTGAGGAAAATCCCCCAGATATCTCCAATGACAAAGATTTCTATCCAAACTTCCTACAAAAATTCTCCAGAACCTTGACTCTATTCAAAAGCTTAACCCCAGCAAATAAAAAGGATTCTCTGTCCAGTCTACATTGGACTGCAGACATGCCTCCAGGCAGCAAAGGATGTAAGGTAAATGTCATAACTTTTTGTCACTTATAATTTAACTGATGCTGGAAAACCAGCCTCTAAATTTATCACTCATGGTTTCTGATTGATAAACTGCTATTTTCAAGTAAATATGCAACCACCAGGATCAGTGGGGGCTACTTCAGTGGTGAATTTAAGGGAGCATTTCTTTACAGGAAATGTGCAAGGTTGCTACTGGAAATCCATCCATAAGTTAGCGAAGAACTATCTATCTCTGGAGAAAGCAAAGTTGCTTACCTATAATGGGGTTTCTCCATAGACAGCAGTGACATGTAGCCATACTCTCCCTCCAGCCAACCCTTCAAAAAAAAAAAAAGAGGAAAAAATATGAGATGCAGAAGACAATACTAATAACGTGAGACAATAAGATTTCTTTGATACGGATTCCTGCTGTTAACAGACTGAGGCAGCAGAGTGGACTGATGATGGTGTAAATAGTCACACACTGAAGCACTCAGAAGTCTTAAAGATTTTATCTATTGGCTAGAAGAGGGCTTTATACACAGAGGCTCTGTGTAAGACATCACCAGCAAGTATGGCTGCATGCCTCTACTCTCTATGAAGAACTCCCATTATAGGTAAGCAGCTTTTCTTTGTAAAAGCGCCTCCAAAATCTACTACTACTATTAATCATTTGTATAGCACTACAAGGTGTACGTAGCGCTGTACATATAGATGTAAGACACAGTCCCTGCTCATCAGAGCTTACAATCTAATCAAGATGAAAAAACATTGCAAAACTGGGGACTAGAGTATGGCAAGATAAACCTAAGTAGTGGACAAGAGAATGAGGAGTATTAGGAGCAAAAAGCAGCCTCAAAGAGGTGGGTCTTCAGCCTGGACTTGAATGGGGCCAGAGAAGGGGCCCTACGCATTGACTTAGGTAGTTTGTTCCAAATATATGGAGCAGCAAGGTGGAATGAATGAAGTTTGGAGTTGGCAGTGGCAGAGCAGGGCACAGATAAAAGGGATCTGCCAGAAGAGCAGTTTTTCCCAGGAGGAGTGTAGAGTGAGATAAGAGAGGAAAGGTAGTGAGGAGCTGCAGAATGAATGCATTTGTAGATAAGTAGGAGAGGTTTGAATTGGATGCTGAAATCGAAAGGGAGCTTTGAAGTGACTTTAAAAGAGGGGTTACGTGAGCATAGCAACACTGGCAGAAGATAAGCTATACAGCTGAGTTTTGAAGAGATTGAAGGGGAGAAAGATGATTCAGATATCAGCAAAGTCAAAGCACACATCTTCATTGAAAGAGAAACCCTCCAGTGATCACCAGATGGTGTGGTTCAGTATTAGGACTAGGGCTGTTAGAATCCATTCAAAGGTAAGGTTCATAGAGGGCCAGTACCTCAGGGAGTCGTTAGCGGGATGGGAATAGCTGAGGGATGTAGAAAAACAGTGGGAAAAACTGAAAGGGGATATTTTAAGGGCAACCAACCTTTTTGTTAAAATGGTAAATAAAGGTAAAAGGAAAAGGAGACCGCTATGGCTTTCAAAAGAAGTAGCTGAAAAAGTGAAGAAAAAGAGGGAGGCCTTCATGAAATACAAGAGATCACAGAGAGAGGAAGACAAGCATCTATATTTTGGAAAAACAGAGAAGCTAGCAAAGGATCTTAATATGTATACTTTAGAGGAAAGGTGAAATAGAGGTGATATGATTGAGACTTTTAAATGCCTCAGTGGTATAAATGCACAGGAGAGCATGCGGAAATATTTCTTTATGGAAAGAGTGGTAGATGCATGGAATAGTCTCTCAGTGGTGGTGGTAGAGATGAGGACAGTAACTGAATTCAAAAAAGCATGGGACAAACACGGAGGATCTCTAAAGGTAAAAAGGGGACTGTTGTAGTTGCTGATATGGAAGGACAGACTAGAATAGGCCATGTGGTCTTTTTCTGTCATCATATTTTCTATGTTTCTATTTTCCAGACCTGAGGAACCCCAGACATATATCTGTTCGCATAGCTTTCTAAGGTCTTGACCTTACCCAAGAGGTTAAGGGGATCCTTTTGGCTTCTAGGAAGCTCTCCACCAGACGTTCATAAGCTTTCAACTGGCGTAGATTTTTTTGTCTGGTGTTCCCAGAAGGATCTCGATCCCTTTTCTCTTCAGTGGAGTCACTCCTCCAGTATCTCCTCCATCTGTAATCAATAGGTCTGAAGACCAACTCGGTGAGAGTGCACCTCAGTGAAATTGCAGCCTCTCACCACCTACTGGATGGGCAGCCCATCTCCTCTCAACTGCTAGTAGCCCATTTCATGAGACGTCTTCTGTCCAAACCGCACATTAAGCCACCTCCGGTAGCTTGGGACCTCAATGTCATTCTAGTGCAACTTCTCAAGCTGTCCTTTGAACCATTGGCCATGACCTCACTAAAGTTCCTGTCTTGGAAAATTAATCTTCTTAATTGCCCTCACTTCAGCTAGATGCATTAGTGAGCTTCAGACTTGAGTGGCAGACCCATTCTATACCCGGTTCCGCCATGACAAAGTCATATTTAGGTCTCACCGTCACTTTATGCCGAATGTGGTGGTTTCCTTTTCATTTAAAGCAGTGAATTTTCCTTCCAGTCTTCTTTCCCAAACCGCACGTATCTTGAGCGGAAGCAACCCTGCACACTCTTGATTGCAAGCATGCATTGGCTTTCTATCTCCAAAGGACTCACGATCACTGCAAAGCTTCGCAGCTGTTCATCTCCTTCGACCCTAGTCACATGGGTCCCCCTGTATCTAAGCACACACTCCAGATGGAGAGCAGACTGCATCTCATTTGCCTCTGATAAAGCAGGACTCTCCCTAGAAGGGCATGTCACTGCTCACAATGTTTGTGCCATGGCTACCTCAATTGCAAATCTACTCTTGGTTGCCATTGACGAGATATGCAAAGCAGCAACTTGGTCTTCTGTCCATTCCGTTGCTGCCCATTATTATCTGGAGGAGGACTCCTGTCGGGATGCTATGTTTGGGCAGGCTGTACTCCAGCACCTTTTTCAGACTTAGAGGCAACTCCTACCCTCCATCCCTGACTTTGGCGATACCAGAAATCCATGAGGGATCCATGACCTCTTCAAGCCTACTCCGAGGCAAACTTCCACTTGTTCTGAGATTACTGCATCTGGGAGCTAGGGAGTCCCATATGTAAAGACTACATTTCTCCTTGTTCCTGGAGATAGTGTAGTTATTCAGCTGTAACAGGTGATCTCCGGGAACAGCAGGAATTTAGTCTTCACAACTCGCCTTCCTCCTCTAGGAGTTGTAGTGTTTCTTTTAATCTCCAGGAACAAGCAGGAATGAGTCTTCACATATGGGTACGTCGGTACCGACGGAGTCTGCGCGGGAACGCTTCCCAGCGTCCAATCAAAGAGCTTTTGGAAGCATCCCACCACGCCTGTGTGCTGCCTTCCCGCCTTTCCCAACTGCCTCTCCTCAGTTTTTGTTTTTCCGCGGAGCCGGCAGGACGTCGTCCTGTCACCGCAGAAAATTCTTGTTTTTATTTTTTAGTTTTCTTGTGGTCGCGGCTGTCTTCCCGATGCCACCGGTACCGCCGGTGTTTTCTTTTCTTGAAAAATTTTCCTTTTCCATGGGATATTTTTTCTTCATAATGTCCCACGGTCTCTTAGGCCTTTAAGGACTCTTCTTTTTCCTTCATGGAACCGCCAGGCACTTTCTCCAAGAAATGTTCACACTGTGGCGGTGCAACTTTATTTTTAGACCCTCAAAGTCGGTGTCTAACCTGCTTGGGTCCTGACAACAGTTTGGTGAGAAGAGGTCTTCAACATCGAGGTTCCTTCGATACACGGTTGCCCTCTAACTTCGGGGCACCGTCCCCTTCTTCTTCCACACAGAATCAGGTAACCCACAAACAGTCTGTTAAGACTAGCCAGTCCTCGAGTGGTAGGTCTCATGCACAGCATGAAGACGGCTTCAGCCTTGCCCTCGAGGGCCCACTGGCTTCAAAACCCCGGCGGGAGTCTTCGGTCTCCAAAGCAGATAAGGGGTTTCAGGTTGTTCCTGAGGTTCACCCCTCACAGAACATACCTCAGCCGTGTCCGGTGGTGGCATCCGCTTCGAGCGGTACCGGTACCCCGGCATCGGCACTGGTGTTGGATGAAACACTCCTCACCAGGGATCGTCATCTGGCATCCTCGGTGCCTTCAGGACCAGTGGATACACTCCAGACTGACTTTCCATTATCGGTACCATCACCGATACTACCACCGCCATCGGTACCCTCCAGATGTGCATCGATAGACTCGCTTCCTTCGATGCCGAGTCTGGAATCGATCTCCAGTCTGGAGGACTGGGTACCGACTCGCCTTGGTACCGGCTCTCGGCGGTACCGAAGGCTCGGTTCTGATGATTCGGATCCACAACTCTCGGTTCCTTCGAGGTCGATTGAGTTGCCACTGGTTGACCTTCCTTCACCGGTGTCAGACACGGTACCGAGATCGGTACCGACGACCTCATTACCTTTACGGTCGGTACCTTCCATGCTTCGTTTATCAGGCTCTCTGCCCTCGATGCTGAGTTTGGAATCGATCTCTAGTCTAGAAGACTCGGTACCAATAGGTTTTGGTACCGACATTGATCGATACCAGTGCTTCGGTACCGAGGATAGTGGCCGGAGGTTTTCGGTCACCTCAGTACCGATTGAATTGTCACCGATGACTACTCCGATGTCTTTGTCGGTCTCGACTCCGACATCGGTACTGGTATTGACATCGGTACCGGTATCCACAGTAGCATCGTGGCCAACTCCTGCCATGCTTTTTTCAACAGGATCGCTCCCTTCTATACCAAGCTTGGAGTCGATACCTGGCATGGACAATGTGGTAATGATGGTCGCTGCTCCTGACAGCCAGTACCGGCGACCATCCCTTAAGCATTCCACACTGCACCGTGCAGGATCTTCTATTCCTATATATTTGGATAGCTCTGTCGGTGCTCAGGCTAGTTCTTCAGATCTAACCTGTCCAAGGGAGATTCCTGTTGGGGATCCCTCTTTTCAGAGTTTCCTCCTGGATATAGCAAGATCTCTTGCCATTCGTATCCCAGGACATGATCCTGCACAAGGCTCTGTTTCTACCAAAGCAAAGGAGAACATACTGCTTCCTTTGCATCATTCCTTGCAGGATCTCCTTCTAGGAATGTGGGAAACACCTTGGAGGGTACCCCCACCTTCCAGAGCAACTGATCTCTTATATCAGGTGCCCCCCTCTCCAGGGTTTCAAAAGACTCAACTTCCTCATCATTCCATAGTAGTGGAATCAGCAATGAGGCGGGTAAAGAGTAAGAAAAAGCACTCTTCTTATCCGCCAGGTCGTGAGTCTAAGACACTAGATGCCTTTGGACGTCAAACCTTCCAGACATCTATGCTTTCTGCAAGAATTCTCTCATATATTTTTTATATGAGTCTATCTCTTGAGGAGGTCACAAAGCAATTACATCTTTTGACTCCTTCCCTTCCAGAGTCCAAGACGGCAGGCTATTCTTCACTGCTCAAGCATCTTCAGAATATCTCTTGGTTTCTTACTCGTGCTTCCCTAGACTCTTTTGAGTCTGTTAGCAGGACTTCTGCTATAACTATAGGGGCACGACGTAGAGCCTGGCTCCAAGCTTCAGACTTGGACATATGGGCACAGCAAAGACTGGGACATACTCCTTGCACTGGAGACAATCTTTTCAACAAGGAGTCTTTACGTCAGGTTACTCAGTTGTCCACTGACTTACCTGTTCCTAGGGGCTGTTCTGCACCTTCTTCTGTCCCAGTAGGTAGGAAATGTCCTGCCAAACTTTCTTCCCGTAGGAGAAGAAGGTTTTATGCATCATCTGCCCATCATACAGATGTTCCCAAACAAGGGAAGCATCGTCCTGGTCTGCAGAATTCAACCTCTCACCAGGCTCAGCAAACCCAGCAACCACAGGGTTTCTGATCAGTCTCCATCAGATGCTTGTGACTCTTGGAGTTAGAATCTGCAGTTGCTTCTTCTCAATAGAGGCAATCCACTGCTGTCATTCTAAATCCTAGACATGGATCTCTTCCCAAAAGACATCCATTTTTTCTATGTTCTATGAGCTGTCAGGATGTTCATGCTTATAGGTTACAGGGTTCTCCTCTTCTTCCTGCTAGGGAAAGAGGTCTAACCACTATCAAACGATAGTTTCCTGTGCCAGCATGTCTTTTTTCCTTTCTATAGACTTACTACTTGTAAGTCTTCTTCAGCTCCATTCTCTTTACCCTCTTACCAGGTTTTTCCTCTGTAAGAGCGGTTTTGCTTCACTGGAGGGCTTTTCTTCATCCTCTCTAGTTTTGTTACTTTTCCAGTGCGGAGTTCTCCTCTCTGAGTTGACTCCTCTTTTTTAATCTTGCTTTGAGGCAGTTCATCAGACATGTCCAGAGTTTCTACTCCTGTTCTGTCTGTTCTTTCTGTTTTTAAACAGTAAGATTCTTTCTGCTGTCTGGCAAGCAGCTGCCAATGCAGGAGCCTTAATGTTTGGACCACTGGTTCTTGTCCACCAGCAACCAGATTTGTCCTCCTCTAACATTCTGTCTGGTCTTAGTAGTGGCTCCAAGTCAGTGCTGTCATCTGTCTTGGAAATTTTTTCACTACAAGCTTGTTGGATTGTCTTCTCTTTCTGCCATCTCCATTCCCCTGGGTTTGGCAGCATAGTTGACATAGATATTGGCTCTCCAGCAGCCAGTTCTATCTCCTCATTCTCCTGCATCATGCTCTCTGCAATTCTACAGAGAAGCTCTCCACTATGGGCCCTTGCTAGAGAGCATGGGGTTTTTTTCTCCAACAGTTATTCTAGATGATTGAAAAAGGCTTTTTCAGTCATGTCTCCCATGACTAGAAAGGTTCTCCCTTTTTTCACTATCTCCTTTTTAATATAAAGGACATAGGCCTTCTCTTACGTGAAAGCTTAAGAAGTTGCCCATTCCCTGCTTTGGTCCATACTATTTCCAATCGGGAATATGCTTTTCTCCTTGCAGTTTGTCCCCATGGTAAGAATGCATGATACCTCTTTGCCCTTAAGCAGGTCAGCATGGTATCTCATTTTTATGCGTCTTCTGTTCACTTACCATGCTAGAGTTCTGGAATACTCGGGACTTGCTAGCTGCAGACTGATTTCATCCTCTGCTTTTCACGTAACCATCCTGGTTATTTCACTAGCTAGCATCCCTGTAGCTCATAACCAGTGGGAATAGATTCTCAAGTAGGTTCCACCTTCTTGTTATTAGATGAATCTTTCCTCTCCACATTTCCTATGTGAATACCGTTCTGTAGGCATATCTCTGTCTGCTTCTTGCAGACACCCATATAGAGGCCTATATATATATTAATATCTATAGTATACATCTTACAGATGTCTATGTCTATCTTTTGTGTGTATTTTATGCCCTTTCATATCTCACTATAGATATATTCTTATACGTATATCTATATCTATATATCTATATCTATATCTATATATCTATATATATATATATATATGTGTATCTGTCGAGATATTTTATCGGTAGATATGTATTCTGCATTTATCTACCTGACTGTCGAGGCTCATATAGCTATATGATTCTGTCAGATGGGCTTTACCCATACCTATGCTATCCAGCATGTTTGGGGTTCTACACTCACAACCACTTCTGTGGTAGTTAACAACTTCCACCATAACCTTAAGGTTTCGATACCTCTGAAGCTCTCCATGTTCCAGTATCTCTCCTAGCTGACTCCAGTTAGGAGAGACATTGCGGATCTTCAGCTAATCACAGGCTCTAACGCCTCAGGCGTTTGTCCTTTCTTTTGGGATACAAGGGGTTTCCATACCTTTTCCTCCCACAAGGACTGTGCCTGTTTGTCCAATTCGGTCGGCCTTCTCTTTTTGCTCACAAGGGTAAGCCACTCTGTCGCCAAAAGAGTTTGGCTTTTATCATAAAGCCTTCTGCTGAAGGCCCACCGTTTTTGGTACTACCCCAGTTATTACCGGGGTCCCCTCTTACCTTTCAAGAATCTGACCTCCACTGTTTTTTCCTACAGGTTTATTACCTCCACTTCACAGTGAGGTCCTCCTTGAGGTTCCTCTACTGGGTTCCCCAGTAGATCCCATGAACCTCTTTACTGCTGTGTAATCCTGTTAGGGGAGGTCCATATTGCAGTATTTCTTTCAATATCATTGATGATAATTATCATCCGCACATGGACTCCTTGTCTGCAGTCCTATGCTTGGTTAGCTGTTCCACAGCACCTTTCTTCCTTCAACTCCTACCCTCCATCCTCAGGATGCCTGGTGTTGTGGGGGATAGCATGTTCCAACCTATGACATGCTGGGACTCCAGGCATCTTAGCTTGGGAGTCCCCATATGTGAAGACTCATTCCTGCTTGTTCCTGGAGATAGCACAGTTACTTACCTGTAACAGGTGATCTCTGGGAACAGCAGGAATAAGTCTTCACAACCCATCCACCTCCCCAGGAGTTGTATCTCTATCTATCTTTCCTTTCCTCTCTCTCTCTTTGTCTCAGCTTTAAAACTTAACTGAGGAGAGGCAGTTGGGAAAGGCGGGAAGGCAGCACGCAGGCGTGGTGGGATGTTTCCAAAAGCTCTTTGATTGGACGCTGGGAAGCGTTCCCGCGCAGACTCCGTCGGTACCGACGTACCCATATGTGAAGACTTATTCCTGCTGTTCCCAGAGATCACCTGTTACAGGTATGTAACTGTGCTTTCTCCCTCTCCTCAGCTGAGTTTGTAGCTGAGAAAGGAGTTGGGAAGGCGGGAAGGCTGTTGTGCAGGCGCAGTGGAATGCTCCCCAAAACTTTCCAATTGGGCATTGGTGAGTGTTCCCGCATGGGCTCCATCGGTACCAATGTCACCCATATGTGAAGACTAAATTCCTGCTGTTCCCAGAGATTACCTGTTACAGGTGAGTAACTACACTTTATTTTACCATTGTTTTATATCGCTCTATCATTTTAGTCAAAGCGGTATACATTGTAACTTAAACTTGATAATGTACATTAAACAGGGTCATTGTAACTTGGATTCCTCTGAGGCAATGGAGGGTTCATGACTTGGGACCCCTGCAATTGCTGTGAGGTTTAAAACCCTAGTGCTCCCTGTGGTGGTGATTATTCACTACTGGGGATGGATACAAGCAGGTCTTCTCTCTCACCCATCTATGTACGTCTTTTGTGATGTTGTTGTTTGTAATGTCTCAGCAAGCAAGGGTACGCGAGCAAAGCGGACATTAGGCTAGTGTGATTGAGCTGGGGAGGCCACCACTGTTCCCTCTAAGCTGTGCGCGTGTGCGCGCGCACACACCTCACCGAGCGAGCGCACATACTTTATAACAGAGCGCACAAAAATTACGGTTCTGATTCTGATAGAAAACAACACAGACATCTTAAAATTTAAAAGTTGTTGTGTATTTATGGTTTTCACAAGTTCTACAATATTTTCTAGTGCAATCAATGTGGTGTACATACTGTATTCTGACGTGTAGTCAAATTTTAAGGTATATAACTCCGAGTGTCATTATGTGGCGCACAAAAATTTAACCTTCCTTCAAAAGCTGCACCGCTGATATTTTATGCGCACACAGCCTACAGAAAATTAGAGGGAACATTGGAGGCCACCACATAGCCACATTGGTTAGAATAGTGGGTGGGGGGGGGGGCTGAAAAACCGTGATTCATTGAGTGACACAGTTGGGTTAGCTGTGCCTGTGAATGAGCTCCCTTGCTGTATGACTGGGGTTCCTGGACTCGTCCAGAGAGAATGTCAGTCTTGCTAGTTCCACAATGGGTTGAGAATGATTACAAGTGCAATGTTTGTGTGATTGTTAACTGTTTCTGAGCTATGTTGTTTTTGGTTCCTTATGTTGTGAATAAAACTGCGGCCAAGTATTAGCACTAATATTAGATATCATATTTGTTCCCTGTCTGGGCTTCCATCCTGAGGGGGATTTGGCAGGTGGAAAAAATTCGGACACAGGGACACGGCTGCCTATGTAAGACTACTAAAACGGTTGGATCAATAGGTGGGCTGGGCCTGTTGCCTTTTTGGCAGTGCTTTTTGACAAGGTGAAGAAGACTTAAGTGTGACTGAGAAGGTAATGAAAAGCAGCTTTATGGTTTATTAAAAACGTGATATACTGCCCTTCGTAACATTAGGGCAGTATCCCCATATACTTTTCAGGCCCAATATTCCGCAGTGGCGGCTAGCTATTGCCACTGAACTTAAAACGTGGATATTGACTGCAGTGGCCATATCGGGGCTCCAACAGTGAATATCCAGGTTAACTGGATTGCTGCAAAGTTATCCGGGCAGCAGTGATATTTAGTCACTGCTCGGTTAGATTCTGTGGTGAAAGTTAGGCCAGTTTCCTACGCCTGACCTTTGCAACGTATCGCTGACCGGGCAGTGGCTCAGTATCACTACTGCTGGTTAATGATGGGTGCTACCACGGAACACCCATGGCATGCCCCGATACTAACTGGTTAGCATGAGGGCATGTAGCGGCTGCACCTGCGGATGTTCAGCAGCACTGACCATGTTATACCACAGAATGTCCCGCTTAGCAGCATTTACATGGTATGCAGACCTGCAATCTGGAACATCCAAGCTAGAATGTCTGAAAATAAAGCAGGCATGTTGAAGTTCAATCATGATTTCACAAACATGGACATGCCCGATATTGGACATCTGTGGTGGCGTATACTGTACATAGATATTCTCAGAGTAGTATTCAAGACCAGGGATGTCTAGGAATAGCCTAATGGTTAGAATGGTGGGCTAGAACCAGAGAAGCCAGGCTTTAAATATCACTGCTGCTATCATTCTGATTGTGCAGAGTACTGGGGATGGTGGACTGCCATTTTCTCTACCCCCTCTGGATGTTTTACGGCCAAAACGAGCACTAATCCAAGGCAACATGGTTTTGCCAAAGGAAGATCATATGAAACAAATCTGATTGAGTTCTTTGATTGGGTGACCAGAGAACTAGATCATGGGCATGCGATGGATGTGATCCACCTAGATTTCAACAAAACCTTTGATACTGTTCCTCATAGGTGGCATATCAATAAACTGACCAGCTTGGGGATGTGCCCCAAGCTGGTGAACTGGATCAGAAATTGGTTGACTGGCAGACGACAGAAGATGATGGTAAACGAAACTCACTTGGATGAAAGGAAGGTGATTAGTGGTGTGCCCCAGGGATCTCAGACCACAACTTAATCACCTTCCAAATCCCTTCGCAGCAAGTTCAAGTCCCATCCAGCCATATGAACACAGCCTCTTTAGGAACAACACACTGCTTCAAAGCCCTGGACAAGGACGAATTCATCAACAGTGCTCTTCCAACTCTCCATCAACCGGCTCAAGACCTTGAAGATATGATCTCTAGATGGAATACCACTTTGAAATCATGTTCTCAGCTACCGTACTCGTACAAATCATTAGCTTCCTACAAACCATCAAAAAACAGGAAAGCAGCCCCATGGTTTTCTGCTGAACTACGATCATCTCTTCGTCTTCTAAGGAAGTACGAATGAAAATGGCGTTGATCTCGCTCCACAAAGGACCAAACAACTTACAAGGACCTCCTAAAAGTCCACCGTGAGACAATATCTGAAAAAATGAGAACATACCACACTGAGCTGCTCCTCCGCTGTCTAAATAAACCACGTGACCTTTTCAGCATTGCAAAATCCTTAACCAAGGAACCTTCCTCTCCTCAGCCAGAATTAATTCATCCTCTGCTCTATGCCATATATCTCCAATCCAAAATCCTCAAAACAAATGCGGCACCGAGTCCCTCACCTAGTTACATCCTCCACCCACAGTCCCTGCTAACAGAGTTCAACCCGCCGGCAGAAAAATACATCATAGATCTTATTGCTACTATCAACACCACTACAGCTCCAAATGACCCTTGCCCAGCATACTGGATCAGAACGATGCGCGCTGAACTCAGTCCAACTCTATCCTACATCTTGAAACTCTCCTCATCAGGAACATTCCCGACAGCTCTTAAACAGACGTCCATACGCCCCCTCCTGAAAAACAACAGACTTGACCCAACAAGGACAGATTCATATCGCCCGATCTCGAGCATACCCCTTCTAGCTAAACTAATTGAGAAAGTGGTCCAAAGACAGATTCAGCAACATATCGACATTTCAGCCCCCCTCGATCCCTGCCAGCACGGGTTTCGTGAATCCCAAGGTGTGGAGATTCTACTTGCTACGCTTACCAACACTTTAACCAGAGGCATAGACAAAACAGAAAATGGGTTTGTACTTATCTTCCTCGATATTGCCGCCGCATTTGATTCTGTTAATCACGAGCAACTCCTTATCCGACTCCAGGAAAAGGGAATCCAAGGCTTGGCTTGGGAATGGTGCAAATCCTATCTAGCAGACCGATGGCAACATGTTCGGATAGGTTCCTCAACATCTGACCCATTCCAGCAACAGCAGGGACTACCCCAGGGCTCCTCCCTGTCTGCTTTACTCTTCAACGTATATATGCAACCCATATGTGATGATATCCGCTCATTTAACATTTCCAGCCTGATCTACGCAGATGATATCTTGCTGTTCACTCCAATCAAAATTATGCAGCCTGACCTCTCCCCCTAGTAGATTGCTTCAACGCAATCACCGACTGGCTCCTAACTCAGAACTTACGCATAAATTTTAAGAAAACTGAGGTATTATTTATCACAAAGAACAAGAGCTTCTCTCCCCTCACTACTTTGAAGGTGAGAGATATAGAGCTTCCATGCAAATCTGTGATACGTTACTTGGGAATCACGCTTGACCAACAGCTCAACTTTAAGGAACACATAAAGAACGCCACCAAGGCAATTTACAATAAAATCATGACGTTAAGGCACCTGAGACCTCTGCTAGCACAAGACGATTTTAGAACAATATTCCAGTCGCTTGTAACATCACATTTCGATTATGCAAACATTATCCTGCACGGTCTCCCCACGAGCACCCTCAATCCATTACAAATGGCGATGAATGCAGCAGCCCGCATTCTCTGCGACCTATCTAGAAGAGATCACATCACACCCATACTTACGGAGTTACATTGGCTACCGTTAAACAGCAGACTCACCTACAAGGCATTACTATTAACTTTCAAGCAATCAACCTCATAGCCCCTTCATCCTTAACTGCTCTCCTCACTGCCACCCCCAACAACAGGCTAAGAATATCAGTAGCAGCAAACACGCTAATTATACCTTTGGAAGCGACAAAATGCAGACAACCAACCAGAAATAGATCCTTTGCCTTCTATGCCCCGAGATGCTGGAATAACCTCCCACCACACATCAGAGCAATTAGGGACCTTGCTCAGTTCAGGAAAGCTCTTAAGCATCACTTGTTCCTCCTACACTTTGCCCACCCTACCCCAACGCAACCACTCCCCACACCACAACTCACTCATGAAGCCCCTAACACACCCATAACCTGACCTAGACAAAGCATAAATCACATCCTTCCACCATGTATTATAAATTGTAAATAGCCTCCCATCCACTACTGTTTGTACTTGTATATAGTTTGTATACTGCAATTGTACATAGTTTCCCCAGTTACATCTCCAAGTTATCCATCCTGTTACAATGTAAGCCTAAGGCCGTTTGTGGTAATATTTTGTTACTTGTAAACCGCACTGATACTAAAAAGTGCGGTATAGAAGAACTGCAAATAAATAAATAAATAAATCTGTCCTGGGGCCAGTACTGTTCAATATATTTGTGTGTGATATTGCTGAAGTACTGAATAGAAAAGTCTGTCTTTTTGCAGATGATACGAAAATTTGCAACAGAGTGGACTCCCCTGAGGGAGTGGATATCATGAGGAAAGATGTGCAAAAGCTGGAAGAATGGTATAATGCTTGGCAGTTAAGATCTAATGTGAAGAAGTGCAGTGCCATGCACTTGGGATGCAGAAATCCAAGGGAATTGTATGAGATAGGGGGCAATAGGTTGGCGTGCTCAGACCAGGAGAAGGACCTCGGAGTGATTGTTTCTGAGGATCTCAAAGTGGTGAAACAATGGAGTGGAGGAGTGGCCTAGTGGTTGGGGCAAGGTACTTCAGGCCGGAAGGTCGGGGGTTCAAATCCCACAAGAGGACAGCAACCTTGGGCCGGAAGGACTGGGGTTTCTAGTCCCACAGGTGCTCCTTGTGGTCTTGGGCAAGCCACTTAACCCTCCATAGCCCATGTTCCCTGTAAAATAGTTATCTCCAAGTTATAATGCCCTGTTCAATGTAATTTCAGTTTGTTCAATGTAAACCGCACTGATGCAGAATAGCACGGTATATAAGAGAATATAATAAATAAATAAATAAAATGTGACAAG
Source organism: Ichthyophis bannanicus (assembly GCA_033557465.1). NCBI lineage: Eukaryota > Metazoa > Chordata > Amphibia > Gymnophiona > Ichthyophiidae > Ichthyophis > Ichthyophis bannanicus. Next base: position 449,876,353 of record CM066032.1, read on the forward strand.
GGCGGTGGCCAAAGCCAGAAGGATGCTGGGTTACATACAGAGAGGAATTACCAGCAGAAATGAGGGGGTACTAATATCACTGTGCAAGTTGTTGGTGAAGCCTCTCTTGGAATATTGTGTTCAGGTTTGGAGACCATATCTCACAAAGGGTATAAAAAGACTGTAAACAGTTCAGAGGAAGGCGACCAGAATGATTTGGAGCCTGCACCAAAAGACGTATGCAAAGAGACTCCAAGACCTAACTGCGTATACTGTAGAGGAGAGGAGGGACAGGGGAGATATGATACAGACCTTTAAATACTTAGAGTATTAATGAACTAACCTTTTTCAAAGACGGGGAAGCTGTAATACTAGAGGACATAACATGAAGCTGCAAGGGGGTAAACTGAAAGGCAATGCCAGGGAGTACTTTTTCCACTGAAAGGGTTGCGGATGCTTGGAATACCCTCTTGATGGAAGTGGTGGGGGCAAATACAGTGACAGAATTCAAAATGGCATGGGACAGACACAGCGGATCCCTTTATAGAAACAGGATAAAATCAAAATAAACGTAACTGTCTCTGATATCTCAGCAAGTAGAGGTGACCTGCACAAAGCAGTGGATTCACCCCTAAGCAAAGGCATGGGGAGGGGTAACCTGCATGGAGCAGTGGGCACACCTACTCTTGCCACCTTGCTGAGCAGACTAGATTGACCATGCTGGTCTTTATCTGCCATCATATACTATGAATGATGTACATGGATTTTTAACACCCCATAACCCTTTTTTTGGATGGGCAGGCTCAAAGCATTGCAGTATATGTAATTAAGAAGTGTGGTAGAACTGAAATTAATCCTACATAGGTCTTTAGGCGATGAGTGGATTATTGATTGCTGTCCATGGATGTTTTAAAATATATTTTGTTATGGACAATGTATAACTGGCCGTAAAACTTAATATATGGCCACAAGTCATACATGTAGAATATAATTTTATAACAGGGTGCTTAGGTTAAAGCATCCCAAATGTGTGTATTTTTAGCCTCTTGACTTAATAACATGCTAGCATAAGTGGAAGAAATTATGCCTTAAATTCAGGTACAGACATTTATACCTGCTCTATAGTTTCTTTATGGACAGACCTTGTACGTTATGTATGTACGTATGCGCGTAAATGAACATATTTTATAATCAATGTATACTTGTGACAGCCGTCCACATTCTGCTAGACTGAGCCCCTGGCTGCATTTGCTGGCAAAGTGCATGCATTCATGTCAATATTCATACTTTTATGAGGCCTTTACCATGCATTACATGCGCAAACTGCCACATACATGCATTAATGGTGGGGTAAACTGGAGGTGGTGGCAGAAGTTAAATGGATATTGACAATATTCCACCACTATCCATTTAATGTTCCGCATTAAAAACTGAATACAGAACTAGCAGGGATTTGATACAAATACTTTATCCCTTTAGAGTTATACTGTCACTTTTGGCATTTAGACTTGAATGCATAGCTGGGCTAAAAAGCTGCATAAATATCTATGGATAAATTATTCATGCATTTTTATTCACGTCTGTCCTCCTGATACTTAATTCTTTGCCCTTAAGAGTATTTTGAACAAGGGGCTATTCCAATTTTAGTCCTTTTAGTTTGTCATTAGTCACTTTCTGAAATAATTTGTTCTGTACCGTGTTTTACTGTCTGCTAGCTAATCTGAATTGTTTTTGTCATGTCTAGGCAAGGAGACCGAAAAGGCCAAAGACCGTTATGATAAAGCCACTATGAAACTTCACATGCTTCATAATCAATATGTTTTGGCACTAAAAGGGGCACAGTTGCACCAACATCAGTATTATGACACAACCCTTCCTTTATTACTTGATTCTCTACAGAAGATGCAGGAAGAAATGATACAGGCACTGTAAGATGGGCTTTTTACTGTTTTTATATCTAGATCATCTATCTTTTGTATCTCTTAAATTATTTGATGCTCCTTTTACAAAATCAAATTGATCATTGTTTGATGAACACTGTTCCTCTAGTATATTCTCAGCCCACTCTGCTTGCCTGCCTTAGACTCGCTACTCTGCCATTGACCTTTTCTTTGCTAATGGCTTGCCTCTTGCTTAAGTTCTTACTGCTGATGGGCCTCCACTGTTTCCCTCCTGCTGGCTCCTGAGAGCGAGCATTGGAGCTTGGAGGTAAGAGGACACTGAGCAGGTAAGAGGGAAGAGTTGCTTGAGAGAGTGTTGGGAATAAGTTGCTGGAAAGAAAAACTCTGATTTTGTGTTTTTCTAAAATAGCCAAAAAATAAATAACTATGTGCCGAATATTCAAAAGGACTTGTATGTAAATACCCTATCCATGAATTTTCAACAGCACTGAAAATTTCTTCTATCTGCTCTGGCACTGTCATTGTAGTTCCTGGATGCTGTGAAAGCATTTTACTCATCTGTATGGATTGTGGTAATATTCAGCCGCAATCCATATAGTTAAGTACTTTGTACAGAAGAAATTTTGTCTTGTGGAAGAGCAAGGCTCCATTGTGTGGTTAGGACTTCTCAAGTAAAGTTTTGCAAGGAAAGCCCAGAATTCTATAAAGAAATATTTTTTATTACTGATGGCGCTCCATATCTGTCCCCTCATTGTGAAGTGGCAAATCGACTAATAACTGAGACATAACATTCATGTAAGTCTTATAAATTTCAAAATACTAACAGTCCTGTACTGTGTCTGTGCTCTCCTTCTAGATTTTACAGTATCAGCAAATTCTCACTTCATAGGTCACAAGCAGCATTAGCTGGTTCCCTTTTGTGCTTGTGTTTCTGGGTGTAGGGGTTTTATGTAAGCTTGAACACCCTAATGGTGATATGCAGATATATTACCTAGCTTATTTAAGTAATTGTATAACTCGAAAGATGAAGAAAAATATATTTACTCTGGAGTGTGTGCTTCAGGAACTATTTGCTTTAGTAGCAGATTCCATAAAGCATATTTCTCCGGGAACAAGCAGGAAGTCGATCATCACATATGGGTATCGATGACACCGACGGACCCGTGCGGTAACTTTTCCCCAGCTTTCAAAGAAAGCCTTTAGGAGATGTACCACACATGTGTGGTCCCCTTCCTGCCCAAGGATGCCATCTTGCCTCAGTCTAATTTTTTCAAGGAGCCCATCGGACATGTCTGTTCCCCCAGAAAAAGTTGTTGATTTTGTCTTTTTTTGCTTCTCTGGTAGCATATTTGTATCTTTTCCCCCCCCCCCCCGACAAGCCCACCTAGATTGGCCACTGTTGTTAACAGGATACTGGGCTTGATGGACCTTGGTCTGACCCAGTATGGCATATCTTACGTTCTTATGTAAGTTATATATGGGGTTTTATGGGAGTTAATTTTTATTTCCTATATTAGGGGGTTTGTGACCCTAAATTAAGATTTGTGACCCCATATGGGGTCGCATCCCACAATTTGGGAGCTGCTAAGACGGAAAGGAAGCATGTGACACTTCATTCAACATTGCAATGAAGGGCCATACATGTGCTGTAACTCCCAAAGGCTTTCTTTGAAAGCTTGGGAGTGATTACTGTGCAGGCTCTGTTGGTACCAATGTTATCCATATGTGAGGACTGATTCCTGCTGTCTCCAGAGAACACCTGTTACAGGTGAGTAACTACGTTTTTTTGCGTCACCGTTGTCCCCTTAGGTGTTGGTGATTCAGCCATGTGTGGTAAACCTTTTTCATTTCATTTATTAGTTATTTTACCTACCTTTACAAAAAGCCCAAAGCAGGATGCATAAAAACACACACAATCACTTGAATAACACAACTATAATAAAAATACATAACATATTAAAATTGAGCTGTTTTATTTTGCTGCGGCTATTTTTCTGGGTGATATTCCACAATAAAAGCCAGCGGGCTTAAAAAGTGTTCTAGATGCTCAAGGACCATATCCATCACAGATACTTACAATTGGTGCCTTCAGTGCCTGGGACCAGATCATCAAACCACTTCTTTTTATTTGTGTTTGCAGATGACAAAAAGAAGGCTCAAAGCTCGAGACAAGCATCCTGAAACATTTTTTGGTGCTAAGAAGTATGATCCATCAACATCAGTGGCACTGGTCTCTGTGGCATCGAAGGCTGCATCAGATGTTAGCAGTGCATAAACATTGAGGAGTCCTCAAGCTCTCTTAGAGCTGAGCATCTGGAGCATTGGCCATTGATCAATGTTCTTCATCGACTCCAGACATTGAATATGTCAAGCATCGAGTGGAGGCTTTGGTGCCTCGATGTCAAAGCCCTCCGAGGCATGGCATCGGGAGTGAAGCTGTTCCACAGAAGCACCTCTCTAAGCAGCCCTGAAGGGAAGAGAACTCATTTTGCAGAATATTGAAGAAGCAGCGACTCTCTACTGAGAGCCAGGATCAGTACATGCTCACAGAATCCAGAAACATTGGATGATGTTGCTGTGGCCGCGCAGCCCTTTGAGATGGTAGCCTGAAGAAACACCACCTAAGGGCTATCAAACGCATCACGATGCTATTTGCCATGTAGAATGTCAATGCCTCGATGTCTGCTGCATCGGCATAGACAGCGTGCCAGTCAATCCTCAAGAAGCATCGTCCTCATTTAAACAGACAACCAAGTAGCCATGTTCTATATCAATGAGTAGGGAGGAACGGGCTCGTACCTCCTGTGCTGGGAAATGGTCAGATTGTGGAAATTTTCCATCTCCCATAGGATGGACTTAAGGTTTACTTACCAGGCAAAACAAAACACTGGCAGAGAAGCTGAGTCTATAGTCCCACAAATGGACCCTGAACGGGGATTTCACAGATTGCATATTTTGGGCGTGGGACCCACTGGTAGATCTGTTCACGACTCCTCAGAATGCCCAAGTGGGTCAGTTCTGCTCCAGAGTGGGGTCACTGCAAACTAGCCTTGGATGCTTTCCTGGTTGATTGGGGGGAGGGTCTTCTGTATGTGTATACTCCAATACCTCTCATTTCAAAGACCCTCCTGAAACTCAAACCAAACAGAAGATGTAGGGATGTTACCCATGACTGAAATGGTATTTAAAGATGATGCTGCAGAAGAATTGAAAGAAATATTGATACACCAGGAAGATGTATTACAAACTGTAACGCCAATTTTTAAAAAGGGTTCCAGGGGTGATCTGGGAAACTACAGACTGGAGAGCCTGACAGCATCGGGAAAAATGGTAGAAACCATTATAAAGAACAAAATTACTGAACATGTAGATAGTCATGGCTTGATGGGAGAGGCCAACATGGCTTTAGCCAGGGAAGGTCTTGTCTTACTAATCTGTTATGTTTTTTTGAAGGTATGAATAAACAGGTAGGCAAAGGTGAGTCTGTTGATATAGTGTATCTGGATTTTCAGAAAGCCTTTGACAATGTCCCTCATGAGAGACTCTTGGCAAAATTAAAAAGTCATGGGATAGGAGGCAGTCTACTATTATGGATCAGGAACTGATTAAAAGATAGAAAGCAGAGGGTAGAACTAAATGACCAATTTTCTCAATGGAGAAAGGTGAATAGTGGAGTACCCCAAGGATCTGTGCTTGGTCCGCTGTTTTTTTTTTTTTTAAATCTTTTATTTAGACTTTTCTTGAGTATACATAATAATAAAGAAATATACATATTGAACATTGCAATATTCAAGAGAACAAAATATTACCCATCATAAAGACACACATCAAGAGGAAAGAAACTTCTTCAATCCGAAAGGAAAAAAAGAAAAGCAAAAAGGAGTGACGCTAGTCACACCACATAAGAGAGCCAGAAAAAATACAACCCCCCTATTCCTTTTCTCCAACTTCCTTCTCAATTAACAACTGGCGCAGCTGAGCCACATCAGTGTAAACATGACTGTCCCTCCAGTGTAATTAAACAACGACAGGGAAACCTTAGGAAAAAAGAAGCTCCTATTGCTACAACCCGTGCTTTTAACTCCAAAAACTGCCTACGTCGAACCTGAGTGGTCCGACCAACATCTGGGAACACCTGCAGTTTGAAACCACAAAACAAGGCATCCTTGTGTTTAAAGTATGCACGAAGGACACGAAGTTTGAGAGATTCAGAAACGAAAGTCACCACTAAGGTATACCGCTTGGTAATGAGATCAAGTGAATCTTCCAAAAATGCAGTTAGGTCCTGCGCTACCGTAACGTCGGTGGGGGGGGGGGGGTACCCCTCCCTCCGTCGGCAGGGCAGGAACCAATATAGGAATACAATACATTTGCACAACATCCCCTGTCTCCTACAGTTGCAAAATTTCAGAAAAATATTTCTTTAACAAAATTTCAAAGGAAAGCAAATGAGTATGAGGAAAATTTAAGAAACGTATGTTTCTCGCCCATTGTTGATTTTCAAGTGCTTCCAGTCGACACGAAAGTGAAGAAATATCCTTAATAAAAGAGACATTAGTGTCTCTACACGACTGGAGCATTGTATCAAGACGGGCAAGAGACTTAGAAGCGGAAACCAATTGAGAATCAATAACTTGAACTTTATCCACTACAGAATGGGTAAATTTGTATAGAGAAGAGACTGTTGTAGATAATCGGGTGTCAATCCGTTGAAGCGCTAACCAGATATCAGAAAGAGTCACCTCCTGAGATAAGGGAGCAGACACCTCTTCCAAAACAGCTGGGTCCACAGGGAGGAGAGTCGGAGCAACAACAGGAGGGGGCGAGTCCAAAAACGTAGAAGATTGCAGAAGCTGGGGGAAGGGAGGCGGCGTTCGGAGCTCGGAGCTGAGAGAAGCCCCTTCCGAAGACTGATTAACAGGTAGCAGGGGAAGAAGATGTCCATCCATGGGGCCACTCAGCTTACCTCGTTGACCCTCACTAGCAGCAGCCTTAGCCACCGCTTTCGCCTTGCGCTTCCCCATCGGCAAACAAACTTCAACCACCGGTGCTCAGTGGACCTCAAGAGCACTGAAGGAGCACATAAGGAGCGCGTCTAGCCCCTTGTGACGCGCCCCTTAGGACACGCCCCTGCAGGCCGCGAACACGCAGCCGCGTGTAGCTCCCGCTGGTCTTTATAGGGCTCGGGGGGGTCCTCAGCACCAAGGACGACCATCCAATGCCTGCGGCTGACCCAGCAGGGACCCGGCTCTCACCTGCTACACTGCTCCGCGGAAACAAACACCCGCGGCAGCTCTCAGGTAACAGAAGATCTTTCCCCCTCTCAGGTAACCGAAGATCTTTCCCTGCTTGGTCTGCTGTTTAACATATTTGTAAATGACTTCAAAATGGGAATAATGAGTGAGGTAATCAAATTTGCAGATGAGACAAAATTATTTAAAGTTGTTAAAACACAAAAGGATTGTAAAAAAATGCAAGAGGACCTTGATAAATTGGAAGACTGTATGTTCAAATGGCAGATAAAATAGAATGTGGACAACTGCAAAGTTATGCACCTAGGAAAGAGACGGCTGAGGGGAGATTTGATAGAGGTCTATAAATTAATGAATAGAGTGGAATGGGTAAAATAGTTTGATTGTTTACACCATCAAAATATAGAAAGACTAGGGGACATGCAATGAAGCTACAATGTAACCTATTTAAGACTAATAAGAGAAAATATTTTTTCACTCAATGCGTAATCAAACTCTGGAATTTGTTACCAGAAGATGTAGTAAAATCTGTTAGAGTAGCTGGGTGTAGAAAAGTTTGGACAAGTTCCTAGAGGAAAGGTCCATAAACCATTATTAAAGAGGACCCAGGATATCCACTGTTTGCCCCAATATAAGCATAGTGGGACCTGTATCTTTAGGGAACACTGCTAGGTACTTGTGACCTAGGTTGGGCACTGTTGGAAACAGGATACTGGGCTTGATGGAACTTGGTTTGACACAGTATGGCATATCTTATGTTCTTACGTTGCAGGGCTGCATGTCCCGGCAGGCCCTATTCCTCCTCCAGCTCTCCCTGTACACTCTGAGCATTAATTTTGCTCACTCACCTTGTTATGAAATTATTACTAACTGGCTCTTTTACAAACATCTAGTAACATTACAGAAATAAGTAGAAGTAGTAAACTCTGACTAAGATTTCTGTCTTCTTCGTTTTCATAATTTATGATTATACAGGCCAATATTCAGTGGCAGAGGCATTTCTTTCAAACACCTGCCACGGCATTTTAAAAAAATGTATATTCGATACACCTGCATAAAAAGGCAGTGGCACTGCATATATGTAGACAGCACATGCCACTTTGTGTAGCTATGTGGTTTAAGTTAGGACTGAGGAGGAATAAGACTCTAGATTCTCACAGACTTGCTGAAAGGTCGAAAGAATAAAAGTATACGTTTGTGCACAGGTACAAAAGTCAGTGCTTTCCAAACCTTTTCCTGATGTGACCCCATTTTAGCGGTCAAAAATTTGCATGGCCCTAAGATGCCAACAAAAGCAAAATTATTATTCCCAGATTCATTATTTTTCTAAAAGATTCAAGAATTATCCTCTCACCTTCCAGCTTGTTCCTGGAGAAAGCGTAGTTACTCACCTGTAACAAGTGTTCTCCAGGGACAGCAGGAATCAGTCCTCACATATATGGGTGACATTGGCACTGACGGAGCCAGTGCGGAGCATTTCCCCAACTTTCAAAGAAAGCCTTTGGGAATGCCACCATGCATGCACGGTCCCCTTCCCTCCCAAGGATGCCATCTTAGGTGCCATAGCTATAGTCCCTTCAAGAAGATGGCAAAAATATACAGCAACTCCAAGGGGAGGAGGGAGGGTTGTGAGGACTGATTCCTGCTGTCCCTGGAGAACACCTGTTACAGATGAGTAACTACGCTTTCTCCAGGAACAAGCAGGAAGTCAATCCTCACATATGGGACTCCCTAGCTACAGGATACCGAGGACCTGTAGAAAAAAAGCATGACATCGCCGTGAGCAGTTGCCAGTGAAAGCCGAAGGCAGCTCAAGGACCCCGGGTACATGGATGGCAATGTTAACAGTAGCCGGAGCAAGAAGGGTCGGAGGGCAGGAGTTGTTTAAACCCCGAACAGATTACGAAGTATAGCCTGGCCGATGGTGGCGTCCCGACAGGACTTCCTGTCCAGGCAGTAATGCACCATGAAGATGTGAGTGGAAGACCAAGTGGCGGCCCAGCAGATGTCTGCCAGTGGCACCAAGCGCAGACTAGCGACAGATGTCGCCATTGCTCAGACATTGTGAACTGTGACTCGGCGTTCTAGGGGAAACCCAGCCTGGGCTTGGACAAAGGCGATGCAGTCCGCCACCCAGATGGGCAAGGTACACTTGGTGACAGCCAGCTCCAAGCGGCTGGGGTTGAAGGAAATAAAGAGCTGCCCGGATCTGCAGTGGTCCTGAGTCCGCTGCAGGTAGAAAGAGAGAGCCCTCTTACAATCCAGGGTGTGGAGAATTGCCAACGCCCGGTCGGCGTGGGGCTTCGGGAAGAAAGTGAGCAGCACTATCTCTTGATTGAGATGAAAATCTGATACAACTTTCGGAAGAAACTTGGAATGAGTCCGTAGGACCACCCAATTCCTATAGAACCTCATGTACAGTGCCTCAGCCATCAGCGCCTTGAGTTCACTGACTCTCTGGGCGGAGTTGAGAGCTATCAAGAAGGTCACCTTCCATGACAAGTGCCACAGCAGGCAGGTAGCCATTGGCTCAAAGGGCAGCTTGGTCAGCTGCATGAGGACCATGTTGAGGTCCCATTCTGCTGGAGGAAGGCGGGTAGGGGGCTTGGAAAGAAGCAGGCCTCGCATGAAACGAGAGACAAGAGGTAGCCCCAAAAGAGGTTTGCCCTCGATGGGATGGTGGTTCACTGAGATGGCACTCAGGTGAACCCTGATCGAATTAGACTTCAGCCCAGACTGCTAGAGGTGGAGCAGGTACTGCAAGACCAAACTGGTAGGGCACGAAAATGGGTCCGCTCAAAGCTCCGATACCACTTGAAGGCGTAAGCCCGTCTGGTCGAGTCCTTCCGTGAGGCCAAAAGAATGTTCTCTATCTCCACAGCGAGATGGTAGGAGGCTAGAGCGATCCGCTCAGCTGCCAAGCTATGAGGGACTGGGACCTCAGATTGGGATGAAGAAACAGACCCTCCTGTGTCAACAGATCTGGTGAGAACCCAAGCGGGGCCGGGGGCTCTGTCAAGAGATGGAGCACCATGGGAAACCAAGGCTGCCCGGGCCACCTCGGGGCTATGAGAATCATCGAGGCCCTGTCCTGCTGGACCTTGAGAAGGGCCCAGGCGATGAGGGGCATGGAGGGGAAGGCACAGAGAAACCCCGTTTCCCATGAGATGAGGAAGGCATCGGGGGCCACCCTGCCTGGGTGCGGAAGGGGACTGCAGAACTGAGGAAGCTGCGAATTCGCTGGACTGGCAAAGAGTTCCAGGTCCGGAGTCCCCCAATGCTGGAAGAGGTACTGCATCATTCAGTGACACAGGAACTACTCGTGCAGCCGGAGGACCCTGCTGAGCCAATCCACCAATGTATTGTGCTGACTCGGGAGGTAAGTGGCCTGTTTGGTCATCGCCTGGTTCACCACAAAAGAAGCACAGAGCTGTCGCCACCAAACAGAGGATGTAGGAGCAGGTGCCCTCCTGTTTGTTCACATAGAACATTGTAACCTGGTTGCCCGTCTGGACCAGCACCGCTCAGTGCTGTAAGCAGTCCCTGAAAACCCAGAGAGCAAGGCGAATTGCCTGGAGTTCCAGCAGGTTGATCTGCTACCGGGACTCCTCGAGGGACCAGGGCCCCTGAGTGCGCCGTCCCTCGCAGTGGCCTCCCCAGCCCGCCAGGGAGGTGTCCATGGTCAAGACCACCTGATGCGCCAGGGCTTGGAAAGGCATACCACAAAGCAGGTTCTGAAACTTGTGCCACCAAGCCAGAGACTCCGCCACGCTGGGAAAGACTGAGATGGGGTCTCGGAGGAGGCCGGCCGACTGCGCCCATTGCACTTGGAGGCACCACTGCATCGCCTGCATGTTAAGACGGGTATTGAGCATGACATGGACCGTGGAGGCCATGTGGCTGAGAAGGCGAAGCATCGTCTGGGCCAGGGCGCCGCCGCAGCACCAAACCAGGTACATGGGGTGGTCCGTCCTGTCCTGAGGAAGAAAAGCCATGGCCCAAAGGGTGTCCAAACAAGCCCCGATGAACTCTAGGGACTGAACTGGAGTGAGGTTGGACCCTGGTTAATTGATCACAAACCCCAGATACTCCAGGAGACAAATGGTGCGACCTGTGGCCTCTCTGGCTTCGGAGGTCATGCCTCCTGTTATGAGCCAGTCGTTTAGATATGGATAGACGAAGGGGCCCTGCAGCTGCAGATGGGCCGCAGCCACGGCCAGGCACTTCGAGAAGACCCACGGGGCGGGCGGGCGTGAGGCCAAAGGGAAGTACCCTGTATTGGTAATAGTTTCCTTAAATCATGAAGTGGAGATACTTTCTGTGTTTGGGTGGACGAGGATGTGAACATAGGCATCTTTAAGTCCAAGGAGCATAGCCAATCACCCTGCTGGAGGAAGGGCAGTAACGTTCCAAGGGAGAGCATCTTGAACTTCTCCCGCACCAGGAACTTGTTGAGGTTCTGCAGGTCAAGGATGGGTCGAAGGCCCCCTGTCTGCTTCGGGACAAGGAAGTATTAGGAGTAAAACCCCCATCCTCGGAGGTGCGGTGGGACTAGTTCTCCAGGACCAAGCAGGAAGTCAGTCCTCACATATGGGTGACGTCGGCGCCGACGGAGCCCTCGCGGAGCAATTTTCCCCAGCTTTCAAAGAAAGCCTTTGGGAATTGCAGCGCGCATGCGCGGTCCCCTTCCTGCCCAAAGGTGCCATCTTGGCCAGTCTTCTTTTTTCCGCGGAGCCCTACAGACGCTGTCTACAAGTCACCGCTGAAAAGTTGATTATCTTTATTATTTTATTATTTTCTTCAGTTCGACGCCGGTCCCTTTTCCGTCCGGCCTCGCGACGCCGGTTGCGAGGCCTCCCCTTCTTTTCGTTTTTTTCTGTCCTTAGTGACAAATTCGCGCTTTTTTCACTTTTCCCTGGCGGCACGAACGGTCGCGACCTCGCAGGGCCCTTCGTCCCCCGATGGCCGCCAGTGGCTTTAAAAAGTGTGTTAAGTGTAAGAAACTTATGTCTCTTACTGACACACACGATTGCTGCCTCCGTTGCCTGGGCCCAGATCATGAAGAAATGATCTGTGGAGCCTGTGGCAAGATGTCCGCCAAATCCTTGCGGAGTCGGCAGCATCAGAGGGAGAGAATCTTCTCTGACCCCAGCCGTACCCGGACATCGTCAGAGGCGTCGGTGCCAGGGAATCTGGCTCTGAACACCGTCGGAGCTCCTCTGAGAGGGGGTCTCCTACCCGGGAGCATCATCGGAGGAAGAAACCCGCGAGGACGGCGTTGGTGGACGCTCCTGGCTCCGCGAGGGCCAGGTCGCATAGCCCCGATAGCCGTCCCGGGTCTTTGGAGCTGGAGCGGCCGTCCAAACAGCCTCGTCTGGAGATGGACTCGTCTGCTCACGTAAGTCCTGTTGTCCTCATGGACTCGCCTCCGAGGGGTCCGACGTCGGGCCCGACGCCGTCGGGGCCCGAGTCGGGGGCTGCTGGGTCTCCTCAGTTCGGACTCAGGTTGACGGCCTTGGAGAGCAGCCTGGCTGCCTTCATGGACCAGCAGCGGGCATTGATCGCTGGCCTCGCTGGCGCTTCTGCCCTGACCGCCGGGACGTCGACGTCTAAGTCGACCCCGGAGACCGAGCCGATCCTCGGTCGAGGTCCCCTTCGGCCTCCCGTTCGGGGCCGAGGTCGTCGACACCGACTCCCTCGGCGTCGGGGCGGACGGCATCTGTGCCCGCCCGGCCTGAGCCGCTCGATTCCTCCTCCAAGGAGTCCGCCTGGGAATCCGAGGTGGAAGAGTCACCTGATTCTTTTCGGACTCGGTGTATCCCTTCGGAGTCCGAACCTCGGAGACAGTTCCCCCCAGAGGATGCACGGTTCTCGGACTTCGTGAGGGATATGGCCAAGGCCTTGGCCTTCCCTGCGAATCCCGAGGAGGAGCCTCGAGCCGAAGAGCTCGATGCCCTCCAGTATGACTCTCCTGCAAAGGAGCATTTTACTGTACCGGTTCCTCCGATGCTGGAGCGACTTCTCTTCCGCATGTGGGAGAGCCCGGCGTCGTCGCCGGTATTAAGCAAGCGGGTTGATGCCATATATCGAGTCCGCAAGAGCCCTGGCTTCCAAAAAGCACAGCTGCCGCACCATTCCATGGTGGTGGAATCGGCCATGCATAGGCTCAAGAGCCAGAAGATGCACTCCTCGGTGCCTCCCGGCAGGGAAGCCCGCAGCCTGGATGGCATCGGTAAGAAGTGTTTCCAGGGCTCTATGCTTGCTTGTCGGGTCCAGACTTACCAGCTCTACATGGGCATGTATCTCAGGGACCTGGCTAAAGAAATAGCCGGATTCTCTGCTGGTCTTTCCGAGGAACCTTTGCGGAGGTTCCTGGCCCTGTCCACCGGTATTCGGGAGTGCTCAAAGTTTATCTCTCGAGCAGCCTACGATGGCTTTGAGGCATCGGCTCGGGTAGCCGCAGCCGGCATCGGGGCCCGCAGACAGGCTTGGCTTCAGTCCTCCGACCTCGAGCCCTGGGTGCAGGACAAGTTGGTCGATGTCCCCTGCAGAGGTGAAAACCTCTTTGGCAAACCTATGGACGAGAAGGCTGCACAACTCGAGACAGAGACTCTCACCAGGACTCGGCTCTCCAGGAAAACCTCTGCCCCTTCCCAGAAGAAGAAGGGCTCGGGGAAAAAGCCCTTTTACCCGAGGAAGGCGGCTGCCTATAAACACTACCCTCATTATCAGGCCTCAGCAGCTCCCCAACAGGGTCAGCAGGCCAAGGGACGGGGTAACGGGTCCCGTAGGCAGCAAGCCCCCAAGCCTGCGCCACCGGCCCCTGCTCCGCAGGGTGGGGGTTTTTGACTCTTTCAGCATAGCCTCTCCCCCTCCGCTGGTGTCTCTCAGCACGGGAGGCCGGCTGGTCCACTTTGCCCACAGGTGGTCCAACATCACGTCAGATACCTGGGTGCTCCACATAGTCCGAGAGGGCTATCTTCTACACTTCCACCAGGTACCTCCCCCCTACTTTCCGGGGGAGCCTCTGCGACCCCCTCTTCACCGGGACTTACTCCTTCAAGAGTTGGCAAGTCTTCTTCAGGAACAGGCGGTGGAGCCGGTGCCCCACCACCTGAGAGGTCAAGGCTTCTATTCCAGGTACTTCCTGATACTAAAGCGTACTGGAGGCCTCAGACCCATCCTGGACTTGCGGAACCTCAACAAGTTCCTGGAAAGAGAACAGTTCAAGATGCTTACCCTTGGAATCCTGCTGCCCTACTCCAGCAGGGAGATTGGCTATGCTCCTTGGATCTAAAGGATGCCTATACTCACATCCTCATCCACCCAAGCCACCGACAATACCTAAGGTTTGTGGTGGCCGGCAATCATTACCAGTACAGAGTACTGCCCTTTGGCCTATCCTCCGCACCACGAGTCTTCACAAAATGTCTCGCAGTGGTGGCGGCTTATCTCCGGCTTCAAGGCCTCTTTGTCTTCCCTTACCTAGACGACTGGCTCATCAGAGCTCCGTCCTCCACGGAGGCCACTCACACCACGCAACGTACTGTGACTCTGCTCCAGTACCTAGGCTTTGTCATAAACTTCGAAAAGTCCACTTTGCTCCCCTCTCAGGATCTCGAGTTCATCGGCGCCAGGTTAAACACGCTTCAAGCGCGCGCCTTTCTGCCGCTCGACAGGGCACAACGGCTCATGGCTCTAGCCAGCCGCTTCCGCAGCCATTCCCGGGTCTCGGCCAGGCACTTTCTGAAACTGCTCGGCCATATGGCTTCCACGGTCCATGTGACCCCCAATGCCCGCCTGAATATGCGGCCTGCTCAATGGTGCCTTCGCTCACAATGGCGTCAGGCCTCGGGGAGACTGGCGGACTCCGTACGAATCTCCAGCCCGCTGGTCTCTTCTCTACGGTGGTGGCTTCATCTGCCCAACCTAGTGCTCGGCATGCCCTTTCAGTCTCCTCCGCCTGTTCAGGTACCGACGACCGACGCTTCTCTCCTGGGTTGGGGAGCACATTGCCAAGGGACATGTACTTAGGGTCTCTGGACCCCGTGGGAATCTGCCCAACAGATCAACTTCCTGGAGCTCAGAGCGATCCGCCTGGCTCTCCGGGCCTTCTCCCACCTTACCGCTCGCCAGTCCGTCCTCGTCCAGACGGACAATCAAGTGGCCATGTTCTACGTGAACAAACAGGGGGGCACGGGCTCCTTCCTTCTCTGTCGGGAAGCACAAAAGCTCTGCACTTGGGCCGTCAGCCGAGGAATCATCCTCAAAGCTGTCTATCTCCCAGGTCAAGAAAACTACCTGGCCGACAAACTGAGCAGAATCCTCCAACCACACGAGTGGAGATTGGACCCGTTGGTGGTTCAAAGGATCTTTCTCCGGTGGGGCCTCCCCACGCTGGATCTCTTTGCCAGTCCTCTGAACAGGCAACTTCCTCGGTTCTGCTCCCGGGAACCGCATCCCCTCCGAGTAGCGGCGGATGCTTTTCTGCTCTCATGGTCCACGGGCCTTCTGTATGCCTTTCCTCCCATGCCGCTGGTGTCTCAAACACTTTTCAAGGTTCTCCAGGACAAGGCTTCGCTGATCCTGATAGCTCCCCGGTGGCCCAGGCAACCGTGGTTCCCGCTTCTGATGCAACTGGCGGTAGATACTCCGTTGCCTCTGGGGTTTCAACCCGATTTCCTGACCCAGGATTAGGGGTCTCTCCTACACCCCAACCTCAGATCTCTTCATCTGATGGCCTGGCTGCTGAAAGGGTAGTCCTTGCTCCCCTCCTGCTGCCTCCAGAGGTGGAAGAGGTCGTGCTAGCTTCCAGGCGACCCACTACCCAGAAATCCTACGCCCTTAAATGGCGTCGCTTCTCCACCTGGTGTACTCAACAGTCTCAAGACCCCTTCTCCTGCTCGGTGTCGGTGGTCTTGCAGTACTTGCTTTCCCTCTCCAATCTTGGACTACAGTCCAACTCGTTCACCTCAGTGCTATTTCTGCACATCATGTGCCGGTGGAAGGCAGGCCTCTTTCTGGCCATCCTCTCGTGGCACGGTTCTCCCGAGGTCTCCTTCTCCTTAAACCACCTTTGCGCCCCCCAGCCCCCGACTGGGACCTGAACGTGGTTTTGCAGCGGATCACCTGTCCGCCTTTTGAACCCATGGCTACCTGTCCTCTCCGTTTTCTTTCTTGGAAAACCTTATTCCTGGTAGCCCTCACTTCCGCTAGACGCGTTAGTGAACTGCAGGCCCTAGTGTCTGATCCCCCTTACACTAGGTTCTACAAGAACAGGGTAGTCCTGCGGACTCACCCTAAGTTTCTTCCAAAAGTGGTCTCCCCTTTTCACATCAATCAGGAGGTGGTGCTTCCGACCTTCTTTCCCAGGCCACACTCCAGCCGAGCTGAGATGGTCTTGCATACCCTGGATTGTAGAAGGGCGCTTAACTTCTACCTTGATCGTACGCAGGAGCACCGTAAGACTGTTCAGCTCTTCCTGTCTTACGACCCTAATAAATTAGGGCTCCCTGTCTCCAAGCGTACTCTGTCCATCTGGGTAGCTGACTGTATCACTTGGACTTATGGGGCGGCAGGCCTCTCGTTGGAAAGTCGAGTCACGGCTCATCGGGTTAGGGCGAAGGCTGCGTCAGTGGCTTACCTCCGCTCTGTTCCATTGGCAGACATCTGCCGGGCCGCTACTTGGTCTTCGAGCCAGACTTTTGCAACCCATTACTGCTTCGAGAGGGAGTCCCGCAGGGACAGTGCTTTTGGACAGGCAGTCCTCCGTAATCTCTTCGAGGTTTAAGCAACTCCTACCCTCCATCCCGGATGTTGGGCTACCGGTTGGAGATTAGTCAGAGAAGATTCCTTCCTTCTGTGCTGCTGAGCTAGAGGGAGCTCATTTTTGTGCTTAGGGTCTCCGGTAGCCTTAAGCTTGGGAGTCCCATATGTGAGGACTGACTTCCTGCTTGGTCCTGGAGAAAGCGTAGTTACTCACCTGTAACAGGTGTTCTCCAGGAGCAGCAGGAATCAGTCCTCACAACCCTCCCTCCTCCCCGTGGAGTTGCAGTCATATGATTTAGTTTTGCAAATTTTTTTGCTGTCTTTTCGCTATGTCATCAGACTGGCCAAGATGGCACCTTTGGGCGGGAAGGGGACCGCGCATGCGCGCTGCAATTCCCAAAGGCTTTCTTTGAAAGCTGGGGAAAATTGCTCCGCGAGGGCTCCGTCGGCGCCGACGTCACCCATATGTGAGGACTGATTCCTGCTGCTCCTGGAGAACACCTGTTACAGGTGAGTAACTACGCTTTCTACCACGCTGTCCTCGAGGAGGCCTGCGAGCTCCTGACTTAGGAGGGCCTGGTGCTGGGGAGGCCGACGTGGCTCCCTGGGAAAGTACGAGGAGGGGACTGGTCCAGATGGAGGCGATAGCCCTCCTGAACGACCTGGAGAACCCAGGCATCAATGGAGATGGACTCCCACCTGTGGGAGAAATGGACCAGACGCACCCCGACGGACAACCGCCCTGCCAGAGGATGAGAGGCTATGCCGATGGCGTCAACATCCCAAGGCTTGTTGAGCTGGAGCTGGGAGTTGGGTCTTGGGGCCCTTTGGCTTACGAGGGCCGTGGATCGTGGACTTGCCCTGGCCGCCCTGAACGGGGGTCGATGCCGGCAGTGCTCTGGTCACTCTTGTTCTAGCCTTGGTTATCAGCCGCTTGGACTACTGTAATGTCTTTCTTGCTAACCTTCCAAATTTCCAACTTCAACGTTTGCAGCTTATTCAAAATGCTGCAGCCCGTCTCATTACGTTTTCCTATCGCTTCGATCATATCACCCCTAGTCTTTTTCGCTTGCATTGGTTGCCCCTCCGTTATCGTTTTCATTATAAATTTCTTATTCTCCAGGACCAAGCAGGAAGTCAGTCCTCACTTATGGGTGACGTCGGCGCCGACGGAGCCCTCGCGGAGCAATTTTCCCCAGCTTTCAAAGAAAGCCTTTGGGAATTGCAGCGCGCATGCGCGGTCGTCTTCCCGCCCGAAGGTGCCATCTTAGCCAGTCTTCTTTTTTCCGCGGAGCCCTACAGACGTCCCCGTCTTGTCCCCGCGAAAAAGTTGATTTTCCTCTTTATTTTACACTTTTTTCTTTCGGTTCGACGCCGATCGTTTTCCCGCCCGGACTCGCGACGCCGGTCTCGAGTCCTCTTCCGTTTTTTCGGTTTTTCTGACTTAGTCAGCTTTCGTTTTCGTTTTCCCTGGCAGCCCGGTCCTTTGACCTCGCAGGGGCCCTTTTTCCCCCGATGGCTGCCAGTGGCTTTAAGCGGTGTGGTCGGTGTGACCGAAATATGTCACTAACCGACACACACGACTTTTGCCTCCGCTGCCTGGGCCCGGATCATGAGGAACTGATCTGTGGGCCCTGCAGCAAACTGTCCTCGAAGGCGTTGAGAAGTCGGCGGCATCAGCGCGAGAGAATCTTCGCTGACCCCAGCCGTACCCGGACCTCGTCGGAGGCCTCCGTGTCGAAAGGCTCCAGCTCGGACCGTCGCTGGAGCTCCTCCGACCGGGGTTCTCCCTCCGGGGACCATCGTCGGAAGGAAAAACCCGCGAGGGCGGCGTCGGTGGACGCTCCTGGCTCCGCGAGGGCCAGGTCGCATAGCCCCGACAGCCGCCCCGGGTCCTTGGAGAAGGAGCACCTCCCGAAGCGACCTCGCCTGGAGTCGGAGATGCCTGCCCGGGTAAGTCCTGTAGTCCTTCTGGACTCGCCTCCGCGACAGCCGACGTCGGGCCCGACGCCGTCGGGGCCCGAGTCGGGGGCTGCTGGGTCACCTGAGCTCGGACTCAGGTTGACGGCCTTGGAGAGCAGACTGTCTGCCTTCATGGACCAGCAGCGGGCACTGCTCGCTGGCTTCGCTGGCGTCGCTGCCCCGACCGCCGGGACGTCGACGTCCAAGTCGACCCCGGAGACCGAGCCGATCCTCGAGTCGATGAGAACTCGAGTCGATCCTCGGTCGAGGTCGCCCTCGGCCTCCCGTTCGGGACCGAGGTCGCCGACGCCGACTCCCTCGGCGTCGGGGCGGCTGGCGCCGCACCCTGCCCGGACCGACCCCACCGAGTCCTCGTCGGAGTCGGTCTGGGAGTCTGAGGAGGAAGAGTCACCTGATTCTTTCCGGACTCGGTGTGTCCCATCGGACTCTCCGGAGTCCGAGCCTCGGAAGCAGTCCCCCCCGGAGGATGCCCGGTTCTCGGACTTCGTTAGGGATATGGCCAAGGCTTTGGCCTTCCCTGCGGATCCCGAGGAGGAGCCTCGAGCCGAAGAGCTCGACGCCCTCCAGTATGACTCTCCCGCGAGGGAACACTTTACTGTGCCGGTTCCTCCTATGCTGGAACGACTACTCTTCCGCATGTGGGAGAGTCCGGCCTCCTCGCCGGTCCTGAGCAAGCGGGTCGATTCTATCTATCGAGTCCGCAAGAGCCCTGGCTTTCAAAAGGCACAGCTGCCACACCATTCCATGGTCGTGGAATCGGCCATGCATCGTCTTAAGAGCCAGAAGATGCACTCCTCGGTGCCTCCTGGAAGGGAGGCCCGTAACCTGGATGGCCTTGGCAAGAAGTGCTTCCAGGGCTCTATGCTCGCCTGTCGTGTCCAGACTTACCAGCTATACATGGGCATGTATCTCCGGGATCTGGCTAAAGAGCTAGCCGGATTCTCCGCTGGTCTCTCCGAGGAGCCCTTGCGGAGGTTCCTAGCCTTGTCCACGGGTATTCGGGAATGCTCAAAGTTCATGTCCCGAGCAGCCTATGATGGCTTTGAAGCCTCGGCTCGAGTGGCCGCAGCCGGCATCGGTGCCCGCCGACAGGCTTGGCTTCAGTCGTCCGACCTTGAGCCCTGGGTACAGGACAAGTTGGTCGATGTCCCCTGCCGAGGCGAAAACCTCTTTGGCAAGCCCATGGCGGAAAAGGCTGCACAAATTGAGACTGAGACTCTCACCAGGACCAGGCTTTCTAGGAAGACCTCCGCCCCTTCCCAGAAAAAGAAGGGCTCGGGAAAAAAGTCCTTTTACCCGAGGAAGGCAGCTGCCTACAAACAATACCCCCATTATCAGGCCCCTGCAGCTCCCCAACAGGGCCAGCAGGCCAAGGGACGGGGTAACGGGTCCCGTAGGCAGCAAGCCCCCAAGCCTGCACCACCAGCCCCTGCTCAGCAGGGTGGGGGTTTTTGACTCGCTCAGCATAGCCTCTCCCCCCCCGCTGGTTCCCCCCAGCACCGGAGGCCGGCTGGTTCACTTCGCCCACAGGTGGTCCAGCATCACCGCAGATGCCTGGGTGCTTCAGGTCGTGCGAGAGGGCTACCTTCTCCACTTCCACCAGGTCCCTCCCTCCTATTTTCCGGGAGAGCCTCCGCGCCCCCCTCTGCACAGGGAGTTGCTCCTTCAGGAGTTGGCAGGTCTTCTGCAGGAACAGGCGGTGGAACCGGTGCCACACCACCTGAGAGGTCAAGGCTTCTATTCAAGGTATTTTCTGATACCAAAGAGAACAGGGGGCCTCAGACCCATCCTGGACTTGCGCAACCTCAACAAGTTCCTTGTGCGGGAGAAGTTCAAAATGCTTACCCTTGGAATCCTTCTGCCCTACCTCCAGCAGGGAGATTGGCTATGCTCCTTGGATCTAAAGGATGCCTACACGCACATCCTCATCCACCCAAGCCACCGCCAATACCTAAGGTTTGTGGTGGCAGGAAATCATTACCAGTACAGAGTACTGCCCTTTGGCCTGTCCTCCGCACCACGAGTCTTCACAAAATGCCTCGCGGTCGTGGCGGCCCATCTCCGGCTTCGCGGCCTCTTTGTCTTTCCGTACCTCGACGACTGGCTCATCAGAGCAGCGTCCGCTCAGGAGGTCACCCACGCCACGTGCCGCACGGTGACTCTGCTGCAGCACTTGGGCTTTGTCATAAACTTCGCAAAGTCCACTTTGCTCCCCTCACAGGATCTCGAGTTCATCGGCGCAAGGCTGCACACCCCTCAGGCGCGAGCGTACCTACCGCTCGACAGGGCTCAGCGGCTCATGGACCTAGCCGACCGCTTTCGCAGCCAGCCCCTGGTCTCCGCCAGGCGCTTCCTGAGACTGCTCGGCCATATGGCTTCCACCGTCCATGTGACCCCCAATGCCCGCCTGAATATGCGGTCTGCTCAATGGTGTCTCCGCCGGCAGTGGCGACAAGCCACAGGCGGCCTAGCAGACCTGGTGCGCGTCTCCGAGCCGCTGGTCTCGTCTATCCGGTGGTGGCTCCGGCAGCCGAACCTGGTATTAGGAATGCCTTTCCAGTCACCTCAGCCGACCCGGGTGCTGACCACCGATGCATCCCTCCTGGGCTGGGGAGCCCATTGCCAAGAGGCACGTACTCAGGGCCTCTGGACCAAGTGGGAGTCTGCTCAGCAGATCAACTTCCTGGAGCTCAGGGCGATCCGCCTAGCTCTCAAGGCCTTCTCCCACCTGACCTCCCAACAGTCCGTCCTTGTCCAGACGGACAATCAAGTTGCCATGTTCTACGTGAACAAGCAGGGGGGCACGGACTCCTTCCTCCTCTGCCGGGAGGCACAGAAGCTCTGCTCTTGGGCCGTCAGTCACGGCATTCTCCTCAAGGCAGTTTATCTCCCGGGCCAAGAAAATTGCCTGGCGGACAAACTCAGCAGGGTCCTCCAGCCGCACGAGTGGCGTCTGGATCCCTTGATCGTCCAGAAGCTCTTCCTCAGGTGGGGCCTCCCCACGGTGGATCTCTTTGCCAGTCCTCGCAACCGGCAACTTCCTCGCTTCTGCTCTCGTCAGCCTCACCCCCTTCGGGTTGCGGCGGACGCCTTTCTGATCTCATGGTCGGGGAGCCTTCTGTACGCTTTCCCTCCCATTCCGTTAGTCTCTCGGACTCTTTTCAAGGTTCTCCGAGACAAAGCCTTCATGATCCTGGTGGCCCCTCGCTGGCCCAGGCAGCCGTGGTTTCCGCTCCTGCTGCAACTGGCGGTGGAGGATCCAATCCCTCTGGGGGCGCAACCGGATCTCCTCACCCAGGATCAGGGGTCCCTACTGCACCCCAACCTCAGGTCTCTCAACCTCATGGCCTGGCTGCTGAGAGGGTAGTCCTTGCTCCCCTTCTCCTGCCGGCGGAGGTGGAGGAGGTCGTCTTGGCTTCGCGACGGCCTTCTACCCGCAAATGCTACGCCCTTAAATGGCGTCGCTTTGCAGTCTGGTGTACCGAACAGTCTCAGGATCCCTTCTCCTGCCCGGTGTCGGTGATCTTGCAGTACTTGCTACACCTCTCTAATCTAGGACTTAAGTCCAACTCCGTCAAAGTTCACCTCAGTGCTCTTTCGGCACATCATGTGCCGGTGGACGGTAGACCTCTCTCCAGCGACCCTCTCGTAGCGAGGTTTCTCCGAGGTCTCCTTCTACTTAAACCACCTCTGCGCCCGCCAGCGCCGAACTGGGACCTGAATGTGGTTTTGCAGCGGATCACCTGTCCGCCTTTTGAACCCATGGCTACATGTTCTCTCCGTTTTCTGTCTTGGAAAACACTGTTCTTGGTAGCCCCCACTTCCGCTAGGCGCGTAAGTGAGTTGCAGGCCCTCGTGTCTGATCCCCCCTACACTCGGTTCTACAAGAATAGGGTAGTCCTACGGACTCACCCTAAGTTTCTGCCTAAAGTGGTCTCCCCTTTTCACATCAATCAGGAGGTGGTACTTCCAACCTTCTTTCCCAGACCACACTCCAGCCGAGCCGAGACGGTCCTCCATACCCTGGACTGTAGAAGGGCATTGAACTTCTACCTTGCCCGTACGCGGGAGCACCGTAAAGCTGCTCAGCTTTTTGTGTCTTTTGACCCCAATAAATTGGGACTCCCGGTCTCCAAGCGTACTCTGTCCATCTGGGTTGCGGACTGTATCTCTTGGGCTTATGGGGCAGCCGGACTCGCCTTAGAAAGTCGAGTCACGGCTCATTGTGTTCGGGCAAAGGCCACGTCAGTGGCTTACCTCCGCTCTGTTCCGCTGGCAGACATCTGCCGGGCCGCTACTTGGTCTTCGAGCCAGACTTTTGCGGTCCATTACTGTCTCGAGAGGGAGTCCCGTAGGGACAGTGCTTTCGGACAGGCAGTCCTCCGTAATCTCTTTGAGGTCTGAGCAACTCCTACCCTCCATCCCGGATGTGGGCTACCGGTGGGTGATAATTCAGCGAAGATTCTTTCCTTCTGTGCTGCTGAGCTAGAGGGAGCTCATTTTTGTGCTTAGGGTCTCCGGTAGCCTTGAGCTTGGGAGTCCCATAAGTGAGGACTGACTTCCTGCTTGGTCCTGGAGAAAGCGTAGTTACTCACCTGTAACAGGTGTTCTCCAGGAGCAGCAGGAATCAGTCCTCACTACCCTCCCTCCTCCCCTTGGAGTTGCAATCGTCTGCTTATGTTCTTTTTGCAAATTTTAATGCTGTCTTTTTTAGCTATGTCATCTGACTGGCTAAGATGGCACCTTCGGGCGGGAAGACGACCGCGCATGCGCGCTGCAATTCCCAAAGGCTTTCTTTGAAAGCTGGGGAAAATTGCTCCGCGAGGGCTCCGTCGGCGCCGACGTCACCCATAAGTGAGGACTGATTCCTGCTGCTCCTGGAGAACACCTGTTACAGGTGAGTAACTACGCTTTCTGATACACCGTACTATCTACACTAATAATCCTTTATATCTTGCAGACCGCATCTCCCTTCATACTCCCTACCGCCAGCTTCGTTCTATCCATGCTAACCGTTTGTTGTTACCCTCTCCATCACAAGCTCATTTGGAACAAACCTGCCATGCTGCTTTTTTTCTTTCTGGGCCCTTATACATAGCATCCAGGCGCTTGCTCACAATCAGGACAGAGACCGGAATCTCCCAAATGCGGAGCAGGAGTTGGTTCAGAATGGGAGGAACCGGCACTGAGAGAGCTTCTCTCTGAGGAGCTTCATATTGCAGAATATCAAGTTCCTCAGCACAGGGCTCCTTCTCCACCTCAGTGGAGAGCACTCGGGCCTGCTCATGTCCCAGACAAACTCCAGAAAGGAGGTATCCTCGGGAGGTGACCGCTGCCTCTGGGTTGGAGGGGAGGTCTCAGTGGACCGAGTCTCTGGCTAGGTCTCTCCGTCAGACTCCCAGTCTGAGTAGTCCATGGAGGACTCTAGGTCGGGCGGCTCGAGATGGTTCAGTAACCTGCGGCAGATCTCCGAGGCCAAAACTTGCCTGGAGCCAGAGGCGCTCACCCATGAAGATCTCATGCCCAAGGAATGGAACAGAGATAGAAGCCTAGTGATCCTCGGCACGGGTTTCAGGCTCTCAGGGGTCACAACAGCAGCCCGGGGAGTCCTCAAGGTCGAGATCCCTGCGGTCTCGAGGCATGTGCTGGGCATCCAGCGCCTGCTGGGCAGCAAGGAACGCAGAAACGCTGCATTCCAAGGCCAGCATTCGGACCTCCCACTTGGGAGTGGGGCCTTGCGACACAGACGCCGGGGTGACCGGGTCAGATATCGAGAAGGAGAGGGGGTCCTTGCCGGGATGACCCTTGGGAGACCAGGCGCCTTAGCCGGAGGCCTCTGTATCGGTTTGAGGCACCTTACTGGGTCACTTCCTCTCCAACTCCAGAGACTGCCGAGGGGGGCTGAGAGACCGGGTGCGTGACCTCTCACACTTGTCTGGCACCCCCGACAGAGTCTTTAAGGCCTCCTTCTTCTGCTCGCGTTCAGGCGACTCCTGGTCAGAGTGCCGCCAAGCCCAAAGAGAAGCCTGGGAGACTCCAGAGGTTGCAGGGCCAGAGAGCGGGAGGCTGCCAGGGATACCAGGGCTGCCTTATGGAAGAGATCATCCAGCCTCTGTTTATGACTCTGGGCGGCCTTGGAGGACATCTTCTTACAGAGGCAGCATAGCTCCGGGTTATGGTCGGCTCCTAGACACAACAGTCATGGGTGTCCGTGAGTGACATGTTTTTTTGAAGCATCTATCACATTTCTTAAAACCGGAGGCTATTGGGGCAAAAAGGACCCCAGGAGGTCGAAGACCCTCAACACAGCCAGTGGTTAAAAAGGGCATGAAACGCAGTTAAAACAGAAAAAGATAAAAAAGAAAAACTCTGAGACCAGGGCCGAAGCAGAGGCGCTTGGGAGGCGGGAAGAGGACCGGCGAAGGCCGGTAGGGCAAAAACCAGCTAGAAACAGAAAAAACTTTTTCCAGGAACGAGACGCACTTCCGAAGGGTTCCATGGAAAAAGGGAGACTGAGTAAGATGGCACCCTTGGGCGGGAAGAGGACCATGCATGCGTGGTGTCATTCCCAAAGGCTTTCTTTGAAAACTGGTGAAATGCTCCACGTGGGCTCCATTGGTGCTGACATCACCCATATGTGAGGACTGACTTCCTAGCATTCTATTTACTTTCTTGGCTGCCGCTGCAAACTGAGCAGAGGGTTTTGACTTATTATCCATAGTGACGTCTAGTTCCTTTTCCTGGGTGGCTATTCCTAATGTGGATTTTGCATCATGTAACTATAGTTTGTGTAGTTCTTCCCTAAGTGCAAAACTTTGCAATTGTCCACATTAAATTTTAGCTGCTATTTGGAAGTCCAGTTTCTCAATTTCTAAGGTCCCCTTGCAATTTTTGCTATCCTCTCATAATTTAACAACTTTGAATAAATTTGTCTCATCTACAAATATGATCACCTCATTCACTGTTTCCATTTCCATGTCATTTATGAATATGTTAAAAAAACCCACAAAAAAACCAGTGGGCCCAGCACAGATCCCTGGGTACTCCACCATTCACCTTTCTCCACTGAGAAAAATCGGCCATTTAGCCCTACTCTCTGTTTTCTATCTTTTAACCAGTTGTCAATCCACAATAGTACACTGCCTCCTATCCCATAACTTTATAATTTTCTCAAGAGTCTCTCATGAGGGACCTTGTCAAAGGCTTTCTGAAAATTCAGACACACTATATCACTATAGTGGCTTTCGTAAGTAATTGAAAACCTGTTTCCCCAATTTTATTAGGTATTTGTGGTATGTTTATTGATATAAATTTAAGGAAGTCTTGTGATTTTATTGTTTTATGAATTGTTATGATTTTATAATATGCACAGCTATCACTGAGGTGGGAATGTTAGATACCAGTTGTGGTACTTGATTTCCATTAAGATATTCAAAAGAGAGATACTTTATAGATTATTATTAATTCTTAACTCATTACCCCAGAGTGGACTGAAGTGTGGCACAACAGCAATTTTAAAGAGAAATTAGATCCTACCTGCTCTTTTCTTAAGTCTGTCCAGATCAATCCCAAGTTATGGGTTTATGCTCTCCAGCAGGAGGAGACTGAGAACTACTGTTTTGATAAGACCACCCTATATTGGGTCCTATTCAAGCCACCTCCAGCCAGTATTTCTGTAACGAAGCAAAATAATAATAGCCCTCTCAGAACCGTAAGAGGGCAAAGAGCGCTAACCGGTCAACATTAGCTCTACAAAGAAGCCCAATCAAAAAAGAAAAATGCTAAGTAAATCAAAGATCCGTGGCAAGTGGAATTAATCTCTGTTAGTTCCAAGAGTACAGAATGCCTAACGAACTACTTTGCAGAATGCTCAGTCTCAGAAGGGAGGTTCTAGACTGGTCTGGAGGAATCAAGGGAAGAAACTTAGCACGTAAGACCAAATTTCTCCTCTCTCTTCATTCCAAAAGACCAGTCCAGACAGGTAAGAAGTACCTAAGTAATCCTCCAGTAGGGAAGGTCTTAAACAAGCCTGCATCCAGTATGCTTCCCCAAGACTGTGCCCTGCCTCACTTGAATTTCCAACCTTTAAAGACAAACCAATGAATTCAACAACTACCAAATGTACACTTCATTAGTCTCCAAATAAGGAACAAAACTATATTCCAATATACAGAAAACAGAGACAAACTCTACCGAAATAAAAACAACAAATAAATTGAAAAGCAGAAAATATATAATATTAAAGTCATCTTTGCCACAGGAATCGATAAATAGTGAATTCATAAATAAAACCATATAAAAAATTTATGTAGGGACAGCTTAACAGTACACACATCAAATCTTTAAATAGCTTTAGAATACAACCATGTCCCAAACAGGGATCATATGACCAATGTTTTTTTACACTGCCTGCTTCAAGGGACTTATCATAATATAACCCCAGGGGGTTGAACCTAAAGAGGTCAAAGGATGAGGGGAAGAAAGGAAGAAAAAATTAAAGTGGACTACAAATATTCAAAAGTGTATATTAAAATATTTAAAAAGCAAAGATAATAAAGAATAATAAATTATAAAAATATTAAATTAAAAATCCCTTACCCCTGGGGATTCCAGTGTATAAATACATGCTTACACTAGGATATCACCCTCTCTCTTGAGGGCATGTTTACTAAGCTGGACTAACAGTTAACACACACTATTTGTAACTAGATTCCACTGAATAACATGGAACCTAGATAAAGTCAGCACATGCTAACCATTAGCTCAGCTTACTAATATATCCCTTTATGTACAACAGCTACTAAGAGGAAATAATAAAAACACATGTACTTTAAAAACGTAGTGAAAACACATTAACAATATATAAGGTATTTTAAAAATATATAAACATGGGGGGAGGTCACGTGATGCGGTGAGGGCAGCAGACGTGTGCTGCTTGTGCTCCGGTCTCCTTCTGCCCCAACCGGGATTATAGTGCCGTTTTGAGTGCAACCTCCAGATAAAAATACCACCTACCCCGAGAGCAGACAAGTTTGCAGCGGACGGTGTCGGCGGAGAACTGGTCGAGGTATGGCAAGCTCGGCAAAAACCGCTCGAAGAGAGAGAGAGCGTGTGGCAGCGGTGGGCAAAATGGCCGACGTAGGGGCAGCGCCAAGTTCGCCGACATCCCCAGCCTTTATTGAGGAGGTCTCGTCTGCAGTGGCAGAGGCTCTGTCTTTACAGTTTTCCACTTTACATGAGAAGATGGACTCCTTGCAGAGCTTGATGGGAGCACTGGGGATTCGCTTCCATAAATCTGAGGACCGTATTGGGAGAGCCGAGGAGGGCCTGGAGTCTCTGGTGCAGGAGGTGACGACATTAAAATCTCAAGTGGCATTACAAGCTGAAAAAATGGACGATTTAGAGAATAGATCACGGCGGAACAATTTGAGATTGATGGGCATCCCTGATTCCATGGCCGATAGGGAATTGAAGCCCTATTTGGAAACTTTACTTCCCCAGTTGTTTGAGGGGCTAGACGCTGGCGGCAAATTGCTCATTGAACGAGCGCACCGCGTGGGCCCTAAACAAGTTCGAGATCAGAGGCCGCGAGTGGTACTTGTTAAATTTCTACAATTTCCTCAAAAAGAAGCTATACTCAGAGCTGCGCGGCAGAAGGGAGATATAATGCATGAGAACCTGCGACTTCGAATCACTCAAGATTATTCCGTCGCTCTGAGTCAGAGACGGAGAGCATACGCACCATTTTGCCAGAAGTTAATTAATGCTAAGATCAAATTCTCCGTTCAGTATCCTGCCAGGCTCCACGTGATATACGAGGGGACTCACAGAATCTTTGAATCGGCGATGGCGGCAGGCCCATACATTGAGGAGATTGTCGGCGGGAGCAAGGAGTCTTCAGCTGCCCCATGAAACTCTTCGCTTGCTTTCGAAGTTAAATTTATCTTACTTGGGCAGGGCTGATGCCCTGGAGATTTGCCACGGGCCTGGGGGGGAGATGGTGGTGTCTCGGGAGTTCCCAGACTGTGGGGGCCTCCTTGGGCTTTGTGGTGGGTAAGATGATGGTTGCTATCCATATCGTTGTATTGAGTGATCTATGTTAATGCGTTTCTTAGACTACAGTTCATAATAATATAGCTGTGGGGTGAATGGGACAGATGGAGCAGCATGGCCCATTTTAGATGTTGGCGGAGACTTCTCGAGAGGGGTTTCTAGCCGTGGGGGGCTGCTTGCCCTCCCCTTCCTCACCTGTCTTTCGTTTTGTCACTTGTTTGCAATGCAACATATTTTTCTTATCATGTGCTCGGTAATTTCTGGAGGCGATGATCTTTGACACCACAGTCCGGTATTTGGGAAAACAACTTACAGTATTACCTGTTTTCCTGTTAGCTTTCAAGAGGAATTTCTTTGTCAAGGGAGAGTTGGGAAATGTTTCCACTTCACATAACCAGCTGATAGCGCCAAGAAAAGGAGTGGGCAATATACCCCCCCCCCCTAATGTTATGTAACTGTCTATAATTTCTTGGCCTGTCATACAAACGTAGGGGGAAACGAGGCCCCCCCTCTCTGTTGCTCTATATGCCTATCTATCCCTCCTTTCAGGTTGGTTAACTTTGCTCGGGTAGGGGGCCCATGACTGTGGGATAGGTAGATATTGGTCCATCTTCCTCCATACTGTTGGCCGTGTTCGGCTGGGAGCCTAGGAGGACGTGGGCTGTGATATGAGGGGACGAACATTACGGGCTGTGGTGTTAGAGCTGAGCCGTTACTATAGCTTAGTTGGAGGAGAGGGAGGTTTCTCCCCGGCTGGCCCCTAGCCTTGCAATTCTATGATTTTTGGAATGATGTTTTGTTTTTAATGTTGCTGATTTGGGGCATGTGAAAGTTTGCTGAAGTACTATGGGGAGTGGTTCCCGATACCGGTGGGGGGAGCTAGTCATTGTGGGGAGGGGCGGAGGGGACCTTACGCATTCAAGTAGACCCTGTTTGAGTAGTCCTGGCTACTCTGTGGAGAGAGGGGTGGTGGATGGAGAGATATCTAGCGAAGGGGGTTGGGGGGGTTGGATGGGGGGGGAGGTTGTGCAGGGGAGGTATAGTCACACCCACGCAGGCTTTAGTTTTCATCTGGTGAACGTTTTGAGGGACCTATGGAGGGGACTCCAGGCTGGGAGAGTTCCCTCTGGCAGACTGATACGTATGATGTGGAGAGCTCTGGACACTGCCCTGCCACTCTGAAGATAATGTCCTGGAATGTTTGTGGACTAGGGAATCCGATTAAGAGATATAAGGTTTTGCAGGCATTAGCAAGACATAAAGGCGATATAGTGTTGTTACAAGAGACCCACCAGACTACTGAGGAGCACAGTAAACTCTGCAGGCAATGGGTGGGCCAGGTATGGGGTGCTCCATCCCAAGGGAAAAAAGGAGGAGTGGCCATACTGATCCACAAGCGTGTGCGATTTGAACTGGAAAGACAAATTGTTGATTCCACCGGGAGATTCCTATTGTTACACAGTACTCTAAAGGGCAAGCCGGTCATCTTGGGCAATATTTACAGCCCTAATGTATTGGACCTTGACTTGTACAATCGGTTGGCCTCCAAAATAGAGCAGCTTCCGGAACTCCCATTGATTTTGGGAGGAGACCTTAATGGGGTTATGGATGTGGAGCTTGACACCTCTAAAGGCGTGGAGCCAAAGGAGAGATTCCAGACTGCTCGGGCTTTACGCCGACTTTGTGCAAGATTGGGTTTGACTGACCCATGGAGGTTGTTACATTCTTCTGAAAGAGATTACATGCATCAATCTCGAGCGCATGGGTCTAGGGCGCGTATTGATTATCTTCTTACATCGGCGAGCTTGTTTGCTGTCATTGGAGATGCACAAATTGGCCCCCTGGAGATCTCTGATCATGCCTTAGTTTGGGTAGAGGTTCATTGGGGTGGATATAGCCTAAAGACACGTTGTTGGCGCTTTCCTCTGGAACTTTATATGGACCCCCAGTTTCATCAATTCCTTCGTGGGAGGTGGCGGGAGTTTGAGTCTGATCATAGTGGGCATCAAGACGATCCTGAGCTAGTCTGGGAAACAGCAAAAGTGGTATTACGAGGGGACATCATAGGGTTTTTGGCGCGGAAACGGAGACTGTTGGCGGAACGGATCATTAGAATGGAAAAGTTAGCGACGAAGTTGAGACGATTGTGTGCACAGCACCCAAGTGCAGATAATAAGAAGAGGGTATGGGAAGCTCAAACAGTGTTGAACGAACTGCTACATCAGCGGGCTAAGAAGTCCTTACTATATTATCGTTATCAATTATACTGTTATGGGGACAAGCTGGGGAAATTATTGGCGCGATGTCTACGGGGCCCTAGGAGTGCAAAATTGGTGCCAGCACTTCGAGACGACCAGGGGGTACTTCATAGAGAGAGCCCCGCTATTGCCAAGGTGTTCCGGTCATTTTTGCGGAAATTATATGAAGCAGAGACGGGCTCCCCTACGCAGATGATAGACTACCTGCGGGAGCTGGAGTTGCCCCAACTTACCGAGGCTCAAAGAGTGCAATTGGAACAACCAATAACGTTGCAGGAAGTGCACACAGTCATTTCTAGAGCGAGCTGCTATAAATCGCCAGGACCAGATGGGTTGGGGGCGGAATTCTATAAAATTTTGTGTGAACAGCTAACCGCGATCTTAGTAGCAGTCCACACCAGGAGGGCTGAGCAGGGTTTTTTCATTGGGGAAGTAACCAAGCTCATATAATACTTATCCCAAAACTGGGGAAAGATCCTTTGTTAGCGGCATCTTATCGGCCCATTTCACTTCTTAACTTTGATCTGAAATTGTTGGCGAAAATTTTAGCGGATCGCTTAGCGGGAGTTTTAGGCCATTTGGTGCATGATTCGCAGGTTGGTTTCGTGAAGGAGCGGTATGCAGTACGGAACCTGCGGAAAATAATAACATCACTAGAATGGGTACAGAGCCGACAAATACAGTCCCTGTTAGTAAGTTTCGACGCGGAAAAAGCTTTCGATAGGGTTGATTGGCAATATCTGTGGCATCTGCTCCCGGGATATGGACTCGGGGCCTCCTTTTGTAAAATGGTGCAAAGTCTATATGTGGACCCGACGGCGGTGATATCTTGCAATGGGGTACTGTCGGAGGCTTTTCCCCTATGACGAGGTACTAGGCAGGCGTGCCCTCTTTCCCCCCTACTGTTTGTCCTCTCTTTAGACCCGCTGATACGAAGAGTGGAGTCATCTTGGGGGATACGAGGGATCCGCATAGGTTCTTATGAATTTAAGTTGTCTGCTTTTGCAGACGACCTTTTAGTGCACTTAATGTCCCCCCGAGAATCCTTACCTAGGCTATTAGAGGAATTCCAGATGTATGGTCGGTTTGCTGGCCTCAGCATTAATAAGGATAAATCGGAGGCCTTAGATGTATCTGGTCAGATTAGGAGGTTTTGGCAAGGGGAATTCCCGCTTAAATGGGCAGAACACCAATTTGTGTACTTAGGGATTATTTTGACTTGCCAGCCATCCCAGCTTTACGTGTGTAATCTGAACCGGGTTATGGCCCGAATGCAGGCTCAGCTAAACGCATGGGATCCCCTCCCATTATCTTTGCTGGGGCGTATAGCTGTGATTAAAATGGTTGTCATGCCGCGACTACTTTATTGGTTGCAAACTCTTCCGGTCTGGCTATTACGGCGAGACCTTTTGCAAATCGAACAGGTGATTCGAGGATTTTTGTGGAGGGGGGGCCGAGCGCGTATCCCTTACAGCCGTTTAGTGGGGAAGTGGAGACAGGGGGGGCTTGGGCTCCCTGATCTGGGGGCTTATGCTTTGGCCTGTCAGGCCCGTCATTTAGGGGATTGGTTGGGCGGAACTGAAGTGTATACACCTAGGGCTCTGGAGGAGGCCAGTGTGGCTCCGTGGAATTTGCTTGCCATTGTACATCAGGACAGCCGGTTGCTGCCCGGCAACCTAACAAAGAGTGTGTTGCTTGACTCCGTGCGGTGTACCTGGCGGCAACTTAATAGGTATTGGCATAGAAACTGGAGAGCCTCGAGCTGGCTGCCGATTCAGGGTAATGGGGATTTCTCCCCGGGAATGGACTCTGCGATGTTTCGAATTTGGGTGCAGAAGGGAATTCGCAACATAGGACATGTGGTGGATTCCTCTGGGAAATGTAAATCATTTGCGTCGCTGAGCCGTGAATATGATTTGAGTCCCGCTCATCTTTTTGCGTTTTTCCAGATCTCTCACTATGTGTTTTCATTGCCAACGGCAGAGCTTCACTCGGACCGGTCGGTGCAGATTTTAGAATTTTTTGGTTTGGGAGAGGACTCCCTGCCGTCAATAGCAGTGCTAAAGGCTCGGCTGGACCAGTATAGGCCACTTCCAGAATACCGGGGGGTGGAGCTGGCCTGGGCTGCAGAGATGGGGCAGAAGATCCCTCCAGGTACTGTGTTAAGCGCCTTGTGACGGATAGTGGATTTGGCTGTGGGAGCCCGCTGGAGGGAAATGCAATTTAAATGTATAACTAGGGTGCACTTTTCACCTCGGCGGGCCCTCCGGTGCCGATTGACTTCCGATGGGCCGTGTCCACGGTGCTCGGAGCCGCTAGCGACCTTATTTCATATGTGGTGGGGGTGTAGATTGGTCTGGGCTTATTGGGCAAAAATTGGGTCTTTCCTAAGGGGACTGCTACGGCAGACGGTGGACTCGGACATGTCGCTTGTTTTATTGGATAGGTTGGGACCCCTGCATCCCAAGGGAAAATGGGAGCGTTTACTGGTCCGTAAGGCATGTCTGGTGGGGAAAGGGCCGCTTCTTCGTAGATGGAGGGAGTGCTCCCCGCCTACCTTTTGGGAATGGCGGAACAGTTTCCATCAGATGTTGCTTATGGAATGCAGGAAGGCACGGGACAGTGTCCGGCAGTGGTCCGTTTTTCAGTTGATCTGGGATCCCTATATTAAAAAATTGAGTCCCCGGAGTCGGAATGAAATCCTGCAAATGGGTAGTTACCGAACGTACTAGTTGCGTGTCGTGGAGATGGGGTGGTATTGGGTTCTGAGTTCCGTTGAGTTTCCAGCCTGGTGTGGGGTGTGACTAGCGGGAGGGGGGAGGCTGGGTGGGGGGGGAGGGAAAAGGGGGGGGATTGTTTTAAAATGATATAACACCTGTAACTGCTTTCTGTTGTTGTTTCTGTGTTGGGGATAAGACACAACCCCCACTCGGAATGTATTACTGTTATCCATGTTGGTTATCGGTGGATATAAATAAAGGCTATAAAAAAAAAATATATATATATAAACATTTTTAAAAAATACAAGTTGCATAATTCAATAACAATCAAATTTCCTCACACCATCTATCACTATA
Organism: Ichthyophis bannanicus; assembly: GCA_033557465.1. Lineage (NCBI taxonomy): Eukaryota > Metazoa > Chordata > Amphibia > Gymnophiona > Ichthyophiidae > Ichthyophis > Ichthyophis bannanicus. Next base: position 449,910,624 of record CM066032.1, read on the forward strand.
GAAACACAGCCCTAAACAGGAAAAATAATCGAAAAATATACAAATAAAAATAATGCAAATAAAAAATATACAGTATTAAAATGCATTAAAAATATAAAAACAGGGGCTAGAAACAGTGAAAAAAACTTAATTGCCGCCAAGTAACTGGCTGATAGCTATCCTTTGTGACTCTATTCTGTTCTATGTAATTATCTCTTGTATATAGTTTACCCCGGTTCTCCAAGTTTGTACTCCTGTTCGATGTAAACCAAACAGCTTGTTGTTATGGTCTTTATGTTATAATGTAAACCGCGCTGATGCCGAATAGTGCGGTATATAAGAACTTGTAATAAAATAAATAAATAAAATAATAAATAAATAAATAAAATAAATAATAAAATATATGCAACATAAAATTAACTTTAATTAATAGCAAAAATATATGGGCACCTGGCTCCTTTAGAGGTAAAAAAGAATGTGAAAATAAAACAGCTTGGAGAGGCCATTCTTCCTTCTTCCACCTCAGTTTTTTTGTGGGTTCACAGGACCTGTGAGGCTCCCTCCTTCAAATCTGGGTTCTCCCATCAGAAGCAATGATGGGATGGGCCTGTGTGACCTCAGACCAATGGGAGCTGGCAGCTGACTAAAAGAGTAGTGGAGCCCTTGTTGGATAAGGATCCTCAGGGAAGTTATGGGTTGGGAAATTTTAGGAATCTCTTGGCTAGGTCAGAAGTAGTGATTGGTTGAAGCTTGGTACATTCTGTACCCTGATGAAAAGGCTTACACTCATATTTCACCTGTACATCTTTCGCAAAGTCTACTTGATTATTTTTTGCTTTCTTTTTTTATAATTTTTTAAAATGAGGAAACACAGCATACAAACACATACAACATATTTCTTCAGCTTATAACCCATCTGGGCAGCAGCAGAATGGGATAGTGTTGACAGCGGAGGATCACATTTCTGTGACAACGGCAACAACACCAAACTTAAACTGCGCGGAAGAAAGGCCCAGCAATCTACTTCTGTATCTTGCCATGAAAACCCATTGGATAGATACAACAAAACAAATTGTGCTGTAGTGCTGGAAGATGAGACCCCCAGGTCAGAAGGCACTCAACTAGTTACTGGGGAAGAGCTGAAGACTTTTCAGAGTAAAGCCAGCATTTATGATGTGGTTGGATCAAAGCCCTCAGGACGTCTGACTGCTGATGTAGCTGCGCATGAAATGAGAGTCAGAAGCTGTAAAAGATGTCTTACACATTGGAACATGGAACGTACGAAGCATGGGAAGTTGGAGGTGGTCAAGAATGAAATGGAACTTGTACAACTTGATCTGTTGGGTGTCAGCGAACTGAAGTGGACTGGCATCGGGCACTTTGCATCAGATGATCACATGGTCTACTATGCTGGAAATGAAAGACAAAGAAGAAATGGTGTTGCATTTATAATAAAGAAGAAACTTGCAAGAACTGTAATGAAATACAATGCAGTCAGCGAACGCTTAATCTCTATTCGTCTATGAGGAATGCCTATCAACACAACTATAATTCAGGTATATGCCCCAACAACAGCTGCAGAAGAGAATGAAATTGAAGAGTTCTATGAACAAGTACAAGCTGAAATTGACAGAACATGCAAACAGGATATCCTGATAGTCATGGGTGACTGGAAATATGGGTGACTTAGAAAATATGGACTTGGCAACAGAAATGAAGCTGGAGAAAGACTGATAGAATTCTGCAAGACCAACCATCTATTCATCTCAAACAGCTTCTTCCAGCAACACAAGCAGCGACTGTACACATGGACTTCACCCAATGGATTGTATAAAAATCAAATTGACTACATCTGTGGAAGTCAATGATGGAAAAGCTCTATAACATCAACAAAGACAAAACCTGGAGCTGACTGTGGTACAGATCATCAACTACTAGTATGCAAACTCAAGCTAAAGTTGAAAAAGAGCAAATCACTCATGAATGCAGCAAAATATGACCTTGAGAATATACCACTGGAATTTAAAGACTGCCTGCAAAATCGATTTGCTGCTTTAGATACAAATGCTAGAGCTCCAGAAGAGTTATGGAATGACATCAAGAAGGTTGTGTTGGAAGAAAGCGAGAAGTCTCTACAAAAGGTGAAAAAGAAAAAACGACCAAAATGGATGATGGAAGAAACTCTGAAAATTGCCCAGAAACACAGAGAAGCTAAAGCCAGAGGAGAAAGTAAGACAATCACAGAACTCAACAGAGATTTCCAACGTGCAGCAAGACAGGACAAGGAAAAGTACTGCAATGACGCATGCAAGGAAATAGAAGCAGAAACTATTAGAGGAAGAACAAGATCAGTTTTCCTAAAGCTACGAGAGTTAAAGAAAAAGTTCCAGCCTCAAATTGAAATGTTAAAAGATGCTCAAGGTTCTATGTTGAATGATGCTGAGAAGATCAAGAAAAGGTGGAAGGAATTTACAGAGTTTTTATATGATAAAGATCAAGTGGACCAACAGCCATTTCAACCTTTACTTTATGATCGGGAACCATTGGTGATGAAAGAAGAAGTTGAAGCAGCATTGAAAGCCTTATCAAAGAACAAAGCACCAGGCATTGATAGCATTCCCATAGAAGTATTACAGCAATCTGATGCAGCTGTTACCGTACTTATAAGGCTCTGCCAAGAAATATGGAAGACAACATCATGGCCAACTGACTGGAAAAGATCTGTGTTTATACCAATACTAAAGAAAGGTGATCCAGCTGACTGTGGAAATTATCGCACAATCGCTCTGATCCCACATGCCAGCAAGATTCTACTGAAGATTATTCAAAAGAGACTACAACCATACCTGGAACAAGAACTACCTGAAGTGCAAGCAGGGTTCAGGAAAGGGTGAGGAACGAGAGACATCATTGCAGATGTGAGATGGATCCTTGAAAAGACTAAAGAATACCAAAAGGATATCGATTTGTGCTTTATCGACTATAGCAAAGCTTTTGACTGTGTAAACCATGAGAAACTCTGGGCCACATTAAGAAGCATGGGTATACCAGAACACCTGATCGTACTCTTGCACAATCTGTACATTGATCAAGAAGCAACAGTTCGAACGGAACAAGGAGAAACAGAATGGTTTAAAACAAGCAAAGGTGTAAGACAAGGCTGCATACTTTCCCCCTACCTGTTTAATTTATATGCAGAACAAATCATCAGAGAAGCAGGATTGTATGAAGACAACAGAGGTGTGAAGATTGGTGGAAGACTCAACAACCTTCGCTGTGCTGATGATACCACATTACTGGCTGAAAGTGAAGATGATCTGAAACATTTGCTTCTCACAATCAAAGATCATAGTCTCAAAATGGGCCTGCACCTTAATGTAAAGAAGACAAAGATCATGACAACTGACATAATCAACAGGTTCATCATTGAAGGAGAAGAAATTGAAATCGTGAACAACTTTAACCTACTTGAATCAACTATCAATAAAGAAGCAACAAGCAGTCAAGAAATCAGATGACGCATTGCTCTTGGCAGAATGGCTATGAAAGACCTAGATAAGATTCTCAAGAGCAGAGATGTCTCTCTCCATACAAAGATTCAACTTGTTCAAGCCATGGTATTTTCAATAATATCATATGGATGTGAAAACTGGACAGTGAAAAAGATAGACAGGAAGAAAATTGATGCCTTTGAATTATGGTGCTGGTGGCGAATACTGTGTATACCATGGACTGCCCGAAGAACAAACCAGTCGGTATTGGAGGAGATCAAACCTAAGCTTTCTTTAGAAGCTCAGATGACGAGACTTCGACTTTCATACTTTGGACACATCATGCGGAGAGAGAGATCATTAGAGAAAGACATCATGCTTGGCAAGATAGAAGGTCAACGCAAAAGAGGAAGGCCAGCAATGAGATGGATCGATACAATAACAGCAGCTACGGGTACCAGTCTGTCAACAATGAGCCGCCTGACTGAAGACCGAACACAATTTAGGATAGCTATCCAGAGGGTCGCCATGAGTCGGCTCCGACTCGACGGCACTTAACAACAACAACAACAACAACAACATATTTCCAATAAAACAGACTCTCCTAAAATTGTAGCATGTAAAATTAGGAAATGTCCAGCAGGATCCACTATCTTGCTATGAATAATAACACAGGTACACTAAAAAATTTTCTTTTAAACTGCCTCTAATGTTTCGATTGATTTTTACGTTTTTTGGTGCGCTGAATCCAAATCTGGTAACCAATTTGCTCCATCACGTACAGATTTTTTGCTACATTGGGTTAGCAGTTTGAGGTGAACGTTTCAGATTGAGTGCGATCGAGATAAAAGTTTCTTGGATGAATTCTTTATACTAATTGTTTAGTAGTTATTCAAATAAGAATAAAGAAAATTGTAACAAGGCAGCACATAAGAATAGAGTAATGTCAACAAAACACACTGTGATGGTAGCAAAATTGTCTGCACTTAAAACAGCCACATACATGTGCACAAACATTGAGCATATAAGAGCGAGGTTAGACACAAAGCAAAGCAAAGAAATGTGCAAAAAATGTTGTACAGGTATGTATGTAAGAATAGAAAACGCAAACCGCACCATTGCAATACATGAAGACAAACACCCGATGGTGTGAAAATAAAATTCTAATAAATGAGATCCGACACTGTGGTAATAACTAGCAAATTTTTATTTCAAAGTTTAGTAAAAACACGATATTTGTCAACACAGTTTAGATTTTAAAGTCATTCTTGGGTCAATCAATCTCCTGGTGGGCCCGTTTCTTCTTCCCCCGAATGCTTCTCTTGGTGCGCTGCTTGGCGTATTTTTCATCTGGGGTTTCCCGCAGCAGCAACCAGCAGAAATCAGCCATCATAGTGGTGTTCCATCTTCCTTGGTACCTTCTCTCTGCGTCCTTGATGTCCTGGTGAAACCTTTCACCTTGTTCTTCACTGTACGCCCCCAAGTTTTCGGGAAAGTAGTTCACATGGGAGTGCAAGAAATGGACTTTCAGGCTCATGTTACAGCCTTGTTCTTTGAAGGCATTGAGCATCCTGGCAACAATATCCTTATAGTTCTCATCCCGCCTGTTCCCCAAGAATTTGAGAACAACATCATTAAAGGAATCCCAGGCTTCTTTTTCCTTCTCAGACATCGTTTCAGCGAATGCTCCATCTGAAATGAGTTTCCTTATATCAGGGCCAACAAACACTCCTTCCTTTAGCTTTGCTTCAGAAAGTCGGGGGAACTTTGAGCAAAGGTACTGAAAGCACTCAACATCTTTTGGAAGGGACTTGATGAATTGCTTAATGAGACCCAACTTAATGTGGAGAGGTGGTAATTGAATTTTATCACGAGGTACCAAGCTCTCATGAAGAACATTTTTCTCACCGGGTCTCAAATACTCCCGAATTGGCCAGTCTTTTTTCCCCCAGTGTAGGTCGCGGGCCCGGCTATCCCACAAGCAAAGGAAGCAGGGATATTTGGTGAAACCGGATTGCTGCCCTAATAGCATGGATAGAATTTTAGTCTCCACAAATCATCCACTTATGCTCATCATAACGAATCTTCTGAAGAATCAGGGCCAAATTCTCGTATTTTTCTTGGAGAATAACAGAGTGAGCAATAGGAACTGAAGCGAATGTGTTGCCATTATGAAGAAGAACACCTTTTATGCTGTCTTTTGACGAATCAATGAACAGCCGCCATTCAGCAGGATCATACTTGAGTTTAAACTTTTCCATCACTCCGTATATATCGTTGCAAAATACCAAATCTTCCTCTTTGCTGAAATACTTCAAAAATTGTGTCTCGCGGTTGCGGTACCAATAAAAAGTTGTTCCTGGTGACAATAGATTTTTCTGTTTAAACCGAGAACCTAGCAGTTGGGCAGCATCTTTTGGGAGTCCTAAATCCCGGACTAAATCATTCAATTCAGCTTGAGAGAAAAGTTCAGGTTTCGGATCTGGTTCAGTTTCAAACTCGGAAGTACTGGACTCATCGGGAAAAGCCATCTGATGAGTCTCATCATGATCAGAACCGTCCACACAAATATGATCCAAAGATTTTGGTGGTTCAGGCACAGGTACTTCGTTGCTATGAGGCATAGGCCTAATTGCTGAGGGAAGGTTGGGGTAACATATTACGTTCTTATTTTTTAAGTTGTATCCCTTCACAATGCAAGAGCAAAAATAGCAGTCACTGCTGTGGTCTCTTTGTTCACGCCACATCATAGGTATTCCGAAACGAAATGCTGTTTTTTACCTTTCATCCATAAGCGTAGATCTTCCTCACATGTCTTGCACACTTTGTGAGGAGCCCACGGTTTGTCTTGATCGCCTAACTTCAAACCGAAATAGGCGAAATATACTTTTTTAATAAATGCAGAAATGTTCCTCTGCCGCTTTTTCACGGTATATTCCCCACAAATAAAACAAAAACTGTCCGGAGAGTTGACGCAACCTCTGGCTCTGTGAGCCATCACAAATACACAGCACTGCAAACTACAACTGTAGTGAACCACTTCGGAATAAAGCTGGATTACGACTGAGCAAACAAAAGGTAATAATGAACTTGCAAGAAACTGAAATTTGACAGGAACGTTCATGTCGCAACCACCGTGTTTGAGCGAGCGAGCGAACGAGGCGAGGCGAACAGGAAAGAACATGCGCCAGCGCGAGTACTGGATTTAGCCCCCCGCCTCCCAATTGTCCTGTTAATGTATAAAATGAATACAAAACACTCTAAAATATCATGAGGGAGTGTTTCTAGTTAGTTAACCATTACAACCTCTATTTTGGGCCAAGAAAATAAACTGCAGTCGGCTAAAGAGAAATTATGTGAACATTCCTTATATGGGTAAGAAATCTAATTTTGCAAGAAAATGTGACGTGATGGAACATTTTGGCTATTTTTCCTGGATTCAGCACCCCAAAATCTATAGGAATCAGTTGCAAAACTGGAGGCAGTTTTTTGGTAGTGTACCTGTGTAATTGGTTGAAGATCTTTAGAGAATAGAGAATAGTGTAGCTATCCTGTTCTGTTTACGCTCCTGGGTGCTTGAAGCAAAATAAGCCTGTGGAAAAAGGCTAGTTTGAGTAACCTCTCATCTTCTCTCAACAAATTAATTTTTTGCACAAAAGACACTGTTATGCAAGTGGCCAATTTCCTTACTTAATGAAGCCCACTTCTGTGATGAACTCATACTCTTAACACTGAGTGAAAATATTTGCCTAGCATCAGCCATAATCGTACTATTTTCCCTTAACTGCCTCCATCCTCCCTTCAATTCCTATTTCCCCCCTCAAAGACCTTATCCATGAGAGCAGAACATTAACCACTCCTGCTCCCTGCCCAGAACAAAACAGTAAACAATAATCGACAACCGTACAAGCAGAAACTCACCCTCCCCTTCTCCTTTAACCAAGCTCTCATTCCCCTCAGAGTCTGTTGCCCTGGAGATAAAACTACAATGACCAAAGCACTCAAGCATGCCTCACTCTCATAATTTACTCACTCAGTATCCCCTTCATCGAGCAAATATCCCCTTCAGCCAGTCCCCATTTAGCACAAACCTCTGTACCCAAATAACATTCACCCTCTAAAAATCATCCTCAGGCATCAGCCATATCAATTTCTCCCCACCACCATCGCTCACAATACACTCCAGCAAGATTAAGCACACAATTAACAGGAATGCTCATAACCCACTGTGTATCAGTGATCCTTTTGGCCATATCTGGGCGCTCTCTAGAAAAAACAAGTCAAGTTAAATACAACAGAGCTTCCAAGAGAACAAACATTCAAGTGGCAGCCATATAAATACAAAGCTCTGCAGACTCCAGCGGCATCATAGTCTCTTTTTCCCTTTCTCTACCCACTTAACACTGCAAAGACATTCAGCCAGCCATCTAAGGTTGTTCTGGTAGCTTCTCAAGATCACCAAAGGCCTATCTCCTCAAAGCTTGAAGCACTTCCAACCCTGCTGCGAGCCTGGATTGTCTGACCCTCATACATAATGGTCAGAGTAAAGGGAAAGAGCCAGGTATATGAATGTTTTTCTCCTGTAGTTTGCTATTAATCTCTTAGCTCTCTTCATTTTTTCAATAAGTCCTCAAATATTTCTTTCAGGTGGCCACTTTCTCTATAATGTCTCTAAGGCCCTGCATTGCCCAACCTAGCAACACAGGCATATCCAAAGGTTCTGCAGTGCCCTCTGAAAGCAACGCTTAAACAGTATCACAAATTTAATTTAATTTAATTAGCAGGTTTTTATATACCGCAACTTCCATAGATCAGCTGCGGTTTACAAGGAACAACAATGAACAAGCAAGGCTGTTTTACAAGGAACGGCAGTAAACATCATGCTGTTTTTACATATAACAGTGTTAACAGTAATAACAATTTCGGTAATAACAATAATGGGTTCAGTCTATCAGAACAGGTTGATAGTTGAGAACTATATACATCAAACATGTTTAGAACTAAATACAGTTTTAAATAGAATCTCTGGTTATTTTACAAGGTATTAGTACACATTCCAGGTCGAGGGTCAATTATCATTGCTGGTGCGGCTATCCCTTTTCATGTTGTGTTGGTGAGTTTGATACGGAAGCATAATGTGTTGAGAAAAGGTATGTTTTGAGTTTTTTCCTAAACTCTATGCATATTCAGGTTGTTCAGAAATAACCTGAAAGCAAAGATAATTTCTTCGAGTACGGTTTTCAATGTCTTTCATGTTGTCTAGCAATTTAGCCTGCATTTGTTTTAACATCTCTAGGTGTATATCCAGCTCCACCACAGCATCACAGTGATCAGCTATCCATTCCTCAATATCCTCAAGCAGACTCCCAAGCTCCATCATCTCATGGCACACATCAGTAGCAAGAGCAGTCCGCACAACTCTTATCACTACCAGTTCAGTCTTAAGATCCTTAAACCACTGCCAAAATTCCTAATCCTCTGATCTGGGTTCAGATTCTGTAGCCTGATCTCCAGGAACAAGCAGGAATGTAGTCTTCACATATGGGTATCGTCGGTACCGACGGAGCCTGCGTGAGAACGCTCCCCAGGGTCCAATAGGAACACTTTTGGGAGCATCCCTCAGCACATGCACGCTGCCTTCCTGCCTTTCCAACTGTCCCTCTTCAGTTCTTCATTTTCCGTGGAGCTGACAGGATCCTTACCCTGTCACCGCAGAAAATTCCGTCTTTAATTGTTTTCATGTGGTTGCTTTGCCTCCGCACGACGCTTACCGGTACCGCCGGTTCTTTTCTTTTCTTTTCCAAAAAAAAAAAAAAAACCTTATACTTTCAACTGTTTCTTTTCAGAAACTTTTCTTTTTTAGTGCTAGGCGCCATTTTGGGCATTAGGCCCCATATTCATAAAACATGGAAAAACCAACTAGTGGTTTTAAAAAATGTACTAAGTGTGGCGGTACAATTTCCATCACTGACACCCATGATTGGTGTCTTAAATGTTTAGGGCCTGAACACTCTCCCTCTGAATGTCTCTCCTGTATGGGGATGACTAAAAGAGGAAGAGAGAACTGGGCTGTGAAGCTTGGTACCCTCTTTTCTTCGGATGCCAGATCCATTGCATCAACATCTTCAAGAGCCTCCTCTTCCTCCCATGGATCTCAGGTAACTAAACATAAAAGCCGGTCCTCAAAGGGCAGTTCTTCTGCTAAGCATCGAGAGGCCATTGGCATTGCCCTTGAGGGAACCACACCGGCAAAGCAGCCCCAGCGGGAGGCTTAGGCTTCCAAAGCATCAGTGGGGTTCCAGGATGTTCTCGAGGCCCCGACCTCGCAAGAACTACCTGTGCCATGCTCAGGGGTCCTGGCCGTTTTCACCGGTACCGACACCCAGGCATCGGCAACGTCGATAGACCAGAGGTTCCTCGCTATCGAACGCAGCATTGCAGCTCTCCTCTCAGCTGCGGTACCATTGGTCCAACGGGCACCGGTACCGATACCGATGCCGGTACCTACACTGATATAGACACCGGTACCGGTACCTACAATACCGGTACAGAGAGTATCGCCCCGGTGGGAATTCTTCCCACGCCATCTTTGGCTGGAATCGACAGATCGGTACCGGATCAACTCGGTACCGACGTCGATCGATACTGGGACCGTGCTTTGCATGAGCATCGCAATCAGGAATACTTTGAATCCTCCGATTCCGAAGACTCTGACAATTCTTTGGGTACTAGAGGGTTTCTCCAGGAATATCCCTCGTCTCCAGGAAGATCCCTCTTCTCCCCAACGCAGAATGTCACCTCCAGAGGACATGTTTTTTCCACAAGGGGAAATAACAAAAGCATATGGAATTGGCTGTTTGCATTCCAGAATATAACGAAACTGAATGGTGTCTAGCACCCAGAGATCCTTGGTAACTTCGGCCCATCCCTGAACTAAAAGGCGAAGCCTGCTCCCAACTTGAGGAACCAGGGAATGAGCCCCAAGCCTTCATTGTGCAGCCCAGGAGGGTCCTCCTCTGGAAGAGACCGAGTCCCTGGGCCCACACGCTCTACAAAATGACAGAGAATGAGCTTGAGGCCCAGAAGCAGGGGGAAAGAAAGGTTTTCCACCTCGGTTATGACGAGAGCCCCAAGATCTCCAGGAATCTGGCCAGCGCGCCCTTGGTGGACAAGGGGAAGGCCCAAACGAAAGGGGCACCAGCCCACTTCACAGGCCCTTTGGACCTGTCTTCCAGAAGGCGGTAAGATTTTGTCTCACCTAGGTCCTTCAGCAGCTTCTCCCAATCGGCTCCAAACAGAAGCTTCCCCTTAAAAGTCAGTTGAGCTAAACCAGGCTTTGGAGGATGTGTCTGCTGCCCAGTGTGAGAGCCAAATCCAGTGCCATAACACCGTTGTCAGGGCACCATCCCTGGCCGTCAAACATACCAGGTCATACATGGCATCAGAAAGGAAGTCCATAGCAGATTCCAGAAGAGGGGTAGTATCATCTAGTGAAAGAGACTGAATCCATTGGAGCAGGCCTCAAAATATCAGGCTAGTACATTCCGCCAGCTGCAGATTAGCCACCACCACAGCGAATTGGTTCCTCAAGAAGGATTCCAACTTACAGTCCAGAAAATTCTTTAAGGCCAACCCGCTTTCCACAGTAATGGTGATCCATCTAGTAACTGCCGTGACCCGAACATTCACTTTGAGTATGCCAAACCATTCAACACACTCCTCCTCCGGGAGAGTGGAGATAATCTTATACATCCTTTAGTCTAGGGAGTCGGAGAGACCCACTACAACTGAATGATATCCTTGATCACATCCGGGAGTGGGAAGACAGTAGTGGATTTTCGCACCCCATTTATTTATTTATTTAGTAAATTTATATACCACAAATCTAAAAATCTAAGAGGTTTACAATAAAACAACAAGGCCAGAGAGGCTTTACATAGAACAAGGACTTAAAATAAAATATTATATAAAGCCATGATAGGCAAATTAAGAGCCGCTAATTATATCTTTTTACAGTATATGGGTAAAAATAGGAAGGATGAAATATCCTTAGGTATTCAGTGGTGTTCATAACTTAAGGATTTGGTAAGAAGGGGAAGGTATGTGTGTATGTGAGTTGGAACCCTCTTTGAGCAACTTTGTTTTTCTCTTTTAAGATGTGAGGGTCCCACGTTGTTTGATTTTGCAGCAACAGAGCATCTCCAGTTGGAAATATAAGTTTATATCTAAGAATGGAAATTTTGGTCCAGTAATCTTAATAGGAAATTGTTGATGGGTTCCTTTAATTACCTCCTGTTTTGCAAGTGATATGTGTATAATAGTGCAGCATGACAAAATGCAGAAATCTACAGTATGTTGAAGTGACGTATATCATGATGGTCATATCAACTAATGTTTCATAAATATTAATCTAGGGGTATGTTTACTAAACCAGACTAACAGTTAACCCGGGCTATCTGCAACTAGATCCCGTTGAATAACACGAGATGTAGTTGCAGATAACCTGTATTAACACTTAGCCTGGTTTAGTAAAGATATCCCCTAGTGTTTGGTTTACTAAGTAAAGTTGTTTTTGAGAGGCTATGATGGTATCAGAATTTCAAATAGTAACATCTGAGATTAGTATTTTGTATCTGTTGCTTGCTTTTTGCAAACCAAGCCCAGGACTTACAATCTAAGCATAGGCATAGGGTGCCTGCTTTGCTATTTGGGAGTGGGCAAGAGGCAAGGATCTCGGATTAGTGGCGGGATGACGGACTTTCTTCTCCTTTCCTCATATGGGCAATGATTAGTTTTCTCTCTACCCTCAACCTGCATGCTTGTCACTTTCGCAGCTTCCACCCTTTCTTCCAGGTCTGCCACTACCAGATTCGACCTTCCCTCCTGTTCAGGTGTAGCTGCAGCAGGTTGATACAATAAAATATCTTCAAACCTTTGTATTTGTTTCATTTTTTCATTCTTTTATTTACATTTTTCATTTCTTCAGCCTTTCCTTATTAATTATTCCTCTCCACTCTGATTTCTAACTTTCCTTCTTCTCTTATCCATTTTATTCTCTTATTATTTCCTCTATTTAAATTGATTTCTATCCCGCCTTATCCTTCTAGTTTTGTCCATCCTGTTATCTTGCTTTTGCTTATACTATAGGTTACATTTCTTTTATTTTTACTACATTTCTTTTATTTTTCCTTGTTTCCTTTATCCTACATATACTCTTTCATTCTTCTCTCCTTCCAGCCTCCATCCTGCTCTCACACCTAGTCCTTGCTTCCCCTACACGTATTATTCCTCACCACTCACTCCCCCATCCCCACCTTTTTATAACTGTGTCATTCTTCACCTCTTTTCCTCATCTTTTTCTCCATCCTTCCTTCTCTCATCTTCTGGTCTTTCCCGTTCGTTTCTTCCCTCCAAATTTCTCTCGGCTCTTTTTCCTCCCCTAACATTTCTTTACCCTCTTCCTTTCCATCCATCTCTTCTTGCCATTTTAGTTCTCCCTTCACCTTCTTTCCCTGCTTCTCTGACTCCTTTATCTCCCCTTGCCCTTCCCCTTCCTTACACCCTCTCATCTCTCACATTTCCCCTCTCCAGTACATTCTTGCTCTTTCCTTTCTTTTCCTCTTCCTGGCACTTATTCTCTCTCACTCTCCAACCCCTCTTAGCATACTCACTTGTCTCCCCACTTCTTCGTCCAGGTGCTATCTATCCCTCTGTCTTTTCCTCCTCCCTCCTGGCACTCTCTCTCTCCCTCCCTTGGCATACTATGTCTCCCCTGCTGGACACTGTGTGAAGCATCAGAAAACCCTGTAAATGGACACTCAGAAGCTTACCGTACAACCCAGCACCAAGTCCAAAAAAAGAAAACGGCACAAACTCTATCTATGAAAAATCAACAATGCAGATATTTGGGATCACTAGTGCACCACCAGTTGGGAAAAGAGGATAAGCTGGATTGCTACAGATGCCTACACAGAACCAATATGAAAGTAGAATCCCTCATCATGGTAACACACAGCAAAGACAGACCATCTACTAAAAAGACTGCATTTTCTTTTTTTTCCTGTCCTCTTTCCTTCCTCCCCTGCATCCATCTCTGGCATTGATTTTTCTTTTTCATTTTTTTGCCATTTATCTGCCTTTTATCTATTTATAGCTAGATTTTATTCCTCCTTGTCTCCCTCCACTTCCAATCCTTAGATTTCTTGTTTTCCATTTATATCCCCTGTGCTTATCTCCTCCCCAGACTTTTACCTTTTGCCCCTCATCCCTTCACCAACCCCATTTTCTTCCATTTCACTCATCCCCTTGCCACCTCTAATCCTTTCCTTATGTCTTACTCCATTGCACAAGCTCCTGTTCCCCTTTTCCATATTTTCTCATTTCCTTCAAAAACTTGTCCCCTTCCTGTGTTTCTCATCTTCTTTGTAGCCTTTTGCCTCTTTCACCCCTTTCCCTTAGGATCTTGTTGCCCATGATTCTCCCCCAGGCATAGCATGCATTCTCCCATCTTTTTCCTATACCTATTTCCCAAGCATCTACCCACCTTTCTCCAATATTCCTTTACCCTGCATTTCCTCTTCCTTGCCCCCAGCATAATTCTCTCTGATCCTCCATCTCCAGCTTTCACTGCATATGCCCTTGCTTTGCCACGCCACGTTGTTTCCCCTCCTCTTGCTTCTCACTCCCCAGTGGCAAACCCCCTTCTCCCACTTGCACTCACCAGTATCTTCCCCTTTCACTGAGCACCCTTCTTTCAGCCCCAGGATCAGAACCATCTCCCAGACTAAGCCCCCTTCTCCCAGTTCAACCCCCAGACCTAGCATCTGCCCTCTTCTTTCATCCCTCAACATTTGCCAGAGTCAACTCTCGTCTCCCACCTCCAGCGTTAGCCCCCCCACCCAAGCATCAGATCCTTCTCCCACACTATTATCTGCAAACATCTGCCTCTTTGTCTCTCTTCCACCCCCCAACATCAAGGATCTCCCCTCTGTCTCTCTACCCCCTCCCATCCAGCATATCCCTTCTATTTTTGTTAACCCCTCATCCAGCATCTCCCTATTCTTTCCCCCATTGTGTCCAGCATCTACTCAGTCTTCCCTCATTCCCTGCATTCCAAAATGTTCCAGAATCGTTCCTCTCCTCCTCCCTATATGTTCCAGCATCTCCCTTTCTCTGTCCTTCCTCTCGACCAGCACCACCTCCTCTTGATTCCCACCACTGCATGATTCTCCCCTCCCTTCAAACCTCTTGCAGTTGCTATCATGCTCCTTCCCACTGCTGGCACAGTATCAGCACTGAAATAAATAAAAAAAAAAAAGCATTGTGCTGTGGAGCCTCATGCTGAAGTGCAATGTGAGACTCAGCCTGTCCCGCACCTTCTGATGCACACTTTCTTCTGCCAGGGGGCAGGACTGGCAGTGTCTCAGAGAGCTTTTTAGTGCCAGGCTGTGCAGCACAACACTTTTTTCTTTCAACTCTGATCTTGGCAGCGGGAAGGAGCCACAACTGCAAGAGGTTTAAGGGAAGGCAGGAGGGGGAGAGGTTGTAATGTGGGGGTGGAGAGAGGCATGACATCCTGCAGTATTTGGAGGGCAGGCAGTACTCCTTCACCAAACTACACTAATGAATCTAAGTTGAGTCTGAGTTAATGGAAGATAGAAGCGAAGCCCAACAAGTGGGAGAAGCGAGATTTGAACTATGGCTTCCCTGGCTTGCAAACTGTTTCTCTAACGACTAAGCTATTCTTTCATGCCACATACTTAACACATATTTTCAAAATCCATCATTTGTTTTTAGTTGCAAAATGGATTTCCTCTCTGATGTTTTAGTATGTAAAGAATAATGAAATATAATGCTGATATATATGTGTTACATAATATAATTTTTTCATTTTAGGAGAGGAATTCTTGATGAATATATTCAGATAACTAGTCTTGTGTCAGAAGAAATAGTTAATGTGCATAAAGAGATCCAAACATCTGTTGAGCAGATAGATCCAGCCATGGAGTATACGAACTTCACTGACACTCACAGGTATGCTTGTATAATTTCTGTTCTGTGAAAACGTTGTATCGTTGACATACCTAGTGAGTATGCATCCAGCCAAGTAAGCTGCTGGTGTACTTTTGATTCCGTTTCATGGAATTTTATATGTTTATTTAATAGGATATCAAAGTTTATTCCTAAATTGATAGTATATAAATCTACATTCCTCTTTGTCTCTCAGGGCCAATCCAGGAACTGTAGGGTAGTCAACCTCCTCCAGCAGTTGAGGACTGAACTCTCAAAGTCTTGCTGACAGCCATCCAGCTCCCCCTGGAGTCAGAGACTCAGTCGTTCAGTCCTCAGCAGCTGGGTAGGACATGTGCTGACAGGCTCCCGGTCAGACGAAGAGGAAAGAAGTAGGATTAGTATTAAAAAAAAAAAAAAAAAAGGGGAAAGGAGTTAAGAAAATCCCTGGGTGACCCTAGCAGGGTATTATGGCCAGGAGAGGGGCAATTGTGATTTGAAAGTAAGTTGTTGGAAAAAAAAAAAAAGGAATCTGTAAGAGATCAGAGCAGAGGCAGAGCCTGCCTCGAGAATCGGCTCCGTAGGCGGCAGTGAGAGAGCATCTGGGAGCCCCACATTCAGTCCCTCTTCCGCCGACGCCCCGACTAACTCTTCCGCTAGCAGCGGAGGCGAGAGTCACAGAAGTGAGCCCACGGAGTGCAGGTACATTGGCAGAGCTTGCCCTTCGAGTGGGTTTCCGTTTCGGGGGGGGGAGGGGAAGGCCTCACTGCAGTGTCAGGAGATTGCGGCCGTCGGGGAACTTCGGTGGGTGGTTTTAAGCTGTAGCGTATGCTGCCGGGCTCGGCAGCGGGCGCGGAGTGCAGGGACCGCCGGGGTTCTCGCGTTCGATGTTTTGAGGCGTTTGAGTTGAGTTGTGGGAGTACCGGCGTTGGTTTGGGAGAATGGAAGATACAGCAACGTTGTTAGGGCACTTGAGAAAGCAGCAAGGCATGGAGGAGAAGGCAGGAACAGTGGCCATTTTAGAGCAGGCAGCCGTTTCTCCCACGCTTCAGGAGAAATCAGTTAAAAAGAAATCTAAGTTAAAAAAGCCTACTTCGGTGGGGGTTGGGGCTTAGGCTCCATTAGCAGAGGTGCAGGGGGGTTTGCAGCCCTTATTTTCGGCAGATTTTATTCTTTCTTTACATAAGGCATATTGTATGAAATTGGAGCAGGCACAGGGAAAAAGCTCTCCTTCCAATCTGTTAGTTTTGCCTGGGAGGGCTGGCAGCCCATTGGACCCAGGAGAGGGTTCCTCAAAGACGAGCTGGTCAGGGGAGACGGCTGCTGATGGCTTCGGACAGCAGGAACCTGTTCCTCCAGTGACGCAAGAAGGAGAAATTCTCTCAGAATCCGGTATGGATCAGTAGCCGGGTGAGCTAAAGGAAGGTGAAATTGCACCAGGAGAGGACCCCAATATTTTCAGGGTATTTAGGAAGGAGGAGCTAGGGTCGCTTATTGCACATTCGCTGGCGGCCCTGAATATTACCCAGCCAGTAGTTCAGGAAGAACCGCTGGATGATCCGTTGCTCCAAGGTTTCAAGGCAGAACAAAAGTGTTTTCCGGTACATAGAGTAATTAAGCAGATGATAGAATCGGAATGGGAGTGTCCTGAAGCTACGCTGCGGGGGGGTCGAGCGATAGGCCGCTTGTACCCGGTGCCATAAGAGGAGAAAGAGTTGCTGTGGATGCCGAAAGTGGATGCGTTAGTTTCTACAGTGACGAAGAAGACCATGATTCCGGTAGAGGGCGGAGCAGCTCTGAAGGATTTTCAGGATAGGAAGTTGGAGTCACTGTTGAAGCAGGATTTTGATGCTAGTGCGCTGTCTCTTCAGGCTTCTGTTTGTGGAGCGTATGTATCTTGAGCTTCCATTCGATGGCTCCAAGGGGACTCTGCTCCTGAAGGGGAGGAGGCTTCGGGGCAGAGGGAGCGAGGTTAGAGTCGTCGGCGGCGTACCTTGCAGATGCGTTCTATGAGCTGGTCAGGATTTCGGCGAAGGCTATTGCGTCTGTGATTGCCGCTAGAAGATTTCTCTAGCTGAGAAATTGGGCGGCGGACACATCTTCCAAGACGCACCTTAGTAAGCTCCCCTATAAGGGTAAGCTGCTCTTTGGGGAAGCGTTGGAGAAGATTGTGAAGGATTTGGGAGATTCCAAAGGAGGGCACCTTCCGGAAGATCGTCCGAGGGGTTCTAGACCTAGGACTCCTCAGAGAGGACAGGGCAGAGAGTTTAGGAGGTTCCAAGGGTCTCGGTTTACTCCATATCAAAGAGGTCGTTTTGTGGCAAGAGGTCAGTCCTTTCGAGGAGCTAGGGGGTTCGGTCGGGGATATTTCGGATCTCAGCAGAACCCTCCAAAGAAGCCACAATGAAAGGAGGGTGGTTGCGGCGGAGGTTCCGATAGGAGGACGGTTGCAAGGTTTCCACTCCGTCTGGACCACCATCACTACCGACCAGTGGGTGTTGGAAATCATCTGCGAAGGGTATGCGCTAGAGTTTGCGTACCCGATAGCGGAGGCCTTCATGTTGTCGCCATGCAGTTCTTTGGCAAAGGCAAAGGCGGTAAACAACACCATGCAACGTTTAGTGTTCCTTCAAGCGGTGGTTCTGGTGCCGCGAGACCAGTGCGGGTTAGGTCGATACTCGATTTATTTTGTTGTTCCCAAAAAGGAAGGGTGTTTTCGACCCATCCTAGATCTCAAACATGTGAACCGCTGTTTGAAGGTACCGCACCTTCGAATGGAGACTCTACGGTCTGTAATCCGGTCGGTGAGGCCGGGGGAGGTTCTTTCATCAATAGATCTGACGGAAGTGTATCTGCATATTCCATTCAGACCAGAGCATCAGAAGTATTTGCGGTTTGCCGTGCCCATGGGGCATTTTCAGTTCCGAGCGTTACCATTCGGCTTGGCTACTGCCCCGCGTACATTCACAAAGGTGATGGTAGTGGTGGCGGCGGTGTTGAGAAAGGAAGGTATTCAAGTTCATCCCTACCTGGACGACTGGCTGATTTGAGCAGGGTTGGTGGCGGAGTCGGTGTCAGCGATGGCACGGGTAGTGGAGTTTCTGAACAGCCTAGGTTGGGTGGTGAATCAAGCCAAGAGTCAGTTGCTTCCAGTGCAGCGTCTAGTTTATCTAGGGGCGGTGTTCGATACCAGGATGGGAGCTGTCTTTCTGCCCGAAGACAGAGTACATAAGATCATACGGCAGGTCTCAGCGTTTTTTTGCATCAAGGCTCCAACGGCATGGAGGTACCTACAACTCCTAGGCTCCATGGTGGCGGCATTAGACTTGGTGCTGTGAGCCAGGGCGCATATGCGGCCCCTACAATGGGCGTTGCTCTCCAGATGGTCTCTACAAGAGCATTCGCTGGGAAGGAAGCTGGTGTGCTCGGAGGCGGTCAGCGACAGTCTACAGTGGTGGTTGGACCCCAGGCATCTACAGGTGGGAATGCCTCTGGAGTCGCCGGATTGGGTGTTGGTCACCACAGATGCCAGTCTCTCAGGCTGGGGGGTGCATTGCATGTCCCAGGTAGCGCAAGGCCGCTGGTCGGCAGACATGTGCGGTTGCTCGATCAATCAGCTGGAGATGAGAGCAGTGCGGCTGTCGCTTCAGGAGTTCGACAGTCTAGTGACGGGGAATGCAGTACGAATATTCTCCGACAATGCAGTGATGGTGCCCTATATAAATCGGCAAGGGGGCACAGGCAGTGCAGTCTTGCTGCAGGAGAGCCAGCTCTTGATGCAATGGGCAGAAAGCCAATTGGTAGCCTTCTCGGTGGCTCATGTAGCGGGGAAGGACAATGTACAGGCCGAATTTCTCAGCAGGCATGTCCTAGATCCAGGAGAATGGGAGCTGAACGAGGCGATCTTCCACAACATTACGGTGCAGTGGGGACGGCCGATTATGGATCTGATGGCCACTTACGGGGAATGCGAAAGCATCAAGGTTCTTCAGCAGGTGCAGGGAACACATGTCGGAAGGCCTCGATGGACTGGCTCAACCCTGGCCGTCGGCGGGGCTACTCTATTTGTTTCCACTGTGGCCGATGATTGGTCGGGTCGTTCGAAGGATAGCAACTCGCAACGGACAGGTGATTCTCATTGCTTCAGACTGGCCAAGGAGAGCATGGTATGCGGACCTGATACGGCTGTTGGTGGATCGGCCTTGGAGGCTTCCCAGTCGAGTCAATCTGTTATTTCAGGGACCGATTCTAATTCCGCAGGTGGATCGCTTCTTGCTTACGGCTTGGCTCTTGAAAGGGAGCGCCTGAGACATAGAGTATATTCCACGGTGGTAGTGCATACCATGTTGCAGGCCAAGAGGAGGTCTACGACTCTTGCCTATGTCCGCGTTTGGCGGATATTTGAAAATTGGTGTGCGAAGCGTGGGGTCAGGCTGTTTTGTGCGAAGGTGCCAGGCGTTTTGTCATTTTTGCAGAGGGGTCTGCATAAAGGCTTGGCTCTCAGTACGCTAAAGGTTCACCTGGCGGCCCTGGCTTGTTATAGGGGCAAGATTCAGGGAGGCATCTTATCTCTGCATCCAGATGTCCTGAGATTCTTTAGAGCGGTAAAGAATGTAAGGCCGCCGGTAAGACCGGTAGTGCCGGCTTGGGATTTGAATTTGGTTCTTGAAGCTTTGGCGCAATCCCCTTTTGAGCCAGCAGGGGCAGTTGATCTGAGAGAATTTTCTTGGAAGACGGCCTTTTTGGTGGTGCTATGCTCGGTGAGAAGGCTCTCAGATCTTCAGGCGCTATCCTGTTGAGAACCGTCCATTCAGTTTTCTGCGAGGAAGGTAGTGTTGAGGCCAGTGCCTTCGTTTCTTTCGAAGGTAGTGTCTGCTTTTCATTTGAATCAGCCAATTTCTCTGCCTACTTTTCAGAGTCAAGAGAATGGGATGATGGACAGTGCGCTTAGGAAGCTGGATCTCGGTAGAGTCCTCCGGAGGTATCTGAGGAGGACGGAATCGTTTCAGAAGTCGGACAGGTTGTTTGTCCTGTTCGGTGGAGTATGTAAAGGGGAGGCAGCGTCCAAGGCCTCGATTGCTCACTGGGTGAAGCAGGCAGTAGAGACGGCGTATCAGGCGAGTGGTAAGTCGCCTCCCGCAGGTATCCGAGTTCATTCTACTCGAGGCCAGGCAACTTCTTGGGCCAAGTTTGCCTTGGTTCCACCAGTGGACTTTTGTAGAGCGGCTACTTGGTCGTCTCTGCATATGTTTACAAAACATTATCGGTTGGATGTTCAAGCTCAGGGGGACACGAAGGTAGGAGCTTCAGCCATAGTAGCAGGGTTAGCGGGACCCTCCCAAAAGTAGGTACTGCTTTGGTACTTCCCTACAGTTCCTGGACTGGCCTTGAGTGACGAAGAGGAAGGAGAAATTAGGCCTTACCTGCTAATTGTCTTTCCTTGAGTTCTCTCCGGGCCAGTCCAGGACCCATCCAGGTTTTTGGTGGATTTCGCTTGAAGCAGGGGGGCTTCTTGGTTTGGTCAGGTAATCGTGTTCAGCGGAAGAAACTATTCAGTGCTATTGATTACGACAAGGAGTAATTATGCCCTTGAGCTTGGTCTGGATGTTTTCAGAGCAGTGCTGAGTTTGGGGCTCTCCGGATGCTTGTGGGGAGGAGCAATCAGATTCCGATTTGGAATATATATTAAAAAAAAAAAAAAGAGGAGGCAGAGAGAGGGAGAATGTCTCTGCTTCTGGTAGAGTTATAAGCGAAGGTGTTTTGTTTTTCCTGGTTTTCTTAGTTAGTTCATCTTAGATTTGGTTTAGTTTATGATGACTTAGATTAGGAACAAATATGGGGGACGGTCTGCTTTGACAATAGTGGACTGAGTCTTTGACTCCAGGGGGAGCTGGATGGCTGTCAGCAAGACTTTGAGAGTTCAGACCTCAGCTGCTGGAGGAGGTTGACTACCTTATAGTTCCTGGACTGGCCCGGAGAGAACTCAAGGAAAGACAATTAGCAGGTAAGGCCTAATTTCTCCTTGTAATCTGCAGAGTCCCTCAAATCAGCTCTCAAGTCCATTAAATACAATGGATTGCATTTATAATAGCTCCCAGTACTTTTCACAGTCTCAATATGTTGAATTCTATGACCAGTATAATTGTATAAGATTAAACTATATACAGATATTTCTGCATAAAAATGAGCAGTGGTACTAATTGTTACTGTAAGGTGTATAGAAAGGTGTAGATAATATAAAAGATCTAGCAAAGCTTGAAGAATGGTCAAGAATTTGGCAGCTGAGGTTTAATGCTAAGAAAAAATGCTGTGCTGCAAAAATCCTTTCTCATGCTTGATTCTTCTGGTGCCTTGCTTAGTCCCATCATCAGAACTCCCCCACTGAATCCTGGTTTATCGCCAGTGGAAGAGGTGAGATTATCCCCTTCAGTGGATCAGGGTGAAACTAAAGATTCGGCTTCAGCCAGATCCCAGGTGGTCTCTCTGGTACCTATTCAAGTTGATGGAGTTTCAATTAATCAAAATTTACTTAAGACTCAGCCATTGGAGGTGACTTTGTCTGATATCTGGAAAGTTGTTTCTGATACAAATGCTTTGTTACATGGTTTTATTAATCAGACTGTGCAATTCTCAGAGCAAGTGATTAAAAAATTCTCATTTGTATGGCACTACAAGGTGTATGCAGCACTGTACTGACAAATGCAGACTTCACTCATTTCACCTTGCTGCGCCTTACGCCTAGAACAAACTACCTCTATCTGCACGCCAGGCACCCTCTCTAACCCTCTTCAAATCCAGGTTGAAAGCTCACATCTTCGCAGCTGCCTTTGGATCTTGACTCACCTAATCTCCCCCCCCCCCTGTTTACCCCCCCCACACCTTCTATGTTTGTCTTGATTAGATTGTAAGTTCTGATGAGCAGGGACTGTCTCTTATTTGCCTGTACAGCACTGCGTACGACTGCTAGCGCTATAGAAATGCTCACTAGTAGTAGTAGTTGTACAGAGACAGGTAAGAGACAGTCCCTGCTCATAAGAGCTTACAATCTAGTCAAGACGGACAACATGAAAGTCAAGACAGATAATGACTGGGGACTAGGATATATCTAGGAGAAGGGTAAGGAAACATGTAGAAATATAGAAACATAGAAATATGACGACAGAAAAAGACCACATGGCCTATCTAGTCTGTCCTTCCATATCAACAACTACAAGTCCCCTTTTTTCCTTTAGAGATCCTCTGTGTTTGTCCCATGCTTTTTTGAATTCAGTTACTGTCCTCATCTCTACCACCTTCACTGGGAGACTATTCCATGGATCTACCACTCTTTCCGTAAAGAAATATTTCCGCATATCACTCCTGAATCTATCCCCCTTCACCCTCATCCCATGTCCCCTCGTAGCAGAACTTGCTTTCAATTGAAAGAGGCTCTCCCCCTGAAAATTTATGCCATGGAGGTATTTAAACATCTCAATCATATCACCTCTATCCCACCTTTCCTTTAAGGTGTACATATTAAGATCCTTAAGTCTGTCCTCATGCTTTATAATGAAGACCACTAACCATTTTAGTAGCCACCCTCTGCACCGACTCCATCCTGTTCACATCCTTTTGAAGGTGCAGTCTCCAGAATTGCACACTATACTCCAAATGAGGTCGCACCAAGCACTATCACCTTTTTTCTGCTAGGCATTCCTCTCCGTATTCACCCAAGCATTCTTCTAGCTTTTGCCGTCGCCTTTTCTACCTGTTTACTACTTTAAGATCATCAGACACAGCCTAGGTCCCACTCTTCTTTAGTGGACAAAAGTACTTCACACCCTATACTATACAGTATTGCTCCCTTGGATTGCTGCAGCCCAAATGCATGACCTTACATTTTTTAACATTAAATCCCAGCTGCCAAATTCTAGACCATTCTTCAAGCTTAGCTAGAGCCCTCCTCATGTTATCTACACCTTCCTGGGTGTATATTCTATTGCAGATTTTGGTATCATCCGCAAAAAGGCATAGCTTACCTGACAGCCCTTCCGCTATATCACTAACAAAGATGTTAAAAAGAATCGGACCAAGGACAGATCCCTGGGGCACACCACTGGTTAACATCCTTCTCCTCAGAGTGAGCTCCATTTACCTGTACTCTTTGTTGCCTCCCACCCAACCAATTTCTAACCCAAGCAGTAACTTTAGGGTCCATCCCTTGGGTGCTCAGTTTGTTTATAAGTCGCCTGTGAGGGACAGTGTCAAAGGCATTACTGAAATCTAAATACACCACATCTAGGACTCTCCCTCGGGTGTTTTCTGAGGTCCTGCTCCTGGTTCTTCATCTGTGAACACAGAACAGAAATATTTGTTAAGCAATTCTGCTTTATCCTCATCAGCTTCTACATATTCCTCCCCTTCACCCTTGAGTCTGACAATACCACTTTTGCCCTTCCTCTTCTCACTAACATATCTGAAAAATCTCTTATCCCCCCATTTTATTGCATTGGCTATTTCCTCCTCTTTGAATCTTTGCTTTCCTGACTACTTTGTTAGCTTCTCTAAGTTTTTCCAAATATAGATACCTGTCTTCCTCTCTCTGTGATCTCTTGTATTTCATGAAGGCTTCCCTCTTTTTCTTTACTTTTTCAGCTACTACTTTCAAAAGCCATAGCGATCTCCTTTTCCTTTTCCCTTTCCCTTTATTTACCATTTTAACAAAGAGGTTGGTTACCCTTAAAATATCCCCTTTCAGTTTTGCCCACTGTTTTTCTACATCCCCCAGCTGTTCCCATCCCGCTAATGACTCCCTGAGGTATTGGCCCCTCTTGGCAAAGTTAGTCTTCCTAAAGTCAAAACCCTCACCCTTGAATGGATTCTAACAGCCCTAGTCCTAATACTGAACCACACCATCTGGTGATCACTGAATACAAAATGATCTCCCACTATAATTTCAGAAACACTTTCACCATTGGTAAGCACCAAGTCCAGTATGGCCCCTTCACGTGTGGGGTCTGTTACCAATTGCTTGAATAGTTCTCCCTGTAGAGAATCCAGGATCTCTTTACTTCTAGATAATACTGCAGCAGGAATGTGCCAATCAACATCTGGCATATTGAAATCCCCTATCAGTAGCACTTCCCCTTTCCTAGCAATGCTGCATATGTCTTCAATTAACTCTCTGTCCACCTCTTCCTCTTGTGAGGGAGGTCTGTATATCACGCCAATGCAGATAGATTTCTCTTTCCCTCTTTCTAGTTTAACCTACAATGCCTCCTCTCTCCCTTTTAAGCTCTGTAATTCCAAAGCTTTAATAGTATTTTTTACATATAGTGCCACTCCTCCTCCCCTTCTTCCTACCCTGTCCTTTCTGACTAAAGTATAGCCAGGTATAGTGACATCCCAGTCATGGTTTTCTGTGAACCATGTTTCTGTAACTGCCACTAAATCCAAGTCAGCCACTCTCACCAAAGCTTCAACATCAGTGATCTTATTTCCCATGCTACAGGCATTTATACACACTGCTTTCCATATGTTACCCCTGTTACTCATTTTCATAAGGGTATTTAATGTATCACTTACCCAAACAGAAGGTTTAGGCATCATTGTGGATGACATGTTGAAGCCCTCTGCCCAGTGTGCAGCGAAAGCCAAGAAAGCAATAGAATGCTAAGAATCATAAGGATGGAATGGAAAAAACCCCAAAGGATTTTATAATGCCTCCGTATTGTTCCATGGTGCGAATGCACCGTGAATATTGTGCGCAATTTTGGTCGCCGTATCTTAGCGTTATTAGAAAAGGTACAGAGAAGAGCCACAAAAATGGTAAAGGGTATAGAAGGATACCCCTATGAGGGGAGGCTAAAAAGGTTAGGGCTCTTCAACCTGGAAAAGAGACGGCTGAGGGGAGATCTGACAGAGGTCTGTAAATTAATGAATGGATTGGAATGGGTAAACATAGATCGATTGTTTATGCCATCAAAATATAGAAAGACTAGGGGACATGCAGTGAAGCTACAGAGTAACCTATTTAAGACTAATAAGAGAATATATTTTTTCACTCAATGCATAATCAAACTCTGGAATTCATTACCGGAGTAAAAGCTGTTAGTATAGCTGGGTTTAAAAAAGGTTTGGACAAGTTCCTGGAGGAATGGTTCATAAACCATTATTAAAGGGGACCCAGGAAAACCACTGCTTGCCCCAGTACAAGCATTTTGGAATCTGCGTCTTTTGGGGAAACTGCTAGATACTTGTGACCTAGATTGGCCACTGTTGGAAACAGGTTACTGGGCTTGATGGACCTTGGTTTGACCCAGTATGGCATATCTTATGTTCTTATGTAGCAGTTGAGGAGGATCCACCAGAACATACACTAAAAGTGTGGCGAGAGAGAGAGGAAGAAAACCAGGACAGGACAGAACTCCTAAATCCAAGTGAGAACAGGGGAGGAAAAGGTGGTGATCATCAGTGTCCAATGCAGCAGAAAGGTCAAGAAGGATGAGGATCAAGTAAAGGCCCTTGGATCTGGCAAGGAACATTTCATTGGAGACTTTGGCAAGATCCATTTCAGTAGATTGTAGAAGACGAAAGCCGGATTGCAGTGGAAAGAAAGTCAAGGCAGTGGTGGCAAACTGCACATTCAAGTAGTTTAGAAATAAATGGGAGGAGAGAGATGGGTCGATAATTAGAAGGACATTTGGGATCAAGGGATGGTTTCTTGAGAAGTTTAACCACAGCATGCTTGAAGGCTGCAGGAACAGTTGCAGTAGAAAGCGAGAGGTTGAAGATATGACAGATGGAAAGGACAACAATGAAGGAGATGGAGTTTAGAAGATGGGTGGGAATGTGATCAGAGGGCAGGTATTTTTAGTAGAGGAGAAAAGATGTGTGGTTTTTTCCTCCATGATCTTAGAAAAGGAGGAAAGGGCAACAGAGGTTGTGAAAGGATTAGGGAATGATAGGGGGATGGGGATGACCCCGGGGGAACTCGAGAATAACCTTGTGGACTTTGTCATGGAAGTAGTCAGCCAAAGTCTGGGCAGCAAAGGAAGGAGAGGTTGGAGGAAGAGGTACTTTGAGGAGAGAGTTGAGAGTTGTAAAGACGCAAAGGTCAGAGGCAAGAAAGTTAGACAGATGGACATAGTACTCTTGCTTGGTGAGTGCTGTGGCAGACTGGAAAGAGGCTAGCATAAATTTGAAATGTAGGAAATCTGTAAGAGTGCAGGATTTGAGCCAAAGGTGCTCAGCTGAGAGGGCACAGGAATGTAGGTATTGGGTTGTTGAGAACAGCCAGGGATGAGGTACAGTATGCCTCAAAGGATGTGAAGTGGGGGGAGCAAAAGCATCTAGAGCAGAGAAGAGTACAGTGTTATAGGAAGATACGGCCTCATCAACAGACTAGTGGAGGAAAAAGATGCTGAGACAGCTTGCTGGAAGACCTTATTCACTTCAAATTCATGCTCGTCTCCTTCCTGTCAGCCATCGCACTTGCCAAACAAGAATACTACATCCATCTGACTAACTCCCTCGCCTCTGATCCTCGCCGCCTCTTTAATACCCTCAATTCTCTCCTCAAGGTGCCCCCACCCCTGGTCCCCCTCCTCCCTCTCTACCCAAACCCTAGCCGACTACTTCCATGACAAAATCCACAAGATCACCCTCCAATTCCCCACTCCCTCATCTACCTCCCCTCCTCCCTAATTCCCCATCCATACTTCCTCTGCTACCTTCTCCTCCTTCCCTACGATCTCCGAAGAGGAAACCATACTCCTCCTCTCCTCCTCCAAATGCACCACCTGTTCCTCTGACCCTATTCCCACCCATCTCCTACATCCCATCTCCCCCACCATTGTTCCATCCATCTCTCATATTCTCAACCTTTCACTCTCCACTGCAACTGTCCCAGTTGACTTCAAACATGCTATTGTCACACCTCTCCTCAAGAAACCCTCACTCGATCCCACCTGCCCTTCTAACTATCGACCCATCTCCCTCCTTCCCTTCATTTCTAAACTACTAGAACGAGCAGTTCACCGCCGCTGCCTCAACTTCCTCATCTCCCATGACCTCTTGGACCCACTACAATCAGGCTTCCGGCCCCTACACTCCACTGAAACGGCCTTTACGAAAGTCTCCAACGACTTGCTCCTGGCTAAATCTAAGGGACTCTACTCTGTCCTCATCCTTCTCGACCTCTCCGTGGCCTTTGATACTGTTGACCACAATCTTCTCCTTAACACCCTCTCCTCGCTTGGCTTCAAGGACTCCATGCTATCCTGGTTCTCCTCCTACCTCTCCCATCGCTCCTTTAGTGTATTCTCTGGGGGCTCCTCCTCCTCCTCCCCCACCCCGCTCCATGTTGGTGTTCCACAGGGATCCGTCTTGGACCCCTCCTTTTCTCCCTTTATACCCAATCCCTTGGCGCACTTATCTCCTCCCATGGCTTTCAGTACCATCTCTACGCCGACGACTCCCAAATCTACCTCTCTGCACCTAATATTTCTCCAGCAATCCAGACCAAGATCTCAGCCTGCCTTTCTGACATCGATGCCTGGATGTCCCATCACCGTTTGAAACTGAATATGGCCAAGACTGAACTCCTCATCTTTCCCCCCAACTCCTCCCCTCGTCTTTCCCCTTTCTCAGTCTCAGTGGATGGATCTATGATCCTTCCTGTTCGCTCAGCCCGCAATCTGAGGGTTATCTTTGACACCTCTCTCTCCTCCTCCACACACATCCAGCTAGTAGCTAAGACCTGCCACTTCTTCCTCTTCAACATTAGCAAAATCCACCCCTTCCTTTCTGAACACACTACCAAAACGCTTATCCACTCCTTAATTTCTTTTCGCCTAGATTACTGCAACCTGCTCCTTGCCGGTCTCCCCGCGAATCATCTCTTTCCCCTTCAATCTATACAAAATTATGCTGCTCGAATAATATTCCGCCAGTCTTGCCATGCCCACATTACTCCTCAAGTCACTTCATTGGCTCCCCATCCAATTCCGCATACAGTTCAAACTTCTCATACTGTCCTATAAATGCATCCACTCTGCGGCCCCTCAGTACCTCTCATCCCTTATCTCTCCCCGCATCCCCTCTCGGGAACTTCGCTCCACTAACAAACTACTTTTGTTTAGGCCTTTCACTCGCACAGCCAACTCACACCTTCGCTCCTTTCACCTCGCTGCACCCTATGCCTGGAACAACCTACCTATGTCTATACACCAAGCACCCTCACTGGCCCTCTTCAAATCCAAGTTGAAAACCCACCTCTTCACTGTTGCCTTCAGATCCTGACTTCCACCCTTATCCTAACCCGATTCCCATCAATCTCCCATGGCCGAATTACACAGACCATATTATGCTTTGCACCGAACTGACTATCGCTATCGCTTTGTATTGTTGTATTAGATTGCAAACTCGGATGAGTATTAGATTGTAAGCTCAAATGAGCACGACTCTGATGAGCAGGGATTGTCTATTATATGTATATTTTTATATGCATGTCATACCTGTACAGCGCTGCGTGCTCAGCGCTATATAAGTGCTAAATAGTAGTAGTAGTAGCTTTGGAGAGAGCTGATTGGTTGATAGCGTGAAGATTCCTAAAGATGTTGGAGGAGACTGAGTGAAAGCAGGGCTGGCCCGAGGGTTTCTGTCACCCCCCTCCTCTGGCTGCTGCCGATTCTGTCTTGGTGAGGGGAGTCGGGCAGCGGTAGTGGCAATATTTAAAAATGGTGGCTTTGTGCTGCGGCTTTGGCACACATGGCCTGCTGCTTCTGACACCCCCCCCTCTGACGCAACTTACTGTTGTAGGGGGGTCAGAAGCGGCAGGTCATGTATGCTGAAGCACCATGGCCTGCCGCAGGCAAAAAAGTAGCAACACAAAGGTACCCACCCGGGTCAACCACCCTAGGCAGCTGCCTAGTGGATGGGCTGGCACTGGGTGAGAGTGAGGTGGGGGGTGATGAGGAGTGAAACTTTAGCATGTGATGGGCAGATAAGGGATGAGCTAAGGTATAGAAATTTGTGTGGTAGCAGAGAAAGAAAGGTCAAGGCAGTAGCCTAGCTGGATAGTAGGGGCAGTATAGCATAGCTTGAGATTGAATGAAGTGGTAAGGGAGAGGAGCTTTAACCCTGGAGTTACCGAGATTTTTTGCACACACTGAATACCGTTGGGGTCATAAATGACCCCACGACGAATTTTAATTGTTAACCATGAAAAATTTAAACTAAACAGACAAAATATTATTCCGAATTAATTATTTATTGTATGAAGGTTAAATGTTTTGAAATGTAATGCTTTATCATAAAATTACATGAAGAAGAGTTGCCATGAAAGCAGTTTTTGCATGCACTTGATGAACACAGTAAAGTACTACAGTCATTGTGCATGAGACACAGACAATTTCTGAATGTTCTTTGCAAACATTGTGCTTGCAGGAGGTGCAAACTATATTGCTTTTCTTGTCTTATTCTCTGGAACAGCAGTGACACCTTCCCCTTTTCTTTGGGATCCTGACATTGCAAACAACATCAGTGGCTTCTTCAATGCTGGAAGAAGTCTCGCTGAAATTGCTCTGAAGTAGCTGCTTTCCTAATTCCAAGAGGAATAGACGATGTCTGTGCTTTGACTTGGACTGCCATTCTGGATTTAGTGACATCCAACAATGAAGGCGTTCAAAGCACTGATATCCAACATGTTGTAGAAGATTGTCACTGGCCAGCGTCTTGTCATTCGTTTTGTGGTATACGTGCGCAACATTTGATCTGCCGTATCTACTCCACCTTTACTAGAATTAAAGTCCAAGATCATGCGTGGTTTTTTGTCTGGACATGTGTTATCTACTTCTTCTTAATCATGCAAACTGCTCAGAAGAACAACCACTTTTCCTTTCTTCGGGCAATAGGAAACCAGAGTGGCGTCATTGTGAAAGGCAAACAGTGAAGTGAATACCTCTCGGCCCTTTGCTGTTACAAATTCTGGAGGTAATTCTTTTCTGTTCTTTCGAATTGTCCCCAAAAGTGTCATTTGTTTTTCTAGCAATTTCCATGACAGGGATAAACTGCAGAAGAAATTGTCAACAGTAACATTTCTGCCAGATCGCGTCAATCCTTCAGTGAGTTGCAGGACAACTCTTTCACCCTGATTCTGTTCCCTGTTTTGTCCGAGTTCCCTTCCTGTATATACTTGAAGATGCAGAACATATGACGTTGCACTGTCACACAACATCCATAGCTTTATGCCATATTTCCCAGGTTTGTTGGGAATATATTATCTGAATGAAACACGGCCATGAAATGTAAGCAGTTGCTCATCCACGGTAACATTTTCACTAGGAACAAAGGCGTCATTTAGAGTTGCTTCCCAGGTATCAAAAACGTGTCTGATTGGAGCAAGCTTATCCACGCCTCGTTGTTCACGTCTGTTGGTTGCATCATCAGATCTGAGAGCACAAGAAATTTGCTGAAAATGGGCCATATTTTTGCCAAAAACAGAACAACCACCTTCAAGGTTCCACAACTGAACTATGGATTCATTTCGTGACTTGTACATGCTTGAGAGGATCAGAAGTCCAAGAAAACGTTGAAATTCTCCATCTGTCAAATCTTTCCAGGTGTCGTCATAAATGTGTCTTCCTTGTTTGCTCGTCCACATCATATTTCATTCAATAAGTTCTTCCTCATGAACAAGTGGAATGCTGCGAGAGGGCCATCATCATTTCATACAGCATACCTTGTAGGACCTTGTTGTACGGGCATGACATTAGCTCTGGCGTATCTTCCAGCAGCTTGCTTTATAGGTTTCCTGTTCCATGATGTGGCATCCTTAGATACATAGGCTTCAGTGGCAACATTTGTGCTTATAGATGATGACCTCTTAGCTCCTCTACGACCACAACTAAGATTCCTCACAGATGATATTGACACCGAGGACTCCTGCCTTCTTCCCCGTCCAGCACAGCTTCGACCTTTGCCTCGACCTGTAACTTGACTCTTTGCTGCAGGCGATGTTACCGGCTCAACATCGGTCTCACATTCACTTGGCGACCAACTGCTGTCGCCATCTGAATCATGACTGTCACCATCAGATTTATTGCCCGAACTTGGCTGATATGCTTCTTCGCTTGCTGAATATGCTGCATCATCAGACGACTCAGAGCCGTCACTGTCAGCATCTTGTTGCAATATTTCTCTTACTTGGGCAGCTGAATACTTTTGTTTTGACATCATAAACAATAACCTAAAATAAAGATAAAGTTGAATAAAACACAAAGCAGTTTTACTATATAGGTGTACAATAATCATGATGAGCGAGCTGAAAGCCTTTAGATTTCATCGGAAATAATGAGAGAACGTATGATATCAATTACAGAAAATGTGTAATTTTCATAAAATAAGAGTACAAAAAATAAATGTATTTATTTATTTAGTGTACATTTGTATACCGCTACTTCCAGCGATCAGCAGCGGTTACCTATACATACATGGTTCTGTACAGTATAGAAATCAACAGGAAATACATTTTGATTAGGAGGATGCACACACATCAATAGGAAATACATTTTGATTAAGGGGATACACACACATCACAGCAGCTGGGTTACTAAATTTACACTTGATTTACATATATACATAAATGATACATAATGTAAATAAATTTACACTTGATTTATAAATGATACATAATTAATGATAAATTTACACTTGATTTATAAATGATACATAATTAATGATAAATACCTTTGTCAGATCAAAAAATTCACAAAACTGCAAATTGTATCACGATCCAAACCGGACGTAAGCAACTGGGGTCAAAAATGACCCCACTGGTACTCTGTGCTGCAATTCATCACTAGCGTCACCTAGCGGATGAAAATTATTCCTCTCATGGCGCAATATAAAGAGAATATTGACATGTGAAAAGTCATAAAAAGATTGCACTCTTGAACAACTAGTTTCCGAGATACACATTGTGAAACTTGTAATGGGGTCACTTTTGACTCCATCGGTACTCCCAGGGTTAAGGCTTGAGGGTCAGAGGGGCTTTCAACATGAATGTTAAAAATCCCAAGAATAAGTGAGGGGGAAGATGCATCCAGAAAGAGGGAAAGCCACGTGTCAGTCACTACAAGTATTGGGGAAGTATGCCCCCTAGCTGCCTCAGAAAAGGTTGCCAGATGAGGTCATAAGAAATATCTAGGTTTTCTTTTTCTCTGTCTCTACCTCTGCTGGTAAGGGGACACAACTCACTTGTCTGGACTGGCCTGGCATGACTCAAGGAAAAGACATTATCAGGTAAGTAAAATGTCACCATTGTAGAGCTTAATAGTTGGTATGGATGGGCAGACTGGATAGGCTATATGGTCTTTATCTGCCATAATTTTTCTCTGTTTTTGTGTTTAAAATAGGACTTTCCACCATGACCTTATTGTTATCTCTGCTACAATGATGTTTTACTGGTTCATTTTTCAGATCAGAGGTCACTGTTAAATGAAATTCAAGGGGCTAAAGTGTGCTAAGCAGTTAATGTACATTTTAGTGTATGGTAACCATTAGTGCGGGCCTGTGGTAGCAGCCTCTGTTCTCAGCGTGGAGAAAAATCCCCTTTAATTGCTTAGCATTCAATAGGACAGGGACTGGTGGGTTATGAGTAGAGAGTTGGTGTGGATTACACATTGTGGTTAGTGAATGGTAATTATTAGGTGCTGTCCATGCTTTTTTATGGCATGGTAGCAGCATAATGAAATTGATTTGCCAAAATTAAGCAGGAAAGTAAACTTTAAAAAGGCTTTTAATGTAGTTTTTTAAATTTAGAAAGAAACCAGAACAAAGTAATGTGGCCCTTGCCCTAACAAGGCTCTGAAAACTTTACAATACTATTACCATATTATATACCAGTGAACACAATGTCATTAACAGGTTAACAATCATCTCGATCATTCAATAATTTAATGCATCATAAGTTAATCCATCCTTATAATCTCATTATTGATAATATAATATCTTTCCAAATATCAGCTATACAATATAAATCCTTAAACTCTACTAAAAAAATTACATTAGAGTTCAAACATACATACATATCAACCACATTATTGACAACAATCATATGTATAGACAACAATTGAAAACAAATTATCCCAGTGCAGAGTCTCTTCAAGTCAATATCCAAGAGGTATAAGTTAATGTTGGCAACCAAAAAAATGCCATCTATTAGCTCCCTTCACTGATGCTGAGCAGCTATCAATAATTAGATACAGCTCAAAAAAATGCTCAGTGTGAATGTATTCTGTGTAAGCAATAAATCTGCTGTCTCAGCTCTTTCCAGTATGGATAACTTCAATCCTTAAAAGTGGCATTAATTCACAGACACTTCATCTCCTATTATGGTATATGGTGCATAGCTAACAAAGCTCGCATTTCACATTCGCCTAGAGTCAATCGGAAAAGCCGAAATGAGCCACAACACCAGAGACCACTAAAGACTCCAACTATGGCCAATTGTTTTGCCAAAAAGGCTTCTTCAGGGAATCTAAAAAACAAAAAATACAACACTACTTATAAATTGATATGACAAAGTCATCTTCAAAATAAATCCACAACAATAGCAAATCCGTGCACCTACCATATTGCAGCGGATCATGGCAAAAAATGCCAGAGCATGTGTAGAGCAAATTTACCATCAATCCAAAGCAAAGAGTTGTTAAAACCAGTACCAATCAATTTGACTATTTAATCCAAAAGGACTCACAGTTTGCCAATTAAAGATAAAAGCTTGTTCTTGTCGGCATAAACGTTTTATAAAACACCTACCACTCTCCTCCTTTACCTGTTTTATCACAAAACACTTTAGATCTTGAACAGTATGGGACATCTGATGCCAGTGTATGACCAGGGGTGCAGTCTCAATACCCAGCTGAATGGTGGAGAGATGTTCAATGATATGTGTCTTAAATGCCGTAGAGGTCTGACCAATATAAATCCTTTGACAAAGGCAAATCACTGCATAAACTACTCCCCTGGAACTACAATTGGTGTGATACTTCAAAAGAAACGTGAAACCCAACTGCGGATGAATAACATGATCCAATTCTACTGTAAGAGCATATATCACACACCGCCCACACCGGCAATGACTACTTCCCTCAACACTAGAATCTGCACAATTTTTTATTTTACTTTTGATGTAATAAACTAATTATATGCAAAAAGCAGCAAAGTAAAACTTTGTGCTAAAATAGAAACAAAAAAATATTAAACTAGAATTAAGGCATTAACACAAAAATAAAATTAACTTTGATGTAAACAACTTCATTAAAACTGAATCACAATTATTTTAACTTCTAATTTTATCTCAGTTTTAACTATGGTACTGCTTTGGTCCAGGCCTCCCCCCCTCCTTTGAGACAGGAATCTCTTGGTCATGCATTCTGAGATTGTGTACTCCAAACCAGGACACAGTGGATTCCCTTACTTGATGTTCAGCAATTTTGTTCTTTATGATGGTTTCTACCATTTTTCCCGGTACTGAGGTCAGGCTCACCGGTCTGTAGTTGCCCAGATCACCCCTGGAACCCTTTTTAAAAATTGGCACTACGTTGGCTATCCTCCAATCTTCAGGTATTACAAATGATTTTAATGATAGTTCACAGATTACTAATAGCAGGTCTGCAATCTCATATTTCAGTTCTTTCAACACCCTTGGATGTATATCATCCGGTCCAGGTGATCTGCTACTCTTCAGTTTATCAAATAGTTGTAATATATATTCTGGATGTATCGCTATTTCCTTAAATTCTTCCGCACCTTTAAATACCATTTCAGTCATGGGTAACATCCTTACATCTTCCTCAGTAAAGACCGAAGCAAAGAATTCATTCAGTCTCTCTGCTATCACCTTGTCGCCTCTTAGTGCCCCTTTAACCCCTCTATCATCTAATGGACCATCTGACTCTCTCACAGGCTTTTTGCTACGAATGTACTTGAAAAAGTCTTTATTACACGTTTTTGCTTCCACAGCAAGTTTCTTCTCAAATTCTCCCTTTGCCTGCCTTATCAATGCCTTGCATTTAACTTGCCAGTGCTTGTGCTGTTTCCAGTTTTTGTCATTTGGCTCTTTTTTCCATTTCCTGAAAGATGCTTTTTTGGCAACAGCCTCTCTGACCTCACCTTTAAAACCATGCTGGCAGTTTTTTTGACTTCCTTCCACTTTTCTTCAAGCGTGGAATACAGCTGGTCTAGGCTTTCAAGATAGTATTTTTCAACATCACCCAAGCTTGATGTAAGTCTTTAACCTTTGCAACTGCTCCTTTTAGTTTTTTCTTAACTATTTTCCTCATTTTATCATAGTCTCCCTTTCAAAAGTTTTGAATGTTTGGGGGGGGGGGAGTTTGGGTTCCTTGATATATAGAGTACTTCCGTTTTTTTTAAAGTTGATGGACAGATTCTTTAAGTTAGCCACGCTTGTGCTTCCAAAATGCAGGATTCGATTGTGTTGAGCGGTCGGTGTTTAGAGTATCTATGGGAAGGTATATCATAATGTCATCCGCATAGGTGTGGTAATTCACTTTAAATTTTTTGAAAATATTACATATTGGTTGAAGGTATATGTTAAATAATAGTACGGATAATGCAGACCCCTGGGGGATTCCTTGCTCCTATCTGATAGAGGTTTCGTTACCTAATTGGACTTGTTGCATACGGTCTGTGATGTAGGATTGGAACCATTTGTATGCTATTCCTGTTACTCCAATTTGTGAAAGCCTTGCAAGGAGGCTGCTATGGTTGACATTATCAAAGGCAGTGGTTATGTCCTGAAAAATGAGTATGAACAATTGCCTAATGTTGTCTATGCTACATATAAGGGCATCAAAGAGGACCAGTAGTAGTGATTCAACACCATGGAAAGGGCGGAATCAAAATTGTTGTTCATCTAGAGGTGCAAAAGTGTCTATAAAGTCTTTTAATTGATTTTGGATGGTTTTCTCAATTAGTTTGGCTGCAAATGGTATAATGGCGATGGGTCTATATGAAGTGGGGTCTTTGCTGTCAAGGGTTTTGTTCTTCAGGATTGGCCGAATTATGGATTGTTTTAGTTCCTTTGGCATTATTCCTTGTTTAATGGATTGGTTGATTCTTTGGAGTAGGTGAGGAGCTAGCTCTGATTTAGTTGCCTTGATCCAGGAGGTCTACTGGGGAGGTACTGGTATTTATTTTGGTTATAGTATTCTGGAGTTTTTGTTTATCTATGGGGTGTTCAATGTCGTAGTATTAGTGGGGTGGTGTAATTGTCTAAGTGGATTGTTGGTGTTTTTCATTTTTAATTTTTCTTGAAAATAGTTGGCTAGGGTTTGTATATTTATGTTTGAGGAGTTTGTGTCATTCTGGGTTGTGTTCATTAATGATTTGACAATTTTGAATACTTCACATGGGCAGTTGAGGGAATTTGTTAGTTTTTTGGTGTGGTAGCCTTTTTTAGCTTTATGGGTGGCGTTCCTTGTAGGCATTCAAGGTTGACATGTATATGTGTTTGTTTTCTGGGGACTTGTTGTGTCTCCAGTTGGGTTCACATTGTCTTAGATGTTTTTTTGCATCAGCTAATTCTTTTGTGAACCATTTTTCTGATACTTTTCAGGGCGTCTTAGAATGGTTGCGGGTTATGGTGGCTGCTTTTTGGATGAATGTATTCCAGTTGTATAGGGATCTGTTTAGGTCAGATTGTGTTGAGTTTAGGTTTGGAAGTATTTCATTTAGGAAGTCTCCTTTAATGAAGTGTTTGAACCTTTTTTTGGTGGGTCTGCATTTAGCAAAAGTGATGGAGGGGTAGTGTGTGAGTATCGTGAATGTTGTTATGTGATGGTCTGACCAAGGGACTTGTTGTGTTTCTAATGTTGTTCTGCGTCTAATGTT
Source organism: Ichthyophis bannanicus (assembly GCA_033557465.1). NCBI lineage: Eukaryota > Metazoa > Chordata > Amphibia > Gymnophiona > Ichthyophiidae > Ichthyophis > Ichthyophis bannanicus. The sequence goes on from CM066032.1 coordinate 449,948,000, forward strand.
CTGCTTTTGGTGGGAGTGACGTCCTAAACTTGTCCTTCCCCATCCATCACCCCCTTTCTCTAGTTTAAATGGCTGTCCACATACTTCCTGAATTTTTCACTCAGGATCCTTTTCCCTGTGATGGAGAGATGTAATCCATCAGCATGGTATAGTCTCTTCTTGATCCATCTGTTTCCTCAGTTGCCTATAAATCTGAATCCTTCTTGTTTGCACCAGGTCTGGAGCCATGTACTAAAGCTGACTAAAGTTGTTTATGCGATGCAGCCTTTCTGCCCCCTTACCAAGAACAGGTAGAACTTCCGAGAATGCTACAGTGTTAACAATGGGATTAAGCTTCTCTCCCGGAATCTGTAAGTCCCTTTGAACTGCAGAGGCACTGTTTCTAGCCAGGCCGTTTGTACCCAAGTGGATGACAACATCGATTTTGGAGTGCTCACTTTCTGCACTAACTACACATACAATTTGGTTTGTATTCCTGCTGGCTGAAGAGCCTGGGAGGCATTTGACCATCTTCTTTCCTTTGAACTGTGTTCCCAAGTTGGTGCCTCTGATGATGGAATCTCCAAGTAGTAGTAGTTTTCTGTTTTGTGATTTTTTTGTCTTCATATTTGGTGCATTATCAGCAGATTGGGCATTGACTGTCTCATTTAAGGGCCCTTCAATTTCCACGGATTGGGCATCCTCATTATCCAAGGCAGAGAAGACATTATATAGAGGATGTCTCTTGACGTATAGGGTGTCTCTGCATTACAGGTCGCAACCTACCAGAGCCCACTGTGATCCATTTGTTCCTGGGATGTTTGATTCTTTGTGGGAGTGGTGGTGGATTTAGTTCTGTTTGTTTCCTAGAAGAGGTGTGTTTCATTGCAACTATTTTTCCCTTAGTAGAGTCAATTCTTTATGCATAGCAGCTAACGTAAGGCATATAGGGCAAGCTCTTAGGTTCCAAATAATTCTTCTCAGAATGAAAGCACCACAGTTATTGCACTGAATACATGACCTGCTGATTAAGTGGTCCTAGGAGAAGGAGAATTGAGTGTAACACCTAATTAAAAAGGACAGATGTCAATGTTTATGACAACTATATAGGCAATGCAGCCTTGGGGTGGGAGTAGGGTGGGCGGGAACCTAAGTGTCTCTGGCCAGTAGGCCTTACATGAACTGAGGGCACACTAAGATATCTGATTTAAAGGCTATGCAAGGAATGTAGGCAGTCAGAATATTCCTAAAAATGAACATATATTCAACAGTTAAAATCTACATTAGGGAAAAAAACAGGCAATAAGCTGAAAGCTTGGCTATGTGGAGTCTCTGTTGAAGTCCACTCCATCCACCTATTTACTGCCCCTCTGGGTAGCTGTCATTTATCGACCCTCTGACAAGTCCAGCTCTCCCTTTCTCCCTGATTTTGGCAACAGACTTGCCCTCTTTCTGGACCCATCTTCCCCTTTCCTCATTTTTGGGGACTTTAACATTCATATTGATGACTCTTCTGACTTTTATGCCCCAAAGCTGCATGCTTTAAGTGCTCATTCTGTCTTCAGCTATATTCTTCAGTCCCTACTCACCAGCTTGACTACTGCCTCGACCTTGGCTCTAACATATTCACTTCAGTTATTCCCCTTTCTGACCATCATCTGCTGACTTTCAACCACCCCCTGCCACAGTCCCGTCCTGTCTCCACCAAAACATTTAGGGACACATTGCTGTTGGCAGAATAGCTTTGAAGAACCTAGACAAGATTCTCAAAAGCAGAGATGTCTCTCTCCATACAAAGATTTGACTCACTTAAGCTATGGCATTTTCAATAACGTCATATGGATGCAAACGTTGGACAGTGAGAAAGATAGACAGGAAGAAAATTGATGCCTTTGAATTATAGAGTTGGCGACGAATACTGTGTATGCCATGGAGTGCCCGAAGAACAAACCAGTCAGTACTAGAGGAGATCAAACCTAAGCTTTCTTTAGAAGCTCAGATGACAAGACTTCGACTTTCATACTTTGGACACATCATGTGAAGAGAGAGATCATTAGAGAAAGACATATGCTTGGCAAGGTAGAAAGTCAATGCAAAAAAGGAAGGCCAACAATGAGATGGATTGATACAATAATAGCAGCTATGGGTGCCAGTCTGTCAACAATGAGTCGCCTGACTGAAGACTGAACACAATTTAGGACAACTATCTAGAGGATCGCCATAATTCGACACTGACTCGACGCACTTAACAAGGTTATTGACCCCTCTACTCTCTTCACTATGTCATCTGGGCCTGTTGATGAGGCAGTCTCTTCCTATAACCCTATACTTTGCTCTTGATTCTTTCACGCCTCCCATTAATTATTTATTTATTTAACAGTTTTTCTATACCACTTTTGACCAAGGTGGTTTACATCGAATAACATAACATAATCTCAATGGATTTGTTTTACAATAAACAGCGAGAAATAACTTGGATAAATATGGGGTTAACAAGGGGAAGGGGAGTAGGTCATGGTTGAACAGAGGGTCAAGTATGGGGGTGGAACCTTTATATTACACAGGGGGATAATTGTGGAGGGTTGATTTGATATGGATGACTGATCATGTTGTTATGGTGATGATGTAGCTGGGTATTTTCAGAAGGTCCATAGTGCTCCTTGAATAGGTGTGTTTTTAATAGTTTTTTCAGATCTTTAGTTGATTGTGCAGCTCTGATGGCTTCAGGCAGGGAGTTCCACATTGTGGGAGCATACAGAGATAATGCTGTTACTTGTCTGCTGTGTGGTCTTGGTCTTGATTGGAGAGATGATCAGGAGATTCTGGTTTGTAGCTCGTCTTGGTCTTGTAGGGATGCTTTTGTGATCTGAGCATTGAGGCAGGGAGCTGAGAGGTTGTGGAGGATTTTGAATGTTGTTGTGATGGCTTTGTGTTTGGTGCGTTGGGATATTGGAAGCCAATGTAGACTTTTCAGGATTGGGTTGTGGTGTTGGTTTGCATTGGCTGTTAGTATTCTGGCAGCAGTATTTTGTACTAACTGTAGCGGATATAGAGCATGTTTGGGGAGACCTTGATAGATAATGTTTCTGTAGTCCAGGTGGGGTGTGATGATGGCTTGCACTACAGATCTGAAATCATTGTATTGTAGCAAGTGTCGTAATGGCTTGGGAATCTTCAACTTCCAGTAAGCTGTTCTTGCTGTATTTTTAATGTGTGCATACATGTTGCGGCTGCTATCAATGGTTATACCTAGGTACTTGATTTCTTTCTTTATTAATATTTCCAATGCATGTGTAATGATCTTTTGTGGGGGCTTAAATTCCTGGTCTCTGAATATGAGAAGGGCTTCTGTTTTGTTTTTGTTTACTGTGAGGTTAATGTCTGCAAAGAAGTTTGTAACTGCGGTGAAGGCGTCAGATATGATTGTGAAATCAAGGTTGATGGTATTGAATGGCATGTAAGACATGATATCATCTGCAAAGAGATGAAAGTGCATGTTCCAGTTTCTTAGTAGATTGCAGATAGGTTGAATGTATAAACCAAATAATAATCCAGAGAGAGCTGATCCTTGTGTTAATTTAAAGGGTTTTGAGTTGGTGGTACTGACCTTTACTTGCATAGTTTTGTCCAGGAGGTAAGATGGAGAGCCATTTTAATGTGCCATCTGTTAAACCGATGTTGGCGAGTCTGTCTAGCATGATGTGATGTGCTATTGAGTCAAATGTAGCACTGATATCAAGGAAGATGAGAACAAATCCCTGTCAAGACTTATCTAAGCCGATGACGAGTCTGTTGAAGAGGTCCGTTAACAATGTTTCAATGCCATGGTGAGGGTGGAAGCCATGTTGTTGTGGGTCCAGTGGGGTGTGCAGGTCAACATGGTCTTGAAGCTGCTGTTTGTATAACTTTTTTCTATTTTTTTGGTCAAAACGGGATGCTGGCAATTGGTCAGTATGAACTGGGGCTTGTTGCATCTAGTGAAGCCTTTTTTAGGATGGAGCATATTGAGCCTTGCTTGAGTGCTGGAGGTAGGTATCCTTGTGTGAGGGAGGTGTGTACTATCTTTAGAATGGTCTGAGCAAATTAATTGTGTAGGATTTTTAACCATGTTACAGGGCATGGGTCCAGAGGTGGTGATGTGGTATTTAAATTGTTGATGATATCCAGTAATTCTCTTTTGGTTATTAGGTTGAATTTGTTCCATGGGTGACTTTTTGCTGCACTGTTCTGTTGCTGCGGTTGTACACAGTGTTGTAACATAGATGTGCTCTGCTTGTTGTAGAGGGAAGTGAGCCATAACTTTGGGATTAATTAGCATTTTGTTGAATGCTGTGTTGGCTGAGTTGGGTTCGTTGGTCATTTGGGACACCATCGAGAATAATTCTCTAGGGCGGTTGAGCGATTTCGTAAGTATGCTTGTGATGTAGTCCTTTTGAGCTTTGTTGCATAGGTTGTTATATTCTTTATGGTTGTTACAAAGCTGTGTTTTGATATTGTTGTCTTGTCCTGTCTGAACTGTTCCAGGTTCTTGGTGAACCATGGTGTGTGCGAGGATTTGATGTGCTTTGTAGATTGATGTTCCTTGAATATGGTGGCCCCATTTATTATCTGGTTCCATGACCTGATAAATGTGTGTATATCGGAGTTTATTAGTGGAGAGGCCTTATCTAGGAAATATTCCAAGTTGAATGCCTTGAAACAACATTTATGTTGATGTTGTATTGGGGTATGTGGCTAGCTAGTATTGGCTGGAATAACAAGGGATATCATGACATGGTCTGATCATGAAACGGTCGATTTGTATGTTGAGTTCTGCTTTGTGTAGCAGGTACGACTATAAGGTCAAGAAGGGATCCTTTGCAATGAGTTAGATCATCAATTATCTGTGTCAGGGATAAAGATTCAATTGCATTTAGGAACGCACAGGCGTGTTTTGCTGCAGTAGTGGGTAGGTTCAGGTCCCCCATGAGTATGAAGAGGTTTTTTGTGACTGAGTGGGTACAAACTTCATCTAGGATAGCTGATAGATCTTCAGTGTTAATGGTGGGTTTTCTGTAGGTCAGGCATATTGTGTGCTCAGCATTGGATATGGTTAAGTAGTCTATTGTTTGTAGTGATTGAGAGTTGATTAAGGAGAAATTTGGATGGTTTTTTTTACAAGAATTAGTACTCCGCCTCTATTTTGTGATCTGGGGCAGTTGACCAGAATATATTATGATGTTATCAGAGTCTGTGATCCAGCTTTCAGTGATACACATCAGATCAGTGTCTGTGTATTGTATATAGTCTACAATGGTCTGAATTTTGTTATGAACAGAGCAAGCACTGATGAGCGAGCATTTGATTGGATATGTTTGGTGTTTAGGATCTATTGTTGTGGGTTGCAGAGGATTTGTGTTGATCTGTATGAGTCTGCGAGTTGTTTCAGTAGGTAGTATTTTATGATATGGTGTGAGGTGAAGAATGTTTAGTCTGTATAGAACTGGTATGTTATTGTTCTGAGTATTCAGTATCTGGGAGGATGTTAGGAGGAGGAATGTAGCCAACAGAATCATCTTGTAGAATAAGAGAGTGTGTGGTATCATCTTTGGTTGGTTTTCTGTAGCTTACCGTTGAGGGCTTGTTTGATGGCGTTCTGGTTCGGTGCTTTAAATTTAAAGTTGCAAGTCCTCTCCCTGATTGGCCTTGGCTGATCTCTAAAATTTGCTTCCTGTGTTTCTGTTCCAGCTCTGCTGAATGCTTGTGGCTTAAATCCCATATCCTTGCTGACTTACTACATTTCAAATTCATGCATATCTCCTTCCAATTAGCCATAGCTCTTGCTAAGCAAGAGTACTATGTCATTCTTACAAACTCTCTTATTTCTAAAATTTTTGCAGATTACACAAATCAATAATCAGTACAAGAAATACTCATGAGTAAACAGCTAAGGAAATACAAAATGAAAGTATACAATATTTGAGTTGTAGCCCACATCCCAGGGGGACCATTATCACATCATCTAGGAAAAATTTAAGAAACAGAAAACTAAGGGTATCTATATCAAAAGTTCTGACTTATTACTAAATCTTCTTATCCAAAAGAAATTTCTCCAGCTGAGATGGATCAAAAAGAGTAATTATTACCCTGCAAACTCGCTATACATTTGCAGGAAAATGGCAAAATGAAGGTAGCACCCACCCCCAGTGCTTTAGACCTCAAAGCCAAGAACTGCTTTTGACGAAGCTGAGTGTTCTTCAAAATGTCTGGAAACACATTTAACTTCTGACCACAAAATAAGGCATTTTTATGTTTAAAGAAAAGCTTCAAGACTTTGACCTTCTCATTTTCAGAACTAAATGAACTAAAAGGGTGGCCCTCTTGGATAGAATATCTTAGGAATCTTACAGGAAATTAGTCAAATCTTGACTTTCATTAGGTAATAGAATATCCACATCCCCCTTACTTAGGTAAGCAACTTGAAGTTTAATAGGTAAATAATAATAGCTCTGCACTAAGGCATCATTTGACAGCATCAAAACCTCAGTAAAATATTTCTTCCAAGGAATTTCAGGAGATAAGAGATGAGTTACAGGAAAATTTAAAAAACGTGAATTCCGAGCTCGGGAAAGATTTCCAGAGCTTCAATTTTATAATTAGTAGCCAAAGAATCTTTACTGGAGGAAATACTGGTTGTCTGCAAAGTTTGCAGCTGACCATCCAACCTTTGATTAGCCTTCCCAATATCCAGTAATCTATTCTCCACCTCATGCAATTTTTGAACAGAATCTTGAGAAAAAATACATAAGGAAGTTACAGTATTAGTCAATTTTGAGTCAGTACCAGCAATGCTTGTCATAAGTCCTTCAGGGCAATATCCCAGTCTTGTACAGTAACAGAATGAGTCCCGTCCTGTTGAAGCAAATATACTAGCTTCGGTATCAAACCAAGAATCAGGGGTAGGAGCTACCAAGTCAGTCACAGAAATTTCAGAAAGAATCGTTGGAGAGAAGTGGATTGGAGTGGGTGGGGGGAGGCAGAGGAGTACACTCTGTGAAGCTCAAGGACACACCCTCCGGGGAAGTCTGTGGGTCAGTTCCAAACACAACATGTTTGACAAGCGGACCTACCACCTTACCGGTTTGCGGCCGGAGGGGGGGGGGCAACATTAAGTTGGCTCTTGGCCTTCCTGTTCTCCATCTGGGCACTCCCTTTCCCAAGTCAAGATGGAATAAAGCAGAACAGTACCTTATGAGTAGAACAACCATAAAGCTTTACCGACCACCGACTGTACTCCATTGGTGCCCTAAAGGGGTTTGCTCCAAAGTGGTGTTCCCTGTCTCTTTGGGCTGCCCACATGGGGCTGCCGCTCCGGCTTTTAAGGTGTCCTTGGGGACAGATAACATCAGATGTGGGTGTCTACCACAATGTCTGCAACTAGACTTGACCGACTCAGCTCAGTTGATCATCCGGGAGCCCAAACGGCTTTAAAAGCAGCGAAGTCACTCTCAGCCTCACGATCTCCCCCTTACAAACTCTCTTGCCTCTGACCCTTGCCATCTTTTTGCAGCATTCAATTATCTCCTCAAAGTTCTTCCACCCCCACCCCTCCTTCACTTTCTGCTCAAAATTTGGCTGACTACTTAAAGGTCAGAAGATTAATCTGGAGTTCTCCACAGCACCACCTCCACCTCAATCTCCCCCTTCTCCCTTTCACTCACAAATCCTTTCTTCAACCTCTCTCATCTTTTCTTCCTTTTCTAAAATCACTGAGGAGGAAACTGCAGATCTTATCTCTTCCTCTAAACTCACTACCTGCTCTTCTTATCCCATTCCCACCCATCTATTATGGTCTATCTCTCCTGCTATTGTCCCCTTCTTTTGTTGCATCCTCAACCTATTTCTTTCCAGAGCATCTGTTCCTTCAGTCTCCAAACACTGGATCCTACATGCCGCTGCGGCCTTTGGCTCATCTCCCTTCTCCCTTTTGTATCCCAACTGATCAAACGTCTTGATTTTTCTTTCCTCGCATGCCTTTCTAGATCCACTGCAATCTGACTTTCATCTTCTACATTCTAATGAAACAGCCCTTGCCAAAGTCTTTGGTGACCTCTTCTTGGCCAAATCCAAGGTCCTTTACTTGATCCTCAAACTTCTTGAATTAATTGACTGCTTTTGATACAATTGATCACCACCACCTCCTCGATATCCTATTTTCACTTGTCTTTAGAGACTCTGTTCTGTCTGGTTTTCCTCATATGTCTCTCATTGCACTTTTAGTGTATGCTCTGGTGAATCTTTCTCCAATGCTAATCCACCTTTCAGTATGTGCATCTAAATTATGTTTTAAAATGACTTCTTTTTGCTATATACTCATTCCTTTGATGCACTAATGTCCTCTCATGGCTTTCAGTAGCATTTTTATGCTGATGACTCTGTTTACCTCTCTGCACCTGACATCTCTTCAGAAATCCAAGCCTGTATCAGTCAGCATGTCTGATGTTGCTGCCTTGATGTCCCACTGCCATCTAAAACTGAACATGGCTAAGACAGAGCTCATTATCTTCACCCTAAACTCACCTTCCCCTTCCTTCTTTCTCTATTTCAGTGGATAACACTATCATCCTCTGTTTCCTCGGCTTGCAACCTTGGGGTCATCTTTGACTCGTCTCTCTCTTTCTCCCCGCATATCCAAGAAATAGGTAAAGCCTGTTATTTCTTTCTCTATAACTTCAGCAAAATTCATCTCTTACTTTCTGAGCACACTACTAAGACCATTTAAACTGTTGTAACCTGCTTCTCTCTGGTCTCCCCCTGAATCATCTCTCTCCTCTTCAGTCCATTCAGATCTCAGTTGCAAGGCAAATCCTGTGCCAGAATCTCTATGCTCACATAACCCCTCTTCTCATATCAATTCATTGGCTCCCTATCCGTTTCCACATCCATTTCAAACTTCTCCTGCTGATTTACCAGTGCATTCATTCTCCTGCTCCTCATTACAACTCCCTTAACTCTCCCTACACCCCTCCTCGGGAACTCTGCTCATTAGGGCAAATCCCTTCTGTCTGTGCCCTTTACTTCCATTGCCAACTCTATACTGCATTTTTTCCAGCTTGCTGAACTGTATGCCTGGAACAGACTACCTGAGCCAGTGCATCAGGCTCCATCTCTGGTCCCATTCAAATCAAGGTTAAAAATCCACTTCTTCGAGACTACTTTTGGATTTTGACCCTTTATTCTCCTGTTTATCAATAACATGTCTATTCTAGGTCTGGTTTTTCAGAGGGTTAATAAATCTATATTATAACTGGTGCCCTCAAAAATTGATAAGAAAGTTTCCCTAAATAGGATCTATTTCATTTTGTCGTTGCCTGTACTCTAGAATGCAATATCAACTGATTTTTCTTCTTTATCTTTTTTTCTCTTTTTTTCTTGTGTGGTACCGTTTATAATACAAAAACTTCAATATTAATAAGCATGCATCACCATTCATAAAAGTAGATATAGTGCAGGTCTCAGACTAACACTGGCAGCGCTTATTTGCATGTATCAAAAAGCAGCATGCCTTCACGCATCAACGACCTTCTCAGCACTTATCTACAAACAGGAAAAAATCAGCAAGGATTAACAGCTGTCTCAACACTTCCTATCAGATACTTTCTTCAGTCTTTTTCAACTTATGTTTGTTCATGTTGTTTGTAATGAAAGATTGTGTTTATCTTTATAACGTGAAGTTGTTAAATCACCCCGACGCCACCAAAAGGGTACCGCAAAAATGCGTTTCGTATCTCTTCCTCAGGGGGGATATTTTACTTCGTAGCACGATCTAAAAAACAACAAAAAGGTAATAGATTCAACAGTGCATGATGCACACTTGCTAATATATTTTCTCCATGATAGAAACGGAATTTCGACCTTAAAGTGAATACACTAGTATTCAGTTGATGTTAACAAATATAAATTTTTTATTATGGAAACGTAATTTCTAAATCAGCTGTTCACAGGCAACTCGCATGCGCGGCGTTCTGTGACCGGTTGATGAATGAGTTTCAAGAAGATATGTTTGAGAAGCCACAGAAAATGAATATTCGCGCTTCATTTTAAGGTAGAAATTACGTTTCCATAATAAAAAATTTATATTTGTTAACATCAACTTCTTCCCCCCCCCCCTCTCTCTCTCTCACACACACACATGCACCCACACACAGAGTCATTTGTATACACTGAAGCAGCTCTGTAACACTATATACCTCTGTTCTGTACCTATGTAATAAGCCTATTTCTATATAAAAACCTTGGACACTTCTTACTATGAGGCTCTGACACACACTTCTCTTTACATCCCCCCCCCTTGTTCTCTCTCTCTCCCTATTCATTGGACACTTCTTACTATGAGGCTCAGACACACACTTCTCCCCCCCCCCCCTCTCACACACACATGCACCCACACACAGATTCATTCCTATACACTGAAGCAGCTCTGTAACAACCTTATATCTCTGTTCTGTACCTATGTAATAAGCCTATTTCTATATAAAAACCTTTATCCAAGCCACACCAGTTTGGTTGTCTTGTTGTGCTACCACACCTACTGCCTCTGCGAAGTGGACCCAGGACCAACAGGAGAGTAACCGAATGTAGGGAGCGGCGAAAGGTTACAGATACTATCTAGATGATCTGGTGGTTGGAGAAGCTGGGATGGGGGTCATCAACCACCCAAAGAGCAACCTTGGAGGGATGCCTTCAGACTCATTGGTTTCTTTGCTCTCACTTGTTCAAACAGTGCCTACCTCTTCCTCAGAAGATCAAGGCGGAATTGGCTTGGTGGCTACAAACTCAGCCTCTGATGGAAAGAATGCCTCTGGAGGTGCTGGATTATGCGATGGTCACCATGAATGCCAGCTTGCTGGGCTGGGGGGGGGGGGGGATGCATTATTTGGGTTAATTTGTTCAGGGGTGTTGGACCCCTCAGGAATCCATCTAGTTGATCAGCTAGAGACCAGGACAATCTGCCTATCTCTGGAGAGATTTCAGTCCCTCCTGGTGGGCAAAACGGTTAGTATTATTTGACAGTGCCATGGCAGTGGTATATGTCAGCAAGCAAGTTGTCACTCGTATCGTTGGGTGACCACAGAGATGTCTGAGCTCTGTTGCTGGGTAGAGGCTCATCTGTTGGCTCTCTCGGCGGGCCACAGAGTGGGTATCAACAGCATTAAGGCTGGTACCCGAGGAGTGGGAGCTAAACCTTCATACGTTCAACCTCCTCATTCTGAGGTGGGGCCTGCCAGTGTTCGATCTGATGGCCACGCAGGGGAAGGCCAGGGTGAAAAACCTTTTCAGCAACAGGAAGGATCTGTTGGCAATGAGTATTGGATGCCTTTCCTCAGGAGTGTTCCCAGAGAAGGCTTTCCTGTATGTCTTCTCCTTCTGGCCCTTGAAGATCTGACTTCTGTGCAGAATTTGGTTTTACCCAGATTTGTTCATTCTAGTGGCACCAGACTGACTGTGCAGGCCCATGATACACAAATCTCTTGAGCTTATTGTTGGAGTGTCCTCTGTTGCTATCTCAGGAAAGGAGATTACTGTGGCAGGATCCCTAGTCTTGCAGGATCCAGTTCCCTGCTCATTTATGGCATGACCCTTAAGAGGCATAAGTTGTCTAAGAAAGGATAGGCTCTAGCAGTAGTCGACACTCTTCCTAAGACCCAGAGGGCCTCTATATTCTTGGCTTATGTGAAGGTCTGGAGAGGCTTTGAGAGTTGTGTTTCTTTCAGGCCCTAGATGCCAGGAAGGTGGATATAATCACCATTTTTCCTTTTTACAGTCAGGCTTGGACCATAGTTTAGCTCTGAACTCTCTCAAGGTTCAGGTGGCAGCGCTTGCATGCTACTTGGGGGTGTGTTCAGGGTACTCCCTGAGATGTCCCTCTTCCTCAAAGGGGTGAAGCAGATCCATCCACCTGTGTGTCCAGTTGTATTACACTGGAGTCTTTCTCTGGTGTTGAAGGAACTGAAAGGTCCACTCTTTGAGCCCTTTCAGATGTCCCCTCTCAAGGTTTTGATTCTGAAGGTGTTATTGCTGGTAGTTGTTGGGTGTGCAAAGTGGGTATTGGGGCTATAGGCTTTGCCCTGTAGGAAGCCTATTCTGGTCATCTTGATAGCATCTGTCTCGGAGGATGGTACTGTCCTTTCTCCTGAAGATGCTTTTTTCATCTTAATCTGATCCTACCATCCTTAAAGGATGATCTTCGGATAGACCTCTTGCTGCCTCTGTTGGACATTAAGAGAGTGTTAGTGAAGTATCTGGAGCTTACTAATTCCTTCTGTTGGTCAGACCATCTTTTTATACTATTTGAGTGGTTTGAGGAAAGGCAGGCAGTTGCTAAGTGCTCAATTTCCTATTGGATTAAGGAGTCTCTTAGTTCAGCCTATTTTCTGTGTGGGAAATGTGTCCTGATGGGAATCAGAACTCAGTCCATTACAGCACAAGCTTCCTCATGTGTGCAGTCCATCTTGGTGTCTCCGAACATCTGTAAGGTGGCTAACTGGTTAGTTTTGCTTTCTGCTTGAGAAGTGTCATACAGCTTCTCTCAGTGCTGCATCACTGTGTATACAAGTGATGATATTGCTGAAAGTTGCTATAGTCTGTCTCCACCTGCGGAGCTAACACACTCATTTGCATTGTTCTAGCAGGATGAAAGGAAAGGAAATTAACAGGTATGGACAATTGCTCTATGCAGCTCATTAGGTTGCATTCCCATGCTAATGCTAAGATTCTCATAGTGGTTTCTTCCAGGTGAGGGTTTTTTTGCACTAGGATTCTAGGTCCAAGAGCTGGCTCATTGGCTTGGTCTTCGAATACATAAATCTTATAAACCTTTTGTTTTCCTTTCTTTAGGAGTTCCTGCTTCATTTCTCTGAATTGTTTGGTAGCTTATGATGGCTTGTCTGCACATTGATAAGAGTTCCCAAATTATATAACTCTAGTTATAGACATAAATTATATTTTCATTTATATATTCTGTTTTCTGTATGCCTAAAGAATAATCCATATATTGAATTTGCTTTATTTTTAAAAAAACAGATCACCAGACGTCAAGAAACAGGATATAGAGTTTGATATGTCTTTATTAGAAGAAATTGAAAATCTTCAAGCTAATGAGATTATGTGGAACAATTTAACAGCAGAAAATTTATACACTATGTAAGTATTTCTTGTTGAACATAAATAACGTTTGCTGTGAAGGTTTAAGTACGTTTATTTGCAGCTCAGCACTTTACTTCTGACCAAATAAAATATATTCTGAAGCTAAATTATTTTAAATTGTTTCTGATTAGTACTCCTACTTTTATCTTTTTATGTTGAGAAATGGATAAGTATGTTTGTTTAATTTTTATGAAATTTTTCAGTAATCACATCCAAACAGAAGTGCCATAGGAAAAAAAGGAAATTAACAAAAAATATTTATCCTAAAACAAGAAACATCTAATTTCATCTCCAAATAATAAAGTAAGGAAAATGAAAAAATCAAAAAAGAAAAACCAAGAATGAGCGTTCAATGGAAGCAGTCCTAAGCCAGCTTACACACCTATCAGTACTCTGGGATACATCCTACTTATACCCCCTCCCTCGCTACTAAAAATTAAACAAGCTGCTTGGGGTAAAAAAAAAAATTCCCTTAAAAATAAAGCAATTACAAGAACATTTCAAATTGAAAATAGCACCCAGGCCTGAAACATTTGGCCTAAGTGCCATTGTCTTTTCTAGGTGACCCTAAATAGATCAGGAAATATACAAACTAATGCACCTATAAGCACCTTGATCATGAATAAAATAGATAAGTGGGTCTGGCTCAAGGGAAAAAGCCTCACTAATAAGGTGGTCCTCTGAATGATGACTTCTACAGATGACTTCAAAAATCCAGTCAAATTCATAATCTCTTGTGCTCTCCTTTGTTAATTAATAGTAGCACTATTTCCAATACTTTACAGAGCCAAATATTGAGCATGCACCAAAGGTGGCAAATTCTTAGCAGTGATTTTCAATATTTCTGTAAAATATTTCCATACCTTCTCCAGGACCAAGCAGGAAGTCAGTCCTCACATATGGGTGTCATCGGCGCCGATGAAGCCCCAGCGGAGCATTTCCCCAGCTTTCCATGAAAGCCTTTGGGAATGCAGGCACGCATGCGCGGTTCCCTTCCCGCCTAAAGGTGCCATCTTACCTCAGTCTCTTTTTTTCCGAGAAGCCCACCGGACGTGTCATCCCGGATAAAAGTTGATTTTTTTTTTGGCGATACTCGCTGTTTTTTCTCCCGGTTCGACGCCGGTTTCCCCTCCCGCCGGGTTCGGTACACTGGTATCGAGCCTGATTCTTCTTTTTCGGTTTTTGCCCTTCGTGGCTGGCGTTCGCGCCCTTTTTTTTGCTTTTTCCCTGGAAGGCCGGTCCTTTGACCTCGCGGGGACTCTTTTTTTCCCCGATGGCTTCCAGCGGTTTCAAGAAGTGTGATCGGTGTAAGAAATTAATTTCTCTCACTGACACATACGACTGCTGCCTCCGGTGCCTCGGTCCTGATCACGACCCTAAGTCATGTGGGGCATGTGGGAAGATGTCTTCCAAGGCACTCCGAAGTCGCCAGCAGCAAAAAGAAAGGCTTTTCTCGGACTCAGCCTCCGGCCGGGCCCGGACCTCATCTGAGGCCTCGACATCTCGGGATTTGGATCCCGAGCGCTGTCGGAGCTCCTCAGTCAGGGGGTCCCCCGACCGGGAACGCAAGAGGAAGAAGCGGCTTGCGAGGGCGTCATCGGAGGAGGTCCCTGGGCCCGTGGAACAAGAGAAGCCTGCCAAACAGATAGTCTGCCTTCATGGAGCAGCAGCGGGCGCTGATGGCCAGCCTGTCTGGCGCATCTGCCCCGACCACCGGGACATCGACTTCGAAGTCGACCCCGGAGACCGAGCCGATACGCGAGTTCATCATGGCTTGAAGTCGACCTCGGTCGCGGTCTCCCTGACCACCGACGCCTCCCTGCAGGGCTGGGGAGCTCATTGTCTAGGCAAGTGCACCCAGGGCCTGTGGTCTCCTTGGGAAGCTGCACAACAGATCAATCTCCTCGAACTCAGAGCTATTCGATTAGCCCTCAAAGCTTTCTCTCCTGCCCTGGCTCATCAATCTGTCCTAGTTCAGACAGACAACCAAGTAGCCATGTTTTATGTGAACAAACAGGGCGGGACTGGGTCCAGAATCCTTTGTCGGGAGACTCAGGACCCTTGTTCATTTGCCCTCAAGCACAACATGCTCCTCAAGGCTGTGTACCTCCCAGGCCAGGACAACTACCTGGCCGACAGGTTGAGCAGGATTCTGCAGCCCCACGAGTGGCAGCTCCATCCCTTGGTGGTTCAGAGAATTTTCCTGAAATGGGAACTTCCATCCATAGACCTCTTTGCCAGTCCTCTGAACAAACAGCTGCCAAAGTTCTGCTCCAGACAACCGCATCCTCTGCGGATAGCAGCAGATGCTTTTCTGATCCCATGGTCTCAGGGCCTCCTGTATGCATTTCCTCCCACGCCCTTGGTGGCCCGAACCCTGTTCAAGATTCTTCAGGTCAAGGCCTCGGTCCTGCTGGTGGCTCCCAGGTGGCCGAGACAGCCTTTGTTTCCACTTCTGCTTCAGCTGGCAGTGGATTCCCCACTGCCTCTGGGGTTGCAACCCGACCTTCTCTCTCAGGATCAGGGTTCCCTTCTGCACCCCAATCTCAAAGCTCTCAATTTGATGGCCTGGAGGCTGCAAGGGTAGTTTTGGCTCCCTGGGGCCTACCTCAGGAAGTTGAGGAGGTTGTCCTAGCCTCTCGTAAACAGTCCACTAGGAAAACCTATGCTCTCAAATGGAAAAGGTTTTCTGTGTGGTGTCAGCTACGTACAGAGGATCCTTTCTCCTGTACTGTGCCAGTAGTGCTTCAGTACTTACTGCACTTATCAAATCAGGGACTTAAGTCCAATTCTGTTTGGGTCCACCTCTCAGCTCTAGCAGCTCACCACTCTCTGGTGGAGGGACATTCTCTGTCGGTTCACCCCTTGGTGTCCTGCTTTCTCAGGGGCTTGCTTTTGCTCAAGCCTCCAATCCGTCGTCCTGCCCCTGAGTGGGAGTTGAATGTGGTCTTGCAGCAACTGACTCGCCCACCTTTTGAGCCCATGGCTACTTGCCCACTTCGCTTCCTCTCCTGGAAGACACTCTTCCTGATAGCCCTTACTTCGGCTAGGCGAGTGAGTGAGCTTCAGGCCCTGGTCTGTGATAGGCCTTACACCAGGATTTATAGGAACAGGGTAGTCCTCAAGACTCATCCAAAGTTCCTCCCAAAGGTTGTCTCCTCTTTCCACCTCAATCAGGAGGTAGTTCTTCCAACATTCTTCCCTAGGCCTCATGCAAGCCAGGCTGAAGCAGTTCTGAATACCCTGGACTGTAGGAGGGCCTTATCCTTCTACCTTGACCGTACGCAGGGGCATAGAAGGGCTACTCAGCTCTTCATTTCTTTTGACCCTAATAAGTTGGGGTTGGCTGTGTCCAAGCGTACCTTGTCCATCTGGGTGGCTGACTGAATCACCTGGGTTTACAGGGCGGCTGACCTTCCTTTGCAGGGTCGGGTTACGGCCCACCATGTCAGGGCAATGGCTGCCTCAGTGGCTCATCTCCGCTCTGTGCCCTTGGTAGACATCTGCAGGGCTGCAACTTGGTCTTCAAGCCAGACTTTTGCGGCCCATTACTGTCTGGAGAGGGAGTCCCGTAGGGACAGTGCTTTTGGCCAGCCAGTACTCCGGAATCTCTTTGAGGTTTAGGCAACTCCTGCCCTCTGTTGGGCTACCGGTGGAGGTTGTGTCCTTGAAAAGCCTTTCTTTGCTGCTGAGACTAGAGGGAGTACTCTTGTTCAGCCTGGGTTCCTCGGTAGCCCAGAGTTGGGGAGTCACCCATATGTGATAACTGACTTCCTGCTTGGTCCTGGAGAAAGAGTAGTTACTCACCTGTAACAGGTGTTCTCCAGGAGCAGCAGGAATCAGTCCTCACAACCCTGGTAACATCCTTGGGTTAGAAATTGGTTGGGTGGGAGGCAACAAAGAGTACAAGTAAATGGAGCTCACTCTGAGGAGTAGGATGTTACCAGTGGTGTGCCCCAGGGATCTGTCCTTGGTCCGATTCTTTTTAACATCTTTGTTAGTGATATAGCGGAAGGGCTGTCGGGTAAGATTTGCCTCTTTGCGGATGATACCAAAATCTGCAATAGAATATACACCCAGGAAGGTGTAGATAACATGAGGAGGGCTCTAGCTAAGCTTGAAGAATGGTCTAGAATTTGGCAGCTGGGATTTATTGTTAAAAAATGTAAGGTCATGCATTTGGGCTGCAGCAATCCAAGGGAGCAATATAGTATAGGGGGTGAAGTACTTTTGTCCACTAAAGAAGAGCGGGACCTAGGCATGGTTGTGTCTGATGATCTTAAAGTAGCTAAATAGGTAGAAAAGGCGATGGCAAAAGCTAGAAGGATGCTTGCGTGCATACGGAGAGGAATGGCTAGCAGAAAAAAGGAGGTGATAATGCCTCTGTATAAGTCTTTGGTGTGACCTCATTTGGAGTATAATGTGCAATTCTGGATACTGCACCTTCAAAGGGATGTGAACAGGATGGAGTCGGTGCAGAGGGTGGCTACTAAAATGATTAGTGGTCTTCATTATAAAGCATATAAGGACAGACTGAAGGATCTTAATATGTACACCTTAGAGGAAAGGCGGGATAGAGGTGATATGATTGAGATGTTTAAATACCTCTGTGGCATAAATGTTCAGGGAGAGAGCCTCTTTCAATTGAAAGCAAGTTCTGCTACGAGGGGACATGGGATAAGGGTGAAGGGAGATAGATTCAGGAGTGATATGTGGAAATATTTCTTTACGGAAAGAGTAGAGGATCCGTAGAATAGCCTCCCAGTGGAGGTGGTAGAGATGAGGATAGTAACTGAATTCAAAAAAGCATGGGACAAACACAGAGGATCTCTAAAGGTAAAAAGGGGACTGTTGTAGTTGTTGCTATGGAAGGACAGACTAGATAGGCCATGTGGTCTTTTTCTGTCATCATATTTCTATGTTTCTATGACATTTGTCGAGCAGCCACATGGGCTTTGGTACATACCTTTACAGCCCACTACTGCCTAGATAAAGCCTCCCATTGGGATGCCTTCTTTGGCCAGGCTATTCTTCAAAATCTCTTTCAAACTTAATACAACTCCTACCCACCAATCCTGGTAGGAATGCCTGAGATCCATGGGAGGTAGCATGGCCCACTTCACTATAGGTGGCAGCTTCCTGGGGTCATCTCTCTGGCATCTTCAGTTAGGGAGTCCCCATATGTGACGACTACATTCCTGCTTGTTCCTGGAGATAGCATAGTTACTCACCTGTAACAGGTGATCTCCGGGAACAGCAGGAATTTAGTCTTCACAACCCACCCACCTCCCCTAGGAGTTGTCTCTCTATCTCTCTGTCTTTTTCCTCTCTCCCTCTATCCTTTCACTCAGCTACAAACGTAACTGAAGAGGGACAGTTGGAAAGGCGGGAAGGCAGCGTGCATGTGCTGAGGGATGCTCCCAAAAGTGTTCCTATTGGACGTTGGGGAGCGTTCTTGCACAGGCTCCGTCGGTACCGACGATACCCATATGTGAAGACTAAATTCCTGCTGTTCCCGGAGATCACCTGTTACAGGTGAGTAACTACGCTGTCCCCTCCTATCCACCGTTACATTCCGTTCAGTCTGCCAAGCCACCATCACACTCTGCTTTGATTACTGTAACTCAGTTTATCAAGGTCTACCTAAATACGCAACCCTTCTGCTGCAACTTGCTCAAAACATTGTCGCAAGAACCATCTTCCAAACCTCTCAGCACACGCACATCACACCCATACTCCAACATCTCCATTGGCTCCCCATCAACTCAAGTTACAGTACAAGGTCTTAACCCTCATCCATAAAATCCTGAACTCCTCCTCAGCGGAACAACTGCAAGACCTAATTCACACATCAAACTCTACCAGACCAAGAAGAAAAAACACCCAGAACCTCTTATGCATCCCACCACAGACTCGCAACTGCAAGCAGTCCACAAGATCAAGAGCGTTTTTACTATATGCCCCCACCTTTGGAATGTACTACTCCCAGAAATCCGGAACATCAGGCCCTCCACTGCTTTTCGTAAACAGCTCAAGACACACCTCTTCAAAAAGCATTTTGACAACAACTTCATTGACCTTGCTCATGAAACCCTATGACGACTCCTCTCACCATCCCCTTAAACCCACCTGACCACCTCCCTGCTAAATCATCAGTCTGTTGTATATAGTTTAGTTTGTTGATATCCTTACGATGTTCATTGTTCTGTATTCTCTGTTTATTATGCGAGTTCCAATTTTGTTACCAATATGTTCCTTGTAAAAACTAAGTTCCATGTAAACCGCTTTGACTAGTAGAAAAGTGGTATATTAAATTGTGTTAAATAAATAAATAAATGGGTTAGTGCTTCTGAATATCTCTGGTCAGCAAGATTTCTGTGGTTTGCAAGTCTGCAAAACACATAAATCCCTTTAAATATGTCCTTAACGTGGTTAACTTTCACCTGGACAGCATTAAATTAAAAAACACTTGCTTAAGCTACTTCAGTCTCTAGAGTTTCCAACCTTATAGCTTGCTGATCCGATGCACTTGCCTGATCTTCAACTTTCCCAGCAACAAGTGTTAATACTTGTAAACAAGAAGGATTTAGATATATAGGCAACTGGTGCAATAGATGGAACAATAAAAGGGTATATTGTGTTGATGGACCGCATCTTTCTGTGGCAGGAAAAAGGGATCCTAAGTGAAGAATTCAGGCAATATGTGGACAAACATTTAAACTAGGGAAAGGGGGTGATGAATGGGCAAAAAACAAGTTCAGGATGTCACTCCCAGCAAAAACGTAGTAAAATTGGTAATAGTTATATTAATCCACACATCAATGACAAGAGTGAAGGGGGAGTCTGGAATAAAATCCATGCAAAATACAAGCAAGTCAACTAACAGTTGTTGGAAGGCAATGAGCACAAATGCTCAAAGTCTAGCTAACAAAGTTCCTGGCCTGAAAATCCTGATGGTGGAAATGGACTTGGACATTGTGGTCATTACACATACATGGTTTAATTAGTCACATGAATGGGATATAGCCATAGCTGGCTATAATTTATTTAGAAGAGACAGAGAGGGTAGAAAATGAGAAGGAGAAGCCCTATATGTCAAAAGCAATATTAAAGTTATTGAAATGCAGGGGACGTGGGGAAAAGAAGAAGCATTGTGGATTTTGTTAGAAAGAGGAGATGGCACTATCATCCACTGGTGTAGTCTAAAGACTTCCTACTCAAACTGAGGAACTGTATAGAGACTTGATCATCAATATTGCAAATGTAGTAATGAAGGGATAAGAAATGCCATACTGGGTCAGACCAAGGTCCGTCAAGCCCCATATCTTGTTAACAACAGTGGTCAATCCAGGTCACAAGTACCTGACAGGTTCCCAAAAAGGTACACAGTTCCACAATGCTTGTCCTGGGGTAAGCAGTAGATTTCCCAGGTCCTCTTTAATGGTTTATTGACTTTTCCTCCCAGAACTTGTCAAAACCTTTTTTAAACCCAGCTACATCAACACGCCCCCTGAAGTCAGCATTCTTGAAATCTAAGTCTTTGAGTTTGCTATGATTGGACTGTGCCTTGGCTTTTAGCTCAAACCACACCATGTGTTGATCACTGCTGCTCAGAAGGCACACGCATGGACATTATGTACACTATCCCCATTTGTGAACACTAGATCCAGTGTCAACCCTTCCCTAGTTGGTTCTATCATCAGTTTTCTGAGCAAAGCCTCTGGTAAGGCATCCACAATCTTTCTACTACTTTCCAAATTTGCAGTCAGGATATTCCAATCCACATCTGGTAGATTAAAATCACCCAGTATCATCACTTCTCTCTTCATTACCACCTTTGCAATATCATTAATCAAGTCTCTGTCCATTTCTTCTGTTTGAGTTGAAGGTCTGTAGGTTACACAAGTGTGTATGGTAGCGTGATCTCCTTTATCCAAAATGCTTCTTTTCCCCATTTCCTCTGAATTTTAGCTGCTTTAAAATCTTTTTTTGATATAGAGGGCTGCTGCTCCTCCTTTTCTGCCCCGTCTATCCCTCCTAAATAGATTATAGCCAGGTATGGCGGTATCACATTCATGAAATTTAGTGAACCATTTTTCCATAATTGCCACAATATCCAATTCGGTTTCCACTCTGAGCTTCCAGGCCAGGAACTCTATTGCCTAGGCTATGAACATTTGTGCTCATTGTCTTCCAGCAATATCTGGTTGACTTGCTTATATTTTGCCTTGATTTATTCCTGACTCTTTTCCCTTTTGTTATTGATTTGTGAGATAATATGCTGTCTCTTTCTATTAATATTTGATCCATTGTAAACCTTGACTCAAGGGACCATCAGTTACAATACTTAGAAAATTCCCCTCAATAAATAGATACAGTACATTGGATATAGTCCAGACTCAGCATATCTTCAACTATTATTCTGAAGATATAAAATCTCCATGAGAAACTATCATTGTATTCTTTTTCTAAATGTTGTTTTACTGCTTACAGCAGTAGGAATAATCTGAAAGTCTAATTTCATGTGGAAGGCTATTCCAAAGATGGGGAGGTGACAATCTCATTGCACAGGGGCATCTTCTTAATGGTTGGTACTCTGAGCGAATTCTCATGGAAGGACCTAAGACTGCACCATGAAATGTAAAGAACTAGTTTACTTGCTAAATAATCCTAGCCTTATTATTTTCTTATTGAGACTTTTAGGGATAATATCTTAACAGGGCATCTAAAAGTATTAAAACATTTTTTTTCGTAAAGATTACACTGAACAAGACTGCCCCTATAAGGCTGGTGGTGTCTTTTGCATCTATTAATATGAAGAGGCATTCCTCAGAATTGAAATTGCAGAAGATTAAGTTGGGAAAATTTGAGAGCGCTTAGCATAAATCAGGATTGGAGGTGGATAAGAAAAGTCGGTGGAGGAATGCTAACAGCTATCTTTGTAGTCTTTAACTAGCAAATCTGTTTTTCCTCAGGTAATTGAGAAAGAGGCCAATTCTGTTCTGGGCGTCCCTTGCCTGTCCGGGCGCCCAGAATCTGGATGTGCTCCGGTTATACCCAGTGCTGATTCTGCTGGGGCTAGACGTGCCCGCTTGATCAGAATCGGGTGCAACTGGCCGGATGTGTAGGCCATGCCCCGATTCTGGGCACCTGGACATCCAACCCACTACCCGGCTAGCTCAGCCAGGCTCTTGCATGGAGCTGCGGTGTCATGGCGTCCTGTTGCCATGACACCGTAGCTCCATGCAGGAGCCACGATCCCTGGCAGACTCCAAAAAGCTCCTTTCCCTTCTGCCCAACCCCCAATCGGGCCTGCTGTGGTCAGGGTTGGGCTGCGGGGAACCCCCCTGAACCCCTTACTTCTTTTTCCACACAAGGATCGTGCATTTTCCGCCATCCATGGGGACTTATTCCACCTCTGAGGTGGAATAAATCCCCTGTACAAATGGCTGACCCCGGACGTAAAGGGCCGACCTCGGGTCAGGTTCCTGCCCACTTCCTGCCCTCGCTCCTCCTACGGCCTACTCCCTCCTACCCAGGAACAGAGCTCCATTTACATCTTGCATCTATGTGCGGGGGACTCTGTTTGATGAATCGCCACCCCCATCCATCCCCATTTATCCCCGCTAAACCTGCTCAGAATCTACCCCAAAGCAAACAAATTGAAAAGTGCACACTTGCAGTGTTATACAGCGGTATGTTTCCCCCATTTACAGAATCGGGTATTTGTAGAGTTCATTGTGTGTGTCATAGGAAGTATAAGCGAGTGCATGCATATGTGCATGTCAGTGGATGCATGCATTTGCGTCTTTGCATGTCACAGGGAGTGTTGTGTGCTACATGCCCATGTGTGTGTATGCCATGGGGACTGTTGAGGGCTACATACACACTTTTGTGCGCGTGTATGTCATGGGGAGTGTCAGGGGCTGCATGCATGCATGCATGTGTGTGTGCTGGGCTGTGTATGTTCATATCCAGGGCCGTACCAAGGGCTGTGCAAACCGTGTGGCTGCACAGGGCGCATGTATAGAAGGGACATTGATATCACTGGGTTTCTAGGAATCTCAAAAAGAGTGAGTTCCTGCACGTGAGTTAGGGGGGTGGGGTAGGGGGATGCAGGTTTTTGAATTGCACAGGATGCATTTCTGGTATGGTCCTGTTCATATCTGTTAGGGACTGTGTGTGCATATAAAAAGAATATACAATGTGACAAAACACATTTCTCCTTTATTTGCTAAATCATACATGTTGGGGGGAGGGGGTTGGGGAAGAGTTCAAAGACAGATATTAAAATGATAGTGTGTGGAGCTGGTCTAAATGTATGTATATATTTTATAAAGAACACACATGCTTTGTGCCTCTATGCTCTGCCCAAAGATTTGACTTGTCTGAGCCATGATGTTTTTTAAAACATTATATGGATGCGAAAGTTGGACAATGAAGAAAGAGGAAGAAAATCAATGCGTTTGAATTATGGTGCTGACAAAGAATACTGTGTATACCATGGACTGGTCAAAGAACAAATCAGTACTAGAGGAGATGAAACCTAAGCTTTCTTTAGAAGCTCAAATGACAAGACTTTGACATTCATTGATTGGACACATCGTGCAAAGAGAGAGATCATTAGAGAGAGACATCATACTTGGCAAGTTTGAAGGTCAGTGCAAAAGAAGAAGGCCAGTAATGTGATGGATCGCTACAATAGCAGCAGCTATGGATGCCATTCTATCAACAATTAGCTGCCTGACTGAAGACAGGACACAGTTTAGGACAACTATCCATGAGTTGACAGTGAAAAAGCAGCATTTAACAGCAACAGCTCTGCCCAAACTCCGCCCAAGAACACATTGTGCCACATAAAAGTATATGCTGTTTGGTCACCACACGTAACCCATAGGGTAATTTTATAAGTCCTTTACATGCGAAAATAGTTTACAAAATTATGTCCCAAATGTTTAGGAAATTAAGAAGAGGTGATGTCAGGATATAGGAGATTAAAAATTGTACTAATATATATTATTAAAATCGTTATTTGGATTTGGATTATCTTTAGATCTAGTGCCCTATAGATTAAACAACAAGATTTATGTCTCTGAAACAGACTTCATTGTATTTATTAACCATACACACACTGATAATATTTCTTACCAAATGCATTTTTCTTATTTTTAGATTAGGAATTAGAGTACAGGGATGGTTACTTCTAATTTACTGAATCCATGGATTTACTTGGATTAATTGATGCATCCCACTATGAAACAGTGACCTCCGTAGTTCTGGTTACAGATTTCTGTAGCAATGTTGGGCAATACTGAAGTCATCTCAGACTGCAAGGAAGTTACAGCATCTAGTGATCCATTTCCAGAAATATCCACTTAAATTGGAAGTTCTTTTCTCTTAGATGGATGGAATAAAAAACATGGCAAATTAATAAATATTAGTCAGTAAATACAGAATGGCTTTGTGAGATATAGAGGGTAATTTTATAACAAGACGACCTGGATTAAGGCAACCAAAATCTGACAGTTTTAAGCCTGTTTTATAAAGATAATTAAGTGCCAACTTGTCTTTATAAAATATTAGTGTGTCAGAGATTATGCCTTAAATTCTGACACGATCATTTACACCTTCTCTATAGCAGGTGTAAATGAATGTATGTAAAGTTCATAAGTATAAACGTAAATTAAGATATTTATGATAAATGCATGTACTTATGAACCCCATCCATGTTTCATCCAGCGTATGCCCTGTGCTGCACCTACCAGCAAAATACGCTTCTCATGCCAATGTGCATACTGTTACACTGGTTGGTATTTTATGAGAGGCTGTTAATGTGCGTAAATTGCCACAAATGCATGTTAAAGACTTTATAAAATTACCTTTATAATGTGTATAGTTAATTTTGCTGATGTATAGAGCAGGGCTCGACAAATCCTGGGTGTCAGGTCAGCATGGCATCCAGGATTTCAAGGCTTTAAAGATTTTGGCCCCAGTGCTTCCTCACTCCACTGTGATCGATTGTCTAGAAAGAGCTTGTGACGTGCAGAGCAGGAAGTTCCTTCTGCTCTAACTGTGTCAAGTCTCTCGAGACATGAAGCAGTAAGATAAACACAAGCTTCTTGTACTGTGTTGCTCAAGCTCTTTGTAGAGAGCCAATCAGAGTAGAGTGAAGAAGCACAGCGTTTTGATGCTACACAGCAGGAATGGTGAGAGACCTGGGGTTATGGCTGCAGGAGGGAGGCAATGAGGAGAACGAGACATGGGGTGATGGCTGGGGGGGGGGTAGTGAGAATGAGAGAGAGACTTGGGTGATGGTTGGGAGGGTGCTGTGAGTGAATGACTAGGAGAAAGCAGGGTGTGTGGGCTATGGGACATTTTTTTTGCTTCTCATAAGCCGTGATGATATGTGAAGCAAAAAAGGAAGAACTTATTGAAGTTGGTGGGGGGGGGGGAGGTGGAGGAGGAGGAAGGTTGCTGCCTTCTGATGGCCCTGTGTAATGGTACATTAAGGATCTGATTTATTAAGCTTTCTTTTGCCATAGAAAAAGGAAAAATGGTAAATCACACCCTCAAAAAGGAGTGGCATACACTTTTTGGGGAGTGGAGTGCACTGTGACTAAGCTCTCAGCAGCTAGCTCCTAGATTCCAAGAAAATTTGTCAAGGCCTGGTATAGAATATATATTCTCTATACCAGGCATGTCCAACAGGTAGATCGCGATCTACTTGTAGATCGCGGAGGGGTCAGAGGTAGATCGCCAGCCCCACTTGGCTCCATCTCTCCAGCAGCTTGCCCCATTGCTAGGAGAGAGCTCGTGCCGGCAGGTCATCTGCCGAGGGCTTGCCGCCACTGCTGATCCTTTGCCTGTCTTTTTTCCCTGCCTGCGGGAATCTTGCCTGCGGGTGTATTGGGGGCGCTTGTTATTTTCGTGCCAATAGTTTGTGGGTACCCCAGGGGGCCGCCGCCCGCGCCTCGCGACGAGACGCCACAGGCCCGGTGTCATACCTGGTCTCCTGCATCTCAGAATCACCCATTCCTGCCCCCGCCCCAACACCCCTTAGAAGTGTGTTATATACCAGGCGATATCCATTCGCCCGGCTTTACCTGAATACACTTACCGTATTAGTTGTGTCGTGTGCTGGTCGTTGGTCGCTTTATAGTTCACTTTCATTAAATGTTTTTGGGCAGACACAACAAAGTGTCAAGAATTTGGTAATTTTGGTGGGCTTTCCAATTTTGTTCTAACTTGCCTATGCCTTGCCTTCAAATTGGTTCAAACCACTGTGACTTTTGCTTACCTCCGCAATTTTATTTTGCCTAGCCTTTGCGTTGATTCTACACTGTGTGCAGAATTTATTAAATCGCGTGTGGTGGTATTTGAACTTGTTTGGCGGTATTTGATTTTATCTGGTTTGCTGGACAGGTGTTTGAGTTTTTTTGATGATTGTTTGGTGGTATTTGATTGGTGCCAGTATGATGAATTCTTATTTTTACTTTTAGAACTGCATATGTGGTTTTGGCATCTCCAGTCCTTGTATTGCACATCATCCAGAGGTCTTCAGTTCCTGTTGATCTTTAATACTTTGGGACAGTGACAGTTTTGGATCAGATTCAGCCAGTGTTTATACTAACTTAGCAGATTTGGCCTTCTTACATCCAGCCACCCCAGTATAACAAAAAGGAGCAAAATCTATCATTTTCATGATGAATGGGAAATGGACGACTTCTCATCATGGTGAAAGACAAGTGTTGTTGTCTAATTTGTAATGCTCCAGTATCCTTGCCAAAAAAGGGTAATCTGGAACGTCATTATAAGGCTCTGCATAGCAATAAGTTTCATGGAGTGGAGGAGTGGCCTAGTGGTTGGGGCAAGGTACTTCAGGCCGGAAGGTCAGGGGTTCAAATCCCACTAGAGGACAGCAACCTAGGGCTGGAAGGACTGGGGTTTCTAGTCCCACAGGTGCTCCTTGTGGTCTTGGGCAAGCCACTTAACCCTCTATAGCCCATGTTCCCTGTAAAATAGTTATCTCCAAGTTAAAATGCCCTGTTCAATGTAATTTCAGTTTGTTCAATGTAAACCGCACTGATGCAGAATAGCGCGGTATATAAGAGAATGTAAATAAATAAAATAAATAAATAAATAAATGCTGATTTTCAACCCAAAAGTGAAATTTGTAAACTGAAGCTCAAAAAACTTAAATCGAAATTGGCTGCTCAGCAACAGTTGATGGTGAAGCCAAGGTCACATTCGGTCAATGCAACCATAGCATCCTTCAAGGCCAGCAACCTGATCGCAAAGAAATGCAAACCTTTCACTGAAGGGGAATTTGTAAAAGATTGTTTTCTTGAAGCAGCTGACAATCTTTTTGAGGGATTTAAAAATAAGAAAGAGATCATAGCTGCTATTCAAGATGTACAATTGTCAAGAAACACTGTCGTACGGCGAATAGAAAAGATGCGTGGAGACACAACTGAACAATTGTTGGAGGATGTTTCAAATTGTGTTGCTTTCTCACTCCAACTGGATGAATCTACAGACATAAGAGACATAGCCCAGTTACTAGTCTTTATCCGGATGGTTTTTGAAGACTTCAGTGTTCAAGAAGAACTACTTGGAATGATTTCTTTAAAAGTGAGAACTACCAGTCAGGAAATATTCAGTTCTTTCCATTCTTTTGTGACAAAGTGTAATCTTCCATTGCATAGACTTGTTTCCATCACTACTGATGGAGCAAGAGCAATGACAGGTGAGGTTAACGGTTTCATAGCCCTCTGTAGACAACATGAGGACTTCCCAGATTTCCTTTTTTACCACTGCATCATTCACCAGCAAGTTTTGGCAAGCAAGAGACTCAATACAAAGACTGTCATGAACATCACTTTCAAAATTGTAAATTCAGTTCGTGTAAGATCACTTCAAAGACGGCTTTTCAAACTTACTCTTGATGAAGGGGCAGCGGAAATCATTTTGCACACAGATGTAAGGTGGCTAAGGAGGCACAAATTTCTGCAAAGATTTTGTGATTTGCTGAGTAAAATAAGAAGTTTTTTGAAGGAGAGGAGAGATGACCAAGCAGAGTTGGAAGATGAGTGGTTATGTGATCTGGCATTTCTCGCTGACTTTACAGGTGAACTAAGTGATATGAACCTTGAACTGCAAGGTAAAAACAAATGCATTGGCGAGGTGATGAGTACAGTTTCAAGAGCAAATTTGAGCTAATGATGACTGACCTTGCAAACAACGCTTTTGATCATTTTCCTAATACGCAGGACCATCTGGGACAATATCCAAATTTTGTTTTTCAGAACAAGAAGTATGTGACAGAAATCTGTTCTGTTATCCAGGAATTTGAAAATAGATTCTGTGACTTCCAAAAAATTGGAACAGTTGTCGAGTACTTGTCATACCCATTCAAAGTAGATGTGGACATTAAAGAAACTGAAGCTGCTATCAATAAAATTACTCATTGAACAAGCCATCTCTTGAAAACGAAATATTAACCCTTAAAAATGACATGTTTCTCAAGACCCGTGCTGAGCAAAAATCGTTTTGGAAGCTAGTGCCTAGAGACAAATTTCCCAACTTGAGAAGATGCAGAGAAGCTGAACACTCTTGTTTCGGTTCAACTTATTTGTGTGAATCTGCGTTTTCCCATCTGATAATGACAGAGTACACAACGTTCCAAAATGACAGATGAACATCTCCAGGATTCCCTGAGACTGGCCCTCACGCAATATTCACTCAACTTCAAAAAGCTGGTGGATGAAATGCAGGCTTAGACATCTCACTAATAAGCAAGAGTGAAATATTAAAGATTGTGCAAGATCAGCCTACTCGACCTAAATTTAACACAAGTTACTCAATAAAAGTTAAAGTTATTAAGACAGTTAAAGAAAGTTATTACTCAATAAAACTTTAAGAAAAAATGTACTTTCCATTTCCCCTCGCAGTTCTTACTGGATCTTCGTCTCTCTTTTTGTTTTTGCTTAATTTGCTTAACAGCTGATCACATCCAAGTAAATGGCAGAAGGTTCATTAAAAATGGGGGGGGGGGAAATCCTCCAACTTTATTGGGTTAAAATTTAATTTGAAACTAATTTGAAACTTAATTTTCATGGTGGTAGATCACTGGCAGTTTTGGCCGGAAAAAGTAGATCACGACCTGTTCGAAGTTGGACATGCCTGCTCTATACTATTCAACCTAGATCAAAATGTTTAGAGTTGACACATATTAGGGGTGCCTAGGGGAAAAAGTCTGTTGGAGTTTTGTTTATCTTTTTTCCGTTTCCTTCCTGTTAAGTTACTGTGTACTACTTATTGCATGCTAAGCAACGCAAAACTGAACAAAACCAGCTGCACGTTTCTGACTAGCCAGTTTAAATTTTTTCTGGTGCATAGATCTGGTATGTGTGTCAGATAATAAACAGGGGAAATATGAACTG
The DNA here is from genome assembly GCA_033557465.1 of Ichthyophis bannanicus. Classification (NCBI taxonomy): domain Eukaryota; kingdom Metazoa; phylum Chordata; class Amphibia; order Gymnophiona; family Ichthyophiidae; genus Ichthyophis; species Ichthyophis bannanicus. The sequence goes on from CM066032.1 coordinate 449,977,606, forward strand.
GGCCTAATATCTGTTCATTAGGGAAACAGGTGAATATAAGTTAACTAAATTAATTATGGACTTTTGCCTTAAAATTTGTTTTAGGTTGAAAATGGCAGCAGAAGAATTGACTGTGGTACAGCAGACGCTGCTGAACAAAGAGGAGCTGATGCTGGAACTTGAGAAGAAGATTGAGGAATCATCCAAGACCTGTGAAAAGAAATCTGAGTAAGTGCAGGTGGCCATCAGATGTTGGCAAAAAGTATTGAACTGCCTTTCTCCTGTTGTAAGAACAAACTTAACAACTTGCTTACTGAGTTATTTCAGGTAAACTGTATTGAGTAAGTATATTTGAATGGATAATATTTTCTGAATGCTCTATAATAATCATCAAATGTCAGTTCTAATTGATTCTAAGTTGGCAGTGACCAAAAAGATAAGCATTTAATAATTGCTCAGGTGTTTGTGAATTGATTTAGTAAATATCAAGTTTGGCATAGCTATAATCATCACAGTTGAATCTAATTAGCATCTAAATGGAGTGAAGGAGTAGCCTAATGGTTAGAGCAGTGGGTTGAAAACCAAGGAAGTCAGAGTTCAAAGCCCACTGATTCTCCTTGTGACTTTGAACAAGTTATTTAACCCCTCATTGCCTCAAGTACAAAATTAGATTGTAAACCCTCTGGGGACAGGGAAATACCTAGCACACCTGAATACAACTCACCTTCGAACTACTACTGAAGAAGGGTGAGCTACAATCCCCCCCACCCCACCCCCAAAAAATTGATATGAACAGTGAAGTGTCAATTTAATGAATGGTTCTAGGGATACTGCCTTGACAAAGGTTCTAAATAGTCTGTCATCCTGGGGGTTGAAACATTTATTGTGGAACCTTTCTGGGGATGGATCAACTCTGGTTTGAGGCAGACATGGAATAGCTTCAAGCTGCAACATTTTGGTAATTGGGATTGGTCTGGTTTTATTTACAAAATTCATTTTACAATCCTCTATCATGCTTCCAGCAGTGGCTAATCCAGGTCACAAGTATCTGGCAGAATCCTGAAAGGTAGACAGATTCCATTCTGCTATTCCCAGGGATAAGCAGTGAATTACCCCAAATCTACCTTATTAACAGTTTATGGACTTTTCCTCTGAGAACTCCCGAGAGCTTTTTTTTTTAAACCCAGCTACACTAACAACTTTTACCATATCCTCTAGTGACGAATTTTCAGAGCTTAATTATGTGTTGAGTGAAAAGATAATTTCTCTGATTTGTCTTAAATGTACTGCTTAGTAACTTTATGACATGTCCCCTAGTCTTTGTACTTTTTGAAAGACTAAACAACCAATTCACACTTATCTCCAGGAACAAGCAGGAATGTAGTCTTCACATATGGGTATCGTCGGTACCAACAGAGCCTTCGTGGGAACCCTCCCCAGCGTCCAATAGGAAAGCTTTTGGGAGCATCCGACAGTGCCTGCGTGCTGCCTTCCCGCCTTTCCAACTGTCTCTCTCCAGTTCTTAGTTTTTCGCGGAGCCGACAAGTCACATACCCTGTCACTGCAGAAAAATTTCATCTTTAATCTTTGTTTTTGTGGTCGCGTCTGCCTTCCTGGACGCCATACTGGTACTGCCGGTTCTTTCTTCTTTTGAAAACAAAACAAAACAAAAGAACATTATAGTTTGAGGTGTTTTACTTTAGAAACTTTTTTTCCTTGGTGCTAGGTGCCAGTTTGGGCACTAGGCCCAATTTTTTCCTTAAAAATGGAAAAACGTACTTCAGGTTTTAAGAAATGTTCTAAATGTGGCGGTACTATTTCCGTCACCAACACCCATGATTGGAGTCTCAAATGTTTAGGTCCTGACCACTCTATTTCAGAGTGCCACTCCTGTGGAATGATGTCAAAAAGGGGCCGGCAGAACCGAGCTGCTAAACTTAGCACCTTTTTTCCCTCAGACATAGCGTCTGTTGCATCGACGTCCTCCAGGGCCTCATCTTCCTCCCATGGATCTCAGGTAACTAAACATAAATCTAGCCGATCCTCAAATGGTAGATCTCCTCCTAAGTATCGAGATGCCCCTGGTGTTGCCCTTGAGGAATTTTCACTGGCAAAACTGCACTGGCGGGAGGCTTCGGCTTCCAAAGCACTAACGGGGCTCCAGGATGTTCTTGAGGCCTCAACCTCGGCAGAACTGGTGCCATGCTCTGGGGTTCCGGCCGCTTCTACCGGTAACGACACCCAAGCATTGGCAGTGTTGATAGACCAGAGATTCCTTGCTATCGAATGCAGTCTAGTGGCTCTTCTCACAGCTTCGGTACCGTTGAAACCGCTTCAGACACCTCAACCGATACCGGTACCGACACCGGTACTGACTGCATTAGCATCGGCGGGTATGCCACCCATACAGAGTCATGCGTATGTCTCCGGCATCGACAGATTGGAACCGGAACAACCCGATACCGACTTCAATCGATACCGGTACCATGCTTTGCATGATCACCGGGATCGGAGGTATTTTGAATCCTCTGATGAGTCTGAAGACTCCAAAGACTCTGCCGATAAAAGAGTACTTCTCCCCAAGGATTCCTCTTCTCCTCAGCACAGAATGTCTCCGCCAGAGGATATGTCCTTTCAGGACTTTATCCATGATGTAGCCCGAGGCCTTTCCATCACAGTAGCTCCTGAAAAAGAGCCTAGGGCAAAGGAATTGGAAATTCTCCAATACCCTAAGGCTCCCAAAGAGGCAGCTACTCTGCCTATTAATGAAATTTTACATGATCTTATGCTAAGGATGTGGGAAACACCTTTAACGACATCTCCTCATTCTCGAAGACTCGATACCATGTATCAAGTTCCACCTTGTCCTGGCTTTCAAAAAATTCAGTTACCACACCATTCAATGATGGTGGAACCAGCCATAAGAAGGATGAAAAGTGCAAAGAGACATGCATCCAATCCTCCAGGTCGTGAATGTAGGACTCTCTATGCCTTTGGGTGTCGATGCTTCCAAGATACCATGCTCTCAGCTAGGATCAGTTCCTATATCTTGTATATGGGAATGTTCCTTAAAGTGGTCACAAAAGGAAAGACTATCTTACTCTAGTCAAACATGCTCAGGATGTTTCCAAGTTTGTAAATCGTGCAGCCTTTGACTGTTTTGAGTGCATAAGCAGAACCTCAGCTATTGCCATTGGTGCACGTTGGATAGCCTGGCTTCAGGCATCTGACTTGGAAATTTGGGTACAGGATAAATTAGGAAACATTCCTTCCACAGGAGAAAATCTCTTTGGCAAGAATTGGCAGGAGAAGGCTAATGAGATAGATGCTGACAATATCACCTTGGATAGATTGTCCAAATCTACAATCGATCCTGCAAGGAAAAAATCCTCTAATAAACCATTTTTCAATAAGAAAAAGAAGTTTTATCCTTCCTATACCCAACAGGGACACCGTCCAGGTCAGACTGCCCAAAAGGGACAACAGCAACAACCTAGACAACAAAAGAAGCCAAAAGCTGCAAATCCTCAGCCACCTCAGCAGGCTCAGCCTCCTCAGGGGCTTTGACTCCTCCCTAGAGAACTTTGCCTTCCTGCCTCTGAACGGTCCAGAATCCTCGACCATCCCAGGCAGGTTATGTCATTTTGCCCACAGATGGTACCAAATAACAGCAGAAAATTGGACTCTTGTCCATTGTACGAGAGGGGTACAAGCTTCATTTTCACAGCATGCCCCCTCCTACAATTGTAAGACAGTTCAATTCTCAGACCTCTTTCGACAGTCTTTTAGGTCAAAAAGTCACAATGCTCCTTGCTCAAGGAGCAATAGAGGAAGTACCCATTCCCCATCAGGGTACAGGCTTCTATGCCCCCTATTCCAAAGCCCTTGTCTGCCTGGTATCCAGATGAGCTCCTATGAACTCTAGGGACTGAGTGGGAGCAAGATTGGATTTTGGGAGGTTTATGACCAGTCCCAAATACTGAAGGAAAACAGGGGGACACAGACCCATTTTAGACCTCAGAAAATTGAACAAATATTTGTTCCAAGAGAAGTTCAAAATGGTCTCTCTAGGAGCCCTGCTGCCATACCTTCAAAGTCAGGATTGGCTTTGTTCTCTAGATCTCAAGAATGCGTATACTCATATTCTCATCCATCCAAATCACAGGAGATTCCTCCGATTCCTGTTTCAAGGAAAGCACTACCATTACAAGGTTCTTCCCTTTGGCCTGGCTTCTGCGCCAAGAGTGTTCACAAAATGCATGGCTGTGGTAGTAGCATTTCTCCGCACTCTGGGAATATTCGTCTTCCCTACAGTGCCAGAAGCCAGCTTTGCTCTGTTTCGCACAATGCGAATCCTTCAGTATTTGGGACTGGTCATAAACCTCCCAAAATCCAATCTTGCTCCCACTTAGTCCCTAGAGTTCATAGGAGCTCATCTGGATACCAGGCAGACAAGGGCTTTCCTTCCGCAGCTCCGCTGTCTTCGCATAGTACAACTAGCTTCCCAAGCAGTGCTCAAACCTTGTCTCACTGCTCGGGAAATGCTACAATTGCTAGGCCACATGGCATCCACCGTGCATGTGGTTCTTTAAGCTCGCCTCCATATGCGAGCAGCCCAGTGGACTTTACCCACTCAGCGGACACAGGCTCCAGGCTGCCTGTCGGACAAAATAACAAACTCAAATCGTCTTATTTCGTCCCTCCAATGGTGACAATCACCCAGAAACTTTCTGGTGGGGTCTCCTTTCCAGCAACCCCTATCCCAAGCCACCCTAACAGATGCATCACAGGTGGAATGGGGAGCCCACCTGCACGATCTCTCTACCCAGGGTACCTGGACTCCACAGGAGGCCTGTCTTCACATCAACCTCCTGGAGCTCAGAGCAGTCTTCTTTGCTCTTCGAGTATTTCACGCCCAGCTCAGCTACAAGGCAGTCCTAGTTCAAACGGACAATCAGGTAGCTATGTTCTATGTGAACAAGCAGGGCGGAACAGGCTCTCTGTCACTCTGCAACGAAGCTTTGCGACTATGGGCCCTCGCCAGAGAGCATCAGATTCATCTCCTTGCGGTGTATCTTCCAGGCATCCAAAACTCTTGGGCAGACAAACTCAGTCGCGTTAGGCTTCCACACGAATGGTCTCTCCACCCAGACCAGGTTCCCCAAATATTTCAGATTTGGGGAACCCCGGACATAGACTTCTTTGCAAGTACGCTGAATGCCAAACTTCCCCTGTTCTGTTCTAGAATTCCGGCTCCATGTTGTCAGGCAAGGGACGCCTTCCTCCTTCACTGGGGTCAGGACTTCCTATATGCCTTCCCACCCATTCTCCTCATCCCCAAAACCCTATTCAAGCTTCAGAGAGACAGAGGTCATATGATCCTCATAGCTCCATGTTGGCCACGGCAAACGTTGTAACCTCTGCTCCTACATCTCTCTCAAGCTCCACCTCTGGAGTTGGGATCCGCTCCAGATCTTCTCTCCCAAGAGGACGGGATGCTCTGGCATCCGAATCCCCAGTCTCTGCATCTCAGGGCCTGGTTGCTGAAAGCATAGAACTTCAGGATCTTAACCTGTCCCAACAGGTAAAGGATATTTTTCATGCTTCTAGGAAACCCTCCACAAGATGCTCGTATGCCTTTAAGTGGAAAAGGTTTACCATATGGTGCTCACAGAAGAGTCTTAACCCTCTTGCGATACCTCTAGAATCGATACTGGAGTATCTCCTTCATTTGTCAAATGCGGGTCTCAAGACAAATTCAGTAAGAGTCCATCTTAGTGCTATTGCAGCTTCTTACAAGCCTCCTAAGTGGACAACCTATTTCCTCTCATAGCGAGATTTATGAGAGGCCTTCTTTTAACAAAGCCTTCCATTAAGCCACCACCGGTGACATGGGACTTAAATCTGGTGCTTGGGCAGCTCATGAAGCCGCTTTTTGAACCATTAGCCGCTACATCTCTGAAATTCCTTTATTGGAAAGTCATCTTCCTCATTGCAATCACATCAGCATGTCGCATCAGTGAATTGCAAGCGTTAATGGCTGATCCTCCTTATACAAGGTTCCACCATGATAAGGTAGTTCTTAGGACTCATCCACACTTTATGCCAAAGGTGGTTTTGCTTTTCCATTTAAACCAAGCAGTTTACCTTCCTGTATTCTTTCTGAGGCCTCATGCCTCCAGTGCAGAAAGGAACCTTCATACCTTGGACTGTAAAAGAGCTTTGGCCTTTTACTTGCAAAGGACACAGCAACATAGAAAATCTTCTCAACTCTTTGTTGCTTTTGATCCTTGTCATTTGGGACTTCCAGTTTCTAAAAGAACTCTATCTAACTGGATTGCTCATTGCATATCCTTTGCCTATGAGAGTAAGAACCTTCCTCTTGAAGGCCATGTCACAACTCACAATGTTAGAGCCATGGCAGCCTCAATGGCTCATCTTCACTCTGTGTCTATCGACGACATCTGTCGAGCAGCTACTTGGGCTTTGGTACATACCTTCACAGCCCACTACTGCTTAGACAAGGACTCCCGCCGGTATGCCTTTTTTGGCCAGGCTGTTCTTCAACACCTTTTTCAGACTTAATCAACTCCTACCCACCGTCCCAGGTAGGATGCCAGAGATCCATGGGGAGAAGTATGGCCCTTTCACAAGGCCTAACAACTTCCTGGGGCCATCTCCCTGGTATCTGCAGCTAGGGAGTCCCCATATGTGAAGACTACATTCCTGCTTGTTCCTGGAGATAGCTTGGAAAAGGACAAAAGGAACAGATACCAGACTGGCAGAGTTTTTCAGGTTTGAAAAAAACCCCTTTTCTTTATTGCCCCTATGCGTTTTGGCCTGTGGCCTTCCTCAGGGGGTATCTTTAGGGTGCAAACCTTCTCTGTATAGATCTTCCGTTAAATAAAGAAGATAGATCACGCAGTTCAAAGCTTTGAATTGCGTGATATATATTCTTTATTTAACGGAAGTTCTATACAGAGAAGGTTTGCACTCTGCCAGTCTGGTATCTGTTCCTTTTGTCCTATTGTATCTTACAGATACTTTGTTGCTTTCTTTGGTCTTCTTCTCGATAGCTTGGAAAAGACATGCTAAGGAGGGATACAACAGAGATCTATAAAATAATGAGCCGAGGGGGAAAGTGTAGATCTCCAGGAACAAGCAGGAATAAGTCCTCACATATGGGTACGTCGGTACCGACGGAGCCTGTGCGGGAAAGCTCCCCAGCTTCCCAGAAGGAAAGCTTTTGGGGCCTCCCACTGCGCATGCGCGCTGCCTTCCCGCCTTCCTGACCAACTCTCCTCAGTTCTTCTTTTTCCGCGGAGCCAGCAGGTCATGTTCCTGTCACCGCCGAAGAAGTTGTTATTTTAATTTGTTTCTTTGGCCACGTGTCTGCCTTCCCCGATTCCGGACCGGTACCGCCGGTCTTTTTTCTTTATTCTTTTAAAAAAAAAAATATCTTATTTTTCCCCACTTGGTGTGTTTGTTCTGTGAGGCCTCTAGGCCTTCACAGAATTCTCCCTCATGGAGAAACAAGCCTCTGGTTTTAAAAAATGCACCAAGTGTAGCGGTACTATATCAGTCACAGACACCCATGAATGGTGTCTTAAATGTTTGGGGCCTGACCACTCCATTCCAGATTGCCCATCCTGTTCTTTGATGTCTAAACGTGGCTTACAAAACCGGGCAGCCAAGTTTCACATGCTATTTTCTACAGATACTCCAGCATCGACATCTTCCAGGTCTTCCTCTCCTGATGGATCTCAGGTAACCAAACATTCCTCTGGCAGGTCCTCAAAGGGCAAATCTCCCTCCAAGTATCGAGATGCCCCCGGGCTTGACCCTGAGGACCCTGCCCCAGCCAAACAACCCCGGCGGGAAGCTCCGGCTTCCAAAGCTCCTCCTATGGGGTTACAGGTTGACATCGATGGCACGGCCTCAACCGATCACCTGTTAGACTGCTCTGGGGTACCGACTCAGTCTTCTGGTACCGACATCCAGACAGTCGTGGCGTCTATGGATCATACAGTTCAATCCATGCAGCAGGCCATTATGGCTTATCTCCAGGAACAAGCAGGAATAAGTCCTCACATATGGGTACGTCGGAACCGACGGAGCCCGCGCGGGAAAGCTCCCCAGAAAGGAAGCCTTTGGGGCCTCCCACTGCACATGCGCGCTGCCTTCCCGCCTTCCTGACCAGCTCTCCTCAGTTTCTCTTTTTCCGCAGAGCCAGCAGGTCGTGTTCCTGTCACCGCTGAAGAAATTCTTGTTTTAGTTTGTTTCTTTAGACCGCATACCTGCCTTCCCCATACCGAAACCGGTACCGCCGGTCTCTCTCTTTCTTTCTTGCAAAAAAAAAAAAAAAAAATCTTTATTTTTGCACAACTTGGTGACTTCGGTTAGGCCTTAGGCCTACACAAATTCTCCTCATGGAGAAACCAGCCCCTGGTTTCAAGAAGTGTACCAAGTGTAGTGCTGTTATTTCTGTCACAGACACCCATGACTGGTGTCTTAAATGTTTGGGACCTGACCACTCCATTCCAGACTGCCCATCCTGCTCCCAGATGTCTAAACGTGGTTTGCAGAACCGGGCCAACAAATTCCATGTGCTGTTTGCTTCAGATAATCCAGCATCACAGTCATCCAGGTCTTCCTCTCCGGATGGATCTCAGGTAACCAAACCTTCTTCGGCCAGGTCCTCAAAGAGCAAATCTCCTTCAAAGCATCGAGAGGCTCTCACTTTTGAATCTGAGGATCCTGCCCCAGCCAAACAACCCCGGCGGGAAGCTCTGGCTTCCAAAGCTCCATCTATGGGGTTACAGGTTGACATCGATGGCACGGCCTCGACTGATCACCTGTTAGACTGCTCTGGGGTACCGGCCCATACCGGTACCGACATCCAGGCAGCAGTGGCGTCTATGAGCAATACTGTTCAGACCATGCAGCAGGCCATGCTGGCTTTCATTAAAGCTGCGACGCCCTCGGTACCGCATCCAGCGGTTCCGGGTCCGGTTCCGGTATCGTTTCCCATATCGGAACCGAGACCATCGTCTTCCAAACGCAGATCGGTTCCGCATGCCGGATCCGGGTTTTCACCCGATACCGATCCCATACCCGGTACGCCCGATGTCGATACCGAACGGTATGCGTATCGTGCGTTGGAAGCAAATAGAGGATACTCTGATTCTTCTGAGGATTTTGACTCCTCTGAGGACTCTGATGAGCTGTCTCTAGTTCTTCCTGAAGACCCTTCTTCCCCAAAGAGGAGAATGTCTCCACCAGAGGATTTGTCCTTTCAAGACTTCATTATAGAACTAGCTAAAGGACTTTCTATTACCGCATCCTCTGAAAAAGAACCTAGATCAAAGAAACTGGATATTTTAGGATACCCTAAGGTTTCTAAGAGGCAGTCACCCTGCCTATCCATGAAATCTTTCAAGAACACTTGATGGACTTATGGGATGCTCCTCTAACGTTGTCTCCTTATTCTCGTAGGTTGGACACCATGTACCGGGTCCCTCCTTCTCCTGGTTTTCAAAAGACTCAGCTGCCTCACCATTCCATTGTGGTGAAGTCTGCGCTGAAAAAGATTAAGAGTACCAAAAGGCACTCTTCTAACCCTCCAGGGCGAGAATGTAAGACCCTAGACTCTTTTGGTAGGAAAATCTTCCAGGCTAGTATGCTTATAGCCAGGATTAATTCATACAGTCTGTATATGGGCATGTTTCTCAGGGAACTTGCCCTAAAGGTATGGCATTTTGCCCCCTTTATCCCTGAGGATAAAAAGGAGGAGTTCATTTCTATAGTGAAACAGCTTCTAGATGTTTCTAAATTCTCCAACAGAGCAGCCTTTGATTCCTTTGAAGGTGCCGGTAGAGCTTCGGGCATTGCCATTGCAGCCCGACGACTTGCTTGGCTCCAGGCCTCTGACCTACAACCCTGGGTCCTGGATGGCTTACGGAATCTGCCCTGTACAGGTGAGAACTTATTTGGTAAAGACTGGCTAATTAAAGCCACTCAAATGGACGCAGAAAATGCTACCTTAGATAGACTTTCTAAGTCTACTTCTACTCCTGCCAAGAAAAAGTCTTTCAAGAGGCCTTACTACAAGAAGGCCAGATTTTCCACAAATACTGGCCAACAATCTTCTCAGCCTCGCTTTGCTGCTAAACGTCAGCAGCCTAAACAGGCAAGGTCAAAGCCTGCAGTGTCTGCCACTCCTCAGCAGGCTCAACCCCCTCAGGGGTTTTGACTTGCCCCTAGAGAACTTAACCTTTCTGGCTCTAGAACAACCAGAGCCCCTCACCGTTCCCGGAAGGTTAGCTCACTTTGCTCCCAGATGGGGGCAAATTACATCAGAGCAATGGACCCTCTCTATCATCAGAGAGGGCTACAAACTTCATTTTTCCAACCTTCCTCCATATACCATGGTGAGACACTTCAATTCTCCCCCATCTCTCCTGGGCCTGTTGGGTCAGGAAGTCTCTTCTCTCCTTGCCCAAGGGGCAATAGAAGAGGTTCCTCTTCCTCAACAAGGGACAGGATTCTACTCCCCTTATTTTTTCATACCAAAGAAGACAGGGGGATTCAGACCTATCCTAGATCTGAGAGAATTGAACAAATTTCTGTACAAGGAGAAATTCAAAATGCTTTCTCTAGGCATTCTCCTTCCATACCTTCAGAGTCAGGATTGGCTTTGTTCATATGGGAGGAGTGGCCTAGTGGTTAGGACAAGGTACTTCAGGCCGGAGGGCCGGGGGTTCAAGTCCCACCTGGGGACAGCAATCTCAGGCCGGAGGGACTGGGATTTCTAGTTCTATAGGTACTCCTTGTGGTCTTGGGCAAGCCACTTAACCCTCCATTGCCCATGTTCCCTGTAAGTATTAGCGTATGTGTGTCATATCCCCTCATGTTAAATGTATCTCCCAATTGACCGCTTTGACCCGGTGAAAAGCGGGATATAAATACAGCTAAATAAAATAAATAAAATAAATAGATCTCAAGGATGCGTACACACATATACTCATCCACCCATCCCACAGAAAATATCTAAGATTTCTGTTTCAGGGAAAACATTTCCAGTACAGAGTACTTCCCTTCGGTCTAGCCTCTGCTCCAAGAGTGTTCAACAAATGCATGGCAGTTGTTTCCGCATTTCTAAGAGGTCTGGGAATTTTTGTATTCCCATATCTGGACGACTGGCTCATCCGAGCTCCATCTCAGTCAGAGGCCCAGATTTCCCTGGACCGCACAAGGCACATTCTGCAGTATCTGGGACTGGTGGTAAACCTTCCCAAGTCTCAACTTATCCCTACTCAGTCTCTGGAATTCATAGGGGCCCAGTTGGACACCACCACTGCAAGGGCCTACCTACCTCAAGTCCGGGGCCAACGTCTGGTGTGCTTGGCCTCCCAAGCTCAGTCCAGCAGTCACTTGACAGCCAGAGAAATGCTGCGACTTCTGGGCCACATGGCCTCCACGGTACACGTGGTGCCCTACGCTCGTCTTCATATGAGAGCAGCTCAATGGTCCTTGGCCACCCAGTGGACTCAAGCTTCAGGAGCGCTCTCCGACCAAATACTCACCTCAAAGCGTCTGTTTTGGTCCCTCCAATGGTGGATGTCCACCAAGAATCTGTTGTTGGGGGCCCCCTTCCAACCTTTGTTGCCCCAAGCAACCCTCACAACAGATGCCTCCCACACAGGGTGGGGAGCCCATCTTCAACACCTCTCCACTCAGGGTGCTTGGTCTCCACAAGAGACCACCCTTCACATCAACCTCCTGGAACTGCGAGCAATCTTCTTTGCCCTCAAAGTCTTCCATACCCTCCTAGTCAACCTGACCGTCCTAGTCCATACAGACAATCAGGTGGCCATGTTCTACATAAACAAACAAGGAGGGACAGGCTCTCTGTCGCTTTGCAACGAAGCTTTCAGATTATGGGCCTTCGCCAGAGAGCATCAAATTCATCTTCTGGCAGTGTATCTTCCAGGGGTTCAAAACTCTCGGGCAGACAGACTCAGTCGAGTTCTGCTTCCACACGAATGGTCCTTGAATATGGACCAGATACGCAGAATCTTTCAGGAATGGGGAACCCCGGACATAGACCTCTTTGCAAGTCCGTGGAATGCCAAACTTCCCCGGTTCTGTTCCAGGACTCCGTGTCAGAGAGCTCAGGCCAATGACACCTTTCTCCTACATTGGGGTCAGGAATTCCTATATGCCTTTCCACCCATTCCTTTGATTCCCAAGACTCTGTTCAAACTCCAGAGGGATCACGGATCGATGATCCTCATAGCTCCAAGCTGGCCACGCCAAGTGTGGTTCCCTCTACTTCTGCATCTCTCCCAGGGACCCTCCCTGGACCTGGGAGCGGCGCCAGACCTTCTGTCTCTGGAGGAGGGGACTTTGTGCACCCAAACCCCAAGTCCCTACACCTCAGAGCTTGGTTACTGAAGGCCTAAGCCTTCATGACTTCAATCTTTCTCAACCAGTGAAAGATATCCTTCATGCCTCTAGGAAACCCTCCACGAGGCGTTCCTATGCTTTCAAATGGAAACGCTTTTCCATTTGGTGTGCTCAACAGGGTCTTGACCCTCTAGCACTTCCTTTGAATTCTCTATTAGACTATCTCCTGCATCTTTCTAATGCAGGCCTTAAGACGAATTCAGTACGAGTCCATTTGAGTGCTATTGCAGCATCTTTAAAACCTATAAATGACAACTTGTCTCCTCTCATCCTCTTATTGCAAGGTTCATGAGAGGCCTGACTCTAACTAAACCTCCCATCCGGGCTCCTCCGGTAGCATGGGATTTGAACCTAGTTCTAGGTCAGCTTATGAAGCCACCTTTTGAACCGTTGGTTTCTACCTCCTTGAAATTTCTTTCCTGGAAGGTCCTTTTCCTTATTGCAGTCACTTCGGCTCGCCGCATCAGTGAACTACAGGCCTTAGTGGCTCATCCACCTTATACCAGGTTCCATCATGATAAGGTGGTCCTTAGGACGAATCCCCACTTTATGCCCAAAGTGGTCTCGCCTTTTCATCTTAATCAAGAGGTATATCTACCTGTCTTTTTTCCAGCTCCTCATGCATCCAGTGCAGAGAGGAACCTTCATACTCTAGATTGTAAAAGAGCTCTTGCCTTTTACCTCAACAGGACTCAGCCACATCGAAAGTCTTCCCAGCTTTTCGTGGCTTTTGATCCTTCTCATTTGGGACTTCCAGTCTCTAAACGTACACTTTCCAATTGGATTGCTCAGTGTATTTCCTTTGCTTACCAGAGTAAAAATATTTCTCTGGAAGGCCATGTCACAGCTCACAATGTGAGAGCCATGGCCACTTCTATGGCTCATCTTCACTCTGTATCCATAGATCAGATCTGTCGAGCCGCCACCTGGGCCTCGGTTCATACCTTCACAGCCCATTACTGTTTGGACAAGGACTCCCGCCGGGATGCCTTGTTTGGTCAGGCTGTCCTCAAACACTTGTTCCATACTTGAACAACTCCTGCCCACCTTCCCAGGATGGATGCCTGAGATCCATACGAAGATGGCGAACCCTTGGAAGGGATCTCCCAGGCATCTTAGCTAGGGAGTCCCCATATGTGAGGACTTATTCCTGCTTGTTCCTGGAGATAGCACAGTTACTTACCTGTAACAGGTGATCTCTGGGAACAGCAGGAATTAGTCCTCACAACCCACCCACCTCCCCTAGGAGTTGTATCTTCTAACTATCTTCCTTTCCTCTCTCTATTGTCTCAGCTATAAACTCGAACTGAGGAGAGCTGGTCAGGAAGGCGGGAAGGCAGCGCGCATGTGCAGTGGGAGGCCCCAAAGGCTTCCTTGCTGGGGAGCTATCCCGCGCGGGCTCCGTCGGTTCCGACGTACCCATATGTGAGGACTAATTCCTGCTGTTCCCAGAGATCACCTGTTACAGGTAAGTAACTGTGCTTTATTAGAGCTGCGACGCCCTCGGTACCGCAGCCAGCGGTATCGACTCCGGTTCCAGTACCCAGGGCATCCACATCGACCAGGATACCGATTCCGGTTCCCGGTTCCGGGGTTTTCCCCGATACCGATCCGGTTCCGGGTACCCCCGATGTCGATACCGGTCGATACGCTTATCGATCCCTGGAAGCAAATAGACGATACTTCGAGTCTTCTGATGATTCTGATTCATCAGATGACTCTGCTGAAGTATCCCTAACTCTACCTGAAGAGCCCTCTTCTCCAAAGAGGAGAATGTCTCCTCCAGAGGATTTGTCCTTTCAAGACTTCATCATTGAAGTAGCTAAAGGTCTCTCAATTTCAGTAACCTCTGAAAAAGAACCTAGAGCAAAAAAATTAGATATTTTAGGATACTCTAAGGTTCCCAAAGAGGCAGTCACCTTGCCCATTCATGAAATTCTTCAAGAACACATGATGGACTTATGGGAGACTCCTCTCACCCTATCTCCACATTCTCGTCGTTTGGACACCATGTATCGTGTCCCTCCCTCCTCCTGGTTTTCAAAAAACTCAGCTCCCTCACCACTCTATTGTGGTGCAGTCAGCTATGAAAAGGATAAAGAGTACCAAAAGACACTCTTCTACTCCTCCAGGGAGAGAATGTAGGACTTTGGATGCTTTTGGTAGAAAAATCTTTCAAGCAAGTATGCTTATTGCCAGAATCAATTCATACAGCCTCTATATGGGCATGTTTCTGAAGGAGATTGCATTGAAAATACGCCATTTTCTCCCCTTTATCCCAGAGGATAGAAAGGAGGAGTTCCTTCTTTTGCTAAAGCATACCCAAGATATTTCAAAGTTCTCCAACAGAGCAGCCTTTGACTCCTTTGAGGGTGCTAGCAGAGCCTCAGGTATTGCCATAGCGGCTCGCAGAATTGCTTGGCTCCAGGCCTCTGACCTAGAACCCTGGGTCCAGGATGGGTTGGGAAATCTGCCCTGTACAGGTGAGAATCTGTTTGGTAAGGAGTGGCAAATCAAAGCCACCCAAATGGATGCAGAAAATGCTGCTTTAGATAGACTTTCTAAGTCTACCTCTGCCCCTGTCAAGAAAAAATCTTTCAAGAAGCCTTTCTATAAGAAGGCCAGATTTGCTACAAATACTGGCCAACAATCTTCTGCAGCTCGCTTTGCTCCTAAGCATCAGCAGCCTAAACAGGCCAGGGCAAAACCTGCAGGGACTGCTACAGCCCAGCAGTCCCAACCCCCTCAGGGTTTTTGACTTAACTCTAGAGAACTTAACCTTTCTGGCTCTAAAACATCCAGAGCCTCTCACCATTCCAGGAAGGTTAACTCATTTTGCTCCCAGATGGGAGCAAATCACATCAGAACAATGGACCCTCTCTATCATCAGAAAGGGCTACAAACTACATTTCTCCAGCCTTCCTCCCCATACCATGGTGAGATGTTTCAATTCTCCCCCATCTCTCCTGAACCTGTTAGGTCAGGAGGTGACCACCCTTCTCGCCCAAAGGGCAATAGAAGAGGTTCCTCTTCTTCAACAGGGGTCAAGGTTTTACTCCTCTTATTTTCTCATTCCCAAGAAAACAGGGGGTACAGACCTATTCTAGATCTCAGAGAATTGAACAAATTCCTATGCAAGGAGAAATTCAAGATGCTTTCTCTAGGTACTCTCCTTCCATACCTACAGAGTCAGGATTGGCTTTGTTCTCTAGATCTCAAGGATGTGTAAACACATATACTCATCCATCCATCCCACAGAAAATTCCTACGGTTTCTGTTCCAGGGAAAACATTTCCAATACAGAGTACTTCCCTTCGGTCTAGCCTCTGCTGCAAGGGTATTTACCAAATGCATGGCAATAGTAGCTGCATTTCTACGAGCCCTGGGAATTTTTGTCTTCCCATACCTGGACGACTGGCTCATCCGAGCTCCATCTCAGTCCGAGGCTCAGACTTCCCTGGATCGCACCAGACGCATTCTGCAGTATCTGGGACTTGTGATCAATCTGCCAAAGTCTCAACTCACCCCTACTCAGTCCCTGGAATTCATAGGGGCCTGGTTGGATACCACCACTGCAAGGGCCTATCTTCCTCAGGCCCGTTGCCAACGTCTAGTGCACTTAGCCTCCCAGACTCAGTCCAGAAGCCACTTGACTGCCAGGGAGATGCTACAACTATTAGGCCACATGGCCTCCACAGTACATGTGGTGCCCTATGCTCGCCTACATATGAGAGCAGCTCAATGGACTTTGTCCACCCAGTGGACTCAAGCATCAGGAGCTCTCTCAGACCAAATAGCAAACTCCAAATGTCTCTTTTGGTCTCTCCAATGGTGGATGTCCACTCAAAATCTGTTGTTGGGGGCCCCTTTCAACCATTGCTGCCCCAAGCAACCCTCACAACAGATGCCTCCCAAACAGGTTGGGGAGCTCATCTTCAAGATCTCTCCACTCAGGGCACTTGGTCTCCACAGGAGACCACCCTTCATATCAACCACTTGGAACTTCGAGCAATCTTTCTAGCTCTCAGAGTTTTTCATACCCTCCTCAGCAACATGACGGTCCTTATTCATACGGACAATCAAGTAGCCATGTTTTACATAAACAAACAAGGAGGGACTGGCTCTCGGTCGCTTTGCAACGAAGCTCTAAGATTATGGGCCTTTGCCAGAGAGCATCAAATCCATCTCCTGGCAGTATATATTCCAGGAATCCAAAACTCTTGGGCAGACAGACTCAGTCGAGTTCTGCTTCCACACGAATGGTCCCTACACATGGATCAGGTACTCAGAATCTTCCAGAAATGGGGGACCCCGGACATAGACCTCTTTGCAAGTCCGTGGAATCCCAAACTTTCCCGGTTCTGTTCCAGGATTCCGTGTCAGGGAGTTCAGGCCAAGGATGCCTTCCTCTTTCATTGGTGTCAGGGCTTCCTATATGCCTTTCCACCCATTCCTTTGATTCCCAAGACTCTGTTCAAACTTCAAAGGGATCAAGGGTCCATGATCCTCATAGCTCCACGCTGGCCACGCCAAGTGTGGTACCCTCTACTTCTGCATCTCTCCCAAGCCCCCTCCCTGGACTTGGGAGCAGCTCCAGACCTTCTGTCTCAGGAGGAGGGGACTTTGTGGCACCCAAACCCCAAGTCCCTTCACCTCAGAGCTTGGTTATTGAAGGCCTAGACCTTCAACACTTCAATCTTTCGCAGCAAGTGAAGGATATCCTCCATGCCTCTAGGAAACCTTCCACTAGGCGTTCTTACGCTTTTAAATGGAAAGGATTTTCCATTTGGTGTGCTCAAAAGGGTCTTAACCCTCTAGCTCTTCCTTTGAATTCTCTTTTGGAATATCTCCTGCATCTCTCCAATGCAGGATTCAAAACAAATTCAGTAAGAGTCCATTTGAGTGCTATTGCAGCATCCCTTAAGCCCATCAATGGACAACCTGTTTCCTCTCATCCTCTTATTGCAAGATTCATGAGAGGCCTAACCTTAACTAAACCTCCCATTCGACCTCCTCCGGTGGCATGGGACTTAAACTTGGTTCTTGGTCAGCTTATGAAGCCACCCTTTGAACCCTTAGCCACTACCTCCTTGAAATTTCTTTCTTGGAAGGTTATTTTTCTTATTGCAGTCACCTCAGCTCGCCGTATCAGTGAACTGCAAGCTCTAGTGGCTAATCCACCTTATACAAGGTTCCATCATGATAAGGTGGTCTTAGGACCAATCCCCATTTTATGCCTAAAGTGGTCTCCCCTTTTCATCTTAATCAAGAGGTATATTTACCTGTCTTTTTTCCAGCTCCTCATGCATCCAGTGCAGAGAGGACCCTTCATACTCTAGATTGTAAAAGAGCTCTTGCCTTTTACCTCCACAGGACACAGCAACATCGAAAGTCTTCTCAGCTTTTTGTTGCTTTTGATCCTTCTCATTTAGGACTTCCAGTCTCTAAAAGAACACTCTCCAATTGGATTGCTCAGTGTATCTCTTTTGCTCACCAGAGTAAGAACCTTTCCCTGGAGAGCCATGTCACCGCTCACAATGTGAGGGCCATGGCCACCTCTATGGCTCATCTAAACTCTGTCTCCATTGACCAGATCTGTCGAGCAGCCACCTGGGCCTCGGTTCATACCTTTACAGCCCATTACTGTTTGGACAAGGACTCCCACCGGGATGCCTTGTTTGGTCAGGCTGTCCTCAGACACCTGTTCCATTCTTGAACAACTCCAGCCCACCTTCCCTGAATGGATGCCTGAGATCCATAGGAAGATGAGGAACCTTTCAGGGTCTCATACCCTTGAGGGGCTCTCCCGGGCATCTTAGCTAGGGAGTCCCCATATGTGAGGACTTATTCCTGCTTGTTCCTGGAGATAGCACAGTTACTTACCTGTAACAGGTGATCTCTGGGAACAGCAGGAATTAGTCCTCACAACCCACCCACTTTCCCTAGGAGTTGTATCTCTCTCTCTCTTTTCTTTCCTCTCTCTATTATCTCAGCTTTAAACTTGAACTGAGGAGAGTTGGTCAGGAAGGCGGGAAGGCAGCACGCATGCGCAGTGGGAGGCCCCAAAAGCTTTCCTTCTGGGAAGCTGGGGAGCTTTCCCGCGCGGGCTCCGTCGGTACCGACGTACCCATATGTGAGGACTAATTCCTGCTGTTCCCAGAGATCACCTGTTACAGGTAAGTAACTGTGCTTTACTCACCTGTAACAGGTGTTCTCCGGGAGCAGCAGGAATTTAGTCTTCACAACCTGCCCATCTTCCCTAGGAGTTGTATCTCTCTCTCTCTCTCTCTCTCCCTCTCTCTTTTGTCTCAGCTATAAACTCAAATGGAGAGGGAAAGTTGGAAAGGCGGGAAGGCAGCACGCAGGCACTGTGGCATGCTCCCAAAATCTTTCCTATTGGACGCTGGGGAGCGTTCGCGTGCAGGCTCCGTCGGTACCGACGATGCCCATATGTGAAGACTAAATTCCTGCTGTTCCCGGAGATCACCTGCTACAAGTGAGTAACTACGCTTTCCCCCTTGGCTCATTATTTTATAGATCTCTGTTGTATCCCTCCTTAGTATGTCTTTTCCAAGCTGGAAAACCCTAACTAATGTCTTTAGTTTCCTCATAGAGGTATCATTCCATCCCCTTTATCATTTTGGTCACCCTTCTCTTTACCTTTTCTAATTCTACTGCATCTATTTTTGAGATATCTCCAGGACCAAGCAGGAATGTAGTCTTTACATATGGGTATCGTCGGCACTGACGGAGCCTGTGCGGGAATGCTCCCCAGCGTCCAATAGGAATGCTTTTGGGAGCATCCCTCAGCACATGCGCGCTGCCTTCCTGCCTTTCCAACTGTCCCTCTTCAGTTCTTTGTTTTCCGTGAAGCCGACAGGTCACATACCCTGTCACCGCAGAAAGTTTCTTTTTTAAACTGTTTTTTCTTGTGGTAGTGCCTGCCTCCCCTCGACGCCTACCGGTACTGCTTGTTCTCTTTTCTTCTTCTTTTCAAAAAAAACAAACAAACCTCTGAAGTGTTTCTCTTCAGAAACGTTTTCTTTTTGGTGCTAGGCGCCATTTTGGGCATTAGGCCCCATTTTCCTGAAAAATGGAAAAACCAGCTAGTGGTTTTAAAAAATGTACTAAGTGTGGGGGTACCATTTTCGTCACCGACACCCGTGACTGGTGTCTCAAATGTATAGACCCTGACCATTCTCCATTGGAGTGTTCCTCTTGTATGGGGATGACTAAAAGAGCAAGACAGAACCGAGCTGCAAAGCTCGGTACCCTCTTTTCTTCAGATGCGATGTCCATTGCATCGACGTCTTCCAGAGCCTCGTCTTCCTCCCATGGATCTCAGGTAACTAAACATAAGAGCCGGTCCTCAAAGAGTAGATCTCCTTCTAAGCATTGAGAAGCCATTGGCATTGCCCTTGAGGAAACTATACCGGCAAAACAGCCCCGGCGGGAGGCTTCGGCCTCCAAAGCACTAACGGGGCTCCAGGATGTTCTCGAGACCTCGACCATGGCAGAACTACTGGTGCCATGCTCAGGGGTTCCGGCTGCTTCTACCGGTACCGACACTCAGGCATCGGCAGCGTCGATAGACCAGAAATTCCTCGCTATCGAACGCAGTCTGCTGCTCTCCTTACAGCTGCGGTAACTTTGAAACCGCTACCGACGGTTCAACGAGCACCGGTACCGACACCGATGCCGGTACCAGCACTGACGATACCGGCCCTGATGGGAATTCTGCCCATGCCGACTTTTTCGGGCATCGACAGATCGGTACCGGATCAACTCTGTGCCGACTTCGATACCGATACCGTACTTTGCTTGAACATCAGGATCAGAGTTGCTTCGAATCTTCCGATTCCGCTGACTCTGATAACTCGATCGGTACCAGAGTACTTCTTACGGAAGACTCCTCTTCTCCTCAACGCAGAATGTCTCCTCTGGAGGACATGTCTTTTCAGGATTTTATTCCTGATGTGGCCCGAGGCCTGTCAATCACGGTAGCTCCTGAAAAAGAACCTAGAGCAAAGGAATTGGAAATACTCCAATACCCTAAGGCTCCCAAAGAGGCAGCTACCCTGCCCATTCGTGAAATTCTTCATGATTTGATGCTCAGAATGTGGGAAACACCTCTAACCACATCTCCTTATTCTAGGAGACTCAATACCATGTATCGAGTTCCACCATGTCTTGGTTTTCAAAAGACTCAGCTGCCACACCACTCAGTGGTAGTGGAATCAGCCATGCTAGTGGAATCAGCCATGCGTTGGATGACAAGTGCAAAAAGACATGCATCCAATCCTCCAGGTCGTGAATGCAGGACTCTTGACGCCTTTGGGCGTCGAAAATTTCAGGCTTCCATGCTTTCAGCTAGGATCAGCTCATATATTTTATATATGGGAATGTTCCTCAAAGAAGTCACAGGAGACTTGGAGCTTATGAGCCCACTTCTCTCTGATGACAAACAAGACTTCCTTACTCTTGTCAAGCATGCTCAAGACGTTTCCAAGTTTGTAAATCGTGCAGCCTTTGACTGCTTTGAATGCATCAGCAGAACTTACTTACTTACTTTATTTATTTATTTAGCTTTTCTTCTATACTGCACTGTTCACATCAGTGCGGTTTACATTCAACAAACATTATACATGCAGTCACACCGCATTGTATTTACAATGAACAGGGGTAATAACCTGGATATAACTAGGGTTAACTATCTACAAATTTTACACTGATGCATCTATTCTCTTGCTCTGTTCTGTTTGGGCTGAGACAATTGAACTGGTTACCCTTTTTCCTGCTGGGTATATTTATTGGGGTGCTCTAGATGACTGTTCATAGCGCTCGTTGCTTGATCTCTACAGCTGGTTTCTGGGTAGAATCTTGTGAAAAGATCATACTTCAGCGATTTCCTGAATTTGGTCAAGTTAGTGATGTTTCGCATGTCTGTGGGGAGGGCATTCCAGGCTCTCGGAGCATAGATCGAGAAAGCCCTGTTTGTCGTTGCCTTTGTGCAATGACAAAAAAAAAGACTTCTGCTATTGCCATTGGTGCACAGTGGATTGCCTAGCTTTCAGGCATCAGACTTGGAGACTTGGGTACAGGACAAATTAGGAAACATTCCTTGCACAGGAGAAAACCTCTTTGGCAAGAATTGGCAGGAAAAGGCTAATGAGATAGATACTGACAATCTCACTTTAGACAGATTGTCAAAATCTACAGCCACTCCAGCTAAAAAGAAACCCTATAAAAAACTCTTTTCAGCAAAAACAGGAAGTTCTATCCATCCTATACCCAGTAAGGGCAAGCTCAGGATCAAGTTGCCCAAAAGGGACAACAGCAACAATCCAGACAACAAAGGAAGCCAAAAGGCCCGAGAGCTCAACCAGCTCCACAGGCTCAGCCCCCTCAAGGGCTTTGACTCCTTCCTAGAGAGCTTTAGCTTTCCTGCCTCTGAAGGGTCCAGAACCCCTAAACATTTCAGGCAGGTTGTTTCATTTTGTCAACAGATGGCACCAAATAACAGCAGAAAATTGGATTCTCTCCATTGTAGGGGAGGGGTACAAGCTTCATTTTCACAGCATGCCCCCTCCTACAATGGTAAGACAGTTCAATTCCCGAACCTTTCCAGACAATCTATTGGATCAAGAGGTCTCAACACTCCTTGCTCAGGAAGCAATAGAGGAAGTACCCATTCCCCAACAGGGTACAGGGTTCTACTCCCCCTATTTTCTTATTCCAAAGAAAACAAGAGGACACAGACCCATTCTGAACCTCAGAGAATTGAACAAATATCTGTTCCGAGAAAAGTTCAAAATGATTTCTCTGGGAACTCATCTGCCATACCTTCAAAGTCAGGATTGGGCATATACTCATATTCTGATCCATCCAGATCACAGGAAATTCTTACGATTCCTTTTCAAGGGAAAACACCTCCAATGCAGGGTTCTTCCTTTTGGTCTGGCTTCGGCACCAAGAGTATTCGCGAAATGCATGGCAGTAGTAGCTGCATTCCTGCGAACCCTAGGGATATTTGTCTTCCCTTACTTGGACGACTGGCTCATTCGAGCCCCCACGATTCCATAAGTCAGCTCTGCACTGTCTCGCACAATACAAATTCTCCAATACTTGGGATTGGTAATAAACTTCCCAAAATCCCAACTTGTTCCTTCTCAGACCCTGGAGTTCATAGGAGCTTGTTTAGATACCAGACAGTCAAGGGCTTTCCTCCCACAGCCCCGCTGTCTTTGCATAGTGCAACTAGCTTCTCAAGCAGCGGGAAAGTCCTCCCTAACTGCTCGAGAACTGCTGCAATTACTGGGACATATGGCATCCACAGTTCATGTAGTTCCCTATGCTCGCCTCCACATGCGAGCAGCCCAGTGGACCCTATCCACACAGTGGACACAGGCCACAGGACGTCTGTCGGACAAGATATCAAATTCACAACAACTGATCTTGTCCCTACAATGGTGGCAATCACTGGAGAATCTTTTAGTGGGGTCTCCTTTCCAACAGCCCCCATTCCAGGCCACTCTAACAACAGATGCATTACAGGTGGGATGGGGAGCACACCTGCACCATCTCTCCACCCAGGGTACCTGACTCCACAGGAGGCTTGTCTTCACATAAACCTCCTAGAACTCAGAGCAATCTATCTAGCTCTTCGAGTATTCCATGCCCAGCTCAGCTACAAGACAGTCATAGTCCAAATGGACAATCAAGTTAGCCATGTACTACGTGAACAAGCAGGGTGGAATAGGCGCTCTGTTATGCAACGAAGCTTTACGACTATGGGCCCTCGCCAGAGAGCATCAAATTCACCTTCTCGTGGCATATCTTCCAGGCATTCAAAACCTTTGGGCAGACAAACTCAGCCGAGTACTGCTGCCTCACGAATGGTCTTTCCACCTAGACCAGGTGGTAAAGATATTTCAGATGTGTGGAACCCCAGACATAGACCTCTCTGCAAGTCCACTGAATGCCAAACTTCCCCAGTTCTGTTCAGAATTCCGTCTCACAATTGCCAGGCAAGGGACACCATCCTCCTTCACTGGGGTCAGGACTTCGTCTATGCCTTCCCACTTATTCTCCTCATCCCCAAAACACTCTTCAAGCTTCAGAGAGACAGAAGTTGTATGATCCTCATAGTGCTGCGGTGGCCATGACAAACGTAGTATCCCCTGCTTCTACATCTCTCTCAAGCTGTACCTCTGGAGTTAGGGTGTGCTCCAGACCTTCTCTCCCAATGGCACCCGAATCCCCAGTCCCAACATCTCAGGGCCTGGTTGCTGAAAGCCTAGACCTGCAGGATCTTAAACTTTCCCAACAGGTAAAGGATGTCCTTCAGGCTTCTAGAAAACCTTCCACAAGAAGCTCTTACGCCTTCAAGTGGAAACGTTTTACTATATGATTTTCACAGAAGGGGTTAAACACCCTTATGATACCTTTGGAATCGATACTAGAGTATCTACTTCATTTATCAAATTCTGGTCTAAAGACCAATTCAGTAAAAGTCCATCTTAGTGCAATTTCAGCTTCCTATAAGCCTCTAAATGGACAACCAATTTCCTCTCATCCACTCATAGCAAGATTTATGAGAGGTCTTCTATTAACAAAGCCTCCCATCAAGCCACCACCGGTAGCATGGGATTTAAACCTAGTTCTCGGGCAGCTCATGAAACCGCCTTTTGAACCTTTAGCCACTACAAACCTAAAGCTCTTGTCCTGGAAGGTCATCTTCCTAATTGCAATCACCTCTGCACGTCGCATTAATGAATTGCAAGCTTTAGTGGCTGACTCTTCTTATACTAGGTTTCATCATGATAAGGTTGTTCTTAGAACTCATCCACACTTTATGCCAAAGGTGGTTTTGCCTTTTCATTTAAATCCATCAATTTATCTTCCTGTATTCTTTCCGAGGCCTCATGCCTGTAATGCAGAAAGGAACCTTCATACTTTGGATTGTAAAAGAGCCTTGGCTTTTTACCTACAAAGAACACAGCAACATAGAAAGTCTTTTCAATTTTTTATTGCTTTTGATTCTAGTCATTTGGGACTTCCAGTCTCCAAGAGAACTCTATCCAAATGGATTGCACAATGCATATCCTTTGCTTATGAGAGTAAGAGTCTTCCTCTTCATGGCCATGTCACAGCTGATAATGTGAGAGCCATGGCAGCCTCTATGGCTAACCTTCACTCTGGGTCTATTGATGACATTTGTTGAGCAGCCACCTGGGCTTCGGTACACACCTTTACAGCCCACTACTGCCTAGATAAAGCCTCCCGCCGGTATGCCTTCTTTGGCCAAGCTGTTCTTCAAAATCTCTTTCAGACCTAATTCAACTCCTACCCACCAACCCAGGTGGGATGCCAGAGATCCATGGGAGGAAGCATGGCCCACCTTACTATAGGTGGCAGCTTCCTTGGGCGATCTCCCTGGCATCTTCAGCTAGGGAGTCCCCATATGTGAAGACTACATTCCTGCTTGTTCCTGGAGATAGCGTGGTTACTCACCTGTAACAGGTGATCTCCGGAACAGCAGGAATTTAGTCTTCACAACCCACCCACCTCCCCTAGGAGTTGTCTCTCTATCTCTCTGTCTCTTTCCTCTCTCCCTCTATCCTTTCACTCAGCTACAGACTTAACTGAAGAGGGACAGTTGGAAAGGCGGGAAGGCAGCGCGCATGTGCTGAGGGATGCTCTCAAACGCGTTCCTATTGGACGCTGGGGAGCATTCCCGCGAAGGCTCCGTCGGTGCCGACAATACCCATATGTGAAGACTAAATTCCTGCTGTTTCCGGAGATCACCTTTTACAGGTGAGTAACTATGCTTTAGTGACCACAGCTGCATTCATTTCTCAAGGTGCAGTTGCACCATGGAGTGATAGAGGCATTATGAGGATCTGTTTTATTCACGATTCCTTTCCATATAATTCTTAGCATTCTATTTGCGTCTTGGTTGCCACTGCACACTGAGTGGTAAATTTCAATGAATTATATGATGCCTAGATCCTTTATCATTAAAAACTGCAGCAGTACAATGGATTTGAGGGTGGCCAATGTAAAACCAGTTTTTAAAAAGGGATGCAGGGGTGATCTAGGAAACTCTAAAGCAGAGAGCCTGACAGTGCTAGGACAAATAGTAGAGGCTGTTCTGTAAAACAAAATTAATGAAAATATGAATAAACATGGCTTAATGGTTCATAGTCAACATAGATTTAGCAGAGAGAAGTCTTTTCCTTACAGGTCTGTTAGATTCTTTTAAAGGGGATATCAACATGTAGATAAGGCTCAGCAGATTAATGTAGTGTATCTGGAAATTCAAAAGGCATTTGATATAGTCCCTTATGAGAGAGGCCCCTGAGGAAATTAAAAAGTGAATAGATGGGAGGCTATATCTGAATGTAGACTGGTTAAATGGCTAAAAGATAGAAAACAGACGGTAGGGTTAAATGGTCAGTTTTCTCAGTGGAAAAAGGTAAATTTCAAGTACCTCAGGGATCTCTATTGGAACTAGTGCATCTCAATATATTTCTAAATGATCAGGAAAAGGAAACCAGTGTGGTGATCAAATGTGCAGATGACACAACATTGTTTAAAGCTGTTAAATCATGAGCAGATTGTGAGGAATTGCAAGATCTATAAGATTAGGGGACTGAGCATCTAAATGGCAGTTGAAATTTAACGTGAACAAGTACAAAGGTGCTTTATTAAATGTATATATTCAACAGCACTATATGTTTAAGCAGCAACTAGATGACAAAAGGCTTTTCTACAGAAGAAATCTGGCAATCTGTTCAAGTGACTATTTATTTGCTATAATCACTGGGCCTGATATTCAAAAATATGGCTAGATTCTTAAATTTGTGCCTGTTAGGAGTCTTTGTTTTCAACTTAATATGAATCTTAATGTAAGAGATACAAGTTAGGCTTAAAAATTTAGGCCTAGCATCATTTGCCTTAATTTATGATTCTAATTTCTAGCCTGTTGTTTAAAATCTGTGCTAGACTCTACTATTTCACTGCCCTAAATCTATTCCTGTTGCCACTCACTTTTTATGCTCCTAGATTTAGTAATTTACTATAATTTTTATATATTTGTGGGCACTCTGTCCTATCACATTTTCAGAGGTTCTAATTTAGGAGCATAACTCTCAGGAGCAGAAATCACAGAGTTATGTCGTAACAACTGTCTGCAGTCAACTTCACAGCCGTTGCTGCATCCAGGGTTTATTGGAGCCCTTTTAGATAAACAAGTGGGAAAAGCTGTTGTCCTGAATCAGAGAACACACGGTCTGATTGGGATCATCAATAATCTTCAGAGGAAAACATGTTCTTCAGCTCATATACTTATGGTGTTACTTGACTACCATATGGCAGCCATTGGTCACATAACTTTATATATATATATATATATATATATATACACACGTCCATATGCATCTGTATTACAGGACATTCAAGTTCCAGTGGAGCCAATTGACTTGGCCATCTTTGCTTAGTAAGAAATAGTTGGGTTCTCTACTCTCTGGCATGGTGCAAAACATGTGATAGCCACCGAAATGGAGTAAAACTACTATAGGGGTTTAATGCACACAAACAGTGGCAGAACAGAACAAAAAAAACCAGAAAAAGGACAGGCACAATTTTAAAAATATATAATACAAATTAATAAATATATAAAAACATAAAAATCATACGTCACATACATACATATAAGATCATAAATACATAGGAATTGCCTAAAATGTCATATGTACATATAAAAACATACATGCATAAGATCATAAAATGCCCATGTTTCTGCTGTATGCCTGCGTCAGGGGCTTACAAATTCTAAGGCAACTACAATATGGTAAAAAAGTGGTGATAAAATGATAGAACACAAAAGACCATCCACAGAAGAATGACAGTTTTTCAAGGGAAAAGCCCCATTCTCTGGGATGGAACTACCCACTACCCTAAGGATCCTAGGACAAGTATCCACCTGCTGTAACAAAAAAGGCAGAGGGTCTTCTGAACCAGGTAGAACAGAGGTAAACAGCTCATTGTCTTTAGTCATCAAGCAACCAAATCACTCGTTTTCATCAGTGTTTTTTTGTTTTGGACTGTGACTGGTTGGTTTGTGTGCAAAACATGTGATAACCTGATTCAGAAGCTTCCATTTCATTGATTTTAACACACAAACATATTGACCATAAATATTTATTTATTTATTTATCTATCTAACCCATTTTGGACCAGCGTATGTTTTACAGACATAAGGTTTCCATACTTACTACTCAACTGTTTACTAATTAATGGTTATAAATTCAATGGAACTTTGTTTAGCTATTGTTATATCAAAAAGCGTTATATACAGATTTTTTGTTTGAGATTTATTTAGTTTAATAGGTATTCGAAGTTTGCTGATTTTGATGGTACTGGCGGCTCAACATAAAAAGATCACAAAAAATAGTAAGTAGCTTGTAATGCTGAAATAGCTACTATTTTGCAAATAAAAGTATTTGTAGACTTTAGAAAATAGGTTTAGATAACTGTAAGTTACTTAGTGTCAGAGTTATTTGGTGCGTATATCCGCCTTGTATGTTTCTCATACGCTGGGCTGATATGTTGTCGAGACTAATTGCTGTCACGTGTTTGGTTATAAGTGTTTCAATGGTGCAATATCGACGCACTGCATCAGAGGTGTTTTCACGTGTATCATATTCCGCCATCAGAATGGACTGTTGACAAACTATATTATATCATAATAAATGAAATGAAATGGAAACTGCAGTTTCAATAGTGTCATACAGTATGTTTATGTCAATGAATATTGATACTGAATCACAACTTTTCTGATCACTTGGAAGACAGACATTGGACCAGTGTATGAAAAACATACACTATGTGAAACTTCTATTTTCTGCAAAGTTTTAATATATTTTATTATTACCTGTATTTCATAGTAATTTGAGTGTAACAAATCTAATAAATCATCCAGAACAGAGAAAGAATATGCGAGCTGTCCAAAACGGGGATACAATCTTACAACATTCGTAGCTATTTACAGAGGATATATTCTTCTAACATTCTGACATTTTGTAACTACTTAGAGTATTGGCGGCAGTTAGTGGTTAGTCTGTTGTGTTGACCCTTTGCAGTGAGTTGAGTTATCAATGATGTTACGTGACTTCTTCGATGTAAAAATGTTCCATAAATAGGTGAGGTTTTAGGAGCTTTCTGAAGTCAGCAGCATCAGTAGTTGCTCTCAGGTGGTGTGGAAGGGCGTTCCATAGTGAAGGAGTGTAAGGCTCGAATACTCGCCGGAGTGAATTCTGTGAGGTGTGCGTAGATAGTGTGGTATTTGTAAGGGTGTTTAGGTGCTGCTTTCGTCTTGATCGAGTGTCAGGGATTTTTCTGATTAAGTCAGATAGGCATCTGGCGGTTTGGTTGTGTATGTCAAATATAGGACTGGGAGTGCATTACACTCTCTCTCTGCACCCAAAGAGCATGAAAGGGAAAATTCAGATCAGTCTTCTGGAGCTAAAACTGATCTTCAGTGCTGTCAGAGCTTTCATTGGGAACATAGATCTATTTGCGACTCACCAAAATGCCAAGCTTCCTCGCTTCTGTACAAGAACTCAGACATCCACCAACCAGCCAGTGGATGCCTTCCACCAACACTGGGGTCAGGGTCTGCTTTATGCTTTCCCTCCCATACCCCTCATTCCCAAGATGTTTTTCAAGCTTCAGTCTGACAAAGGCTCCATGATACTCGTAGCCCCTCGGTGGCCGCGGCAACTGTGGTTTCCATTGCTATTACATCTGACTCAGACTCGTCCTCTGCGATTGGGATCTCCTCGCCCAGGACAGCGGCTCACTGCTCCATCCTAATCCACAGTCTCTCCGCCTCACAGCTTGGCTGCTGAGAGCATAGCTTTACAAGGCTTTGACCTTACCCAAGAGGTTAAGGAGATCCCGCCATCCACCAGATGTTCGTATGCTTTTAAGTAGCGTAGATTCACTGTCTGGTGTTCCCAGAAAGATCTCAATCACTTTTTTGCTCCAGTGGAATCACTCCTCTGGTATCTCCTCCACCTGTCTTCGACAGGTCTAAAGATCAACTTGGTGAGAGTCCAACTCGGTGCCATTGTGGCCTCTCATTATCTACTGGATGGACAGCCCTACTCCATGCAACCGCTAGTATTACGTTTCACGAGCGGTCTCCTGCTGTCCAAACCGCCCATTAAGCCACTTCCAATAGCTTGGGACCTCAGTGTCATTCTAGAGCAGCTTCTCAAGCTGCCCTTTGAACCATTAGCCACTGCCTCACTTAAGTTCCTCTCTTGGAAGGTAATCTTCCTAATTGCCCTAACTTCAACTAGATGCATTAGTGAGCTTCAGGTTTTGGTGGCGGATCTTCTCTATACCTGCTTGCACCATGACAAAGTAGTCCTTCAGACTCACCCACACTTTAATCCAAAGGTAGTGTCTCCCTTCTATTTAACCAGTCAATTTACCTTCCAGTTTTCTTTCCAAAACCACATGTGTCTAGAGCGGAAGCAACTGCATGCTCTTGACTGCAAACGTGCCTTGGCTTTCTATTGCCAAAGGATGCGAGATCACTGCCTTGCAATTGTTTATCTCATTTGACCCCGGTCACCTGGAATTGCCTGTTTCTAAGCATACACTGGTCCAGATGGATAGCGGACTATGTTTCATTTGCCTATGACAAAGCAGGACTCTCTTTGGAAGGGCATGTCACTGCTCACAACGTTGGCCACCTCGATGGCAAACCTATGCTCAGTAGCCATTGACAAAATTTGCAAAGCAGCAATTTGGTCTTCTGTCCATATCTTTGCTGCCCATGATTATCTGGATAAGGACTCCCGTCGGGATGGCATGTTTGGTCAGGCTGTACTCCAGCACCTCTTTCAGACTTAGATGCAACTCCATCTCTCCATTCTGGACTTTGAAGATACCAGAAGTCCATGTAGAATCCATGACCTCCGCATGCGTGGTCTCCTTCCCGCCCAGGGGTGCCATTTTGCTCTGTCTCCTTTTTTTCTGCGGAGCCTTCATACGTTTATCTGCTATTTCCCCATAAAAAGTTGATTTTCTCGATCTGAGTTTCATACACTCCTCTGGTAGTGCACTGGTCCTCTTCCCGCCACCCGAATCTGTTGCCCAGGCATCGAGTCTTGGGTTCGTAGTCTTTTTTTCCTTCTTGGCGCTTTCGTGCCTTTTTTTTCCAGCTGACGGCACCACGGGCCTTCAACCTTTCTGGGATACTTTTTTTTTTCCCATGGCTACCAGTGATTTTAAAAAGTGTGATCGGTGTGCCAAAATAATGTCCCTGACCGACACACATGACTGCTGCCTTCTTTGCCTAGGACCGGACCACGACCCCATGGCATGCGGCCTCTGTAAGAAGATGTCCACCAAGGCCCTCAAGAGCCGCCAGCAGCGGAATCATGGGGTAGTCCTCCGGACCCTGACCGATGCTGTGGTTCCTCTGAAAGGGGGTCTCCCTTGAGGGAACTCCAAGAAGAAGGCCTCGAAGGCAGTGTCCCTGGATGGTTCAGATGGGCCAGGTAAGTCACGAGCCAGGTCCCGAGGTCCTAGACCCTTGTCCTAGTGGTCGGAGAAGGAGCGACCTGCGATGGTCCCCCAAAAGGATTCTTTTTCAGGCCGGCTCAGTTGCCTGACACCATCCTCGTGAAGGACTCCTCCTTAGGGTAACCGGTGGCGGGCTCGATTTTCTAAGTACCCACGCTGATGGCTGCGGAGCCTTCTGGCCTGGAGTCCAGAATGGCGGCCCTGGAATGCAGCTTGTCTACCTTCATGGATCAGCAGCGGGTGCTGTTGTCTGGTACCACCAGTTCCTCCGCCCAGACCACTGGGCCCTCTATGTCGAGGACGTTTCCAAAGGCCTAGCCGATCCTCGGCCGAGGTCTCGATCCGGCTTCTATTCCATGGGGCTAAGATCTGCTGTGGCCACAGGGTCTCCGAGGGCTGCGGGCAGGGATCAGCCCCAGAGCCCGCAAGCCATCCTTTCCTCGAGTTCTTGATGGACTATTCTGACTGGGAAACAGAGGACTAGGAATCGCCAGACACCCGTCGCCACTGCGATGTTCCCTCAGACTCCCCTCTCTCGGAGCCCCGGTGTCTGACCCACCCGAGGACATGGCATTCCTCGACTTTGTCAGGGACTTGTCCAAGGCCCTAACATTCCCGAAAGAATTGGAGGAGGATGCTCGGATAGAGGAACTGGGAATCCTCCAGTATGAGGCCCCTCCGAGGGAGTCGCTTACGGTGCCCATCCCTCCCATCCTGGAATGACTAATGCTCCATATGTGGGAGACACTGGCATCGGTGCCGGTGGTGAGCAAGCAGCTCGACTCAATGTATCGAGTCTGCCGGAGCCCAGGCTTCCAAAAGTCACAACTGCCGCACAACTCCATGGTGGTGGAATCGTCCATAGGTTGCCTGAAGAGCTACCAGGCTCGATGCTCATTGGCCGGATCCAGGCATACCAGTTGTACATGGGCATGTACCTGAGAGACCTGGTGAAGGAACTCGCCGGGTTCTCAGCTGGTCTTTCCGAGGAACCCCTGCAGCAGTTCAAGAACCTGGCCAAGGCCATCCATGAGTGCTCCAAGTTTATGTCTCAGGCAGCCTATGACAGTTTCGAGTTCGCGGGTTTAGGACAAATTGGTCAACATTCTATGCCAAGGAGAGAACCTCTTTGGCAAACCCATAATCGACAAGGCTGCCGAGCTGGAGACAGAGTTCATGATGAGAACCAGGCTCTTTAAAAAGATGGCTGCCCCTCCCTGATGGAAGGGCTCAGGTAAAAAGCCTTTCTACTTGAGGAAAAGAGCTGCTTACAGAAACTAACCACCCTTTCAGACCTCCCCAGCAGGGTCAGCAGGCCAAGGGAAATGGGCATGGCCCTCATAAGCAGAAGGCCCCCAAGTCCCAGGTGTCGCCCCAGGCCCTGACCCAACCAGGGGGGAGCTTTTGATTCCTTGGGCATAGCCTCTCTACCCAAGGAGATCAGCAGCCCACAGGGGGACATCTCATTCATTATGCCCAAAGATGGGTCAGCCATCACCACCGATTCTTGGGCACTACAAGTGGTCAAGGAGGGCTACCTCCTCCACCTGGCCCAGACACCTCCCCCTTCCTTTTCGGGAGAGCCTCCCAGGTCTCCCCTCCACCGGGAACTTCTACTGAAGGAACTTGGAGGTCTTCGAAGATAGAGTGGTAGAACCAGTTCCCCACCATCTCAGGGGAAGGGGTTCTACTCCAGGTACTTCCTCGTACCAAAAAGAATAGGGGGCCTAAGGCCCATCCTCGACCTGCACAATCTGGACAGATCCTTGGTGAGGGAGAAATTCAAGATGGTCTCCCTTGGAACATTGCTGCCTTACCTCCAGCAGGGAGATTGGCTATGTTCCTTGGATCTGAAGGATACCTACACACACATCCTCATTCACCCCAACCACTGGCAGTATCTGAGGTTCATGGTGTGCGCCAGTCATTATTAGTACAGGGTGCTGCCCTTTGGCTTGGCCTCCGCCCTAAGGATTTTCATTAAGTGCCTGGCAGTCGTGGTCGTCTTCCTCCGCCTCCAGAGGGTGTTTGTCTTCCCCTACCTGGACGATTGGCTCATAAGGAGAGGCGCGGCCTCAGAAGTGCATCCAGGTCCTTCAAAATCTGGGGTTTGTAGTAAACTACCCCGAGTCCCACCTCCTCCCGACAGTGTCAGGAGTTCATAGGGGCAAGACTAGACATCTTCCAGGCAAGGACCTTCCTTCCAGGGGACCAAGCTACCCGTCTCAGGGTTCTGGCCCTGGACTTACAACACTGTCCCTTGGTGTCCGCTCGGTTCCTGCTGCACCTACTCGGATACATGGCCTCCACGGTCATATGTCACCTCCACATGAGGGCCACACAGTGATGCCTTCGGGACCAGTGGACGCAGGCTACAAGCTGTCTGCAACAGAATTGTAGTGACCCGCCAGGTGGCGGAATCCCTGGCCTGGTGGCAAAATCCCCAGTACCTCAAAGCAGGGATGCCCTTCCAGACTCCGTTCCCCATAAGGGTTCTCAAAACAGATGCCTCCCTGCTGGGATGGGGGGCCCACTGCGAGGAACTCCGCACCCAGGGCAGCTGGTCACAGGGTGAGAGCAACCAGCAGATCAACCTTCTGGAATTGCGGGTGATGCACCTAGCCTTCTGAGCCTTTTGCCTCTGCCTATGGCGCCAACCAGTGTTGGTCCAAACAGACAACCAGGTGGTGATGTTCTTTGTGAACAAGCAGGAGGGCACAGGGTCCCACACCCTCTGCCACAAGGCGAAGGCCCTCTGCTTCTACGCAGTCCAGCAGGGCATACTCTTACAGGCAGTATACCTGCCAGGCCAGGGCAACACACAGGCCAGGACAACACACTGGCGCGAGGACTCTGGCGCCAACGTCACCCATATGTGAGGACTGATTGCTGCTGTCCCTGGAGAACACCTGTTACAGGTGAGTAGCTACGCTTTCTTTGTAAACGCCAGCCAAAATAAAACACAGTATCTCCAGGAACAAGCAGGAATGAGTCTTCACATATGGGTACGTCGGTACCGACGGAGCCTGCACGGGAATGCTCCCCAGCATCCAATCAGAAAGCTTTTGGAAGCATCCCTCGCGCCTGCGCACTGCCTTCCTGCCTTTTCCACTGCCTCTCCTCAGTTTTTGTTTTTCCGCGGAGCCGGCAGGATGTCCTCCTGTCACCACAGAAACTTTTTTCTTCAAATTCTTTATTTCTTGTTTTCTTGTGGTCACGGCTGTTTTCCCGCCGCCACCGGTACCGCTGGTGGATTTTTCTTTTCTTTTTCTTACACTCAGGGAGATTTTTCCCTCAGTTTCTGTCTTTAAACCTTTTGGGCCTACAAGGCCTCTCCACCATGGAGCCTTCGTCTCCTAAGAAGTGCCTTCACTGTGGAAGCACAGTTTTCTTTTTAGACTCCAATTCCTGGTGTCTAAACTGTTCGGGTCCTGACCCTTTTTCCCCTGAACACTCAGGCTGCAAAACTGTGAGAAGAACTTCCCTCTTTCGAGTTTCCCTCGATACCGTTTTCCCTCCCGAAGTGCGGGCACCGTTTTTTTCTTCTCTACAGGATCAGGTAACCCACAAACAGTCTGTTAAGACTATCCAATTCTTGAGTGGTAGGTCTCATGCCAAGCATGATGACGGCTCCGGCCTTGCCCTCAAGACCCCATTGGCATTAAAACCCCGGCGGGAGTCTTCGGGCTCCAAAGCATTTCAGGGGTTTCAGGTTGTTCCTGGGGCTCACCCCTCACAGAACATACCTGAGCCATGCTCGGTGGTGGCATCCGCTTCGAGCGGTACCGATACCCCGGCATCGGCACCGGTGTTGAGTGATCCACTCTTCACCAGGGATCGTCATCGGGCGTCCTCGGTACCTTCGGGACCGATCGATACGACCCAGCTTGACTTTCCTATATCTGAGCTATGCTCGGGGGTGGCATCCGCTTCCAGCGGTACCGATACCCCGGCATCGGCTCCGGTGTTGAGTGATCTACTCTTCACCAGGAATCGTCATCTGGCGTCCTCGGTACCTTCGGGACCGAACGTTACGACCCAGATTGATTTTCCTGTATCAGCAACATCGCCGATACCATCACCGACGTCGGTACCCTCGAGACATGCATCGATAGACTCACTCCCTTTGCCGAGTCTGGAATCGCTATCTAGTCTAGATGACTGGGTACCGACGCGTCTCGGAACCGATGCTTACCGATTCCGCATACACGGTACCGAGGATAATCACCAAGGGGTTTCACTTACCTCGGTACCGCTTGAGCTGTCTCCGATGTCTGCTTCGGCGCCTTCGCTACCGGTATCGGTATCGATGCCGGTACCTACAGCATTATCGGAACCAGCTCCTTCCATGCTTTTGTCACCTGGATCGCTCCTCTCTATGCCTAGTTTAGAGTCGATTCCTGGCATGGATGATGCACTACTGACTGTCTCAACTCATAATTGCCAGTTCCAGTATCCATCCATTGCAAATCCTGGTCTGCACCGGACAGGTATATCCTCCGGTGCCCAGGCTTCCTTTTCAGGTTTAACCCGTCCAGGGATGGTTCCCATCGGAGATCCTTCTTTTCAGAAGTTTCTCCTTGACATGGCAACCTTCCTTAATATTCCTATCCCTGGCTATGAGTCTTCTCAGGGTTTTTCTGCAGGAAAGGAAAATGTAATGCTTCCTTTACATCACTCTTTGCAGAATCTTCTTCTGAAGGTATGGGAAAAACCTTTAAGGGTTTCTTCACCTCCTACAGCAACTGATCTTCTGTATCAGGTGCACCCCTCTCCAGGATTTCAAAAGCCTCAACTTCCCCATCATTCCATTGTAGTGGAATCAGCAATGAGGAAGGTAAAAAGCAAGATAAAACACATTCTTCTTTCCCGCCAGGGCGTGCATTTAGATTACTGGATGCCTTTGGACGTCAAACCTTCCAAACATCTATGCTGGCAAAAAGGATTCTCTCATATATTTTCTATATGAGTCTATCCCTTCAGGAGGTCACAAAGAAATTATCTCTTTTGACTCCTTTTCTATCAGAGCCCAAGGCTGCAGACTATTCCTTACTTCTTAGTTATAGCCAACATATCTCTTGGTTTCTTTCTCATGCTTCCTTAGACTCTTTTGAGTCTGTTAGCAGAACTTCTGCTATAGCCATAGGAGCACGTCGTAAAGCCTGGCTCCAAGCATCAGACTTGAATAGATGGGCACAACAAAGACTGGGTAATACTCCTTGTACTGGAGAAAATCTCTTCAATAAGGAGTCCTTACGTCAGGTTGCTCATTGCTCCACTGACTTTCCTGTTTCTGAGGGCCATCCTAAGCCCTCTCCCTCCTCAGCAGGTAGAAAATGCCCTACCAGACCTTCTTTCCCTAAAAGAAAGAGGTTTCCTCTTCACTTGCCCATCATTCGGATGTTCCCAAGCAGGGGAAGTCTCGCCCTTGTCTGAAGAATCCAAACTCTAGCCAGGGTGAATAAACACAGTAACCATAGGTTTCTGATTAATCTTTTTATAACTACTACAGTTAACTTCTTTTCAGCAGAAGTTTTTCACTGTTTTTCCATTCAAAACTCTGCTCAGGGATTCCTATTCTCAGGAAATCCATTTACTCTTCACTATGCTGAACTGTCAGGTTATTCATGTCTATAAGTTACAGAGTTTTCCACCTCTTCCTGACTAGAAGAGAGGTTTAGCAACTATCATATGATAGTTTCTCTGTACCAGCATGAATTTTTTCCTTCCATGGACTTACCATGTGGTAAGTCCTTCTTCAGCTTCTAGCTCTACCCTCTTCGCCAGGGTTTCCCCTGTAAGAGTGGTACCCTACCATTGAAAGACTTTTCTTGTCTGTCTTTTCACTGTAGAGTTTCTTCTTCTGAATAAACTCCTTTCTTTATCTGGGCAGCTCTGCAGACAGAGACAGCTTGCTCTCTTTGGTCAGTCTGTTCTCTCTGTTTGACACAGACCGACTCTCTCTGTTGTCCTTTCAGTAGCTGCCCATGCAGGAGTTCCAGTGCTTGCCTACTGGTACTTTCCCACAAGTCCCAGTCTTGTTGTCCACCACTCCTGTCTGGCCTTAGTAGTGATTCCAAGACAGTTTTCTACATCTTTCTTGGATAATCTTTTTCACTACAGGCTTCTTACACTATCCTTTACCATTGCCATCTCCAATCTCTGGGTTTGGCACGTAATGGACGTGGCTGTCAGTTTTCTCCATCAGCCAGTTCTCCATCCCAGTTCTCCTGCATAATGCTCTCTGCAATCCTACTGAGAAGCTTACCACTATGGGCCCTTGCTAGAGAGCATAGAGTTTCTTGAATGACTATCCATCATGGTTGAAAAATGCTTCCTCAGTCATCCCCTATGACTGTGAGGGTTCTTCATACCCTGTTATCTTTTTAAAAAAAAAAAAAAGAAAGAAAGACGGAGAAGGACATAAGCCTTCTCCACAGGAAAGTCTGAGAGTTATTCCATTCCTTAGGGAATATACTCTTTTTTTTTTCTTGCAGCTTGTCCTCATGGTATCCTATTACTTCAA
Source organism: Ichthyophis bannanicus (assembly GCA_033557465.1). Lineage (NCBI taxonomy): Eukaryota > Metazoa > Chordata > Amphibia > Gymnophiona > Ichthyophiidae > Ichthyophis > Ichthyophis bannanicus. The sequence continues at coordinate 450,015,182 of CM066032.1, forward strand.
GGACAGCACATATTACTCTGAAAAACGCCTGATACCTCCTTTGTCCCTCATATAGGTCAACCTGGTATCTCATTCTCTGCGTTTCTGTCCTTTTACCATGCTCTAGTTCCACAGGACTCCGGACTTGCTGTTTACAGACTAATATTATCCTCTGTTTTTTCACATAACCATCCTGGTAATTCACTGGCTAGCATTCCTTTATCATCATTCCTAGGGGAATAGATTCTCTATATATTTCTCAAGTAGGTTTCACCTCCTTGTTCTTGGATGAATCTTTTCCCTTCACATCTCCATGTGAATGTCCTGATATGCATAAGTCTGTCTGCATATTGCAGGCATCTATCTTTAGACCTATATATTCAGGTATATATATCTATATATCTATATCTATATCTATATATATATGTATACCTATATACATCTCTGTAGATGTATCTGTCTGTCAGCTAAGTGTGCATATGCTGTGCCCTTTAGATCTTTTTATAGATCTATATATATATCTATATACCCATATATATTGTGATAAGGAAGCTTATCATAGTTCAGGAAGGAACTATAAAAGAGGTGAATTGACTCTGAACAAGCAACCTGTCTTTGCTGGTAGAAATACTAAAACAGAATGTTTTCATAAAAGACTACCAGTCCCAGAATGCACCAGGTTTCAAACAGCCTCTAGAAGGGCTGAAGTGGGGAAACGTGTGTTCAATCAGGAGAGCTATGAGGTAATCCCCAATCACTCATCTCCAAGGGCAGGGCTTGATTCAGCACACCTGGGCTGTGCTAGGGTGGAGTGTCCCTCTAAGCACGTTAAAAGTAAAGGATATTCTACACAGGAACAGAGCAGACGGAGCAGACAGAACCAGGAAAACAAGGAGAGACAGCAGCAGAAGCAACGTTGGAGAAAGAAGAGAAAGACATCTTGGAGGTCTAAAGAAGGAGCCCACAGCAGTACGTGTGTTAGGAGTGATTCCAGAGGCAAGCATACTCCATTGGACTGGAGGAAGCCAGAGGAGTGGGGTTATAAAGCCAGGAATTCCCAGACGGCACCTTTGAAGGAGACGGCTGCATTTGGAAGGGGCCCTAAGACCGGTGCAAGAAGGTATGTGAAGAGAGACCCAGTGTCCAGGGATCTTGATTGGAAGGCTGGACATAAAAGCTGGACTACTTACTGGCCAGGATACCTGGAGAGGAAACCTAACAGCAAAGGAAGCTCAGGTATGAACTTTGATCTATGCCCTAGCTCTTCTCCAGGAAGACAGCAGGGAAACAAATATTATCCTGAGAGTGATCAATTAAGGAATTCCTCTGAGCCAGACCATGATATTGATTCCATGATATTTGAGGAAGAAGGAGATATCTGAAATGATCAGTTAGAATACATGGACTGCTCTCTGTCTAGGCTGCTGTTTTAAAGTACTTTCTCACTAATACAACAACCACCAAAAGGAACTGTAACTTGTTCTTTTATCTACCCAGAAAAGTCTTTGCAAGAAAGCTTTAGGGTAGGATTGAGCCACGTAGAGAGAGTGAACCAGCAAAGGGGTTTGCAGCTGGCTAATTATTGGTAATTGAGCCAGGCACAAGTGCACGTGAGCTCTGGAAGGAAACTTCTTTTTGTGTGTGTAAATAGAAGAAAGTTATCCTTGATAAAGAACAGTTTTTTTTGTTACTTTTGGGTTTTGTTTTTGCCTTTTGGAACACTGCTAAGAAGGTCATTAGCAGGAGCCATCAAAAATACCTTTTCTGTTTCCCATCAAGGTCTTTATTGATTTTTGCTTAAGACGTTCAGTTACCTTATATCATGTTTTGTTTTTCCTGAGTACAATACTTGAAGCAAGTGTCCTTTTGTGTTACCAAGTAAATCTGTGTGGGAGAATTAACCCCATGAATAAAATCTGTTTTCTTTGCTTACACTCGAGCATCACAACTCATTATTTTGTGAACGGCTGATTCTGGTATGAATGAACTACAACCCCCACAATCCTTTGCAAGTCATAATAATATTTTGCCTTTGCCAAGACTGTGGACATTCACGACCAGCGCCCCCGTTTACAATATATATATATATATATATATATATATACACACACACATATCTCTGCATATATGTGTGTATCTATTCAGATACTTATTATAGGTAGATATGTATCTCCATACTTATCTCCTGACTGTCTATGCTCATAAAGGTTTTTACCTTCCTACATGTTTCTGACAGTGGGCTTGCACAGCTTCATACTGTTCCACAGTATGTTTCGGATATTTTGCACACAACCACTGCTGTGGAACTGACAGCCCTACCGTATCCTAGATTTACGTATCCCTGAAGCTCCATTCCCCAAAGTCTTCCTACCTCTCACCAGTTAGGAAAGACATGGTGGATCTTCAGTGGATTTCAGATTCAATTCCTCAAACATCTGTCCTTTCTGGGAGTATGGGGTTCTTCTCATACCCTTTCCTCCCTCAAGGACTAGGTCTGTTTGTCAAGATCGGTCAGTCTTCCTCTTTTGCTCCTACCTCTGAATACTTCTGTAGCCAAAAGAGTTTTTCAGCTTTCCATGAAGCTTCCCACTGAAGACCTGCCGTGTTTGTGTTACCCCAATTAAATCCTGGGGTCACCTCTCACTTCCAGATGTGGACCTCCACCTTCACTCCAGTGAGGTCACCTTGAACATTATTCTACTGGATCCCCAGTAGACTCCATCAGCCTCTCTACTTCCTGCAATCCAGTAGGTGAGCATCATATGGTGATTGTTCATTCCAATATTATGGTGATTGTTCATTTCAATATATCTTTTGATAATGATCATACATACAGGGACTCCTTCCGGGTAGTCCTTTCTTAGCTTAGCTGTTTTTTCAGCAGCTCCTCTCTTTTCATCTCCTGCCGTCCATCCTCAGGATGCCTGGCCATATGAGGTGTAGCATGTTTTCTATCTTCAACATGTTAGGGCTCCAGGCATCTTAGCTTGGGAGTCCCCATATGTGAAGACTCATTCCTGCTTGTTCCTGGAGATAGCACAGTTACTTACCTGTAACAGGTGATCTCTGGGAACAGCAGGAATAAGTCTTCACAACCCACCCACCTCCCCTAGGAGTTGTATTTATCTTTCTATCTTCCTTTCCTCTTTCTCTCCTTTTGTCTCAGCTATGAAACTCAACTGAGGAGAGGCAGTGGAAAAGGCGGGAAGACAGTGCGCAGGCGCGAGGGATGCTCCCAAAAGCTTTCTGATTGGATGCTGGGGAGCATTCCCGTGCAGGCTCCGTCGGTACCGACGTACCCATATGTGAAGACTTATTCCTGCTGTTCCCAGAGATCACCTGTTACAGGTAAGTAACTGTGCTTTATCTGCATCTGGCAAGACAAAAAAGCCTGGAATTTTGCACTTTTGAGCCTGATGCAGTATTTTAAACATCTAAAGTTGTGGTCAACATTACTGGCACCCTTGCATTTTAGGTATGTTGTGTACAATAACTTGAGAAATAATAACGTAATAGTATGTTCAAAAATATACAACAAAAAAAAGATGTCTGTGCAATGTAGATGAAGTACTTTTCTGAGAAAAAAACAAAATATGACCTGGATAGGATTAATGGCACCCTTCACTAATATTTGGTTGCACAACCCTTGGCAGTGATGACAGTCTCCAAACATTTCTTGTAGACATCTATAAGGTTCGTACATCTGTCTGCTGGCAGTTTCTCCCACTCTTCGACTGTGATTTGTTCCAGCTCATGAACGTTTCCAGGATTCCTTTTATGAATGGCAGATTTCAGCTCTTTTTAAATGTTCTCAAATGGATTGAGATCAGAACTTATTGCTAGCCAGTATAAAACAGTCCATTTGTTCCCTTTTAACCATTCTTTTGTACTTTTGGATATATGTTTCGGGTCATTGTCTTGTTGAAGGTCCCATGACCTTCAACCCAGAGCTAGCTTTCTGACACTAGGTAGCAGATTTCACTCCAAAATACCTTGGTAGTCTTCTGACATCATTATTCCTTTAATACATTCCAGGCCTCCAGTTTCCCAGGAGGATTGTGGTTTCTCAAGGTGGGTTTGGGCAAAGATCAGGTGTTCCTTTTCATGTCTGTTCCTGAGCAGTGGGGTAGTCCTTGGCTTTCATTCATGAAGTTCTTTGTTTAGTGCGTGTTGTATGGTGCAGGTTGAAACCACCATTCCAGATTGCTCCAGGTCGGCCTTAAGCTCTTTGGATGTTGCACGTGTTTTTCCAACAGTTCACACTAACTTTTGAAGACTTCTTGGATTAATTTTCCTCTTCCCAGCATGTCCTGGGAGGTTCTTGACAGTTCCATGAGCAGAAAACTTCTTAATAGCATTGTGAACTGTAGACACAGGAATCCCAAACATCTTTGGAGATAGCCTTGTACTCCTTTGGTGACTGGTGGTAATGGCTATCTCCAGGAACAAGTAGGAATGTAGTCTTCACATATGGATATCGTCGGTACCGACAGAGTCTGTGCAGGAACGCTCCCCAACGTCCAATAGGAAAGCTTTTGGGAGCATCCCACAACACCTGCGTGCTGCCTTCCCGCCTTTCCCAACTGTCCCTCTCCAGTTCTTTGTTTTCCGTGGAGCCGACAGGTCACGCATCCTGTCACCGCAGAAAAAAATCCCTTCTATTCTTCTTTTTTGTGGTCGCGTCTGCCTTTCTTCTGGAGTCTTTCCAGTAATTTTTTCTTCAGGTTGTTGTTAAGTGCCATCAAGTCTGAGTCGACTCATGGCGACCTTCTGAATAGCTATCCTAAATTGTGTTCGGTCTTCAGACAGGCGGCTCATTGTTGACAGACTGGTACCCGTAGCTGCTGTTATTGTATCGATCCATCTCATTGCTGGCCTTCCTCTTTTGCGTTGACCTTCTATCTTGCCAAGCATGATGTCTTTCTCTAATGATCTCTCTCTTCGCATGATGTGTCCAAAGTATGAACGTCGAAGTCTTGTCATCTGAGCTTCTAAAGAAAGCTTAGGTTTGATCTCCTCTAGTACCGACTGGTTTGTTCTTTGGGCAGTCCATGGTATACACCGTATTCGCCGCCAGCACCATAATTCAAAGGCATCAATTTTCTTCCTGTCTGTCTTTTTCACTGTCCAGCTTTCACATCCATATGATGTTATTGAAAATACCATGGCTTGAACAAGTCGAATCTTTGTATGGAGAGAGACATCTCTGTTCTTGAGAATCTCATCTAGGTCTTTCATAGCCATTCTGCCAAGAGCAATGCGTCGTCTGATTTCTTGACTGCTTGTTGCTTCTTTATTGATAGTGGATCCAAGTAGGTTAAAGCTGTTCACGATTTCAATTTCTTCTCCTTCTACGATGAACCTGTTGATTATGCCAGTTGTCATGATCTTTGTCTTCTTTACATTAAGGTGCAGGCCCATTTTGAGACTATGTTCTTTGATTGTGAGAAGCAAATGTTTCAGATCATCTTCACTTTCAGCCAGTAATGTGGTATCATCAGCATAGCGAAGGTTGTTGATGAGTCTTCCACCAATCTTCACATCTCTGTTGTCTTCATACAATCCTGCTTCTCTGATTTGTTCTGCATATAAATTAAACAGGTAGGGGGAAAGTAATGCAGCCTTGTCTTACACCTTTGCTTATTTTAAACCATTCTGTTTCTCCTTGTTCCGTTCCAACTGTTGCTTCTTGATCAATGTACAGATTGTGCAAGAGTATGATCAGGTGTTCTGGTATACCCATGCTTCTTAATGTGGCCCAGAGTTTCTCATGGTTTACACAGTCAAAAGCCTTGCTATAGTCGATAATGCACAAATAGATATCCTTTTGGTATTCTTTAGTCTTTTCAAGGATCTATCTCACATCCGCAGTGATGTCTCTCGTTCCTCGCCCTTTCCTGAACCCTGCTTGCACTTCAGGTAGTTCTTGTTCCAGGTATGGTTGTAGTCTCTTTTGAATAATCTTCAGTAGAATCTTGCTGGCATGTGGGATCAGAGCGATTGTGTGATAATTTCCACAGTCAGTTTGATCACCTTTCTTTAGTATTGGTATAAACACAGATCTTTTCCAGTCAGTTGGCCATGATGTTGTCTTCCATATTTCTTGGCAGAGCCTTGTAAGTACGGTAACAGCTGCATCAGATTGCTGTAATACTTCTATGGGAATGCTATCAATGCCTGGTGCTTTTTTTCTTTGATAAGGCTTTCAATGCTGCTTCAACTTCTTTCATCACCAATGGTTCCCGATCATAAGGTACAGGTTGAAATGGCTGTTGGTCCACCTGATCTTTATCATATAAAAACTCTGTATATTCCTTCCAACTTTTCTTGATCTTCTCAGCATCATTCAACATAGAACCTTGAGCATCTTGTAACATTCCACTTCGAGGCTGGAACTTTTTCTTTAATTCTCGTAGCTTTAGGAAAGCCGATCTTGTTCTTCCTCTAATAGTTTCTGCTTCTATTTCCTTGCATGCATCGTTGTAGTACTTTTCCTTGTCCTGTCTTGCTGCACATTGGAAATCTCTGTTGAGTTATGTTATTGTCTTTCTTTCTCCTCTGGCTTTAGCTTCTCTGCTTTACTGGGCAATTTTCAGAGTTTTTTCCGTCATCCATTTTGGCCGTTTTTGCTTTTTCACATTTTGTAGAGACTTCTCGCTTTCTTCCAACACAACCTTCTTGATGTCATTCCATAACTCTTCTGGAGCTCTGTCATTTGTATCTAAAGCAGGAAATCGATTTTGCAGGCAGTCTTTAAATTCCAGTGGTATATTCTGAAGGTCATATTTTGCTGCATCTTTTTCAACTTTAGCTTGAGTTTGCATACTAGTAGTTGATGATCTGTACCACAGTCAGCTCCAGGTTTTGTCTTTGTTGATGTTATAGAGCTTTTCCATCATTGACTTCCACAGATGTAGTCAATTTGATTTTTATACAATCCATTGAGTGAAGTCCATGTGTACAGTCGCCGCTTGTGTTGATGGAAGAAGGTGTTTGAGATGAATAGATCGTTGGTCTTGCGGAATTCTATCAGTCTTTCTCCAGCTTCATTTCTGTTGCCAAGTCCATATTTCCAATTACTTTGCCTTCTTCTTTGTTGCCAACTTTTGCGTTCCAGTCACCCATGACTATCAGGATATCCTGTTTGCATGTTCTGTCAATTTCAGCTTGTACTTGTTCATAGAACTGTCCTCACTTGGTTTGCAGCTTGTCGTACTGTGAGGGCTTGTGTGCATCAGTGATGCTGAGAGCTAAACTATCGGTAGTTTAACTACTGGCAGGGTCTCCCAAGATGGACAGGTCTCAGCTGAGGTGCCAGACCAAGACAAACCACCCATCTGGGCAGCAGCAGAATGGGATAGTGTTGACGGCGGAGGATCACATTTCTGTGACAATGGCAACAACACCAAACTTAAACTGCGCGGAAGAAAGGCCCGGCAATCTACTTCTGTATCTTGCCATGAAAACTCAGTGGATAGTTACAACAAAACAAATTGTGCTATAGTGCTGGAAGATGAGACCCCCAGGTCGGATGGCACTCAGCTACTGGGGAAGAGCTGAAGACTTTTCAGAGTAAAGCCAGCATTTATGATGTGGTTGGATCAAAGCCCTCAGGACGTCTGACTGCTGATGTAGCTGCACATGAAATGAGAGTCAGAAGCTGTAAAGATGTCTTACGCATTGGAACATGGAACGTACAAAGCATGAACCAAGGGAAGTTGGAGGTGGTCAAGAATGAAATGGACCGTCTACAACTTGATCTGTTGGGTGTCAGTGAACTGAAATGGACTGGCATCGGGTACTTTGCATCAGATGATCACATGGTCTACTATGCTGGAAATGAAATACAAAGAAAAAATGGTGTTGCATTTATAATAAAGAAGAAACCTGCAAGAACTGTAATGACATACAATACAGTCAGCGAACGCTTAATCTCTATTCGTCTACGAGGAATGCCTATCAACACAACTATAATTCAAGTATATGCCCCAACAACAGCTGCAGAAGAAAATGAAATTGAAGAGTTCTATGAACAAGTAGAAGCTGAAATTTCTTCAGGTGCCATGTGCCATTTTGGGCATTAGACCCAACTTTTCCTTCAGAATGGAAAAACCCGCTTCGGGTTTTAAAAAGTGTTCTAAGTGTGGCGGTACCATCTCCATCACCGACACCCATGAGTGGTGCCTCAAATGTTTAGGTCCTGACCACTCTATTTCAGAATGTGTTGCTTATGGGATGATGTCGAAAAGGGGCCGGCAGAACCGAGCTGCCAAACTTTGCTCCCTTTTTCCCTCCGATGCAGCCTCCGTGGCATCGACGTCTTCCAGGGCTTTGTTTTCCTCCCATGGATCTCAGGTAACTAAACATAAATCTAGCCGGTCCTCAAAGGGTAGATCTCCTTCTAGACAGCGAGATGCCTCTGGCGTTGCCCTTGAGGGACTTTCACTGGCAAAATTGCCCCAGTGGGAGGCTTCGGCTTCCAAAGCACTAACGGTGCTCCAGGATGTTCTCAAGGCTTCAACCTCGGCAGAACTACTGGTGCCATGCTCTGGTGTACCGGCTGCTTCATCCAGTACCGATACCCAAGCATCGGCAGTGTCGATAGACCAGAGATTCTTGGCGGCTATTCTCACGGCCTCGATGCCTCTGAAACGGCTTCAGACAATTCAACCGGTGCCGGCACTGACTGCATCGACATCGGCAGGTATTCTATCGGGACCAAGTCATGTGTATCCATCCACTCCAATGCCGACTATGATCGGTACCGGTACCGTGCCTTGCACGATCACCTGGATCGGAGATACTTCGAATCCTCGAATGAGTCTGAAGACTCTGAAAGCTCTGCCAATACGAGAATACTTCTTCCTGAGGATTCTTCTTCTCCTCAGCATAGGATGTCTCCACCAGAGGATATGTCCTTTCAGGATTTTATCCGAGATGTGGCTCGAGGTCTTTCCATCACAGCGGCTCCTGAAAAAGAGCCTAGGGCAAAGGAATTAGAAATCCTGCAATACCCTAAAGCTCCCAAGGAGGCAGCTACCTTACCGGATGTGGGAAACACCTCTAACCACATCTCCTCACTCTCAAAGACTTGACACCATGTATCGAGTTCCTCCTTGTCTTGGATTTCAGAAGACTCAATTACCACACCATTCCATGGTGATGGAGTCAGCAATGAGAAGGATAAAGAGTGCAAAAAGGCATGCATCTAATCCTCCAGGAAGTGAGTGTAGGACTCTTGACGCCTTTGGACGTCGAACCTTCCAGGCTTCCATGCTTTCTGCTAGGATCAGTTCCTATATCTTATATATGGGAATGTTCCTTAAGGAGGTCACAGGAGATTTAGAGCTTATGAGCCATCTCCTTCCTGATGATAAGAGGTAAGATTACCTCGCCCTTGTCAGACATGCTCAGGATGTTTCCAAGTTTGTGAATCGTGCAGCTTTTGACTGCTTTGAGTGCATAAGCAGAACCTCTGCCATTGCCATAGGTGCATGTAGGATTGCCTGGCTCCAGGCATCTGACTTGGAAATTTGGGTACAGGATAAACTAGGGAATATTCTGTAGACTCTATAACCCCCTTGGGGTCTTGATCCCACACACACAAAATACCTGGGTTCTTATCTTCCAGTACTCCTCAACAGGAAGTAAAGACACGACACAATTAATTAATCAATCAATTGCTATTGAGCTCTATAGGGAAGAGACACACCTAGTCTAATTTGACTATTCCAACATGCCTCTTCAAAGATGGTTCCGAAGAGCTTAGTTTTTATTAGGTGATATCAGCTGATTCAGTTAATCTTTAATTAACATCTGGTACTTTCCAAATTCCACGTGTACATCAATTTTGCCAACATAGACAATATTATTTATATAAAAAGCAGAAGTTATATCTTATAATTACGTTCATTAAATCCAGTAGGTGTCACTATGCTGTTAAAAGCTAATTAGTTACTCATTATATTTTGCTGATTTCTATTAAACTAAATCCGTTATATTTACTAAGTGGCTTAGAGTCAATTTCACCAGAGCAGGGCAACCTGCCCCAGAGCTTAGCCTATCCTCTTGCAGGATGAACAGCCTCACCCTTTGTTCTATTTAATTAAGGAACTTCAATCTGACCTAATATCTGCTTGGTACACAGACTGTTTGCAAAAGCGCAAATGCTTCTAATTTCTCAACTTAATGTCTAGCTGAAAGCAGAAGTGTTTCTTAAAGGGATAGATTTAAATGCAATCTTGACCTGTACTTCTGTTAGGCCTATACTGAGCTAGATTACTATACTTTTGTGTCATGTATGGTTTCATGTGTAGCTGACTTTGGTTTTATTCCAATCGAGATTATTGAGCCTGATCTGTTGTCTGTTCCTGAATCTGAGTCTGAGTCTGACATGTCCAAATCTGCATATCCAGGATAAATCATAGGTGTATAGACTTGCTTATCAGCAGTGCTCTCATCTACCTCACTAATTACATCCAACTTACATTTGGGGCCTAGCTGGGGTAGGCCACGCCCACATATTCCTTGCACAGGAGAGAATCTCTTTGGCAAGAATTGGCAGGAAAAAGCTAATGAGATAGATGCTGACAATATCACTTTGGATATTTTGTTTAAATCTACAGCTGATCCTGCGAGGAAAAAAATCCTCTAAGAAACCATTCTTCAGTAAGAAGAAGAAGTTTTATCCCTCCTTTACCCAACAGGGGCATCGTTTAGGTCAGTCTGCCCAAAAGGGACAGCAGCAACAACCTAGGCAAAGAAAGACAAAAGCAGCTAATCCTCAACCGGCTCAGCAGACTCAGCCTCCACAGGGGCTTTGACTCCTATCTAGAGAATTTTGCCTTCCTAGCCCTGAACGGCCCAGAGCCCTCCACCATACCAGCAAGGTTATGTCATTTTGCCCCCAGATGGGATCAGATAACAGCAGAAAATCGGACTCTGTCTATTTTAAGAGAGGGGTACAAGCTTCATTTCCTCAGCATGCCCCCTTCTACAATGGTAAGACAGTTCAATTCTCAGACCTCTCTCAACAACCAGTTAGGTCAAGAGGTCACTGTACTGCTTGCCCAAGGGGCAATAGAAGAGGTACCCATTCCTCAACGGGGTACAGGGTTTTACTCCCCCTATTTCCTTATTCCAAAGAAAATAGGAGGACACAGACCCATTTTAGACCTCAGAGAATTGAGCAAATTCCTGTTCAAAGAGAAGTTCAAAATGATTTCTCTAGGAACTCTGCTGCCATACCTTCAGAGTCAGAATTGGATTTGTTCTCTAGATCTCAAGGATGCGTACTCATGTTCTCATCCATCCAACTCACCGAAAGTTCCTTCTCTTTCTATTTCAAGCGAAGCACTACTAATACAGGGTTCTTCCTTTTGGCCTGGCCTCTGCACCAAGGGTGTTCACAAAATGCATGGCTGTGGTGGCAGCATTTCTCCGCACCCTGGGAATATTCGTCTTCCCTTACTTAGAAGACTGGCTCATTCGAGCCCCTTCAGAGCCAGAGCCCAGGGTTGCTCTCTCTCTCGTACATTGCGCATCCTTCAGTATTTGGGACTTGTCATAAACTTCCCAAAATCCAACCTTGCTCCCACTCAGTCCCTGGAGTTTGTAGGAGCTCTGCTGGATACCAGACAGACAAGGGCCTATCTTCCACAACCCCGCTGCCTTCGCATTGTGCAGATAGGTTCACAAGCACTGCTAAAACCTCACCTCACTGCTAGGGAAATGTTACAGTTGCTAGGCCATATGGCATCCACCATGCATGTGGTTCCTTATGCTCGCCTCCATATGAGGGCAGCCTAGTGGACTTTATCCACTCAGTGGACTCGGGCATCAGGTTGCTTGTCAGACAAAATATCAAACTCAGATCGCCTTATTTTGTCCCTCCAATGGTGGCAGTCACCCCAAAACCTTTTGGTGGGGTCTCTTTTTCAGCAACCCCCACTCCAAGCCACTCTAACAACAGATGCCTCATAGGTGGGTTGGGGAGCCCACTTGCAAGGCCTCTCTACCCAGGGTATCTGGACTCCACAGGAGGCCTATCTACACATCAGTCTCCTGGAACTCAGAGCAATCTTCCTTGCTCTTCAAGTATTCCACACCCAGCTCCGCTACAAGACAGTCCTAGTTCAAACGGACAATCAAGTAGCCATGTTCTATGTGAACAAGCAGGGCGGAACAGGCTCTCCGTCGCTATGCAACAAAGCTTTGTGACTATGGGCCCTCGCCAGAGAGCATCAGATTCATCTCCTTGCGGTGTATCTTCGAGGCATTCAAAACTCTTGGGCAGACAGACTCAGTCGAATTCTGCTTTCACATGAATAATCTCTCCATGCAGACCAGGTGGCCAAAATTTTTCAAATTTGGGGAACCCCGGACATAGACCTCTTTGCAAGTCCGCTGAATGCCAAACTTCCACAGTTCTGTTCCAGAATTCTGTCTCAGGGTTGTCAGGCCAGGGATGCTTTCCTCCTCCATTGGGGTCAGGACTTCCTGTATGCCTTTCCACCCATTCTCCTAATTCCCCAAACCCTGTTCAAGCTTCAGAGAGAAAGAGATCATATGATTCTCATAGCTCCACATTGGCCACGGCAAATGTGGTACCCTCTGCTCCTACATCTCTTTCAAGCTCCGCCTCTGGAGTTAGGAAATCTCCTTTCTCAAGAGGACGGGATACTGTGGCATCCCAATCCCCAGTCTCTGCATCTCAGGGCCTGGTTGCTGAAAGCCTAGAACTTCACGGTCTTAGCCTTTCCCAGCAGGTAAAGGATATCCTTTAAGCTTTCAGGAAGCCTTTCACAAGACGCTCTTATGCATTTAAGTGGAAAAGGTTTATCATATGGTGCTCGCAGAAGGGTCTTAACCCTCTTGCGATACCTCTGGAATCATTACTGGAGTATCTCCTTCATTTATCTAATGCAGGGCTTAAGACCAATTAAGTGAGAGTTCATTTGAGTGCTATTGCAGCTTCTTTCAAGCCTCTAAATGGACAAGCTATTTCCTCTCATCCTCTCATAGCGAGATTTATGAGAGGCCTTCTTTTAACTAAGCCTCCCATTAAGCCACCACCGGTGGCATGGGACTTAAATCTGGTTCTTGGGCAGCTCATGAAACCGCCTTTTGAACCATTAGGCACTACATCTTTGAAATTCCTTTCCTGGAAGGTCATCTTTCTTATTGCAATCACATCAGCATGTCGCATCAGTGAATTGCAAGCGTTGGTGGCTGATCCTCCTTATACAAGGTTTCATCATGATAAGGTAGTCCTTAGGACTCATCCACACTTTATGCCAAAGGTGGTGTCACCTTTTCATTTAAACCAAGCGGTTTACCTTCCTTTATTCTTCCCAAGGCCTCACGCCTCAAATGCAGAAAGGAATCTTCATACTTTGGACTGTAAAAGGGCTTTGGCCTTTTACTTGCAAAGAACGCAGCAACATAGGAAGTCCTCTCAACTCTTTGTTGCTTTTGATCCTAGTCATTTGGGACTTCCATTCTCCAAAGGAACACTGTCCAGTTGGATTGCACAGTGTATATATTTTGCCTATGAGAGTAAGAACCTTCCTCTTGAAGGCCATGTCACAGCTCACAATGTGAGAGCCATGGCAGCCTCTATGGCTCATCTTCACTCTGTGTCTATCGACGATATCTGTCGAGCAGTTACTTGGGCTTCGGTTCATGCCTTCACAGCCCATTACCCATTACTGCTTAGACAAGGACTCCCGCCCGGATGCTTAGTTTGGTCAGGCTGTTCTTCAACACCTGTTCCATTCTTATTCAACTCCTACCCGCCATCCCTGGTAGGATGCCAGAGATCCATGGGGGGAAGTGGAGCCCTTTCACAGGGGTACACAACTTCTGGGGCCTTCTCCCTGGCATCTGCAGCTAGGGAGTCCCCATATGTGACGACTACATTCCTGCTTGTTCCTGGAGATAGCATAGTTACTCACCTGTAACAGCTGATCTCCAGGAACAGCAGGAATTTAGTCTTCATAACCCACCCACCTCCTCTAGGAGTTGTATCTCTCTATCTCTCTCTCTTTCCCTCTCTCTTTTGTCTCAGCTTTAAACTCAACTGGAGAGGGACAGTTGGGAAAGGCGGGAAGGCAGCATGCAGGCGCTGTGGGATGCTCCCAAAAGCTTTCCTATTGGACGCTGGTGAGCTTTCCCGCGCAGGCTCCGTTGGTACCGACGATACCCATATGTGAAGACTAAATTCGTGCTGTTCCCGGAGATCACTTGTTACAGGTGAGGAACTATGCTTTTCTGATGGTCTCAGGCAGCTCTCTTCATCATTATGAACATTAGAGCCATCATTCATTGGTTGATTCAAGTCTTGTGAGTACTGACAACTGATCACTGGCACATTAATTTTAGTGCAGTGGGAATGTGGTTCTTCTGTTCAAACTGATTTGAATTGTTTATAAGGGTGCCAATAATGTCCTGGCAGTGTACCAGTTTTTGTAATATTTCCTATTATTTCCTTTTTTAATTGGGCTCGTTTTATTTTCTTCTTTTATGTGTCAAATATGTGTGATATATAGTCCAAAGCCATTTCACTGGCCACGGGTTTTTTTTGAGATATTAGGAGATCGGTTGAACTGCAAGGGTGACAATAAGGTTGATCACAACTGTATATTAGAAGTAGATACACAGCCCTTAATGAATCTCATCTGATCAGGATGAACCTGTGGGGGCATTAGCTCTTCTGACTGACACTGCAGGATTTTATCAAAACTTTTTATATTGGCATTAATATGAGAAATAGGCCAATACAATCTGCCTTCCAAGGGCGCTCTACTTAGCTTATGCAACACTGTTTATTACTGTATTAGTCAGATACTAGTTGGCAGTCCCTTCAGCAATTTATTTAATTTCCAAAGACTCAAACATTTGCTTGGTTCTTGCATGTCCATTAGAAATAATACAGTATTGTAATGGATGCTATGGATGATTATATACTACAGGAAATTAGTCGCATACGAGTATACAATCCAGGCATACACAGAAACGGATCAGTTCTCGTAGTATTACCTACGAGAAAACCAAGTATAATTCCAGCCACTTGGGTCTGAAGCTTGTCACATATCCTGAAATTGTTAAGAGTCTACAAGTTGAATATAATGAGCTGGAAGAGACAATGGACAAATCTGGGGAGCAGGCATATCAAAAGCTAGATTAGGGCATACATTCCAGTACCCTTCCCATAATGTCCCTCTAGCGCCTGAGAAATATTGGAAAAAAAATTCACTGTGGTGCTGCTGGGGCTGTAGAAATAACTAATGTACATTCTTTTTAAATCAGCTCACAGTCAAAACATACCTCTTTTCCAGATCCGCTTTAGATGTCTATTTGTTTGGGTACTGACTTATAAGGGTGACCACTTCCCTACTTATAAAATTATAGGACACCAAGTACTTTCCCTATCATCCGTTTGCTCAATTTAGAATGCTCTGCAGTGGTCAGATGTGTTTGCATGCAGAAACATTATCTGAACCTTTTGTTCCCTCATAAATTTAAGAATTCTAGTCCTTTCTACAGGAGAAGAGATGCCCTGCACATTAAGTGAAACAATTTTCACTTCTGTCATCTGTGCCATTCTATTTAATGACATCCATATCCACGAATATCAGGGAGTACAACATCTTCCACCAAAAGGCCAGAAACTGCTTTTTAGGCCAAGTCAAACCCCTTCTAAAATAAGGTTTTAACTTCAAACACTTTTCAAACTACCTCCCAAACCACAGCATAGCCAACTAAATGAAAGACCCCATCCATTAACACCCACTGAAAAACGGAGGCCAAGGAGCCCCAGCCTAAGAGGCTAAGGCAGAAAGAGGGCCAGATAGACCCCCCCCCATCTGTTCAACGTCCCTGTTCCCCTTAAAAGCCATGCAAAACTACCAAACAATCCCCCTATTGTAACTGTTCTGAGAAGGGTGTGACTAGGCATGGTCCCTGAGCAGTGCAACCTCAACAAAACCCTTTCTAACAGGGGCCCCCCTCCTCACACACACTCGCCAACCACCTATACACATTCATACTACCATACCCAGAAGATACCAAACCAACCCCCCAAATCCTTCCACACTATTCTCCTGCAGCCATCCTCCAAATCCATTCAGGTCCATCATCTCCAGTCCTCCCCTTAGCCCTTCATCCTAACCCAAAACCAACCATCCTTCACCACCAGCCCCCAACATAAAGTTAAAAAAGCAACACACCACACAGAGATTACACCCTTCCGTGCCCCCCCCTGCTTTTACCATCAACTCTGGAATTAGGCATATAGATTAGAAAAGAACAATATATTGGCTCCATGCAAGCACCAGCAATGTCCTAAAGCAGACTTCAAGCATCGGTTACCAAGTTAGGAGGACTTCATGTTTACAGCCAGGCAAAAGTCTTTTGCTGCACTAACAGTCAAAGAAGCCTTTCCATATTGCAAAATCTTGAGCATCACAGGTTAAAGCAGTAAATAATGAAACCCCTGTTTGCAGACCTCCAGGTTAACGTTGCTATAGGTTGGGGAATATATAGATCTAATACCCTTGGTAATATAATTCTGTTTTCTCTCTCACTGCTCGAAGGATTCTTAACTTGTCCCTGAAGTTATGCAATGAAAGAATTAGTGCATATGATTGGTTGCCCTGGGGTAGAGTGGGCAGCAAGGCCTGATACACTCTGTCGAGTTTCACACAGCCGTATTTGAAGTCCAGTCCAAGCAGCCCAAATAACATGGCTGAATGTAAGTCTACTGGATTCTGGCTCTCCAAATATTCTGGGATCCATACAAAACAGACGTTATTGCAGCAGTTTCTATTTTTTTAAATCTTATCTTCCTTCCAGCTGCTTTAAGCTGTTGCTTCTTAATTTCTAATTTTTACTGCACTGAGATTAGGGAATCGTCCACGTCTCCAAAGTGGGTCTCTGTGTCCTCAAGGCACTTCTCATGTTTTTTTAACACTGGACACCAGTTGAGCCACTTTTTCAGCTACCATTTGTAGCTTTGAATCTTAAGTGGCAAGGATCTCAATCACAGCCTGAATTACCAATGTTCAATGACACCAGAGTCTGAACTCCACTTCTCATTCCCGGAAGCCAGTTTGCCAGCTTTCACCTCTCCTGCCTTCCTTCTGATATTTTTCTAGTTAGATGATTGTTCTACCCACATTACAGGCAAAGAACCTTTACCCTGATCTTTAGCCATTAAAACAAGCAAACGTGAGGCGATATGGTCTGAAAGAATGGATATTCCACACAAGGTTGCAAGAGCCACTTGAGCACATTTTATTTATTTAACAGGTTTTTTATACTGCTTTATCATTTCAGTCAAAGCGATTTTCATTGTGACTTAAATTTGGTAATGTACTTTAAACAGGGACAATAATTTGGATTTTTCTGAGCCAATGGAGGGTTAGTGACTTGCCCAAGGCCACAAGATGTGCTAGTGGGAATCGAACCCTAGTCTCTTGGTTCCCAAGCCAGTGCTCTCATCAGAAGTCCCTTTTAATTAGAGCATTTAATTAGAGTAATTTGCATTTTATAGGTAGGGAAAACATGCACCTCTGTGGAAGCAATATTATGCAAGTAGCATTGTGATACAATTTCCTGGATAAAGGGGGAGTTCAGAGAGTAAAGAAGAGAGAATGAAGGAATGAAGGGAGGGGATCAGAGAAGAGGGTAAGAATCAGTGGGGGAGAGAAGGGTAAGAGGGAAGTCTGAGAATGGGGGAAATGTATGTCTGTATGTGGTTGAGAGAAATGGAATCTTAGGGAGAGATTGCTGCAGTGAAGTTGGAATTAACATAGAGGTAGGGTCATGTGATGAGGGAGTAGAGAGATGTGCATGTCGAGCTCCCACTGCGTTTTATTAAACTGCTGCCTTTTTTTCGTCCTAACTTCACAATTTTGCCTGAAGTGGGCTGCTAAGAGATGTCCACTAGGCTGGAGACAGGAAGGTTGGCAAATAAAACACAGTTGCTGTGGAATCTATGAAAATGACTTCAACAAACGATGTAGGAGTGCCTTACTACTCAAGATGGCCACGACTGTGCAGGAAGTGAATTCTCCACAGGCTTTGATCATAGTGGGACACCTCAGAGAGGGGCTTCTGACACAGTGTTTTTGGATACTGCTGTAATTTTGCAGATAATTAAGACAGGTAGCACTGATTTGGTTGATAAAATGTGAAAACTAATAAAAGGAGTAGAGCATGTGGAGAAATCTTTTGACCTCCACATCAGAGATTCTTTTTGTAACAAGAAACTGGAGCAGAAAATAGATGATCTTGAGAGTCATTCTCGGATAAGCAACATGCAAGTAATGGGGGACCCAGATGATTCCTTTTATGAATAAGCTATTAAAAATTTTTTTTGTGATTCCTTCACTGCCAGAAGACATGATAATTGAAAAAGTGCATAGAGTGCCAGGGTGGCAACCGTTGTCAGGAGGACAGCCTTGAACTGTAATTAATGGAAATAATGAGTTTTCAAGATAAAGAATGACTGCTAGCTTTGGCCAGAAAATGAGTTAATGAATGTTTACCATTTATACCAGAGGATCTCTGGATATAAATTGAATCATGATCAGTTAGTGGTATTCCCTGTGAGCATGCCAGTACATACTGATGTCACTTTCCCTTTCAATGGCAGTGGGTTAATATTTCATATTTAGCAGTTATCATTCCTGCTCAGTTATACTGGCTTTATGAGCTGCATTTTTCCCCCACTATTGGATAAAATGTGAAAGGATTTTGGAAATGCAGATCTATATCGTCCCCTCCCTCATTACTAGGATTAATGTAATAAAAATGAATGTGTTAGCTCTACCAGGTTCCCAATGACCCTTTTGATACATAGGGTAGGGTAGGGTAATTATATTTGGAATGTTCAGAAACCCAGTGTTAAATTGAGAACATTAATATTATGGGGGTCTAGAGTTGCAAACATTTCAAGTTTATTATTGGGTGGTACCACTTAGGGCATTTTATTCTTGGTGAACAGGTAATGAAACACAGCATGAAATACAATTGGAGGCTGATAGCTTGCAACAGAAGGACTTTTCTATTCCTCTTGATTGGCTTAAAAGGGGAGATGACAAAATTGCTATCTTATGGATGTGGAATGTGATTGCTATAAAGTTGAAGCTTTTTGCTACTGATTTTCCTCTGCTGTACTCTGGGATAATCCTGGGGAGATTTAAATGAGTGTTAGATAATCATTTCACTAAAGTCATTGATTTTATTTCAAAGGGAAAGTTCCTACCTAGAGCTGATATAATTCAGAAGTTTTCCAATGCTCCACATTTTTTCTCCTTGCTGTAATTAGAGCACTTTCTTATGTGATAAGGAAGCTTATCATGACAGAGGAGAAAGGGATAAAGGAAAGGAATTCACCCTTATAAAAGGACCTGTTCTACAAGGTCAGAGAAACAGAACCCCAATCACACCTAGAAAGCAGGAAATTCCCAGATGGGCTAGGTTTCAGAGTTCCCCTAGTGTAGAAAAGGAGAGGGAATACAGACCCAGGGTAAAGGACCCTTACGTCACTGAGTTCCCTAATTACCCAGTTGCCAGGAGGCAAGCTGATCTCCGTCACCTGAGAGGAGAAGAGGTGGGGCTGGAGCCTTGGGGATTTAAGTCTAGGATAGAGAAAGAAGCGAGAGAGGAGGAGGAGAGTCCCAGAGAGAGACCCAAGCAGAAACACAAGCTGGAGGACAGGGTGAGGAAGCACAGGAGAATGGTGGCCAGAGTATGAGGGAGGAGAAGCTGCTACAAGCCCAGGCCCAGGTATGAGCCTTGAAAGCTTGTCTAATACAGAGCAGTTCAGAGTTGCAAGGGATACTCTCAGCTCTAATGGAAGGCAGTCAGCTGAACCCTGTGAACTGGAAGGAGAGGTAGAGCCTATGCAACTAGGTAAACCAGACCTAGCTGTGAATGACGAAGACTCATACATAGATTGCTCCTTGTGCCAATCCTTTACTGTAGAGGGATTGAAAGAAATCCACCCTTAAGAGAAAACCTTCAGAGTCAGGTAACCTTGAAAGCCTGTAGATGGTTTTGTGCATGTCCTGTGTTAAAGAAGAAATATGTTTGCTGAGAAAGCAAGAGCAAGCTGAAGCTCTCTGATTGTGCTTGATAAACACCTGATATCCAGAGCAGTGCACCGGCAAGAAGTCGAGCTAATGGTGAAAGGAAGTAAAGTTTTTGGCTTTGTTTTTGAATATTCCTAAAGCCTGGAATAGAGCATAATTTGCTTATGAGAAGTTTTTGTTCCTGTTAAAAGTTTTACTTTGTTTGTAAGGAGACAAACAGCCTGGAAGTGTTTGGGACTATGAGACCAGAAAACTGCCATTGAGGAATGCTGTTTTGTTTGCTTTAAACAGCAATGCTAGCCAAGCTGGTAGCATTGACTGTTAAAAGGCTTTATCTTTGAGCTGAAGAACACTATAAGCTGAAAGTTTTGCTTTGAGTTTATTTATGTCCTGATGTGTATTGTGAAGAATCCTGGCGAAAGAATCCAAGGGTAGTATTTGTGAACCTTTGCGTTTGAGTTAATAAATTCTGTCATTGCCTTATCATTCGAGCCAACTATAAGTGTTTTTTTTCTACCTGAAACCAAGTGGATTATGACTGAACTACCTTTCCCAAAGGGCATGGCAAAGGAACCAGTCAGTTAAAGGCTAAAAGGTGAAACTTTCTATGATAACCACGCCCCTCCATACTGGAAGTAAGGGGCAAGGGCGTGACACTTATTACGCATAATGCAAGGTTTTTGCATTCTCTTACTGGGAGTCTTGAGCTGTCCTGTATGAACTTTCTTGCAGATGATTTTTTTTTTCATTTCATTTATTAAAGATCTCTGAAGCTCTTTGGGGTCAGGCCTAGCTAATACTTGGATAGATAACCACTTTGGAATACCAGGGCTATAAACTCACTGTGCGGAAGAAAGGCCTGGCAGTCTACTTCCGGTTGCACATTGCTAAGAAAACCTAGGGGCTGGGTCACCAGAAGTCAGCATTGCCCGATGATACACATTGCATTTTATATTACTGGAGAAATGTTGTATGAAACCTAAAAGAAAACCAGGGCTAATTTTTCAGTTGTAACTGATCAGTATATAAACAGTCATCCCCATGAGAGAGTGTGGCATCAAGATCTTCAGGGCAAGTGGACATAGAAAAAACGGAGAGGTATGTGGGATAATCTTTCTAAAATATCATTTAGAAATGGAGCATAACATTTTCTATAGGATGCAGGGTACAATCACCCATTCAAAAGTGGCTCCTGTAGAACTGAGATATTTTTTTCTTCTAAGATTGAACTAGTTATTTTCACTGAGTGATAGCATTTTTTCGTTGTGCGTTTGATATGCAGGGAACATTTTGACACCTGTGAAGGTATTGCCCCAAAATACCTTTCTGGGAGAAGGTGTGGCATATTAGTTGAACTACAACTTGTTTGATGTTTTGGATTTCTCTACTGAGGCTGGTGGAACTTATGTGAGCAAGAGACCTTTTGAATTTTCTCTTTTTTTGTAACAGAAATGGTTAATTACAGCCAAATGGAAGGAGAGACTGCCGTCAGGCATAGAAATTAGCTTAAATCGTGGACAAGAAATATATGACTGCGAAAATATATGGTGAACTGATCCAGTGGACAGCCTTATGGGGGAGCCTTTGCACAATTACTTGTGAGAGAGGGACATAAGAGATGATATCCCTTAACTGGCTGTAGGGAATAGTCACCTGCACATGAATTTTCTTTGAATTTGGTTTGGTTATATTATTGTATGATATGGATCTGAAGAGGTTTATTGCCTTGCAGACCCTGGAAGACTTGTTTTGCTTGCAAATTGCAGAAAGCTAGTGTGGCTTTTAAGCAGAGATAATGCCACGTTTAAGTACACCTACTGCTACTGCCAAATGCAGAAAAGAGACGGACGCATGCGTAAACAGCACAGGAAAAGCTAGCACACAATTAATACCAAGAGTATTTAAATGTATTGAAATCATAGGCAAATGAGCAGTACATAATGAAATGGTATGCAAATATTTACTGTGCTCTATGCAGAAAAACACATAGAGGATTTCACAACCAGCCTTAGCGCCTTCCATTTACGCCTGGATCTGAGCTGGCTTAAACATCTAGCACTTTCCCTGATGCCTGGATTATCTGAAGGGAGTCTGACATTTCCCCTCAGATGATCTAGGCATCAGGGAAGACACCAGATGCCATCAAAATACTGTCAGGGCTCATATGCAAATTAGCCATGCGATGCCCCTGTTTCTCTGGGAGGATATGCCAAACTAGTGCCGGCTTCTTTGCACATGTATTTGGCTTGTTCTCCCAGTTTAATACTGCCATTTTGCACACAATTTAATGTATGGCTCATTTGCATATCAGCCCTTTTCTGCATGCCAGCGCTGAAGTTGCACGCTATCGGAGCGCTGCAAATAGCATAAAAGTTGATAGAGCGTGATTTCCGCGCCAGCTTTCTGCATTGGCCTGTGAATGCTTAACACATTGTATCACATGATGTTGCCTTGTTTAGCTCAAAAGTTTAATCAAAACAAGGATTTAAAAAAGGCATTAATAAAGAGAGGGGGGTAGGAAGGATTAGACTGAATGCTTGGGTGATGAAATTCTGATTGGTAAATTTAAGGGATGTGACAGATTGCTTTTCTCACGTACTTTTATTTATGTTTGAATATCAGGGTTTTAATATTTAAAAGTAGTAACCAAGAGTATAAAAGAAAACACAGTATCTTGTTTCTCATTTGGGATTTTCTATGCTTCATTCTTTAGCAGTAGTATAAAGTTGCCCTGACAGTTAATATTCAAGATAGAAAAACAGCAGGATAAAATAGAATTTCAAAGTGAAGCCCAACACTGAATTAAATACCGTTACATTTTACCACTGACTGCACTTGCAATGAGTCTTTTTTGCCCTTTTGTTTTAGTGTTGTACTTTTACTAAGCCATAAGCAGGCCCTGGAAGAGCTCAAGCAGACTATTCAACAATTGAGGTGCACGGAGGCTAAGCTGGCAGCCCAGAAAGAAATTCTTGATCAAAAAATGCAAGAAAATGATGGAAAAGAACCACCTCCTGTTGTAAACTATGAAGAAGATGCCAGATCTGTCACGTCTATGGTAAGTGTATTTACTTTAAATTGCTTGCAGAATCAAGTGGCTTTCTTAAACCTGAAGTAGCACTTTAATATAGTCAGCTTGAATATTGTATATGATGAAATGCTTCTGGATTTGTAATACTATAGATGTAAAAATTAACTTGGTAAACTTTGCCTTTAGGTTTGATGGGTAGCCTATTGCCAAAGTATCCAAAGTGGTGGTCTTCCAGTTTAATGTATATATCTTGTCTCACTGTATTTCACCCCTGCTTTTGTAAACCACTTTGACCCGGTGAAAGACGGTATATAAATACAGCTAAATAAATAAATGTAAAATGTATGAATGACCTTTTCAGCACACCTGACCCAAAGCAGTAATGCATGACATATACATAAAAACATTCCTTATCATCCTGCAAGACCAGTCAGGCGAGTGAGTTATGCTTCCCAGCCAGCTGATGGAGGCAGACCAGAGCAACGTTGTGACATCACTGACTGTATAACTAGTGGTGAAGCACTGAGACTTGTCAATACTGTATGCCTCCAGCAGATGACAAGGTATGTTGACTTGGTATAGTAGTGCAAATAGACCTGTCTCACCTGGCCTTGTGGCCTGTGTGAGTTGACTTTGGCTCATTGTTTGCTCAGAGCTTGTATATGCCCTTGTCTTCTTGAGTTGGCAGTTGGACTACGTGCACTGCTGTTATTCATAGATTCCAACACTGTTGGACTGGAGAGCAATGAAGAGGACCACATGGAGCCTATCTGGGGGGTAGCAGGTCTGGGTCCAGTACCCCTTCCTCTCTGTATTCTACTTTAGAAAGCTCTGCTTTATTATTGTCTTTCCTTTTTTCCTATTCTTTGAGTATTTATTTATTTTATTTGAAACATTTCTATATCTCCATATGCTACAGCATTCAAGGCAGCGTACAACCATAATTAAAACCACACAATAATAATAATCGGAACTATCTAAGCCATTCTCACTACACCGCATTCCTATCACTACCTATCAGTACCTACTCTGCTCCTACCTTACCTAGCTATTTAACTTCGGAAGAGAAACGTTTTTATATATCTTCTAAAAGTTATCAGATCCGGTTCTTTCTTTAGCCTTTCCAAGGAGTTTATTCTACCAAGTGGATGAAACTATTGCAAATATTCTCTCTTTCCACCTCTTTTGTTGCACATACTGGTAGTCTGGGATGGCCAATAAATGCCTTTGGCTTGACCTCAACACCCTACCCGGCTGGTACCAGGCTAACAGATCTTGCAGATATCCTGCCTCTTGTTTTATCACTATTTTAAATGTTAGCAGCAACAGCTTAAACACATTTCTCTGTTGGATGGAGAGCCAATGCTGTTGATACCACACATCCAATACTGATGCCTTCCTATTATTTATTTATTTAGACAGTTTTTGTATACCGCCTTATCCTTCAATCAAAGCGGTCACGACACAATTGGGGGGATACATTTAACATGTGGGGATATGAGACGCATACACTAATACTTACAGGGAACATGGGCTATGGAGGGTTAAGTGGCTTGCCCAAGACCACAAGGAGCATCTGTGGGACTAGAAACCCTGGTCCTTCTGGCCCAAGGTTTCTGTCCTCTAGTGGGATTTGAACCCCCGACCTTCTGGCCTGAAGTACCTTGCCCCAACCACTAGGCTACTCCTCCCTATGGCCAGAAAGCATTTGCACAGCCACATGTTGAGCCACTTTCAATTTTATTACCAGATACCCTGACAACTCCACATACAGTATGTTACAATAATCGAGTACCAGCACTACCAGTGCCTGCATAAGAAGGCACATTGCTTTCTCATCCAAGAAAGGTGGCAGTTGATGCACCAGTCTTAATTTACCATGGACCATGCAAAAACAGCCTGTGATACCTGTGCCTGTAACATCAAATCTGCATACAACAGAATCACTAAAACTCAAATTTCCTCCTTCCATTGTAGCTTAATTACCCCCCCCCCCCACCATTAATGACCATTCCTCAGGCTGCAAACATCTAGCTCCCCACACAGCAAGATCTCTGACTTTCGAGCATTAAGCACAAGCTGATTGGCCCCCCAACCACTCTGATACCTTCTCCAAACAAACATTTCCTTTCTTAACACTTTCTGCCTTTGAATATTATCTGCATAAAGAAATCCTTGAAAACCATAATTTCTTAATCTGTTTCACTGGACTCATGGCGATATTAAAGAGAACTGGGGACAATGCTGATTTTTGAAACACCCAGCATGAGAGCTTTCTAACAGCAGACAGCTCATTCTTCCAATGTACCTTAAAACTAGCCACCTTAAAACCTTCCCTCCCATACCCAACTGTTTACATCTCTCTACTAATATATCCCAAGCTACTAAATCAAAGGCTGCAGACAGATCTATTGTAATCACCAGAGCCACCTTCCCTTGGTTACTGCCACATTAGAGACTTTATGCCTGAACCCCTATGGAACCCAGCTTGTCCCCATTCAATACCTCCCTGCTCTAATAAATTTGTATCCAACTGCCCCACCACTTCCTTTTCCAAGATTTTTCCAAAACACATCAACAAAGAGATCGGCCTCAAATTTTCACATTTCATCTCACTCCCTTTCTTTGGGAAGGGGTTCACCATTGCCTCCTTCAGCACTTCTGGGTAACTTGCACAAGTCAGCGATGCATTCACTAAATCAACCAACCATTCCAGGATTTCCTCTGAACATCATCTCAGTAATTGACCCGGGATTGGGTCCAAATACATCCAAGTCAGATGGATCTGCTGCAGTATTCCCCTCACTACATCTTGTGTAACGTCAGCAGAAATTTCCCATCTAACATCCTCTCTCTCATTCCCTCTAACCCCCCTTCCCCATCAACTCTCCCCTCTCCCGGTTTCAGATCCAATTTCTCCACAAAGTAATCAGCCACTTCTTACACATCTCCCCTCTCTTCATTCTTTCGCAGTTGTCCGACCCCAACAACTGCTTTGCAACCCAAAATAACTCCTTTGGAACCCAAAATAACTCCTTTGGTCTATTTCCCATGGCCTCTACCTTGGTGGAGCACACTCCATTTTGTTTGAATCAACGTCCGATGTTCATTGTCATTCTTTCTCTACCTTTCTATATCTGACCTGCTACCAGATTTTCTCCATCTTCCCTCTAAATGCCATACTTCTTAACATACTTGTTCATAGAACTGATCATCATCTTCTCTTTTCACTACCAATAAGGAAGAAGAGAACCACTCCCTATTCTTCAACTTCTCCTTTCAAGCTTTTATCAGCTTCATTGGAACTGCTTCCTCCATTGCTCCCTACATAGGAATCAACCAATCTCTCACTTGCTCCCCCACCCCACCTCCCGCCCTCAGCAGCAAGGCCAATCAGAGCCCACCGGGACACTTAACTACCAGCACCTCCAGCTGGTACGCCTGTGCCAGGCGGGCCCTTTGGTGAGGCACAGAGGCGGCACGAAGAACACCTCTCCAAAGGGTAGGCACAAGAACAGAGCCCTCCAAAAACCTGCGAGCAACAAAGAAAAGACCAGCACAACGAGGTAACACTCCGGCAATCGAAGAAACGAAATGCAGCCTCCCCACCTATACAATATCCAACTCCAGCCGACTACGCACAAGGTACCCACCGATACTGACACAATGCATGCCACATACTACCTACCCATAGCCCTCCTCATCACACAGCTGTTCCCCCCCCCACACACACAATCTACACAAACACCATGCACACACCTCTTTGGAGCTGCACACATGTACCGCAGTACCAGGAAACCCCGAAACTCACACGCAAGAAACCCTGCCAAAGGAAGCTCACCAATGCAAATACAGGGTCCCGCACTCTTACCACACAGGCACCTAAACCCCAAAAAGATATGCTACCAATCAACATAGAGCTCATTAATGCCAGGTAAATAAGGAACAAAATCAACACCCTAGCAGACCACCTAGAAAAACAGCAGACCGACATATTATGCATCACAGAGACATGGCTTACACCCTCTGACACGGTGCTCCTCCACCAGCTTGTACCTCCAAAGCACACCGCCTACAGCTGCCCACGGACACACAAAAAAGGAGGAGGAGTCCTGATCGTAGCCAGAAACAACCTGAGGCTCAAGACCCGGACAACTACAAATGCTTCGAAATGCGAGATAATCATCATAGAGAACAAGCACCTAGCCCTATGCCTTACCCAGAGAGCTTCAAATGCTCCCGCTGAAAACCTTTCCTCTTAGAAGCGGTCTGCGCTGTCAACACCCTCCAGAAGCCCATGATAGTTCTGAGAGACTTCAGCCTCAAATCAGCCTCTAACAAGGATGAAGAAGCATTCGTAACAGCTATGAGATCACTGCAATACTCGCAGATCGTCACAGCCCCAACCCATAGACATGGATCCTCACCAGATCTCACTTTACACCTAACTACCTCATAGAAAAGGACAGCATCACAAGCCCATTGATCACACCTGTACCTTGGTCGGACCACCACATAATAAAGTTCAAAGTATTGTCAGCCAGCCCAAAAGATCATCACGACAGGCCTCATGCAGGCAGGAGATTTAAAAGCTTCAACAAGGACACATTCCTCCAGGAAATACTACCCAACCTGTGCACAATAGAAAATGACTCTAACAGCCAAATAGAAAACTGGAATGACATTATATCCTCTGCCGCCAAAGCCCCAGCAACCAAGACTTCACGAACTCACTGTTCAGAAACCAAAAATGCCCCCTGGTATTCACAAGAGATACGGAAAGCGAAGAGAATCCTGAGGAGACTGGAACGACGCTGGAGACACATCAGATCAGACTACACCCAGAAGCTCTACCAAACAAAACAGAAGGAATACAACAAACTCATCAACCAGCAGAAAAAGGAATATTACACAAACCTCATTCTCAAATCCGCAAATAAATCTAGAGAACTATTCGAGATTGTAAGAACACTCACAAACAAACCAAAACCTGACAAAGACGTGTTGATACATCCTCAGACCTTCGCCGACTACCTGCAAGACAAATTCTCTGCCCCCACAAAACCAACTCCGAACATCCCCTCCGAACAATCAGCACCCCCCACCAAAGTGGGACAAGTTCAGCATCCCATCGATGAAACAGATCTCCCAAATACTCACCAAACTCAACACTAGCACCGCCCCAACAGACCCATGTCCAGTAGCATGGATCAAATCGGTGAAGGACGAGCTTAACCACTTCATCCACAACATGGTGGAAAATTCCCTCACCCTCGGGAAAATACCAGATGCCTTAAAACTAGCAACCATCCGTCCCATCCCAAAAAACACTACACTGAGCAAGGAAAACCCAGCAGCATGTACCATCAGATGCTCACAACACAACACAACACAACACAACACAAAAGAGGATTCCACAATGACGAACCGACAGTACCTACAACCAGTCATTGCTGGTAAATATAACCCATGCTGCATAATATGTAGACTCCACTGCCACCACATTACTACCTCCATTGCTACCGCAATGCTTGTAAGATAATATATGCTGCATTGCATGCTGACTCCATTACTACCGCTTTGCTTCCCCACTATTACCTCATTGCCTGCAAATAACATATGCTGCATAGCCTACTGACGCCATTGCTGACATATGCTGTATAGCCTATAGACTTCATTACTACCTCATTGTTTGTAAAAATAACATATGCTGCATAGCCTTCATTGCATAGACTGCATTGCTACCTCATTGCTTGTATTGCTTGTAAAAATAACATTTGCCGCATAGCCCCTCTCTGTTCCTCTTCCATGGCTCCACTTCACATTATCTTCCTTTTCTTCATACTCCCAAACTGTTTCCCCTCCTACCTGCACCCTCACTGCTCCATTCCTCATCCCCCTTTACCACCCTCACTTCCCCCTCCATTCTGTCCCCTAACCAATCATCATCTCTTGAGCTTCATCACTTTCTCCCTTTCATTCAACCATCTCCTATCTCCCTAAGGCAACCTCACCCTCGCTTCCACCGTACTGTCTCCCCTCTACCCCGTACCTTACTACTCCTTCTCCTCCTCTCCTCCGGTGATATCAACCCCAATCCTGGCACGCCTAGATTTCGGTCTCACTCTGAGAAGAGATCCTCTCGCAACTTGTCTAATCCTATCCATATCCTTCCCCTTTCCCTTTCCACTCTCCCTTTCTCATCTGCCTTATGGAACGCACACACTATCTCTAATAAACTCGCTTTTACTCATGATCTCTTTATCTCCAATGCTCTACATCTTCTTGCTCTAACTGAGACCTGGCTCCTCCAAGATGATACCGCATCTACTGCTGCCCTCTGCCACAGGGGCTATCAGTTCTCCCACGTGCCTCGTCCCACTGGCTGTGGTGGTGGTGTTGGGTTTCTACTATCTCCAGGAACAAGCAGGAATGAGTCTTCACATATGGGTATTGTCGGTACCGACGGAGCCTGTGCGGGAACGCTCCCCAGCGTCCAATAAGAAAGCTTTTGGGAGCATCCCACAGTGCCTGCGCGCTGCCTTCCCGCCTTTTCCAGCCGCCTCTCTCCAGTTCTTCTTTTCCGCGGAGCCAGCAGATCGTGTTCCTGTCACCGCAGAAGTAGTTCTTAATTTTTTCTTTATTCTTTTGTGTCGCGTCTGCCTTCTGCGACGTCGGACCGGTACCGCCGGTCTTTTCTTTTCTTTCTTTAAAAAAAAACAAAAAAACCCGTATACTTTCTTCACTGTGCATTTTAGTTTTTGGGCCATAGGCCTAAAAATTTTCTCCTCATGGAGAAGCCCGCCTCTGGGTTTAAAAAGTGCACAAAATGTGGCGGTACTATTTCTGTCACCGACACCCATGATTGGTGTCTAAAATGTTTGGGTCCTGACCATTCCATCACGGATTGTGTGTCCTGTACCATGATGTCTAAAAGAGGTCGGCAGAACCGAGCAGCCAACTTAGTACCCTGTTTCCCTCTGATGCAGCTTCGGTGGCATCGACGTCTTCCAGGGCTGCTTCTTCCTCCCATGGATCTCAGGTAACCAAGCATAAATCTGGCCGGTCCTCGAAGGGCAAATCTCCCTCTAAGCATCGAGATGCCTCCGGGCTTGTCCTCGAGGACTCCGCACCGGCAAAGTTACCCCGGCAGAAAGTTCTGGCTTCCAAAGCATTGTCTATGGGGTCACAGGTTGACATCGATGGCTCGGCCTCGACCGATCATCTGTTGCCGTGTTCTGGGGTACCGGTGGCTCCCACTGGTACCGACATCAAGACTTTGGTGACGTCGATGGATCAGAAGATTCTGGCCATGCAGCGCACCCTGACGGCATTCATGCAGGCTGCGACGCCTCTGGTACCGCAACAATCCCCGTTGCCGGTACCGGCACCGGAATCATTCCCGGTGCCGGTACCGATTGCATCGACATCGGCTTCGGTGTCGACTGCAATGGTACCCTGTCCTATGATGCCCATCGGTACCGAACCGGTACCGGTTACTCCCGATGTCGATCCCACTCGGTACGCATATCGGGCTTTACAGGAGCATCCAGACAGGCGATACTTCGATTCCTCCGAAGACTCTGACGAGTCCGAAGGATCTGTCGAGGCATCGATACTTCTTTCTCAGGAGTCGTCATCTCCTAAACGAAGAATGTCTCCTCCAGAAGACTTGTCTTTTCAAGACTTCATTAGGGAGGTGGCTAGGGGCCTCTCCCATCACAGTGGCCCCTGAGTCAAAGCCTAGAGCCAAGCAGCTGGATATTTTACAATATCCCAAGGCTCCTAAAGAGGCAGCTACTTTACCTGTTCATGAGATTTTGTATGATCTCATGTTGAGCATGTGGGAGACACCTCTTACTACCTCTCCTCATTCTCGCAGGTTAGACACCATGTATCGTGTCCCTCCTTGTCCTGGCTTTCATAAGACTCAGCTTCCTCACCACTCTATTGTGGTAGAGTCTGCCATGAGAAAGATAAAGAGTGCAAAAAGACACTCATCTAATCCTCCAGGATGTGAATGCAGGACCCTAGATGCTTTTGGCCGTAGGGTTTTTCAAGCTTCTATGCTAGCTGCCAGAATCAACTTCTATGTTAGCTGCCAGAATCAACTTCTATAGTCTCTATGTAGGGATGTTTCTAAAGGAAGTCACAGATCATCTGCAGACTTTAACCCCTTTTATTTCAGAAGATAAAAGGCAGGAGTTTCTCAGTTGGCTCAAACATGCCCAGGATGTTTCCAAATTTTCCAACCGTGCAGCCTTTGACTCTTTTGAGTGTGTAAGCAAAGCTTCGGCTATTGCCATAGGTGCACGCAGAATTGCTTGGCTACAAGCTTCTGATTTGGAACTCTGGGTCCAAGATGAATTAGGAAATCTTCCTTGTACAGGTGAAAACCTTTCTGGCAAGGATTGGCAAGCAAAGGCCACTCAGATGGATGCTGAGAACTCCGCTTTGGATCGACTTTCAAAATCCACCTCTGCTCCTGCTAAGAAAAGATTGTTCAAAAAGACATCTTTTTCTAAAAAGGAAAGATATTATCCTGCTTATGGTCAGCAGGCATCTTCTGCAGGTCGTTTTGCTGCAAAACGTCAGCAACCACCTAAACAGGCCAAGTCAAAGGCTGCTAGGCCTTCTACGGCCCAGCAGCCTCAGCCTCCTCAGGGCCTTTGACTTGCAACTAGAGAACTTAGCCTTTCTAGCTCTGGAAGAACCAGAGCCCCTCATCATGGTGAAACAGTTCAATTCTCCAACATCTCTCCTCAACCTTCTGGGTCAGGAGATTGCCACCCTTCTTGCCCAAGGGGCAATAGAAGAAGTACCTCTTCTTCAGCAGGGCTCAGGGTTCTACTCCCCTTGTTTTCTTATCCCAAAGAAAACAGGGGGCTACAGACCCATATTAGATCTCAGAGAATTGAACAAGTTTCTATTCAAAGAGAAATTCAAGATGATTTCTCTCGGTGCTCTGCTTCCATACCTTCAGAATCAGGACTGGCTTTGTTCTCTAGATCTCAAGGATGCGTACACCCATGTCCTCATCCATCCAACACACAAAAGGTTCCTTCGGTTCCTTTTTCAGGGAAAGCACTACCAATACAGGGTGCTTCCATTCGGTCTGGCCTCTGCACCAAGGGTGTTCACGAAATGCATGGCAGTAGTGGCTGCATTTCTACGCACTCTGGGAATATTTGTCTTCCCTTACCTGGACGACTGGCTCATTTGAGCTCCATCCCAGTCAGAGGCCCAGAATTGTCTAATCTGCACAATGCTTGTTATCCAGTATTTGGGACTGGTAATAAACATCCCAAAGTCAAATCTCACCCCTACTCAGTCTCTGGAGTTTATAGGGGCCTTGCTGGATACCACAACTGCAAGGGCCTATCTTCCTCAGGCTCGTTGCCTACGCTTAGTGCAGTTAGCCTCCCAGATACAGTTAAAGTCCCATTTAACTGCTCGAGAGATGTTACAACTCTTAGGCCACATGACATCTACCGTGCACGTGGTTCCATATGCTCGCCTTCACATGAGGGCAGCTCAATGGACTTTGTCCACCCAATGGACTCAGGCTTCAGGTTGCCTATCAGACAAAATAGCAAACTCCAGTCGCCTTTTTTGGTCTCTCCAGTGGTGGAAGTCCTCTCCAAATCTGTTGCTGGGGTCCGCTTTTCAGCAGTCACTACCCCAAGCAACTCTTACAACAGATGCTTCTCCAATGGGATGGGGAGCTCATCTGCAGGGTCTCTCCACCCAGGGCATCTGGTCTCCACAGGAGATTTCTCTGCATATCAATCTCTTGGAACTCAGAGCAATATTCTTAGCTCTGAGTGTTCCATTCCCTGCTCAGCTACAGGACAGTCCTCATCCATACGGACAACCAAGTAGCCATGTTCTGTGTAAACAAGCAGGGTGGGACTGGCTCTCTGTCGCTTTGCAACGAAGCTTTGCGACTGTGGGCCTTCGCCAGAGAGCATCACATTCATCTTCTGGCAGTATATCTTCCAGGCGTTCAAAACTCTTGGGCAGACAGACTCAGTCGAGTTCTGCTTCCACACGAGTGGTCCCTCCACATGGACCAGGTAGCCAGGATTTTTCGAATTTGGGGAACCCCGGACATAGACCTCTTTGCAAGTCCGTGGAATGCCAAACTTCCCCGGTTCTCTTCCAGAATTCCGTGTCAGGGAGTTCAGGCCAAGGATGCCTTCCTCCTTCACTGGGGTCAAGACTTCCTTTATGCCTTTCCACCCATTCCCCTAATTCCCAAAACACTATTCAAGCTTCAGAGAGATTGAGGAACCATGATCCTCATAGCACCACATTGGCCACGCCAAGTGTGGTATCCTCTACTTCTGCATCTCTCTCAAGCTCCTTCCCTGGACTTGGGCTCTGCACCAGACCTTCTATTCCAGGAGGAGGGAACGTTGTGGCACCCAAACCCCCCAGTCTCTTCATCTCAGGGCTTGGTTGCTGAAGGCCTAGACCTTCAAGGTTTTCATCTCTCTCAGCAGGTCAGAGATATTATTCATGCCTCTAGAAAGCCTTCTACTAGATGTTCCTATGCTTTCAAATGGAAAAGATTTACCATTTGGTGTTCAGAGAAGGGTCTTAACCCTCTTGCAATACCTTTGAATTCTTTACTAGAGTATCTCCTGCATTTATCTCATGCAGGTCTTAAAACGAATTCAGTAAGAGTCCATTTGAGTGCTATTGCAGCGTCCCTCAAGCCTCTCAATGTACAGCCTATTTCCTCTCATCCTCTTATAACAAGATTCATGAGAGGCCTTCTTCTAACTAAACCTCCCATTAGACCACCTCCAGTGGCATGGGACTTAAACTTGGTTCTTGGCCAGCTTATGAAGCCACCCTTTGAACCTTTAGCCACCACCTCCTTGAAATTTCTTTCTTGGAAGGTTATCTTTCTCATTGCAGTCACCTCAGCATGCCGCATCAGTGAGTTGCAAGCTTTGGTGGCTAATCCACCTTATACAAGGTTCCATCATGATAAGGTAGTCCTCAGGACCAATCCATGCTTTATGCCCAAAGTGGTCTCGCCTTTTCATCTAAACCAAGAGGTATATTTACCTGTCTTTTTTCCAGGACCTCATGCATCAAGTGCAGAGAGGAATCTTCATACCTTGGATTGTAAGAGAGCTCTTGCATTTTACTTACAAAGAACACAGCAACATAGAAAGTCTTCTCAACTCTTTGTTGCTTTTGATCCTTCTCATTTAGGACTTCCAGTCTCTAAGAGAACACTGTCCAACTGGATTGCTCAGTGTATTTCTTTCACCTACCAGAGTAGGAACCTTTCTCTGGAGGGCCATGTCACAGCTCACAATGTGAAAGCCATGGCAGCCTCAATGGCTCATCTAAACTCTGTGTCCATCGACCAAATCTTTCGAGCGGCTACCTGGGCCTCGGTTCATACCTTCACAGCCCATTACTGTTTGGACAAGGACTCCCGCCGGGATGCCTCGTTTGGTCAGGCTGTTCTCAAACACCTGTTCCATTCCTAATCAACTCCTACCCACATACCCTGGTTGGATGCCAGAGATCCATGGGGGAAGGTAGAGTCCTTTTCAAGGACACACAACCTGGGGTCTTCCCCTGGCATCTGCAGCTAGGGAGTCCCCATATGTGAAGACTCATTCCTGCTTGTTCCTGGAGATAGCACAGTTACTCACCTGTAACAGGTGATCTCTGGGAACAGCAGGAATAAGTCTTCACAACCCACCCACCTCCCCTAGGAGTTGTATCTCTCTATCTTTTCTTTTTAATCTCTCTCTCTTTGTCTCAGCTTTATAACTCGAACTGGAGAGAGGCGGTTGGGAAAGGCGGGAAGGCAGCGTGCAGGCGCTGTGGGATGCTCCCAAAAGCTTTCTTATTGGACGCTGGGGAGCGTTCCCGCGCAGGCTCCGTCGGTACCGACGATATCCATATGTGAAGACTTATTCCTGCTGTTCCCAGAGATCACCTGTTACAGGTAAGTAACAGTGCTTTCTCCAGGACCAAGCAGGAAGTTGGTCCTCCCATATGGGTGACGTCGGCGCCGACGGAGCCCTCGTGCGGAGCATTTCCCCAGCTTTCAAAGAAAGCCTTTGGGAATGCAGTGCTCATGCGCAGTCCCCTTCCTGCCCAAGGGTGCCATCTTGCTCAGTCTTCTTTTTTTCCATGGAGCCCGACGGTCGTGTGCCGTTGTCACCCGGTAAAAAGTTGATTTTTCCTGCGTTGGATTTGTGGGTTTTGCCCGGTTCGACGCTGGTTCCCCTTCCTGCCTGGGCCCGGTACACCGGTATCGAGCCCGGAGCTAGTTTTTCGTTTTTTGTCCTTCGTGACTAGCGTTCCCGCTTTTTTCTCTTTTTCACTGGCAGCCCGGTCTTTTGACCTTGCAAGGGTCCTTTTTCCCCCGATGGCTGCCAGCGGGTTCAAGAAGTGTGATCGGTGTAAGAAGTTGATGTCTCTCACCGACATACATGACTGCTGCCTCCGGTGCCTTGGGCCCGACCATGACCCGTGCGGCAAAATGTCCTCTAAGGCGCTGAGGAGCCATCAGCATCTGCGTGAAAGACTTTTTTCTGACTCCGCGTCCGGCCGGGCCGGGACCTCGTCAGAGGCCTCGACATCTCGGGAGTCTGACCCCGAGCACCGTCGAGGCTGCTCTGAAAGGGGGTCTCCTTCTCGGGAACACAGAAGGAAGAAGAAACCCGCGAGGGCGGTGTCGGACGCTCTTGGCCCCTCGAGGGCCAGGTCGCATAGCTCCGACCGCCGTCCCGGGTCCTCGGATTCAGAGAGGCGTGCCAAGGCCTGCCTCGAGTGGAGCCAGAGTCCCCGAGTCACGTGAGTGCTGTTGTCCTCGTAGACTCCCCTCTGGGGGAGCCGACGCCGGTCCCGATGCCATCGGGGCCCGAGTCGGGGCCTGCTGAGTCTTTTGAGCTGAGTCTCAGGCTGACGGCCTTGGAGAGCAGCTTTACAGCCTTCATGGAGCAGCAGCGGGTACTGATCGCCGGTTTCATCGGTGCATCTGCCCCGACCACCGGGACCTCGACGTCCAAGTTGACTCCGGAGGCCGAGCAGATCCTCGAGTCGATGCGGTCTTGAGTTGATCCTCGGCCAAGGTCCCCCTCGGCCTCTCGCTCGGGGCCGAGGTCGTTGACGCCGGTGCACTTGGCGTTGGGGCAGATGGCATCGATGCCCGCCCGGCTGGAGCTGCTCGATTCCTCCTCGGAGGGGTCCGAGTGGGAGACGGAGGACGAGGAGTCCCCGGACACTTTCTGGACCCGGTGCGTCCCATCGTACGCACCGGAGTCTGAGCTTCGGAGACGGTTCCCACCGGAGGATACCCGGTTCTCGGACTTCGTGAGGGACATGGCCAAAGCCTTGGCCTTCCCCGCGGATTCCGAGGAGGAGCCTCGAGCCGAGGAGCTCGAGGCCCTCCAGTATGACTCTCCGCCTAAGGAGGCCTTTACTGTACCGGTTCCTCTGATGCTGGAACTGCTGCTCTTCCGCATGTGGGAGGCACCGGCCTCGGCGCCGGTTCTCATCTAACAGGTCGATTCCATTTATTGAGTCCGTAAGAGCCCTGGGTTCCAGAAGGCACAGCTACCGCGCCACTCCATGATTGTTGGATCGGCCATGCATCGTCTGAAGAGTCAGAAGATGCACGCCTTGGTGCCTCCCGGCCAGTAGGCCTGGAACCTGGATGCCCTCGGTAGAAAGTCTTCCAGGGCTCTATGCTGGCTTGCCGTGTCCAGACTTACCAGCTGTACATGAGCATGTACCTCCGAGACCTGGCAAAGGAGATTGCCGGGTTATCAGCTGGCCTTTCCGAGGAACCTTTGCAGAGGTTTAAGGCTTTGTCATCAGGGATTTGAGAGTGCTCAAAGTTTATCTCTCGAGCAGCCTATGATGGCTTCGAGGCTTTGGCCCGAGTAGCCGCGGCCGGCATCGGTGCACGCCGTCAGGCCTGGCTACAGTCATCGGACCTCGAGCCATGGGTACAGAACAAGTTGGTCGATGTCCCTTGCCGAGGTTAGAACCTTTTTGGCAAACCCATGGCTGAAAAGGCTGCAGAACTCGAGTTTGAGACTCTCACCAGGACAAGGCTGTCCAGGAAAACGTCTGCCCCTTCTCAGAAGAAGAAGGGCTCTGGGGAAAAAGCCCTTTTACCCGAGGAAGGCTACTGCCTACAAATCCTACCCTCAGTTTCAGGCCTCTACAGCTCCCCATCAGGGTCAGCAGGCCAAGGGGCAGGGACATGGACCCCGTAGGCAGAAAACCACCAAACCATCAGCTTTGGCTTCTGCACAGCAGGGGGTGGGGTTTTGACTCCCACTGCATAGCCTGTCCTCCTCAGCCGGCTCCTCTCAGCACACTGTACTCCCACAGGTGGTCAGCCATAACAGGGGATACCTGGGTACTAAACAGTCCAAAAGGGCTATTTGCTCCACTTCAACCAGTTACCCCCTCCTATTTTCCAGGGGAGCCTCCAAGACTTCCTCTGCACAGGAACCTCCTCCTTCAGGAGTTGGCAAGTCTTCTACAGGAGCAGGCGGTGGAACCGGTGCCTCACCACCTGATAGGGCGAGGCTTCTATTCCAGGTACTTTCTGGTACCAAAAAGGACTGGAGGCCTCAGGCCCATCCTAGATTTGCAAAATCTCAACAAGTTCCTGGAGAGGGAAAAGTTCAAGATGCTTACCCTTGGAATACTGCTGCCCTACCTCCAGCAGGGAGATTGGCTATGGTCCTTAGACCTGAAGGATGCTTATACTCACATCCTCATTCATTCAGACCACAGACAATATCTCAGATTTGTAGTGGGAGGAAGTCATTTTCAATACAGAGTACTTCCATTTGGCCTCACCTCCGCCCCCAGGGTTTTCACCAAGTGCCTGGCGGTGGTGGCAGCCTATCTCAGAAACCAGGGCATCTTTGCCTTTCCATACCTGGACGACTGGCTCATCAGAGGTCAGTCTCCACAAGAGGCCAGACAGGCCACCCTTCGCACTGTTTCTCTTCTCCAGCATCTAGGCTTCGTAATAAACTTCGCAAAGTCCACTTTGCTCCCCTCACAGGACATGGAGTTCATAGGGGCAAGATTGGATACCCTCCAGGCGAAGGCTTATTTGCCTGAGAACAGGGCCCACAGACTGATGGCTTTGGCCAAACAGTTCCACAGCGGTTCTCTGGTTTCCGCCAGAAACTTCCTAAGGCTGTTGGGTCACATGGCATCCACAGTCCATGTAACTCCGAATGCCCGTCTGCACATGTGACCTGCTCAGTGGTGCTTCAGAGTTCAGTGGTTGCAAGCCACAGGCGACGTGAAAGACAAGATAAGGGTGTCCAAACTGCTGGCAGCCTCCCTACGGTGGTGGCTGCGTCTCCCGAACCTGGTCCAGGGGGTGCCTTTTCAGGCGCCTCCACACACAGGTGCTGACGACCGATGCTTCCCTTCAGGGCTGGGGTGCACATTGCCAGGGGGCTTGCACTCAGGGCCTCTGGTCTCCTTGGGAGTCCACATAGCAGATCAATCTGTTGGAGTTGCGAGCTATCTGCTTAGCTCTACAGACTTTCTCTCATGTCCTCTCTCACCAGTCTGTCTTAGTTCAGATAGACAATCAGGTGGCAATGTTCTATGGAAACAAGCAAGGGGGCACAGGCTGCAAACTTCTGTGTCAGGAGGCACAGGCCTTGTGCTCCTTGGCAATCAAACACAACATGTTTCTCAAGGCAGTTTATCTGCCTGGCCAGGAGAATTCCCTGGCAGACAGATTGAGCAGGATTTTACAGCCTCACGAATGGCATTTGAATCCTCTGGTGGTCCAAGGGATCTTTCTAAGATGGGGTCTTCCAACCATCGATCTCTTTGCAAGTCCACCGAACTATCAGCTACCCAGGTTCTGTTCCAGGCAACGCATCCTCTCCGAATAGCAGCAGATGCGTTTCTAATCTCTTGGTCCACGGGCCTACTGTATGCGTTTCCTCCCACGCCTCTAGCGGCCCGCACTTTGTTCAAGGTTCTTCAGGACAAGGCCTCGGTGATTCCAGTAGCCCCCAGATGGCCGAGGCAACCATGGTTTCCACTCCTTCTGCAGTTGGCGGTGGACACTCCACTCCCTCTGGGGGTGCAGCCTGATCTCCTATCTCAGGATCAGGGATCTCTCCTGCACGCCAACCTCAGGTCCCTCAATCTGATGGCCTGGCTGCTGAAAGGGTAGTTCTAGCCCCCTTACTTCTACCTAAGGAAGTGGAAGAGAAAGCTTTGGCCTCTAGGAGGCAATCCACCTGGAAATCTTATGCCCTCAAGTGGCGTAGGTTCTCCACCTGGTGTGCTCAGCGCCAGGAGGATCCTTTTTCGTGCCTGGTGCCAGTGGTGCTGCAGTATCTGCTTCACCTGTCGGACCTAGGCCTTAAATCCAACTCTGTTCGGGTCCACCTCAGTGCTCTACTCACAGGTAGAGGGCCAATCTCTGTCGGGTCACCCCTTGGTGTCCCGCTTCCTCAGAGGCCTGCTTTTGCTCAAGCCTCTGATCCGTCCACTAGCCACTGAGTGGGATTTGAATGTAGTCTTGCACCAACTTACTTGCCCACCGTTTGAGCCAATGGCTGCCTGTTACTTACGCTTTCTTTCCTGGAAGGCATTGTTCTTAGTGGCTCTTACCTCGGCCAGTTGTGTGAGTGAACTACAAGTTCTAGTTTCTAATAGACCGTACACACGGTTCTATAAGAACAGGGTGGTCTTACGGACTCACCCTAAGTTCCTTCCGAAGGTTGTCTCCTCCTTCCACCTCAATCAGGAGGTGGTTCTTCCAACATTCTTCCCTAGGCCGCATGCCACCCGGGCTGAAACAGTCCTGCATACCCTGGACTGTAGATGGGCGTTGTCCTTTTACATAGACCGTACGCAGGGGCATTGAAGGGCTCCTGAGCTCTTCGTATCTTTTGACTCTAATAAAATGGGGTTGCCTGTCTCCAAGTGTATGTTGTCCCTTTGGGTAGCGGATTGTATCGCCTGGGCGTACAGGGCAGCCGGCCTCTCCTTGTAGGGTCGAGTCACGGCCCACCGTGTCAGGGTGAAGGCCGCGTCAGTAGCTCATCTCCGCTCTGTTCCATTGGCAGACATCTGCCAGGCCGCTACTTGGTCTTCAAGCCAGACTTTTGCGGCCCACTACTGCCTTGAGAGGGTGTCCCGTACGGACAGTGCTTTTGGACAGGCGGTACTCCGTAATCTCTTTGAGGTTTAGGCAGCTCCTACCCTCCGGCCCTTGTGTTGGGCTACCGTACGGGGGCGTTCTCAGAAAGGATTCTTTCATGGATGCTGACGCTCTAGAGGGAGCTTATTTTTCAGCTTGGGTTCCCGGTAGCCTGAAGCTGGGGAGTCCCATATGTGAGGACTGACTTCCTGCTTGGTCCTAGAGAAAGAGTATTTACTTACCTGTAACAGGTGTTCTCCAGGAGCAGCAGGAATCAGTCCTCACGACCCTCCCTCCTCCCCTTGGAGTTGCAGTCATATTATTCATTTTGTGTTTTTGCTGTCTTTCAGCTATGTCATCAGACTGAGAAAGATGGCACCCTTGGGCGGGAAGGGGACCTCGCATGCGCGCTGCATTCCCAAAGGCTTTCTTTGAAAGCTGGGGAAATGCTCTGCACGAGGGCTCCGTTGGCGCCGACGTCACCCATATGTGAGGACTGATTCCTGCTGCTCCTGGAGAACACCTGTTACAGATGAGTAACTCCTCCTCCTCCCTCCTCCCAATTCCAACCCCTTCCGCTGCCTTGGTCTCACTCCTCTCTCTCTTTCGAAGTCCACTCCATCCGCCTCTTCACTCCACTTCCTCTCCGGGCAGCTATTATTTATCGACCTCCTGACAAGTCTGTTTCTACCTTTCTCACTGACTTTGACTCATGGGTTTCCTTCTTTCAGGACTCCTCTTCCCCCACTCTTATTCTTGGGGATTTTAACATTCATGTCGATAACCCCTCTGATCCTCATGCTTTAAAGCTCCTCTCCCTCACCACCTCGTTTGACCTCCAACTTTGTTCCACTGCCCCCACTCACCAGCATGGCCACTGCCTGGACTTGATATTTTTCTCTAGTTCCCTACCCTCGAACTTCTGTAACTCAGTTCTTCCCTTATCTGACCATCACCTTTTAAGCTTTAATCTTCATCTCCCGCCGCCCCAGCCTCGTCCTGTCTCCTCCAACCTATTTAGAAACCTTCAAGCTATTGATCCTTTGACTCTCTCTTCCACCATTTCTCCATCTCTTTCTTCCACTATGTCATCCAAGTCTGTCAACGAGGCAGTATCTTCCTATAATGCTGCACTCTCCTCAGCTCTGGATGCTCTCACTCCACCCACCCCACGTCTTGTGAGACATTCTGCACCCCAGCCATGGCTTTCATCCACTACCCGCTATCTACGTTCCTGTGCCCGTTCTGCTGAGCGTGCTTGGCTCAAATCCCACTCCCCTGAAAATTTTCTATACTTCAAATTCATGCTTGTTTCTTTCCAGTCAGCCATAGCTCTTGCCAAACAAGACTACTATGTCCATCTGACTAGCTCTCTTGCCTCCAATCGTCACCATCTCTTTGCTACTCTCAGCTCTCTCCTCAAAGTGCATCCGCCTCTGATCCCTCCCTCCCTCCCTTTCTGCCCAAACCCTGGCTGACTACTTCCATGACAAAATCTACAAGATCACCCTCCAATTCCCCACACTCAGTTATTTCCCCTCCTCCCCTTCTCCACACCCAACTATCCCCCCTTCCCTTCCTACCCTTTCTTCCTTTCCTGTCATCTCTGAAGAGGAAACTGCACATCTTCTTTCTTCCTCATAAGAACATAAGATATGCCATACTGGGTCAGACCAAGGTCCATCAAGCCCAGTATCCTATTTCCAAAAGTGGCCAATCTAGGTCATACATACCTAACAGTTTCCCCAAAAGAGACAGGTTCCACAATGCTTGTATTGGGTCAAGCATTGATATCCTGGGACCCTTTTTAATAGTGGTTTATGGACCTTTCCTCCAGGAACTTGTCCAAACCTTTTTTAAACCCAGCTACACTAACAGCCTTTACTAATCCTCCGGTAACAAATTCCAGAGTTTGATTACACATTGAGTGAAAAATATTTTCTTTTATTAGTCTTAAATAATTTACCCTGTAGCTTCATTGCATGTCCCCTAGTCTTTCTATATTCTGATAACATAAACAATGGATCTACGTTTACCCGTTCCACTCCGTTCATTAATTTATAAATTTCTATCATATCTCCCCTCAGCCATCTCTTTTCCAGGTTAAAGAGCCCTAACCTTTTTAGCCTTTCTTCATAGGGGTATCCTTCCATCCCCTTTACCATTTTGGTGGCTCTTCTCTGAACCTTTTCTAATATCACTATATCCTTTTTTAAGACACGGCGACCAGAATTGCACACAATATTCAAGGTGCGGTCTCACCATGGAATGATATAGAGGCATTAAAATATCCTTTGTTTTATTTTCCATTCCTTTCCTTATGATACCTAGCATTCTATTTGCTCTCTTGGCCGCCGCTGCACACTGAGCCGAGGGTTTTAACATGTTGTCCACAATGACGCCTAAATCTTTTTCCTGGGTGGTGGTTCCTAATGTGGAACCTTGCATCATGTAACCATAGTTTGGGTTGTTCTTCCCTAGGTGCATAACTTTGCACGTGTCCACATTAAATTTCATCTGCCATTGCTGTTAATTCTAGTGATTGCCATATTGTCCTGTAACATCATTGCACTCAAAAGCATTGACCCTTTCTGTTTGATGTATTTTTTTCTCTCTACCTACTTCAGCAGGGCTGGTAGAAAAGACACTAATGCAACAGCTTTGAATATAGACATTCTTCGAAGAAATTCTGCCAAAACTAAACACTGAAAACTACTAATCTTGACTCACTGGTAGCCGTATGGAACAAAACATTAAGTAAGTCATCATTCTCCTGGAACAAGCAGGAAGTCAGTCCTCACATATGGGTGACATCTGCGCCGACGGAGCCTTCACGGAAGCATCCCGCCATCTTTCAAAGTAAGATTTTCAGAGATGCCACCATGCATGCATGGTCCCCTTCCCGCCAAGGGTGCCTTGCTTGTCTGGCTTGTCCCCGGAAAAAGTTGATTTTTTTTTGTCTCCGAATTTCATACTCGCCTCGGTATCGCACCTGTACTTTTCCCGCCTGCCGACCTCGTTGCCTCGGCATCGAGTTTGGTCTATTTTTTGTAGTTTTTCATTCCTTTCCTGGCATCTTTGCACCTTTTTTCTTTTGATGGCAACCTGGAGAGTCTTTGACCTCGCAGGTGTACTTTTTTCTCCCATGGCTACCAGTGGCTTCAAGAAGTGTGATCGGTGATCTAAAATTATGTCTGTGACTGACACACATGACTGCTGTCTCCACTGCTGGGGTCAGATCACGACTCGGCAGCCTGTAGTCTCTGCAAGAGGATGTCCAGTAAGGTCCTCAAGAGCTGCCAGCAGCAGCAGAATACGTTTTTCCCCGAGTCCCCAGTGCTTCCGAAGGTCAGGGCCTCGTTTGAGGCCCAGACATCTCGGGCG
Source organism: Ichthyophis bannanicus (assembly GCA_033557465.1). NCBI lineage: Eukaryota > Metazoa > Chordata > Amphibia > Gymnophiona > Ichthyophiidae > Ichthyophis > Ichthyophis bannanicus. The sequence continues at coordinate 450,058,863 of CM066032.1, forward strand.
GAATCCTCTGAATCCGAGCCTCCTTGTGGGTTCTTAGAAAGGGGGTCTCCATCAAGAGAACTCAGAAAGAAGAAACCCTCGTAGGTGGTGTCCTTGGATGGTTTCGATCGGCCGGGGGCTCCCAGGCCCGGTTCCACAGTTAGAGACGTTTGTCTGAGGTATCGGAGAAGGAGCAGACTGTGAAGGTCCCCCGGAAGGATTCTACCGCGGATCGCCTCGGGCCCCTATTGGTTTCCTCATTGAAGAGTCCCCTTCAGGGGAGCTGGCGTCAGGCCTGAGTCCCTCGGAGCTCGCGCCGAAGGCTGCGGAACTGTCTGGCTTGGAATCCAGAATGGCAGCCCCGGAGCGCAGTTTGTCTGCCTTCATGGACCAGCAGCAGGCGCTGTTGTCCGGCATGACTGGTTCATCCGCCCTGACCACCGGGCCCTCAACGTCCAAGACATACCTGGAGGTTGAGCCGATCCTCGAGGTCATTCGGCTTCGAGTCTATTCTCGGCCGAGGTTGCATCATGAGTCCCGCTCAACGGGACCATGGTCATCCCCGGCAAGTCTGCCGGGCACTGGCCAAAAGGCATCAGGAACACCGAAGCCCACGGAGCAGCCCTTTTATGAGTCCTTGACTGACTACTCCAAGTGGGAGATGGAGGATGAGGAGTCCCCCGATACCCATCGCCACTGCGATGTCCCATCTGACTCTCCTGTCTCGGAGCCATGACGGAGGTCTCCACCCAAGGATATGGGCTTCCTTGATTTTGTCAAGGACATGTTCAAGGCCCTGGCATTCCCAACCGAGTCAGAGGAGGATCCTCGGGCGATTAAACTGGAAATCCTCCAGTACCGGGCCCCTCCGCAGGAATCGCTCAAGGTGCTCATTCCTCCCATCCTGTAACGGCTGATGCTCCAAATGTGGGAGACACACTGGCTTTGGTGCTGATGGTGAACAAACGGCTCGACTCTATGTATCGAGTCCGCCGGAGCCCGGGCTTCAAGAAGTCACAACTGCCGCATAACTCCATGGTTTCGTTCTTTTCTCTCCTGTCGCTCCTTTTTAGTAGTGGTTGGGTCCTCTTCTTCAGCTCCCACCCCTCTCTCCTGTGGTGTGCCTCAGGGGTCTGTCCTTGCTCCGCTCCTCTTTAATGTTTTCCTAGCCCCTCTTGCTTTATTAATCCAGCAGTTTGGTATCTCTGTGTATTACTACGCGGACGATATAATTCTTTTGCACCATACTGATTCCCTTGTACCCGATATCTCTCCTCTTAACCTTTGCCTCACTGCTGTTGCCTCCTGGTTCACCTCTAATTTTCTCCATTTATTTATTTTATTTATTTATTTTTGGGTTTTTTATACCGCACTATTCGGCATCAGCGCGGTTTACAATGAACAGGTTTGTACAATGTGGAACAATCAGACATTGAACTTACATATAACAGGGAATTCCAACTTGGGTAACAGGTGAACTTTATACACTATGTACATAAAGAGGGTTGCATTCTGGTTGAAAATTAAATTGGAGATTGGTTCGGCGGCTTCGTGTTGAGAGACTGTTGTGTCGTGTAATGCTGTCTATGTAATGTTGTCAGAGCTACAGAAGTGCTGTTGAAATAGGTGGTGTTTGACGGCCTTTCTGAATTGGGGGAGGTTGTTTATGGTCCGGATTTCTGCTGGGAGAGAATTCCAGCTGGAGGGGGCAAACAGGGCAAAGGCACGTTTAATTGTTGATTTGTTGCATTTAGTGATAGCTTTTGGGAGAAGAATGGTATTGTAGGACGTGGTCCTTCTTAATCTGTTGTCTGGGGTGGGTTGTATCAGGTCTGACAAGGTGGTTGAGGTGATTCTATTAACTGCTTTAAATGTCATGGTTAAGATCTTAAATGTGATCCGGTATTGTACGGGGAGCCAGTGTAGGCTCTTCAGAATAGGGGTAATGTGGTCTCTTCGAGCTGCTCCATAGAGGGTTCTTGCTGCGGTGTTCATAGCTAGCTGCAAGGGATTTATCGAGCTCTTTGGGAGGCCAAGTAGGATAGAGTTGGCGTAATCGAAGTGGGGCATTATGATGGCCTGGAAAACTGTTCGGAAGTCATTTGGTTCTAGGGTGTCTTTCATGAGGGGTAGCGTTCGTATTTTATGGTAGATTGTCCTGATGGTATTATCTATGTGGGCATGCATGTCCAGGCGCTGGTCCAATGTTACTCCAAGATATCTGATCGTTGTCTTGGAGATGATGTCTGCGTTGCCCACCTTGATTGATGGAGGGGGGGTGAATGAGTGGTCTCTTCCGATGAATAGGACGTCTGTCTTTTTTAGGTTTATTCGGAGCATTTGAGTGTGTAACCATTCCGAGACGGCGTTAAAGCAGGAGGAGAGCTGGTCGAGATTTGGATGGTCGATATCTATTGGGGTGAACATTAGTACATCGTCAGCACTAGTACATGTAAACCCTGCCAAGTCTTTCGCCATTTGGTTCACCCTTGGGAGTCCTTCCCCCACCTGTGCCCCCTCTTTTTCCTCCCAGCCCATTCCTCTTGTTTCTTCTTTCAGGTATCTTGGTGTTATTCTTGACTCTTCCCTTTCATTCAAGGAACATATCTCTTCTATAGTTCAGCGTTCTTTTCTCTCTCTTAAACAGCTTCGGGCTGTACGCCCTTTTCTCTCTCCTTCTGCTTTAACTACACTTATTCTCTCTTTTGTAATGTCCCGACTTGATTACTGTAATGTTTCTTTAGCTGGCCTACCACAATCTCAACTTTCCCGTTTACAACGCATTCAGAATGCTGCGGTCCGTGTATTGTCTTGCGCTTCCCTCTGCGACCACGTCACCCCCCTTCTGCACCATCATTGGTTACCGGTCTCGTTTCGCATTCAGTACAAGATTCTCACATTTTCACACAGGGTAAGTCACACAGGCACCCCTCTTTATCTTGCTGACCTGATTCATTTCCGTACCCCTCATCGTCTGCTCCGTTCTATTCACGTTAACTGTATGTCCCTCCCGTCCCCTTCCCAAGCTCACCTTGAATCCACTCGCTCCTCGGCTTTCTACTTTCTGGGTCCTAGACTTTGGAATTCACTTCCCCCTTCTCTCCGCTCAGAGCAATCCTACCAAGCTTTTAAAAAACAACTTAAAACCCATCTTTTTAGTCTGGCATTTGATCTCCCCTCCCCATCCTCGTCTCCCTCCCCCCTCTCTTGTTGATGTACCTCTGCTTACTTTGTTCTTCTATCCTTTATCTCTCCTCTGTCGCTTTTATTTTTAATTGGCGTTCCTTTCAGTTTCCTAGCAGCCTGTAATTTATTTTAATGATTGTGAACCGCCCAGACGCCACTGGTATTGGGCGGTATAAAAAATGTTTTAATAAACATAAACATGGTGGTGGAGTCGGTCATGCATCAGCTGAAAAGTCAGAAGACGCACTCCTCGGTGCCCCCCGATATAGAGGCCCGCACCCTGGATGCCCTCGGCAGGAAATGCTGCCAGGGCTCAATGCTCATCGGCTGCATCCAGGTTTATCAGCTGTACATGGACATGTACCTGAGAAACCTGGTGAAGGAACTCACCGGGTTCTCTGCTGGTCTTTTTGAGGAACCTTTGCAGCGGTTCAAGAACCTGGCCAAAGCAATCCGTGAATGCTCCAAATTCTTATCTCGGGCGATCTGTGATGGGTTTGAGTTGGCGGCTCGAGTAGTGGTACCTGGCATCGATGCACACCACCAGGCTTGGCTACAGTCATCCGACCTTGAGCAGTTGGTTCAGGACAAATTGGTCGATGTCCCCTCCCAAGGAGAGAACCTCTTTGACAAACCCATGACCGACAAGGCTGCCGAGCTGGAGACCGAGTTCGTGATGAGGACCAGGCTCTCTAAAAAGACTGCTGCCCCTCCCTGATGAAAGGGCTCGGGCCAAAAGCCCTTCTACCTGAGGAAGGGAGCTACTTACAGAAACTACCCACCTTATCAGGCCTCCCCAGCTCTCCAACAGGGTCAGCAGGCCAAGGGATATGTGCATGTCCCACATAAGCAGAAGGCTCAAAAACCCCAGGCACCAGCTCCGGCCAAGCCAGGGGGGAGTTTTTGACTCCTTCAGCATAGCCTCTCTACCCCAAGGGGATTAGCAGCCCACAGGGGTTATCTGGCCTTCTATGCCCAGAGGTGGGTGACCACCACCACCGATTCCTGGGCACTTCGGGTAGTCAGGGAGGGTTACCTCCTCCACCTGACTCAGACACCTCCCCCTTATTTCCTGGGAGAGCCCATCAGGTCTCCCCTCCACTGGGACCTTCTTCTGAAGGAGTTAGCATGTCTTGTTGAGGATAAAGCGGTGGAACCAGCGCTCCACCACCTCAAGAGCAAGGGGTTCTTCTCCAGATACTTCCTCATGCCAAAGAGGACAGGAGGGCCTAAGACCAATCCTTGACCTGCGCAACCTCAACAAATTCCGGGTGAGGGAGAAGTTCAAGATGCTCTTCCTTGGGACATTGCTGCCATACCTCCAGCAGGAAGACTGGCTATGCTCCTTAGACCTCAATGATGCTTATACCCACATCTTCATCCACCCTAACCACAGGCAGTACCTGCGGTTCGTAGTGGGGGGCAGACATTTTCAGTACAGGGTACTCCCCTTCAGCCTAGCCTCTGCCCCAAGGGTCTTCACAAAATGCCTGGCAGTCATGGCTGCCTTCCTCCAGCTCCAAGGGGTCTTGGTCTTGCCCTACCTGGACGACTGGCTCATAAAGGGAGGCACAGCAGGCCACCGCACGCACCGTCCAGGTTCTGCAACATTTGGGCTTTGTCATAAACTACTCCAAGTCTCATCTCCTCCCGACACATTGTCTGCAGTACATTGGGGCAAAGATTGTCACCCTCCAGTTGAAGGCTTTCTTGCCCAGGGACCGAGCCGGTCATCTCAAGTCTCTAGCTCGGGACGTACAGTACCATCCCTCGGTGTCCACCCGGCTTCTCCTGCACCTCCTCGGCCACATGGCCTCCACGGTTCACATCACCCCAGATGCTCGCCTCTGAGACAGAGTTTGTGTGACCTGCCAATTGGCGGATTCCCTGGTCTGGTGGCAGTCGCCCAAGCATCTCAAGGAGGATAAGCCTTTTCAGGCCTCAAGCCCCTTGAGGGTCCTCACCACGGATGCCTCCCTGCTTGGCTGGGGAGCCCACTGTGGAGATCTCCGCACCCAGGGCAACTGGTCACCAGATGAGAGCAGCCAGCAGATCAACCTCCTGGAGCTCCGAGCCATATACCTAGCACTGAGGGTCTTCTGTCACCACCTACGTCACCAGCCGGTTCTGGTCCAGACTGACAACCAGGTGGTGATGTTCTGTGTGAACAGACAAGGGGGCATGGGGTCTTGTACCCTTTGTCAGGAGGCTCTTTCCCTTTGCTCGTATGCATTCTGGCAGGGTATCCTCCTGTGGCAGTGTACCTGCCAGGCCAGGACAACCAGCTGGCCGACAGGCTCAGCAGAGTTCTCCAGCCGCACGAGTGGCAGCTGGACCCCAAGGTAACCAGGCGGCTCTTCCTGCTCTGGGGAGAACCTGTGATGGACCTGTTTGCCAGCCCGGACAGCTTTGTTGCCCCGCTTCTGCTCCCAGCAGGCCCATCCCTCCATGGTGGCAGCGGACGTGTTCCTGGTCTCATGCTCGGGAGGTCTAATTTACGTCTTCCCTCCTACCCTGCTGATCGCCAAGACCTTGTTCAGGACCCTCCGCGACAGGTCCTCGCTCATCCTTAGAGCTCCTCAGTGGCCCAAGCAACCGTGGTTCCCGCTGCTTCTACAGTTGACAGTGGACACCCCCATCCCCTTGGAGACTGCCCAGGGACTCCTATCTCAGAAGGGGAGCTCTTTCCTGCACCCCAATCTGGGGACCCTGTCGCTGACAGCGTGGCTGATGAGAGGGTGACTCTGGCTCCCTTCAACCTCCCGGAGGTCCTAAATTATTGAAGCGGAGGACATCTTGCTGGCCTCTCACAAGGCCTCTTCTAGGAAGGCTTATGCCCTTGAATGGCACAGGTTCTCTGTTTGGTGCGCTGATCACGGGCCTGACCCTTTCTCCTGTCCGGTGGCTCTGGTGTTACAGTACCTTCTCTGCCTCTCTCAGTCTGGGCTCAAGTCAAACTCCATCCGGGTGTATCTCAGTGCCTTGGTGGCACACCACCATTCGGTGGATGGTAAGCCCCTCTTGGTCCAGCCATTGGTGACCTATTTTCTTCAGGGCCTCATCTTATCAAAGTGCCCGGCTTGCACTACAGGAACCAAATGGGATATCAATGTGGTGTTGGGGCAGCTCACTCGCCCACCCTTCGAACCTCTGGCTACCTGCCACCTCTGTTACTTCTCTTGAAAGGTGGTTTTATTGGTTGCGCTTACCTCCGCTCGCAGAGTTAGCAAGCTCCAGGTCCTTGTGGCAGAGGCGCCATATACCAGGTTCTACAAGAACAGAGTGGTGCTTTGCATGCACCCCAAATTCCTGCCAAAAGTGGTGTCGCCCTTCCATCTCAACCAGGAAGTGGTGCTCCCTACCTTCTTTCCAAGACCTCACTCTAGTCGGGCGGAGACAGTCCTTCACACCTTGGACTGTAAGAGGGCTTTGTCCTTCTATATCCAACACACTCAGGGCCACTGTAAAACTTCTTAGTTTTTCATTTCCTATTACCTCAGTAGGCTGGAGGAGGCGGTGACCAAGTGTACGCTATCCACATGGGTAGTGGACTGTATTGCTCTCGCTTATGAGCAGGCAAGGCTCCTGCTGGAAGGCCGCATCAGGTGCACCGTGTCAGGGCCTTGGCGGCCTCGGTGGCAAACTTGTGTTCTGACCCGATGGTGGACATCTGCCAGGCCGCCACCTGGTCTTCAGTCCATACCTTTGCAGCCCATTACTGCCTGGAAAGAGAGTCCCGATGGGAAAGTGCCTTCGGCCAGGCTGTGCTCCGTAACCTTTTCGGGGTTTAGGCAACTCCTACCCTCCGACCTTCTGTGTTCAGGCTACTGGAGTGCTGGTTCATCGGACACAGGGATCTTAACTCTGGTCATCGTACACGGGCTAATTACTGCTGCTTGTGGTTCCCCATGAGGGAGCCCCTATTTTTGCTATGTGCTGTCGGTAGCCTGTAGCTGGGGAGTCCCTTATGTGAGGACTGACTTCTTGCTTGTTCCTGGAGAAAGCGTAGTTACTCACCTGTAACAGGTGTTCTCCGGGGACAGCAGGAATCAGTCCTCACAACCCTCCCTCCTCCCCTTGGAATTGCTCCTTTGCCATCTTTTCTTTTTGCCGTCTTTTAGCCATTGCATTTAACTGAGCAAGATGGCACCCTTGGGCGGGAAAGGGACCACGCATGCGTAGTGGCATCTCCCAAAGGCTTTCTTTGAAAGCTGGGGAGGATGCTTCCACGAGGGCTTTGTTGGTGCCGATGTCACCCATATGTGAGGACTGATTCCTGCTGTCCCTGGAGAACACCTGTTACAAGTAAGTAACTACACTCAATCACCACAGTCCATAAAACACCCCATGAAACATCAGACAGCCATTGGGTTCATTGCAGATTTATGGGATTCCCAGATAGGGCTCAGAAAGCTAGAGTGAAAATGGCGACACACAAGGGAATCGCAGGATCGAGATACTTACTTGACCAGACTACAAGAGCATCACAAAATGACTGAGCTAAAACTGAAGGAATACCATAACAATTCTTAATGTGCTCACTAAACAGACTTTAGAGCTTTTTGAAATTGTGACATCTCTCCTAAAAGACCCCACCAATCACTCTGACACCAATATCTCACACCCTCAAACGTTCACAAATCACTTCCAGTACAAGACCACAGGAAACCACTTTAAGCCAAAAGGAATTCTAAGCATCAATACTTCCACACCCAAGTTGTCCTCTTTTATTCCAGTCTCTGCCGACCACATTGAGAATATTATTCAAGGACTCAACACCACCACTTTTCCGATAGACCCATGCCCGACAAGTTGGATCAAAATAGCATGATCTGAATTAAGTGGAAAAATTGCCAGTTTTGTACGGCTATCCTTTAGTCTGGGCATCGTACCAATATTTCTCAAAATTGCCTCCATAAGACCACCACTAAAAAATAAAAAGCTTAACCCACTTAACATAAGCTCCTACAGACCCATATCCAGTCCTCCACTCTTGGCAAAAATTATTGAGAAAATAGTCCAGCAGCAACTCCAACACCACATAGACTCCCATGCTCCCTTAGACCTGCAACAGCATGGGTTTAGACAGCGATATGGAGTAGAAACCCTCATGACCTCCCTCCTAAATAGGCCCATAAAAGGCACTGAGAAATCAAAGCGAGGATTTATTTTACTATTCATGGACATTGACTCAGCATTTGACTCAGTATGTCGCAACACCTAATCTTCCCTATTATTTAATATCTACATTCAGCCTATTTGCTCCCTAATACAATCCTTTAACATACACTACCATGTGTACACAGATGATGTGATGCTCTATGCACCTTTCTCCATGGACAAACCCAACTACACTAAATTAATAGATTGCTTTGAGGCAGTCTCACAATGGCTCTCCAAGCACAACCTGACAGTTATCTACAAAAAAAATGAAGTACTGTTCATAACCAAAGACCAGACTTTTACGCCCCATAAACTCTAAACGAATGGAATGCAGAGCTGGAGGTAAAACAAGAGGTGCGATATCTCGGAATCACCCTTGACCAATGACTAACCATGCAAGCCCACATCAACAACACCACTAAAACAGTATACCACGTGATAAGAATACTCCACTATCTACATCCACTCCCGGACACCCATGATTTCCGCATGGTTTTCCAAGCTCTCATCTTTCTACATTTTGACTTCTGCAATATCATCCTCCAAGGTCTATCAAAATACATATTGCAACCTCTTCAAGTGGCCCAGAATACTTCTGCTCGTGCCCTACAAGGAGCCTCCAGGTTGGAACATATCACACCCATTATAAGTCACCTTCATTGGTTACCAGTAGAGATCCGTATAAAATATAAAGTAGTACTCACAATCTTCCACATCACTTCACCTTAAGCTGCAATCAGTTCCCTGATCTGATCACAAAACCATCTCCTTTCTACTGCCTCTGCAAGCAAGCAACTCCGACCAACTTTTTCAAGGGACTGCAAAGCGGCGATTTCACAATATGGGTAAAAAAACATATCTAAACAGAATTATCGTTCACCTTGACATATCCACTACAGACCTTGATGCTTTGGTACATAATTGGAATCTCGAAGATAGCCATAACATCCAACTCGCGCACAGTGCCTTGCAGGAACATTCCACAAACTGGTATTTCCCCCCATTGCCCCAGAAAAATCCAAGTTATCAATGTCCCTGTTTAATATATATTACCAAGTTTAAATTACAATGTAAACCACTTTGATTGAAATGATAAAGCGGTATATAAAACATGTTAAATAAATAAACTTAGACATTAAGTGCAAGCTTAGAGCTTTAGAAAAAAATGACGTGCCAATAAGATACCAGACAACCTTAACCTGTACACTGCTAAACTACATGAATACCTAGCAACCACTTATAAAACAAAAAAAAAAATTAAAATAATATTTTAAATACATCCCTGAATCGTCTACGGGAACTATTTGATATAATCAAAGCACTTGCAAAGGATCCTGCTTCTCATAATAATTCTCAGATACCACCTCAGGTAATGGCTTTTCATTTTCAATTACTAACTTGCCCATCAAACACCATTCATTTGAACAAATCAAGCATCACCTCATTCAGTCTCCTCTACAATATAGTCACTTGGGACTCTCTTTCAGCCATCTCAAATGATCAACCAGTCAAGATTATTGTGAGTATTAAAAACACATCACCACCATTCGATCCATTTCCTGTCAATTGGATTCAAGCTGTGCGCACTAACATCACCATTCATTTTAAACACTGTTCAGCAGTCACTGGTCCAGGGTTATTTACCCTCTGATTTAAGATCAGGGAATGCAGCTGATTTCATCTTGGTGTGTGGGCGGGAACCTCTCCTCACCTCACAGACTGCCTAGCAACTGCCCTGCTCATCGGCATTTAAATCGCCGCTCCGGAGGCTCATTTAAGATCAGGGAATGCAGCTGATTTCATCTTGGTGTGTGGGCGGGAACCTCTCCTCACCTCACAGACTGCCTAGCAACTGCCCTGCTTACCGGCATTTAAACCGCCGCTCCGGAGGCGCGCCCGCGCCTGAGGGCCTCGCCAGAGGGCCCTTTGGCGTGGCCCTTAGGCGGGGTCCGTGGGGAATGATTAAAATCATACAGAAATTGTGAGTCTATTTGTCATGCCTGTAGTTTGTGAAGGTAGTCTGCTGTTCTGTTTTCTCCTATCTGTGCTATCACTTTGTCTATCTGTTTCTCCTACTCTGTCCTATCTTATTAATGGCATTCTTTTCTTATTTTCCATAACATAAATGTAGGATTGTAAACCGCTCTGATGCTTCTTGGCCTGAGTGGTATATCAAATGTAATAAACATAAACATCTATCTGTCCAGTAAAAAAGGCATCAGCAAATGATCCTAAGCAACATCTTATAGACCTATTGCAAGCATATCATTGAAAAAACCGTCTTAATACAGCTCCAGGAGCATATCGATTCACATTGCGCCCTTCACACACACCAATTTGGATTCAGGCCTATCATGAGGCAGAGTCCCTAATGGCCACCTTTGTTGACATCATAGTTAAGGGTACTGATGCATACTACAACTGATTCTTGCTCTTTTTTCTTAATATTAAAGCAGCTTTTGATTCTATACCACACAGTCAGTTCCTTTAGCGTTTAGAAACCATTGACTTAAGAGGTTTAACTACACTTAAATGGTTCAAGTCCTACTTCTTCAATAGGCAACTACAAGTAGATGAAGCAAAATCAGTTCCTTTTTCCCATCTTGAAGGTGTTCCACAATCAGCATTGTCCTCCCTCCTCTTTAATATTTTTCTACAACCTCTATGTATAATCTTAAGGAACTTCAGCATACAATACCACATCTACGCTGATGATGTTATGCTTTACACTTCTTTTGAAATAACTAAGCCTTCACTCACAAAAATGGAAAACTGCTTCTTAGCCATTACCAGTTGGTTATCTGTTCATAACTTACAAACAATCATAGCAAGACAGATGTACTCGACATTACCAGGAACCCTAACTTTACCAGAATTTATCACTATCGGCAGATTTGAACTTCAGGTCAGGAACCAGGTTCGATACCTAGGAGTCATAATAGATCAACACCTATCTCTTACTGCGCATGTAAGAAAAAATTGCAGAGCGTATACTACCATCTCTGAATGGTTTCTCACCTCAAAGCTCTCTGGATCGCAATGACTTTGGCAATGTCTTACAGGCCATCAGCCTTTCATATATTAACTATTGCAATATCATTCTCCAGGGTCTCCCAAAATCTACAACCTACCCACTGCTCGATGTAGTCCCTCTGTTGTCTTGTTGACCACTTTGATTGAAGGATAAGGTGGTATATAAAACTGATTAAATAAATAAATAAATATCACCAGTAAATTAAAGAGTGATCATATAACCCCCATTCTGCAGCAGTTACACTGGCTTCCAGTCACCAAGAGAGTTAAATTTAAATCCCTTCTAACAATCTTTAAAGTATTACACAAACTCTCTGGTATACACCTTGAAACACAAATAAATAAAAAAAGCACTTTGTAACAGAAGCAGAAGATTTAAGATGCAAGATCAATATGTAACAAAACAAACACTATTACCGACTACATCTATGAAAACAACTTTGACATCCTATGCATTACTGAATCATGGCTCAAGAGTACAGACCAGGTAATACTGAACCAAATAACACTACCAGCATTCACAGCTTACAACTGCCCCAGAACCCACAAACGAGGAGGCGGAGCATTAATCCTTGCCCGATCAGAATTAAGGCTCAAGACATCATCCTCCAAAGGTTCCAAACACTGTGAATTCATCAACACTGAAAACAAACATCTATCCATCTGCTTAATATACAGACCCCCCAATGCCCCAACAGAGGACACATCCAACATCCTGGACATGATATATGCAGCTAACTCACTACACAAGACTCTCATTGTGCTAGGAGACCTAAACCTCACATCTGAATATAAGAACATAAGATATGCCATACAGGGTCAGACCAAGCTCCATTGAGCCCAGTATCCTGTTTCCAACAGTGGCCAATCTAGGTCATACGTACATAGCAGTTTCCCCTAAAGACACAGGTTCCACAATGCTTGTATTGGGTCAAGCAGTGATATCCTGGGTCCCTTTTTAATAATGGTTTATGGACCTTTCCTCCAGGAACTTGTCCAAACCTTTTAAACCCAGCTACACTAACAGCTTTTACTGCATCCTCCGGCAACAAATTCCAGAGTTTGATTACACGTTGAGTGAAAAAATATTTTCTCTTATTAGTCTTAAGTAGTTTAACCTGTAGCTTCATTGCATGTCCCCTAGTCTTCCTATATTCTGATAAGGTAAACAATCAATCTACGTTTACCTGTTCCACTCCATTCACTAATATATTGACTTCTATCATATCTCCCCTCAGCTGTCTCTTTTCCAGGTTAAAGAGCCCTAACCTTTTTAGCCTTTCTTCATAGGGGTATCCTTCCATCCCCTTTACCATTTTGGTGGCTCTTCTCTGAACCTTTTCTAATAACGCTATATCGTTTTTAAGATATGGCGACCAGACTTGCAAACAATATTCAAGGTGCGGTCGCACTGTGGAATGATACAGAGGCATTATAATATCCTTTGTTTTATTTTCCATTCCTTTCCTTATGATACCTAACATTCTATTTGCTCTCTTGGCCGCCACTGCACACTGGGCAGAGGGTTTTAACATGTTATCCACAATGACACCTAAATCTTTTTCCTGGGTGGTGGTTCCTAATGTGGAACCTTGCATAGTGTAACCATAGTTTGGGTTGTTCTTCCCTAGGCGCATAACTTTGCCCTGGTCTACATTAAATTTCATCTGCCATTTGGATGCCCAGTCTTCCAATTTATCAAGATCCTCTTGCAAATTTCCACAATCTCATGGGTTTTAAAAATTTTAAATAGTTTTGTGTCATTTGCAAATCTGATAATCTCACTCGTTATTCCCTTTTCCAGGTCATATATGAATATGTCAAAAAGCAGTGGACCCAGCACAGATCCCTGGGGTACTCCACTATTCACCTTTTTCCATTGGGGAAAATTGGCCATTTAGCCCTACCCTCTGCTTTCCTTCTTTTAACCAGTTCCTGATCCACAATAATACACTGCCTCCTATCCCATGACGTTTTAGTTTTGCCAAAAGTCTCTGATAAGGGCCCTTGTCAAAGGCTTTCTGAAAGTCCAAATACACTATATCAACCGACTCACCTTTGTCTACCTGTTTATTCACACCTTCAAAAAAAACATAACAGATTAGTAAGACAAGATCGTCCTTGTCTAAAGCCATGTTGGCTATCTCCCATTAGGGCATGACTATCTACCTGCTGTGTAATTTTGTTCTTTATGATGGTTTCTACCATTTTGCCCGGTACTGACGTCAGGCTCACCGGTCTGTAGTTTCCCGGATCACCCCTGGAACCCTTTTTAAAAATTGGCGTTACATTGGCGATCCTCTAATCTTCAGGTATTACAGATGATTTTAATGATAGTTCACAGATTACTAATAGCAGGTCTGCAATCTCATATTTCAGTTCTTTCAACACCCTTGGATGTATACCATCCAGTCCAGGTGATTTGCTACTCTTCAGTTTATCAAATAGTTGTAATACATCTTCCCAGTGTAGCGATATTTCTTTCAAATCTTCTGCAGTATCACCTTTAAATACCACTTCAGTCATAGGAAACATCCCTACATCTTTCTCAGTAAAGACCGAAGGAAAGAATGCATTCAGTCTCTCCGCTATAGCCTTGTCCCCTCTTACTGCCGATTTTACCCCTCTATCATCTAATGGACCAACTGACTCTTTCACAGGATTTTTGCTATGAATGTACTTGAAAAAGTCTTTATTGTGCGTTTTTGCTTCCACAGCAAGTTTCGTCTCAAATTCTCTCTTTGCCTGCCTTATCAATGCCTTGCATTTAACTTTCCAGTGCTTGTGCTGTTTCCAGTTTTTGTCATTTGGTTCTTTTTTCCATTTCCTGAAAGATGCTTTTTTGGCAACAACAGCCTCTCTGACCTCACCTTTAAACCATGCTGGCAGTATTTTGGACTTCCTTCCACTTTTCTTAAAGCGTGGAATACAGCTGGTCTGGGCTTCCAAGATAGTATTTTTAACACAACACCCAAGTCTTTAACGTTTGCAACTGCTCCTTTTAGTTTTTTCTTAACTATTTTCCTCATTTTATCATAGTCTGCCTTTCGAAAGTTGGATTTCCTTACCATCCCTCCTCCATTAATTAAATCAAACGCGATCATGCTATGATCACTGTTGCCAAGTGGCCCCAACACCCTTATCTCTTGCACCAGATCTGGTGTTCCACTAAGGACTAGGTCCAATATGGCTTCCCCTCTGGTTGGTTCATGAACCAGCTGCTCCAAGAAGCAGTCATTTATTTCATCTAGGAACTTTATCTCCCTAGCATGTCCTGCTGTGACACTGACCCAGTCAATACCTGGGTAATTGAAATCACCCATTATTATTACTGTGCTGTAACTTTTGTTAGCTTCCTTGATTTCTTTGAGCATTTCATCATCCATTTGTTCATTCTGGCCAGGCGGTTGATAGTACACCCCCACTGCTATCGTCTTCCCCTTTTTACATGGAATTTCAATCCATAGAGATTCTACAGCAGATTTTGTTTCCTGCAAAACTTTAATCCTTTCTGACTCAATGCCCTCTCTAACATAGAGCGCAACCCCTCCACCAATTTGATCAGCTCTATCATTACGATATAGTTTGTACCCAGGTATCACAGTTTCCCACTGGTTGTCCTCCTTCTACCATGTTTCTGAGATTCCAATCATATCCAACCTCTCATTTAGTGCTATATATTCTAACTCAACAACAACTGAATTCACATTCCACAAAGCAGTGGAATCCATTCAACTCAAGCAAATCTTATTGGGCCCATCCCATCGCTCTGGCTCTACACCAGACCGCATATTCGTTTCAACCAACACCCTAGATAAAGGGCTCATAGCACCACCTAAAACTACAACAATACTATGGTCAAATCACCATGCCATATAATTTAAACTCCACCTCAATGCTGAACAGGCAGCTCCGAAAACGGACCAGCCAACAAGACACTTCAAAGCTTTTAACAAAGAGCAATTCCTCAAAGATACCGCGCAGTCCATAACCCAAGATTTCACCGACCTTGACCAAGCCATCAACTCATGGAATAGCACCATATTTGCTGCATCTCAACTAACACCTCATATGAATTCACACCACAACAAAAGGAAGACCAGATCTACACCATGGTACTCTAACACAATAAGTGCTGGGAATGCACTCATGGAAAGTGACATTGAAAAAGCGAAATTACTAAACGAATACTTCTACTCTGCTTTTACTAAAGAAAGTCCTGGAGAAGGACCACCTGTGACTCCCAAATATAAAAATGGGAATGAAGTGGATGCCACACCATTCACAGAAGATGACGTGTTAGAACAACTTGCAAAACTGAAAGTGGACAAGGCTGTGGGACCGGATGAGATACATCCCAGGATACTGAAAGAGCTCAGAGAGGTTCTTGCAGGGCCGTGAAAGGATGTTTTCAACAGATCCTTGGAAACAGGAGAGGTTCCTCAGGACTGGAGAATGGCTGATGTCGTACCTCTACACAAAAGTGGTGAAAGGGAAGAAGTGTCAAACTACAGGCCTGTGAGCCTTACCTTGCTGGCGGGAAAAGTAATGGAGGTGCTCCTGAAAGAGCGAATAGTGAACTTTCTCAAAGCCAACAGGTTGCAAGATCAAAGGCAACATGGTTTCACTGAAGGACGATCTTGCCAAACAAATCTGATTGCGTTCTTTGACTGGGTGACCAGGGAACTAGATCAGGGGCATGCGATGGATGTCATCTACCTGGATTTCAGCAAGGCCTTTGATACTGTTCCTCATAGGAGGCTTATCAATAAACTCAGTAGCTTGGGGATAGATCCCAAGATGGTAAATTGGATCAGAAATTGATTGACTGACAGACGACAGAAGGTGATGTTACATGGAGCTCACTCGGATGAAGGGAAGGTGATTAGCGGGGTGCCCCAGGGGTCGGACCTGGGCCCGGCACTGTTCAATGTATTTGTGAGTGATATTGCTGAAGGACTGCATGGAAAAATCTATCTTTTTGCAGATGACATGCAAATTTACAGCAGAGTGGACTCCCCCGAGGGAGTGGTTAACATGAGGAATGATCTGCAAAAGCTGGAAGAATGGTCTGATGCTTGGCAGTTAAGATTTAATGTGAAGAAGTGCAGAGTCATGCACTTGGGTATCAGAAATCCAAGGGAAATATAAGCGGTAGGGGGCAAGAGATTGGTGTGCACGGATCAGGAGAAAGACTTTGGGAGTGATTATTTCTGAAGATCTCAAGGTGGCAAAACAGCGCGACAAGACGGTGGCAAAAGCCGGAGGATGTTGGGCTGCATACAAAGAGGAATTACCAGCAGAAAGGAAGAGGTACTTATGCCACTGTACAAGTCACTGGTGAGGCCTCACTTGGAATACTGTGTTCAGTTTTGGAGACCATATCTTGCAAAGGATGTAAAAAGACTGGAAACTGTTCAGAGGAAGGTGACCAAAATGATTAGGAGCCTGCGTCAGAAGCCTTATGAAAAGAGACTTGAAGACCTAAACATGTACACTTTGGAGGAGAGGAGGGACAGGGGAGATATGATTCAGACCTTTAAATACTTAAAGGAAAATAATGAACGAACAAACCTCTTCCAAAGACGGAGAAGCTACAAAAGTAGAGGGCATAACATGAAGCTACAAGGTGGTAAATTGAAAGGCAATGTCAGGAAATACTTTTTCACAGAAAGGGTGGTGGATGCTTGGAATGCCCTCCCAATGGAAGTGGTGGGGCAAACACAGTGACGGAGTTCAAAAGGGCATGGGACAGACACAGTGGATCCCTTTACAGCAACAAGAAAATATCAAAATATCAAAATAAACTGAACCATCAAATTCCTCAACAAATAGGGGTGTCCTACATGGAGTGGTGGGTTCACCCCTGGGCAGGGACGTGGGGAGGGGTGTACCTACTCTTGACATTGTACTGGGCATTTACTATGTTACTATGTAAAAGAAAACTAAGGCAACTGGAACGTCGCTGGAGACGCAACAAATCAGAAACTATACTGAAACAATACCAGGAGATGCAAAAAGATTACAATAACCTAATAAACATAAACAATACCACACAAACCTTGTACTGAAAGCCTGTAATAAACCTAAAGAACTCTTCAACATTGTTCGTACCCTAACGAATTACCCAACAATGAAAGATGAAAGCAAAATGCACCCGTAAACCTTTGCTGATTACCTAACAGCCAAGAACAGCACCAACAGACACCATAAGAACATCCCCCTTATGGACACACCAGCAACAGATGGCTCTACAACTATCAATCAATGGAAGAAGTTTAGCATTCCATCAACAAAACAAATAGAACAAACCATCACTGCTCTAAACACCACCACCTCTCCATCAGACCCCTGCCCAGTAACTTGGATTAAATCCACCAAAGAAGAACTCAACACATTCATCCAAAAGATAGTGAGCACCTCTCTCACCCAGGGCTACATGCCAAAAGCCCTCAAGCAATCTATCTGCCCCATTCCTAAATCTACTTCATCCAACAGTACTTATCCTTCTACCTACCGCCCAATATCCAGGCTCCCATTCCTGGCTAAAATATCTAAAAAAATTGTACAGAGATAGCTCCAAGATCACATGGACGAATTCGCCCCACTAGATCCCCACCAGCATGAATTCCATCCAAAACATGGCGTTGAGACACTACTCATACATCTATTCAATAACATAATCAAAGGAATAGACAAGATAAAGCAGGGCTTCCTACTAATATTTATCAATATATCATCGGCATTCGACACAGTTTCCCATCACATCCTATTGAAGCGCCTAACGGAGATTGGACTACAAGAAACCACAATTAAATGGTTCCAATCATACCTTGAAGATAGCAGAGAGTAAAATCTGGGAACCTCACCTCAGAACCCTTCAAGACTACTCAAGGAGTTCCCCAAGGTGCTCATCATTATCAGTTCTCCTCTTCAACATCTATATTCAGCCCATATGCATTTAACAAACAGAAGATACAATACGCCATATATGCTGACGACATCATGGCATATACCCCTATTCAACTGGACTCCCCAGGCTATACCAGTATATCAACCTGCATTCAAAAAATAACAACCTGGCTAACTAACAACAACTTAAACATCAACATAAAAAAACTGAAGCAATTATCATCACGAGAGACTCCACATTCATTCCTCCTACTGCTATCAACATATCCAATACACAGATTGCAATAAAGGACAAAGTCAGATACCTTGGAGTGATCCTAGACAAGCAACTCACTCTCCAACCGCATATCAACAAGATATCCAGAACAGCCTTCTTCAAACTTGCAACACTCCGGAGACTAAAACTCCTCCTCAGTAAAGAACATTTCCGTACAGTATGCCAGGCCATCATTACACCTCTGCCGGACTACTGTAATATACTATTCCAAGGTCTGCCTAAACAAACCACCCATCCCCTACAAATAGTCCAGAACACTGCTGCCCGCATTATTACTAGTGCTTCAATACAAGACCATATAACTCCAATACTACAAGATCTACACTGGCTACCAATCTCCTCACGGGCAAAATATAAATCAGCGCTCACCATCTTCAAAATTAAAAACATCTCAGCAAGAATACTACAGGAACTCACTGGAACCAAAACAAGCAAAAGACCAGACAGAAACGGCACCAAAACCAATATACCAACACCTACTCTATTAACAAGAAAACGAGTTACACAAGACATGACATCCACAACATAAAAACATCCTATTACTCTCAATAAAATGTATATAGCCCAATGTAGATAGCTCAACCTGTATATATTGCACCCCAAATCAAGATTTACCTATCCACACACTCATGAACACTACCTTCACAACCACTGCATGCCGACACCCCCCTCACTACCCTACTTGATTGGTTTGCAGTAAAATCCGCTTTGATTCAAGGATAAGGCGGGATATAAATACTTTAAATAAATAAAATAAATAAGATTTAGCACTGCAAACCTGTTGCACATACCAGCCTTAACCATCAAGACCACCTGTTCTACCTCTTAAAAAGCATTCTCACTTTTTGCCCCATCTTTATGGAATTCAATTCCTCTCATGCTTCGTGGCATTGAGGACTTTCAGGAATTTTGGAAGAAGTTAAAAACTTTCCTCCTCTTCAACCATTTTTCAGTTAATGAACTATGCAGTCACATTCAACCTAATTAATGCTTGCTTAACCTTGTTTACTTTTGCGCCATTTGCCCTCACCCATGTTTTATCTCCCCTTGTTTTATTATGTAAAGCCATGTTGGCTTGCTTGTTCTCTGTAAACTGCTTTGGCTATTAGACTAAGCGGTATATAAGCATGGCTAAATAATTAATTAATTAATTAATCCCCAGACACTCTCTCATCCATCATACACTTGACTCCGGACATCAGAATGCGAAGACAAAGCATGTGTAATATACTCATGACCCCTGCAGCAAGAATAAAGAGCAGCGAAACGTCCTGTAACCAAGCATTCTCATTGTACACACCAACCCTCTGGAAATTCCTCTTGGACCCAATACTAACTATCTCTGACCTCTCAAGGTTCTGCAGGACACTAAAAACACATTTATTCTAATTGTACTATGAACATATACCATAGAGTGAGAATGATCTATTATTAATAACGGCCATCCCCACTATTTGGACTCTTGCTGCATAGTAACCTTGTTGTTAAGCACCTTAGTTCTACCTTGCTAAGTTCTCCAAGTTTACCTTCCTGTTATATGTACAATGCTTCACTGTTGTAATGTTAATTGCAAACTGCTCTGACTGCAAAATAGAGTGGTATATAAAATCAGTTAAATAAAATAAAATACTCAGTAGGACTGTACTTGCATACTAGATCTTGAAGAAGTATTTTCTTTTACCCGCGTGTTAGACATTGTTGAATAAGTTTCTGTTTATGATCTATCAAAATGAAGGTCTTCTGCTGTTTGGCATAATGACTAAAACTAAAATGGTTAGCCAATTTAAATGCAACATAAAAGATTAAGTAAAGTATTTGTCGATTAATAGGCACTATGTAATCATAATTAACAGGATCAGAATGTTCTCTAATTCTGCAGATGTTGTATGATCCAATTTGTCTTTTTTATGTTCATATCATATTGTAGTGTGTCAGACGGCTGCCTGGGTGAGAATGTTCACGGCAAGTGCATATATCAATATGATTTGCAAGGGATTGTGGGAAATGCAGTCCATTCACACCAGACACAGCCACTCACAATAATTAGTTGTGCTTGAGTGTAAAGCCAATAAGATATTTATTTATGGGGTTATTTCTCCCAACACAGATATGCTTGGTAGCACATAAAACAGGATACTTGCTTTCAGTGTTAAACTTAGAAAAACAAAATCAGGAAAACAGATGAACTTGTCAGGCAATCAAATGAAAATAATAAAGACCTGGTTGGTAACAAAGTGGTCTTTTCTGTAGGCTTTAGCTAATATTTTCTTAGCAGTGTTTCAAACAACAAGCAAAACCCACAAAGAAGAGAAAAACTGTTCTTTTCAGGTTAACTTCTTATATCTTCACACATAGATTCAGAAGTGATTCCCTCAGAGCTCACAAGCAATTAGGTAAGGCTCAATTGCTAGCAGTTATCCAGCTGAAACCCCTTAGCTGGCTTAATTTCTACTGCATGGCTCAAAATCCTACGCAGGAGCTTTTCTGAGTAGATTAAAGAACAAGTTTGTATTTCTTTGTGATGGTCGTTGTACTTTGTAACAGTAAATTACCAAAGGAGTTTAGACAGAGAGCAATCCATATATTCACAGCCTGTATCTAAGACCGCTCCCCTTTCTTCAACAATCATGGGTTCAATATCATGGATTGGCACAGAGGAATTTCTCAATGGAGCACTCTCAGGAGAATACTTGTTTCCCTGCTGTCTTTCAAGGTTATAGCTAGGGCATAGATCAGTGTTCATACCTGAGCTTCCATTGCTGTTAGAGTTCCTCTCTAAATAGCCTGGCCAGTATGTAGTCCAGTTCTTATGTCCAGCTTTCCAATCCAGATCCCTGGACACTGGATCTCTCTTCACATACCTTCTGGCATGGGTCCTAGGGTCCCTTCCAAGTGCAGCTGTCTCCCTCACAGGTACCGTCTGGAGATGCCTAGCTCTGCAGCACCACTCCTCTGGTTTTCCCCAGTCCAATGGTGTACGCTGGCCTTTTGAATGTCTCCCAGTATACGTACTGCTCTGGACTCCTTTAGACCTCCCAAATGCTTTTCTCTTCTTTCTTCCCAAGGGTTTCTTGCCCTCTCTGTCCGTCCGCACTGGCTTCTGCTTCTGATGATCCTCCAGATGAAACTGAGGATAATTCTGAGGATAATTCTCTGTAGAATAAACTCTACCTTTATTCTGCTTTGATGAGTGCTCCACCCTAGCACAGCGCAGCTATGCTGAATCAGGCCCTGCCCTTTGAGATGAGTGCTTGGGGATTACCTCATAGCCCTCCTGATTGAACACACATTTCCCCACTTCAGCTTCTCTAATGGCTGTTGGAAACCTGGTGCATTCTGGGACTGGTAGTCTTTTATGGGAAAATTCTGTTTTCTTAGTTCTACCAGAACTGACAGGTTGCTTGTTCAGAGTCACTTCACCTTTTCTATAGCTCCTTCCTGAGCTATGATAAGCTTCCTTATCACAAGTGGCACCAGTGATCGATTTTTAAAACATATGGTTGGGTGCATCTATTTCTGTAATGCTTTTCCTCAATTATAAAGCCATTTAACTTAGCCATCTTTAGCATAAGACAAGTCATCTGATATCTTTGCAGGTTAGCAGTGTATGGAATAAGACTACAGGATATCCAGGAGCTCTACTCATTCCTGTCTTCTAATTAACTACCTGTTGCTTCTGTTAGTCATTTATTGTATAATCACAGAGATCTAGGAGAGAATATGAGTTGTCTTATTCATGGCAACCCTTCAATAAGAGTGAATAAGTTTGTAACAAGCAAGCTTCTTTTGTTTCTTTTCTTATAAGCATGCAGCAGAGATGTTCAAACAGCCTTGCTAGTTACAAACTGAGTGGTCAGTTTTAATTTGCATACTTTATGCAGATTTTCAAGAAGAAACTACCTGTAGTCCTTCTCTTTGAAAATTAGTAAGAATGGAGTATACCTGTTAAGTGCCTATGTACTAAGCAGCTGTATTGGTGTGTCTGTGGGAGAGTAAGAGGGGCAAGATAGTGCTTACACATTTAAAAATTGAATTTATGCATGCTCTTTTTCTCCCCTGATCTAAACATGCTAATAGGAATGCCTCTCTTTTGCAAAAAAGCAATGTGTGTCTTTGAGTCAATGCTGACTCCTGGCGATCCAGCAGCTCCTGGGTTTTCATGGCAGAGTGACCAGAAGTAGATCGCCAGGCCTTTCTTCCAAGGCAGTGGAGGATTAAGTGACTTGCCCAAAGCCACAAGGCATGCTAGTGGGAATTGAACTCTAGTCTCTTGGTTAGCAAGTTAGTGTTCTTACTATTAGGCTACTTCTCCATACGCTTTGTAACCTGTGCATTCTTTTAGTTGCATTTGAGGAGGATAGTTTTCAGTTGGGCCATTTTATTTAGGTAAATACTGTTTGAAAATTGCTCCCTTAATTTTAATGCCCTCTTAATGCTAATTTTGTTCTGAGGTTAGTAGCTAAGTTTAAAATCACCTGTTGACTGCTCTTAGGTTCTCCAGTTGTTCTGCCAATGGCCAGTTCTGATCCTCAGGAGCCACAAACTGGTTTAATGTTTATGATATCAACAAAGAATATGCATGGGATATATTTACATACAATGGAAGTGGTGTTTGCAAATATATCTGAGATATATTCATCATAGATAACTTAAAACCAGAACTCTCTATGGCTCTTTAAGACTGGAGTTGGCTGTATTTAGTAACGGGAATATTTGATGTAATGTTAACTACCCTGCTTTCTCCTTTTCAACTTCACTCCTCTAAAAATTAGAATGCAGCAAGACCTCTTAAAAAGTTTTACAGTGCAATGTGCATGATTAATTTTATATTGACGGATTCTAGTGTTGAAGGCAAAAATAAAATTGGCTGAACAGTTTCTTTTAAGTGTTTTGCTTTTATTGTAAGAACATAAGAACATAAGATATGCCATACTGGATCAGACTGAGGTCCATCAAGCCCAGTATCCTGTTTCCAACAGTGGCCAGTCTAGGTCATACGTACTGTCATGAGGCTGGAGCTAGGGAAGAAACAGCCTTGAAAAAAACTCCTGATTTGCATGAATCTCAGAAAAGGCAGAGAGCGCAGTTCCGGTGTAGCTCAGCCAGAGGGCGCATGAACAGTTACACAGTACCTGAAGCAACGTGCTCAAGCACTTAGCACCTTAATGATAAGTGCTTTCACCTGTCCTCAAACTCACAGCGTGCAAGCCGGAAATCCCTTTATAAGGGAAAGCAGATGAGCAGAGAGAGGAGAGGAGAAGAGGAGGAAAAAGACCAAGGGGTCCAGCAAAGAAACCAGGGGCTCCAGCAAGGAGACCAGGGGGTCCAGCAAGGAGACCAGGAAAAGGACCAGCAAAGAGAAGGAAGGAGAAGAACGGACACAGACAGAGGCAAGATTCAGTTCTGGGGAAGTGCTAAGGACAAGGTCAGAAGGACCGGCAGCACAAGCTCTGAGAGAAGCCTGGAACAGGATAGTTTCCAGCTGCGGCCAGCTCTAGGTGGCAGGAGCCAAAAGAGGTATACTCCATGGGATAAAGCCCAGAGAAGCAGCCTGCCTGTTAAAAGAAGTTCTCCAACTCCAAGTAAGTCCTTTAAGCCATGCCAGAAAGGCACAAGAAAAGGAGATTCCTTTTACATCGATCCTCTTACCCTGAAAGATAGAAAGGGGAAATCCACGTCTGGTTTTCCTAGTAGCCTGGATTGTGGAGCAGTGCACAAGACAGGGTGTCAGCAGGAAAAGCTACGTTGTAAGCTGAGTCCTGGGCGTGGCGCTCCTCGGAAGCTAAGGTATGACAAGCCTTTCATTCTAAAAGGAACTTTAAATGAGGAAAGTCTTATGCAAGTAGATAAACCTCAGTATCATAGAAGAAGTAAAGCTAACTATTTGAAGCCACTTCCTAAAAGTGTTTTAAGAAAGTTATATGAGCAGCCAAGGAACTTCTGTGAGGAATTAAGAGACTCTGAAGATATTCTTAACTCTGAAGAGGGTAGCGATCCAGAATCAATGGACTTGGATTATAGCTCCAGTGTTCCCATGCCTCACAACGAACCTATGGAATGTAACTTTTGCTTAAGAAGTAGTTGCTTGCCATGCTAATTGTATAGCGAAGATATAAGTCTGCATATGGTGAAACTGATAACCATTTTGTTCTGATATTGTTTTCTATTGTTTTGGAAAATCTTCTAACCCAGCTAAAACAGTCAATTGTAGAGCTTACAACCTTTAACTGTTTAGTCCATGGTGGAACTTTATTGTTTGAGGAAAGCATTACCTCCACTTTATGTTGATGTCCCATTGAACCTAAAACATTAACTGGGGAAATAAAGCCTTATTTACCCTGCACTTGGCGTAGTTATTCTTTCCAGGGAGTTCTACACTACAAGGACCATAATCCTTTTGGTCCTTCAGCTTGAACACTCTCTGATACAAATTAAATGTCACCCGACGCCCTTACGTTACTACGCCAGTAGGGGCGACGTGGTGACAGTACCTAGCAATATCCCCAAAAGACACAGGTTCCACAATGCTTGTACTGGGTCAAGCATTGATTATCCTGGGTCCCTTTTTAATAGTGGTTTATGGACCTTTCCTCCAGGAACTTGTCCAAACCTTTTTTTTTTTTTTTTAAACTTTTATTTTCATTTTGCAACAAACAAAAGAAACAACACACCAAAAGAGACAAAACAAGTATACAATAAGGAAAAGTAAACCCATTACCCCCCACCCCGGTGCTTCTTCTCTACCCGTTTGTATCAGCATGTGAGCGCTTCCAATTAACAGTGATTATACATCAAACGATCAAAAAAGTATCCACAATACAGCATGATCATGAGACAGAGATATATACAAAGTTAGACAGTCAGATGAGAGCATTTAGCAAAAAGTACATATTCATTGAGCATCTTCCATTGAGACCAATGAGAAGGAGTCTGAACGGAGGAAGCGAACAGACGAGGTATTTGTTCATATTTACTGTAGAGACAGACATAATTCCACCATTCATTGAGGCTCAGATGGGAACTAATTTCCCAGTATTACTTAATTAGGGAAATAGCAATACCAAGCATAAAGTTCAAAAGGAGATAAGCCATTTCTTGGGAGAGAGGGGATCCCCGCAACTGGGCGAAGTCCCACTATCCTCCAAGAAAGGGACTCCTGAGAGTGCAATATAGACTAAAGACGACCCCAGACCCGACGCCAGTTATACTGTAGTGCGGGATATTCATGCATAACATGAAAGGAAGTAATAAACCAATGGCCGCAGGACGTGTCCAGCAACCATTACCCTGAGTAGTGTTCCATTTGTCTAATCTGTGAGGAGTGTAAAAACACCGGTGGGCTAGAAAGAAGAGGGTCTGAGTGAGTGAGGCGGGTCGGGAACCCGTGTCCCTCTGCTCCAGATAAGGCTCCATTGCTCCGAGGTTAAAGTCACATGCAATTCTCTCTCCCATTCTTTCTGCGCTATAGAGGTATCTCTAGTAATAGCATTACATAAGGTTTAGTAAAATTGGATGCTACACCCGGTGAACTACCGAGAGATCGGAAGTCTCCAATCAACCTTATGCAGAGAGTGCCGATGGCGGGAGTGCTCTAGTGCTCCGAATGCAATGCTGAAGTTGCACTGACAGAGTCGGGAGTCGAAAGGTTGCATAGGAGTATTAAAGGCACCTAAAGTGTCGAAAAGCATTGGTGGATAGTGGGAGTCTAATGGGAGAGTCATACCAGGGAGTAAGGTAAGAGGAATCGGTGAGCAAAGGCCAGCTACTATATATCTAGCCACACAGGTCTGCTCGGTACTGGAGCTTCCAACCAACGAGCACCTTGTTTGAGAAGAAAAGATTGAGGGAACACTTAAGTAAAATCGCCACCAAGTATTAATGGAGCATTGGCGGAGGCCGAGGCCAACTGCGCAAAACTTGCATAGTAAGCAGGGTTGTCCACATTCGGGGCATAGTGCAAATACACGTGAATTCACTATCTCCAACCTCAAGGTGTACACGGGCCCATCTACCCTCCATGTCAGCGCTAATATCAGGTACAGTAGCGTGCAAAGACTTCTTAACAGAATGGCTATCCCGTACCTTTTGGAAACGGTGGGAGAATAGGCAGCTACCATGTGAGGCCTAGCATTGAGTTTCAATGTTTCAGCAGAGTACAATGCGTTTCCTGAAGAAACACCAAATCAACATGCTCGTGGCTAAGATAGCTAAGGATTTTCTTTCTTTTGAGTGGACCAGTAATGCCTTTGACGATGAATAATGAGATTTTACATAAGGCCATTCAGAAAAGTTAAAATTCTGAGCATGATAGCACACATAATTTCACTGTGTCCCTCAAACTGACTGTATCTGGCTATACACATGACATAGGAAAAATAAGCTAATATAATACAATGAAGCGCCCCACATTAACAAAGAAAACCGCAGTACGGTAGAGGAGAAGCAAAACCCCAAAATTACTGGCGACCATGTGTCTGCGGGGAGAAACCCCAGAGAAGGCCGAAATTGAAAAAACATATAACCTGTAGGACTGTGCGTGCTCCGAATCCGACCGAGGCACACATCATGAAGGGATAGGAGACCAAAGACAAAAGTCATACAGAGAAAGAAAGAAAGTCCAGGCTATTTCTGTACTGGGCTATGACCGCCGCATCGGGCCCTTCAAAATGGCGGACAGAGCCGGCAGATAAGAGTCCAAGACTTGGGATTAGCGCATCTGCTCTGCTTCTTTGGAGTCCAAAAATGCTGATAGTAGATCAGGATCCTCGAACGTCCTGGTCTGGTTGTGGAGAGTCACCCGGAGCTTCGCTGGATACAACAGGCCAAAGCGAGCCTGTAGCTGCTGAAGTCGAGGGCGAAGAGCAAGGAGTTTCCTCCGACGGTCAACGGTAGGCTTTGCCAAATCAGGAAAGAAGGAGACCTTACGACCTTCAAATTCCAAATGATGATTCGCTCGGGCAGCATGTAAAATTTGTTCCACTTGTTGATATCGTAGCAAGCTAAAGATAATAGGCCGGGGGGTCGTGCGGTTGAGCGCCATGCGGGCAGGAACACGGTGTGCTCGATCGATTCCCAGTTCTCTGTGAAAAGTGATCTTCAGCAAGGAGGGAAGAGTTTTGAGCAAAAATTCTCTTATATCTCCTGCTTCCACCCCCTCCGGCATTCCGAGGAGCCTCACATTGTTGCGACGGGCGCGATTATTGCTATCTTCCAACTCCTTTTGAAGATTCTGTATCTGGCGCTCAGCCTTGTCCAGTTTGCCCAAGCGCACCTCGTGCGAGTCGAGGACCCCCGCCATATTGTCCTGCCGTAATGAAAGTCCTTCAAGTCGGTCCTGGAGCACTCCAAAGTCTTCTCGCATGGCTCGAAGCGCTTCTCCATTGGACTGCACCAATTCCTTCACGCCGCGTATTTCCTCCAAAATCTCCAGGTGCATTGCGGGGTTTTCACGAAATGGAACCATCTTCTGCGGGGAGGACACCTCTGTTTTGGAGCGTTTTCCGTGAGAAGAAGAAGGAGACCCGAAGTCCAAGCGCGCTGGTTTATGGGCCGCCATCCCCACCGAGGTGCCCCGGTCAGCTCGGAGCGAAATAGTAAATTTATATAGGTATTAAGTCAGGATTCTGAGTAGGCCTCTCGGGAGCTTCAACGCAAAGCGTCCTACCCGCTGGACATCAGGCTCCGCCCCCGTCCAAACCTTTTTTAAACCCAGCTACACTAACAGCCCTTACTACATCCTCCGGTAACAAATTCCAGAGTTTGATTACACGTTGAGTGAAAAAATATTTTCTTTTATTTGTCTTAAATAGTTTACCCTGTAGCTTCATTGCATGTCCCCTAGTCTTTCTATATTCTGATAGCGTAAACAATTGATCCACGTTTACCTTCTCCACTCCATTCATTAATTTATAGACCTCTATCATATCTCCCCTCAGCCGTCTCTTTTCCAGGTTGAAGAGCCCCAAACTTTGTAGCCTCTCTTCATAGGAATAGCCTTCCATCCCCTTCACCATTTTGGTGGCTCTTCTCTGTACTTTTTCTAATAATGCTATGTCCTTTTTAAGATACGGTGACCAGAACCGCACACAATATTCAAGGTGCGGTCGTACCATGGAACGATACAGAGGCATTATAATATCCTTTGTTTTATTTTCCATCCCTTTCTTTATGATACCTAGCATTCTATTTGCTTTCTTGGCTGCCGCTGCACACTGGGCAGAGGGTTTTAACATGTTATCCACGATGACTCCTAAATCTTTTTCCTGGGTGGTGGTTCCCAATGTGGAACCTTGCATTGTGTAACTATAGTGTGGGTTGTTCTTTCCTAGGTGCATAACTTTGCACTTGTCCACATTGAATTTCATTTGCCATTTGGATGCCCAGTTTTCCAATTTATCCAGATCCTCCTGCAGTTTTCCACAATCCTCTTGGGTTTTAACAACTTTAAACAGTTTTGTATCATCTGCAAATTTGATAACCTCACTCGTTATTCCCTTTTCCAGGTCATTTATGAATATGTCAAAAAGTAGCGGACCCAGTACAGATCCCTGGGGTACTCCACTATTCACCTTTTTCCATTGGGAATATTGGCCGTTTAGCCCTACCCTCTGCTTTCTATCTTTTAACCAGTTCCCGATCCACAATAGTACACTGCCTCCTATCCCATGACTTTTTAGTTTCACCAAAAGTCTCTGATGAGGGACCTTATCAAAAGCTTTCTGGAAGTCCAGATACACTATATCAACCGACTCACCTTTGTCTACCTGTTTATGCACACCTTAAAAAAAAAACCATATCAGATTAGTAAGACAAGATCTTCCTTGTCTAAAGCCATGTTGGCTGTCTCCCATTAGGCCATGACTATCTACATGCTGTGTAATTTTGTTCTTTATGATGGTTTCTACCATTTTCCCCGGTACTGACGTCAGACTCGCCGGTCTGTAATTTCCCGGGTCACCCCTGGAACCCTTTTTAAAGATTGGTGTTACGTTGGCGACCCTCCAATCTTCAGGTATTACAGATGATTTTAATGAAAGTTCACAGATTACCAATAGCAGGTCCGCAATCTCATATTTCAGTTTTTTCAACACTCTTGGATGTATACCATCCAGTCCAGGTGATTTGCCACTATTCAGTTTATCAAATAGTTGTAATATATCTTCCCGGTGTAGCGATATTTCTTTCAATTCCTCTGCAGTATCACCTTTAAATACCACTTCAGTCTTGGGTAACATCCCTACATCTTCCTCAGTAAAGACCGAAGCAAGGAGTTCATTCAGTCTCTCTGCTATATCCTTGTCTCCTCTTACTGCCCCTTTTACCCCTCTATCATCTAATGGCCCAACTGAATCTCTCACAGGCCTTTTGCTACGAATGTACTTGAAAAAGTCTTTATTTCGTGTTTTTGCTTCCATAGCAAGTTCCTTCTCAAATTCTCGCTTTGCGTGCCTTATCTATGCTTTGCATTTAACTTGCCAGTGCTTGTGCTGATTCCAGTTTTCTTCGTTTGACTCTTTTTTCCATTTCCTGAAGGATGCTTTTTTGGCAGCAACAGCCTCTCTGACCTCACCTTTAAACCATGCTGGCAGTTTTTTGGACTTTCTTCCACTTTTCTTAATGCGTGGAATATAGCTGGTCTGGGCTTCGAGGATAGTATTTTTAAACAACACCCAAGCTTGGTGTAAGTCTTTAACCTTTGCAACCGCTCCTTTTAGTTTTTTCTTAACTATATTCCTCATTTTATCATAGTCTCCCTTTTGAAAGTTAAAAGGTAATTCTGTGGATTTCTTTACTATCCCTCCTCCACTAATTAAATCAAACATGATCATGCTATGATCACTATTGCCAAGTGGTCCCAACACCCTTATTTCTTGCACCAGATCTGGCGTTCCACTAAGGACTTGTGAGAAGATGCTCTTGGTGTATGCCTTAGTGTTCTTTCATTATTGAAATACTTTTTTTGATGTGTTATGTTCAACTTGCTTTATTACTTGTAAAATATTCAGTGTCTATATTTGTCTCTGGGGCAAGACTGTTATAGGAAAAGGAAATTGCTGAATAACTCCATCATATTTTATACATGGTTGAATGATATAAGGTGAAATACTTATAATCATGAAATACTTTTGCCTTCCATTGAATGAAATATAATTTCTAAGACTTTTGTTTATGGTAACAGACAGTGATTTCTGCAGATTTGACATATGATCAGATACTTAAGATGAAAAATATTCAAACAAGGGAATTTTGTATTATGGTTTCAGTTCTTTTTACTATAAATAGGAGTTCAAATCCCTTTGAAACAATAGTGGACAAAAGACTGCTTTATTTTATCGGATATCATCATCATCCAGTGCTGTATTCATTACAAAGATTGGTAACTATGATGTTCCCATTCTCTTTGTGCTCAGTCTCTTTGTTTCATCCATGTTTCCAGATCTGCCCTTTATTATTCCATCCAGTATTAGGTCTGTTGATTTGTCACCAGAACCTCTGAATACGTAACAAGCAAATCTCATTTTTCTTCTTTCAGGGTTCTTCCACCTTCCATTTTCTTTCATTTGAGATTATGTCCTCCCAGTAAATTTTCTGAGTTTTTCTTTTTAATTTAAATTTAATTGAAGAAATTTCCGTTCCACTGCTTTCACTCAGCGTGTATAGCGTGAATCACAATGAACATAAACATCAATTAAATAATAAAACAAAACATAAAACAAAAAGCATAAACTACATTTCAAAATAAAAGACTACAAAATGAACGAACTAGCCTGGCTATCAAGCTTCACCCACATACCTTAGACTTAAGGGAATATGCCAAAAAGCAAGGTTTTTAGATGGCAGTCAAAGAGCTGCTAATTATTTACCGTTCTCCGCAGCTTAGGCGCTATGCTACTAAAAGTTCATTGCTAGGAGAAAAGAAGATTAATGTCCCATGGATGCAGGATTTTCAGTGTTCAGATCATAATTATCTAACATATCAAATCATTTTCTCTCTGATATGAAAGGGCCCAGTCCCTTGCAAGGCCCTAAACTTTAAATGGATCCTCTTAACTACTAGAAGTCAGTGCAGGGCATAATAAACTCAACTAAGTGATCCTTAACCATATATCTCACAAGAAGTCTTATTGCTGTCAAACAGAAATACGGGGGAGCAGAAAGGAATGTCACCCCCAGAGGACATATCCTTTCAGGACTTCGTGTGGGATATGGCCAAGGCCATCCCCTTCTCCCTTTAGGCAGAGGATGAGCTGAGAGCAGAGGAGCTCGAGCTCCTACAGTACCCATCGGCTCCCAAAGAGGCAGCGACTGGTCTGGTGAAACACATCTTGCAAAGGTTACTGCTGCGGCTGTGGGAGTGTCCCCTTACAGTTCCTGCTTTCAGCTGGTGGTTGGATTCAATGTACTGGGTCTAGAAGGTGCCGGGTTTCGAGAAGCCCCAGTTGCCTCATAACTCCTTATTTATTTATTTAAACTTTCTTATATACCACTTTTCAAATTGTCAAAGCAGTTTACAGAAAACATAAGGGGTGGGGGTGTGATGGATAAATTATAATTTTGAAACTTTTTACAGTAACTTATACACAAATCTTGGTTGGTTGGGAGGGAGTGGGGTAGGGGAAGGGACTGGTAGAATGGGGTGGGTGAAAGGGTGATGTGTATTAGGGTGAGGTTTTAAGTGTCTGTTCTATAGGCTTCATGAAAGAGATGTGTTTTTAGGTTGTTACGGAATTCAGAGAGGTCATCGATGGCTCTTGTGTTACTTGGTAGTGAGTTCCAGATTGTGGGACTATATATTGTGAATGTTCTGTTACAGATAGATTGAGAACTTTTTGTTTTGTAGGCAGGCACATTAAGCAGGTTTAAGTTTGGTAGCTTTCTTGCACACAAGTTGAGGTTTATCTGTAGGTAGGGTTTGTTGGTAGTCAGCCAATTGATTGTGGATGACTTTGAATGTAGTCATTATTGCCTTGAACTTGAGCCATGTCTGAATTGGGAGCCAGTGTAACATCCTGAGAATGGGTTTTATGTGGTCTTGTCTCTGAGTTTCAGTGATAAGACAGGCTGCTACATTTTGTGCTAGTTGTAGGGGGTGTATAGTTTATTTTGGGAGGCTGTGGAGGATTGTGTTAAAATAATCAAAGTGGGGAGTAATTAGAGCTTGGCAAACTGTAATGAAGTTGTCTGGGGTTAATAGGGGACACAATTTGTGGAGGGTCCTCATTTTGTTAGTATGCTGTCGTGATGGTTCTTTTAATATGCATTTGGAAGGTTAGTTTCTGGGCTAGTATGACCCCTAGATATTTAACTTCAGATTTCACTTTGATTTTGTTGCTGTCAGTCTTGATTGCTGCAGGGGGTTTGTAGTTTGGGTCGTTGGTTATGTGCACTATTTCTGTTCTGTTGTAGCCTATTGCTAGATGGTGGTTAGCCAGCCATTCTGATACTACTTTGAAGCAGTGTTTGATTGTTGAGTGAACTGGGTTTGCTGTGGAGAAGGGGGCATATAACATCAGGTTATCTGCAAATAGGTGATATAATATGTTATGTTGCTTGATGAGGGTGCAGATTAGTTGTATTTAGAGGTTAATTAGGAGCGCTGATAAGGAGGAATCTTGAGGTATTCCTTGACGTTGTTTGAATTTTCTTGATGTTTGGTCTCCCATCCTTACTAGTTGGGTACGGTCAGTGAGGTAGGATCTAAACCATTCTAGGGGGGTTTTGAGATTCCAATTTGTGTGAGTCATTCAATGAGTTTATGATTTATGGAGTTGAATGCTGCCGTGATGTCTATGAATATTAGTATGACTCCTTGTTGGGATTTTTCAATTGCTTTAGTTAGGGTATTTAGTAGAGAGGCGAGTAGGGTTTCAATGCTGTGGGCTGGTCTGAATCCATGTTTGCTGGGGGTCAAGAAGGGCATACGTATTGATGTATTCATGTAGCTGTAGTTAAACTGCCTTCTGTGCCCAACCCCCCAATATCCCAGGCAAGTTATGCCACTTTGTAGACAGATGGCATCAGATAACATCAGAAAGATTGGACTTTGTCCATTGTAGGAGAAGGGTACCCATGCCCCCTCCTACAATTCTAATGCAATTCAATTCTTAAACCTCCAGACGATCTACTAGATCACGAGGTCTCAACACTTTTTGCCCAAGGGCCAATAGAGGAGGTACCCATTCTTCAACAGGGTGCAGGGTTCTACTCCCTCTATTTTCTTATTCCGAAGAAAACAGGAGGACACAGACCCATTTTAGACCTCAGAGAATTGAACAAATACCTGTTTCGAGAGAAGTTCAAAATGATTTCTCTAGGAACTCTTCTGCCATACCTTCAAAGCCAGGATTGGCGTTGCTCTCTAGATTTAAAGGATGCATACACTCACATTCTGATCCATCCAGATCACAGGAAATTCTTACGATTCCTTTTCAGGGGAAAACATTTCCAGTACAGGGTTCTTCCCTTTGGTCTGGCTTCAGCACCAGGGGTATTCACGAAATGCATGGCAGTAGTAGCTGCATTTCTACGAACCCTGGGAATATTCGTCTTCCCTTACGTAGACGACTGGCTCATTCGAGCTCCTACAGTTGCAGAGGCCGGCACTGCACTGTCTCACACAATGCGAATCCTCCAATACTTGGAGTTGGTAATAAACTTCCCAAAATCCCAACTTGTTCCTTCCCAATGCCTGGAATTCATAGGGGCCTGTCTAGATACCAGACAGGCAAAGGCTTTCCTTCCACAGGCCCGGTGTCTTCGCATAATGCAACTAGCTTCTCAAGCAGCGGGGAAATCCTCCCTAACTGCTCGAGAGCTACTACAGTTGCTGGGACATATGGCATCCACAGTTCATGTAGTCCCATATGCTCGCCTCCACATGCGAGCAGCTCAGTGGACCCTTTCCACACAGTGAATACAGGCCACAGGTCATTTATCAGACAAAATAATAAACTCTCAACGACTAATTTTGTCCCTCCATTGGTGGCAATCACTAGAAAATCTGACCGTGGGGTCTCCTTTTCATCAACCCCTCTTTCAGGCTACCCTAACAACAGATGCATCACAGGTGGGTTGTGGAGCACACCTGAATCATCTCTCTACCCAGGGCACCTGGACTCCACAGGAGGCTGGTCTACACATAAACCTCCTGGAATTAAGAGCAATCTATTTAGCTCTTCGAGTATTTCATGCCCAACTCAGCTACAAGACAGTCCTAGTCCAGACGGACAATCAAGTAGCCATGTTCTATGTGAACAAGCAGGGCAGGACAGGCTCTCTGTAGTTATGCAACGAAGCTTTACGACTGTGGGCCCTCGCCAGAGAATATCAAATTCACCTTCTAGTGATATATTTTCCAGGCATTCAAAACCTTTGGGCAGACAAACTGAGTCGAGTACTACTGCCTCACGAGTGGTCCCTCCACCTAGACCAGGTGGCAAAGATATTTCATCTCTGGGGCACTCCAAACATAGACCTCTTTGCAAGTCCACTGAATGCCAAACTTCCCCGGTTCTGTTCCAGGATTCCGGCTCACAATTGTCAGGCAAGGGATGCCTTCCTCCTTCACTGGGGTCAGGACTTCCTTTATGCCTTCTCACCCATTCCCCTCATCCCCAAAACACTCTTCAAGCTTCAGAGGGACAGGGGTCGCATGATTCTCATAGTGCCACGATGACCATGCCAAGTGGAGTGTAGGAGTGGCCTAGTGGTTGGGGCAAAATACTTCAGGCTGGAAGGTTAGGGGTTCAAATCCCACTAGAGGGCAGCAACCTTGGGCCGGAAGGACTGGGGTTTCTAGTCCCATAGGTGCTCCTTGTAGTCTTGGGCAAGCCACTTAACCCTCCATAGCCCATGTTCCCTTTAAAATAGTTATCTCCAGGAACAAGCAGGAATGAGTCTTCACATATGGGTACGTCGGTACCGACAGAGCCTGCACGGGAACGCTCCCCAGCATCCAAAAAGAAAGCCTTTTGGAGCATCCTACACGCATGCGTGCTGCCTTCCCGTCCATTCACTTCCCTCTCATCAGTTTTCCGTTTTCCGCGGAGCCGGCAGGACGTATTTCTGTCACCGCAGAAAATTCTTCTTTTTATTTTTACTTTTTTGTGGTCGCGTCTGCCTTCCCCCGACGCCACCGGTACCGCCGGTGCTTTTCTTTCTTTTTACTAAAAAATTTCTTCTTTTCTTTAGAAATTTTTCCTACTTAGTGCCTGACTGTTTCTAGGCCACTAGGCCTCTATTCTCCCATTATGGGAAAGCCAGCCACTATCCTTAAGAAATGCTCAAAGTGTGGCGGTACAGATATATTTTCAGACACTCATACTTGGTGTCAAAATGTTTAGGTCCTGACCATTGCCCACTGGAGTGTCTTTCCTGCTGGAGCTCAAACAGAAGAAGGCTTCAGGATCGAGCACAACTCTATACCCGGTTCACATCACACTCGATGTTGCCAGCTAGAATATCTTCTTTTTCACAGGATCAGGTAACCAAACAAAAGTCTGTAAAGACTAGTCAGTCTTCGAGTGGTAGATCTCCTTCCAAGCATCGAGATGGCTCTGGCCTTGCCCTCGAGGACAATTTGGCAATAAATCCCCGGCGGGAGTCTACAGGCTCCAAAGCATTAACGGGGCTCCAGGTTGTTCCCGGGGTTCTTACCTTGATGAACATACCTGGACCATGCTCGGGGGTTGTGGCCTCTTCGAGCGGTACCGACACTCCGGCATCGGCTATGGTGATGGATGAAACACTCCTCACCGATGAACATAGTCTAGCGCTCTCGGTTACTTCGGTACCGCTGGAGTTGCTGCAGACCGTTCCTCGAGTATCAGTATTGGCTTTGGTACTGGTACCGGTATCGACATCAGCTTCGGTGTCGGTACCGTCCATGTTTGCTTTGACAGACTCACTTCCTTCGATGCCGAGCCTGGAATCGATCTCTAGCATGGAGGATTCGGTACCGACTTATTTATTTATTTTATTTATTTAACATTTTTTATATACCGCACTATTCATCATCAGTGCGGTTTACATTGAAACAACAATATACCTGCCAATACATGACTGATCTAGGTTTACAGATAACAGGAAAGATAAACTGGGTGTGAACTGGGGATAACTATCTACATAATTATGCTTAATTATATATACATTGAATAGGTTACATCAAGATTCGAATTTGACAAGAATACAGAATACAAGAATACAGTGTTTTCACATTTTGATCCTTTGTTCTGGATTGCTGTTATGTGTAGGAGTTATCTGAGTGGGCGATAGCCGGTTCTATTGTGTGTATGGTAGCCTGAAGTGCAAAGTGAATAAATAGTGCTTGATGGACTTTCTAAATTGGGTGATATCCCTGATTGATCTTGTCTCGGTACCGGCCTGGGGCGGTACCAAAGCCATCGCTTTAGCGAAAACCCGATGCCTCATCCTTTCAAGTCTTCCGATCTCGATGACGGGGATGAATCCATCGGTACCGAGGCTAATTTTTCAACAAGTCTAGCCTTTGCCCCTCATTTTAGAGGGTCCTTCTCAGGGGAGATTTCTTTTCAAGCTTTTCTGCTTGATATGGTAAAGTTACTTGCCATTTCTATACCTGGTAAAGAATCCCTGCCAGGGGATTCTGAGACCCTGCAATTCCCCTGGATTCCAAAGGAGGTTATCATACTTCCTTTGCATCAAACCTTACAGGATCTACTATTAAGAATGTGGGAAACTCCTTTAACTGTATCCCCACATTCTAAGACACTTGACACTATGTACAAGGTGCCACCTTCTCCAGGTTTTCAAAAGACTCAACTTCCTCATCATTCTATTGTTGTAGAATCAGCAATGAGGCGGATTAAGAGTGCAAAGAAGCACTCTTCTTATCTGCCAGGTCGTGAGTCTAGGACTTTAGATGCCTTTGGGCGTCGATGCTTCCAGGCATCCATGCTTTCAGCAAGAATTATCTCATATATTTTCTATATGGGATTTCTCTTGAAGAGGTCACAAAGAACTTAAAGCTTTTGATCCCTTTTCTTCAAAAACATAAAAGAGCAGACTTTCTCTTATTAGTCAGTCATGCTCAAAATGTCTCTAAATTCCTTAATCGTGCTTCCCTGGACTGTTTTGAGTCTATTAGCAGGACTTCTGCTATAGCCATAGGAGCACAACGTATGGCCTGGCTCCAAGCTTCAGACTTGGACAAATGGGTACAAGAAAGGCTGGGAAATACTCCTTGTACTGGTGAAAATCTCTTTAACAAGGATGTTTTATTCCAAGCTAATCGGTTAAACACTGATGTTATTGCTTGCAGAGGATTTTCAAAACTTTCCTCTATCCCAGCTAATAAAAAATCTAACAAACTTTATCCCCCTAAGGGGAAAAAGTTTTATTCATCTTCTACCCATCATGCAGATGTTTCCAAAGAAGGGCAACATCATACCAGGCTAAGAAAACCGAAGTCTCAACAGGCTCAGCAAACCCAACAGTCGCAGGGTTTCTGATCTTTTATTCATTAAATCTCTTTTTCCTGTTGAGTTTCAGAACCGCTACTTCTTAACAACAGAAGTGTTTACAGTTCTTTTCATCCTTACTGAGAGGTCAGTGATACACTGTCTCAATACGGCACTTTAGGCATGAATCCTTTGCCAAGAGGAATCCATTCTTTTAGCTCTTAGAGCTATTAAAGATAGTCATGCCCTACAGGTAACAGGTTTCTCCTCTCCTTTTAAAGCAAATAGAGGAGTAACAACTAATTCCAAGGTATGGCTATGCCCTTTACCTTGACAGTTGTCCTGTATGAGGATATCTCATATTTTTGACTGCAGGGGAGCTTTACCTTTTTCACAGACTTACCAAATTGTAAGTCTTCACAACTCTGTATTACTTTCTATCCCTCTTACTCGAGACTTCACTCCAAGAGTGATACTATTTGACTGGAGGGCTTACCCTTTAAGCCATAGGATTGTCTTCAATACCTACTCCAGTAAGTGATTTCCATACAGAGTTTCCTCCCTCTGCAATCTTTTCAAATATTTCTTTTAAGACAGCTTATCAGACCATAATTGAGTTTTATCACTTCTAATTATGTCTGTCGGTCCCTTTCCAATCTATAGGACCTAACCTCTTCTGCTGCCTTAATAACAGATAATTCCAGGAGAGGTTCCAAAACCTACTTGGACAATTCATCGTTGCAGGCAACTGGCCTGTCTACTATTCTTAGCCATCTTCAATTCTTTGGCTCCCACAGAATAGGTTAGGTTGCATACTGGCAATTAAACAGCCAGATCTCACCTAAGCAACCTACAATATGCTCTCTGCAATTCTACAAAAAGCTCTGCAACTATGGGCCTTTGCTAGAGAGCGTCAGAGCCATTCCTGGTGGGTAACTTCCAGATGGTTAAAGGGCTTTCCCCAGTCATGCTCCCACATGACCGGTTTTTTTTCCCTACTCTACCATCTTCCTTAAAATTTTATTTTAGGGAAAATATACCAGGGCTTAGATCACGTGAAAGCATAAAGAATTGTTTAATTCCCTGAGTTGTTCCACATCTCCAGTGGAACTCTCCAACAGGGATGCATTTCTTTTCACTGCAGTTGGTCCTTGTCTAGTGTATTCCTTCTAATCTCCAATACTTCATTGTAGCTTACACTGAACAAAGAACGCATTATACTCATATTACCATCATAGATGGGCAAATAGGGTATTCCCTTATATTGCGTTTTTTTCTCCACACTGAAGTTATAGAAGAATCCAGACTTGTGGTCTTAAGACTAAGGATTTCTCTGTACCCCTTCACGTAGATCTCCATATCCGATCATTCAAAGTCTACAATTTAAAGACATCTAGACCTATCCTTCTGACTAGGAACATTCCACTGGTTTCCATGTAACCACCTTCATGGTTCTCCCACGTGTAACCAGTAAGGGGTTCTCTATCCATATTCTCAAGCAGGTCTTACCCCTTCTTGTTATTGAGTCTCTCTTTATATATATATATATATATATATATATATTATATATAGATATAGATATAAAATTTAAATACACATATCTCACTCTGAAAGATTTGTTGTTGTCCATATTAATGCTGTTCCGGCATACCATAAGGTTTAAATGGACAATCAAAGTTCTATGGTAATTAAAAACTACCTTCTTTTACCGTAGCCTCTTCGGTTACGTTACATCTGAAGCTCTTCATGTAAGTCATTATCCTAAGTGACATCACTTAGGGAAGACATTACTGATCTTCAAGAAATTGGAGGCTACATCGCCTACTACAAATGTTTCTTTCTTTCATTTGGATAGAAGGGTCTTAAAGACCCATCCTTTTTCTGCAAACCAGTCAGATTTATCTCTTCTCTTTCCTAGAACCTTATTCTGCTCCAAGGATAAAGAGCTTCAAACTTTGGCTTACAGAAGCTTTAGCTTCTCATCCAAAGTCCAACCTCATTAAACTCCCCCAGTTTCTTCTTCTGGGATTAGTTCTAGCCATTAAGGCTTCTGACCTCTGCCTGTATTGCATAATTTATTTCCTCTACTTCACAGTGAGGTATTTTCTTGAGGATAATGTACTGGCTCTTAGCACCAGACCATATTAGCCTCAACAAATACTTTCACAATATTTTTGACTAAGGTCCACATTAGAAAATGGGAATTCAATATTTCTCTAACATTTATGATCTACACAAGTATCCCCCCCCCCAGATGCCTTGTTTAGTCAAGCTGTTCCACAGCACCCCTTTTTAATTCAACCCCTACCCTCCATCCCTTGGATGCCTGAGGTTCTGGAAAATAGCATGGCCCATCTATTAGATTTGCAACATGCTGGGACCTCCTCCAGGCATCTCTAGCTTGGGCGTTCCCATATGTGAAGACTCATTCCTGCTTGTTCCTGGAGATAGCACGGTTACTTACCTGTAACAGGTGATCTCTGGGAACAGCAGGAATAAGTCTTCACAACCCACCCACCTCCCCTAGGAGTTGTTTCTCTCTCTCTCTCTTTAATTTGTCTACTTCCCTCCTTTGGTCTCAGCTACAAACCCAACTGATGAGAGGGAAGTGAATGGGCGGGAAGGCAGCGCGCATGCGTGTGGGATGCTCCCAAAGGCTTTCTTTTTGGACGCTGGGGAGCGTTCCCGCGCAGGCTCCGTCGGTACCGACATACCCATATGTGAAGACTTATTCCTGCTGTTCCCAGAGATCACCTGTTACAGGTAAGTAACTGTGCTATCTCCAAGTTATAATGTTCAATGTAATTTCAGTTTGTTCAATGTAAACCGCACTGATGCAGAATAGCGCAGTATATAAGAGAATATAAATAAATAAATAATAAGCCGTGGTATCCCCTGCTTCTACATCTCTCTCAAGCTGCACCTCTGGAGTTAGGGCATGCTCCAGATCTCCTTTCCCAAGAGGACGGGACACTATGGCACCCGAATCTCCAGTCCCTGCATCTCACGGCCTGGTTGCTGAAGGCTTAGACCTCCAGGATTTCAACCTGTCCCAACAGGTAAAGGATATCCTTCAGGCTTCTAGGAAACTTTCTACAAGATGATCTTATGCTTTGAAGTGGAAACGTTTTACTATATTGTGCTCCAAGAATGGATTAAACCCCCTTGTCATACCTTTAGAATTGATACTAGAGTATCTCCTTCACTTATCGAATTCTGGTCTAAAGACCAATTCGGTAAGAGTCCATCTCAGTGCAATTGCAGCTTCTTATAAGCCTCTGAATAGACAACCAATTTCCTCTCATCCACTCATATCCAGATTTATGAGAGGTCTTCTATTAACCAAACCTCCCATTAAGCCACCACCGGTGGCATGGGATCTAAATCTAGTTCTCGGGCAGCTTATGAAGCCGCCTTTTGAGCCTTTA
This sequence comes from Ichthyophis bannanicus, assembly GCA_033557465.1. Lineage (NCBI taxonomy): Eukaryota > Metazoa > Chordata > Amphibia > Gymnophiona > Ichthyophiidae > Ichthyophis > Ichthyophis bannanicus. The sequence continues at coordinate 450,100,277 of CM066032.1, forward strand.
GCCACTACAACCCTTACATTTTTGACCTGGAAGGTCATCTTCCTAATTGCAATCACCTCTGCATGTCGCATTAGTGAACTGCAAGCTTTAGTGGCTGATCCTCCTTATACTAGGTTTCATCATGATAAGGTTGTTCTTAGAACTCATCCACTCTTTATGCCAAAGGTGGTTTCGTCTTTTCATTTAAATCAATCAATTTATCTTCCTGTATTTTTTCCGAGTCTTCATGCCTCTAAGGCAGAAAGAAACCTTCACTTTGGATTGTAAAAGAGCTTTAGCCTTTTACCTACAGAGAACACAGCAACGTAGAAAGTCCTCACAACCTTTTATAGCTTTTGACCCTAGTCATTTGGGACTTCCAGTCTCCAAAAGAAGTTTATCCAAATGGATTGTCCAATGCATATCCTTTGCTTATGAGAGTAAGGGTCTTCCTTTTCAAGGCCATGTCACAGCTCATAATGTGAGAGCCATGGTAACTTCCATGGCTAATCTCCACTCTTTCTCTATCGATGACATTTGTTGAGCAGCCACCTGGGCTTCGGTACACACCTTCACAGCCCACTTCTGCCTGGATAAAGCCTCCTGTCTGGATTCCTTCTTTGGCCAAGCTGTTCTTCAAAATCTCTTTCAAACCTAATTTAACTCCTACCCACCAACCCTGGTGGAATGCCAGAGATCCATGGGAGGAAGGCTTCCCACCTTTTTAGGGTGGCACCTTCCTGGGCTATCTCCCTGGCATCTTCAGCTAGGGCAGCGGTTCTCAACCTGTGGGTCGCGACCCCCACGGGGGTCGCCACAAGATTTAGCAGGGGTCGCCTCGTCTCCGCCAAGTTAAAAAAAAAAAATTAAAACGCGCACAAGTTGCTGTCGCTGCTGAGTCCGCTTCTTGGCAGCGGCAAACTCACCCCCTTCCTTCTAATGCTGCCGCGGCTCCCTGCCTCTTAGGGAACCGCGGCTGTGCCTGTAAAACTGTTGTGGAGCCTTCCTGTCTCTCGACGGGCTCTGTGCAGCATTGTCCCGCCTCCAAATGAAGTGGTAAAGAACTTCCTTTGGAGGCGGGACAATGCTGCACGGAGCCCATCGAGAGACAGGGAGGCTCCGCAATGATTTTACAGGCACAGCCGCGGTTCCCTAAGAGGCAGGGAGCCGCGGCTGCATTAGAAGGGAGGCAGACATGGGGAGAGGGGATGAGGGGGCATGGAACCTGCAACACGGCTGACATGGACAGAGGGGGTCTGACATCTACAGAGGGGGGCTGACATGGACAGGGGGGAGGGGGGCTGAAATGGATGGATGGAGGGATGGATGGAGGGAGGAGGGGCTGACATGGAGGAGGGGCTGACATGGACGGAGGTGGACTGACATGGAGGAAGGGAGCTGATATGGATGGATGGAGGGAGGGGGGCTGACATGGACAGAGGGAGGGAGGGAGGGGTCTGATATGGATGGATGGAGGGAGGGGGGCTGACATGGAGGGAGGAGGGATGGAGGGAGGGGAGCTGACATGGAGGGAGGGATGGAGGGAGGGGGCTGACATGGAGGGAGGGAGGGAGGGAGGTGGCTGACATGGACAAAGGGGAGAGACGGGGACATACTGGACAGGCGGGATAAATGCTGGATAGTGGCGAGAGACAGTGCGGGTTAGGATTATAATGGGCTGATGGGGGAACTAGCACTGGTAATGGGCAGATGGGGGGGACTAGGACTGGTAATGGGTTGATTAGAGAAGGCTAGGACTGGGAATGGACTGATCAAGGGGGGGTTGGGACTGGTAATGTGCTGATAGGGGGGTAGGACTGGTAATGGACTGATGGGGGGGCTAGCATTGAAAATGAGCTGATAGGTGAGGTTAGGAATGGAAATGGGCTGATTAGTGGAGGCTAGGACTGGTAATGGGCTGATGGGGGGGGGTAGGACTGGTAATGGGTGGATTAGGGGAGCCTAGCACTGGTAATGGGGTTAAGGGGGGACTAGCACTGGAAATGAGCCTATTAGGGGAGGCTAGGACTGGTAATGGGCTGATGGGGTGGGGTAGGACTGGTAATGGACTGATGGAAGGCTAGCATTGGAAATGAGCTGATCGGGGAGGGGGCTATGATTGGAAATGAGCTGATTAGTGGAGGCTAGGACTGGTAATGAGCTGATGGGGGTATGACTGGTATTGGGCTGATTAGGGGAGGCTAGCACTGGTAATGGGGTTGAGGGGGATTAGAACTAGAAGTGAGCTGATTTGGGGGGCTTTGACTGGGAATGGGCTGATTGTGGGGAGGGGAGGATAGAGCTGCTGGCCCTGGAAGAAAACTGGGGGATAAGGCTACAAATGGGCTGATACGAGGGGATGGGAGAATGGAACTGGAAGGGAGTGGATCTGAGAGGGGCTGCCATGGTATTTGTACTAGAAGGGACTGGTCAGTGGGGAAGGAGGGGGACTGGAAGGGAATGGACACCAGTGGCAGTCATGGGAATGCAAGTTGACATTGGAAGGTACTGAGAGTGAGGACTGGAAAGGGGCTGATACTGGGGAGGGTTACTGGGACTGGAAATAGGCTGATGGAAAGAAGTGAAGAAAGCGAAAGAAAAGATAAGAAATGGTAGATGGACCGTAGACCACAGAAAGAGAGCTAAGAGAAGAAAGGAAAGCAGAAGCCTCAGATCAGGACCAGCATGATCAGAGAATAAATTGGTCAGACAACAAAGGTAGAAAATATAATTTTATTTCATATTAGTGATTTGACTACAAAATCATAATAATTTTGAAATCAAATATTGTTGTTTGTTATTGTGATTAATTATTGTGGTTTAAGTAGGTAAATTTTATAAATAAAAACATATTGCAAAGGCCTATAATATATTAATAATTCAACAAATGATTACTGCGACAATGTGTTAACGGTAAAGAAAGAGAGACACGTTTGATTTTATCATTGGGGGTCACCACAAGTTGACCAATGGTAAAAGGGGTCACGGTACAATAAAGGTTGAGAACCACTGAGCTAGGGAGTCCCCATATGTGAAGACTACATTCCTGCTTGTTCCTGGAGATAGCGTAGTTACTCACCTGAAACAGGTGATCTCCGGGAACAGCAGGAATTTAGTCTTCACAACCCACCCACCTCCCCTAGGAGTTGTCTCTCTTTTTGTCTCTTTCCTCTCTCCCTCTATCCTTTCACTCAGCTACAAACTTAACTGAAGAGGGACAGCTGGAAAGGCGGGAAGGCAGCGCGCATGTGCTGAGGGATGCTCCCAAAAGCGTTCCTATTGGACACTGGGGAGCGTTCCCGCGCAGGCTTCGTCGGTACCGACGATACCCATATGTGAAGACTAAATTCCTGCTGTTCCCGGAGGTCACCTGTTACGGGTGAGTAACTACGCTTTCTCCAGGAACAAGCAGGAAGTCAGTCCTCACATATGGGTGACGTCGGTGCCGACAGAGCCCTGTGCGGAGCAATTCCCCAGCTTTGAAGGAAAGCCTTTGGGATTGCATCGCGCATGCGCGGTCCCCTTCCCGCCCAAGGGTGCCATCTTGCTCTGTCTCCCTTTTTCCGCAGAGCCCAACTGACATTGTCCCTAATTCCTCGTGGAAAAAGTGCGTCAAAACTTTAGAAGAATTTCTCTCATCAACCGGTTTGATGCCGGTTCCCCTTCCCGCCTACGGCTCGGTACACCGGTATCGAGTCCGGTCACATTTTTTATGTTTTTGTCCTTAGTGACTAGAGTTAGCGTTCCTATTTATTTTCACTGGCAGCCCGGTCCTTCACCCTTGCAGGGGCCCTTTTTCCCCAGATGGCTGCCAGCGGGTTTAAAAAGTGTTATCAGTGTAAGAAGTTAATGTCCCTCACCGACACACATGACTGCTGTCTCTGATGCCTCGGGCCCGACCATGACCTGAAGGTCTGTGACCTGTGTGGGAAAATGTCCTCTAAGGCACTCTGAAGTAGGCAGCAGCAGCGTGAAAGGGTTTTTCGGAGTCTGCATCCCCCCTGATCCGGACCTCATCAGAAGCCTCGACGTCTCGGGAGCTGTCTGAACCCGAGCACCATCGGGGGTCTTCTGAACATGGGTCTCCCTCCTGGCAACACCGGAGGAAGAAGAAACCCGTGAGGGTGGCGTCGTTGGATGCCTCCGATCGCCCTTGGCCCTCGAAGGCCAGGTCACGGAGTCCTTACCTTCGCCCTGGGTCCTCTGAGTCGGAGCGGCCGCGAAGATACCTCGCATGGAGCCTGAGACACCGAGGAGGGTAAGTGCTGTGTCCTCGTGGATTCTCCTCCAGGGGAGTCGGTGTTGGGCCCGAGCTGGAGGCTGCGGAGTCTTCTGAGCTTGGTCTCAGGAGGACAGCCCTGGAGCACAGCATGTCTGCCTTCATGGAGCAGCAGCAGGCGCTGATGGCTGGTCTCACTGGTCCATCCGCCCTGACCACCGGGACCTTGACGTCCAAGTCGACCCCGGAGGCCGAGCCGATCCTCGAGACTCTTTGGACTTGAGTCGATCCTCGGCCAAGGTCTCCCTCGACCTCCCGCTTGGGACTGAGGTCGTTGATGCCGGTGCTCTCATCCTCGGGGCGGTCGGGGCCGAAGCCCTCGCGGCCGGAGCCACTCAATTCTACCTCGGAGGGATCAGCATGGGAGACGGAAGATGAGGAGTCCCTGGGCACCCATCGGACCCAGTATGTCCCATTGGACTCACCGGGTTTGGAGCCTCGTAGAAGGTCCCCTCTGGAGGATACCCGGTTCTCGGACTTTGTCATTGACATGGCCAAGGCTTTGGCATTCCCGGCGGATACCGAGGAGGAGCCTCGTGCTGAAGAGCTCGAGGCCCTCCAGTAAGACTTTCCCTCGAGGGAAGCCCTTACTGTGCCGGTTCCTCTGATGCTGGAACGGCTGATGCTCCGCATGTGGGGAGTCACCAGCCTCGATGCCGGTGCTCAGCAAGTGGGTCAATTCCATCTATCGAGTCCGCAAGAGCCCTGGGTTCCAAAATGCACGGCTGCCGCACAACTCCATGGTTGTAGAATCGGCCATGCACAGGCTCAAGAGCCAAAAAATGCATTCCTCGGTGCCTCCTGGCCAGGAGGCCCGGAACCTGGACGCCCTCAGCGGAAAATGCTTCCAGGGCTCAATGCTGTCATACCGTGTCCAAACCTACCAGCTGTGCATGGGCATGTCCTTGAGGGACCTGGCAAAGGAGATTGCCGGGTTCTCAGATGGCCTCCCTGAGGTACCCTTGCAGCACTGCAATGCCTTGTCCACCGGGATTCGGGAGTGCTCGAAGTTCATATCTCAAGCGGCCTATGATGGCTTCGAGGTTTCGGCCTGAGTAGCCGTGGCCAGCATCGGTGCACGCCACCAGGCCTGGCTAATGTCATCGGATCTGGAGCCATGGGATCAGGACAAGTTGGTCGATGTCCCTTGCCGAGGTATCAACCTCTTTGGCAAACCCATGACTGAGAAGGCTGCTGAGCTCGAGTCCGAGTACTTGACCCATACAACACTCTCAAAGAAGACTTCTGCCCCTTCTAAGAAGAAGGGCTTGGGTAAAATGCCCTTTTTCCCGAGGAAGGGTACTGCTTACCGCAACTACCCCACTTACCAGGCCACCCCAGCTCCCCAACAGGGGCAGCAGGCCAGGGGACAGGGGCATGGCCCACGTAAGCAGAAGACCCTCAAGCCCCATGCCCTGGCTCCTACCCAGCCGGGAGGGGGTTTTTGACTCCCAAGGCATAAGTCTCTCTTCCGCCAGTGGTAAGATCTTGCACAGGAGGCAGGCTAACCCTGTACGCCCACAAGTGGCCAGCCATCACCTCAGATATCTGGGCCTGCAATTTGTCCAAAGTGGCTATTTGCTTCACTTCAGCCAGATACCAGCCCTCCTTCTTTCCAGGAGAGCCTCTCAGACCCCCTCTTCACAGGGACCTCCTCTTGCAGGAGTTGGCAGGTCTTCTAGAGGATCAGGCGGTGGAACCGGTGCCCCATCACCTGCAGGGCAAGGGCTTCTACTCCAGGTATTTTCTCATACCAAAGAGAACAGGAGGCCTCAGACCCATCCTCGACCTAAGAAACTTAAACAAGGTCCTGGTGAGGGAAAAGTTCAAGATGCTTTCTCTTGGAATGTTGCTGCCTTACCTCCATATACACCCAGACCACAGACAATATCTGAGATTTGTAGTGGTAGGAAAACATTTCCAATACAAAGTTCTACCCTTTGGCCTGGCCTCTGCTCCCAGGGTGTTTACAAAATGCCTGGTTGTAGTGGCGGCCTTCCTCAGAAGTCAAGGAATTTTTGTCTTCCCTTACCTGGACGACTGGCTCATCAGGGGCCAGTCACCTCAGGAGGCCCAACAGGCCACTTCTTGCACTATCAACATGTTGCAACGTCTGGGCTTTGTCGTAAACCACGCAAAGTCTACTTTGCTCTCCACTCAGAGTTCATAGGAGCAACACTGGACACCCTTCAGGCGAAGGCTTACCTGCCGGAGGACAGGGCACAGAGGCTGCTAGCACTGGCACAACAGTTCAGGCTCAGGTCTCAGCGAGACACTTCTTGCGCCTCCTGGGCCACATGGCCTCCATGGTGCATGTGACCCCAAATGCCCGTCTCCACATGAGAACAGCTCAGTGGTGCCTCAGAGATCAGTGGACTCAGGCCACCGGCAGCCTCAGAGACAGGATAGCAGTATCCAAACGACTGGTGAAATCATTGCAGTGGTGGTGTCAGCCACCCAACCTGCTTGAGGGAGTGCGTTTTCAGACTCCCTCGCACACAGGAGTGCTAACGACAGATGCCTCCTTGCTGAGCTGGGGAGGCCATTGCCCAGGGTCATGCACTCAGGGGTTGTGGTCTCCTCAGGAGTCGGCACACCAAATCAACCTCTTAGAGCTGCGGGCGATTCGCCTAGCTCTTCAAGCCTTTTGTCTTGTCCTCTCACATCAGTCTGTATTGATACAGATGGACAACCAGGTAGCAATGTTCTACGTGAACAAGCAGTGAGGTACGGGGTCTTGTATCCTATGTCAGGAGACACTGGACCTCTGCTCCTTTGCCGTCAAGCAGGGTATGTCTCTCAAAGCAGTGTACCTGCCTGGTCAGGAAAACTGCCTAGCGGACAAACTAAGCAGGACTCTCCAACCTCACGAATAGCAACTGGATCCAGTGGTGGCACAGCAAATTTTCCACCACTGAGGACATCCATCCATAGATCTATTTTGCCAGTCCGCAAAATCACCAGCTGCCCAGATTTTGCTCCAGACAGCCACATCCTCTGAGGGTGGCTGCAGATGCTGTCCTGATCTCTTGGTCAGGGGGCCTCATGTATGCTTTTCCTCCCACGCCTCTGGTGGCCCGGACTCTGTTCAAAATCATTCAGGACAAGGACTCTGTCATTCAGCCAGCCTTGGTTTCCGCTTCTCCTCCAGCTGGCAGTGGAAACCCCACTTCCACTGGGGACACAGCCCGACCTCCTATCACAGGAGCAGGGCTCTCTCTTGCACCCCAATCTCAGATCCCTCAACCTGATGGCATCGCTGCTGAAAGGGTAATGCTGGCTCCTCTCCTCCTACCTCGGAATGTAGAAGATGTGTTACTGGCCTCCAGGAGGCAGTCCACTAGGAAATCCTATGCTTTTAAGTGGCGTAGATTTGAGGTGTGGTGTAACTAGCACAATGAAAACCCTTTCTCTTGCCTTGTAGCAGTGGTGTTGCAATACCTGCTTCACCTCTCAGAATTAGATCTCAAGTCTAATTCTGTCAGGGTCCACCTGAGTGCTTTGTAAGCAAACCACTCGCCAATGCAGTGGCAACCTCTTTCGGCCCACCCCCTGGTGTCCAGATTCCTCAGAAGTCTGCTTCTGCTGAAACCCCCAGATCATCCTCTGGCAACTGAGTGGGATTTGAATGTGGTCTTACAACAGCTTACTCGCCCACCTTTTGAGCCGATGTCCTCTTGCCATCTACGCTTCCTCTCCTGGAAGGTGCTCGTCCTGGTGGCACTCACATCAGCCAGACGTGTGAGTGAGCTGCAAGCTCTCGTAACTGATAAACCATACACAAGGTTTTATAGGAATAGGGTGGTCCTCCGCACTCACCCGAAGTTCCTTTGAAAGGTGGTCTCTTCTTTCCACTTCAGCCAGGAGGTGATTCTTCCAATCTTCTTTCCCAGGCTGCATTCTAGCCGGGCAGAGGCAGTCCTGCATACCCTGGATTGTAAGAGGGTGTTGTCCTTCTACCTGGAGCGTACGAAGGGACATCGAAGGGCTACTCAGCTCTTCGTCTCGTATGATCCCAGTAAGCTGGGGTTACCTGTCTCCAAGCGTACGCTATCCACCTGGGTGGCAGACTGCATTGCCTTTGCGTACAGGGCAGCCAACCTCCCATTGCAGGGTCGAGTCACTGCCCACCGTGTCAGGGCTAAGGCCGCATCAGTGGCTCACTTCTGCTCTGTTCCACTGGCAGACATCTGCCGGGCTGCAACTTGGTCTTCAAGCCAGACTTTTGCGACCCATTACTGCCTGGATAGGGAGTCCCGACGGGACAGTGCTTTCGGCCAGGTGGTACTTTGTAACCTATTTGAGGTTTAGGCAACTCCAACCCTCCGACCCTCTGGTGTCAGGCTACTGGGGGGTGTTGCTTTCTCGGTTGAATTCCTATTACAGCTGCTGCGGCTCCTCTTGAGGGAGCCATTTTTCAGCTATGGGTTCTTGGTAGCCTATAGCTAGGGAGTCCCATATGTGAGGACTGACTTCCTGCTTGTTCCTGGAGAATGCGTAGTTACTCACCTGTAACAGGTGTTCTCCAGGGACAGCAGGAATCAGTCCTTACAACCCTCCCTCCTCCCCTGGAGTTGCAGTCCTATTATTGATTTTTATTCATTTTGCCGTCTTTTTAGCTATGTCATTTGACTGAGCAAGATGGCACCCTTGGGTGGGAAGGGGACCGCGCATGCGCGATGCAATCCCAAAGGCTTTCTTTGAAAGCTGGGGAATTGCTCTGCATGAGGGCTCCGTCGGCGCCGACGTCACTCATATGTGAGGACTGATCCCTGCTGTCCCTAGAGAACACCTGTTACAGGTGAGTAACTACACTATATTGGAATAGAAATATTCTTTACTAGATCTTATTGGTAGGAATGACAAACTGTACATATTTGTACTGTAGATAGACCATGGTTTGTCACATTTTTATAGTGATTTTAACCCTTTCAGACCGTATGTCCACTGTAATGGACGTCATGTTATTCATTGAATTCCATGTATATATATATGGTGTCTGTGAAAAATTCAGGTCTGAAAGGGTTAATGTACTCAATCAATTAAGAATTTCCAAAAGTTGTTTTATGTTTATGCTCCATCTAGAATTTTGCGCTCATCAGGTCCAGCATATTACCCTTGCTGTCCTTCTCATTCCAAGGGCCAGCCCAACCATGAGGCAAACTAGGTGGTCCCCTCAGGTGGCAGTTTCTGGGTGAGGGTGAGCAAAGAGAGCAAGACATTCAAAGCTCAACAATAGAGTCTGAGAGCTGGGGGGGTGGGGGGAGTGTGAATATGACTTAAAGTTTGCTTAGAGCACCAACACCTTGAACTGACTCTGGGGCTGTCCCTGCTCACTTCCCTACCTCAGGTTCTGCTTCTCTCCCCACCTCAGATCCAATCTCCATCTTGCTTTCTTTCTCCTCCCTCCCCCCCTTGTCCAGCATTTTACCCTTGCTTCCCTTTCCACCTCTGATCCAATATCACTGTTGCTTACTTTCTAAACACCCCCTCCTCAGTTTCAGTATATTGTACTTTCTTCCCTTTCCATCTTTCCACCCCAGATCCAGCATATTATTGTTGCTTCCCTTCCCCCCCACTCTATTCCAACCTCTCCCCTTCTTTTCCTTCTCCCTGCCTCTATGCCACATCCTCTGAGATGAATGTGAGCAATAAAGAAAAACAAAACACAAAAAAACACCACACTGCGTGGCCTTTGAGCTTCTGAGTGCATGCAGCATCTGCTACATCTCGCCCCCCTCCAGCCTAGATAGACTTCTTGTTTTAGAGGGGTTTGAGAACAGCGGGCCATGAGCACACTTGGGAACTAAAACACCCAGGACTGCTTTTTTTTCTTTAGGGCTTTTTTATTGCATTTGGGGGCTTTTTCAAATCCTGCCACCTGCCGAGGAAATAGTGGCACTGGTATTTTGCTTCCCTACCTGGAAGCAAAGTGAATTGCATTTTGGGAGCCCTTACTGCTATCCCCAAATAATTGCCTTCTGATGTGGTTGCCTTACTCTGCGTAATGATGAAGCCACCCCTGGTGAAAACAAGCTTAATGCAACTTCCCCTCTTCTTTGCAGCTTTGTTCTTCCCTTTATTCTGAAAGTTTGAAGTCAAACTCCTAGGAAAGGGGGAGGAAGTTCCTCTTCCCTCCCCTGTGGAAGAAGGTAGCTAGATAGCTCTTAGGGAGGGCAGGCTGGAAAGTCTGCTGCAACTTCTTGAGGGAGGAGACGGATGACTGTCCCTTTCCCTTCTGTGCTAAGAGGCAGCCCAGCTGCAGGCAAATAGATGGAAATGCATTAATAGAAAAATGAAAAACTTTTGATAAAAGAGGAAACAGTGACTAAGGGGAAGCAGTGTATGAAAGTGAAAAACAGTTGAAAAGGTTATATCGGGAAGATGTATTACAACTATTAGATAAACTGAAGAGTAGCAAATCACCTGGGCCGGATGGTATACATCCAAGGGTGTTGAAAGAACTGAAATACGAGATTGCAGACCTGCTATTAGTAATCTGTGAACTATCATTAAAATCATCTCTAATACCTGAAGATTGGAGGATCGCCAATGTAACACCAATTTTTAAAAAGAGTTCCAGGGGTGATCCGGGAAACTACAGACCGGTGAGCCTGACATCAGTACCGGGAAAAATGGTAGAAACCATCATAAAGAATAGAATTACTCAGCATGTAGATAGTCATGACCTAATGGGAGACAGCCAACATGGCTTTAGACAAGGAAGATCTTGTCTTACTAATCTGTTATGTTTCTTTGAAGGAGTGAATAATCAGGTGGACAAAGGTGAGTCGGTTGATATTGTGTATCTGGATTTTCAGAAAGCCTTTGACATTGTCCCTCATCAGAGACTTTTGGCAAAACTAAAGAGTCATGGGATAGGAGGCAGTGTACTATTGTGGATCAGGAACTGGTTAAAAGATAGAAAGCAGAGGGTAGGGCTAAATGGCCAATTTTCCCAATGGAGAAAGGTGAATAGTGGTGTACCCCAGGGATCTGTGCTGGGTCCGCTGCTTTTTGACATATTCATAAATGACCTGGAAAGTGGAATAACGAGTGAGGTTATCAAATTTGCAGATGACACAAAACTATTTAAAGTTGTTAAAACCCAAGAGGATTGTGGAAAATTGCAAGAGGATCTTGATAAATTGGAAGACTGGGCATCAAAATGACAGATGAAATTTAATGTGGACAAGTGCAAGGTTATGCACCTAGGGAAGAACAACCCAAACTATGGTTACACGATGCAAGGTTCCACATTAGGAACCACCACCCAGGAAAAAGATTTAGGCGTCATTGTGGATACCATGTTAAAACCCTCAGCCCAGTGTGCAGCGGCGGCCAAGAGAGCAAATAGAATGCTAGGTATGATAAGGAAAGGAATGGAAAATAAAACAAAAGATATTATAATGCCTCTATCGTTCCATGGTGAGACCGCACCTTGAATATTGTGTGCAATTCTGGTCGCCGTATCTTAAAAAGGATATAGCGATTTTAGAAAAGGTTCAGAGAAGAGCCACCAAAATGGTAAAGGGGATGGAAGGATACTCCTATGAAGAAAGGCTAAAAAGGTTGGGGCTCTTTAACCTGGAAAAGAGACGGCTGAGGGGAGATATGATAGAAGTCTATAAATTAATGAACGGAGTGGAACGGGTAAACGTAGATCGATTGTTTACCTTATCAGAATATAGAAAGACTAGGGGACATGCAATGAAGCTACAGGGTAAACTATTTAAGACTAATAAAAGAAAATATTTTTTCACTCAACGTGTAATCAAACTCTGGAATTTGTTACCGGAGGATGTAGTAAAGGCTGTTAGTGTAGCTGGGTTTAAAAAAGGTTTGGACAAGTTCCTGGAGGAAAGGTCCATAAACCATTATTAAGAAGGGATCCAGGATATCAGTGCTTGAACCAATACAAGCATTGTGGAACCTGTGTCCCTTGGGGAAACTGCTAGGTACGTATGACCTAGATTGGCCACTGTTGGAAACAGAATACTGGGCTTGATGGACCTTGGTCTGACCCATTATGGCATATCTTATGTTCTTATGTTATATGACTCCTAATCCTGTTATCTTTTGTGCATATCAGATTCCTTTATTTTGTTTAGACAGGCATTGTACTTGTAACACCTTCACTCAAACATTTTATTTTCAAATCCTAATTTTGACACAGATTCAGAGTTGAACTTTTTTTGACAAATAGGAAATGTAGCCATTTGAAAGACATGTTAATGCAGACAGGATACTCTACCAAGGCCATTGTAAGGAAGGGCCAAGTTCAGTGATTGCTAAGTGCATTGAGAAAGAACGAGGTACCCCACTTCTTCCAGTGCATTGCTTCTTCCTGCTGCCAACATAATTCAAACTTAAATTGTTTAAACTGCATTGGGCACCCTACATTCTGAGTGCTGTGTGATTCAAACAGCTGATCAGTGAATAATGTGAGCCAGCAGGAAAAGAAATTCCAAGGCTGGCAAGAAAGATGTGGAGGGATTAGGCAATAAGGGAGCAGAGTAATGGCAGGCCCCCTTTGCCACCAACCCCAACTGCCTCTGATTTTGGATGGGGACCTTCTCTTTAGTTTACCTGAATGCTGTTAGTTGGTGGTGGGTTTGGGTATAATAATTCCATTAAGGTTTCTGGATGAAATGATGTTTATAAGCCTACCTCTAATTTTTCATTTGTTTATCTCTATGGGAAGTCCTTAAACCTCCAAGACTGACGTTCTCTTTATGCAGAAGGGTTGATTCAGTGGTGTGCAGATTTTGAATACCATTTTTTTTGTCCTTTCATGTTTCCTACATATAGGTAGGAAGCAAATATAACATGTTCACATGCATTTGCTGTTTTTCATTACTGATATTTTGCCTTGCTGTTTTATTTTGTTGCGGTTTAGGACAAGAAAGATAAGGTATCCAAGTTTGACACTCTTCGTCATTCTATAGCAGGGATAATAAGGTCTCCAAAGTCTGTGCTGAGCTCATCATCTGTAAGTAAAAATTTACTACATGAAGTTAAAAATTTGTAAGTAAAACTATTTTAAGTAAAACTATGTCTAACACAGAATAAAGGATCATTTATGTCTATCCCATTTTTTTTTAAATTCTATTAGTTTTCGACTCCATTATGAGGGAAGCTGTTCCATTCATTCATTACCTTTTCTGTGAAGAAGTATCTCCTTATGTTACTCTAGTGTCTACTTTGATAAGTTACCTTTAGTGAAAATATTAGGCAAGCAGTATTAACAAAAATTGTTTTGAAGAATATTCATTTTCCCAGCCCCCGCACCTTCCACCTGATGCGCCGCCTATCTCTAGGATTTCTGTACCTTTTTGGACTTCTGGACTTGGCCCTTTCATTTAAACCTAAGATCGACATGGCAGTTTGTTCTTTTTTTAGCCATGCACAGAATTAGGTCGTTAGATCATTTCTCTCTCTTGATCAGCTTAGAATCTTAATTCTGTCTCTAGTTATCTCTTGACTCGATTATTGCAATTCACTTTGCAGTGGCTTCTCCCTCTCTTTTCGTAAGCCTCTCCAACTAGTTCAGCAGTTAAATTCCTTGTAGGTGCCTGCTAGTTTGATCACGTCTCTCCCCTCTCGTTTCTCAACATTGGATCCCTGTGCCCCCCTGTTTGAAATTCAAGATGCATATCTTGGTTCATGGAGCCTTACACTCTGACTTTCTGCTATAACTGGCCAACTTGTTAACCACCTCTGTTCCTCCTCCATTCCTTTTGCCTATTCTCCAGCATTACTCGCTGTCCTCTTCCTTTTTCAATTGCGCCTAGAGATTTTCCATGGCTCCCCTTTCTATTATGTAGGCCCTTCCCCCTGGAATTCCCTTCAATTATTCGTTTATCATGAGGTCTTAAATTCAAAAGAGCTATAAAGCATAATTGCTTACTTAAACTTTTAGGCACTTTCAAAGGATCCCTTCACAAGCCTCTTTTTTTCTCCTGACAATGGACTTAGGGGCATGTTTACTAAATATTAATGTGTGTTAAATTCCACTGCGTGAATAGAAATAAATGGGTGTTCCATAAAAACATAGAAACATGCCGGCAGAAAAAGACCACATGGCTATCTGGTCTGTCCTTCCATATCAATTACAGTAATCCACTTTTTAACTTTAGAGATCCTCTCTGTTTGTCCCATGCTTTTTTGAATTCAGATACTGTTCTCGTGTCCCCCATCTCCACTGGGAGACTATTCTACACATCTAACACTCTTTCTGTAAAGAAATATTTCCGCATATTACTCCCGAGTCTGTCCACTTTCACTTTCATGCTTTGTCTCCTCGTAGTAGAGTTGGCCTTCAATTGAAAGAGACCCTCCTGTGCGTTTATGCCATGGAGGTATTTAAATGTCTAAATCAACACAAAAGAAGAGCACTCGCTCTTGCAGTGGATGCCAGCGAAACATAAGGAGCAAGAGACGTATAATGGTCACAGGATTCTTTATTAGGTAAACCCCGACGTGTTTCGGCAACGTCTTCCTCAGGGGGAACACAGCTTGCAATATAAAGTAAAGTAAAATAAAGTAAATGATATTGTCATTAATACAATCAAAAAGACATATAAACATACAAACCAGAGAACATCAATTAGTTAAAACATAATAGTTAAAAAATAGTCAAACAATAAGTAATGAAGAAATACAAAACGCAGGACAGAAAAAAATATATTGCAAAATTGCAACTATAAAAAACAGTTAAACAAAGCCATTAAAATATATAGGCAGATACTCACAAGAACACCTTGTGATGTATTACACGTGTAAAGTAGTATATGGAGATGTACTCCTACTATAAAGTCAAATAACAAAAACAAAATTGTGAATGTCAATAGTGTACTTGAAATTCTGAATACATTTTATGTAGTACTCATGCTACTAGCCAATAGTAGTAGCAAATACTTCACATTAAGGATTAAAGTGTAGTACTATAATCTAATGTATGTCATGTGAGAGACGAGTTTTTTATATATATATATATATATATATATATATATATATATATATAAATGAATGTTGATATATGAATATTGTGTAAGCTCTAGGGATACCAACGGAATAAATGCTTGATAACTTGTTGGAAAGCCTATGGTCCTATATTGGATAAAAACGACCTAGGTTTCTGGTCCGCCAGGTCAGGAATCCTAAGTGTGTACCCTTAAAATGATACATCAGAGCAATGAACAGAGGCATGTATGAGCAAATGACTCTGGTGCTAAACAATTGGAGGTGAGGGCCGATATATTAGGTATCCATTGATAAAAAACATATCCAAAGATAAAGGAATTGTGTGTAGATAATCCAATGTATAAAACTAAAACAATTTTGAATCAGCTGACGTACTAGTTATAATAAACGCTCCGGTTGATAAACAGTACTAGAAAATTTTAAATGTACGATGAAGATATTACTCCACGGAGCCTTTGTATTCAAGGTTGAAAACCAAAACTACTAGATGAAAGAATTGTAAAAAATGAATATAAAGTTTTCTAATATGTATACATGCAAAATACTTAACAGTATTAAACTGGCTATTATTTGTTTGAGTGCTCCGATTAATAAACTGACCTTTAAGTGTGAAGTCAAAATGTCTCGTCGTGAGACGTTTGTTGAAAAGCTGTACTTCAAGACAGAAGAGATCTAAATAGATTGAATATGTGAATAATCCAGTGTGAATGCACGCAAAATACCAAACAGTGCTGAATAAACTGGTTACAAATTGTTTATGAATGCTCTAGTTGATAAGCAGTATCAAAGAATACCGACCTTGAGTAGTAAAATCATAATATCACACCGTGAGGTATTTGTATCCAAGGTAAAGAAACTGGCAAGATATGACGAACTGGGCGTTTATAGACGCTGAAAACCACGCCAAAATGGGGATGAAACCTGATCCTATGGGAGGAGTCTTGACGCCAGTCACACTCAGTACGTTGCGAGTATTGTGAAAGAAATCATACAATTTCGACGTAGTATATAGTTTCTTCCAGACAATCTAATATTATGTGTCGATAGCAGAAAATGTGTTTAAAAGTGAAGTGTACAAAACAACTCATTTTTATGAATATAAGAGCGTTTTCAAGATTTAGCATGTGGCTATATTAAAAAGTATTTAAATGTCTGTCATATTGCCCCTATCCCGCCTTTCTTCTAGAGTATACATATTAAGATCTTTAAGTCTCTCCTCATATACTTCATAACGAAAACCATTAACCATTTTAGTAGCCACCCTCTGCACCGACTCCAGCTTACTTATATCTTTTTGAAGGTGTGGTCTCCAGAATTGCACACAGTACTCCAAATGAGGTTCCTGCACTGCACTTAACGCATATTAACATTTGTGTGTGCACAATAATTTTTAGTAAACATGCCTCTTAATGAGTGTCTGAATATCATTTACATGGGCAGTGAGGATAAAGAAAGACTACTACAGTTCTACATTACTATACTCCAGTGCCAACTGCCAGGCACATTAGGAAATACTATAAACCCTACCCATTTAGAACCAATAGCAAACCCGCCGTATCATAACAGCACTTCCAAGACTCACACAGCACCAAACCCTACCTATCAAAAGACAACACTGCAAATATTAAACCAGTGCATCTCAGAGAATACCAATACATCGCCTTTTTGAGAAAGAGAACAAGTGGCACTATCAAATAGAAATTACATGAACAGAATACCTCAGCTTGGTTACAAATGCAGACCGTCAATAAACATAGAACAAGGGATCACAATTTAGAAATATGACAACCATAATTAAACTGGGAACTCCAAAAGCCAACTTTGGAATATACAACACTGGAGAAATAAAACTATAAATTAATTTCCTCTTGTACTAAACAAAACGCAAAGACGTCAGCAATGCACAGCTCCAGTCACTCTCTTCTGGTTTATGTCTTCTGCTAACTCTCTATTGTCTGCTGTCCATTTGTCCATTCTTCTAGTTTTTTCCATTCTCTCTCAACATCTGCTTTTGCTCTTTCTTCCATTTCTTTCTTTGTTCCTTTTTCATCCACTCAAATTTCACCCTTCCATCCTCAATCCCCACTTACTCTCCCAATACCTGGCAAATCGTAGATTTTTCTTGCCTCCCACACAAAATATCTTTTCCCTTCTCCAACCTCATTCCCCCAGCCCCATATCCTTCTGGTTCTCCCCCAACATCAGCTCCCTACCAGTTCCAGCCCCTCCCAGCATCTGCTCCCTTCTAGTCCCATTCTGCCATCCAGGGCTGTAACAAGCCAGAATCGAGCCCTGTGCGACTTGCACATGGGGTGCGCCCACCACCCCGCACCTCATTTAGCCACTGCCTGCTCTTACTTTGCTGCTGCCGCCTTCTATTTTCTCCACAACAGCTCTGGCAGCAAGGCAAGAGCAGAAAGGGGCTGGATGGAGGTGGGAGAGGGGAGGCGCACCCAATGTGCAAGTTGCCGGCACTTTAAGCAGATATGCTCTTGACATTGCGTCAGAGAAGGGAGGGAGGGACCAGACCTACTTAAAGTGCCGCAAAAAGGCTTAAGGGGCGCATTTCGGCTGCCTGCTGAAGCCCTGCCGCCGTTGAGAGAAGAAAAAGTGGTGGTGGAAGGGCAACAGCAGACAGCTGAAATGTGCCCCTTAAGTCTTTGCACCCTGTGCAGCTGCACCACTTGCACAGGGCTAGATACGGTACAGCTCCCATCTCCCCACATCAGCCATTTCCAGTCCTAGTACCCCCCCACCCAATCAGCCCATTTCCAGTCCTAGCCCTCCCATTAGCCATTTCCAGTCCTATCCTAGCCTTCCATCAGCACATTTCCAGTCCTACACCCCCCCCCCCCCCCGAAGAGCCTCGCACCTGCCTGACCAGCTTCAGAAGGAGCCGGGAAGGCCCAAAGCCCTGACTTGCCTCTGCACAGCCTCCAGAGTGAAGAGCGGCGTTTTCCTTCATTTTGTCGTTTGTGTTCTCTTGCAGCCCACCGGCGTGCTGATTGAAACATAGAAACATGATGACAGAAAAAGACCACATGGCCTATCTAGTCTGTCCTTCCATAACAACAACTACAACAGTCCACTTTTTACCTTTAGAGATCCTCTGTGTTGGTCCCATGCTTTTTTGAATTCAGTTACTGTCCTCATCTCTACCACCTCCACTGGGAGACTATTCCATGGATCCACTACTCTTTCTGTAAAGAAATATTTCCGCATATCACTCCTGAATCTGTCTCCCTTCACCCTCATCCCATGTCCCCTCGTAGCTGAACTTGCTTTCAATTGAAAGAGGCTCTCTCCCTGAACATTTATGCCACGGAGGTATTTAAACATCTCAATCATATCACCTCTATCCCGCCTTTCCTCTAAGGTGTACATATTAAGATCCTTAAGTCTGTCCTCATATGCTTTATAATGAAGCCCATTAATCATTTTAGTAGCAACCCTCTGCACCGACTCCATCCTGTTCACATCCTTTTGAAGGTGCAGTCTCCAGAATTGCACACCATACTCCAAATGAGGTCGCACCAAAGACTTATACAGAGGCATTATCACCTCCTTTTTTCTGCTAGCCATTCCTCTCCGTATGCACCCAAGCATCCTTCTAGCTTTTGCCGTCGCCTTTTCTTCCTGTTTAGCTACTTTAAGATCATCAGACACAGCCTCGCCTAGGTCCCGCTCTTCTTTAATGGACAAAAGTACTTCACCTCCTATACTGTATTGCTCCCTTGGATTGCTGCAGCCCAAATGCATGACCTTACATTTTTTAACATTAAATCCCAGCTGCCAAATTCTAGACCATTCTTCAAGCTTAGCTAGATCCCTCCTCATGTTATCTACCCCTTCCTGGGTGTCTACTCTATTGCAGATTTTGGTATCATCCGCAAAGAGGCAAACCTTACCCGACAGCCCTTCCGCTATATCACTAACAAAGATGTTAAAAAGAATCGGACCAAGGACAGATCCCTGGGGCACACCACTGGTAACATCCTTCTCCTCAGAGTGAGCTCCATTTACTTGTACTCTTTGTCGCCTCCCACCCAACCAATTTCTAACCCAAGCAGTAACTTTAGGGTCCCATCCCTAGGGTGCTCAGTTTGTTTATAAGTCGCCTGTATGGAACAGTGTCAAAGGCTTTACTGAAATCTAAATACACCACATCTAGAGCTCTCCCTCGGTCCAACTCCCTGGTCACCCATTCAAAGAAATCAATCAGATTTGTCTGACAAGACCTGCCTCTGGTGAATCCATGCTGCCTCGGATCCTGTAATCCGCTGGACTCCAGAAACCTCACTATTTTCTCTTTCAGCAGCGTTTCCAATAATTTACTCACCACCGAAGTTAAACTAACCGGCCTGTAGTTTTCAACCACATCCTTACTTCCGCTTTTGTGTAAAGGCACCACATGAGCCTCTCTCCAGTCCTTTGGCACCACTCCCGACTCCAACGAGGCATTAAAATGGTCAGTCAGTGGAGTTGCTAGAACGTCCCCAAGTTCCCTCAGTATTCTAAGGTGTATCCCATCCGGTCCCATCGCTTTGTCTACTTTAAGTTGAGCTAGTTTCTCACGAACACAGTCTTCTGAAAATTGTTCAAGATGTCCCTCGCTTGTGTTCTTATTTGTGGATGTTTTCTGAGGTCCTGCTCCTGGTTCTTCATCTGTGAACACAGAACAAAGATATTTGTTAAGCAATTCCGCTTTATCCTTATCAGCTTCTACATATTCCCCCCCCTGCACCCTTGAGTCTGACAATACCACTTTTGCCCTTCCTCTTCTCTCTAATATATCTGAAAAATGTCTTATCCCCCCATTTTATTGCATTGGCTATTTCCTCCTCCTTTTGAATCTTTGCCTTCTTGACTACTTTGCTAGCTTCTCTAAGTTTTTCCAAATACAGATGCCTGTCTTCCTCTCTCTGTGATCTCTTGTATTTCATGAAGGCCTCCCTCTTTTTCTTCACTTTTTCAGCTACTTCCTTCGAAAACCATAGCGGTCTCCTGTTCCTTTTGCCTTTATTTACCATTTTAACAAAAAGGTTGGTTGCCTTTAAAATACCCCCTTTCAGTTTTGCCCACTGTTTTTCTACATCCCCCAGCTGTTCCCATCCCACTAACAACTCCCTGAGGTATTGGCCCATCTTCGCAAAGTTAGTCTTCCTAAAGTCTAAGATCTTCACCTTGGAATGGATTCTAACAGCCCTAGTCCTAATACTGAACCACACCATCTGGTGATCACTGGTTGCAAAATGATCTCCCACTACAACATCAGAAACACTTTCACCATTGGTAAGCACCAAGTCCAGTATGGCCCCTTCACGTGTGGGGTCTGTTACCAATTGCCTGAATAGTTCTCCCTGTAGAGAATCCAGGATCTCCTTACTTCTAGATCAGGGGTCTCAAACTCAAATTGCTTTGAGGGCCAAATGAGGACTTGTAAAGTAACCCGGGGGCCGCATAAGACGCGGGGCCTCATTTGCATAAATATTTGCATAATGTTACCATACACTAACTTTTAGTAAACATGCCTCTTTAATGAGTATGGATAAAGAAAGACTAAAAGATTTAGAAACAAGAAGACAATAATTAAACTGGGAACCCCAAAAGCCAAACTTGGAATGTACAACAACACTGTAGAAATAAAACTATAAATTAATTTCCTCTTGTACTAAACAAAGCGCAAACATTAATGATGCACATTTCCCAGAGCTGACATATTCCAGTTAATAAATTCAAAATAAAGAGATATTTTTCTACCTTTTGTGCATTTTTTTCAGTTGCAATTGTTCCAGCCACTTTCTTCTGGTTTCTTCATGTCTTCTGCTAACTCTCCATCGTCTGCTGTCCATTTGCCCTTTCTTCTCTCCTAGTTTTTTTTCCATTCTCTCTCTACATCTGCTTTAACATACTAATCTTTCTCCTTTTTCTCTTTCCTCATTCCTATTTCATCCACTCAAATTTTACCCCTCCATCCTCAATCCCCACTTACTTTCCCAATACCTGGCCAATTGTAGATTTGTCTTCTCTCCCAGACAAAATATTTTTCCCCTCTCCATTTCACTTTCCCAGCTCCATCCCATTCTAATCCTCCCCCAACATCAGCTCCCTTCTAGTTCCAGCCTCACCCAGCATCCGCTCCCTTCTAGTCCCCCCATTAGTCCATTTCCAGTCCTATCCTAGCCTCACCATCAGCCCATTTCCAATCCTAGCCCCCCATCAGCCCATTTCCAATCCTAGCTCCCTCCCCTCACAGCCCATTTCCATTCCAAGCCCCCCTCCCCATCAGCCATTTGCAGTTCAATCCCCCCTTCCACTCAGCCCATTTCCAGTCCTAGCAACCCCCCCCCCAGCCCATTACCAGTCCTAGACCCCCCATAGCCCATTACCAGTCCTAACCTCCCCATAGCGCACTTCCAGTTTTACCCCCCATCACCCCATTTTCAGTCTTACCCCCCCCCCATAGCCCATTACCAGTCATAACCCCCCTGCCAATAGCCCACTTCCAGCCCTAACCCCCATTACCCCATTTCAGTCAGCCCTTCCATAGCTCATTACCAGTCCTAACTCCCCCCATCAGCCCACCTCCAGTCCTTCCTAACCCCCACCTGCCCATTTCCAGTCCTAGCCCCCACCATAGCCCATTACCAGTCATAACCCCCCTGCCAATAGCCCATCTCCAGTCATAACCCCCCCCTGCCAATAGCCCATCTCCAGTCATAACCCCCCCTGCCAATAGCCGATCTTAAGTCTTAACACCCCCTGCCAATTGCCCATTTCCAGTCATAACCCCCCTGCCAATAGCCCATTTCCAGTCTTACCCCCCCCCCCTGCCAATAGCCCATTTCCAATCCTACACACCCCCCCCCCAGGTAAATTAAAAAAAAACCTGGCTTCTGCTGCTCAAGCAGCAAAATCAGCTGTCCTGCGGCCCCTTCCCCTGTGCCCGGAGATCCGAGTCTGCTCTATCAGCGGCGTGCTTTTCAAGCCGCGAGGAGAGTATTCCCCTCTCGCGCGGCTTGAAACCCGCGCGAGAGGGTAATACTCTCTTAGCGGCTTGAAAAGCACGCCGCTGATAGACCAGACACCGATCTCAGGGCACAGAGGAAGGGTCCGGATGACAGCTGATTTTGCTGCTTGAGCAGCAGAAGTAAGTTTGTTTTAAAATTTGACAATTGATTCTGCCGCTGCCACGGCGGCAACGGCAGAAGCCAGGGTTTTGGGGGTTTTTTGTTTTCCTCCGTCGCGGGCCGCACAAAGTTGTCTCGCGGGCCGCATGTTTGAGACCCCTGTTCTAGATGATACTGCAGCAGGAATGTGCCAATCAACATCTGGCATATTGAAATCTCCTATCAGTAGCACTTCCCCTTTCCTAGCAATGCTGCGTATGTCTTTAATTAACTCTCTGTCCACCTCTTCCTCTTGTGAGTGAGGTCTGTATATCACACCAATGCAAATAGATTTCTCTTTCCCTCTTTCTAGTTTAACCCACAATGCCTCCTCTCTCCCTTTTAAGCTCTGTAATTCCAAAGCTTTAATAGTAGTTTTTACATATAGTGCCACTCCTCCTCCCCTTCTTCCTACCCTGTCCTTTCTGAATAAAGTATAGCCAGGTATAGTTACATCCCAGTCATAGTTTTCTGTGAACCATGTTTCTGTAACTGCCACTAAATCCAAGTCAGCCACTCCCACCAAAAGGTTAATGCGTATGCCCTTTAACCTCTTGATAATCAGTGCACTGGCAGGCTGCAAGAGAACACAGCCGCCAAAGTGATGGAAAATGCTGCTCTTCACTCCGATGGCTGTGCAGAAGTGAGCCAGGGCTTTGGGCCTCCCCGACTCCCTCTAAAGACGGTCAGGCAGACATGGGGACATATGCAGGTTGGTCCTGCAATCGGTCAGGATGTACTCAGTCTATCAGACAGCATGTGCAGCCTGAGGTTGGTGCAGGTCCCCCTGAAGAGCGGGGCCCTATGTGAACAACATTCTTGCACATGTGTCAAGCTGGCCCTGCTGTAGACAGCAGGGGAAAACATCCACACTTGGAGGTGAAGTCCGACCAAGTGAGCTAGTATACTGAAGCTCTCTGCCAGCTCATTGAAAAATACTCATTGCTAAAAAATAAATTAGCATTTTTTCAGTGAACAGGGAGAGAGCTTGTGCATGCTGGCTCAGTCCATTGGACTTCACCCTCAAGTGCAGCTGTATATCCCCTGTTTGTCCACGGTGGAACACTTGACCCTTTCAATTGGCAGAGTTTTTACATTAGGATGGTCCATGGTCCAAAAGGGCGGAATAAGAAGATATACATAATAAATAAAATAAACATGAAAAAGGTAAATTTATGTATGCAGGTTGAATGTAAGCCCTCTAGGGATAGGAGATTCCCTACTGTTTCTGAATGTAACTCATCTTGAGCAACCTCCTGAAAAAGGTGTGAGCTAAGTACAATTTTTTGTCCTTCGCTCCTTATGCTTTCTCTGCAGGCACCGCACCAGCTTTTCAATAATAGGGATTGTAAACTTTTGGGAACTTACCATGGCTGTTTCAACTGAGTCTCCTAAACAGACATCTCTTAGTCTGTGAATGGGGGAAAGGGGAAATGTACCATTGTATCACAATGTAAGTGTGCCCTTTTCATCTTGTTAATTTTCTCAGGAATCTCTCATATGGAACTTCTTTAAATCAATATAGACTAACTACCTCATCTGACAGATTGGTATGGCAAGATTTTCCACTGCTGAATGGAGAATAAAACCAGGGATATTATAATGCCTCTGTATCGTTCCATGGTGCGACTGCACCTTGAAATTGTGTGCAGTTCTGGTGCCATATCTTAGAAAGGATTTAGTGGAATTAGGAATGGTACAGAAAAGAGTCACCAAAATGGTAAAGGGAATGGAAGGATACCTCTGTGAGGAAAGGCTTAAAAGAGATGGCTGAGGGGAGATATGTTAGAGGTCTATAAATTAATGAATGGAATGGAACGGATAAATATAGATCGGTTGTTTACGCCATCAAAAAGACTAGGGGACACACAATGAAACTATATGTAACCTACTTAAGACTAATAAGAGAAAATATTTTTTAAAAAGCGTAATTAAACTCTGGAATTCATTACCAGAGGATGTAGTGGATGTAGCTGGGTTTCAAAAAGGTTTGGACAAGTTTCTGGAGGAAAGGTCCATAAACCATTGAGGATCCAGGAAATCCACTGCTTGCCCCTGGATAAGCATTGTGAAACCTGTGTGCCTTCTTGGGAACTTGCCAGGTACTTGTGACCTGCATTGGCCACTGTTGGAAACAGGATACTGGGCTTGATGGACCTTCATCTGACCCAGTATTGCATTTCTTATGTTCTTATTCATATTTATTCTGACATACCAAATCATGTCTATCCATGTGTTCAAAATTTAGTTTTCCAAAATGGCTTCAACCAATTTGTCTAACATCAGCATCAGCTTCACCAGTCCATAGTTTCCTGGAACCCCTCTGGAGCTCTTGTAAAAATAGGTTTTATACTGCTCGTCTTCCAATCCTTAGCTGTTGTGACCAGTTTTAATGTTAGGATACCCATTGTTGCTAAAATATCTGTTTTATTTCTGAATTTGTTTCGGAACCCTAGGGTGTTTACCATTCATCTCCCTCAGCTTAGCTCTTATATCTCTCTTCATTTTGTTCTGTCTTCCCTTTATCCTTCCCCCACACATCTCCCAACCCTTTCTCCAATTTTGACATGCATTCTCTTTCCTCTCCAATCTGGTCTTGCTTCCCTTTGCACCCCGTCATCCAGGTTCATCTTAACCTATTCCCCTTCCCAAACTAGGTCCTCTCTCCTCTTTGTGGTGCATAATTATAGGTTATTTTCTCTTCTATCATCTTCTTAAGAACATAAGATATGCCATGCTGCGTCAGGTTAAGGTTGACTTCACTGCATGTTCCCTAGTCTTTCTACTTTTTGATGGCGTAAACAATCGATCTATGTTTACCTGTTCCACTTCGTTCATTAATTTATAGACCTCTATCATATCTCCCCTCAGCCGTCTATTTTCCAAGTTGAAGAGCCCTAACCTTTTAAGCCTTTCCTCGTAGGGATATCATTCCATCACCTTTACCATTTTGGTGGCTCTTCTCTGTACGTTTTCTAACTCTACTATGTCATTTTTAAGATACGGTGACCAGAATTGCACACAATATTCAAGGTACAGTCGCACCATGGAGCAATACAGAGATATTATAAAAATACTTTGTTTTATTCTTCATTCCTTTCCTTATGATTCTTAGCATTGTATTTGATTTCTTGGCTGTTGCTGCACACTGGGTGGAGGGTTTCAACGTGTTATCCATGATGACGCCTATATCTTTTTCTTGGGTGGTAGTTCCTAATGTGGAACCTTGCATCATGTAACCATAGTTTGGGTTTTCTTTCCTAGGCACATAACTTTGCACTTGTCCACATTAAATTTCATCTACCATTTGAATGTCTGATCTTCCAATTTATTATTTCCTCTTGTAATTTTTCACAATCCTCTTGGGTTTTAACAACTTTGAATAATTTTGTGTCATCTGCAAATTTGATAACCTCACTTGTTGTTCCCATTTCCAGGTCATTTATGAATATGTTAAAAAAAAAAGCAGACCCAGCACATATCCCTGGGGTAATCCACTATTCACCTTTCTCCATTGAAAGAATTGGCCATATAGCTCTACCCTCTGCTTTCTGTCTTTTAAGTAGTTCTTGATCCACAATAGTACACTGCCTCCTATCCCATGACTTTTTAATTTTGCCAAGAGTCTCTCAGTGACCTTGGGAAAGGTTTTCTGAAAATCCGGATGCATTATTTCAATTGGCTCACCTTTGTCTACCTGTTTATTCAAAAAATATAACTGATTAGTAAGACAATTTGTTATATTTTTCTTGTAGCTTATTTTATTTTCTGGAACATGTCTTAAAGACTGCTGGAGTTTTTCTCTGTATTCTGTTTGCTTTCACCCCTCAATTACCCATTTGGGAGACCCTGGTAGGTGCCAGGAAGGTATTGGGGAAAGGTAGGGTTTGAGTAAGGGAAGGGACATTTTGCAATTTTTACAAGGGATCAGGGGTAGAGGTTTGATATGGAGGGAGGAGGTTCATTTTCTCTTTTGAAAAAGAGTGAGAGGTGGGTACTGGGGGCATTTACTCTTTTTACAAGAAATCAGGGGATGGGGGAATATTTTTGTCCTATTATAATTATTGGTCCAGTCCTTTGTAAGATAGGGAGTCCAATTTAGGGTGTGCTTTTTCTATTGCTGTTGCAGGGAATTGCTTCTGCTTGTTGTGTACTCTACAGTTGCCTGCGGGAGCCTGCTCTCCTGTGTTCTGTTGCAGGGAATATGCCCTATTCCCAGCTGGAACATCATAAAAAAATTACTCTGGGATTTGCTAATCTGCTATACTTTCTATATGGGTTAGTGAAATAGCATACAAATGTGCTATTTTATTGCAAGTTAGTAAATAAATCCAATATTTTAAATGAATAAAAAAGGATTACATTGAAACCTTGTGATTATTGCTAGTATTGCAACCTCTGATCTATTATACTAGTCCCATATGGTTGATCTTGGTACTGCATCCTCTTGCCAGAAAAATTATATCTAATGGTACACAAGAAGATGTTGCTATATTAAAATAGATATCAGGCTACAATGTAATGTCCACATTTTATATCTGCACTTCAGGAGTTTTATAATGAGCTATGACTCATTGGAATTAGATTAAAATAAATTCTTTGGAAGGATAAACAAATTGGCAAGAATTAATAGCAAGAGATAATATGATAATGATTTTCTTTTTCTGTCCTTTTTAAAGACCATTCATTTCTGCATTCTTATCTGTTATATTGGTGTTTTGAAGAATATTTCAGAAAGCAGTAGTTTCTTAAAAGAAATATGCATGTTATTACAATGCACAATGAAGATATAACTAGCAGTGGTATTGTATATTTCTGAAATGTACAATTAAAGCTGCATGTATTTGGTCAGTGTGGAATTCAATTTGTTTGTTTACATTCAGCAGTTTACTCAAGAATACAACCTCATAAATTGCAGTTAACAGATTTTGTGACCAGTATAATGTTGCATTAAAAAGGGTTTAAGTTATGATTATTTTTTATATTGGTTTCAGTTCTTTGATGTGATATCAACTAGTGAGAAGCCATTAGCGGAGCAGGACTGGTATCATGGTGCAATCCCAAGAGTTGAAGCCCAGGAGTTATTAAAGCAGCAAGGAGACTTTTTGGTGCGAGAGAGCCATGGGAAACCTGGTGAATATGTCCTTTCTGTATTTTCAGATGGACAGCGAAGACACTTTATCATACAGTATGCTGAAGTAGGTTTCAAAATATTTTTTTGTGTAACTTTTGGCAAATAATTTTAAACTATATGATGGTTTTCTGTTGAACAGATGATGCAAAATGTTTCACTGGTGATTGAAAAGCTAACAACATCTGGCAGGTTTTTTTGTGCCAGTATTTAAAATAGATTATATTTTAACACTGCATTTCAACCAAGGTATCTCCGTGGTTTAAAAAGTAAAGAGAATTATAAACATAAGCAAACATAATAGTGAAGAGAATTAAAATCACAGTAATAGAACTAAAAATACAGAAAGCTTAACAGGCAAAGCACAGCTGCTGTAGACTCCAGCTGTCCCCCTAGACCTGAAACCTTGATGTAAACCTCAGACAGTGCTCATACTGTCATGTGGTATTAGACATGTTTGCCAGCTTGAAGTAATGAATTTTCAGTCCAGCTTTAATGTTTTTTCAACAATCTAAGATCAAGGCATAAATTGTTTCTATAATCTAAAAACATGCAATAGAAACGTAGTGAAAGCCCTATCCCAAAATAGATTTCTAGGTCTGGGTAAAAGTTATTGATCAAATTGACCAAAATAGTCTGAATTGGAGCCATACATTCAGGTAAACATTCCACTAAAACGGAATCATTTAATAGACTTAGACTTTCTCATTAGAGAGTTGTGCACATTCTCAGTCTACAAAGTGTTTATAATGCAAATCAAAAACGACTTAAATTATGTATAGTTCAGTGTCTGAATTCATATTATTCCTACCAAGAAACGTCTCATGTTAGCGTTTTATTTTATGAATTTCTTTTTTTCCCCAAAATACCTTTTATTGTAGTGTCAGGCACTGACAAATATTGCAGCATCTTATCCATATTTTGTCATCAGCATTAGCAATGGCAATAGAGGATGCCTACTAGCTACACATCCCGCTACTCAAAAAGGTTCCCTCATGCTGTGTGTTTTCCTATTTAGAAGCTCCTGCCTTAGCATTTGTCTAGTTACCCCCCCAACTCGTGCTCAGTCTACCCCATGCACACTACTACTAGCACACATCCCCACTCCAGAGAGCTCCATACCACTGCATATCCCCATCCTGTAACTCTTTGATGTGCCCATGGACAGCATACAATAAAACTTGAACTACATTATCACATAAACACCCTCCCCCATGGCTGTCCCACCATCAGGCAAATCAGGCAGTTGTCGGGGGCGGCAAAGAGCAGGACATTCAAAGCCGAGCAATAGATTCTAACAGCTGAGGGGCAGAAGGCTTAAGGTGTGCCTAGGGCACCAATACCTTGAACCAACTCTGGGACCGGCCCTGCCCCCCAACACACACACATGCACAATTTATGACTGGCTTTCACTCTGGTCATGCTTTCTAATTGCATGACTTCATACATTTCATTCTTCCTCAAAGGCAGGGTTGTTGGCTCTTCTGCTGCTCGTTTCAGGATTATGCATTTCTTTGCCATAAGCAAGATTATCCTTATGAACTACTTCACCCCACCTGTTATTTCAAACATCCAGAAAGATACCCCAGCAGTAAAACTCTTCCC
Source organism: Ichthyophis bannanicus (assembly GCA_033557465.1). Taxonomy (NCBI): domain Eukaryota; kingdom Metazoa; phylum Chordata; class Amphibia; order Gymnophiona; family Ichthyophiidae; genus Ichthyophis; species Ichthyophis bannanicus. The sequence continues at coordinate 450,129,426 of CM066032.1, forward strand.
TATCAAGACTGGACAGTCCATAAAATTATATACTAGTATGCAGGGGCGGCCCAAGAGGGGTGCGGGGCCTCATTTGCATAAGGTGCCTCATTTGCATAAATATTTGCATAATGTTACCATACACTAACTTTTAGTAAACATGCCTCTTAATGAGTATATGGATAAAGAAAGACTAAAAGATTTCTACATTACTATAATCCAGTGCCAACTGCCAGGCACATTAGGAACTACTACAAACACTGCCCATTTAGAACCCATAGCAAACCCGCCGTATCCTAACAGCACTACCAGGACTCACAAAGCACCATACCCTAACTATCAAAAGGCAACACTGCAAATATTAAACCAATACATTTCAGAGAATAACAATACATGACCTACTGGGGAAAGAGAACAAGTGGCAATGTCAAATAGGAATTATATAAACAGAATACCTCAGCTCAGATACACATGCAGAACATAGACCATCACCAAACAAGGAATCACAATTTAGAAACAGGAAGACAATAATTAAACTGGGAACTCCAAAAGCCAAACTTGAAATGTACTGTAGAAATAAAACTATAAATTAATTTCCTCTAGTACTAAACAAAGCGCAGACGTTAATGATGCACATTTCCCAGAGCTGACATATTCCAGTTAATAAATTCAAAATAAAGAGATATTTTTCTAACTTTTGTGCATTTTTTTTCAGTTACAATTGTTCCAGCCACTTTCTTCTAGTTTCTTCGTGTCTTCTGCTAACTCTCCATCTGCTGTCCATTTGTCCTTCTCTCTTCTAGTTTTTTTTTTCCATTCTCTCTCTACATCTGCTTTAACATACTAATCTTTCTCCTTTTGCTCTTTCCTTATTCCTATTTCATCCACTCAAATTTTACCCCTCCATCCTCAATCCCCACTTACTCTCCCAATATCCGGCCAATTGTAGATTTGTCTTCCCTCCCACACAAAATATTTTTCCCTCTCCATTTCACTCTCCCAGCTCCATCCCATTCTAATCCTCCCCCAACATCAGCTCCCTTCTAGTTCCAGCCCCACCCAGCATCTGCTCCCTTCTAGTCCCTGCATCAGCCCATTTCCAGTCCTAGCCCTCCATCAGCCCATTTCCAATCCTATCCTAGCCCCACCATCAGCCCATTTCCAGTCCTAGCTCCCCCATCCATTTCTAGTCCTATCCGGGTCCCTCCATCAGCTCATATCCAATCCCAGCCCCCCATCAGCTCATTTCTAGTCCTTTCCTAGCCCCACCATCAGCCCATGTCAAATCCTAGCTCCCCTCCACTCAGCTCATTTCCAATCCAAGCCCCCCATGAGCCTACTTCCAGTTCTAGCCCCTCCATGAGTCCATTTCAATTCAAGCCCCCACCACAGCCCATTTCCAACCTTAGCACCCCCCAACAGCCCATTTCCAGTCCTATCCTAGCCCCTCCATCAGCCCATTTCCTGTCCTGGCCCCCCCCACTCAGCTCATTTCCAGTCCTAGCTCCCTCCCCTCACAGCCCATTTCCAGTCCTAGCTCCCTCCCCTCACAGCCCATTTCCATTCCAAGCCCCCTCCCCATCTGCTATTTGCAGTTCAAGCCCCCCCTTCCTCTCAGCCCATTTCCAGTCCTAGCAACCCCCCCATCCCTTCACCAGTCCTAGCCCCCCCATAGCCCATTACCAGTCCTAACCCCCCCATCAGCCCATTTTCAGTCTTACCCCCCCACAGCCCATTACCAATCTTAACCCCCATCACCCCATTTTCACTCTTACCCCCCACAGTCCATTACCAGTCCTAACCCCCCCATCAGCCCACTTCCAGTCCTAACCCCCCCATCAGCCCATTACCAGTCCTAAGCCCTCCATCAGCCCACTTGTAGTCTTAGCCCCCCCACAGCCCTTTACCTGTCATAACGCCCCATCAGCCCACTTCCAGTCTTAGCCCCCCCCATAGCGCATTTCCAGTCCTAACCCCCCCATCAGCCCACTTCCAGTCCAAACCCCCCCATCAGCCCATTTCCAGTCCTAGCCCCCCCATAGCCCATTACCAGTCCTAACCCCCCCATCAGCCCACTTCCAGTCCTAACCCCCCCATCAGCCCATTTCCAGTCGTAGCCCCCCCATAGCCCATTACCAGTCCTAAGCCCCCCATCAGCCCACTTGTAGTCTTAGCCCCCCCACAGCCCATTTCCTGTCGTAACCCCCCATCAGCCCACTTCCAGTCTTAGCCCCCCATAGCCCATTACAGTCCTAACCCCCCCATCAGCCCACTTCCAGTCTTAGCCCCCCATAGCCCATTACAGTCCTTACCCCCCCATTAGCCCATTTCCAGTCATAACCTCTAGTAGCCCATTACCAGTCCTAACCCCCCCATCAGCCCATTTCCAGTCTTAGCCCCCCATAGCCTATTACCTGTCCTAACCCCCCCCATAGCCCATTAACAGTCCTAACCCCCTCCCCCCCCATCAGCCCAGCTAGGTTGAAAAAACCATAAACCGGCTGCTGCTGCTGCTGCTGCTGCATCGGCAGAATCTAGCATCCCGCGGGGCCCCCCCTGCCCTGCAGTGTCCTTCACGTGGCCTCAGCGCGGGCTTTTCAGAGCCACGCGAAGGGAGAGTTTCCCTTTTTCGCAGCTATGTTAATCCCGCCATGGGGCTGATGGGAAATCCCATCAGCCCCGCGGCGGGATTAACAGAGCCGCGAGAGGAGAAGCTCTCTCTCTTCGCGCGGCTCTGACAGCCGACGCTGAGGCCGCATGGAGGACTCTGCAGGGCAGGGGGGGCCCCGCGGGATGCTCGATTCTGCCGCTGCCACGGCAGCAGCGGCAGCAGCAGCCGGTTTGTGTTTTTTTTTAACCTAGTTGGGCTGATGCAAGATGTTTTTTGCGCGGGGCCCCCTGAAACGCTGGGCCCTGTGCAAAAAACATTCTTGCTCAATGGACGGGCCGGCCCTGCTAGTACGCTTGTTTGTTCTTTCACCTAACACAATCGCCGGATCTGCCAACTCCATCTTAAATCCCCTATCTATGTAGCAATGACGGAGCAGCTTGAATTGCAGCTCCCATAGCTCAATATCCACTGCAGAAGCATGTGCTTCCACAAACATCTGCCTAATGTCTCCCACTGTCACTTCATGGCTTTGCTTCCATTGCCAGTAATGGGTCAGTTTCTCTAGCATACATTGCTGTCTCTTTTCCCTGCATAAACAATATTACTGGGAAATTGAATTTTTTTCTCTTTTGTTGCACCATCGGATTATTTATTATCTCCCTTTCCTGCCATATTCTTCCTATGTCCCATCGTAGAGAACTGTCAGTGTCTTGCTTGCAAAAATGCATAAGGATATCTTGCTTGCTTTGAAGCTGCTCATATGAATATACTCATCCCAGTTTCATAATCCCACCATATCCTGCACTCGTATTTGACCCTTACTTGGACAGTTCTTAAAAACTGGTTTTCATTCCTGGAATGAAGTCCACATTTCCTATAAATGGCAAATATCTAGATACATTTGGGCTCAAACCCTGTCCTTATGCGGCTGCCTTCATGCTTTTACTGCCACCCCCACAAATACAGTACATTCCAGTGCATAGCTAAAGGCTGTTTAGCCCTCTGAGGATGCAACAACTATGTAGACAACAGATTTGACATTGTTCTCAGGTTATAATCTGCCATTTGAAAGTTAAATGCTAGCACAGTAGATATCCTTAGTGTCCATATCATGGTCATTGTTGCCAAATAGCCGCAAGACCATTCTCGCACACCAGCTGCTATTCCTCTAAGGATTAAATCTAAAATAGCTCCCCCTCTTGTTGGCTCCTCAACCAGCTGCCTCATTTATTTATTTAGCAGGGTTTTTTTGTACCGCTTTAACTTGGTAATGTACATTAAACAGGGACATTAATAACTTGGATTTTTCCAAGACAGTGGATGGTTAAGTGCCATGCCCAAAGCCATAAGGAGTGCTAGTGGGAATCAAACCCTAGTCTCTTGGTTCCCAAGCCAGTGCTCTAACCATTAGGCTATTCCTCTGCTCCATGAAAGTGTCATTTATTTCTTTTAGGGATTTTACTTCTCTGTCATGTCCTGATGTGACATTTATCCAGTCAATATTGGGGTAATTGAAATCACCCATTATTGCTGTGTTGCCAAATTTGTTAGCTTTTCTAATTTCTACTAACATTTCATCATCTATCCATTCTGGCCAGGGGGATGGTAGCATACTCTCTTTTCCATCACAAATGGTGTTTCTATCCATAAAGATTCAGTGGTACATTCGGTTTCTGGTAGAACTTGTATTCTGTTTGACTCAATGTTCTTTTTAACATACAGCACCATCCCTTCACTAACTTGATCTATGGTATCATTGCAATATAATTGATACTCTAGTCCCGTTGGTTATCCTCCTACTAGGTCTATGGGATGCCTATTATATCTGGTTCTTTATTCAGTGCTATATATTACAACTCTCTCATCTGATTATGTAAACATCTAGTGTGTGTATATAAACATTTGAAATTTTAGTTTATATCCTTAATAGTTGACTTGACAGTCTTTCAACTCTGTTTGCTTTTTATTTAAGGGCACCTACACTACCTTTGCTTTTATCGTATCTTCTCTGTTGGGATTCCTTATCTTCCCTGTTCTGATAGCATCCTTAAAAGATACTTCATTCCAAACCATGTGATCTTGAGTGACTTTGTGCTCCCCCTCCCCTCTTCTTCAAATGATAGTGCTTGAAGCCTGGCTCCACTTTGATTAAGCTGGAATCCATCTTTTGCGACTAGGCTTACCTTCTCCTGAATGTTGCCCAGTTTCTAAGAAATCTAAATCCCTCTTCCCTGCCCCATCATCTCATCCATGCATTGAGACCCTGCAACTGCCTGCCTCTTGGATCCCACATGCACAACAGGAAACATTTCTGAGAAATGCTATCCTGGCAGTTTTGAATTTCAGCTTTCTAGCTAAAAGCCTAAATCTGGCTTATTCAAACTCTTTCCTGCCCTTTCCTATGTCCATTGCACCCTCATGTACCAAGACAGCCAGTTCCTCCCCAGCACTGTTTAAAATCCTATCTAGGTGATGATTGAGGTCCACCAACTTTGTACCAGGCAGACAAATTACCAAATGACCTCATGTCCACCAGCAACCCAGTTACTGTATCAATATGCTTAATGACTGAATTGTCAACTAAAACAGCCGCCCTAATTCATCCCTCCTGGACTTGTGCCCTAAAGACATTTTCCTGGTGCGAGAGGATATTGCATCCTCTAGAAGGCAAGTCCTGGCTACAGATTCATTTCCTGCCATGCCAAGGTGGTGATCTCCTTTCAGGAGGCTGCCAGGCAGGAGGTGGTATTTCTCTACTATGTCCCTGAAGGTCTTCTCTATAAACCTTTGTCTGCTTCAACTCATCTAAGCCTTTTATTCTAATGTCCAGAGATGGAACCTGTTTCCCGAGAGCTAGAAGCACTGTGCACCAAGTACACACATGATCTTTCACCATCTGGTAGATATTCCTACATGTGGAACTCTGTGCAAAAGATGGAATATCTCCTATCTTGCTGCTGAACTGTTGTCTGCTTCTTGGAATTGAATTGCTTAGTTATTTAAAATTCCTAAGGGAGTAGTTTCCTTAAACTCATTAGGTATGTTGTATCCTATTTATTTTCTGTTTGTCTCAGGATGAACTGAAGGACCTAGAGCTAACCTATCCCTAAAAGCTATAACATTTGCTGATGAAGATGGCCAATTAAATATTAAGGTGGAAAAAAAATTCCCTGCTATCCCCTTCATTGTCTGAACAGCCTCTAAATCAAAGATTAAATTTGGGGGTGAGGCCAATCAAAGACTAACACATTAACAACTAAAAACCTGGGCTTTACCTGCATTTATAAATAAACACTAACATATAGTTTTACACCTTGAACACTATGTGCAGTTCTAGTTGCCACATTTCAAAAATGATATAGCAGAATTAGAAAATGTACAGTGAAGGGCTACCAAGATGATAAAGGGGATGGAACAACTGCCCTACTCATTTCACTCCACTCATTAGTTTATAGTCTTCTATAAAATTGTGAGTGGAGTGGAACAGCAAAGATAGGGGGGACACCTTGAATTTACTAAGTAGTACATTTAAAACAAATTGTAGAAAATTATTTTTTCACACGATGTGTAATCAAGCTCTGGAATTTGTTGTTGGAGATGTGGTCAAAGCAGTTAATATAGTTGGGTTTAAAAAATTTTTGGATGAGTTCTAGGAGGAAAAGTCCATAAACTATTTTTAACAAGATTAAATGCCATCAAGTCGTCATCAGCTTCTGGCGACCCTGTGGATAGTTGTCCATGTTGTGATTATTCCCTGGATTTTCTTAGCAAGGTGTGACCAGAAGTAGATTGCCAGGCCTTTTTTTTGGTGCAGTAAGCCTAAAAAGCACCTGGTATTCGAAGTTCATCTCCCATCCAAGTTTTAGCCATGCCTCACCCTGCATAGCATGGCCATAGCTGTTGATAAGGTAGACTTGGTGAAAAACAGTTCTTATCTATGGGGTAAACAGCCTGGAATCTGTTTACTTTTGGGATCTTGGCAGGCACTGGAAACAGAGTACAGGGCCTTATGGACCCTTGGTCTGACTCGTATCTAACAATCACATAGTTTAGTAGTTGAATCAACTTCTCTGTACCTTTAAGCAAGAACCAAAGACTTTTATTACCTGGGCAAAAAGATCTTTGAAGAGCCTGCATTCTGTACATATAGCTTCTTATGAACTTTATATGGTGTCCTCTCCTGCCTGCACAGTTGCTACAGACTGACCTTTCTCCAGGACCAAGCAGGAAATCAGTCCTCACATATGGGTGACGTCAGTGCCGACAGAGCCCCCATGTGGAGCATTTCCCCAGCTTTCAAAGAAAGTCTTTGGGAATGCAGCGCGCATGCGCGGTCCCCTTCCCGCCCAAGGGTGCCATCTTGCTCAGTCTTTCTTTTTCCGCGGAGCCCAACAGACATGAGTTCATGTCACCCGGGAAAAGTAGATTTTTTTCGGCTATTTTGGCTTTTTCTGTTCCGGTTCGACGCCAGTTCCCTTTCCCGCCTGGGCTCAGTACACCGGTATCGAGTCCGGAGTTTTGATTTTCGGTTTTTGTCCTTCGTGACTAGTGTTCACGCTCTTTTTGTGTTTTCACTGGCAGCCCGGTCTTTTGACCATGCAGGGGCCCTTTTTCCCCCGATGGCTGCCAGCGGGTTCAAAAAGTGTGATCGGTGCAAGAAACCTATGTCTCTCACCAACACACATGACTTTTGCCTCCGCTGCCTCGGGCCCGACCATGACCCACTGGCCTGTGGCCCGTGTGGCAAAATATCGTTGAAGGCGCTTCGGAGCCGTCAGCATCAACGTGAGAGAATTTTCTTTGACTCTGTGTCCGGCCAGGCCTGGACTTCGTCAGGGGCCTCGACATCTCGGGAGTCTGACCCCGAGCGCTGTCGGGGTTCCTCTGAGAGGGAGTCTCCCTTCCGGGAGCACAGAAGGAAGAAAAAGCTCACGAGGGCGGCATTGGTGGAGGCTCCTGGGTCCTCAAGGGCCAGGTCACATAGCCCTGACTGCCGCCCCGGGCTCTCTGAGTTGGAGAGGCCGTCCAAGTTACCTCGTGTGGAGCCGGAGTCCCCGAGTCACGTAAGTGCAGTTGTCCTCATGGACTCTCCTCTGGGGGAGCCAACGTCGGGCACGATGCCAGCGGGGCCCGAGTCGGGGGCTGCTGAGTCTCCTGAGCTTGGACTCAGGTTGACGGCCTTGGAGAGTAGCTTGGCTGCCTTCATGGAACAGCAGCTGGTGCTGATCGCTGGTGTGACCGGTGCATCTGCCCCGAGAACCGGGACCTCGACGTTCAAGTCGACCCCAGAAACCGAGCCGATCCTTGAGTCAATGAAGTCTCGAGTCGATCCTCGGTCACGGTCCCCCTCGACCTCCCGGGCGGGGCCGAGGTCATCGATGCCAGTACCCTCGGCGTCGGGACGGATGGCACCAAGGCCCACACGGCCGGAGCTGCTCGATTCCTCCTTGGAGGAGACGGCGTGAGAGACGGAGGACGAGGAGTCCCCGGACACCTTCCGGACCCGGTGCGTCCCTTCGGACTCACTAGAGTCCGAGCCTCAGAGACGGTCCCCCCCGGAGGATACCCGGTTCTCGAACTTCGTGAGGGACATGGCCAAAGCCTTGGCCTTCCCTGCGGAAGTCGAGGAGGAGCCTTGAGCCGAAGAGCTCGATGCCCTCCAGTATGATTTTCCTCTGAAGGAAGCCTTTACTGTACCGGTTCCTCCGATGCTGGAACGGCTGCTCTTCTGTATGTGGGAGGCACCGTCCTCGGCGCCAGTTCTTAGCAAACAGGTTGATTCCATTTATCGAGTCCGTAAGAGCCCTGGGTTCCAAAAGGTGCAGCTACCGCACAACTCCATGGTTGTGGAATCAGCCATGCACCGCCTGAAGAGTCAGAAAATGTACTCCTCGGTGCCCCCCGGTCGGGAGGCCTGGAATCTGGATGCCCTCAGTAGAGAGTGCTTCCAGGGCTCTATGCTATCTTGCTGTGTCCAGACCTACCAGCTGTACATGGGCATGTACCTACGAGACCTGGCAAAGGAGATTGCCGGGTTCTCAGCTGGCCTCTCTGAGGAACCTTTGCAGAGGTTCAAGGCTTTGTCAACAGGGATCCGAAAGTGCTCGAAGTTTATCTCTCGAGCAGCCTATGATGGCGTTGAGGCTTCGGCCCGGGTAGCCGTCAGGCCTGGCTACAGTCATCAGACCTGGAGTCATGGGTGCAGTACAAGTTGGACGATGTCCCCTGCCAAGGTGAAAACCTTTTCGGTAAGCCCATGACTGAAAAGGCTGCGGAAAGCGAGACTGAGACTGTCACCAGGACAAGGCTGTCCAGGAAGACTTCTGCCCCTTCTCAGAAAAAGAAGGGCTCAGAAAAGAAGCCCTTTTCCCCGAGGAAGGGTGCTGCCTACAAATCCTACCCTCAATATCAGGCCTCTCCAGCTCCCCAACAGGGCCAGCAGGCCAAGGGGGAGGGGCATGGGCCCCGTAGGCAGAAGGCCCCCAAGCCGCAAGCTCCGGCTCCTACACAGCAGGGAGGGGTTTTTTGACTCCCACAGCATAGCCTCTTCCCCACAGCTGGCTCCACTCATCACAGGAGGTCAGCTGACCCTGTATGCCTACAGGTGGCCAGCCATCACAGGGGATACCTGGGTCCTCAGCATAGTCCAAAAGGACTACATGCTCCACTTCCACCAGCTACCCCCCTCCTATTTTCCAGGGGAGCCTCCAAGACTCCCTCTGCACAGAAACCTCTTCCTTCAGGAGTTGGCAAGTCTTCTTTTTTTTTTTAAATTCTTTATTTTCGTTTTATAACAACAAAGGAAAAGGAAGACATACAGCTAAAAGACAGATACATAAAGTGTAATACATACACCAAAGTAAACCCCTGCCACCCCCCTCCCCCCTGCTTCTTCTCTAGAAAACTAATCATTCCCGAAGCGGGCGTGTACTTACATTATTGTGTTACAAAACCTAACGGTGATCTGAAACATGATGAGTGCACATTAAACAGGCATGTCGGAACAATGAGCAGATTGTACATAATCATTAAGCATCTGCCATTTAGACAAGCGAGAGTGAGTTTGGGCATGGGGAATAGCTCTCCGAGGTATCTGCTCATATTTACTATATAAGCAGACGAGGTTCCACCATTCATTGACAGTAAGTCGAGAGCCATCCTTCCAATTCCTCGTGATTAAGCATATGGCTATACCCAGCATGAAATCAAGGAGAAAGCGACCCTTCTGAGGAAGAGAGGGGACCTCCGCCACAGAGCGGAGTCCCACGATCTTCCAAGAGAGAGGTTCGTGAAAGTGTAAGATAAATTGAATACAACCCCAAACCCGCCCCCAATAAACCTGTAATTGAGGACATTCATAAATAACATGAGCGAGGGTTCCCACAGCAGTATGGCAAGACCAACACTGGTCCCCAGCAGTTGTGTTCCATTTGGCTATTTTTTCTGGGGTATAAAAGCATCTGTGTGCAAAAAAGAAGAGAGTTTGGGTAACAGAGGCAGACCGGGAAACCCGCACTACTTTGCTCCAGAAAACGCTCCATTGCACAGGGGTTAAAGTGGTTTGCAGTTCGCGCTCCCAGGCTTGTTGGGCTCTAAAAGTGGCCGTGTCTGTACCCTGACATAATATTTTATAAAAGTTAGAGGCTACCCCATGTGTACTACTAATAGAGTGAACTATCTCTAAGAGCCCGTCCTCAGTAGGGGCAGAGGGCGGCATGATTTGAGCACTTTTGAGGCAGTGTTGAAGCTGCATCAATTGAAAGTAGTGTTTCGCTGGTAACGCAAATTCCTTTTGTAAATCAGAAAAGGTTTTCCAACGGGCTGCAGAGAAAAGCTGTTGGGGTGTCCAGATCCCCCTTGAGTACCAGGGTTTCCATGCTATCGTTCTATTTAGGACTTGAATTCTGGGGTTATTCCATAGCGGGAGTCCGTCCTGAGGACATACGTTCGGACCCAGTGATAGAATGAGAGTGTTAAAGGCCGCAAGAGTATCGACAATCATTGGTGGATGGCGGGTGTCTACTTGATAGGACATACCGGGGAGATGGGTCAACGGAATTGGGCTACTAAGCTCCTCTTCTATGTCAAGCCAAACTGGTCTGCTGTCTGTTGAGGCATCTAGCCATCGGGCACCTTGCTTAAGTAGGAAGGCTTGATGATATCTAAGAAAATCAGGAAATCTGGCACCCCCTATTTCCTTTGCAGACTGTAGTTTTTGTTTAGCTATCCTTGGTGGCTTGCCCTGCCAGAGATAACGGACGAGAAGGCCCTCAATATCTTTATAAGTATGTAGCGGGAGTAAGCATGGCAGCATTTCTAAAATGTAGTTCACTTTGGGGACTATCATCATTTTCACAGTTTCTAGGCGGCCCCACCATGTAAGAGATAAGGGAGACCAACGATTTGTGAGCTCACGGACTTTGGAGACTACCTCTTTGGCATTAAAACTGATAGTGTCTTCTAAAGGAGAACAGTAATGGACCCCGAGATACTTCACCATACGGGATTGCCAAAGGAAGGGAAAGGCCTGCATGTCAGCCTCATGTACCCAGCGGTTCAGTGGGAATGCTACAGATTTGGTCCAGTTAATTTTATAGCCCGATAATTGTGAGTATCCGTCAATCAGATCCAAGACAGCTGGAACCGAATCGAGGGATACGAAAAGCATAAGGTCATCTGCATATGCAGAGAGTTTAATCTCCCTATGACTGAAGGGGACACCTCGAATACGTGCGGACTGTCTAATAAGGAGAGCTAGGGGTTCAAGAGCTAGATCAAAGAGCATTGGTGATAGGGGGCAACCTTGACGCGTGCCTCGTTGGAGATTAAATGGCTGAGACTTGATGGCATTTACACAAATACTGGCGACGGGTTGAGTATACATGACTTGGAGATATCGGAGGAAGCCCTCCCCAAAGCCATACCATCGGAGAACTGCAAATAAGAAGGGCCATTCTAGGCGATCAAAGGCTTTTTCGGCATCTAGGGAAAGACCCACCCATGGATGATCTAGATTGGCAGCACTGGATAGCACATGGCACAAGGTCCGAGCATTGTCAGCAGTGGATCGGCCGGGTATAAAACCGCATTGGTCAGGGTGGATTAGGGTGGCCATCCTGTCAGATAGCCGGGTGGCCAAGATCGTTGCGAAGATCTTATAATCGGCATTAAGTAGGGAGATTGGACGGTAGTTGGCGGTTAGCAGCGGGTCTCTGCCTTCTTTCTCAAATACTACCACATTAGCTGCAGAAAAGGATCCCAAAGAGGATGTATCTACCGCAAGGGCAGTAAAATAGAGTTTTAAATAGGGAACTAAATCTGCACTGAACGTTCTATAGAATTCGGTCGGGAGACCATCGGGCCCTGCGGCACGGCCCGAGGCTGTTCGTTTTAGGGCAGATTGGATCTCTGAAGTAGAGAAGGGTTCAACCATCGCATCCCTATCATCTTCAGAGAGGGTCGGCCGCTGAATGCCAGAAAGCAATCGCTCGAATGTCTCTGACGAGAACTCACATTCAGATTGATATAGGCGGGTATAGAAATCCCGAAAGAGTTCTACAATGTCGGAGTCTGTGGTCAATATGCCCCCTCCCTGTGGGGCTCGGAGGGCCGCTACGCGTTTGGCTTCTTTTTGACCTTTCAAGGCGTTGGCTAAGAGTCGACCGGCTCGGTTATTTTCACGATAATATGTCCCTCGTTGAAGCTTAATACTCTTAGAAGCTGCAGTTGAGAGGATTGAATTATATTGAAAACGGAGACGCTGTAATCGAATTAATACACAGGGATCAGTACGTGAAGTTAGAACTCGTTCGCCTGCTTTTATTTGTTGGTCTAGTATGAGTAGCTGCTGTTTGCGTTGTTTCCGCAGGCGGATTTGATAGCTAGTGATCGTTGCTCGAATGGCCGCTTTGAAGCCCTCCCACCAAGCCCAATTCGCAGTATCCTGGGGTAGATTAAAATGGAAGTAATCCTGTATGGCTGCTCGAATTTCTAACTGGAACTCTGGCTGAGTTAACAGGGCTCTATCAAAGAACCAGGCCCCCGAATTCCCTTGGGGTGCAGTAGTGTGTAATTGAAAGGAAATGGCAGCATGATCTGAAATATGTTGGGAGTGAATCTTTGCAGTGTCCACCTGAGGAACTAACAGTTTTGATATTAGAAAGAAGTCTATGCGAGACTGGGATTTGTGAGGGGAAGAGAAGAAGGTGAAGTCAAGCTCATTGGGGTGTAGTAACCTCCATAGATCAACTAAGGCAAGATCTTTGATCAAAGAGGTAAGCGTGGTGTGACTCTTGGGGGGACCACTTGTCCTAGGCGGCTGTTTGTCAATCAGGGGATCAAGAACTAAATTGAAATCCCCCCCAATTATCAATGAAGTATTAGCAGAGGCCTGCGCAACCTGAGCAATGGTAGCAAAAAAGGCAGGGTCATCCACATTAGGAGCGTAAAGGCATATACATGTAACTTCAAGGCTACCTATCTTGAGGTGAACTCTGGACCATCTACCTTCTGTATCTGAGCTAGTCGCAATAATAGTAGCATGCAAAGATTTCCTAACCAGTATGGCAACCCCACATTTCTTAGAAACGGCTGGGGAATAGGCGGCCACCATGTAAGGTTTAATATTGAGTTTAAGAGTTTCCTTCGAATTTAAATGCGTTTCTTGGAGAAAAATCAGATCCGCAGCTTCCTGACTTAGGTAGCTTAGGATTTTCTTCCGTTTTATCGGATTATTGATTCCTTTTACGTTCAATGAGAAAATCTTACATGGTGCCATCAATCGGTAATAGACATTTTAGGTAAGGGCGCTTGAAGACATACTAACATAATCAGAATCTGTGCAACAATGACATAATCACCGAGTATGCTGACTAATACACCCCATATTGAAAAGTATGTACCAAAGTATCTTAGAGAAGAAGCAAAACCCCCAATGAATATGGCGACCATATGTCTGCGGGAGGAGGCCCTAGAGAGGAAATAGAAAGACATGAAGAAAAAAGAAAAGAAACACCAGAGTCCATAATTAACACTGTCTCTGATACTCATCGAGGCTACTGTGGGTAGATGGAGTCGGGTCACAGATATCATCAAAAGTAAGGCAAACAAACTGCCCTCGCCTGACTCTTTGCTGGGCTGCGGCAGATCCAGTATGGCAGGTACAGCGGATATGAGAATGCTTGCAGGAATATTCTGGAAGTCAGCGCATCAAGTCGGCTTCTTTGGAATCCAAAAACTCCGCTAGTAGATCAGGGTCCTCAAATGTTCTTGTTTGATTGTGAAGCGTGACTCGGAGCTTGGCCGGGTACATCAGGCCATAGTGTGCTTGTAGTTGTTGAAGCCTCGGCCGGAATTCCAGAAAGCGCTTTCGGCGGTCGACCGTGGGTTTAGCCAAGTCAGGATAGAAGGAGATCTTGTGGCTCTCAAACTCCATATGGCCCTTTGCCCGAGAGGCACTGAGAATTTGCTCCACGTGTTGATATCTCAAAAGTCGAAAAATGATAGGCCGCGGGGTCTTCCTGTTGAGCGTTATGCTTGTGGGTACACGATGAGCGCGATCGATCTCCAAATCTTTGGCAAAGGTGATTTGGAGCAGGGAAGCGAGGATTTTGCATAAAAACTCTTTCATGTCTCCCGATTCCGCTCCCTCCGGTATGCCCACGAGTCGTATGTTGTTGCGGCGCGCTCTATTATTGCCATCTTCCACTTCTTTCTGCAAGGCCCGTACCTGACGTTCAACTTTGTCGAGTTTGGACAACCGGGCCGCATGGGAGTCCAATATGCTCTCCATTTTGTCCTGACGCGAAGAGAGCCCCTCTAGCTTGCCCTGCAGCACACCAAGATCTTCCCGCAGCGCTCGGAGTGCTTCACCGTTTGACTGCACGAGGTCCTTGACCCCTCTAATCTCTGCGAGGATTTCCTGCTGCATTTCAGGGCCCTCGCGCAAGGCCAGCCCCTTCTGCGGGGACGGGGGTTCAGTTTTGGAACGTTTGCCGTGAGAAGCCGCTGGAGATCCAAATTCCAGGCGCGTGGGTTTGGTCCCCGCCATCTCACCAATGTGCCCCGGCAAGATCAGAGTAGAAGTTCCAAGTATGTACGGTGTTAATTCAGGATTCTGAGTAGGCCTCTCGGGAGCCTCAGCGTTATGCGACCATCCCGCTGGACATCAGGCTCCGCCCCCAGGAGTTGGCAAGTCTTCTAAAGGAAGAGGTGGTGGAACCGGTGCCTCACCACCTAGAAGGGCAAGGCTTCTACTCCAGGTACTTCCTGATACCAAAAAGGACAGGAGGCCTCCGTCCTATCCTAGACTTGCAAAACCTAAATAAGTTTCTGAAGAGGGAAAAGTTCAAGATGCTTATCCTTGGGATACTGCTGCCCTACCTCCAGCAGGGAGACTGGCTATGCTCCTTAGACCTAAAGGATGCTTATACTCACATCCTCATTCATCCAGACCACTCACAATATCTCAGATTTGTGGTGGGAGGAAACCATTTTCAGTACATAGTACTTCCCTTTGGCCTAACATCTGCCCCCAGGGTCTTCACCAAATGCCTGGCGGTGGTGGCGGCCAATGTTCCCTCTAATTTTCTGTAGGCTGTGTGCGCATAAAATATCAGCTGTGCAGCTTTTGAAGGAAGGTTAAATTTTTGTGCGCCACATAACAACATTCGGAGTTATATACTTTAAAATTTGACTACACGTCAGAATACAGTATGTACACCACATTGATTTTATCAAATTAAATGAAAATAGATGATTACTAAATGAAGCAGAAAATTTCTAGCAATTACAATCACAACTTTTAAGACATCTGTGTTGTTTTCTATCAGAATCAGAACCGTAATTTTTGTGCGCTCTGTTGTAAAGCATGTGCGCTCGCTCGGCGAGGTGTGTGCGCGCGCACACGCGCACAGCTTAGAGGGAACAGTGGTGGCGGCCTAACTCAGGAATCGGGGAATTTTTGTCTTCCCATATCTGGATGACTGGCTCATCAGGGGCCAGTCTCTCCAGGAGGCCAGACAAGCCACTCTTCGCACTGTCTCTCTTCTTCAGCATCTGGGCTTTGTCATAAACTACGCAAAGTCCACTTTGCTCCCCTCACAGAACCTAGAGTTTATAGGGGCAAGATTAGACACCCTGCAGGCAAGAGCTTACTTGCCTGAGGACAGGGCCCACAGACTGATGGACTTGGCCAACCAGTTCCACAGCATTTTTCAGGTTTCCGCCAGGCACTTCCTGCGGCTCCTGGGCCACATGGCATCCACGGTACATGTGACTCCGCATGCCCGTCTGGACGTGTGGGCTGCTCAGTGGTGCCTCAGAGCTCAGTGGACACAGTCCACAGGCGACCTCCGAGACACAGTAAAGGTGTCCAAAACACTTTTGGACTCCTTGAGTGGTGGCTACATCTCCCAAACCTTCTCAGGGGGGTACCTTTTCAGGCCCCAGCACACACAAGGGTGCTGACGACCGATGCTTCCTTAAATGGCTGGGGTGCACATTGCCAGGGCACGTGCACTCAAGACCACTGGTCTCCTCGGGAGGCCACACAGCAGATCAATCTTTTGGAGCTGCGAGCAATCTGCTTGGCTCTACAGACTTTTTCTCATGCCCTCTCTCACCAGTCTGTCTTAGTTCAGACAGACAATCAGGTAGCAATGTTCTATGTGAGCAATCAAGGGGGCACAGGGTTCAGGCTCCTATGTCAGTAGGCGCAGGCCCTTTTCTCCTTTGCAGTCAAACAAGACATGTCCCTCAAAGCAGTTTATCTACTTGGTCATGAGAACTTCTTGGCAGACAAGCTAAGCAGGATTCTCCAGCCCCATGAATGGCAGTTGAATCCATTGGTGGTCCAGCAGATCTTTCTACGATGGGGACTTCCATCCATCAATCTCTTTGCAAGTCCACTAAACCGTCAGCTGCCCAGGTTTTGCTCCAGACAGCCGCATCCCCTGAGAATGGCATCAGATGCTTTTCTGATCTCTTGGTCTACAGGCCTCCTGTATGCGTTTCCTCCCATGCCCCTGGTGGCCCGAACTCTTTTCAAGATTCTTCGGGACAAGGCCTCGGTGATTCTGGTAGCCCCCAGATGGCCGAGGCAACCGTGGTTTCCACTTCTGCTACAGTTGGCGGTGGAAACTACTTTCCCTCTGGGGTTGCAACATAATCTCCTCTCTCAAGATCAGGGTTCCCTTCTGCACCCCAATACCAGGTCCCTCAATCTGATGGCCTGGCTGCTGAAAGGATAGTGCTAGCTCTCTTGCTTCTACCTAAGGAGGTTGAAGAGATGGTTTTGGCCTCTAGGAGGCAGTCAACCAGAAAGTCCTATGCCCTCAAGTGGCGTAGGTTCACAATATGGTGTGCTCAGCGCAATGAAGATCCTTTCTCCTGCCTTGTGCCAGTAGTATTGCAGTATCTACTTCACCTTTCAGACCTAGGCCTTAAGTCTAACTCTGTTCGGGTGCACCTCCGTGCTCTATCAGCGCACCACTCACCGGTGGAAGGACAGTCTGTGTTGGTTCACCCCTTGGTGTCCCGCTTCCTCAGAGGTCTGCTTCTTCTCAAGCCTCCGGTTCTTCCACCGGTGACTGAGTGGGATTTAAACGTGGTCTTGCAGCAACTTACTCACCCACCGTTTGAGCCGATGGCTACTTGCCATTTGCGCTTCCTTTCTTGGAAAGCGCTCTTCCTGGTAGCTCTTACCTTGGCCAAACGTGTGAGTGAACGTGGATTTGAACGTGGTCTTGCAGCAACTTACTCACCCACCATTTGAGCCGATGGCTACTTGCCATTTGCGCTTCCTTTCTTGGAAAGCGCTCTTCCTGGTAGCTCTTACCTTGGCCAAACGTGTGAGTGAACGTGGATTTGAACGTGGTCTTGCAGCAACTTACTCGCCCACCATTTGAGCCGATGGCTACTTGCCATTTGTGCTTTCTTTCTTGGAAAGCTCTCTTCCTGGTAGCTCTTACCTCGGCCAAACGTGTGAGTGAACTACAAGCTCAGGTTTCTGATAGACCGTACACACGGTTCTATAGGAACAGGGTGGTCCTACGGACCCATCCCAAGTTCCTCCCAAAAGTGGTCTCCTCTTTCCTACTCAATCAGGAGGTGGTCCTTCTGACCTTTCCCAGGCCGCATTCCAGCCGGGCTGAGACAGTCTTGCATACCCTGGACTGTATGAGGGCGTTGTCTTTTTACATAGAATGTACGCGGGAGCATCGAAGGGCTACTCAGCTCTTCGTCTCCTTTGACCCTAATAAACTGGGGTTACCTGTCTCCAAGCATACGTTGTCCACTTGGGTAGTAGATTGTATCGCGTGGGCGTACAAGGCAGCCGACCTCCCCTTGCAGGGTCGAGTCACAGCCTACCGTGTCAGGGAGAAAGCCGCGTCAGTAGCTCATCTCCGCTCTGTTCCGTTGGCAGACATCTGCTGGGCCGCCTCTTGGTCTTCAAGCCAGACCTTTGCAGCCCACTTCTGCCTTAAGAGAGAATCCCAAAGGGACAGTGCTTTTGGACATGCGGTACTCCGTAATCTCTTTGAGGTTTAGGCAACTCCTACCCTCCGGCCCTTGTGTTGGGCTACCGTATGGGGGCGTTCTCAGAGGATATTCTTATCACGGATGCTGAGGCTCTTGAGAGGGAGCCATTTTCAGCTTTGGGTTCCCGGTAGCCTAGAGCTGGGGAGTCCCATATGTGAGGACTGACGTCCTGTTTGGTCCTGGAGAAAGAGTAGTTACTCACCTGTAACAGGTGTTCTCCAGGAGCAGCAGGAATCAGTCCTTACGACACTCCCTCCTCCCCTGGAGTTGCAGTCATATACTTCATTTTGTTTTGCTGTCTTTTAGCTATGTCATCAGACTGAGCAAGCTTGCACCCTTGGGTGGGAAGGGGACCGTGCATGCATGCTGCATTCCCAAAGGCTTACTTTGAAAGTTGGGTAAATGCTCCGCAAGGGGGCTCCGTCGGCGCCGACATCACCCATATGTGAGGACTGATTCCTGCTGCTCCTGGAGAACACCTGTTACAGGTGAGTAACTACTCTTTCTTGCCTGTCTTCAGAAGCAGATGAATATGGTACTCAACTTATTTTATCAGCATATAGTGCTTTTGATTATGTTGCGCGAATGTCAGCCTCAGCGATTTCAATAAGAAGACTTGGTTGGCTTTGAACCTTGGGACAGAGAAGACACTCATGCTAACCTAGCAGATATCACTTATACAGGTGACAATCTCTTTGGAGAGAAAATTAATGAAATGTTTGATGCAATTAAGGATCATGGCACGATTATTTAACACCTCTACTGATGTCAGAGTCTACATTATCCTCTTGGTGAATGAGCATAATTCACTTTAGAAGAAGGTTTTCTTTCAGAAAGTGGAGCTTCATCCTCTTTGCAAGACAAACTCGTTAAGCCCCATGACAAGCCCTATTGTAGGTTTCACCGGTGAGATAGATGGCAACCTAAACAATTGGTTCTTTCTCAGCCTAAGCAGCCTTTGTCTTTCTTACTGAATAATTTGAATATGGTCTGTTGCTCTTCCAATCCCAGCACTGCCCTACCTATCTAGGTTTGAGTATGTTTATTTTTCAGCGAATGGAGGAAAATAACTAGATTGGGTGTTCCATATCATCAAATTGGGATATCTCCTCTGGTTTGTCTCTGTTCCTTCAAGGCAACTGCTCAACTGGATTCAACAGTCTCAAGTCTCACCTCTAACCTCCCAATGCAATAGAACTTATACTTGATTCCATGCAGATAACTCCTGAAGGAGTTGAGACTGAAACCCATTATGGATCTCAATGACTTACTTCAGCCTACTTTTCAAAAAGAAAAGTTTAGAATAAACCTTCTACCAGCTGTTTTCCCTTAAGGGGGCTGACTTTATTTGCTAAATATCAAAAATGCTTACACTCGCTTACCAATTCACCCCAAGTTCAGGCAGTAGATTTGGTTCACCCTGCAAACTGACCACTTCTACTTTTTCTTTAGCTCTCTGTTTATTATATGTCTATGGATCATATCATCACATTTGCATAGAGAAAATCTGCTAGTCTTTCTGTACCTTGACAATGAAGTTCTCGAAACCTTGTGGCTGAAACCTGCCATCTCTCTGAGAAACAAGGCCTTCGTCCTATTCTAGCCTCTTAGCTTTCTCACAGTCTTTGAGAAATCCATTTTTCACCTTACCCAGAAACTTGCTTTGGTTGGCAATTCTGAAAACAATTCAGGCCAAAGCTTTCCTTCCACTAGATAGCCTGTAGTGACTTGTCCAATTTATTCAAACAGTTCATTGATAATTTTGGGTCACAGCCAGGACTGACTTGGAAATGCTGGGTCATGAATCTTCTACAATACAGGTTACCCCTTTCATTCATCTGAACATGAGGAGGCCTATAATGGGGTATATAGAATGTTACCCGTCAGTCTCCAAAGGGATTATCAACAGTTCCCTTTAAGGGAGTCTGCAGCTCAGAGATCATTGCTGGGAGGACTTGGTTCAGAAGGAGAGGTTAAGAACTCAGCATACTGCAGGAGGGAGAGGGGGCTCGCTGAGCCAGGAGTCCTTTCAAGGCAAGCCATGCAAAGGAGTTCTGAGATAGGAACTTAAACTGGGGCTGGAGGAAGGGCTGGGAGGACCCACTTGTGGAGGGTTAACGAGCTGGGACAGAATTAAGCTGAATTTGTTTCCTCTGAACTGCTGTCTGTTCTGGGTTTTGTTTTGTGGAGGTTTAACAGGCTAGGACAGAATAAAAACTGATTTCATATCGTCCTGCTAGACCAGTCCAGACAAGCGGGTTGTGTTCCCCTTCCAGCAGATTGATGGAGACAAAGAACCAATGGAAAGCCCAGGTTTCAACAACATCACTCGTAGGCCTCTGTTCGCCTCACCCACCGGAGGCTCCTTCCGTATTTCTTTGTCTCCAGAAGATGGTAGATGGATTTTCTCCTCTCTGAAGAAAATCTGAAAATTGAGAGGAAAAGACTTATTAAATGCTCGTGAATGACCACCTTCAGAAACAAAGGTGACACTCTCACTTGAGTGCAACGTGGGAGACTCCACTAGACTACGATCTTTTTGATAGTCATAGGAGGAGGGAAAATTGGTTCAGCTCCACATTCTTATCATGATAAAAGCCTGTTGGAGCAGCCACAAAATTGGAAGGATTTGGAAGGATCTTGAAGTGTGCAGCAGCCTCACACAAGCTTGGTGCCTCCTCCCTCCTCTTCTGTCCCCCTCTGCTCTCTCCTGAAGACTGCAGAAGGCTCTCAGGAGGATCTGCCTGCCAGCCACCTTAAATGCAATGCTGCACAGCTAACCAGTAACACAGTTTCAGGGGAGTAGAGCTTGAGCCTGGCACAAATCCTCTGCCCAGTGCTCTCGGGCGATGTGTACCAAGACTTGACCTTGTCATTGTCCTTGTTGGGGGCTCCTGATTCCATCTTCCTGGGGCTCAGTTCAGGGTGGACCATTGGTGACTGTTGGCATGGTGTGGGGATTTCCTGCCATTTTCTAAATGCGATAATAGCATTTTTACTTATGTGTGCCTGGTGGTCACGTGGTCCTAATGCGCATTCTGCCCAAGCAGCTCAACATGCGTTCCTGCTTTAGCACTTGTAACGCACATTGCATAAAAGTACAGTTAATGCCCACCTTTGGGCCACCGCAGCCTTAGTGAGCACTGTTGTGATACTTACTAATTCTATATCTTCTTCCAGGAAATACTGTTTGACCTGTGGCAAGCAGGGTGCCTTATCCCTAGATTCTGAACTTTTTTTTTGCTTAGCGGCTTCTGAGTCCATCCCTGGAGGACCTGCTTTCCCCTTCCCAGCCTTGGGATGCAGTTAGTCTGACCTTGCCTTTCTCAGGGCAGGACGTAACGGATGGCGCAATGGATAAAAATATTCAGCTGGCCAGAGGAGCCGGCAACAGTGCTATAAGCCATTCATTGTCCTCTAGGGGGTCTGTGCCCCCTGGCATTGGGGAGTCATGTCAGAGAGAAGAGCTTGTCCTCCCTGGAATTCTTTTCCTTTTGTCAGCAGGCCTAGTCCTTCTGGCATGGAAATTCAGACTTCATGGCCTCTGGGAGGGCAGGCTGAGAGTGGAAGTTCTGTTTGATTACCTTAGGCTAAGCGTTCTGTTTGAGGGGCGCCCCCTTGGAGATGGGGAACAGCTGGGAGCTGTCTGAGATTCTGACTATGACTTTGATTCAGATGGCTCTATACTGGGTTCTGATGTGGAAGAAGAATTACTTTGGCCTTCAGAGAACTGTGCACAGGCCGGAGTGATCCGCCTTTCTCGGAAGGAAGAGTCGGTGGCGATGATTACCAGGGTTCCATCCATTTTGATCTTATGGATGCTTCCAGCACAGAGCAGGAACTGAAGGTACACCCACTCCTTCAAGGGATGCAAAATCCACTATTGTCTTCCCATTCTTGGATGCGATCAAGGATATGATCAGGTCAGAGTGGGAGTCTCCCAACTCCCTGCTGAAAGGGTTAATGGTGTGTAAGAAGATCTCCGCTCTCCAGGAGGAGTGGTGCATTGAGTGGTTTGGCATTCCCAAGGTGGCAGTTACCAGGCGAATCACCATTCCTGTGGAAGGCAGATTAGCCTTAAAGGATTCTCTGGACCGTAAAGTTGATTCATTGCTGAGGAGCCAGTTCGCCGTGGCAACTATTATTCTGCAGCTGGCAGTATGTACCAGTGGATTCAGTCTCTTTCGCCAGATGATACTACTCTTCTTTTGAAGTCTGCTACAGCCTTCCTTTCTGATGCCATGTATGACCTGGTTCACTTGGTGGCCAGGGATGGTGCCCTGATAACTGTGCCACGGCGTTTGATTAGCTCCGGCATTGGGCAGCGAGCAGCTCTTCCAAAGCCTGGTTGGCCCTGCTGGCTTTTAATGGGAAGCTTCTGTTTGGAGCAGATTTTGGAGAAGCTGATGAAGGACCTGGATGCGACAAAATTTTACTGACTTCTAGGAGACAGGTCCAAGGAGCCTGTAATGCGAGCTGGTGTCCATTTCTCTGCAAACTCCGCTCATCCATCAAGGGCACACTAGTTGGATTTCCGGAGGTTTCAGGACTCAAGGTGTTACCGATCTAGAAAACCACCTTTCCCTCGGCTTCTGGGCTTCAGGCTTGTTCTAAGTCCTTTTATGGAGCATGTGGGCTCAGGGACTCGGTCCCTTTCAGAGGAGGACCCTCCCATGCTTCACAATGAAGATTTGGGGGCCATTCCCTGGCTTCACCTTTTCTTTCAGGAATGGGCCTGGGTTGCCAAGAAGGTTCCTTCTGGTCCATTCTGGTCCTCAAGGGGGTCAATGAGCTCTTGTGTATCCTGTGCCTCCGGATGGAAACCTTGTGCTCCATGACTCAAGCTGTGCACCAAGGGGAGTTCTTGGCTTCTCTGGATTTGGGTCCAAGGCCATGGTGGTGGCAGCTGTGACTGTACCAAGGGATCCTGTATCCATCCCTATCTGGACAAAAGGCTTATCTTTGCCCATTCCCTTTCAGAAGCATCTCAAGTGGCGTCCTGAGTGGGGTCCTTTTTGTAAAGCCTCAGCTGGGAGACCAATCAGGAAAAGAGCCAACTGTTGCCTTCCTAGTCCCTGGAGTTTCTGGGAGCATATTTCGAAACTCAAGTGGGCAGAGTTTTCCTGCCAGATGACAAAGTCAAAAGACTGTTGGATTGCTTGTTGCTGTTCTATGTGCAGCAGGCTCCCAGAGTCTGGGATTATCTTCAGCTCCTCGGATTGATGGCGGTGACCATAGATATGGTGCCTTGGGCATGTGCTCACATGTGATTTCTCCAGCGGTCTTTGTTAACTCGATGGTTCCCGAGGAGTTTGACTGCAGGCTTCCGCTCTTGTTGATGGAGAAGGCCATCCTGTGGTGGTGGCGGCAGTCCTGTCATCTGCGGAAGGGCGTACTGCTATATGATTTCTCCTGGATCCTGCTGATGACAGATGCCAGTCTCTCTGGCTAAGGAGCCCATTGCCAAGATCTTACGTCCCAGGGCTGAACTGCAAGGAAGTGATGTGGCCCATCAACTGCCTTGAGGCAAGAGCCATCAGGTTGGCTCTTCTGCGTTTCCAGCCCCTGGTTGAGGGCCATGTGGTTCGAGTGTTTTCAGAGAACGCCATGGTAGTGGCTTATGTCAGTCGACAAGACGGCATGAGGCGTGCTTGGGTAGCTCCTGGAGATGGCTGTCTACTTGCCTAGGTGGAGAAGAACCTCCTAACCTTGTCAGCCCAGCACATTGCCTGGATGGACAGTGTGGAGTGGACTTCCTCAGCCGGCACTGGATCCTGGAGAGTGGGAGTTGAATCAGGA
Organism: Ichthyophis bannanicus; assembly: GCA_033557465.1. Classification (NCBI taxonomy): domain Eukaryota; kingdom Metazoa; phylum Chordata; class Amphibia; order Gymnophiona; family Ichthyophiidae; genus Ichthyophis; species Ichthyophis bannanicus. The sequence continues at coordinate 450,153,355 of CM066032.1, forward strand.
GGCATTTCAGTTGATTCTGCGCCACTGGGGTCACCTTGAAATGGATTTGATGGTGACCTGCTCCATTGCCAAATTTTGCCACTTCTTCAGCTGCCACGTGGAGATGGGGTCCAAGGGCATCAACGCCCTGACCCAGCTTTGGCCAAGTCAGCGATTGCTGTACATATTTCCACCGTGGCCCCTGGTGGGCGTATGATTCATCATATAGAACGCCACCCGGGCAGGATTGTTCTGGTGGCACTGGATTGGCTGAGGAGAGTGTGGTTCAGAGACCTGATGCGGCTCCTGAAGGCACAACTTCTTCATTTGCCTCAGTCTTGGAACCTTTTGTGGCAGGGTCCAATTGTTCTGGAGGATCTGGCTCTCTTCTGGCTTATGGCATGACTCTTTAATAGAGATGGCTAGTGGCTAAGGGCTACTCTCCAGCAATGTTCTCTATTCTGCTTAGTGCCCGGAAGAGGTCTACCAAGCTAGCATACATACGGATATGGTGCCTCTTTGAGCTCTGGTATGGCAATTGGTTCCTGAGGCGGCCAAGGTGTCGTCCTTGTTGGCCTTTCCACAGGATGGCCTAGATAAGGGCCTTTTTTTAAGCTCCCTGAAAGTTTGGACGGTAGCTCTGGTCTGTTTCTGGTGTCCTTTGGTGGGCAAGTCTATGGCCTTGCACCGGACATTTTGCGTTTTCTCCTGGGGGTTCGGCGTCTGCATTCTCCCCTCTGGGCTATGATCCTTTCCTGGGATCTGGGTCTGGTAGGGCCCCAATGGCAGTGCGCCCATTCTACCCGAGCACAAGTGTCCTCATGGGCGGGGCGGAGCGGAGCTCGGTAGCCCCTGCAGACATTTGTCGGGCAAATGTCTGAAACCTAGCCAGTGGTGCAAGCATAACCTGCACCTAGTTTTTGACTGCTTCTTAGAGAGCATTGTCACTCTGCCTCTGCAGGTCCTCAGCCCCTGAACATAGTAGGCAGACTCTGTTCTTATGCCCACAGGTGGCACTTTATCAGAACAGTGGACTCTCAACATTGTCCAAAGGGAGTATCTTGTTCACTTCCAAGATATACCCCCCATAGGCTTCACAGGGGACTATTCCACAAACTACCTTCAAAGCACACTCTTGAAAGAAAAGTTGCCAACCCTTCTATCTCAGGGTGCCATAGGAAGAGTTCCTTCCCCTCAAGAGGGGATGGGCTTTTACTCCCAATATTTTCTAATTCCTAAGAAAACAAAAGGATACAGGCCCATCCTGGATCTCGGGGACCTAAACAAATTCTGGTCTGAGAAAAATTCAAAATGATTTCATTAGGAACTCTTCTCTCATACCTCCAGAAGTATGAATGACTATGTTCTCTAGACCTAAAGGAGGCCTACACGTACTTACTGATCCAGCCTCTCAGCACAGACAGTATCTGCAATTCAAGTTTCAACAAAACCACTACCAGTACCGGATACTGCCCTTCGGCTTAGCTTCCGCTCTGCTGATCTTAACAAAATGCATGGCAGTGGTGCAGTCTATCTCCGCACTTTGGGAATCTTTGTCTTCCCTTACTTAGACGACTGGTTAGTCAAGGGAGACTCCCCTCAACAGGTAAAATCCTCCTTGCATCACCCAATTCCGTGCTCCAATATCTAGGATTTGTCCTAAACTTCCTAAAGTCGCACCTCGTTCCATCCCAAAAACTCGAGTTAATTGGAGCGCTTCTGGACACTCAGCAGGCCCAAGCTGTCCTTCTGCAGTATTACTCTGCTCGCCTCATCAGACTCAAAAAATACATACAGCAGCAAAGGCTGATAACAGCTCGAGAGATGCTTTGTCTCTTGGGACACATGGCCTTGACGGTTCATGTGGTCCCATATGCTTGCCTACACATGCGACAAGCCCAATGGACTCTTGTCTTTTCAATGGACTCAGGCCAATGAGCATCTCAGAGACAAGATACTCATCACCTCTCAGCTGGTCAAGTCTCTTCACTGGTGGTGTTCCCCACAGAACCTACTTGGTGGGTCACCTTTTCATATGCCGCCACCTCAATGCACTCTGACGATGGATGCTTCCAAACTGGGTTGTGGAGCACATATGAACGACCTGACCACAAAGAGTCTATGGACACCACAGGAGTCTACATTGCAAATAAACCTCTTGGATCTGCAGGCTCTAATAAATGCCCTTTGGCTTTTTTAACCCCAATGTTCAGGCCATCTGATATTAGTCAGAACAGACAACCAGGTTACCATGTTCTGTGTGAACAAACGGGGGAACAGGTTCCTATCCCCTATATCACGAGGCACTTCGTCTCTGTTTTTTTGCCATTGCACACTGCATTCACCCCAGAGCGGTATACCTTCTGGGTGAACTCAATGTTCTGGCAGACAGACTCATCCATATCCTTTATCTACACAAGTGGACCCTACATTGAGGAATGGTTGCTTGGATCTTCAGAACGTGGGGAACCTAACTCATAGATCTTTTCGCCACTCAACAGAACATGCAGTTTCCATGATTCTGTTTATGGCTTCCTTCCCTGCACCGACAGGCTCCAGATGCCTTCCGGATCCCCATCTCCATGATACCGAAGACGCTCTTCAAGTTGCAGGCCAACAAAGTTACCATGATCCTCATAGCTCCTTTTTGGCTCCGTCAACCATGGTTCCCTCTGCTGCTTCACCTGGTGCAGTCAAAACCTCCTGGCCTCTGATATCGCTCCACCTCCTCTCCCAGGACTAAGGGACGCTTCTCCTTTCCAGTCTTCATACCCTTTGCCTTGCAGCCTGGCTCCTGATGGGATAGTTCTTGCTCACCTCAACCTGCTGCAAGAAGTCAAGAATATCCTGCTTGCATCACGCAAAGTCTACCAGGCGATCTTATGCCTTTAAATGGCACAGGTTTTCCCTTTGGTGTTCCCAAAGGGCATCGACCCCTTTGCCTGCCCAGTGGGATTCCTTCACTTGTCCATGGCAGGTCTTAATACAAACTCAGAGTTCATCTCAGTACCATTGCGGCTTATCACAAACCACTGCACAGAGAGGCTATCTCCGCAGACCCTTTAATAATATGCTTCATGTGGGGTTTCCTGCTGCCCAGGCCACCCATTGGGCTGCCTCCAGTGGCCTGGGACCTCTACGTGGTTTTAGCTCGGCTTCTAAAGCCTCCCTTTGAGCCTTTAGCGGACACTTCTTTGTAGTTCCTCTCTTGGAAAGTAATTTTCCTCATAGCTGTCGCTTCAGCTCGTCGCATCAGCAAACTGCAAGTGCTTGTGGCGGATCCACCTTATACCAGGTTCCATCATGACAAGGTGGTCCTCTGTAGCCATCCACACCTTCTTCCACAAGTGGTTTCCTCCTTCCATCCGAACCAGTTTGTAATCTTACCGATCTTCTTCCTGAGACTGACTGCACACATCTCAAGCGGAGGCAGCGCTACACATCTTAGACTGCAAGCGAGCACTGGCTTACTACTTAGATAGAACTAAAGTTCACAGGAAATCCTCTCAATTATTTGTTTCCTTTCATCAGTCACCTTGGTCTACCAGTGACAAAATGCACTCTATCCAAATGGATAGCAGATTGTATCTCTTTCGCTTATGCACAAGCGGGACTCTCCCTAGGGGGGTCACGTCACTGCTTATAATGTGCATGCCATGGCAACCTCAGTTGCCAACCTCCGTTCAGTATCTGTTGATGAGATCTGTTGGGCAGCTACCTGGTCCCCCATTCATACGTTTGCTACACATTATTGTTTGGACAGGGACTCCCGTTGGGACGCTGTCTTTGGCTAAGCTGTACTCCAGCAGCTTTTCAGGACTTAATTTTTTAACTCCTATCCTCCGTCCCAGACTTCTGCAAGAAACCATACTTCATTAGAGGTGGTATTGCAGACTGGAATAGAGTCCATTGGGAGAACAAAAGAACAGATACCAAGACAGGCAGAATTTTCAGGTTTTGCAAACCCCTTTTAATGTCCCCTACTCGTTTTGGCCACTGGCATTCCTCAGGGGGATATCGAGTGAGGGAGCAAACCTTTTTGTAAAAAAACTTTCTTTCAAATAAGACATAAGCCATGCAACAGCGTGAACCTAGGAGTTGTAGGCTATTTTTTTTTCCTCTACCACTCAGCTACAAACTCGGCTGAGGAGAGGAGTTGGGAAAGCAGATGCGCAAGCGCAGTGGACTGCTCACAAAGGCTTTTCTGTTGGATGCTGGGGAGTGTTCCTGCGTGAGGTTTCCGTCAGTTCCGATGTCACCCATATGTGAAGACTGATTCCTGCTGTTCCTGGAGATCACCTGTTACAGATGAGTAACTATGCATCTCCAGGAACAAGCAGGAATGAGTCTTCACATATGGGTATGTCGGCGCCGACGGAGCCCGCACGGAAATGCCCCCCAGCATCCAATCAGAAGCCTTTGGGAGCATCCCTCGTGCCTGCGCGGTGACTTCCCGCCTTTCCCACTGCCTCTCCTCAGTTTTCGTTTTTCCGCGGAGCCAAAAGGACGTACCTCCTGTCACCGCAGAAACCTTTTTCTTTATAATCTTATTTTCTTGTTTTGTGTGATCGCAGCTGTCTTCCCCGCTGATACCGGTACCGCCGGTGCTTTATTCTTCTCTTTTCCTTTGAGAAATAATTTCCTCGTCAGTTTTTTCTTTTATCTTTTGAGGCCTACTAGGCCTTTCCAACATGGAGCCGCCTTCTTCTAAGAAGTGCCCTCACTGTGGAGACTTGGTTTTCTTTTTAGACTCCAATGCCTGGTGTCTAACCTGTTTGGGCCCTGACCCTTTTTCCCCGGGTCCATGGGGCTTTAGCATCGGGAGAAGACATTCTCTTTTTCGGGTATCCCTCGATGCCGTTTTTCCTCCTCGGGTGAGGTCCTCGGTTTACTCTTCTCTCCAGGATCAGGTAACCCACAAACAGTCTGTTAAGACTAGCCGATTCTTTTTTAAAACTTAATGTTTATTAGTGTTTTCCAAAGCAAACATTGCAATACACCGAACATATCCAAATACTGAAGAGGAATAAGAAGGTAAACCCTCCTCCACCCCTCCTGCAATCATACATACAACAGTACAAGGATATAAGATATGCAGTTATGTTTTTACCCCATCCTCCCGCATAGCCCCCCCCCCTCCCCCCACCCAGAGAGCCCCCCCCTCCTTTCCCCCCCCAATCCCCTGTACAAATAACATCCGCTAAGCCGGGAGCGCCCTTACCCCTCCCACCCCCCCAATTCGCCCCCACAGTTATCTCATCACTCCCCGGAGGCTGCCAAGTGCTCTAGCAACGGTTGCCATTGACGGTCAAAGCGTTCCCCTTGATTTTTCCTTAGAGCGGTCAGACGTTCCATATGCAGAACTTTATATAATCGTGCTACCCAATGAGAAAGCTCCAGATGGCCCCTTTGTTTCCACTTCCAGGCTATTTCACACCTCGCTGCCACTATACAGGACCGCATAGGGCGGGACCATTTCTGCGACTGGTTGTCCGGCCAGACTCCCAAAAGAAACAAAGTAGGGCATAAGTCTAACCGGACCCCAAAAATAGTAGTCATCTGGTCCCGGACCTTCGTCCAATAGGAGCGGACCCAGATGCATTCCCACCACATATGAAAATATGTGCCCCTAGCCCCACAACCCCTCCAGCAAAGAGCCGAAACCTCTGGGAACATCTTATGATATCGCTCAGGAGTGTAGTACCACCGCATTAATATTTTATAAGTATTCTCTTGAATCAAGGTACATATCGAAGATCTGGACGCTGTTTTAAGGATAGCCTTCCACTCCTCTTCAGTCCAATTCAGCCCCAAATCTTTTTCCCATTCCACCATATATTTCAGTTTGGGTTCCACCTCCTGGGCCCTGCGCAAACTTGCATAATGTAAGCGTATCAACCCTCGAGAGGCATGGTGGCCCACCCACAAGGCTTCAAGATCGTTAAGTCCTTCGTCAATGCGTTCCCGTTGAATCCTTTGGTGCAGGTAATGTGTAACCTGCAGATACGCGAAAAAATCCCGCTTGTCTAATTGGAATTCTGCTTTCAATTGATCAAAGGACTTAACCTCATCGGCCTCTATTAAGTGTGCGAATTGAGTCAGCCCCCGTTCCTCCCAAACCTGAAATATCCTCTCTCGGCCCGGAACAAAGGCTGGAGTGGCTGTCAACGGTGAGAGCAAAGACGTCCCTGGGTGAACGTTTACTCTACGCCACCCTCGGACCCACTCTCCCAAAAGATGACGTATAAAGGGGTTGTGCGTCCACTGACCCTGCAAGGTACCCTTCGGTAACCAAGGTAAATAATAAAGTTTATACGAGGGTACCGCTTGCTGCTCCAGAGCAAGAAACCCTTTCGACTGTACTGGTTCCCTCCACTCCATTACCTGCCGCATTTGCGCCGCTAAGTAATAATCCGCTATCACTGGCATTCCTAATCCCCCTTTCTCCCGAGCCCTATACATGATAATCCGTGCAATGCGCGGGGGTCGGTGTCTCCACACAAACAAGAACAATTTCCGTTGAAGTTTATGCAAGACCGGTTGAGGAACTTTGATAGGTAATACTTGAAAAAGATACAGCAGTTGGGGCAACACCATCATCTTAAGCGTCGCTATTCTGCCTAACCACGAGATCCCCTCCTGGTTCCATTTCTCTAGGTCTTTACCTATCTGGTCGATCAGCACCGGGTAATTAGCCCCGTATAACTCAGCAAGATTACGGGTTAAATACACCCCGAGATACTTGATCTTACTGGCTGCCCAACGGAATGGGAAACACCCTTGTAAATGCGCTGTTAATTGCCCAGACAGATTAACATTCAGTGCCTCTGTTTTATCCCAATTAATCTTAAAACCAGCAACCGCCCCAAAACGTTTCAACTCTGCCATAAAAATAGGCAAAGCCAACAACGGACGGGTAATAAAAAGCAGCAGATCGTCTGCAAACATTGCCAACTTGTGTGTTGTCGAGCCTACGGTTAAACCCGTTGCATCCGGATTCTGTCGCAAATGCTGCGCCAATGGCTCCATGGTTAAGGCGAACAGCAAGGGAGATAATGGGCACCCTTGTCTCGTCCCCCTCGCTAAAGAGAAGAACTCGGAGTGTCTACCATTTATTTTAACCGTCGCTACCGGGCAAGTGTACAAGGCCTTTATCCAGGACAGCATATTGGGGCCTATCCCCACCGCTTGTAATACCGCAAACATAAACCCCCATTCCACTCGATCGAAGGCTTTTTCAGCATCGATCGCTAATACAAGTAGCTCCTGCTTCTGATGCTGAGCAGTCCACATGGCCTGAATTGCTCTCCGGATATTGTCCCCCGTATTCCGCCCCTGAACAAATCCCGTCTGATCAGGATGAATAATTTTTGGCAGGATTGGCCCCAATCGGTTAGCTAATATCTTGGCTAGGATTTTCCCGTCCGTATTTAGGAGAGAGATGGGCCGATAGGAACCACAGACAGTGGGATCCCGACCCGGCTTTGCTATCACCGTAATCCCTGCCTGATTCATAGAAGGCGGTAACGGTTGCCCCTGGAGAACCGCATTAAATAAGCGCTGCAACAGCGGAGCCAGGGATGTCTGCAATTTTTTGTAAAACAGCGTAGAGAAACCATCTAATCCAGGGGATTTGTTCAGGGGTAAACCCCTAATTACATGATAGATCTCTTCCAGGGAGATCTCTTTATTGAGAATATCACGATCGAAGTCCGAAATTACCGGGGGACTGCCGCCATCCTGAATATACTGGAACAGGCCTAGGGGATCTCCCACCACCTCGCTAGTATATAATGTTTGGTAATACTGGCGGAATTGCTCTCTAATATCTTTAGCACGAAAAAGGAGCCTATCTCCCGGGCCCTTAACCTTTAAAATAGTCGAACGCCGATCCCTATCCTGCAGTTTCCTTGCTAGCAGTCTGCCCGCCTTATTATGAAATTCATAATAGCGCTGGTTAATGCGACGTAATTGAAAATTAATTGTTTCCATCTGCAAGGAGGTTAATTCGGCTCGTGCATGTGCCAAGCGCACTTGAATCCGGGTTCCGGCCCCCTGCTTATGCTGGCGTTCCAACTCTGTAACTAGTTGGAGCAGCTGAGCTCGTTTTTCCCCTGCAACCTTCTTTTTGCGAGCTGCCCGTTGTATCAAAACTCCACGTAACACCGCCTTTAACCCATCCCATTGTATCCCCAAGGAGACGTCCCCAGTGTCATTCACCTCACAGTAATGTCGAATTTCCTCCACTACACTCGCCACCACTGCAGGATCTTGCAGCAGACTTTCGTTAAGGCGCCAAAAGGACCTTCCACTCGTATCCCTTTCACCACCAAACTCCACCCATATCGGGCCATGGTCCGTCCAAGACATGGGTTCTATTCCCACTTTCAAAAGTTTGGAGAGCCATGAGGAGTCCCCAAGAAACAAATTGATTCTACTATAGCTATGATGGACTTGGGAATAATGGGTATAGTCATGCCCTTGCGGGTGGACCTGACGCCAAAGGTCCCACATCCCATAAGTCTGCATTAATCTGCATAATTGTACCCGTCTTTTAGTGTCGCCTCTAGGGCCCCCCAGGGATCTGTCCCACCTTGGGTTCAGCACTTCGTTAAAATCGCCCCCCATCAATAAAGCCCCATGAATTTTATCAGAAAGCCAGCCAGATAGTGTGGCCCAAAAATCAGTATGGGGGTCATTGGGGCCATAAACATTCAAAAAGGTAACCGCTTGGCCCTGCAACTCGCCCCAGATTAACAAAACTCGCCCTGCCATGCCTTTAATAACCCCCCCCAGTTGAAAAGGAACGTCCTGGCGAACCATAACAGCCACTCCAGCTCTTTTATGTAGACCTTCAGCATTAAACCAAATATCTTTATAAGCACTATGACGCAGAAGGTGCTCATCTCTTGGTAACAGATGAGTTTCTTGCACAAAGATTACTTGCCAGCGTTGTTGCCTGATTTCTCGGAACAACGCTTTCCGCTTTTGGGGAGTGTTAAGGCCTCTAACATTAATAGAGCCTACCCTAAGTCCCGCCATCAACCTTACCGGAGACTCTAGCCTTGGCAGCCCCAGGGTATGATCCATCCCCAACCTTTCCCCCCTCCCGCCATCCCCCCTCCCCCTCCCAACCCCCACCCATCCCCCCCCAACCCCTCCCCCCCCCACCCGTCTTCTGTAGAATCCTTCCCCATCCATTCCCCCCCCGTCCCCTATATATCTCTCCAAAGGCCCAAATACTGTGCCACCTCACCGTAGGAAGAGAAATCCCTTCCGAGAAACTTTATACATCCCTTATACCGGCACCCCCCCCCCCCCGCCTTAAACCAATATAGCCCAGAAAACCAAGAAACCCCCACAATCAATCTACTCCATCACCCCCCCACCGCACCCTCTCCAACTACTAACAAAACAGAACTGTGGGAAACAGACAGATGGGAACCCTGCAACCCCCCTTAATATAAACATATTTAATCCTCGAAAAGTGCAAGGGAGCCGGTGAGGGACCCCAAGCAACCGTGCTATCATGCCTCATAATAAGAAGGAAAATATAACAGCCTAAAACCACCTGAATAAAGCACACATTTAAAGTTATAGCCTCTACCAAACAGAACATCACACAGTCCAACCCAGAGATAAATAGGGAATGTGGAGCAGATCAGCGAAGTCACCCCAGACCGAAGGCCATGAAAATCACTGAACAGACTTTCATCCCCTCACCCCCGGGACCAAGATCTGCTCACCAAAGAAGTATTCCAAATCCAAAAAGCAGATCCACAAGTTCATGTCGACTGCAATGTCCCGCCCGCCTCAGTGTCCGCATTGGTAGGGAGATCTCCTGAAGTACGGCGAAGACGGTGTCCTTTCGTTGGCATCCGCTGCCACCGCAACTTGTCCAAAAGGGGGGACTGCTCTCGATCTGGATCGGAGGGTTCGGAAACAGTTCGCTTCTGAGGTAAATTGGGGGCTTTAGCCTTTTCCAAGCACTTCCAGGCTTCCGATAGTGATTTAGCTCGGTACGGCGCCCCTCCAACTTCAAATTGAAGCCCAAATGGAAAAAGCCATTTATATTTAACCTTTTCGCTGCGTAAGTACTCCGTAACCGGCCGCATCAGCTTGCGACGTAGTAGGGTCTGCGGTGCCAGATCTTGAAAGACCTCGATCGTGAAGCCATGCCAATGCAACTTTCCCCGCTTAGCCGCCGCCCTCATAATCGCTTCCTTTTGGGGGAAACTCGTCAAGCAGGCTATGAAATCCCTGGGCCTATTCCCTGGGGGGGCCCGGAGGGCCCTATGCGCCCTTTCAATCCCTATCTCCACTTTAGGGGCCAACGCGGCCTGATCTTCCACAATCAGCAAGGCCTCGCATATTTCTCGTACCACTGTGTTGGCTTGCTTGTAGCGTTCTTCCTCGGGGACCCCTCGTATACGGATATTGCACCGTCGAGACCTATTTTCGAGGTCTTCGATTTTCGCCCACAAGTCCTCCGTTGTCTCCCGCCACTGACCAGTGATACTACGCACCGTCTGCGCTGCCGAGGCCATCTCATCCACGTGCTCCTCCAGAGCTTCAACACGATGCCCCAAGGCCTGCATGTCATGGCGAAAGTCTGTTAGTAATTCCTTCACCTCACTTTTAACACCAAGGACTTCCGTTTTTATCTCCCGACACCATCGTCGTAAGTCCCCTTTAGTGCAGTGCTCCTCAGCATTTTCCAATTCATCCTCTGATTCCGAGTCCTCCTTCTCGGCCCTCTCCTTTTGAGTGCGTAAGGGCGCATAGTTTGACCGAAATTTTTCCAGTTTTTTCTTGGTCGACATCATCCACTCACTCACCGCACCCCCAAAATGCTCTTTTCCACCAGGGGGGGAGGCCCGATGCTAAAGAATATTGCTATTATTCTATATCCCGAAGGGAGCTCCGACTTTAGACCGCCATCTCGATCGGTGACGTCACTTCCTCCGACTAGCCGATTCTTGAAGGGCAAGTCTCATGCCCAGCATGATCACGGCTCCGGCCTTGCCCTCAAGACCCCATTGGCAATAAGACCCCGGCGGGAGTCTTCGGGCTCCAAAGCATTTACGGGGTTTCAGGTTGTTCCTGGGATTTACTCCTCACAGAACATACCTGAGCCATGCTCGGGGGTGGTATCCGCTTCGGGCGGTACCGATTCCCCGGCATCGGCACCGGTGTCGAGTGCTCCACTCTTCTCCAGGGCCCGTCATCTGGTATCCTCGGTACCTTCGGGACCGATCGACCCGACCCAGACTGGTTTTCCTGCTTCCCAGCCATGCGCGGGGTTGGTACCGGCTTCGAGCGGTGCCGATCCCCTGGCATCGGCACCGGTGTCGAGTGCTCTGCTCCTCACCAGGGATCGTCGTCTGGAGTCCTCGGTGCCTTCGGGGTCGCTCGATACGACCCGGTCTAGCTTTCCTGTATCCCAGCCAACCGCGGGGTCGATACCGGCGTCGAGCGGTAACGATGCCCCGGCATCGGCATCGGTGTCGAGTGTTCCACTCTTCACCGGGGATCGTCATCGGGTGTCCTGGGCGCCATGCTTAGGGGGGGTACCGGCTTCATGCGGTGCCGATACCCCGACATCAGCGCCGGTGTCGGGTGTTCCTCTTTTCACCGGGCGTCGTCCTCGGACGTTCTCGGTGCCTTCGGTGCCGATAGATAAGGTTCCGATTGACCTTCATGTGGCGGCTTTGCCGATTCCACCATCGACGCTCGTCTCGATGCCCAGTCTGGAATCCATATCCAGTCTAGATGACTTGTTTCTGACGCGTTTCGGAGCCGATCCTTGTCGCCTCCGACTACGCAGTATCGGGGATAATCACTGAAGCTCTCTGGTTACCTCGGTGCCGCTTCGGCAACCTCCGATGCCTGCTACGAGGGCATTACCGTCCCCAATGCCGGTACCGGTATCGATGTCATTTCCTGCAGTTCCATCGGTGCCATCGATCTTTTGCATGCCTAGCTTGGAATTGATACCGGGAACCGACGATGCAGTACTAACTGCCTCGAATCAGAACTGTCAGTATCGTTCTCCATCTAGCAGGATTCCTTTTATGCACCAGTCCAGTAGGTCTTCTGCTCATTCAACCTCAACCTACCCAGGAATAGTTCCTCTGGGAGATCCTTCTTTTCAGGAATTTCTCCTTGACATGGCAACCTTTCTTGCCATCCCTATTCCTGGTCCTACTCTTGGCCAAGATCCTGCAGAAAAGGAAACCATAATGCTTCCTTTGCATCAGTCTTTGCAGGACCTTCTTCTGAGGATTTGGGAATCACCTTTAAAGGTTCCTGCGCCTTCTACAGCCATGAATGTTCTGTATCAGGTGCCTCCCTCTCCGGGGTTTCAGAAAAACCAACTTCCGCATCATTCCATTGTAGTGGAATCAGCAATGAGGAAGGTCAGAAGTAAGAAGAAGCATTCTTCTTTCCCACCAGGTCGTGCATCTAAAGCACTTGATGCCTTTGGACGTCAGACCTTCCAAACTTCTATGTTGGCTTCAAGAATTATTTCATATATTTTTTATATGAGTCTCACGCTTCAGGAGGTCACAGAGAGGTTATCTCTTTTGTCTCCCCTTTTGTCGGAACCTAAGGCCTCTGACTATTCCTTGCTTAATCATAGCAGGAATATCTCTTGGTTTCTTTCCCGGGCTTCTCTAGACTCTTTTGAGTCTGTTAGCAGATCCTCTGCTATTGCCATTGGAGCGCGCCGTACAGCGTGGCTGCAGGCTTCAGACTTGAGCAGAGGGGCACAACACACACTGGGTAATTCTCCTTGTACTGGAGAGAATCTCTTCAATAAAGAGGCTTTACGTCAGGTTGCTCATTGCTCCACTGACTTCCCTGGTTCTGGAAACCATCCTAAGCCTTCTTTTTCCCCAGGACGTAGGCAATGTCCTACCAAACCGTCTGTCCCGAAGAAGAGAAAGTTTCATCCTTCTTCTACCCATCCTCCCGGTGTACCCAAGCAAGGGACATCTCATCCTAGTCTGAAGTCTCCAGACTCTACCCAGTAACCAGCACCCATAGGTTCTTGTGTATTGCACTCTACAGTTAACTTCTCCTCAGCGGAAGTTTATTTTTCAAACTCTACACTGTTTTTTTTTCTTTTCCAGTATGCTGTGCTCTTGGGGTATTTTTGTCCATGGGTTACTGAATTCTCCCATTCTACTACAACGAAGGGAGGTTGTAACTATCCCATGATAGTTCTGCCCCATATGGACATTTTTTCCCTCAGCTGACCTTCCATTGGGTAAGCCACTTTCCGACCCCCTCTCTTCCAGGGTCTCCCCTGCTTGAGTTGGTGCCATACTGGAACACAGTGTAGACTGTTGTTTTTCCTTCAATGCGTACTCTGAACATCTCATCAGACAGGAACGGAAATCTTCTCCGCTGCCTTTGTCTGTTTTCTCTCTGTTTTCGTGCAGGAGAATCCCCTCTGTGGTTTGGTTCAGTTGCTGTATGTGCAGGAGTTCCAGGGTTTACCTTAGTGCTCATTGCAAGCTACTTGAAACTAGCTTGCTTAATACTCTTCGCTGCAGCTTATCTTCTTCTAGCCATATCTTTTCCTAGGTTATGGCAACACACCTGACCTCTGTCAGTTTTATCTATAATTCTCCTGCACAATGCTCTCTGCAATCCTCAGAGCAGCTTTCTGCTATGGGCCCTTGCTACAGAGCATTGAACTCTGTCTCTGAGGGTCTTTCATATCCAGCGGACAAGTTTTTTCTACGTGTGTGTCCACGGAATTTCCAATCTGACCGGAATATACTCCTGTTCCTTCCAGCTTGGCATTATGCTTTCTACTCCGCTTGGACAACGCATACTCTTTTACCGTACGTGATACCCCTGAACCCCTTGGCTGGATCACTTTGGTATCTTCGTCTCTGCGTTCTTCTTGTCCTTCGGACATATCAGAGTCCTAGGGTACTGCTGCGGTACTCTTACCAGACTACTGTTATCCTCTGGTTTTCACACAACCATGCTGGTTCTTCCACTGACCTACAGAAATAGCTCCTCTGTATTTCTTCAGGTGGGTTTCACCCCCTGTTATGGGATGGATTTTTCCCATCACATCCCCATGTGAATGTTTCTGTGGCTCAGTTGCGGGCATCTTAAAATTGTTTTCCTGTGCATACATGGTTTTATACCCTGGGTGGGCATCAGCCATCCCGTCTCTATCTGTACATATATCTATCTGCATTTCTATATGTAGATTTATATGTATCACACTTGTCTAGACGTATATCTTCTCATATGTATAGATATGTATGTCTTTCCTTATATATATACTTATCTATATATATATATATCTAGGTATGCGCATATTGGGAGATGTCCATAGCGCTCTATGCGTAACCTATCTCCCTGACTGTTGGTGCTTAGGTTTTTATTTTTCTTATGGGGTCCTGACAGTCAACTTGCCTATTATAATACGGCTCAGTAACTGGGACTGGTTATGCTAACAATTACTGCTGTGACGTCAACAGCTTCTATTTTTGTTATACATTTCTTTTCTATGCAGTCTCAAACTTCAATGTCTTCCTATCTCCTACCAGCTAGGAAAGACAGTGTACATTTTCAGTATTCCTGCGTACACTTCTGTTCTCCTTGGGAATAGGGGCTTTTTTCCATACCCTCTCTTCCCCTCCGGACTGGGCTACTTTCCAGATCGGTCAGTTTTCTTTTGTTAGTCCTCAATGTTTGACTCTGTATCTACCAGAGTTCTCAGCTTTTCCCATAAAGCTTTTCATTGGAGGCCTGCCGATCTCCTCCTGCCCCGTTTAACACCTGGGTCACCTGCCCATTCCAGATTGGAACTTCTTCCTCACTGCAGTGGAGTTACCTTGAAGATTCCGCTACTGCATCTCCTGTCTACTTTCTACAATCCAGTAGGTAAGCTCTGTATTGTGCTAGTTCATTAAATATCTACTGATACTTGACATACATTCTAAAGACTCTTTTTCCCTGTAGTCTTTAGATTCACTGTTCCTCTACAGCTCTGCTCTATTCAACTCCTACCCTCCATCCCCCAGGGGATGCCGGAGATCCAGGTTTGGGAAATGCCGTCCTGTCCCAGGGACATGCATTTTATGGGATCTCCCCTGGCACCCACAGCTAGGGAGTCCCCATATGCGAAGACTCATTCCTGCTTGTTCCTGGAGATAGCACAGTTACTTACCTGTAACAGGTGATCTCCGGAACAGCAGGAATTAGTCTTCACAACCCACCCACCTCCCCTAGGAGTTGTATCTATCTATTTCCTTTCCTCTTGCTCTCCTTCTGTCTCAGCTATGAAACTCAACTGAGGAGAGGCAGTGGGAAAGGCGGGAAGTCACCGCGCAGGCGCGAGGGATGGTCCCAAAGGCTTCTGATTGGATGCTGGGGAGCATTTCCGTGCGGGCTCCGTCGGCGCCGACGTACCCATATGTGAAGACTAATTCCTGCTGTTCCGGAGATCACCTGTTACAGGTAAGTAACACTGCTTTTTTGCATTTAGAAAAGGGCTTTTATAAAATTGGGTGAACGCATAGACATGTAAATAATACACACACAGATTGCATGCTCCTTCTTTTATGCACTCTGCATGAAGGTGTTTCCAGGGGCATAGTTTGGGCAGAGCAGAGGCAGAGTTGCGAGAAACATGTGAGTTTTATATATATGTATATACATGTGTTGAGTACACATACAAATTTACACCTTTTTCAGAGCAGGTGTAAATTTGTGTGTTGGCAATTGTGTGCTATTAGGATTGGGACCTGGAGTTTGTTTTATAAAGCACATAGGTGTCTGTATTGTGTTTATAAAATAGGTGCTTTTCTGGACTTGTCACACAGGTGTCCTGTTATAAAATCAAACCCATAGAGTACATGTGCATATTTACATCTGCCTTGGAGCCTTAATTTGAATGGGATTTTCTACTTTGCAGAATCAGTATCGGTTTGAAGGAACTGGCTTCTTGACAATCCCTCAACTTATAGAGCATCATTATACAAAAAAGGACGTCATTACTAAAAAATCAGGTGTAGTTCTGCTGAATCCTGTAGTTAAGGTATGTATTTTGGTCTTATTTGATTTCTTTTTTTCTATCTTTAAAGTATAGTGCACTTGATAAGGTGCTGTGTTTTCCTATGAAATATAGTTAAGTGCAGCCTGTTGCCAGTGGGATTGTTTTTAAGTGACTGGAAAAAGCAGGGGATTATAGTTTAACCCCAAGATATTAATTGATTTCAGGGCTTCAAATCAGTCAGTATGGACGGTTGAGATACCATCAACTATGGGCTGCTTAGTAAGCACTAGTATCACAATTTTGGTTATTCTTATTTCCTTTATAAATCAAATAGGCACATCATCTCTAATCTATCCTTAGGGAAGCCATATTGGTTAGGGAAAATGACCCATAGTCAAGTCTCTTTGTTTCCTGCAACAGATTATAGATTCATTCTGTGGCAAGTGTTAGTGAATTTTGTAGCAGATTTCTGATGCTTTTGTAGCAATTTCCTAATTTTTATACCTCAACATAAGGTTTAGTTACTACCAAGCAGTGTTTTCAGTTGAAAAAATTGGGTTGTGTCATATCCTGCTTCATATCCCTAGCTATTTTTGGTAAAGTACGCATACGTTTGTCCACTGAGAGGATGCCAGCTTTTAGCTTGGGCAGTTTACTGTACATGGGTATTCACATTGTTATCTGGACAAATTCCTGTGAAAATTAGCTTCTGATTTGCTATGGAAAAAAATGTTGAGTGCATCTGATCCTGAATATAAGCAAAAGAATAACTTTGTACTGGATGTTTAGGTGGAAAAAGAATGCTTCAATCCATGCGTTAAAAAATAACGCTAGCATTTTATGTAATATGTGGCAAACGTGGGTAGTGGTAAAGAAGCATGTATATTTGATACTATATAGAAAAGTAGAACAATCAAAACAATATATTCAAAATAGGAGACGTATTGCTAAGGAGTTTGTACATGTAAGCCAGGGCTTGACAAATTTAAGGTGCCAGGTTGCCATGGTGACTAGAAATGACTTTCTGGCACCTGAAATTTCCTTGTTCTGTTTTCTACCATCGCAGAACGGGAGCTTCCTATTCTCTGCACCGTATGGCTCTCTCGAGTTAATATGAGACTGGCACTTGGAATTCCTGCGCCAATAAGGCTAATGGTACCTGCATTTACACCTGGATATGGTAATTTTAGAATGAGCTTAATTAACATATGGATGTCCTTACTAGCAAGAAATTGCAAGGGTGGGTGTTGGGAGTGTGGTTAGGACATAGGCTGGGTGGATCAAAAATTTACATGTGTGGTTCCAATTTCATATAGAAAGTACACATGTATGACTAAATTTGTCCATAGTGGGATTTACAGATGCTCCCTGGCATATATAGAGTTTTAAAAAATGCTCTTTTCAGCTAGCCCTTTACAGAAGAGATTAAGTGGGTTATCCTCCTTAATCCCCTGTTGTTTATTCCCCCTACCAAATTCAAATTAAATAAGGAAAGTGACTTCTATTGTTAATTGGAGGTATTTACATATACTGGTTTGCAAACTGCCCCACATACATGGGTAAGTGCCGGCGCATACACTTGTAAGTTATGAAATCCAACTTCTATGCGTACATGTTAGTCCTTACATTTGTAAGCTGCCGAGTTTCCTCTTTATTTTTGACACCTGAAGATTTGTAAAATGGCACCTCCAGCTCCACATATCGGCATGTACACTTACACTTTACATTTCCTTATTTGTATTTTAGAAAAGGCTCCATATTTGCCAGCGCCTTTTCGAAAATATTGCCAGAATTGTGTACATCATGACATGACCTAGATGTCTCAATTCTGATATCCATATACTATCTAAAATGTACTTTAAAATGTCACAACCAAACCAAAAATACTAGCCTCAAGAGAGATCTTAATGTGCCAAACGGCTTCTATGGCCTTTTGTACCAAAGCCCCAAAATTTGTGATTTTTGGGCAAAGCCACTATATATCAAATTGAGGGTCAGCACTACCATTACGCAAACTAGGTGTTCACTTAGAGCGCTGCCCTTCTGAAGGCACCCGCCGCTGCTGCTACTGCCACCTTTCTTCGGGACCAGCAGCAGCAGAAATGGCAAGGGAATTGCAACAGAGTGCTTACCTAAAGCTCTGGCACTGTGCAGTGCTTCTACCTGCTATAATCTGCAGCTCTTTTGATGCAGATTTCTGATTTTTATAAAACAGCCCTTTCCATACCTTTTATATGGGATAAAAACAGCCAACAAAAAAACAACTCTATGAAAATAAAAAATAAAACAAAACCAACAGAAACTAGGAGCAGGAAAAACAATGACCCCTAAGGAGGAAACCAATGACATACTCCTCCTCTCCCCACACCAGACTATTCAAAATATTCAGATTATCAATAACCTGCCATGCACAAGCTATGTTAACCTAGATGTGCCCATTTCAGGGTCAGAATTTGATGACTGAATTTCTCGTGAATGCTGATGAGTCTCAAAAACATTCCTTGGGGAAGTTTCTCCAAATGGGTCAATTTTGCATATACCATGAGAGTAATGAATCTCATTCCTAAGCCAGGGCATATGGAGTATGATCTTAGTTTACTGGCTAAGGCTTGTTGTAGTACTTACATCATGCATCTTCCTCCTGGAGTTCATAAGATGGGGTATGTACAGGAAATTTTTATCCAAGTGTTCTTGGAAATTTTCCTTTATCAAGCTCGTGGCACCCAACATGATAGAAAATCTCGCTCTGTTTCTGCCAAATTTTCTTGCTTTTTGACTGCATTTCTTGTACTCGCAGTTTAAAGTCACAGAGTAATTGCTTGAAAGTGACACCTCTATAGCCAATGCCGTTCTGACATTTTCCTTAATTCTCTTAGGGTCATGATCCTAGTGCTTTTCTGGTACAGCAATGTTATAGTGTCTGCATTTTCCATGAATGAGACATGGCACTTTATTGTGTTTGCCCAAGTTTAATTTATATATTTAAAATATTTTTTTCTTGCCAAATCACAATGTTCTTGATTAGTTACAGAAAACATAAATTTAATTTACATAGAACATTTTGCATCACATAAACATAATTAAAATTATACTTAAAAAGCTTGAATGAATAAATAAAAGAGGGCATATTCAAATAGATTTATGCAGTTTGCAGACCTGTAAATATCATAAATCCCGCTTACCAGGATATTCACTGCTGAATATCCACCTCTAAGTGTTTTAAATGCCCCAGTGCTACTGGATAGCATGGGGGTAGCACTGTTAACTAATCAGTTAGCAGCAATATTCAGCTATTAGCCAGTTAGCTAAACTGCATACAGTTAGAACAGATGAACAACTGTCCTAACCATTATGTCGTTTTGCAGTCTGGTTAGCAGCAGAATAATGCCACTAACCAAATTGTAAAACAGCAATCTAGTGAACCTGGATATTCAGTTCTTGTTGCTGGATATAAACCGGCCCTGAATATCCGGGTTTATTTTAAAGCGGCACTAGCCGCTGCCATTGAAAATGCCCCCAATACTTTTATTTCTTTTGAAATTCTAACAAATCATCAATCATCCTAATTTCACTTGGAAGTGTGTTCCATGAAGCAGGGGCACTAACGGAAAATGCAGTTCTACTTAAAACCTGCTATATCCGCCTTACTACAGGAGGTGGTGCAAGCAAGCATGAAACCTGTGCAGAATCTGCCTAGCTGATGTCGATGGTCTCCCCATTCCTATAAACATTTTTTTCTAATATGGTTGAAGATAATTTGGCCTGAAAGACTCAAAAAGTTGTTTTGGTTTAAAAGTGATTAGCAAATGCATATAGCTTAATTAATGCTATCAGACTATCTGATACCAGACAATTTTGAAGAGTATTAAAGCACCTTAAACAAATTTGATAACACAGGTACACTACCAAAAAACTGCCTCCAGTTTTGCAACTGATTCCTATAGATTTTGGGGTGCTGAATCCAGGAAAAATAGCCAAAATGTTCCATCACGTCACGTTTTCTTGCAAAATTAGATTTCTTACCCATATAAGGAATGTTCACATAATTTCTTTTTAGCCGACTGCAGTTTATTTTCTTGGCCCAAAATAGAGGTTGTAATGGTTAACTAACTAGAAACACTCCCTCATGATATTTTAGAGTGTTTTGTATTCATTTTATACATTAACAGGACAATTGGGAGGCGGGGGGCTAAATCCAGTACGCGTGCTGGCGCATGTTCTTTCCTGTTCGCTACTCCTATGAAGAAAGGCTAAAAAGGTTGGGGCTCTTTAACCTGGAAAAGAGACGGCTGAGGGGAGATATGATAGAAGTCTATAAATTAATGAACGGAGTGGAACGGGTAAACGTAGATCGATTGTTTACCTTATCAGAATATAGAAAGACTAGGGGACATGCAATGAAGCTACAGGGTAAACTATTTAAGACTAATAAAAGAAAATATTTTTTCACTCAACGTGTAATCAAACTCTGGAATTTGTTACCGGAGGATGTAGTAAAGGCTGTTAGTGTAGCTGGGTTTAAAAAAGGTTTGGACAAGTTCCTGGAGGAAAGGTCCATAAACCATTATTAAGAAGGGACCCAGGATATCAATGCTTGAACCAATACAAGCATTGTGGAACCTGTGTCACTTGGAGAAACTGCTAGGTACGTATGACCTAGATTGGCCACTGTTGGAAACAGAATACTGGGCTTGATGGACCTTGGTCTGACCCAGTATGGCATATCTTATGTTCTTATGTTCTTATGCTCGCTCAAACACGGTGGTTGCGACATGAACGTTCCTGTCAAATTTCAGTTTCTTGCAAGTTCATTATTACCTTTTGTTTGCTCAGTCATAATCCAGCTTTATTCCGAAGTGGTTCACTACAGTTGTAGTTTGCAGTGCTGTGTATTTGTGATGGCTCACAGAGCCAGAGGTTGCGTCAACTCTCCGGACAGTTTTTGTTTTATTTGTGGGGAATATACCGTGAAAAAGCGGCAGAGGAACATTTCTGCATTTATTAAAAAAGTATATTTCGCCTATTTCGGTTTGAAGTTAGGCGATCAAGACAAACCGTGGGCTCCTCACAAAGTGTGCAAGACATGTGAGGAAGATCTACGCTTATGGATGAAAGGTAAAAAACAAGCATTTCGTTTCGGAATACCTATGATGTGGCGTGAACAAAGAGACCACAGCAGTGACTGCTATTTTTGCTCTTGCATTGTGAAGGGATACGACTTAAAAAATAAGAACGTAATAAGTTACCCCAACCTTCCCTCAGCAATTAGGCCTATGCCTCATAGCAGCGAAGTACCTGTGCCTGAACCATCAAAATCTTTGGATCATATTTGTGTGGACGGTTCTGATCATGATGAGACTCATCAGATGGCTTTTCCCGATGAGTCCAGTACTTCCGAGTTTGAAACTGAACCAGATCCGAAACCTGAACTTTTCTCTCAAGCTGAATTGAATGATTTAGTCCGGGATTTAGGACTCCCAAAAGATGCTGCCCAACTGCTAGGTTCTCGGCTTAAACAGAAAAATCTATTGTCACCAGGAACAACTTTTTATTGGTACCGCAACCGCGAGACACAATTTTTGAAGTATTTCAGCAAAGAGGAAGATTTGGTATTTTGCAACGATATATACGGAGTGATGGAAAAGTTTAAACTCAAGTATGATCCTGCTGAATGGCGGCTGTTCATTGATTCGTCAAAAGACAGCATAAAAGGTGTTCTTCTTCATAATGGCAACACATTCGCTTCAGTTCCTATTGCTCACTCTGTTATTCTCCAAGAAAAATACGAGAATTTGGCCCTGATTCTTCAGAAGATTCGTTATGATGAGCATAAGTGGATGATTTGTGGAGACTTTAAAATTCTATCCATGCTATTAGGGCAGCAATCCGGTTTCACCAAATATCCCTGCTTCCTTTGCTTGTGGGATAGCCGGGCCCGCGACCTACACTGGGGGAAAAAAGACTGGCCAATTCGGGAGTATTTGAGACCCGGTGAGAAAAATGTTCTTCATGAGAGCTTGGTACCTCGTGATAAAATTCTATTACCACCTCTCCACATTAAGTTGGGTCTCATTAAGCAATTCATCAAGTCCCTTCCAAAAGATGGTGAGTGCTTTCGGTACCTTTGCTCAAAGTTCCCCCGACTTTCTGAAGCAAAGCTAAAGGAAGGAGTGTTTGTTGGCCCTGATATAAGGAAACTCATTTCAGATGGAGCATTCACTGAAACGATGTCGGAGAAGGAAAAAGAAGCCTGGGATTCCTTCAAGGATGTTGTTCTCAAATTATTGGGGAACAGGCGGGATGAGAACTATAAGGATATTGTTGCCAGGATGCTCAATGCCTTCAAAGAACAAGGCTGTAACATGAGCCTGAAAGTCCATTTCTTGCACTCCCATGTGAACTACTTTCCCGAAAACTTGGGGGCGTACAGTGAAGAACAAGGTGAAAGGTTTCACCAGGACATCAAGGACGCAGAGAGAAGGTACCAAGGAAGATGGAACACCACTATGATGGCTGATTTCTGCTGGTTGCTGCTGCGGGAAACCCCAGATGAAAAATACGCCAAGCAGCGCACCAAGAGAAACATTCGGGGGAAGAAGAAACGGGCCCACCAGGAGATTGATTGACCCAAGAATGACTTTAAAATCTAAACTGTGTTGACAAATATCGAGTTTTTACTAAACTTTGAAATAAAAATTTGCTAGTTATTACCACAGTGTCGGATCTCATTTATTAGAATTTTATTTTCACACCATCGGGTGTTTGTCTTCATGTATTGCAATGGTGCGGTTTGCGTTTTCTATTCTTACATACATACCTGTACAACATTTTTTGCACATTTCTTTGCTTTGCTTTGTGTCTAATCTCGCTCTTATATGCTCAATGTTTGTGCACATGTATGTGGCTGTTTTAAGTGCAGACAATTTTGCTACCATCACAGTGTGTTTTGTTGACATTACTCTATTTTTATGTGCTGCCTTGTTACAATTTTCTTTATTCTTATTTGAATAACTACTAAACAATTAGTATAAAGAATTCATCCAAGAAACTTTTATCTCGATCGCACTCAATCTGAAACGTTCACCTCAAACTGCTAACCCAATGTAGCAAAAATTCTGTATGTGATGGAGCAAATTGGTTACCAGATTTGGATTCAGCGCACCAAAAAACGTAAAAATCAATCGAAAAATTTGAGGCAGTTTAAAAAAAAATTGTTTTAGTGTACCTGTGTTATTATTACTGCACTGTAACTTTTGCTAGCTTCCTTGATTTCTTTGAGCATTTCATCATCCATTTGTTCATTCTGGCCAGGCGGACGATAGTACATCCCCACTGCCATCGCCTTCCCCTTTTTACATGGAATTTCAATCCATAGAGATTCTACAGCAAATTTTGTTTCTTGCAAAACTTTAATCCTTTCTGACTCAATGCCCTCTCTAACATAGAGCGCAACCCCTCCACCAATTTGATCAGCTCTCTCATTACGATATAGTTTGTACCCAGGTATCACAGTGTCCCACTGGTTGTCCTCCTTCCACCATGTCTCTGATATTCCAATCATATCTAACCTCTCGTTTAGTGCTATGTATTCTAACTCTCCCATCTTGTTTTTTAGACTTCTAGCATTTGCATACAAGCATTTTAGAGACTGTATTTTATTCATATTAATTTGGCTATTGTTAGACATGGGTAAATTGGGATCTTTAAGCTCTGTCTGCTCCATACTCGAGGGCATTTGGGCTACTTTACTCTTTTTTGGAACCTCTCTGCTTTTTGTAGTATCCTTCAAGGATACATTCTTCCGAACCATGTGCTCTTGGGCGACTGTCGGCTTTCCCCTATTATCTAGTTTAAAAGCTGCTCTATCTCCTTTTTAAAGGTTAATGCCAGCAGCCTGGTTCCATCCCGGTTAAGGTGAAGCCCATCCCTTCGGAAGAGCCCCTCCTTTCCCCAGAATGTTCCCCAGTTCCTAACAAATCCAAACCCCTCATCTCTGCACCATTGTCTCATCCACGCATTGAGACTCCGGAGCTCTGCCTGCCTTTTGGGTCCTGTGCGTGGAACGGGAAGCATTTCGGAGAATGCTACCCTGGAAGTTCTCGATTTCAACTTCCTACCTAAAAGCCTAAATTTAGCTTCCAGAACCTCCCTACCACATTTTCCTATGTCATTGGTACCGACATGTACCAAGACAGCGGACTCCTCCCCAGCACTATCTAAGACTTTATCTAGGTGGCGCGTGAGGTCCGCTACCTTCGCACCAGGCAGGCATGTTACCAGGCGATCCTCACGTCCACCAGCCACCCAGCTATCTACATGCCTAATGATCGAATCACCAACTATAACTGCTGTCCTAACCCTTCCCTCATGGGCACTTGGCCCTGGAGAAACCTCCTCGGTGCGAGAGGGGTTTACATCACCTGGAGGACAGGTCCTAGTTACAGGATCACTTCCTGCCACACCAGGGTGATGCTCTCCTGTCACGTGACCTCTCTCCTCCATGGCAACAGGGATGCTGCCAGACTGGAGGTGGGACTTCAGAACTATATCCCTGTAGGTCTCGTCTATGTACCTCTCTGTCTGTCTTATGCTTTCCAAGTCTGCTACTTTAGCCTCTAGAGAACGGACTTGTTCCCTGAGAGCAAAGAGCTCCTTGCACCTAGTGCGCACGTAAGACCTCTCACCAGCTGGGAGAAAATCATACATGTGACACTCAGTGCAAAAGACTGGAAAGCCCACATCCCGCTGCTGGACTGCTGTCTGCATCTTAGTTTTAAGTTTGTGTTTAGATCTTTAAGTTCTTTACGTACTAAAGGGTGCTATGGATATTTATACCACTAAAACTGTACCTAATAAGTTTAATGTACCTTGTTCACCTGAAGCTTAATTAATCTCAGGTCCTTAGTGTATGACTGATTTGGGTAATGAGCTTCACCTGAGAGCACCTCCTGTCTTTTAAGTTGTGCAAGTACCTATAAAGCTGTGATTATCCCAGGGGAGGGTGGGTGTGGGGAGGGAGGGAGGGAGGGATATAACACTTATTAAAAGAGGGCTGCTACACAGTACCCTGTCCTGTGCTGCTGAGGTAAGCTATATTCTGATTTGATTTAAATTATAGCTCTTTGCTGCTGCTAGGCTCTAACCTATTATGAAATTTAAACTACAAGCTCTCTGCTGGATTCTAAAGTTAACCAGAAAGCTCTCTTCTGTGTTTTAATTTGAAACTAAAAGTACTTTGCTGATGCTAGGCCCTAACCTATTATGAAATTTAAACTACAAGCTCTCTGCTGGATTCTAAATTTAACCAGAAAGCTCTCTTCTGTGTTTTAATTTGAAACTAAAAGTACTTTGCTGATGCTAGGCCCTGAGTGACTATGAAATTTAAACTACAAGCTTTCTGCTGGATTCTAAAGTTAACCAGAAAGCTCTCTTCTGTGTTTTAAATTGAAACTAAAAGTACTTTGCTGATGCTAGGCCCTGAGTGACTATGAAATTTAAACTACAGCTCTCTACTGGGTATGAAAGGTAACCAGAAAGTTCTCTTCTGTGTTTTAAATTGAATCTTAAACTGTTGCTACTAGGCCCTGACTGATTTAACAAAAAATAGTGGGTTCACAGATTAATTAGCTTTAAAAGAAAAAAATTCCCAGAAGTATATACTCACAATTTCAGATTTCTCTCCAGAAGTAACAGCCCCCCTTTCTAGTCCTTCAAGACTGAGGATCACAGAGCTCTGGTTGAGCTATTTATGCTTGTGCTGCTGAGGTAAGCAGTGACCTACTTCCTGGGTAATTAACAGTCCTTGCTTGGATAGAAGGAGTCTTTCAAAATGGCCTTTTGAACTGCCAGCTGGTGTTAACACCTATTGAAAAAGCTTCACTGGTCGCTTGCCCACTAGGTAGAAGGCCTCTTTGTAAAGGTCTCTAGAAGACTTTATATGTTGCTCAAGGAGAATTGACCTTGTTTTGCCTTTTGTGCTAAGCTATATTCTGATTTGATTTAAATTATAGCTCTTTGCTGCTGCTAGGCTCTAACCTATTATGAAATTTAAACTACAAGCTCTCTGCTGGATTCTAAATTTAACCAGAAAGCTCTCTTCTGTGTTTTAATTTGAAACTAAAAGTACTTAGCTGATGCTAGGCCCTGAGTGACTATGAAATTTAAACTACAAGCTCTCTGCTGGATTCTAAAGTTAACCAGAAAGCTCTCTTCTGTGTTTTAATTTGAAACTAAAATTACTTTGCTGATGCTAGGCCCTAACCTATTATGAAATTTAAACTACAAGCTCTCTGCTGGATTCTAAATTTAACCAGAAAGCTCTCTTCTGTGTTTTAATTTGAAACTAAAAGTACTTTGCTGATGCTAGGCCCTGAGTGTCTATGAAATTTAAACTAGAAGCTCTCTGCTGGATTCTAAAGTTAACCAGAAAGCTCTCTTCTGTGTTTTAATTTGAAACTAAAAGTACTTTGCTGATGCTAGGCCCTGAGTGACTATGAAATTTAAACTACAAGCTCTCTGCTGGATTCTAAAGTTAACCAAAAAGCTCTCTTCTGTGTTTTAAATTGGAACTAAAAGTACTTTGCTGATGCTAGGCCCTGAGTGACTATGAAATTTAAACTACAGCTCTCTACTGGGTATGAAAGGTAACCAGAAAGTTCTCTTCTGTGTTTTAAATTGAATCTTAAACTGTTGCTACTAGGCCCTGACTGATTTAACAAAAAATAGTGGGTTCACAGATTAATTAGCTTTAAAAGAAAAAAATTCCTTTCAGAAAAATTCCCAGAAGTATATACTCACAATTTCAGATTTCTCTCCAGAAGTAACAGCCCCCCTTTCTAGTCCTTTTCAAGTTATGAAAGTGGTTTACAGAGAAGGTCAGCTTGTTACTAAGAACTTTAATGGTTGATGGTAGTGGGTACATTATAAGTGTATATCTCTTTGTAATAAACTTATATACAGAATGTTGTTTTGCTCTTATTAGGTTTAAGCTGCACAGTACACAAACTCTGGTGCGAGAGTTGCACTGCATGGCTTAGAGCTCATGAAAGCCACAGTGGTTACAAGGTATATTCTTTTGTGGTACAATGGCAACATGAAATCCTGGGTGCCAGGGTTCATTTCTTAGGTGCCATGGCGACCTGGCACCTGGAATATATATAACCCCACATTCCTTATCGTCTCTCCGGGCCCGTCCAGGAACAAGTGGGTTGTCAATCCCCTTCAGCAACTGAGGACTGATATCTCAAACTTTGAAGAGCTGGCATCTGGCTCCCTCTGCTGGCCATACTCAGTCTTATCAGTCCTCAGCAGCTGAAGGACGTGTTCCTGGCTGGCTCCCCCCTTCAGATGCTTAAGGCTTTGATAATTTTTATTTCTTTGATTTCTTTTTGGTGTTTTCAGAACCAGGGATCCTAGCAGGGTTCCTTTCAGTAGCACTTGCTGCCGACAGCTTTTTGTCGGCGCTCAGAGGCACGGAGCTGAAGAGGCAGGGCCTGTCTCAATTTTCAGCTCCGGATGATACAGAAGAGAGCAGAGCGGTGCTGGGAGCCCCAGATACCTGCCTGCTACCCCCGCTACTCAGCTTCCTTCCCCGCTAGCAGCGGGTGTTAAGAGCTGAAGGAAGAGCTGTTTTTCTTCTTAAGGTTAGTCGGTTTTCAGCTTCTTAGTAGTTGTGTGAGTTTGGCGGCCATTTTATTTCTTCTCAGGGGGCCTTCTTTTTCCCGCGGCACTTCTGAGGGCCGGTTTCGCGATGGCTTTGGCTGAGTTTTTCAAGTTGCTTGGGTGACTCGGCTGGCTTTTTTGGGCCTCTTGGGCATGGAGCCGACCGTTGCGGCAGGCCTTCTCAGCGGTTCATTTTGGCGGGAACGGCTCCCGGGCTGCTTCTGCGTCCATAGCCGGGTTTCTTCAAGTTGGGTAACTAAGGTTATGAGGAAGGGGCGAAGGCGCTCTCTCTTTTTCCTCAGTAAAGGAAAAATCTTGTCCTCGGGAGCCCGTGTCTTTGTCCGAGCAGGGCAGTTGGGGCACTACATAAATGCATACATGATTGGAAACAGGGCTCTCTTTAGCATTGTTATCATGCTCCCGGTACCGATTAAGGGCGGCGTGAGTGCTGTTCCTCTCCGGGGCTTTAGCCGTTTTTTTCGCCTTTTGGCGTCTAAAGGCTGAGCAAGAGACTGGATCTCCGGAACACAGGACTCATCCCTGGGAATCCCAGGGGTATTTTCCATTCCTCTCGGGTGTAACACTAGCTTAGCTGTCACATACACCTTTCTGGCTCTCATATTCCCTGGCTATCTTATCAGTATTTTTATGGTTCGGCTGCTGTATCTGCCTTAAGGTCTTTCTTTTGTGCCTAAGGTTTTGTTTTCCACTGGTATTTCTATGGTCCTTCCATTTTGCTGTGGCCTGCTTCTTTCCATGACTCACTACAGGGCTCTGGCCTTTGGCATAACGTTTTCTCAATTGACACGTTTTCATTTCATAGTTTTTATTTATATGCCATTTGGCACTTCCATTGGGGTAGTGTTGCATTAAGTGGCCATTCCCTTTGCCAAGTTTGCTGTCTCTGTTAAGCTTTACCAATTTTCCTGGGTAAACCCGGAGTCTTTCCTCTCAGCTAGCTGAATGGCGGAATAGCCTAGTGCTAACAGCACCAGCCTAACACCCCAGAAATCTGGATTCAATTCTAACTGGGTTTCCTGGTGACCGTGGGCCAGTCACATTACCCTAGGGGAAAACACCTGGCAAATTACTTTGCTTCTGTGCACAGGTTAGACATTTCTTCTGTTTAAATTTTTTCTTTGGTGTTCTTCAGGCACGGGGGGTAGCCTAGTGGTTCGAGCACCAGCCTACCATCCAGATTATTAGGTTTGCTTCCCACGGGCACTTCTTGTGCTCTTAATCAAGTCGCTTTGCCCTCCATTCCCTCAGCGGAAAAGGCCTGGCACTTCCTACAGGCCAACTCACTTTAATATTTCCACATGCCCATTTCTATCTGGGTGTGATCTTCTCTGGTTGGGTGGCTAATTTTCTTTTTCTATAACTTTGATTGGTCTGTCCAAAAGCACTTTTTGGCCTTCGTTCGTTACCTTCTTCCTTGGTCTAGGTGGTTTCTGGTCTTTCTTCTTTTTCTGGGCATCTTTCCACGATTTGAGTACTCATCATATTGACCTCTCTATGGTTCGGTTCGCTATAGGTGGGGGCCATTTTGTCGTTCCCTAATGGGGTTGACAATTCATGGTCCGTACAAGGTACATGCATCGATTACGGGTCCTAGGGGCCTGCGGGGTCTCCGAGCCCAACTGCCATATAATTCGATACCTACAGCTGAACTTGCCGCACAGGTCCACTTTCTCCATAATTTGTCGTGGGTGGTCCACTGATCCCGGCACTGACGCGGCCGTCAGTGAAAGCTATAGTAAGGGGAGACAAAATCCTTATTGCTGCTGCAGCAGTGAGCTTTCATACCTGCCAGAAATTCAGCTGGTCCCCTCTTTTACTTACGGAGTGGAGGAGTAGCCTAATGGTTAGAGCATTGGCTTGGAAATCAAGAGAACAGGGTTCAATTCCCAGTAGCACTCCTTGTGGCCTTGGGCAAGTCATTGGCAATGTTTTAGCAAACGATGCTGGCATGGTTTCGGGGATTTCGAGTGTTTGCTTCTGCAAGGTTTCAGATAGGGCCAACAGTGCTCCCGGTGAGCGGTCTAAAGCGACAGTTGGTCGGGTCGGAATCATAGGGTGCAAAGGCTTCCTCTGCCGCAGGGGGGGTTGGACTTCCTTGCGCTTAACTCAGGAGTCTTGCGTGCAGTAGTTGAGCCAGCTGTCTGGGCGGCTTCTGTTTCCAGAGGTTATCTTCAGTGGTTAGGGCTACTCTTGGCTCAGAGACGGCGTAGGTGGCCAATCCATTCGGCACTCTAGGGTGTTTGTTCGCGACGTCCATAACGACGGTGTTCGAGTTCCGTGTCGGGATTCTGTTACGATCGTTTCAGCTACGGGGGGACATCTAGTCCTCGCTGCCGCTCTTTTTGCTTCTTCGAGCGTCGACAGCGTGGCACTATCTGCGGCTCCTTGGTTCCCTGGCGGCGTTCTTCGTCTGAGTTTTGTGAACAAAGAATCGCTGTCTCTCGCATTCCCCTGGCTACAGGTAGACAACTCATTGCAAAATGTACATCTTAAGAAAACTGAGGTTATTGTTAATTTTTATTCTATGATTTGATCTTTAATAATATATGTTGTATATTATACAGTGCTTGGAAGTCCCTGTTTGGGACCAAGAGATAGAGGTCATATATTTTTATGTTATTTATCTACTTCTCTCATAGCCGGCATCAGGAAAGAGTGGAAGATGCATGGATTCGTTTCCCAGTGAAGGTAATAGAGACTGGAACGGCATGAGTAGAAAGCATGGGACAAGCGCAGAAGATCTCTTCAGCTCTTCCAGACCTTACTAGAAGGAACTGCGCTCCGATTATTCTCCAACAATGCAGTGACAGTTGCATATATCAATGGTCAGGGCAGAACCAAGAGTTTTTTTCTTCTCGCCGAATCTCAGGAGTTGATGGCTTGGGCCGAGTTCAATCTCTTAGCGTTGTCAGCTGCGCATGTGGCAGGCGAGCAAAATGTGCAGGCAGCTTTTCTCTGTCGCAATACCCTCGATCCCGGAGAATGGGAGTTGAACCTTGCAGTGTTTCACGAACTGGTAGTACGTTGGGGTCAGCCAGTGATGCATCTTATGGTGACGTTCAGCATTGCGAAGGCAAACCGTTTTTTCAGCAGACACAAAGAGCACATGTCGGAAGGATTGAATGCTCTAGTACAACCTTGGCCATTGGACACTCTGTTGTATGGGTTCCCTCCTTGGCTGCTGTTGAGTCGGCTTATTCAACGCATAGCGGGTCATTGAAGATTGGTGATTCTGATTGCGCCGGATTGGCCGCGGCGTTCTTGGTATGCCGATCTTATGCGACTTTTGGTAGCTCCTCCTGGGCGCCTACTGGATCGGATCAAGCTCTTAAATCAGGGCTCAGTTCTCCTGCCACAAGTGGATCGTGTCTTGCTTCCGGCTTGGCTCTTGAGAGGGCTCGGTTAATGCATGAGGGTTATGCGGCTTCATAAGTAGCTCCTTACTTCGGTCTAGAAGGCCGGGAACTTCTCTCGCATATGTGCGGGTGTGGAAGTTTTTTTTTGAGCATTGGTATAACCAACGTAATTTTCTTCCGGCTCTAACTATTTACCACAATTACTTTTATTTCTCCAAGAGGAATTAGCGAAAGGTTTGGCACTTAATACTCTTAAGGTGCATTTAACAGCGCTTACCTGTTTTAGAGGTTTGGTGCAGAATGTCTTCCACTTGGCCCAACTTACGCCATTTCACATCTGCAGTAGCATTTTTCCAGCAGTTCAATTCTTTGAATTGCGGTTGGAGGCGTTACTAGACCTTCTTTTCGTCCGCGTAGCCATTTCTCCCTCAAAGGACTCTTGGGAATTGCCCTTCGGGGAGACTTTCTGTTCCTCGTCCTAAGGGTTAGGTCTACCTGTCTACCTTCTCGGGCGACAGGGGACTGTTATGGATGGTTCCCTCCTTGCTTCCAAAACTCTTCTCGGCTTTCTATGTCGCTGAATCGCTCTCTCCCCTCTGTTTGGATCGTGGCCGATTCTTCCAGTGTCGACGGTCTACGCTGGCTGCAGAAATACCTCCTACCGACTGCGTCTTCTGGGGGTCGGAGCATTAATTTCTTTGCCGGATCTACGTCAGCTGCGGCCGCTTCTCCGTCCTCCCTGGCTGGTTCGGTGAAACTCGTGATTGGGGTGTCCTTTCGG
Organism: Ichthyophis bannanicus; assembly: GCA_033557465.1. Lineage (NCBI taxonomy): Eukaryota > Metazoa > Chordata > Amphibia > Gymnophiona > Ichthyophiidae > Ichthyophis > Ichthyophis bannanicus. The sequence continues at coordinate 450,185,183 of CM066032.1, forward strand.
AACATAGAGTAGCTTCCTCCGGGGGAGTCTTTGTGCTTGTTCTACGCGCGGTCCAGAGGCGTTTGGGTGGCGTCTCTTCCGTTCAGACCGGTGATTTTTTCTTGGGCGGCTACGTGATCGGCGCATCTCCCGTTTGCGGAACATTGCAGGCAGGAGATCTTGACAGACGGTCGTGCCTGCCCGAAGGCGTTTTCCGCCCTAGCGGGCCTATTCGGTCCCTCCCGTGGTTGGGTACTGCTCTGGTACGTCCCACTTGTTCCTGGACGGGCCCGGAGAGACGATAAGGAAACAGAAATTAGACCTTACCTGCTAATTGTCTTTCCTAGAGCTCTCTCCGGGCCCGTCCAGGACCCACCCAGGTTTTTGGTCATATTTCAGTGTGGCGCGGGAGTCTCTGGATACTCTGCGGATAGTGACGAAGTCCGCGCCAGGAGTTCTAGAGTGTGGTTTCGGTTCTTGTTCAAGAGTTTCCTTTTTACCTTGTTGGTTGTTCTGTGCTAGAAAAAAAAAATAAAATAAAATAAAGGCAGAGCGAACTTGACATTTTTGCCTGTTAAGTCAGATAGCAGCGGCGCTGCTCTGAGTTCGTTCTTCCTCTCAGCCTCACTGCAAGCTACTGTGTTTTGTTATCTTAACTATTTTTGTTTCGTGTCTTTTGATCATGGGGCACTACTCTTCATCTGCTTTGTTAAGGTTAGACTGAGTATGGCCAGCAGAGGGAGCCAGATGCCAGCTCTTCAAAGTTTGAGATATCAGTCCTCAGTTGCTGAAGGGGATTGACAACCCACTTGTTCCTGGACGGGCCCGGAGAGAGCTCTAGGAAAGACAATTAGCAGGTAAGGTCTAATTTCTGTTTATAAACATACAATATTTTGACAGATAAAAATGGTAATGCTTGTCTATTTTGTCGAACATTTTTCTTTTTGCATACCATAGATTACAGTTGACATCTACTTTCTCATCACTTCTTGGCCGCCATTGATTTTCTGTGTTTATCCCACATTTATCCTTATGTTATCCAGGGAGTGGATAACATGAGGAAAGATCTACAAAAGCAGGAAGAATGGTCTATTGCTTGGCAGTTAAGATTTAATATGAAGATGTGCAGTGTCATGCACCTGGGAAGCAGAAATCCAAGGGAATTGTATGCGATGGGGGGCGAGAGGTTGGTGTGCACAGACCAGGAAAAGGATCTCGGAGTGATTGTTCTGAGCATCTCAAGGTGGCGAAACAGTGTGACAAGGTAGTGGCAAAATCCAGAAGGACACTGGGTTGCATACAAAGAGGAATTACCAGCAGAAAGGAAGAGGTACTAATGCCACTGTACAAGTCACTGGTGAGGCCTCACTTGGAATATTGTGTTCAATATTGGAGACCATATCTCGCAAAGAATATAAAAAGACTGGAAACTGTTCAGAGGAAGGCGACCAAAATGATTTGGAGCCTGTGTCAGAAGACTTATGAGAAGAGACTTGAAGGCCTAAATATGTAAACTCTAGAGGAGAGGAGGGATAGGGGAGATATGATTCAGACTTTTAAATACTTAGAATATTAATAAACAAACCTCTTCCAAAGACGGGGAAGCTGTAAAACTAGAGGGCATAACATGAAGGTGCAAGGGGGTAATCTGAAAGGCAATGTCAGGAAATACTTTATCTCCAGGAACAAGCAGGAATGAGTCCTCACATATGGGTACGTCGGTACCGACAGCCTGCGCGGGAATGCTCCCCAGCTTCCCAGGATGAAAGCTTTTGGGGCATCCCACAGCGCATGCGCGCTGCCTTCCCGCCTTTCCTAACCAACTCTCCTCAGTTCTTCTTTCCCGCGGAGCCAGCAGGTCGTGTTCCTGTCACCGCTGAAGAAGTTCTTTATTTTAATTTATTTCTTTGGTCACGTGTCTGCCTTCCCCGACGCCGGACCGGTACCGCCGGTCTTTTCTTTTCTTTCTAAAAAAAAAAATATATATATATACTTTTTCCTCACTTGGTGTATTTTTCTTCTTAGGCCTCCAGGCCCACAAGAAACTTTTCCCTCATGGAAAAACCAGCCTCCAGCTTCAAAAAATGCACTAAGTGCAGCGGTACAATTTCTGTTACAGATACCCATGAATGGTGTCTTAAATGTTTGGGGCCTGAACACTCCATTCCGGATTGCCAGTCCTGCTCTCTAATGTCTAAACGAGGGTTACCGAACCGAGCAGCCAAGCTCCATGTGCTGTTTCCCACGGATGCACCGGCAGTGGCATCGACATCTTCCAGGTCTTCCTCTCCCGATGGGTCTCAGGTAACCAAACATAATCCTAGCAGGTCCTCGAAGGGCAAATCTCCCTCTAAGCATCAAGATGCCTCCGGGCTTGCCCTCGAGGATCCTGCCCTAGCCAAACAACCCCGGCGGGAAGTTCCGGCTTCCAAAGCTCCTCCTATGGGGTTACAGGTTGACATCGATGGCACGGCCTCAACCGATCACCTGTTAGACTGCTCTGGGGTACCGGTACAATCTCCCGGTACCGACATCCAGGCAGTCGTGGCGTCCATGGATCACACTGTTAAATCCATGCAGCAGGCTATAATGGCTTTTATTAAAGCTGCGACGCCGTCGGTACCGCAACGAGGTTCGTTGTCGGTACCGGTACCAGCTCCGATATCGGTACCGACTGCATCGACATCGGCCAGGATACCGACTCAGGTTCCTTGTCCAGGGCTATTTCTCGGTACCGATCCGATACCGGGGACGCCCGATGTCGGTACCGATCGATACGCGTATCGATCGTTGGAAGGGGACCGACGATACTTCGATTCCTCTGATGATTCTGATTCATCAGATGAGTCTCCTGAAGTATCCATTACCCTTCCTGAGGAGCCTGCTTCTCCAAAAAGGAGAATGTCTCCTCCAGAGGATTTGTCCTTTCAAGACTTCATAATAGAAGTGGCTAAAGGACTTTCTATTTCAGTAATGTTCATGTTCATTTATTTGCTTGACCGCTCTTCATTGGTAGACAGAGCGGTTCACAATAAAAAGTATAAACAGTGAGGCACAAGGCCGGAAACTGGAAAGGAAAATTACAATTCTAAGAGAGAAAGTGACAGAGACAAGAGCAGGTAGGGCAAAGGGAGGGAGAGAGGGGCGAGGTTAGGGAAGGGGCAAGTCAAAGGCGAGGGAGAACAAGTAAGTTTTGAGGGAGCGTTTAAAGGTAGGGTAGTGGGGCTCGAGGCGAAGAGGAGGGGGGAGGGAGTTCCATAAGGCAGGGGCTGCAAAGAAAAAGGCCGAGGAGCGTGTGGACTGGAGATGAGCGTGTGAAGGGGATGGTAGAGCAAGCCGGTTGAGGTGAAATGAGCGAGGAGTGTGGCGTGAAGTGTGAAAATGGAGTAAGTCAGCCAGGTATTGAGGGGTAGAGGTGTGTAATGCTTTGTGGGCTAGTGTGAGAAGCTTGAACTGAATACGGAAGGAGACGGGGAGCCAGTGCAGTCGCAAAAGAAGGGGGGTGACATGATCTCTGGAAGAAGAGTGGGTAACTAGGCGAGCGGCGGTGTTTTGGATACATTGTAGGCGTGAGAGCTGCAGTTTAGAAATACCAGAGAAGATGGAATTGGAGAAGTCAATACGAGAAATAACCAGGGTGAGGAGCAGAGTGGTTAAGGCAGAGGGAGAGAGGAAGGGGCGAATAGCGCGGATCTGACGGAGGTGAAAGAAAGAAAGTTTAGAGACGTGAGAGACATGTGTGGAGAAAGAAAGGTCTGAGTCAAAAAGAACCCCGAGATAGCGGAAAGTGGTGACCAGTGGAACGGGTGCATTGGAGAAGGATGGGGCCAGGGGTGGGGGTATGCGTCCGTGAGTGAACCAGATGGCTATGGTTTTTGAAAGGTTAAGGTGCAGACAATTTTGTGTTAACCAGTCGGAGACAGCGGCTAAGCAGGTGTTCAATGGGGTTAGGTCGGGAGAGACAGAAGAGGTGTGGTGGAGAAGGAGAATGTCGTCAGCATAATAAAAGGCTGTGATTCCAAACTGTTGAACAAGCAGCGTGAGGGGAGTGAGAAAGATGTTGAAAAGGAGAGGAGCTAATACAGAGCCTTGGGGGACGCCGCAGACTAATGAAAAAGACTCGGAGAGGGAGTGGGATGAAGAGGAAGGGGTCACGGCCGCAGAGCGGGAGTAAAGAAAGGAATGAAACCAGCGTAGTACAGTACTGCGAAGGCCAATATCATGCAAGCGAGACAGGAGAAGGGAGTGGTCAACCAGGTCAAAAGCAGCGGAAAGATCAAGTGCAACCGCCACCGAAATATCACCCCGGTCATGAGCAGAGTGCAGGGAGTTGGTGAAAGCTAGAAGAACAGTCTCGACACTGTGTCCAGAGCGGAAGCCAGATTGACGTGGGTGAAGGAGATTGGTGGAGTCTAGATGGTGAGTGAGCTGTGCAAAGACAATTTTCTCGAGCAGTTTGGAAAGGAAAGGAAGGTTGGAAACTGGACGGTAGTTAGTGGGGTCAAGGGGGTCGAGAGTTGGTTTCTTGAGTATTGGACGGATGAGAGCATGTTTCCAAGGAGTAGGGAAAGAACCTGAGGAGAGACTGGAGTTCAATAGGGCTTGCAGGCTGGGAAGAGAGGAGAGAGAAGGAACAAGCAACCAGGAGGACGGAATGGGATCAAG